>CM060372.1:85777266-87108968 GCA_030545235.1 Helianthus tuberosus | reverse complement strand
CGAATCACTTGTGAAAAATGGGTGGAATCCTGCAAAGGTTATGAAGTTATGCTTGAAAAACAGATCAAAAGCAATGTAAAATTTGGTGTAGGTTTTAGAAAACATGACCAAGTTGAAAACAATGCTGTAAATGAATCTGGTTTTGTTGAAATCATTCCCACAAACAAGGATGGCCAAGAGGTTAAAATAACTGATAAACTTGGTAACAAGATCACTTTGGAAAGATCTGTGGAGACCTCAACTTTTGAGGAGAGCGAGAAATACCAATTTAAACCCACATGGTCTGATGAGTGAGACATCCTTGAAAACTTCAAACCCATGGACTTCACAACCATTGATGGTGTCAAAGCTCCTAAGGCCAAGGTTATTCCTCTTAAGGACATCCCAATAGTGGTTCAAAACTCTGTTGCAAAGGAGTCTGAAAAGAAGAAGAAAAGAGAAAAGATTAAAAAACTTGTTTTGTGACATTTGTGAAAAGAAAAATCACTTGACCAAAGATTGTTTTCACTTAAAAGCTTATGATCTTAACAAAACAAGTACTATTGTGCCTTCACAGAGCTGCATCATCTGTGGTAAATCAAATCATTCTACTCAACAGTGTGTGTACCTGATATCGTTTGAGGTAAAAAAGGAAGAGTACATGTCAAAAACACCAATGAGTTCATCAAAACCACAAGTCAAACAACAACCATTGTTTGTGCCAGTTCAAACATCTGTTATAAAACAACTGAACCAAACCTCTGTTAAAAGAGAAGTTCAGGTGACTGATTCACCCCCTGCAAACCAATACCGAAGAGGTAAAGGTCAACCACCATACCCTAGTGTCCCACATGTTTATGAGGCTTACAAAAAGCCTTCTAAAGCAAGAGTGAACAGGCATCCCTTTGGGTACCAGCAGATGATAGGGCAAGACCCCCAACAGTGGTTATAGAAAACCAGTTCTAAAACTTCCCAAACCCCTGAGCTAACCACTGTCCATCCACCTGAACCTAATATAGACACTGTTGAGACCCCATCTAAATCCTTATTGGCTTTGGAGACCCTCATGAACTAACCTTTTACTTGATGTGCAGGGAGCTTCTGCATGTTTAGATAGTCTTTGGTATCTAGATAGTGGAGGCTCCAGGCATATGACAGGATGTAGAGCCCTACTCAAAGAATTCAAAACTCATGGAGGGGGGATATATCCTTTGGTAATAATAGTAAAGGGAAGGTGATGGGGTCTGGTACAGTTCAGTCTGGAAATGTTAAGTTTGAAAATGTCAATCTAATAGACAATATAAAATTTAACCTTCTTAGTGTCTCATAAATGAGTGATAAGGGCTATGGCTCATTCTTTACTAAGGATTGTTGTAGGATTGTTGGACCAGAAATGGTTAAAAAGATTGAAGAAATAATAAAAAATGGAAAAACTTAACTTGTTGCTCAGAGGAGTGGCAATGTTTATGTAGTTGATTTCTCAAAAGAGAGCCTCAAGACTGATGCCTGCCTGTTCTTAGCTGCCTCTACCAAAGAGACAGAACTTTGGCACAGGAGATTGGGGCACACAAATCTCAAGACACTCACTGCTTTGTCAAAACAGGGGTTAGTAAGAGGTCTTCCTCAAAAACTGTTCACCTGTCCTGAGCATTGTGTTTCCTGCTTAAAAGGAAAACAACATAAAAGCTCTTTTAAGTCCATTGAAGAGTCCAAAACAACCAAGTGCTTGCAAATGCTTCACATGGATTTGTTTGGCCCAATTAAAGTCATGAGTCTTAAAAAGAAAAAATATTTTTTGGTAATTGTAGATGACTTTTCTAGGTTTACATGGACTTATTTCTTAAATTCCAAAGATGAGACTGCAGGTATTTTGCAAGACTTTGTTACACAGGTTGAAAAGCAATTTGACTTGCCAGTAAAAGTCTTCAGGAGTGACAATGATACAGAGTTCAGAAATAAGGAGTTAGATGAGTTTTGTGTGTCAAAAGGAATTGTAAGGCAATACAGCATTCCAAGGACACCAGAGCAAAATAGGGTTGTTGAAAGAAAGAACAGGACATTGATTGAGGCTACCAAAACCATGCATGCTGATTCAGGTTTGCCATTAACTTTTTGGGCAGATGAAGTGAACACTGCTTGCTATGTCCAGAACAGAGTTTTAATCAACCCTAGGCATCAAAAGACTGCTTATGAACTTCTGTATAAAATCAAACCACTGGTCTCATACTTCAAAGTTTTTGGCTGCCCATGCTTCATTCTAAATTTAAAAGATTCTATCTCAAAATTTGCAGCCAAAGTAGACAGTGGTTATCATTGGGGATACTCAACCACTGCTAAGGCCTACAAAGTGTTTAACACAAGGACCAAAACAGTGGAAGAGACTTTAAATGTGAAGTTCAATGAACTTTCTTCAATGAAAATCCCTGCAAACCCTGCAGAATTGTTTGATCTTGATAAATTTACTTTTGAAAATGTTTCTGTTAAGACTAACAGTGCAGGTCCATCTCAAAATCCTCCATCAGACTATGGATATGAAGTCATCATTCCACAACAAAAGTATGCATCAATTGAAAGAGCAGCAGATGTTCAAAACAGTTGTCAAGGCTCAACCACTGCTACTTCAACAGTTGTTGACCAAAGTAGCCCATTAACCCCTGCTTCCACATCATCAAACACTGTTGATAAAATTCCTCAAACAGGGGATAAAAGTCAGCATGTTTTCACACCAATTCCACCTATTCCTCCACCTCCATTTCAAGCCACTGATGGATCATCAAAGTCACCATCAGTGGTTAGCTGAGATGATTCACATCTGCAACCCTCACCCTTAAATGCCATTGTTCCATACAAAGCAGATTTAATCTTCTTGAAGTCTCATCCACCTGACCAAATCATTGGCAACATCCGTGAAGGGGTTCTCACAAGAAAGCAATCCCAAAACATCTGTATTTTTGCTGGTTTTCTATCTCTCCATCAGCTAGTCAAGTACCAAGAGTCACTAAAATACAACAGCTGGGTAGAAGCCATGCAAGAGGAGCTCCAACAGTTTAAAAGACAACAAGTATGGGATCTTGTACCACTGCCAGAGGGTGTGATGTGACATCCGTGCCTCCACGGCTATCAAACAAATACCAAATCAACGAAATATTGTATTTAATACTTAGGATTTGTATAAATATGTGTATCATTTGCACATATCAATTCTCGTTCGATTTCAAGCTTTAAATCGCTTTCTAGAAGGTTATACGCAAACTGGTGCGTAAACGCAGTCAGTTTAATGCAAAAAACACTCCGGAAAAGTGACATAGGCTTAACATACCTTGAATAACCTCCACATAACTTAGAAATAATTTTTGGACGGTTTGGTGTGTCGAAATCAAGTTTGTTCGATCACAGGGACTAATTATGTCAAACTGTGAAACCATACCAATTTGTATAGTAACGAACATTCCGAAACTTGATCATAAGTTAAACATACCCTAAATATCCTTTATATAGCTTAGAAATAGGCTTTGAGGGGTTCGGTATGCTAAAATAAACTTTCTTGATCAATAGGGACTAAAAGCGTCAAAAAGTGCACAAGTTTGCATTTTCGCGCATATCTTACATTCTGAATATATCCGGACATCCAAAAATTCATGTAATCATTAAAATATTTTATTTTAGTGATTGGCATGATAAAATTCCATTCGTCGCTTAATTTGGATCGTTTTTGCGTCTGTTACGACTCCCGTCGTAATTTTTGAGCATGTTTCATGTTCCCTATACTTTAACATCATTTTAGAGCCTTGAAATGAGGTTAAAGGGGTTTAAACGCATTGAAAAAGGCCTTAAACATGTGCAGGGACCATTTCTGCCATTTTTCAAACTTTTCTGACCTGGCACCTGGTGGCGCTGCGCGAGCACCAACTGCCTCTCCCCGTGGCACGACGCGAGCGCTTGATCTAGACAGAAACTTGAATTTTGGCATTTTTCAGCAATGGGGTTGAACTTGGGGGTCTATTTTGTAACTTTTTCAATACCATTTGCTGGTATTGGGGCACCCCTAGTATTGCAAATCAATGGGCATGAGGTGTACGGCCATGATCGAAGCTCATTTCCCGATAAACGATCCTAACGGTTGTGCCAAATCTATAAATACCCCCACCATTCTTTCTCAAAACCCACTTGATTTTTCTGAGATTTCTCTAAGTTGAAGTGTTAACCACTTCATACCTGAGAATACTTGGAAAATCAAACTTGCTTGGACCCGTTGTAAGTATTCCTTCATTCTTTTTATGCGTTTTTTAGCTTAAAAGTCAAACTGCGTTTAACTTTCTTCATTGACCTGTTTATGGTCAATGCGAAGTTCGTTTGAACTTCATAACGTGAGCGTAATCACGATGGTTATAGTCCCTAGTGACTATACCTACTGATTACCACGTTATCTAGGCTTAGTGACGAGTCGTAGTTTCGGCCAAAATGCGTATTTATGCGTATTTTGTAACCAAACTACTCTTGGATATCAAAACCTGTTTTCTAACTAAACTAAACATGTCTTAACATGTTTAGCTCGTCACTTTTAGATTAGTGCTTGTGTAGAGTCGTAAGTCAAGCGGACTAAACACCCGCTTAGACTTTCGAACTCGACCCGTTTGGTCGATCATTAGGATCCGACCAAGCATGTTTAGTGTCCATAGTTGTATAGGGAATAACATTCCGAGGTTATACCTTATGGTCAATTAGGTTTAATTAGTTGTATGATAGGTAGTTTATATGCCTTTGGTAAATGACCAAAATGCCCTTTTCATGCATAATTGGTAATTAAGCATATGTAACACAAACTTTTGTCACTTAATTGATTATGCAACATGCTTAGGCATATAATACTTGTCATAGGACTAGTTAGACATCTCGAACTCGCTTTGCGCGAACGACACGTTAAAGTAGCGTAAGGTACCTTAATGGGTCGCAATAGATCGAAAACACTTAGGTTAGGTTTCGATTTAGAATGTAGGCTTTGTTAAACCATGACATATGAGTTCCAATACTCATTTGGTTTACAAAACCTCATCCTATCCGATCTTCCGACTTATGTCCGGTTTATTTATATAGTTATTAGGTTGCCATTTGATTCCGTGCTCCCTCTAGCTTTGCTAGGTTGTTGTTCAAGACTTCTAAGCATTCTTAGGTGAGTACATAGTTCCCCTATTTTACTGTGTTTCAATTGTTTTGGGGTGATTCATATGTGCTAAATGTTTTCGAGGTTTTAACGATGGTTTCAAAAATAAATGATATGGTTTATACAAAATTAATAATGATTTTGATAAAGTAAACAAACTTGTTGGTTGTATTTACATAACGAATAACATTCATTAGTTTTGGCCGAACCGACCAGTATTAGGTTATGGTACCATAGGATCTGACAAATCCCATTATCAGACTGCACCCATTGTTATGTGTGGGTTAGGTGGGTAACGACTGAATCTGTGATTGTTAATTTACCCTTTGGTGGTTGATTAATGCGAGAAGCGATAGGCGAGTTGCGAAGGTTTGGATGTTATTAGCGAGACAATCAAAAGTAGTTTTCACAATTTAAAATGAGAATGATTTAAACGACTAAAGCGATTTTTAACGAATTAAACGATTTGGGTAAACGATTGGTTTTTGGTTAGTGTTTAGATAACGGGACGGGTATAATGTGATGAAAGCATGGTGGATACGCCGCTGGTACTTCCTATATATAAGTGTTTTCATCGTATTACATACCGTGGCGTTATTTAGTTCCCTTGGGTAAACGATTTTGAAACGATGTCACACAAACGAGGTTTTCGAAATGATATAAACCATACGAGTTTTATTAACGAATTTTATTAACGAGATTTATTAACAAGTTTTTACGAGATGTTTTACAATTTGATTTAATTAAATAAATGTTTTGGGTTAAGAATCATGGCTACGAGATTTTATAAATTATAACCAACTTGATTTGAGTTGGTTAATTATGTCGCAATACTATACTTTTCAAAACAAGGTTTTTAAATTAAGTATTGCAACATGTAAACTAGCCATGAATCCGACACTCTCAAAAACCTATGTACTCGCAAGCATTTCTTTGCGAACTTTGTTTTCACATATGTTTCAGGTGTTATTGAATGATGTTGATTGCTAGGATGCATGCTCACATAGGACTGGACGAGGCCTTAGTGACTTAATAACAATGATAGACTATGTTTAACTTGTTTATTTAGATTTCCAGACGATGTAAATATTTATTGTTTAATAAAACGAAACTTCAAATTTCCGTGTGCTTTGAAACAATGATTCTGTTACAACACTCCCCGACGATTCCGCCTCGATCATTGTTTTCAAAAACAAAACAATGATAGACTATGTAAATATTTCATACCGTTATCATTGTTTAATAACAATGATGTTGATTTCCAGACGATGTAAATATTTGTTGTTTTACGCGGTCGGGGTGTGACATGTGAGTCCTATTGGCACAAAGTGGGTCTTCAAAAACAAAACTGATGAAAGGGGCATTGTTTTCAAGAATAAAGCAAGGCTAGTGGTTCAAGGTTTCAGACAGGAAGAGGGGATTGACTATGATGAAACTTTTTCCCCTGTAGCAAGATTGGAAGCTATCAGACTGTTCCTGGCCTTTGCTGTCAACCACAACATAAAGGTGTATCAAATGGATATCAAATGTGCATTCCTCTGTGGTAAAATTCAAGAAGAGGTATATGTTTATCAACCTCCAGGTTTTGAGGATCCATTTTATCCAAATCATGTCTATAAGCTAAATAAAGCTTTGTATGACTTGAAACAAGCACCTAGAGCCTGGTATGAAACTCTTTCCACCTTTCTTCTTTCCATTGGTTTCACAAGAGGTAAAATTGATAAAACTCTGTTTTTAAAATGGAGAGGGAAAGACTTGATGATTGTCCAGATTTATGTGGATGACAACATTTTTGGAAGCACATGTCACAAAATGTGTGAAGAGTTCAGACAACTCATGACAGCTGAGTCTGAGATGAGTGCAATGGGTGAACTTCACTATTTTCTTGGTCTCCAAGTAAAACAACTACAAAATGGTACATTAATCCATCAAGGCAAATATGCCAAAGAACTTTTAAAGAAATTTGATATGGATGATTGTAAACCATGTAGTACACCCATAGCAACCACAAAAATAGTCATGTCTGATGAAAAGGATGATTTGGTTGATCAAACACCAGTTGTTTCAACACCTGTTAGTCAGCCATCTACCACTCAAATCACCACCACTCAACCCACCAAAACCCCACCAACCTCTCCTAAACCCAAAAGGAGAAGGATGATACTGGATGATGACTCTTCACCACCCCCAACATCTTCACAACCACCGACCCTTGCAACCATTCCAAACCCTGTTCCAATCTCTTTAGTATCAGCTCTTAATCCAAACACTGCCATCACTCCTGCAGGAGTCCAGTACCCTTTAGATCTTCCAGCAGTTGGAGAGGAGATAAAATCCTTCTACTCTGAAGATGACCCTGCAAAAAGGAGTCTTCCATCTCTTCAAGGTTATCCTAGGCCTAACAACATAGAAGAATATTTGAAGCTAAAGGCTGTAGAGGCAGAGGATATCTCTAAAAGAAACACAGAAGAAAAGTCAGACAAAGAGATTCAAAGAAACTTTCAATATCTGCTCACCCAAGTCAGAACTTTGGAGCAGTTTGCAAAAAATCTTTGTCAGAAACTTTCAGAAAGAGATGATGAAAGCCTGAGAAAAGATTACCTTGATCACATCATGGCATTCAAGAAATACAAGGCAGATAGAGCTCAATATAAAGAATGGACCATATCTGAGCTTAAAGGGGAGTTAGAAAGAGTACAAAAGATGAACAAAGACAAAGTCAAACACACTCCTCCTGTTTGGACCAAATACAAGAAAAATATATCTGAAAGGGTTTTAAGGCTGAAGAGAATGAAAGAAGAGCTTATTACAGCTGATTTTGGGTCAAGAAATCAGGTGATAAGATGGTCAGAAGATAAGGTCATAGCCCCTTATAAAACGTTGGAAGAGTTGAGAAAGAAAAATCCAAATATTCCTCAAAAGCCTGTTTACCCTGAAGCAGTTGTTTCAACCAAACCAAAAAAGCTACAAATCAGGAGATCCACTGCTCCACCTGCTGCCCTCTTTTATCAAAGAAGCAAACAAAAGCAGATGGATAAAGAAACAGCAGAAGATATAGCACAAGGGGATTACATTATAAAAATGGTCCTTCAGCAGATGATAGTAGAAAATCCTGAATTGGCAAAAACAACAAACACTGCTCAACCAGTCATCACCAGGCCTCCATCTCTAAACTCATCAACAAATAAACCTCTCCCAAGAAACCAAAAGGATTCAAAAATACTAAAGTGGATGTCTGATAAACAGACCTACGTATTGATATTGCTCAGATCTAATGGTGAAGTGAAGCACATATCAAGGGAACAAGCACTTGGCCTGGGTGAAAAGGATCTTCCAGATCTTCTTGAGCTTCCACTGTGTAGGGAAGAGGATGACACAAGTCCCATGGACTTTGAATTACAATTCAAAGGCCAAGTTAGGGAATTTTTGATGAGGCAATAAAAATCCAAGAATAATGAAGGGTTTTGGCATCATCTGTTCCAGGGGGAGATTGTTGGGATTGAACCCTACCAAAGGAACAGTTGATAAAGCCAAAACTAGATCAGAACAGTGGATTCAGAATAAGCAGATGTTTGTATTCAATCTTTCCCCTTGAGAGTGGCTTTAACATCTGATGGATTCAAAGCACTGCCCTACCTAACTACTGCTGGCCAAAAGACTGATGAAGACTAAAGTGCTAAATGCTCAATCAACTGTTTTATCTCAAGTACTGCTGAAGACCCAAAGCACTGCTGGAGCCTAAGCAGTGGAATGAAGGATCAGTTGTTTCATTTATACTTTATATATTGTAATCAGTTGATTGTAATCAGTGGTTGTAATAGGCCAGTAGTTTGAGTTTGTTAGGAGGTTAGATGTCACTTTCATGGTGACGTCAGCAAAGATGCTTCAGTGGTTTGCTCATGCCTATAAATAGAACAGTACCCTGTACTGTTCTATTAGCTCTTTTATCACTTGTCATTCTGTACGAACAAACGAGTGTGAGCTCAGGCTGAGGGGGAGATTGTATTGCATGCATGCAAGTGTACTTGAATGGTTGTAATAAATATAATCATTCGATTTCATGGCAAACATGTGTGTTGAAAGCAATTCTTCCATTTGATTGTGTATTGAAAGTTAGTTTCCATTTACATTCCGCTGCACTTATACTCATTCATATTCATAATTATCAGACAAAAACACAATCATAAGAAACTCAGATCCTAACATATACTATTAAACTTGTATGCTCACCTTTACACTATGTGTATTGACCTCTATTTTAGCGTATGTGACAGGTGTTTAGGATGCTTTGCTTGTTACTTGCTGGAATCAAGTTAGGATGGAGTCTAGAAACAAATATAATAAAATCTGAGTTGTCGGAACATTTTATCTGTCTTTGAGAAAACAATGTATGTAATGACTGCTTTTATTTGATATATTATGGTATGGGATATAATGTTAAATATCTGGTAATTTTAGTTGTTATGGATTTCTCCTGGACAATCTGTTTCGCTCAGTGCCGCGCCCCGATGTTTCTGCCATCGGTTGGGGTGTGACAGATTGGTATCAGAGCCATAACTATAGTGAATTAGCCAAGACTCGACCTAGTCCGGGTCGATGTCTTAGAAACGACCTAGTCTATAGTCTAAGTACCAACAGACCGCCTTGTGCAAACCCGGTAGGGGTTCTGCACGAGCCTATTACTGTTACGCTTTCTCGAACTTATTCTCGCACGAACACTACACATCACACGCTATTTTTCGAAAATGAACGAGTGATTAGATCAAGATTAGGTGTGAAAGCCGCGAACTCTCGATTGGATCGCTTGTTTGACGCGCATTTTTACTATAAACACGAGAATTTGCATTGAATCAGGAGTGAAATCCTTACTTTGACGCAAATTTTCCTCTTTATCCCATCAAAACAGGAACATGGTCGTTAGGTCAGGGGTGAAACCCGAATCTTGATGACTTATTCCGCTTTATATTTTGGTTTTACAAAACTCTCACGAAAGTCTCGACGGACTCCAACGACTTGAGTCACGCTGTAACTGGAAGGATGCGTTCCGTTTGCCCAGATTGAGGCAAGAGCACAGTCCAGAAGGCCAAAGTGTGCACTCTAAGTCCTTGTGAATAGTCGAATCACTTTGGCTAGTTGACGTCGATCAGCCAAGACAATCTATATTCGATTTTATGTGTTTCGATTCTCGATTTCACCGCCGCTAACTCTAAAATTTGTCGCTTTTATGGAAAATTTTATGTGTTTCATGTGGTTTTACCTGTTTAAGTGTGTTTCGATTTTGTGATTTATTCGCTTTCCACTCTTCACTTTGATCAACACGCACAACTCACACTACACTTCTACCTCAATACGCTAACAAATCGCATGCTATGTTACTCGCAATCTCGCTAATCGCACTCGCAACTCTCGAACGCTTTACGCAGATGTGAAAGATAGGTGAATACGTGCAATATATGTAGGTGAATACATGCAAAATATAGTGAAGATGTGATTAAATGGACTACTTGCTTCTGTGCTTACGTGGACTACGTTGTCACACCCCCAAAATCCACATACGGAGTAACACCGCTTGGAGGCGTGACTGATCAGGATCGAGCCACCACTCATATTAAACAATATAGTAAAGTAATTAAAAGTTCAACCACACAATATGATTGGTGTCCAAAAACAATTTAATAAGTCTAACTTATCAGCGGAAGCAAATAGTTCAAAACCCAAATCATAAATTCAGAGTATTTAAGTTTATCATGAACACTCAATGTCCATGCTCCACAACGACTCTTCTCCATGCAGGCTCCTGCTAAACCTAGTGACCTGCAAAGCATGTAGTAACGAGTTCACAGTTGGGTGTTTGTTTAAGTTATTCCAAAAACATACTTTCCTATAACTGGAACCCTTGCCGTGGGGGCTACCCCATAATTGAAAACGTGTTTTGTTAAATCCCGTTTACTCTGGCAATCCAGCCATGGGGGCTACCCCATGTTTACACTACTAGACTCGTTACCATATCGACCACTGACTTTAGTCATGTTTATGTGCCCTTAGCGCCAATGTCTATCATCATTGATGTGCCCAGATCCATTAGTTCACGCCCGTCCTCTGTGGCACGATGTGAGGCTTGTCAGACCTAAATAGCACTATCTAACTAATGACCCGCTCGCCATTGGCCCGGCGATTAAGTCGATATAAAAGGAAGGACTTCGTGATAGAGTTTTTGTCTAGATAAATTTAAACTGTCCAAGAGGACGATGAATTACATTCCTTAACCCGTTCTATCCTACCCAAGAAGGACAAGGAATCCATATTCCTTAACCCATTCCCAACCCACCGGGAATTACCATGCTTTGTAGAAAGTGTTAACTCACCTTAGGTTAGCTCGGTAGATAAGCGAAAGGTCAATCGAGTTGCTAGGGGTCAACCACGTCCTAACATGGTTACCATACAAGCCAGGTCTAGGTTCAAGTAGTGCACATAAGTTTACACAGAACTAACAAGTTACTAGCACATAACGATCATGGCATACCCAAAGAACACGTTAAACGATAACTGTTTAGCATACACATGAAGCCCAAACAAAACTCGGCCCAACATATTGTGCGATCAGCACAAGCTTGTGCGATCCACAGCATGTTGTGCGATCCAACATAAGCCCGACCCAAACATTTAAAGTCCCAAACATATATACACGACCCAAATAATAACAAATATTGGTCTTGTGCGGTCCGGATAGACTTGTGCGATTGAAAGGTTCTTGTGCGACTGGGTTTGGGCTTTGAGGCCCAACAGCATAGAAATGTTCAACAGATGTGTATGGCCCAAGCCTTGTGCTATCGGCACTGTCTTGTGCGATCCACCAGTCTTGTGCGATCATGCAATCCTAGGTTGTACAATGTGCTTTGAACAGTTGTATTATATGGAATCCCAGCTTGTGCGATTCCCTTGTGCGATCGAAACTTGTATGATTTGAACTTGTGCGATTAAAGGGGTTTGTGTGATCAGTTACATACTTTCCTTAATTCATGCTATCAATTAACTTGTTTCCTTTTATCTTGCAAGATTAACTCTAACAGTTACCAACCATATCATATTCGATCAAACTAGATTTTTAACATCAATTCTTATGAACCCTAAACATAATCAAAACATAAACAGTGACTCATACATGAGACTATCAATCTTGATTTCAAATCATCACACAACACCTCATGTTCGATCATATCATTGGTCCGAATACACATACATACAGCCGATTATGTTACATCCATTCGGTTCCTAATTATCTATATCAACATTACAGCATTCATCAATCCTTATACTTATAATGATCTAAACCGATTGTTCATCAAGTATTTAACTAACATAACGATTTAATCATCAAACAA
Source organism: Helianthus tuberosus (assembly GCA_030545235.1). Taxonomy (NCBI): domain Eukaryota; kingdom Viridiplantae; phylum Streptophyta; class Magnoliopsida; order Asterales; family Asteraceae; genus Helianthus; species Helianthus tuberosus. Next base: position 87,096,446 of record CM060372.1, on the reverse strand, counting down.
CACATAGCCACTCGATCAACAAACATCAATCATATCAAAATCAAATAATGATATAACACTAACCGGTTAGAAGGTAAAACAAGAATGATCCGAACAAGAAAGCTTCGAGAGACGGGGATGTTTGCCGTCGGCTTCGAGAGGAGAGAAAGGGAGAGTAGGGTTTGTGTGTTTAGAGTGTTTAGCAAACAATGAGGAAACAAAACCCCATAAGGGTTATGTCCTAGTTTAAATAGGTGGGTGGCCGAACCCATCAGGGGCTGCCCATCTGTTTCGAGTGCAATCATAGTGTAACAAGGATGAGATGTTCGGCCGAAATAAGGGCTTGTACGAACAGGTTGTGTTGTGCGATCCGAGTTGTATATATATATATATACATACATTCATTCATTCACATAATCCAAACATAACATTTCATTTAATCGATACATCACACAATCACATATAATCCAGACAAGTTACATCAAAGCATTACTTGAGGTTCTAAATTACGAGTTGTCACATTATCCCCAAGTTGAAAGAAATTTCGTCCCAAAATTTAGCACGTACTCACTGAGGAAGCTAGTTAGGTTGTATGGTTTCCTGGTTTTTCTGGGGTATCACATCCTTCCCCCGTTGGTTTGGAATTTCGTCCCGAAATTCCGCAGTAGCTTCAACCTCAATAGTGGTTTCTCTTTTCTCGAACAACTAGGGATACCTGTGCTTCATTTGGTCTTCGCGTTCCCAGGTGAACTCTGGGCCACGACGGGAGTTCCAGCGAACAAGAGGTATTCTGGTACGCTTGAGAACCTTAACATCTCGGTCAGCAATCTCTACTGGTTCCTCAACGAATCGTAGCTGATCGTCGATAGTGAGCTCCTTCAAAGGAACTATGAGGGTCTCATCTGACAGACACTTCTTCAGATTCGACACGTGGAAAACGTTGTGAACTCCGCCGAGTTCTGTGGGTAGATTCAGTTTGTAGGCCACTTTGCCTATTTTCTCAATGATGTCGAAAGGTCCAACGTATCGCGGGTTGAGTTTGCCTCGCTTGCCAAAACAGACAACACCTTTCCAAGGTGAGACTTTGAGTAGCACTCGATCCCCAACCTGGAACTCGAGTGGTTTCCTGCGCTTATCCACGTAGCTTTTCTAACGGTCACGAGTTGCCTCCATTCGTTGTCGTATTTGAGCAATCTTCTCAGCTGTGTCTACCACAAGTTCTGGGCCAGTGATCTGGCTATCACCAACCTCTGCCTAGCAAAGAGGTGATTGGCATTTACGTTCGTACAATGCCTCAAACGGAGCGGCCTGAATACTGGTGTGGTATCTGTTATTATACGAGAACTCCACTAACGGGAGATGCTTTTCCCAGCCGTTACCAAAGTCGATTACACATGCCCTAAGCATGTCTTCAAGGGTTTGGATGGTGCGTTCAGACTGCCCATCCATTTGCGGGTGATATGCTGTGCTCATATCTAATCGAGAGCCAAAAGACTTGTGCATTGCTTGCCACAGTTCAGAAGTAAAACGCGCATCACGATCAGAGATAATGGAGGTTGGCACCCCGTGCCTCGAAACCAATTCCTTTATGTAAACGTCTGCTAAAGTAGAGAACTTGTCAGTCTCTAGATAGCCAAGAAGTGTGCAGACTTAGTTAATCGATCCACTATCACCCAAATAGTGTCATTTCCGCGTTGTGATCTAGGCAGACCAGTAACGAAATCCATGGAAATTTGCTCCCATTTCCATTTTGGTATCTCTGGTTGAAGAAGTAAGCCTGATGGTTTCTGATACTCACTCTTGACTCTTGCACAAGTCAAACATTTACTGACGTAGGTCGCTATGTGGGCTTTCATGCTAGGCCACCAATACGTAGTTTTCAAGTCGTGGTACATCTTATCCGAACCAGGATGTACTGAGTAACGAGACTTGTGTGCTTCATCCATCACAAGTTCGCGTAAGTTTCCATAAAGTGGGACCCAAATGCGCCCTGTTACGTAGTATGCGTCGTCTTCCTTTTGTTCTAATCGTTTCCTCGATCCTCGCAGGGACTCCGCCCTGATGTTCCCTGCTTTCAAAGTTTCTAGCTGAGCATCCCGTATCTGAGTAGGAAGACTAGATTGGATGGTAAGTTGTAACGTGCATACTCGCTTTGGTTTTGTTTCCTTTCAACTGAGGGGGTCGGCCACCTCATTGGCTTTGCCCAGATGGAACTTGATCGCGCATTCGTAATCATTCAAGAGCTCGACCCATCGACGTTGTCACATGTTTAACTCCTTTTGCTTGAAGATATGCTCGAGACTCCTATGATCGGTGTAAATGGTGCACCTGGTACCGTACAGGTAATGTCTCCATATCTTGAGTGCGAAAACAACAGCTCCCAGCTCCAGATCGTGTGTAGTGTAGTTCCTTTCGTGAACTTTAAGTTGGCGTGATGCGTAGGCAATGACCTTGTCACGTTGCATCAACACGCAACCAAGTCCTTGAAAGGAAGCATCGCAATAAACCACAAAATCATCTGTGCCTTCAGGCAATGAGAGGATAGGCATGCTACAAAGTCTATCCTTTAAGTGTTGAAACGCGGACTCTTGTGCATCTCCCCAACGATAAGTGATACCCTTCGGAGTCAGTGAAGTGAGAGGTTGGGCAATATTTGAGAAATCCTTGATAAACCTTCTGTAATAACCTGCCAAACCCAAGAATTGGCGGATTTTTGTTGGTGTACGGGGTGCAGGCCAGTTCTTGATCGAGTTTACCTTGGATGGATCAACGTGAATCCCGTCCTTGTTTACCACGTGGCCTAGGAAGTGGACTTCGCGAAGCCAGAAGTCACATTACGAAAACTTAGCATAAAGCTGTTCTGTTTGAGTGAGTTCCAAAATAAGTCGTAGATGCTGCTCATGTTCCTCCTGACTCTTAGAATAGATCAGTATGTCGTCGATGAAAACTATAACGAACTTATCCAGGTAAGGTTTACACACTCGGTTCATAAGGTCCATGAAGACCGCAGGTGCGTTTGTTAGCCCAAAAACTCGTAGTGTCCATAACGAGTTCTAAAGGCTGTTTTGGAGACGTCCTCTTCTCGGACTCTCAGCTGGTGGTATCCCGATCTCAGATCAATCTTTGAATAGAAGCTCGACCCCTGCAGCTGGTCGAATAGGTCATCAATGCGTGGAAGAGGATAGCGATTCTTCACAGTCACCTTGTTGAGTTCGCGATAGTCAATACACATTCTGAAGGTACCATCTTTCTTCTTCACGAATAGCACTGGAGCTCCCCAGGGCGAAGAGCTAGGACGAATAAAACCTTTATCCAAGAGCTCTTGTAGTTGCATAGACAGCTCTTCTAGTTCTGATGGGGCTAAACGATAAGGTGCTCGAGCTATGGGCGCTGCTCCAGGTGTTAGCTCAATTTAGAATTCAACCTGACGGTGGGGCGGAAGACCAGGAAATACCTCAGGAAAGTCGCGCACAATCGGAAAATCTTCTATCTTCTTTTCCTTCGTCGAGGTATCAGTAACGAGAGCCAGAATAGCAGTGTGGCCTTTCCGTAAACACTTCTGGGCCTTAAGGAAAGAGATGATGCTCATGACTGCACCACTCTTGTCGCCACGAATCACGAGAGGTTCATCACCTGAACGGGGAATACAAACAATCTTCTCGTTGCAAAGAATCTCTGCTTGGTGTTGGGATAACCAATCCATCCCAATGACAATGTCGAAACTACCCAGAATGATAGGAATGAGGTCGATAGAGAAGGTCTGATTAGCAAGAACAAGATTATAACCCTTGACTACGTGTGTGGCCTCTAAACTCTTACCATTTGCTAGCTCTACAGTGTGCTTGGTGTTCAAAAGTGTTGGGGTACGCTTAAGCATTTGACTAACTTTTAAGGACACGTAACTAGTATCGACACCCGAATCAAATAAAACAGTAACATAAAAGTCGTCCAGTAGGAACTTACCCGTCACAACATTGGGATCATTCCTCGCTTCACCCTGGACAATCACGAATATACGCCCCCTGGCACCATTGCCATCGTTGTTGCCCCCATTGTTACCATTCCCTTGATTATTGTTGTTGTTGTTCTGGTTCCGGTTTAGCTGTGGGCAGTCTCTCTTGAAGTGGCCTTCAGCACCACACCTTGACTTTGGCTACCAGGTGATTGCTGACTAGGGCTCTTGTAGTCGTCAGTCCTTCTCTGCTGAGACTGGGACTGAACAGAAGTTGAACCTTTGCTTGAAGTTCCATCCCATTTACGCTTGTTGTCGCTAGGAGTATCAGAAGTAGTAGCACTGATACGCTTTGGTAACCTGTTCTGTTCCACCGCCTGATCTGTGAGACGATGAGCCAACTTGATGATTTGCTGAATGGTGCCAAGATTAGCTGAGGTCACGTGACTTTGAATTTCTGGCACCAAACCCTTAAGGTACAATTCGATACGTTTGATGGGAGGGTCTACCATAGTAGGACACAAGATAGCCAACTCGTTCGATCTTTTCGTGTACGCTTCAATTTCTGACCCCGTCATCTTTAAGTTGAAGAACTCTACCTCCAGCTTGTGAATGTCGTCACGACTACAGTACTCTTCTTTGATCAGTTCTTTGAAACCGTTCCATGGGGTGGCGTTAGCAACCGCCAGCCCTAGTAGTTGGACCTGTGCTTTCCACCTGGTTAACGCAGCACCTTCAAGTGTCCCAGTAGCAAACTTTACCCTACAAGCCTCAGGGCATTCACACATTTCTAAGACAGATTCGAGCTTCTCAAACCAGTGGAGGAGACCTACAGCTCCTTCTATACCACTGAAGGTACTAGGTCTACAGTCCATAAAGGTCTTGAACGTACACGCGGGAGGCTGAGCAGGCTGACCTGTCGCGCAGGAAAGAAAAGACAAGATTAAGCACGAGGGTTGGTTTGTGAGAGTAGGATCTAAACATCCTAGGATAGGTCGAAATGGCAGGTTATACCTCCTGCAGGGGCAGCTGCGAGTGCCTCAGTGTAACAACTCTCATCAAAAGTCCTAGTTATTATCTTAATTTAACTAATAGGAAACCTTAATTGAGAAACCCAAGTAATTCTGCACTAACCCTAAAATTTCCAGAACAATCGGAATCAGGATCAGGGCCCCCTAAAACTCAGGGGGGGTAAAACCTATTCAGTAATATCCTTACAGTTTGCTGTCAAAAATATAAAATAACAAGAAACCAACTCACCCAAGCTACTGGGACAAGAACACACCCTATGCTAGACTAGGGTCTCTCGCGCCACGCGACGCGCACAGGAGATCCTTTCGCGTGGCGCGAGGGGGGACATTTTTGGTGTATAAATACAGGGCCTTGGGACTTGAAATTTGTCTTTGAAACGACGTAAATTCAGTTTTCGTAGACTGAGTTATAGTTCGATTACTACAATTAACACACACAGTGCACTAATTGCTGCCACAATCAGGGTAATAACTCGATCACTATTACGATTCAACGTCCGATCGATTATAACTATCCAACGATTGTTTAAGTGCCGCTCAAATTGAGTTTATACTTGGTTAATTCATCGTGATTTCGACTTGAATGTTTGAGTACTGCTCGAATTCGGACTATGCTCTGTCATTCGTTGTGAATCCGCTGAATTATTAAGTATTGCACTAATAAATCGTTGTGAGGGTTTAATCTCATGAATTGTCGTAACTGTTGTATTAGTTACTAACCTATTGTGTGTGTATTGTTAATTAAATTAGGTTAATCAAGGCTAATCAGTAGGCTTATATTCTGCTCGTTAAATCTACAATGTGAGTCATTCTCTTTTTATCAACTGTTTTACAATACTCCAAATTATTTTCAAAGGTTATAATTACAGGGATTAAGTTTATGTAATCACCAAATTACAGCCGGTATGTGGGGTATTGTGCACAGTATTGCAGTTTTATCACTTTAGGTGGGCGAACCTAAAATTAGTGATATTCGTCATTCATTGGGGCAGCCAATGGTGATATGACCACAGTCACCGTAAAGATTCGAGTGACAAGTACTGTGGGTAGTTGGTTTGATATCAGAAACATTGTAATCTCTTAATACTGTAAATTATAACAAAAGAGTCGTTTTAGTAAAACTGAATGATTCACTCAGTATTTCCCTGCTGACAAAACCTTTTTCAAACATGTTTCAAGTGATCTGTTGTGAGCACAGGAAAGTGCCCTGGAGCACTACAAGCTTAGAAAGTGGCTCAATGTAAATAAATAAAGAAACATGTTTTGAGAAATAAAAGATTTCCCAGTGAAAGCAATGATTTGTAAATTTTGGGATTTATCCCTATATTGTATATAAACGAGCAGTTTTAATATTAATCGATTCTGTTTAAAAAGACTTCCGCTGTCACTTAATTGAATACCATCGGATTTCCTGTCTCGCGACTCTGGACCGGGTCAAACCGGGGCTAAGGGCCGTGACCGGAAAAGGTGGTATCAGAGCCACTGATTTAAGCTTACTATTGATTTTAGCCTATTAAAATTATTAAGAAATACTTAGGAAATTTAATTCCTATTCTGTGAAAATATGTTTTATTAACTGATTAATTGTTACAGTATGGGTAAACACAAGATTTCTGCTATCTACCACAAATTAGATACTGCACCTACAGAAAAAGGAACCTCATCCTCCAAACACCCAACAGATCTGGAAGAAGGAATTTTTGTCCGTAAAGCAAATTATGAAAATCCTCTCACCCAAGATAAAAGAAATTCGATTCTTAGAAAGGGACATGAGAAAATAAAGAAACACCAAGTCAAGAAAGTGAGGTTTAATTCAGAAATCCAGGAATTAGGCAATAGGTCACCTTGGGAAGATACATTAGATGAAAAATGGGCAAACCTTTATATGCTAGCTACCGTAGCAGAGAATGCAAACCTCTAAACTATCAATAAGTATGGTCTAGTAGAAAAACTAATACCAGTAAATAAATAAAGTATAGTGTGTTCACTTTCCTATAGTCTTTTGTACAAATCCGTATGCAATAAAACTTTAATGTTTATTTGTAAAACTTTGTTCCAAAGTTTTAACATTGACATTTTTGTACATTTTGCATATATGCTATCCAGCATGACTGAGATATCGGAAGCATTTCAGAATCTCAACCTCTACCCAGTACCAATTGAAGTCTCCCACGACTTTACTGGTTACATTGCTGACATAGAGGAACCCCTGGAATTTCAAGCTCCACCGCTGGAAAAAGCAAAACTTAAAAAGAAGAGAAGATATGTAGGATGGAGGAAAGTGCGCAGGAGAAAGCCAGCTACTAGGAAACTCCCTAAAATAGAAAACCCTATAGACAAAGGAAAAGGAATCGAAGTCGGAGAAAGTTCAAATCTAGCAGAGATAGAGATCAGGAATGATTATAAACAGAAAGGAATAGAAATTGGAGAGAATTCTAGACAAGCTGAAGAAATCACATTTCAAGACGAAATCGACCGTCTACTGGCAAATTGTGATGTCATTAGCCCTATCCATAATAATCTATATCCTTACCTAGAAACCCAACTTCCTGTCAATCTGGAACCAGCTATTCCAGACCCACTAATCCACACTCGACCCTTAGGTCAAATGGAAGAATGGTGAAAAAATGACTGGCAATTCGAAAATATCGTCAACAGTCCTTATTCTTTCCTTCCACAGTGGGATCCAGACCCTATCCCCAATCCTCCAATGAGTAATGAAAACTTAGCCAAACTCCGTCAGTACGGTGAAGAGCTGATAAGTACAAGGAATAGGATCCGGGAAATGGGGGAGCAAATTTCCTGGAAGTACGACGAAAGGGAGCGTCGTTACTAAACTGCCAGTTGACCAAAGAATAGTGGGGTTGGGAAGAATGTCTGTATAATAATAATAATAATAATAATAATAATAATAATAATAATAATAATAATAATAATAATAATAATAATAATAATAATAATAGTTAAATATAATTCTGTAAAATGGGAAATAAAACATTGTAAGATAAACAGTGTGTATGGATGCCTATATGAAATATAAAGTAAAATAGAAGTCGAAAGATCGACAATTTTGATATATATATCTGTGTGTAAGATTTTATGTGCTTCTATGTAATTGTTTTATTTACAATCATTTGATACTAATAGTTATATTTTTAATAATTATCAGATGGAAAACGCTAATAATGAACCAGTTAATGAAGGGAATCAATCTGAACAAAATCAGGAAAACCAGTATATGACTAGACAGGATATAGAAAATATTGTTGCTCAAGGGATAGCCAATGCTATTCCAGCATTCGTTGCTGCTGTTAAAAATCCAATAGAACCGCAACAAATCATTCCTAGTAAACGTACTCAGGAAGATAATTTTAGTCATAGTATAAATGGAGGCGGCAATCATGACGATAATAATTCACTACAGGCTCCACCTTCTAAGAAAATGAAAGCCGCAACACCTGGTTGCACTTTCAAAGAATTTCTTGCTTGCAAACCTGCTGAATTTGCAGGTAATGAAGGAGCAACTGCAGTACTACGTTGGTTAGAGAAAACCGAAGCAGTAATTGCAATAAGTAAGTGTTCAGAAGAAGATCAGGTGATGTATGCGTCAAATTTGTTCAAAGAAGTGGCACTAGAGTGGTGGAACACGGTGCTACAAGCAAAAGGAAGAAGGATGGCTTATGCTATGAACTGGGGAGAATTTAAAATTCTTGTAGAAAAGAAAATATTGTCCTGAATATGAAAAGGAACAAATGGCAAATAAGTTCCTAAACCATCGTATGGTAGGCGTAGAGTGTCGCGGTTATACTTCGACATTCTTTGAATATGCTAGAGTAGTACCAACACTGGCTTCGCCAGAACCGGTACTCATTTCTCGCTACATTTGGGGATTAATTAGTGAAATTCGTAACATCGTTAAAGCTGCGAGACCTCGCACTATTGACGATGCTGTGGAACTAGCTAATACCCTAACTGATGAACTAGTACGCACAAGAGAAGAAGATCGAAAGAAGGAATTGGCTCAAAAGATTACCCAAGGATTTCGTGTGGGTAATGATAATAATAGGTTCAAGAAAAGAGGAAGGAGACAATCTGCACAACCGCCTTTTTGCAGCAATTGCAAAAAGAATCATTTTGGAAAATGCAATGTAAATTGCAACTTCTGCAAAATGGCAGGACATCGTGAAGAAAATTGCAAAAAGAGAACCATAGTTTGCTATAACTGTGGAGAAAAGGGACATTACAAAACAGAATGTCCTAAATTGACTAAAATCGCAGACAATAAAGGCAAACCAGCTGATGGAACAACAAAGAAGAATGCCCGAGCATTCCAGCTAACCACTCAGGAAGCCGAACTCATTCCCGACGTCATAGCCGGTACGTTCTTGGTCCACGACGTTTATGCAAAAGTATTATTTGACTCTGGTGCAAACCAAAGTTTTATCAATACTTCATTTTGCCAAGCTCTTAATTTACCCTTAACCACCCTTAGGCAAATTTTTACAGTCGAAACAGCAGATGGGAATTCTGTTAACATAAATAAAGTTTTGCAAGAAGGAAAGATAGAACTGTTAGGCCATAAATTTTCTGCAAAACTGTTACCTATGAAGTTAGCCGGATTCGATGTAGTGTTAGGAATGGATTGGTTAATAGCCAACCATGCTCGAATCCTTTGTGATAAAAATTCGGTAGAAATCAGTACTTCCACAGGAGAGGTAATTAGGATTACAGGAGATAAACCACGTAAGCCTATGAAGTTCATATCAGTAATGAAAGTTGCTAATTATGAACGAAAGCAAGGAATAGTGTATATGATTTCAGTAATCATTAGCACTAAGGGTAAAGAACTTAAGGAAATTCTTGTAGTTTCAGAGTATCCAGATGTATTCCCAGAAGATTTACTAGGATTACCTCCAGACAGGGAAGTAGAATTTAGGATTCATCTAATTCCAGGAACTACACCGATAGCTAAGGCACCTTATCGATTAGCACCCACTGAAATGCTAGAATTGAAAAAGCAGTTAGATGAATTATTAAGCAAAGGATTTATACAACCTAGTTCAGCCCCTTGGGGAGCACCAGTGTTGTTTGTGAAAAAGAAAGATGGATCGATGAGAATGTGTATCGATTATAGAGAATTGAATAAGGTTACAATTAAGAATCGATATCCATTACCTAGGATTGATGATCTTTTTGATCAACTTCAAGGCGCTAGGTATTTTTCTAAGATAGACTAAAGATCCGGATATCACCAGTTAAAAGTACAAGAAGAAGACATACCTAAAACTGCTTTCAGAACTAGGTATGGTCATTATGAGTTTACAGTCATGCCCTTTGGACTAACAAATGCTCCAGCAGCATTTATGGACATGATGAATCGGATCTGTAAACCATACTTGGATAAATTTGTAATCGTATTCATCGACGATATACTTATTTATTCCAAAAGTCGGGAAGAACATTGCGAACACCTGCATGCACTCTTAACTTTGTTAAGAAAGGAAAAGCTTTATGCAAAATTCTCAAAGTGTGAATTTTGGTTAAAGGAAGTGCAATTCCTAGGACATATGGTGAATAACGAAGGAATTCACGTAGATCCTGCTAAAATAGAAGCAATTACCAAATGGAAGGTCCCACAAACAGCTATGGAAATTAGAAGTTTTCTAGGATTAGCCGGATACTACAGACGATTCATTAAGGATTTCTCTAAGATAGCTGTACCTTTGACTAAGTTAACCTGTAAAGCCACTAAGTTTGAATGGGGATCTAGGCAAGAAGAAGCTTTTAAGATTTTAAAACACCGATTGACAAATGCTCCAATTTTGGCATTACCCGAAGGAACAGAAGATTTCGAAGTATATTGTGATGCTTCAAAATTAGGATTCGGATGTGTATTGATGCAACGCAAGAAGGTAATTGCGTATGCCTCCCGGCAGTTGAAAAAGCACGAGGAAAATTATACGACTCATGACTTAGAATTAGGAGCCATAATTTTTGCCTTAAAAATTTGGAGACATTATCTGTATGGAAGTAAGTTTACTGTCTATACAGATCATAAAAGTTTAAGGTATATATTTGGGCAGAAAGATTTAAATATGAGGCAAAGAAGATGGATGGAAGTTCTAAGCGATTACGACTGTGATATTCAATATCACGAAGGAAAGGCAAACGAAGTTGCAGATGCCTTAAGTCGTAAGTATCAGGAAAAACAAAAGCGAGTCCGTGCTCTTAGATTAAATCTACAAGTAGATTTAATGGAACAATTAAAGAAAGTTCAGGAAACAGCAATCAAGGACGATGCTGAAGGAATGAAAGGTTATATAAAGGAACTAAAACAAGGAAATGATGGAATGTGGAGATTCCACAAGAAACGAATTTGGGTACCTAAGCAGGGAGAGTTAAGAAATAAGATTTTAGAAGAAGCCCATAAATTTAGGTATACTATGCCCCCTGGAAACAATAAGATGTACCAAGATTTAAGAAAGAATTTCTGGTGGATAGGAATGAAGAAAGATATAACAAAATATGTTTCTAAGTGTCTTACTTGTTCACAAGTTAAGGCCGAACATCAGAAACCTTCAGGATTACTACAACAATTGGAAATGCCTGTATGGAAATGGGAACTTATAACAATGGATTTTGTTACTAAGTTGCCTAAAACAAGAAAAGGTAATGATGCGATTTGGGTAATTGTGGATCGATTAACCAAATCAGCTCATTTTCTACCAATGAAGGAAACCTTTAGCATGGAAAGGTTAGCCAAGTTGTACGCAGATGAAGTGGTATCTTTACATGGAGTCCCACTCTCCATTGTATCAGATAGAGTGGGACTCCAGCAAGCTATGGGAACTCGACTAAATCTAAGTACTGCATATCATCCACAAACAGATGGACAAAGTGAAAGGACGATACAAACTCTAGAAGACATGCTTCGAGCATGTGTAATAGATTTTGGCGGAAATTGGGACGATCATTTACCATTAATTGAATTCTCCTATAATAATAGTTATCATTCAAGCATTGAAATTGCTCCATTTGAAGCACTATATGGACGTAAGTGCAGAACTCCAGTTTGTTGGGCAGAAATAGGAGAAAATCAATTATCAGGTCCAGAAATTGTGCAAGAAACTACTGACAAGATAACTCAGATCAAGGACAGACTGAAAATAGCTCGAGATCGCCAGAAGAGTTATGCAGATAATCGTCGCAAGCCGATAGAATTTCAGGTTGGAGATAAAGTACTTTTGAAAGTTTCTCCTAGGAAAGGAGTTGTTCGATTCGGTAAGAAAGGAAAGCTAAGTCCAAGGTACGTAGGACCATTTCTAGTGATCCAACGTATAGGATTAGTTGCTTATCGTTTAAAACTACCAGAAGAATTAGCTGGAGTACATGATGTATTTCATGTATCCAATCTCAAGAAATGCTTATCAGATGAATCACTGGTAGTACCTCTTCAAGATATAGAGGTAAACGAAAAGCTGAAATTTGTTGAGAAACCTCTTCAAATTGAGGATCGAAAGATCAAGTTTCTCAAACACAAGCGACTAGTTTTAGTCAAAGTCAAATGGGATTCAAAGAGAGGAGCTGAATACACTTGGGAGCTGGAATCCGAAATGAAGAGAAAGTATCCTCATTTATTCCAGTAAATCTCGAGGACGAGATTTTTATTAAGGTGAGGAGAATGTAACAACTCTCATCAAAAGTCCTAGTTATTATCTTAATTTAACTAATAGGAAACCTTAATTGAGAAACCCAAGTAATTCTGCACTAACCCTAAAATTTCCAGAACAATCGGAATTAGGATCAGGGCCCCTAAAACTCAGGGGGGGGGGGGGGGGGTAAAACCTATTCAGTAATATCCTTACAGTTTGCTGTCAAAAATATAAAATAACAAGAAACCAACTCACCCAAGCTACTGGGACACGAACACACCCTATGCTAGACTAGGGTCTCTCGCGCCACGCGACGCGCACAAGAGATCCTTTCGCGTGGCGCGAGGGGGGACATTTTTGGTGTATAAATACAGGGCCTTGGGACTTGAAATTTGTCTTTGAAACGACATAAATTCAGTTTTCGTAGAGTGAGTTATAGTTCGATTACTACAATTAACACACACAGTGCACTAATTGCTGCCACAATCAGGGTAATAACTCGATCACTATTACGATTCAACGTCCGATCGATTCTAACTATCCAACGATTGTTTAAGTGCCGCTCAAATTGAGTTTATACTTGGTTAATTCATCGTGATTTCGACTTGAATGTTTGAGTACTGCTCGAATTCGGACTATGCTTTGTCATTCGTTGTGAATCCGCTGAATTATTAAGTATTGCACTAATAAATCGTTGTGAGGGTTCAATCTCATGAATTGTCGTAACTGTTGTATTAGTTACTAACCTATTGTGTGTGCATTGTTAATTAAATTAGGTTAATCAAGGCTAATCAGTAGGCTTATATTCTGCTCGTTAAATCTACAATGTGAGTCATTCTCTTTTTATCAACTGTTTTACAATACTCCAAATTATTTTCAAAGGTTATAATTACAGGGATTAAGTTTATGTAATCACCAAATTACAGCCGGTATGTGGGGTATTGTGCACAGTATTGCAGTTTTATCACTTTAGGTGGGCGAACCTAAAATTAGTGATATTCGTCATTCATTGGGGCAGCCAATGGTGATATGACCACAGTCACCGTAAAGATTCGAGTGACAAGTACTGTGGGTAGTTGGTTTGATATCAGAAACATTGTAATCTCTTAATACTGTAAATTATAACAAAAGAGTCGTTTTAGTAAAACTGAATGATTCACTCAATATTTCCCTGCTGGCAAAACATTTTTCAAACATGTTTCAGGTGATCTGTTGTGAGCACAGGAAAGTGCCCTGGAGCACTACAAGCTTAGAAAGTGGCTCAATGTAAATAAATAAAGAAACATGTTTTGAGAAATAAAAGATTTCCCAGTGAAAGCAATGATTTGTAAATTTTGGGATTTATCCCTATATTATATATAAACGAGCAGTTTTAATATTAATCGATTCTGTTTAAAATGACTTCCGCTGTCACTTAATTGAATACCATCGGATTTCCTGTCTCGCGACTCTGGACCGGGTCAAACCGGGGCTAAGGGCCGTGACACTCAGCAACTCATTCATTGATTAGAGCCGTCAGCTAGGCTTGAGTCAAATTCAGACATCCACTCATGATCATTACATTGATGAAAACACAAGTAAGAAAAGTGTCGCGCATGTGTGTAAATGTGGAGTGACAGAAGAGAGTAAGCACACAGAGTTCAAGCAACAGTTGTCATACTAACTAAGCATACCATGAGCAATGTACTCTATAACTAGAAGGTAGGCAATATAAATATAATTCATATCACCTATAGTGTTGAACCTTGCACGTGGAGCGAAGCGTCGTTGTGGTTCGTTGAGCACTGTACAGGTTATAGTCTGGTTTTACCAAAAAGTTTTTCCCCCTTTTTAAAACCAAGTTCACTATAACCAATGGCTCTGATACCAATCTGTCACACCCCCAAAATCCACACGCGGAGTATCACCGCTTGGAGGCGTGACTGACCATGATCGATCCACCACTCATATTGAACAATATAGTAAAGTAATTAAAAGTTCAACCACACAATAAGATTGGTGTCCAAAAACAATTTAATAAGTCTAAGTTATCAGCGGAAGCAAATAGTTCAAAACCCAAATCATAAATTCTGAGTATTTAAGTTTATCATGAACACTCGATGTCCATGCTCCACAACAACTCTTCCCCATGCAAGCTCCTGCTAAACCTAGTGACCTGCAAAGCATGTAGTAACGAGTCAACAACAAAGTTGAGCGAGTTCACAGTTGGGTGTTTGTTTAAGTTATTCCAAAAACATACTTTCCTTTAACTGGCACCCTTGCCGTGGGGGCTACCCCATAATTGAAAACGTGTTTTGTTAAATCCCGTTTACTCTGGCAATCCAGCCGTGGGGGCTACCCCATGTTTACACTACTAGACTCGTTACCATATCGACCACTAACTTTAGTCATGTTTATGTGCCCTTAGCGTCAATGTCTATCATCATTGACGTGCCCAGATCGATTAGTTCACGCCCATCCTTTACGGCACGGTGTGAGGCTTGTCAGACCTAAATAGCGCTATCTAACTAATGACCTGCTCGCCATTGGCCCGGCGATTAAGTCGATATAAAAGGAGGGACTTTGTGATAGAGTTTTGGTCTAGTGAAATTTAAACTGTCCAAGAGGACGAGGAATTACATTCCTTAACCCGTTCTGTCCTACCCAAGAAGGACAAGGAATCCATATTCCTTAACCCATTCCCAACCCACCGGGAATTACCATGCTTTGTAGAAAGTGTGAACTCACCTTAGGTTAGCTCGGCAGATAAGCGAAAGGTCAATCGAGTTGCTAGGGGTCAACCACGTCCTAACATGGTTACCATACAAGTCTGGTCTAGGTTCAAGTAGTGCACATGAGTTTACACAGAACTAACAGGTTACTAGCACAAAACGATCATGGCATACCCAAAGAACACGTTAAACGATAACTGTTTAGCATACACATGAAGCCCAAACATAACTCGGCCCAACATGTTGTGCGATCAGCACAACCTTGTGCGATCCACAGCATGTTGTGCGATCCAACATAAGCCCGGCCCAAACATTTAAAGTCCCAAACATATATACACGGCCCAAATAATAACAAATATTGGTCTTGTGCGGTCCGGATGGACTTGTGCGATTGAAAGGTTCTTGTGCGACTGGGTTTGGGCTTTGAGGCCCAACAGCATAGAAATGTTCAACAGATGTGTATGGCCCAAGCCTTGTGCGATCCACTAGTCTTGTGCGATCATGCAATCCGAGGTTGTACAATGTGCTTTGAACAGTTGTATTATATGGAATCCCAGCTTGTGCGATTCCTTTGTGCGATCGGAACTTGTATGATTTGAACTTGTGCGATTAAAGGGGTTTGTGTGATCAGTTACATACTTTCCTTAATTCATGCAATCAATTAACTTGTTTCCTTTTATCTTGCAAGATTAACTCTAACAGTTACCAACCAAATCATATTCGATAAAACTAGAGTTTTAACATCAATTCTTATGAACCCTAAACATAATCAAAACATAAACAATGACTCATACATGAGACTATCAATCTTGATTTCAAATCATCACACAACACCTCATGTTCGATCATATCATTTGTCCGAATACACATACATACAGCCGATTATGTTACATCCATCTGGTTCCTAATTATCTATATCAACATTACAGCATTCATCAATCCTTATACTTATAATGATCTAAACCGATTGTTCATCAAGTATTTTACTAACATAACGCTTTAATCATCACACAACACATAGCCACTCGATCAACAAACATCAATCATATCAAAATCAAATAATGATATAACACTAACCGGTTAGAAGGTAAAACAAGGATGATCCGAACAAGAAAGCTTCGAGAGATGGGGATGTTTGCCGTCGGCTTCGAGAGGAGAGAAAGAGAGAGTAGGGTTTGTGTGTTTAGAGTGTTTAGCAAACAATGAGGAAACAAAACCCCATAAGGGTTATGTCCTAGTTTAAATAGGTGGGTGTCCGAACCCATCATGGGCTGCCCATCTGTTTCGAGTGCAATCATAGTGTAACAAGGATGAGATGTTCGGCCCAAATAAGGGCTTGTGCGATCGGGTTGTGTTGTACGATCCGATTCACACACATATATATATATATATATATATATACATTCATTCTCATAATCCAAACATAACATTTCATTTAATCGATACATCACACAATCACATATAATCCAGACAAGTTACATCAAAGCATTACTAGAGGTTCTAAATTACGAGTTTTCACATACGTGCTTCTATGCCTATGTGCTTATGTGGATTATGTGCCTACTAGATGTGTTCCTGAGCTTTGTATAAAGTAGCACAAGCTGATACTATAGAATATGCTAGACTTAATCAAAATTATGTTTGGGTCCTGTGACGATGTTTGTTGCAGACAATGTCGTCATTCGGATCTCACACTGCTCGCTCCGCCCGACGTAACCATGAGGACAAACGTATAGCTGCTTTAGTCGCTAAGCAGATGGCTAAGGTTATCCCGTAAATTGTCAGCAAACTGAATGAAAACGCTAGCAAGTCCTCTAATGAGTCCAGGACTGATTCTCCACGAGCTACTTTTAGCTTCAAGCAGTTTAAAGCCCTGCGGACCCAAAGAATTCACCGGAGAAGATTGGCCTACTACCATGTTTCAATGGTTTGATTCTATCGAAGTTACCCTGCGCCAAAAGCGCCTGTCCTGATAATCTCCGCACTGTTAACGCCACTGGCATTTTCCTGTCCTGGGCTCTAGACTGGTGGACTGCCAAAAGAAACAAGCGTGGAAATGATGCAGCCTATGGGCTTACATAGGATGAGTTGAAGGACATCATGATGAAAGAGTTCTGCCCTCCCCATGAGCTTCAGAAGCTGGAGGACGAGTTCTTGCACATCAAGCAAGAGGGTGGAAACAACGTTGGTTTAACTACCCGCTTCAAGCAATTGAGTAACATTTGTCCGGGCTAAGTTACTACACCCGAGATCACCATCAAGAAATACATCCGTGCTCTACCGGATTGTGTGGCTGATTTCGTGCAAGCCGCGAAGACGAAAACTATTGAGGAAACCTTCCTGCTCGCTGCTGAGATTAATGACAAGCGAGTTCGGGCTGGTTACTTTGATAAAGCCTCCATGAATCTTCACCAATTTACCGCTGCTCCCACCACTGAAACCGTCGCCGCTCCGCAAGCTTCAAGGTCATCCCGCCGTAAGAGAAAGAACAAAAACAACAACAACAACAACAACAACAGTAGAAAGAATTGTGCTGTTACCGCCGCTCCGCTCCAAGCTGTTCCAGGTCAACCACAACCCCAGAACCGCCAAGTAGCCGCCCCAGTAACCAATGCACCGCCGGCCAAGCATGCATATACTGGTCCTCACCCGCTCTGCCCTACCTGTACTTATCATCATCCTGCTGGGAATGCTTGCAGATTTTGTGTTCACTGCAACCTATACGGCCACTTTACTGCTAACGGTCGTACCGGTCCTCTCCAAGCTCCAGTTCCAGCTCAAGGTCAAGCTCCTGCACCACAAGTTCTCCTTCCTGCTCCACAGGGCCAACAAGCAGCTCCTGCACCCGCTGCACATGCTAGAGCTTGCTTTGCATGTGGTGATCCCAACCACTTTGCAAACATGTGCCCCAACAGAGTGGTGAAGCAAGAGCCACAGCAGCAGCAGCCCGCGGATGTGCTTTCAACATCAACGCCCGCCAGGCTCAAGCAGACAACAACGTGGTTAATGGTATGTTCCTAGTGATGGTATATATGTTTCGTGCTTGTTTGATACTGGAGCAGATAACTGTTTTGTATCGTTTGAATTCGAAAAGCTCCTTAATCGTAAGCGTGCCCATCTCCCTATGATGTTCGACGTTGAAGTTGCCATTGGAAGAACCGTCGCTGTCAATTCTATTCTACGTGATTGTATGCTTGAACTCAACAATCACGTCTTCCCTATCGATCTAATCTCGTTGCAGCTTGGTAGTTTCGACGTCATAGTAGGCATGGATTTTCTTCTTGAAAATCATGCCGTAGTTGTTTGCTTTGATAAAATGATTCGTTTCTCGCTCACTAATGGTGATCAATTGTGTGTTTACGGCGAAGTCGCATCGAAGAAACTCCAACTTATGTCGTGTGTCCAGGCTAGTAAGTATCTCCGCAAGGAATACCAAGCTTTCTTGGCGCACATTGTAGTAGCAAAGAGAAAGGAAGTTAAGGCAATGGATAAGGTGCTTGTGGTTTGTGATTTTCCTAACGTCTTTCCTGATGATTTACCTGGTCTACCTCTGAGTCGTGATATCGACTTTCGTATTGATCTCATTCCTGGAGCAATTCATGTTGCTAAATCTCCTTATCATCTCGTTCCGTCTGAAATGCACGAACTCCCAAGTCAACTTCAGGAATTGCTTGACAACGGCTTCATTTGCCCTAGCACCTTTCCTTGGGGCGCGCCTGTCCTTTTCTTCAAAAAGAAGGATGGATCGTTCAGGATGTGCATCGATTATAAGGAGTTGAATAAGCTGACTATCAAGAATCGCTATCCCCTGCCCCGAATCGATGATTTGTTTGACCATTTACAAGGTGCTACATGTTTCTCGAAGATTGATTTACGCTCAGGCTATCACCAGTAACGCATCCAAGAGGAGGATATACCGAAAACCGCCTTTTGCACTTGATACGACCACTATGAGTTCGTTGTTATGCCCTTTGGTTTAACTAACGCACTCGCAGTTTTCATGGATTTGATGAATCGCGTTTGTAAACCCTTTCTCGACCGCTTCGTCATCGTGTTCATCAATGATATCCTGATTTATTCGAAGTCGATAGCCAAACACGCGCAACATCTACGTTTGGTTCTCGAACTACTCCAGGGGAATCGACTCTACGCCAAGTTCTCCAGGTGTGAAGTTTGGCTAGAGGAGGTTCGATTCCTCGGTCACATTGTCAATAGTCAAGGTATACACGTCGACCCCACGAAGATCGAAGCTGTTAAGAGTTGAGTTACACCTAAGAACCCGTCTGAAGTTCGTTCTTTTCTTGGACTAGCGGGCTACTATCGCCGATTTATCAAAGGATTCTCAAAAATCGCTGTGCCGCTTACCTCTCTCACGCATAAAGACAAGCCTTTTGTTTAGGGAACTGAACAAGAGACTTCCTTTCGAACCCTCAAGCATATGCTCTGCAATGCTCTCGTACTCGCTTTACCTGACGGAAACGATGACTTCATAGTCTATTGCGATGCCTTGAACCTTGGCCTAGGTTGTTTTCTCATGCAACGGGACAAGGTTATCGCCTACACGTCTCGTCAGCTCAAGATCCACGAGAAGAACTAAACAACCCACGATCTCGAGCTTGGTGCAATTATTTTTTCATTACAGATATGGCGACACTACCTTTATTGTCACACCCCGACCGCGTAAAACAACAGATCGCGGCGGAAACATCGAGGCGTGTTGCAACAGAATTAATGTTTCATAACCATGGATACCAAAAAGTGTTTCGTTTTATTAATCATTGAATAATTACATTGTCTGGAAATCTAAATACACAATTTTAAACATAGTCTATCATTGTTATTGAGTCACTAAGGCCTCGTCCAATCCTATGTGAGCATGCATCTTATCAATCGATAACATTCAACAATACCTGAAACATATGTGAAAACGAGGTCAGCAAAGAAATGCTGGCGAGTACATAGGTTTTGTAGGAGTGTCGAAATCATGGCTAGTTTAGATGTTGCAATACTTTATTTAAAAACCTTGTTTTGAAAAGAGTATAATATTGCAACTCAATTAACCAACTCAAATCAAGCGGGTTATAATTTGTAAAACCTCGTAGCCATGACTCTTAACCCAAAAACATTTGTTTTAGTAAATTATTTGGAAAAACAATGATAAGTTCAGGTGATATGTATAAATAAGAAAATAAAGCATGATTAAATGAATAACCATGTAATATGAGTTTGTATAAGATAAGTTGTTTGTAAATAAATGTCTTGTGAAAAGTATGTTACTTGTATAAAATGTTCTATGTCTCGAGCTGAAATGATTCAAATAACACTACAATATGTAATACCATACAAACACTTATATATAGGAAGTACCAGCGGCGTATCCACCATGCTTGTATCATATTCCACACGCATTGTTACTTAATCATTTAATCCAAACCAAACCACCAAAGTAATTGTTAAAACATCGTGTGAAAACCCAATCGTTACCCAATCGTTACCCAATCGTTAAAACATTGTGTGAAAACCCAATCGTTACCCAATCGTTACCCAATCGTTAAAACATCGTGTGAAAACCCAATCGTTACCCAATCGTTACCCAATCGTTAAAACATCGTGTGAAACCCAATCGTTAATTGTTTAATTCGTTTTAGGTCGTGAAACTACTTATATGGTCGTCTCGCTAATAACATTCAAACCTTCGTGACTCATCACTCGTCGCTTCTCGTTTTCGCATTAACAAACCTCCATAGGGTAAGTTAACAATTACAGATTCAGTCGCTACCTACCATACCCACACATAACCACGGGTGTAGTAAATAACGGGATTAGTCAGATCCTATGGTACCATAACCTAATACTGGTCGGCTTGATCATTGCTAATGAATGTCATTTGTTATGTAAACACAACCAACAAGTTTGTTCACTTTATTGAAATCGTTATTAGTTTTGTATAAATCGCTTTAATTGTTTTTGAAACCATCGTTATAACATCGAAAACATTTAGCACATATGAGTCACCCCAAAACAATTGAAAACAGTAAAATAGGGGAAAATGTACTCGCCTGAGAATGCTTGGAGGTCTTGAATAACAACCAAACAAAGCTTGAGGGAGCACGGAATCAATCGGCAATCTAAAACTATATAAATAAACCGGATCTAAATCGGGAGATCGGATAGGATGAGGCTTGGTAAACCAAATGAGTTTTGGAACTCATATGATATGGTTTAACAAGACCTACATACTACAATGAAACCAAACCTAAGTGCTATCGACCCATCGCGGCCCATTACGACCCGTTTAGGTAGCTTATGCTACTTTAACGCGTCGTTCGCGTGAAACGCGTTCAGACCGTCTAACTAGTCCTATGACAAGTGTTATATGGCTAAACATGTTACAAAATCAGTTATGTGACAAAAGTTTAGGTTACATATGCTTAATTACCAATTATACATGAAAAGGGTATTCTGGTAATTTACCTAAGGCATATAAACTACCTATCATACAACTACTTAAACGATGTGACCATAGGGTATAACCTCGGAAGGTTATTCCCTACCTACTATGGTCACCTAATGTATTTGGTCGGATCCTAATGATCGACCAAATGGGTCGAGTTCGAAGGTATAGGCGATTTATTAGATCGCCTACCCTACGACTCTAGACAACGTGGTAATCAGTGGGCATAGTCCCAAGGGACTATGACCAACGTGATTACACTCACGTTGCGAAGTTCAAATGAACTTCGCATTGACCATTACTGGTCAACGCTGAAAGTCAAACAAAGTTTGACTTTCTGACTCTAAAAGCAATAAAATAAGGAAAAGAACGAAAGAATACTTACCCAGGGTCCCCGAATGCTAATCCCGACTTCAAGAACTCAGGTATGAAACAATGGTTTCAACTTAGAGCTCTCAAAATCAGAATTCTTGTAAGAAATAGCAATGGGGGGCATGGGGTATATATAGATTTCGGGTAACCGCTAGGATCGTTTCTTGAATATCGTGCCACGATCCAAGCCGAACACTTGTCACAATGTTGTGGTGGCTAAAATGTTGTTCTTATCCGCTGACTAGACGATAGGAAACGTGTGGACACGAATCAATTCAGTTGCAAGTTGCAAAACAAACATTGAATCTGGTCAGAAGGGCTAATGCGGCCCGCTTTAGATTTAGGCAAACACAATGCGGGCCGCTTGGGGCCTCTGATCTGCACATATGTTTCAGAAATGACAGTTTAGGTCCCTGCACGTGTTTAAGGCCATTTCCGACACTTCTAAGGCCCGTAAAGCCAACTTTAAGGCCCTAAAATGTTGCCTAAACATTGTGGACATGAAACATGCTCAGAAATATGTCGGATGATGGTTCGTTTGGTCGTACGAACGCGATGTTCGCTTAATTACGACGGAATGCGCATAAGCGCGAAAAACGATCCAAATGACGCAACGAATGGATTTTTCTTAAGGCGAACACTAAAATATAATATAGTCATGCTTACATAAATTTTTGGATGTCCGGATGTATTCAGAACGTAAGTTATGCGCGAAAATGCAAACTTGTGCACTTTTTGACACTTTTAGTCCCTGAATGACCCAAAAGTTTATTTTAGCACACCGAACCCCTCAAAGCCTATTTCTAAGCTATGTGAAGGATATTTATGGTATGTTTAACTTATGGTCATGCTCCGGAAGGTCTGTTACAGTTCAAATTGGCATACTTTCGCAGTTTGTCAACTTTAGTCCCTGTAAGCGATTTAACTTTGATTTCACCACACCAAACCTTCCAAAACTTATATCTAAGTTATGTAAAGGTTATTTAAGGTATGTTAAGCCTATTTCACTATTCCGGAGTGTTCGTTGGATTAAACTGGTTATATCTACGCATCAGTGCGCGTATAACCTTCCAGAAAGCGATTTAGAGCTTGAAATCGAACAAGAATAGATATGTGCAAAAGATACACATATTTTTACAAATCCCAAGTATGAAATACAATATTTCATTGGTTTGGCATTTGTTTGATGTCCGTGGAGGCACAGGTGTTACAGTCTCCCCTACTTTAGGAAATTTCGTCCCGAAATTTATTTAGAGGAAACTTGTGAGAGCTTGAAAATATGAAGTTGAAAAGATCAAACAACATTGGTTAGGGTTCTGAACTTCTAGTAACCTTTGATAACATCATGATTGCAATGTAAGAGGGATACTTATATACAAGTATATGAAGCGTCATTGGTGCGTCCACCGTACCTCTATTACATCGTCCTCATTTTGTTATTGTTGTCACTATCGATTCTTACACATAATAAATCTTACTGGGTTTACCGTGCACTGAATCTCATAATTATGTGCGCTTCCATAATTAGACAATTCCTTGCATAGTTCATACAGTGTATTCAATAGTGTGCAGGGGAAAACCAAATGAACAATCCTGTGATGAGTGTGACTAGACCGCCATAGAGTCCCGTAGACTAAATCAATAAATGATCTAAATAGACTATCAAGGAGTCTGTCCAGCTACATCACTAGATGTCATTCTTTAACCAAATTGTGAATCAATCCTTTTGACTAGACCACTCAAGGGTCTATCATCGAATCATGGAATGGTACTATATAACCCAAGGGTCTTAACTACTAGGTAGAAGCCCATAAGGATTTAAGGTAGTACCTTTTTGAAAATCCTACTATGAATCCCTAATATGAAGATATGAAAGATTCTATGAGGATTTGAAAATCGGATCACACAAAAACATAAAGGAGAACACATAACACATAACCACATAGTCGCATAATCGCTTATTCGTATAATCGTTTAATCGTATAATCGTTTAATTTGTTATCTTTGGACATGGGTATTTAAAGCATACTAGGAATCCAATCCGTGGATTTCATTTGGTACTTTAAACGTTATCAAGAATCCAACTATAAAGATAGAAAGATTCAAAAAGAAAATTCGATTTCGATTATTAGGAACCGAAGTGTTCGAATTAAGGTACATAAAGAATCCAATTAAGGACTCTGATTTGAATGATGATTATCCACAAGGGTCTAATTGTGGAGATAAAAAAAGATCCCATATGGATTTTAGAAGTTGAAGATGTTTTGAAATCTCGCACGGGATGTGCTTAAGTCAAAACATGAAGTTGAAATGCTTATGAAGTTGAGATGCTAGATATGTCAAGGCGACATATGAAGCAGAATTTGAAGGTTATGTAAATGTGTGAGGAAAATATATTTGGAAAACTATGCATGGGTTAAAAAAATGTTTTTGAAACCTTATATATATAATATTTTGAAATCATAAAGTAGGTGTATTAGATAGATATTTTTTACAAAAAAAATTTTAAAATCATGCGAGATGAATTTTGAAATTATGTATAAGGTTTTTGAAAATATGAATGATGCTTTTCGAAATCATGCTCTTGATAAGAAAATGTATTGTGTTAATATTGTCTTCAGACTATATGAAATATTTTGAAATTAGAAAGGTTGGTTTTGATAACATGGCCAATGTTTTTGAAATAACATAGACAATGCATCTAGAAAAATTGTTTTCAAACTATATGAAATGTTTTGAGATCATGAAGATTGTTTTGAAATACTGGTACAGTGTATGTTTGAAAAATCAAAACGTAATGGGTATGAGATTTGAAGATACCCTTAGTTATCTAACCAAGGATTTAAAGGCACAGATGTGCGAAAGGCACGATTACTCATAATATCTCTTAATTTTCTGTACTTTGTTTCTTAGAGTGAAACGAGTACTTAAAATTTTCGAGGGAATCATGAGCAATCATTTGAAAGAGAGAAATCACAAGAGTAGTTTGTAAGGTACATAGTTCCTTGATGTAGGTATCATAGGAAAAACCATACACACCTAGCAGGGGGTTGAGTTGGTTGGTTGGGAACAGTTCGACCATTGTGAGTGACCACAGCGAACTTCTAAGAAGCCTTTCGTTTCTTTGACTTCTTAGGGAATCGTTCATCCATGGTCTTTGATTCCCCGATTGGTTCATTGGCTGATGGTGTTATCACCTGACTAGGTCCTGCCTGTCTTGGTGACTCTTGAGTGGCTTCATCCTGGAGAGGATACATGGCAGTAGCTAATTCAACAGTCTTCAGGACTACTTCGCCTATTCGCTGAGCGAATTTTGGCTGCTTGCTCAGATATCTGGGCGTCATCGTGATGAAGAGACATTCTTGAAGGAAAAGAAAGGCATAGGGAGAAACAGGTGAAAGGTTATTGGACAATCAAAACAGAATGATTACGCATGAAGATTGCGATCATTTGTTTGTTACCTAAGGCAAACAAATGAGACGGTGACTGATCAAAGTAAATGGGTCAAAAATAATGTATCGCGAAGACATGCTCGCCTATAAGTGAACACTCACCCCAAGAATTCCCAGGTAAGCACAACTGGTCTCGCGTCTGATGAGATGTATACGAAGTCCTTGCCTAGACAGAAAACTCAGAATACAGGCATTCACCCTTCCAATTCGCACGTGTTCACATTATTTAAAACCCAAAACCTTGACGAAGTTTTGAAAACTCAAAGAGGTTCAAAACCATATAATAGAGAGTTCAAAACCTTACAATAGAGGGTTCAAAACCTAGAAATCAATCATCCTAGAACAGATGATTAGTTTTCAAAGCGGTTTTGAAATTTATGTTCTTGTTGTGGTCGTCGCCTAAGGATAGGCGACGGTATTGTTTTATGACTAAACGCAAGTAAACTCGCGTTAGGGTCCTAAGAAGGTTATAGACTAGGTCAAAGCATTACTAATTACTAATAACCTAATTCCCTATAACCATTGGCTCTGATACCATCTTTTCTGTCACACCCCGACCGCGTAAAACAACAGATCGCGGCGGAAACATCGAGGCGTGTTGCAACAGAATTAATGTTTCATAACCATGGATACCAAAAAGTGTTTCGTTTTATTAATCATTGAATAATTACATTGTCTGGAAATCTAAATACACAATTTTAAACATAGTCTATCATTGTTATTGAGTCACTAAGGCCTCGTCCAATCCTATGTGAGCATGCATCTTATCAATCGATAACATTCAACAATACCTGAAACATATGTGAAAACGAGGTCAGCAAAGAAATGCTGGCGAGTACATAGGTTTTGTAGGAGTGTCGAAATCATGGCTAGTTTAGATGTTGCAATACTTTATTTAAAAACCTTGTTTTGAAAAGAGTATAATATTGCAACTCAATTAACCAACTCAAATCAAGCGGGTTATAATTTGTAAAACCTCGTAGCCATGACTCTTAACCCAAAAACATTTGTTTTAGTAAATTATTTGGAAAAACAATGATAAGTTCAGGTGATATGTATAAATAAGAAAATAAAGCATGATTAAATGAATAACCATGTAATATGAGTTTGTATAAGATAAGTTGTTTGTAAATAAATGTCTTGTGAAAAGTATGTTACTTGTATAAAATGTTCTATGTCTCGAGCTGAAATGATTCAAATAACACTACAATATGTAATACCATACAAACACTTATATATAGGAAGTACCAGCGGCGTATCCACCATGCTTGTATCATATTCCACACGCATTGTTACTTAATCATTTAATCCAAACCAAACCACCAAAGTAATTGTTAAAACATCGTGTGAAAACCCAATCGTTACCCAATCGTTAAAACATTGTGTGAAAACCCAATCGTTACCCAATCGTTAAAACATCGTGTGAAAACCCAATCGTTACCCAATCGTTACCCAATCGTTAAAACATCGTGTGAAACCCAATCGTTAATTGTTTAATTCGTTTTAGGTCGTGAAACTACTTATATGGTCGTCTCGCTAATAACATTCAAACCTTCGTGACTCATCACTCGTCGCTTCTCGTTTTCGCATTAACAAACCTCCATAGGGTAAGTTAACAATTACAGATTCAGTCGCTACCTACCATACCCACACATAACCACGGGTGTAGTAAATAACGGGATTAGTCAGATCCTATGGTACCATAACCTAATACTGGTCGGCTTGATCATTGCTAATGAATGTCATTTGTTATGTAAACACAACCAACAAGTTTGTTCACTTTATTGAAATCGTTATTAGTTTTGTATAAATCGCTTTAATTGTTTTTGAAACCATCGTTATAACATCGAAAACATTTAGCACATATGAGTCACCCCAAAACAATTGAAAACAGTAAAATAGGGGAAAATGTACTCGCCTGAGAATGCTTGGAGGTCTTGAACAACAACCAAACAAAGCTTGAGGGAGCACGGAATCAATCGGCAATCTAAAACTATATAAATAAACCGGATCTAAATCGGGAGATCGGATAGGATGAGGCTTGGTAAACCAAACGAGTTTTGGAACTCATATGATATGGTTTAACAAGACCTACATACTACAATGAAACCAAACCTAAGTGCTATCGACCCATCGCGGCCCATTACGACCCGTTTAGGTAGCTTATGCTACTTTAACGCGTCGTTCGCGTGAAACGCGTTCAGACCGTCTAACTAGTCCTATGACAAGTGTTATATGCCTAAACATGTTACAAAATCAATTATGTGACAAAAGTTTAGGTTACATATGCTTAATTACCAATTATACATGAAAAGGGTATTCTGGTAATTTACCTAAGGCATATAAACTACCTATCATACAACTACTTAAACGATGTGACCATAGGGTATAACCTCGGAAGGTTATTCCCTACCTACTATGGTCACCTAATGTATTTGGTCGGATCCTAATGATCGACCAAATGGGTCGAGTTCGAAGGTATAGGCGATTTATTAGATCGCCTACCCTACGACTCTAGACAACGTGGTAATCAGTGGGCATAGTCCCAAGGGACTATGACCAACGTGATTACACTCACGTTGCGAAGTTCAAACGAACTTCGCATTGACCATTACTGGTCAACGCTGAAAGTCAAACAAAGTTTGACTTTCTGACTCTAAAAGCAATAAAATAAGGAAAAGAACGAAAGAATACTTACCCAGGGTCCCCGAATGCTAATCCCGACTTCAAGAACTCAGGTATGAAACAATGGTTTCAACTTAGAGCTCTCAAAATCAGAATTCTTGTAAGAAATAGCAATGGGGGGCATGGGGTATATATAGATTTCGGGTAACCGCTAGGATCGTTTCTTGAATATCATGCCACGATCCAAGCCGAACACTTGTCACAATGTTGTGGTGGCTAAAATGTTGTTCTTATCCGCTGACTAGACGATAGGAAACGTGTGGACACGAATCAATTCAGTTGCAAGTTGCAAAACAAACATTGAATCTGGTCAGAAGGGCTAATGCGGCCCGCTTTAGATTTAGGCAAACACAATGCGGGCCGCTTGGGGCCTCTGATCTGCACATATGTTTCAGAAATGACAGTTTAGGTCCCTGCACGTGTTTAAGGCCATTTCCGACACTTCTAAGGCCCGTAAAGCCAACTTTAAGGCCCTAAAATGTTGCCTAAACATTGTGGACATGAAACATGCTCAGAAATATGTCGGATGATGGTTCGTTTGGTCGTACGAACGCGATGTTCGCTTAATTACGACGGAATGCGCATAAGCGCGAAAAACGATCCAAATGACGCAACGAATGGATTTTTCTTAAGGCGAACACTAAAATATAATATAGTCACGCTTACATAAATTTTTGGATGTCCGGATGTATTCAGAACGTAAGTTATGCGCGAAAATGCAAACTTGTGCACTTTTTGACACTTTTAGTCCCTGAATGACCCAAAAGTTTATTTTAGCACACCGAACCCCTCAAAGCCTATTTATAAGCTATGTGAAGGATATTTATGGTATGTTTAACTTATGGTCATGCTCCGGAAGGTCTGTTACAGTTCAAATTGGCATACTTTCGCAGTTTGTCAACTTTAGTCCCTGTAAGCGATTTAACTTTGATTTCACCACACCAAACCTTCCAAAACTTATATCTAAGTTATGTAAAGGTTATTTAAGGTATGTTAAGCCTATTTCACTATTCCGGAGTGTTCGTTGGATTAAACTGGTTATATCTACGCATCAGTGCGCGTATAACCTTCCAGAAAGCGATTTAGAGCTTGAAATCGAACAAGAATAGATATGTGCAAAAGATACACATATTTTTACAAATCCCAAGTATGAAATACAATATTTCATTGGTTTGGCATTTGTTTGATGTCCGTGGAGGCACAGGTGTTACATTTATGGTACCAAGTGTACGGTCTTCACAAACCATAAGAGCCTGCAACACATCTTGAATCAAAAGGAACTAAATATGCGCCAACGCTAATGGGTTGAACTTCTTAATGATTACGTCTACGAGATTCGTTACCACCCTGGCAAAGCAAATGTCATTGCCGATGCTCTAAGCCGAGGAAGCTATTTGCATAGCGTTCGCAATATCCAAGCCCAGCATAATCTCGAAGCTCTTATCCGTGATGCTCAACATGCTTGTTTTACCGAGCGCACTTTGAAGATGGAAAGGATTATCAATAACGGCGAACAACTGGTGAATAAATCGAATGGTATATTCCATTTTCTAGACCAAATTTGGATCCCCAAGCGCACCAACTTACGATAAATTCTGCTAGACGAAGCCCATAAATCTCGATATTCCATTCATCCTGGTGCCGACAAGATGTGCCATGACCTTCGTCTATGGTATTGGTGGCCTAGAATGAAGAAGGATATCGCCGTCTATGTTTCGAAGTGCCTGACATGTTCGAAAGTCAAGGCCGAGCAACAAAGACCCTCTGGCTTACTCGTGCAACCAGAGATCCCTATGTGGAAATGGGATAGTATAGCTATGGACTTCATAACGAAACTCCCTCGCACGCCATAAGGTCACGATAGCATCTGGGTTATCGTTGATCATCTTACTAAATCTGCTCATTTTCTGCCAATATGAGAAGACTTTAAGGTAGAATGATTAGCACGGATCTACACCGACAAAATTATATGCCGACACGGGACGCCTCATGATATCATCTCTGACCGTGATGGTCGGTTTACCTCGCGTCTTTGGGAAACGTTCAAACTGCTCTCGGTAATACTCTCAATCTAAGTACCGCTTTCCATCCCCAAACCGATGGTCAGACTGAAAGAAAGATTCGTACCCTTGAAGACATGATCCGCTCGTGTGTCATAGATTTCGGTGGTAATTGGGACGCGCACTTACCTTTGGTCGAATTCTCGTACAATAACAATTATCATTCTAGCATTCAAATGGCACCATTTGAGGCATTATACGGAAGAAAATGTTGATCGCCTATTGTATGGCACGAGATCGGAGACGCACAAATTATCGGTCCTGAGCTATTACAAGAAATGACTGACAAAATCCTCCAAATTCGAGACAATCTGCTAAAAGCTCGGAGTCGTCAGAAAAGTTACTCCGATAGACGCCGCAAGCCCCTTGAATTTGACGTTGGCGATCACGTACTCCTAAAGGTATCACCTTGGAAGGGTGTGATCAGATTCGGCAAGAAAGGAAAGCTCGCGCCTCGATATGTTGGACCCTTTAAAATCCTGGAAAGGATTGGCAAAGTGGCCTACAGACTCGAACGACCGGAGGAACTTAGCAACGTCCACCCGACTTTCCACGTTTCGAACCTCAGAAAGTGTCTATTCTTAAGTTGCTAATGTGCAGCGATAAGGTACCTTCAAAGGTGAGGCATGGAATATAATTTGGTCCAACATCACCCATTGGAAGACTCGGAGGTGTGGTGCTACTCAAAGGTGGTCCAGTAGGGAAGAGTACTTTATCACTTGGAGAAGTGTTGACAACTCGTGAGAAAGGTGGAGTTTAGATTTGTTGCACATTTTGTGATGATGGTTCGACCTTGGGTCCGTCGGTTCCCTAAGAACCATTACATGCTTTATTTCCAAACGTGGAGCTAGAAGCAGGCTAAGTACTTTTAGGAAGAGGATTCTCTTAGGGGGGGGGGGGGTCCTTACCAGTCATTCAAAAAAGATGATTTAGGAATAGCGATTGTCACTACAAGAGATAACTGTTCTAAGTAAAGACAACCCCATGATGGGTGCCACGTGTTAAAACAAGAGTGTGGCTAGCTTAAGGTCATGGATCCTTCTCAGCTTAAATCTTCATGGGTATCTGCAAACAATAGAAGCACCGTAGCCTTAATGTAGAAGGGGGCCTCATCCGTTTGGACTCCAGCGCGAATGTAAATGTGGTGTTCTTGGAAGTTAAGAAAGTATA
Organism: Helianthus tuberosus; assembly: GCA_030545235.1. Classification (NCBI taxonomy): domain Eukaryota; kingdom Viridiplantae; phylum Streptophyta; class Magnoliopsida; order Asterales; family Asteraceae; genus Helianthus; species Helianthus tuberosus. Next base: position 87,064,928 of record CM060372.1, on the reverse strand, counting down.
GAGGGAATAAGAGTTTAGAGACTTCTAGTGAGAGTGTGAATACCTTTGTGAGTTGCATGTAGTGTCCTTATATTAGCGAGGCTTCCCGCCCAAGGAATAACTTTCTTAAAACTCACCTTATATTTCCAGTAAAACTTTTCCTCTATAATGTTTATTTGTGTATATGGCCTTGCCCTTTTGGTGTAAGTACCAGGTTTTGTGTGTCACATCACTTTCATTACCTTGACATTTTAGTCTCGTTAATTGTGACGCTATTGTAGCCATGAGTTGTTAAGCTCCAAACTTCGATATCTAGGCTCCTAGCCCCTCCTTCTCGCTTCTCACTTCCAGCAAAGCTGAGTGGGAGCTCCCAAATACCCACGCTATCACCCGTTGTATTAAAACCAATGCTTTGACAGCAAGATTGGAGGTATGTGTTGTGGTGATGATACACTGTTAGAGACAGGGGGAGACAAAGAAAACCCAAAAGACAGAGATATAGGGGGATGTGAAGATGGATGTGACAGTTGTGGTGGGTTGTGGCAACGGTGGCTTTGGTGGTGGTGATGGGGGGAAGTGAAAGAGAATGTGTGTAACAACAACAACAATAACAACAACAACAACAACAATAATAATAATAATAATTATAATAAATTTTAAGAAAAATAAAAAAACCTAGAGTAAAATGTCATTTCCGTCCCTGAGCTAACTAAGCTTTTTAACTGAGTTGAGTTAGCTTTTTAAACTAAAATAAATGTTTCGAGAATGTTATGAGGAAAATAATACAATTTTGAAATTCAAACTGAAATAATAAGAGTGGATAAACCAAAGGAAAGAAAAGGAAAAGAGTAATGGGCACTTAACTCATTTTGGAAATGACCAATATAGCTGATATCATGTCTATTTTTGGGATTTTTCTGTCAATCGACGGCTATTATTGGTCTAACTAGACGTCTTCTAAATAATGTTTGAAATTTGGTGAATGGATATTTAATATATTTATAATTTAATAAAATTATAAATATTAATTAGAATCTTCATGTGGTAAATAAAAGAAAAACTCTTGAGTAGAGCTTCTTAATGACATTTAATTAGTTTTATTAGAGTTTTTAAGTCTCTAATTAAGTGACTAATTAAGTGAAACATTTCACTAATCCTTAAGTCTTGTACAAATAGTAGGCTATGTGCTTCTTTTGTGATAACAAGAATATGGTATTGCTTGATACATGAAGAATACTACAAACTTAAAACAGATTTCATGAGATTGTTGGTACAATCTTAAAAACCTTATTTATAAAGGGTTTTGGGTTTACGAAAGGATTTATAATAGAATAAAAAAATTATTTTTAGAGGTTATGATCTTATAAATTTTTTTTTGGGAAATATGTATGTAGTACAACTTGTTGTGTTTGGATTTTTTGAGATTGAGATACAATCTTAAATCCTATATCGTGGTACAAAACGAATAGTTTTGGTTCCAACGTTTGGTTTTGAAACGATTTTGGGAATCATTAATTTTTCTAACTTTTGTGTTAGATCGGGTTTATTAGTGTAAACCATACGGTTTTTTTTTTTTTGTAAACATTAAATTCTCTAACATGTGTGTTAGACCAGAATTATTGGTGTAAACGATACTTTTTTTGTAAACGTTAAATTCTCTTAAGTAGAGTTTTTTATGTCTTTAAATAAGAGTTTTATGTTACTTGATTAGAGTTTTATGTCTCTAATTAAGTTTCTATTTAAAGTAGACTCTTCATCCACCCATGGATTGATATGAACAAATAAGTCTTATAATGAAGTTTGTAATCATTTGTCTTCTAACATGTGTGTTAGAAACGTTCATGAAAAGCGTTAGTTTGGAAGCAATTTTTTAATTGTTTAGTTTCTAATGTGTGTATTAGAAATGACTTATTTATTTAAACCATATATCTGTTTTTAGCAAGTCGAATTTACATTTTGTGGAAATGTTAATATTTCTAACATGCGGGTTAGAATTTCTTTCATTTTAACATGATTATTAAAAATGGTTAAAATACAAATGCTTTGAAATGTTTATGTAGACATTTTATATAAGCAATTTGTTGTAGCATTGTTTTTAATGCTTTGTATGATTTAGAAATAAAATGTCATATATTGAAGTTGATGTTTGACTGGCTTCAAGGAATTAAATCACCATAAAGTGATGGTGTGGTATTTATATGAATTTAATGAAATTAAAATCATTTACTAGACTCTTCATATGGAAGATAAACTCTTAAGGAGAGTTTCATGTCAATTTATTAGTTTTTATTAGAGTTTATGTCTCTTGTATTAAGTGAGACTTATCTCCACCCCATGTCTCTTGTATTAAAAGTAGGCTATGTGCCTAACTTGATGAGATTGAAAAAAAAATTACAAGAGTAAGAATACAAGAATTAAATCACCATAAAGTGATGGTGTAGGTGTGTGTGATTTTATCACCAACTTTAATTTATGATTTGTCATGTTTTATATAAAATGACTTAAATTTTCTGACACATGTGTTAGAAAATGTGTATCACGAATACGGGGTTAGAGATTGTTCATAATGAACAGAAATGTTTTATGTAAACATTTGATTGCCTATAAATGCATTAAAAATGATGAGAAATGGTTTATTTGAGGCCATGGGGTGTACTCTAACATCTAGAGTGTTAACAATGACATAGCATGTTAACTAACATTGCAAACCACTCCCTCCTTGTGTTAAAGTACATTAAATGAGTTATGTGTTAACATGTTAACCCAATGTTAAGATATTGAATTAATTATTAGTTTCTTTTTTAGACAAAAACTCAATGTTAAAGTGCATTAAATGAGTTATGTTTTAACATGTTAAACCATTTGCTTAGAGTGAGACAAAGTGAAATGACGAAAACAAGTTGACGTGTCACTTAGATGGAGTTAAGTTAGGTTAAAGTATACCCAAAGGCCTTATAAACTATATATTTGGAAAACGTTTTATGTAAATGTTTGATTCTATAATGTGCTTGTTATAACATTTTTTTCTAACATGCGTGTTAGAAAATGTTTAGTACATGTGTAGTAAGACTAAACAATATAAAACCATTTGATATTTTGGGTTTGATCTATGTTTTCATAACCCTAATTGATATTATTAATACTGTATATTGCAAAAGTAAGAAACTGTTTTGAATGATTTTTAAAACAAAGTTTTGCATAAAATTGATAATTCAAATGGTTCTATACTCTTACTAGAAGTAGCATATGGTGAACAAAGTAACAGTCTGGTGGATGTTATTTGGTGAAAAACAACTTGGTGTTGTTGTGAACAAATTTAATTGTTCAAGTTTACTACTTAAATATAGTACTTGTAACAACTTAGTGTTGTTTTGAGCATAATTGTCAAAGTTTAAAGTTTCAAGATGAAATGAGGAACTTGTACTTACAAGTGCATGGAGTCTTATTGAGGGAGTACCTCAAGACATGCCATGGGACGATCTTGTTGAGAAGATTTCGGTCAGATTATAAAGTGTTGAAGATAAAAGCACTTTGCTATTTGATGTCTACATATTTTGTATGCTTCCGTTTAAATTTCAAAAGTGATTGGCACTTATGATTTAGTGTTCAATGTATTTTATTGTTTTGTGTTCAATATCTTCGGATAACACATGCAATTTTTTACAAAGAAATAAATCACTAATGGTTGTGGTGTATAAATTATTTTTGTGGAAAATAATTATAACGTCGGTTATACATTGTTTAAAAGAATATGGTTTTAAACGGATAGTACATGAAAATACTTGGACATAAACAACTTGAGAGTTGTTACATTGACTAAAAGTCAAAGACGAAACATCAAATGTATAACCACATCATGAATGAGTAATGAAAGAACGTAGTGAGTGTATTGAGATGAAATACACTAACGACATTCATGTCGCATACTTCATTAGAAGTCATTGAAAAATTCACAAGTGTGAATTTTAACATATGAAAGTAAAAGTACTATATGTTATTGTATACCTTTAATAAATCTTGCGAGATTTATAAGTAGATGCGTCTACCACTTGATTATTGTTAGATCTATATGGAGATTTTACCTTCATTTGGGAGAGCATCCTAAATGTACATATCTCCTAATGAATAACAATAGATGTGTGCAAATCACTTATGGCAAAATTATGAATGCCATATTGTTGAGTGTCGATCAAGTTGACTCTATCTCACACATAATAGTGATTGTAGACAAGAAACATTCATCTTGTTGGTGATGAATGTGTTCTGTCACACCCCCAAAATCCACCCTGTCCTGCGGAGTATCACCGCTTGGAGGCGTGACGTGACCAGGATCAAGCCACCAATCATATTGAACATAACAAGTAGTAAGTAAAATTCAACCACACAATATGAAAGGTGTTTCGAATCAAAAACGTAGTTAAGTGTTTAGCGGAAGCATAACTGTAAAACCCAATGTAAGTATTAAGTACGAAATAAAGTAATGTTTTTAGCATGGCACACACTGCCATGTCCCACAACGACCGCGCCTCCCTGTGCAAGCCCCATGAGTACCTAACGACCTGCAAGGCATGTAACAACGAGTCAACAACAAAGTTGAGCGAGTTCACAGTTGGTTGTTTAGTTATAGCATTCGTTTCATAAATCATCTGTTCATTTTGTAAACCATGTATCGTATAAATTCGTATCGCGGTCTCCCAGACATGTTTGCGAAGATTAGTGGGGGCTTCCCATGTGTTACTAGACCGTGCGTATCGACTACTACGAAAATGTAAGTGGTGCCCTAAGTCAATGTCTATCAGCATTGACCCTTTGCCCATAGTCCATTAGTACACGCCCGTCCGACTGGCACGGTGTGAGGTTTGTTAAACCTAATAGCGCTATTAACTAATGACCCGCTCGCCATCGGCCTCGGCGATTAAGTCGATATAAATTTGAGGGCTTAGGTGATAGAGTTTTGTCTAGTAAGTTTTAAGGTTGTTGTCCTACCCAAGGAGGACGAACATACGTATTCTGCATAAGGAGAATTCGTAGGATTAATAATGGCATCCTACCTTTGGAGGATGGCCGTACATATCTTATCCAAGGAGGATATGTAGATTTCATTTTAGTTTCTTAACCCATTCCCAAACCACCGGGAATCCCATGCCTTGTAGAAAGTGTGAACTCACCTCGGTTGCTCGGTTTGACTCTCAAATATAGCTAACAGTCAAGGTCGGTCAATCACGTCCTAGTATGATTACCACTTAGTTTATTAGTGACTTCAAATAGAACACAAAGTTCCTACACGTATCTTTCACATAACATGCATCACTTTAACGGTTCATGCCCATATAAATTTCCCATCTATTCCCCACTCATAGACAAACATACGACATTGCACATAACACTTTTATAGACATATAACATGTAATATCATTCTCGGATAACCTACCCGACAATTAGACACGCAAATCACTACTTATGTCGTTTCAGCTTTTATATTCAAAACTGGGCTGTTTTCGGGGATTTTAACAAAATAGTTAACTTGTTTCAAAAATGTCCAACTTTTTACAGAAGGTCTTAAACGATCCAAATATAATTGTGTAAAAATATCGGTATCCAATTCATCACCAATATTTTATAAAAATTCATTTTCCGGACTGAACTCAGATTTATCTTTTTCTGACTGCAGTCCACGGAATAATTTATTTAAAATTCATCGAGAGTCTGATTTACGAAATTCCAGTGGGAGAATTACAAATACATCAGTTGTCATCTACTGTATAAATTTCATGAGCTGATTCATCATAGATTTCTAGATATGACCAAAAACACATCACCCATTTACTGCAGCAAAAACTCAGCTTCAGCTGCTGTTTTTAAAAGGGTCTTTAAAAATAGTAAACGAAGTCCAAAAATTATGATTCCAGTGCCATTAGAACCGTATTTCATAATACATAAATCTAGACTTCAGAAAATGCATTTTTCGTAAAGTTACCATCTGGTTACAGCCAACTGAAGTTGGCTGTAAACACCAACCAGCCCCTGTTTTCAGCTTTTTAATATTCTAACTCGAGTTATATTGGTTCCGTTAACATGTATAATGATCAACAACATTTCTAGTACTCAATATTAACAAGTAAATCAGCAAGTAATCAACAATATATCCAAACAACTTCATACTAACATTTTTACATCATGTTTCATCTTTTTAATGTTTTTGTTTCTTTAGTGGTTTGAACATACTAAACATACTACAACTTGTAACCAAGAAACAAGATGAGCAAGGGTTTGTCAAGAGCTTACTACTAGCACAAGGCTAGGGTAGAATCTAGTGCAAAGATGATGAACAAGACTAGAACAAAGCTCCTTTGAATGCTCTTCAAGATGCAACCTCCATGGATCAATTTTGAAGCTTGAATGGAACTTGTAATTGAAGAAGATGAAGATGTGAAGTGGTGGTGATGGTTTCGGTTTGGGGGTGACCGAAAATGAGAGAGAGAGTGAGGATGGAGTGTGATCTTAGATGTGATGATGATAAATCTAGGCCAATCTTCTTATAAGACATTTCCTATATCTTGTTTAGATTAGCAAGCAACCTATCTCAATATAATATTCAACAAATCAACAAAGCATGGAGTGGAGATGTGGTGGGTCCACCTAGGACCGAAAATTCGGTTGGGGGGGGGGGTCTTGATGTAAAATTTCAACTAAATGGTAATTGGTAGTTAGAATGTAAGTAACTTAATCATAAGTATTAGTTATTGGGTTTTTAGTGGGTGTTATGGTATACGGGGATCATGACTATCCAAAAATAATTAAATAATGTGTTTGACAAATATTTGGTGTCCCGAGTAATGTCCGGTTGTTCGGTCAGATACTGTTCCATTAAAGTGTTTAATTGTTCCGTAAGGCGTCTTATATATATATTTTTGTAACACAATTAATTCCTAACACATAGGAAAGTATACCGGACTATTTAGTAACTTTTTTGTATACTACTAGTATGTTAGCACGCACATGTAAGTATAACACTGTAATCAGAGAGCAGTTAAATGATTCAACACAATCACTAAACACTTTAATTATTATTAAATAATCGTACGGATACATGGAATTATGTGGGTTGTCACATTCTCCCCCTGTTAAGAAAATTTCGTCCCGAAATTTAGCTCGTGGGTACTGAGGAAGCTAGTTATGTTGCGTTGGTTTCCTGGGGTGTCACATCATCCCCCCGTTGGTTTGGAATTTCGTCCCGAAGTTCTGCAGTAGCTTCAGCCTCAGTAGTGGTTGCACTTTTCTTAAACTGCTGGGGGTACTTGAGTTTCATTTGGTCTTCTCGTTCCCAGGTATACTATGGGCCACGACGGGAATCCCAACGAACTCGGATGAGGGGTATCCTGGTTCGCTTGAGAATCTTAACATCTCGATCAGTAATTTATACTGGTTCCTTGACGAATCGCAACTGGTCGTCGATAGTGAGCTCCTATAAGGGAACTATGAGGGTCGTCGATAGTGAGCTCCTATAAGGGAACTTTGAGCAGCACCCGGTCCCCAACCTGGAACTCGAGTGGTTTCTTTCGATTATCAGCATAGCTTTTCTGACGATCACGGGCTGCTGCCATTCGCTGTCGTATCTGAGCAATCCTTTCTGTTGTATCTACTATAAGTTCTGGGCCAGTGATTTGGCTGTCACATACTTCTGCCCAACAAAGAGGTGATCGGCACTTTCGTCCACACAATTCCTCAAACGGAGCGGCCTGGATGCTGGTGTGGTAACTGTTGTTATACGAAAACTCCACTAGCGGGAGGTGTTTTTCCCAGCCATTACCAAAATCGATTACACATGCCCTAAGCATGTCTTCAAGGGTCTGGATGGTGCGTTCAGATTTCCCATCCGTCTGTGGGTGATAAGCGGTGCTCATATCTAAACGTGAGCCAAAAGACTTGTGCATAGCTTGCCACAGTTCAGAAGTAAAACGCGCGTCACGATCATAAATATTGGAGGTTGGCACTCCGTGCCTCGATACTACTTCCTTTAGGTAGATGTCTGCTAGAGTAGAAAACTTATCCGTTTCCTTGATAGCCAGAAAATGTGCAGACTTGGTCAGTCGATCGACGATTACCCAAATGGTATCATTTCCGCGTTGAGATCTAGGCAGGCCAGTAATGAAATCCATGGAAATTTGCTCCCATTTCCATGTCGGGATCTCTGGTAGTTGAAGCAGGCCTGATGGTTTCTGGTATTCAGTCTTGACTCTCGCACAAGTCAGACATTTGCTAACGTAGGTTGCTATATGGGCTTTCATACCAGGCCACCAATATGTCGTCTTGAGATCGTGGTACATCTTATCCGAACCAGGATGTACCGAATAATGAGACTTGTGCGCTTCATCCATCACAAGCTCACTTAGGTTTCCATAAGGTGGAACCCAGATGCGCCCGTTTACATAGTAGGCGTCGTCTTCCTTTTATTCAAGCCACCGTCTCGATCCTCGTAAGGACTCAACCCTGATGTTCTCTGCTTTTAATGCTTCAACCTGAGCATCACGAATTTGAGCAGGAAGACTAGATTGGATGGTAAGCTGTAACGCACGTACACGCTTAGGTATAGTATCCTTTCGACTGAGGGCATCGGCCACAACATTGGCCTTGCCCGGATGGTACTCGATCGCGCATTCGTAATCATTCAAGAGCTCGACCCATTGGCGTTGTCGCATGTTTAGTTCCTTTTGCTTGAAGATATGCTCGAGACTCCTGTGATCGGTGTAAATGGTGCACTTGGTACCGTACACGTAAATTCTCCATATCTTAAGCGCGAAAAGAACCGCTCCCAATTCCAAGTCGTGCGTAGTGTAGTTCCTTTCGTGAACTTTAAGTTGGCGTGATGTGTAGGCAATGACCTTGTCACGTTGCATCAACACGCAACCCAGTCCTTGGATGGAAGCGTCGCAATAAACCACAAAATCATCTGTGCCCTCAGGAAATGAAAGAATAGGCGCGCTACAAAGTCTCTCCTTTAAGTGCTGAAATGCGGACTCCTGTGCATCACCCCAACGATAGGTGACACCCTTCTGAGTCAGTGAGGTGAGAGGTTGCGTAATCTTGGAGAAATCCTTGATGAATCTTCTGTAGTATCCTACCAAACCCAAGAATTGGCGGATTTCTGTTGGTGTACGGGGCGCAGGACAGTTCTTGATCGAGTCAACCTTGGATGGATCAACATGAATCACATCCTCATTTACTACGTGGCTTAGAAAGTGGACTTCGCGAAGCCAGAAGTCACATTTCGAAAATTTAGCATACAGTTGCTCTGCTCGAAGAAGTTCCAGCATAAGTCGTATATGCTGCTCGTGTTCCTCCTGACTCTTAGAATAGATCAGGATGCCGTCGATGAAAACAATAACGAACTTATCCAGGTAAGGTTTGCATACTCGGTTCATGAGATCCATGAAGACCGCTGGTGCATTTGTCAACCCGAAGGCATAACCAGAAACTCGTAATGGCCGTAACGAGTTCTGAACGCTGTTTTGGAGACGTCCTCCTCCCGGACACTCAGCTGATAATCTTAGAGTAATAGCTCGACCCTTGCAACTAGTCGAATAGGTCATCAATACGTGGAACAGGATAACGATTCTTCACGGTCACCTTGTTACGTTCGCGATAGTCAATACACATTCTAAAAGTACCATCTTTCTTCTTCACGAACAAGACTGGAGCTCCCCAGGGCGAAGAGCTAGGACGTATGAAACCCTTTTCCAAGAGTTCTTGTAATTGCGTGGACAGTTCTTCAAGTTCTGATGGAGCTAGTCGATAAGGTGCACGAGCTATTGGTGCTGCTCCAGGAGCTAACTCGATTTGAAACTCGACTTGTCGATGAGGCGGGAGACCAGGAAATTCCTCAGGAAATACCTCAGGAAAATCGCATACAATATGAATGTCTTCAATTCTCTTCTCTTCCATTGATGTGTCAGTAACGAGTGCTAGAATGGCAGTGTGGCCCTTTCGCAAACACTTCTGGGCCTTAAGGAAAGAGATGATGCCTACGACAGCACCACTCTTATCGCCATGAATCACGAGAGGTTCTTCATCAGAACGCGGGATACGGACAATCTTCTCGTTGCAAAGAATTTCCGCTTGTTGATGAGATAACCAATCCATCCCAATAACAACGTCAAAACTACCCAGAACGATAGGAATAAGATCGGTGGAGAAGGTCTGACCAGCTAAGACAAGGTTACAACCCTTAACTATGTGCGTGGCCTCGAGACTTTTACCGTTTGCTAGCTCTACCGTATGTTTGGTGTTCAAAAGTGTTGGAGTGCGCTTAAGCATTTGACTAACTTTTAAGGACACATAACTAGTATCGGCACCCGAATCAAATAAGACAGTAACAAAGAAATCATCCAGAAGAAACTTACCCATCACAACGTTGGGATCGTTCCTTGCATCACCCTGACCCAGCACGAAAACACGTCCCCTGGCACCATTGCCATTATTGTTACCCCCGTTGTTGCCTCCATTTTTGTCTCCATTGTTGTTCCCGTTTTCCTGATTGTTGTTGTTCTGATTCTGATTCAGCTGAGGACAGTTTCTCTTAAAGTGGCCTTCAGCGCCACACTGAAAGCATCCTTTATTGCCCTGTTGTTGTTGCTGGTGGTGGTTCTGTGGAGCTTGTTGTTGTTGTTGGCGATTCTGATTTGCAGGCCGTGAGCTCCTGCAATCCTTGGCTTCATGACCCATCTTGAGACACCTCTGACAACGTCCCTTGTTGCACTGACCACTGTGGTGTCTGTTTCATTTGTTGCACTTTGGGTGGTTTCCTCGATATCCACCCTGTCCTTGACTACTGGAAGATTGCTGACCAGAACTCTGGTAGTCATCGGTTTTTCGCTGCTGCGACTGAACTGATGTATAACCTTTACTGGAATTCCCATCCCATTTTCGCTTCTTGTCGCTGGGTGCATCAGGAGTAGCTGTGGCACTGATACGTTTGGGCAGTCTGTTCTGTTCAACTACTTGATCGGTGAGACGATGGGCCAACTTAATGATTTGCTGAATGGTACCCAGGTTTGCTGAAGTCACATGACTCTGAATCTCTGGTACAAGACCCTTGAGGTACAGCTCAATTCGTTTGATGCGAGGGTCCACCATGGTAGGGCACAAGATGGCCAGCTCGTTTGACCTTTTCGTATACGCCTCAATCTCAGACCCCGTCATCTTCAGATTGAAAAATTACACCTCTAGCTTGTGGATGTCATCGCGACTATAGTATTCTTCTTTGATCAGTTCTTTGAAACCGTTCCAGGGGGTGGCATTAGCAACCGCCAGCCCTAGTAGTTGAACCTGTGCCTTCCACCAGGTTAACGCAGCACCTTCTAGTGTTCCAGTAGCATATTTTACCCTACGATCCTCTGGGCATTCACACATCTCGAAAACAGACTCAAGCTTCTCAAACCAGTGGAGAAGGCCTACCGCTCCTTCTGTGGCGCTGAAGGAACTGGGTCGGCAATCCATGAAGGGTTTGAACGTACATACAGGAGGTTGAGCATGCTGACCTATTGTGCTAGAATAAAAGACAAGGTTAAACACAAGAGTTGGTTCACGAGAGTAGGATCTAATCATCCTAAGATAGGTCGAAATGGCTGGTTATTCCTCCTGCTGGAATTGCTGCGAGTGCCTCGGCCACTCGTTCGTTGATTAGAGCCATTAGTTGGGCTTGAGTTAGGTTGATACGTCTTCCGCGTCCGTTCATGATCTTCATAACGAAGCAACGTATGTGAGAAAAGTGTCGCGAAAGTGCGCAAGTGTGGGATGACAGAAGAGAGTAAACACACAGGGTTTCAATTATCAGTTGTTATATTAACTAAGCATGCAATGTACTATGTAAACTAATAGACAGGCAATGTAAGCATGAACCATTTCACCTATGGTGTTGAGTCTTGCACGTGGAGCGAAGCGTCGTTGTGGATCGTTGAGCACTTTACAGGTTATAGTCTGGTTTTACCAAAAAAAGATTTTCCCTTTTTTAAAAACCAAGTTCACTATAACCAATGGCTCTGATACCAATCTGTCACACCCCCAAAATCCACCCTGTCCTGCGGAGTATCACCGCTTGGAGGCGTGTCTTGACCAGGATCAAGCCACCAATCATATTGAACATAACAAGTAGTAAGTAAAATTCAACCACACAATATGAAAGGTGTTTCGAATCAAAAACGTAGTTAAGTGTTTAGCGGAAGCGTATTTGTTAAACCATTGTAAGTATGAAGTACGAAATAAAGTAATGTTTTTAGCATGGCACACACTGCCATGTCCCACAATGACCGCGCCTCCCTGTGCAAGCCCCATGAGTACCTAACGACCTGCAAGGCATGTAACAACGAGTCAACAACTAAGTTGAGCGAGTTCACAGTTGGTTGTTTAGTTATAGCATTCGTTTCGTAAATCATCTGTTCGTTTTGTAAACGTATCGCGGTCTCCCAGACATGTTTGCGAAGATTAGTGGGGGCTTCCCATGTGTTACTAGACCGTGCGTATCGACTACTACCACAATGTAAGTGGTGCCCTAAGTCAATGTCTATCAGCATTGACCCTTTGCCCATAGTCCATTAGTACACGGCCGTCCGACTGGCACGATGTGAGGTTTGTTAAGCCTAATAGCGCTATTAACTAATGACCCGCTCGCCATCGGCCTCGGCGATTAAGTCGACATTAATTTGAGGGCTTAGGTGATAGAGTTTTGTCTAGTAAGTTTTAAGGTTGTTGTCCTACCCAAGGAGGACGAACGTACGTATTCTGCACAAGGAGAATTCGTAGGATTAATAATGGCATCCTACCTATGGAGGATGGCCGTACATATCCTATCCAAGGAGGATATGTAGATTTCATTTTAGTTTGTTAACCCATTCCCAAACCACCGGGAATCCCATGCCTTGTAGAAAATGTGAACTCACCTCGGTTGCTCGGTTTGACTCTCAAATATAGCTAACAGTCAAGGTTCATGCCCATATAAAGTTCCTACACGTATCTATCACATAACATGCATCACTTTAACGGGTCATGCCCATATAAATTTCCCATCTATTCCCCACTCATAGACAAACATACGACATTGCACATAACACTTTTATAGATATATAACATGTAATATCATTCTCGGATAACCTACCCGACATTTAGACACGCAAATCACTACTTATGTCGTTTCAGCTTTTATATTCAAAACTGGACTGTTTTCGGGGATTTTAATAAAATAGTTAACTTGTTTTAAAAATTCCCAACTTTTTACAGAAGGTCTTAAACGATCCAAATGTAATTGTGTAAAAATCTCGGGATCCAATTCATCACCAATATTTTATAAAAATTCATTTTCCGGACTGAACTCAGATTTATCTTTTTCTGACTGCAGTCCACGGAATAATTTATTTAAAATTCGTCCAGAGTCCGATTTACGAAATTCCAGTGGGTGAATTACAAATACATCAGTTTTCATCTACTGTATAAATTTCATGAGCTGATTCATCATAGATTTCCAGTTATGACCAAAAACACATCACCCATTTACTGCAGCAAAAACTCAGCTTCAGCTGCTGTTTTTAAAAGGGTCTTTAAAAATAGTAAACGAAGTCCAAAAATTATGATTCTAGTGCCATTAGAACCGTATTTCATAATACATAAATCTAGACTTCAGAAAATGCATTTTTCGTAAAGTTACCATCTGGTTACAGCCAACTGAAGTTGGCTGTATACACCAACCAGCCCCTGTTTTCAGCTTTTTAATATTCTAACTCGTGTTATATTGGTTCCGTTAACATGTATAATGATCAACAACATTTCTAGTACTCAATATTAACAAGTAAATCAGCAAGTAATCAGCAATATATCCAAACAACTTCATACTAACATTTTTACATCATGTTTCATCTTTTTAATGTTTTTGTTTCTTTAGTGGTTTGAACATACTAAACATACTACAACTTGTAACCAAGAAACAAGATGAGCAAGGGTTTGTCAAGAGCTTACTACTAGCACAAGGCTAGGGTAGAATCTAGTGCAAAGATGATGAACAAGACTAGAACAAAGCTCCTTTGAATGCTCTTCAAGATGCAACCTCCATGGATCAATTTTGAAGCTTGAATGGAACTTGTAATTGAAGAAGATGAAGATGTGAAGTGGTGGTGATGGTTTCGGTTTGGGGGTGACCGAAAATGAGAGAGAGTGAGGATGGAGTGTGATCTTAGATGTGATGATGATAAATCTAGGCCAATCTTCTTATAAGACATTTCCTATATCTTGTTTAGATTAGCAAGCAACCTATCTCAATATAATATTATACAAATCAACTAAGCATGGAGTGGAGATGTGGTGGGTCCACCTAGGACCGAAAATTCGGTTGTGGGGGAGGGAGGGTCTTGATGTAAAATTTCAACTAAATGGTAATTGGTAGTTAGAATGTAAGTAACTTGATCATAAGTGTTAGTTATTGGGTTTTTAGTGGGTGTTATGGTATACGGGGATCATGACTAGCAAAAAATAATTAAATAATGTGTTTGACAAATATTTGGTGTCCCGGGTAATGTCCGGTTGTTCGGTCAGGTACTGTTCTATTAAAGTGTTTAATTGTTCCGTAAGGCGTCTTATATATATATTTTTGTAACACAATTAATTCCTAATACATAGGAAAGTATACCGGACTATTTAGTAACTTTTCTGTATACTACTAGTATGTTAGCATGCACATGTAAATATAACACTGTAATCAGAGAGCAGTTAAATGATTCAACACAATCACCAAACACTTTAATTATCATTAAATAATCGTACGGATACATGGAATTATGTGGGTTGTCACATTCTCCCCCTGTCAAGAAAATTTCGTCCCGAAATTTAGCTCGTGGGTACTGAGGAAGCTAGTTATGTTGCGTTGGTTTCCTAGGGTGTCACATCATCCCCCCGTTGGTTTGGAATTTCGTCCCGAAATTCTGCAGTAGCTTCAGCCTCAGTAGTGGGTGCACTTTTCTTAAACTGCTGGGGGTACTTGAGTTTCATTTGGTCTTCTCGTTCCCAGGTATACTTTGGGCCACGACGGGAATCCCAACGAACTCGGACGAGGGGTATCCTGGTACGCTTGAGAATCTTAACATCTCGATCAGTAATTTCTACTGGTTCCTCGACGAATCGCAACTGGTCGTCGATAGTGAGCTCCTCTAAGGGAACTATGAGGGTCTCGTCTGACAGACACTTCTTCAGATTCGACACATGGAAAACATTGTGAACTCCGCTGAGTTCTTCAGGTAGATTCAACCTGTAGGCGACCTTGCCAATTTTCTCAATGATTTCGAATAGTCCGACATAACGCGGATTGAGCTTGCCTCGTTTGCCAAAAAGAACTACACCTTTCCAAGGTGAGACTTTGAGTAGCACCCGGTCCCCAACCTGGAACTCGAGTGGTTTCTTTCGCTTATCAGGAAAGCTTTTCTGACGATCACGGGCTGCCGCCATTCATTGTCGTATCTGAGCAATCCTTTCTGTTGTATCTACTATACGTTCTGGCCAGTGATTTGGCTGTCACCAACTTCTGCCCAACAAAGAGGTGATCGGCACTTTCGTCCATACAATGCCTCGAACGGAGCGGCCTGGATGCTGGTGTGGTAACTATTGTTATACGAA
Organism: Helianthus tuberosus; assembly: GCA_030545235.1. Taxonomy (NCBI): domain Eukaryota; kingdom Viridiplantae; phylum Streptophyta; class Magnoliopsida; order Asterales; family Asteraceae; genus Helianthus; species Helianthus tuberosus. Next base: position 87,049,298 of record CM060372.1, on the reverse strand, counting down.
AACTCCACTAGCGGGAGGTGTTTTTCCCAGCCATTACCAAAATCGATTACACATGCCCTACGCATGTCTTCAAGGGTCTGGATGGTGCGTTCAGATTGCCCATCCGTCTGTGGGTGATAAGCGGTGCTCATATCTAAACGTGAGCCAAAAGACTTGTGCATAGCTTGCCATAGTTCAGAAGTAAAACGCGCGTGACGATCAGAAATAATGGAGGTTGGCACTCTGTGCCTCGATACTACTTCCTTTAGGTAGATGTCTGCTAGAGTAGAAAACTTATCCATTTCCTTGATAGCCAGAAAATGTGCAGACTTGGTCAGTCGATCGACGATTACCCAAATGGTATCATTTCCGCGTTGAGATCTAGGCAGGCCAGTAACGAAATCCATGGAAATTTGCTCCCATTTCCATGTCGGGATCTCTGGTCATTGAAGCAGGCCTGATGGTTTCTGGTATTCAGTCTTGACTCTCGCACAAGTCAGACATTTGCTAACGTAGGTTGCTATATGGGCTTTCATACCAGGCCACCAATATGTCGTCTTGAGATCGTGGTACATCTTATCCGAACCAGGATGTACCGAATACCGAGACTTGTGCGCTTCATCCATCATAAGCTCGCGTAAGTTTCCATAAAGTGGAACCCAGATGCGCCCGTTTACATAGTAGGCGTCGTCTTCCTTTTGTTCTAGCCGTTGCCTCGATCCTCGTAAGGACTCAGCCCTGATGTTCTCTGCTTTCAATGCTTCAACCTGAGCATCACGAATTTGAGCAGGAAGACTAGATTGGATGGTAAGCTGTAACGCACGTACACGCTTAGGTATAGTATCCTTTCGACTGAGGGCATCGGCCACAACATTGGCCTTGCCCGGATGGTACTTGATCGTGCATTCGTAATCATTCAAGAGCTCAAACCATCGGCGTTATCGCATGTTTAGTTCCTTTTCCTTGAAGATATGCTCGAGACTCCTGTGATCGGTGTAAATGATGCACTTGGTGCCGTACAGGTAAAGTCTCCATATCTTAAGCGTGAAAACAACCGCTCCCAATTCCAAGTCGTGCGTAGTGTAGTTCCTTTCGTGAACTTTAAGTTGGCGTGATGCATAGGCAATGACCTTGTCACGTTGCATCAACACGCAACCCAGTCCTTGGATGGAAGCGTCGCAATAAACCACAAAATCATCTGTGCCCTCAGGCAATGAAAGAATAGGCGCGCTACAAAGTCTCTCCTTTAAGTGCTGAAATGCGGACTCCTGTGCATCACCCCAACGATAGGTGACACCCTTCTGAGTCAGTGAGGTGAGAGGTTGCGCAATCTTGGAGAAATCCTTGATGAATCTTCTGTAGTATCCTGCCAAACCCAAGAATTGGCGGATTTCTGTTGGTGTACGGGGCGCAGGCCAGTTCTTGATCGAGTCAACCTTGGATGGATCAACATGAATCCCATCCTCGTTTACTACGTGGCCTAGAAAGTGGACTTCGCGAAGCCAGAAGTCACATTTCGAAAATTTAGCAAACAGTTGCTCTACTCGAAGAAGTTCCAGCATAAGTCGTATATGCTGCTCGTGTTCCTCCTGACTCTTAGAATAGATCAGGATGTCGTCGATGAAAACAATAACGAACTTATCCAGGTAAGGTTTGCATACTCGGTTCATGAGATCCATGAAGACCGCTGGTGCATTTGTCAACCCGAAGGCATAACCAGAAACTCGTAATGGCCGTAACGAGTTCTGAACGCTGTTTTGGAGACGTCCTCCTCCCGGACACTCAGCTGATAATCTTAGAGTAATAGCTCGACCCTTGCAACTAGTCGAATAGGTCATCAATGCGTGGAACAGGATAACGATTCTTCACGGTCACCTTGTTACGTTCGCGATAGTCAATACACATTCTAAAAGTACCATCTTTCTTCTTCACGAACAAGACTGGAGCTCCCCAGGGCGAAGAGCTAGGACATATGAAACCCTTTTCCAAGAGTCCTTGTAATTGCGTGGACAGTTCTTCAAGTTCTGATGGAGCTAGTCAATAAGGTGCACGAGCTATTGGTGCTGCTCCAGGAGCTAACTCGATTTGAAACTCGACTTGTCGATGAGGCGGGAGACCAGGTAATTCCTCAGGAAATACCTCAGGAAAATCGCATATAATATGAATGTCTTCAATTGTCTTCTCTTCCGTTGATGTGTCAGTAACGAGTGCTAGAATGGCAGTGTGGCCCTTTCGCAAACACTTCTGGGCCTTAAGGAAAGAGATGATGCCTACGACAGCACCACTCTTATCGCCATGAATCACGAGAGGTTCTTCATCAGAACGCGGGATGCGTACAATCTTCTCGTTGCAAAGAATTTCCGCTTGTTGATGAGATAACCAATCCATCCCAATAACAACGTCAAAACTACCCAGAACGATAGGAATAAGATTGATGGAGAAGGTCTGACCAGCTAAGACAAGGTTACAACCCTTACCTATGTGCGTGGCCTCGAGACTTTTACCGTTTGCTAGCTCTACCGTATGTTTGGTGTTCAAAAGTGTTGGAGTGCGCTTAAGCATTTGACTAACTTTTAAGGACACATAACTAGTATCGGCACCCGAATCAAATAAGACAGTAACAAAGAAATCATCCAGAAGAAACTTACCCATCACAACGTTGGGATCGTTCCTTGCATCACCCTGACCCAGCACGAAAACACGTCCCCTGGCACCATTGCCAATATTGTTACCCCCGTTGTTGCCTCTATTATTGTCTCCATTGTTGTTCCCGTTTCCCTGATTGTTGTTGTTCTAATTTTGATTCAGCTGAGGACAGTTTCTCTTAAAGTGGCCTTCAGCGCCACACTGAAAGCATCCTTTATTGCCCTGTTGTTGTTGCTGCGGGTGGTTCTGTGGAGCTTGTTGTTGTTGTTGTTGTTGGCGATTCTGATTTGCAGGTCGTGAGCTCCTGCGATCCTTGGCTTCATAACCCATCTTGAGACACCTCTGACAACGTCCCTTGTTGCACTGACCACTGTGGTGTCTGTTGCATTTGTTGCACTTTGGGTGGTTTCCTCGATATCCACCCTGTCCTTGACTACCGGAAGATTGTTGACCAGAACTCTGGTAGTCATCGGTCTTTCGCTGCTGTGACTGACTGATGTAGAACCTTTACTGGAATTCCCATCCCATTTTCGCTTGTTGTCGCTGGGTGCATCAGGAGTAGCTGTGGCACTGATACGTTTGGGCAGTCTGTTCTGTTCAACTGCTTGATCGGTGAGACGATGGGCCAACTTAATGATTTGCTGAATGGTACCCAGGTTAGCTGAAGTCACATGACTCTGAATCTCTGGTACAAGACCCTTGAGGTACAGCTCAATTCGTTTGATGGGAGGGTCCACCATGGTAGGGCACAAGATGGCAAGCTCGTTTGACCTTTTCGTATACCCCTCAATCTTAGACCCCGTCATCTTCATATTGAAAAATTCCACCTCTAGCTTGTGGATGTCATCACGACTATAGTATTCTTCTTTGATCAGTTCTTTGAAACCGTTCCAGGGGGTGGCATTAGCAACCGCCAGCCCTAGTAGTTGAACCTGTACCTTCCACCAGGTTAACGCAGCACCTTCTAGTGTTCCAGTAGCATATTTTACCCTACGATCCTCTGGGCATTCACACATCTCGAAAACAGAATAAAGCTTCTCAAACCAGTGGAGAAGGCCTACCGCTCCTTCTGTGGCGATGAAGGTACTGGGTCGGCAATCCATGAAGGATTTGAACGTACATACAGGAGGTTGAGCATGCTGACCTATTGCACTAGAATAAAAGACAAGGTTAAACACAAGAGTTGGTTCGCGAGAGTAGGATCTAATCATCCTAAGATAGGTCGAAATGGCAGGTTATACCTCCTGCTGGAATTGCTGCGAGTGCCTTGGCCACTCGTTCGTTGATTAGAGCCGTTAGTTGGGCTTGAGTTAGGTTGATACGTCCTCCGCGTCCGTTCATGATCTTCACAACGAAGCAACGTATGTGAGAAAAGTGTCGCGAAAGTGTGCAAGTGTGGGATGACAGAAGAGAGTAAACACACAGGGTTTCAATTATCAGTTGTTATATTAACAAAGCATGCAATGTACTATGTAAACTAATAGACAGGCAATGTAAGCATGAACCATTTCACCTATGGTGTTGAGTCTTGCACGTGAAGCGAAGCGTCGTTGTGGATCGTTGAGCACTGTACAGGTTATAGTCTGGTTTTACCAAAAAAAAGATTTTCCCTTTTTAAAAACCAAGTTCACTATAACCAATGGCTCTGATACCAATCTGTCACACCCCCAAAATCCACCCTGTCCTGCGGAGTATCACCGCTTGGAGGCGTGACGTGACCAGGATCAAGCCACCAATCATATTGAACATAACAAGTAGTAAGTAAAATTCAACCACACAATATGAAAGGTGTTTCGAATCAAAAACGTAGTTAAGTGTTTAGCGGAAGCATATTTGTAAAACCCAATGTAAGTATTAAGTACGAAATAAAGAAATGTTTTTAGCATGGCACACACTGCCATGTCCCACAACGACCGCGCCTCCCTGTGCAAGCCCCATGAGTACCTAACGACCTGCAAGGCATGTAACAACGATTCAACAACAAAGTTGAGCGAGTTCACAGTTGGTTGTTTAGTTATAGCATTCGTTTCGTAAATCATCTGTTCGTTTTGTAAACCATGTATCGTATGAATTCGTATCGCGGTCTATCAGACATGTTTGCGAAGATTAGTGGGGGCTTCCCATGTGTTACTAGACCGTGCGTATCGACTACTATGAAAATGTAAGTGGTGCCCTAAGTCAATGTCTATCAGCATTGACCCTTTGCCCATAGTCCATTAGTACACGCACGTCCGACTGGCACGGTGTGAGGTTTGTTAAACCTAATAGCGCTATTAACTAATGACCCGCTTGCCATCGGTCTCGGCGATTAAGTCGATATAAATTTGAGGGCTTAGGTGATAGAGTTTTGTCTAGTAAGTTTTAAGGTTGTTGTCCTACCCAAGGAGGACGAACGTACGTATTCTGCACAAGGAGAATTCGTAGGATTAATAATGGCATCCTACCTATGGAGGATGGCCGTACATATCCTATCCAAGGAGGATATGTAGATTTCATTTTAGTTTGTTAACCCATTCCCAAACCACCGGGAATCCCATGCCTTGTAGAAAATGTGAACTCACCTCGGTTGCTCGGTTTGACTCTCAAATATAGCTAACAGTCAAGGTTCATGCCCATATAAAGTTCCTACACGTATCTATCACATAACATGCATCACTTTAACGGTTCATGCCCATATAAATTTCCCATCTATTCCCCACTCATAGACAAACATACGACATTGCACATAACACTTTTATAGATATATAACATGTAATATCATTCTCGGATAACCTACCCGACATTTAGACACGCAAATCACTACTTATGTCGTTTCAGCTTTTATATTCAAAACTGGACTGTTTTCGGGGATTTTAATAAAATAGTTAACTTGTTTCAAAAATTCCCAACTTTTTACAGAAGGTCTTAAACGATCCAAATGTAATTGTGTAAAAATCTCGGGATCCAATTCATCACCAATATTTTATAAAAATTCATTTTACGGACTGAACTCAGATTTATCTTTTTCTGACTGCAGTCCACGGAATAATTTATTTAAAATTCGTCCAGAGTCCGATTTACGAAATTCCAGTGGGTGAATTACAAATACATCAGTTTTCATCTACTGCATAAATTTCATGAGCTGATTCATCATAGATTTCCAGTTATGACCAAAAACACATCACCCATTTACTGCAGCAAAAACTCAGCTTCAGCTGCTGTTTTTAAGAGGGTCTTTAAAAATAGTAAAAGAAGTCCAAAAATTATGATTCCAGTGCCACTAGAACCCCATTTCATAATACATAAATCTAGACTTCAGAAAATGCATTTTTCGTAAAGTTACCATCTGGTTACAGCCAATTGAAGTTGGCTGTAAACACCAACCAGCCCCTGTTTTCAGCTTTTTAATATTCTAACTCGAGTTATATTGGTTCTGTTAACATGCATAATGATCAACAACATTTCTAGTACTCAATATTAACAAGTAAATAAGCAAGTAATCAGTAATATATCCAAACAACTTCATACTAACATTTTTACATCATGTTTCATCTTTTTAATGTTTTTGTTTCTTTAGTGGTTTGAACATACTAAACATACTACAACTTGTAACCAAGAAACAAGATGAGTAAGGGTTTGTCAAGAGCTTACTCCTTTGAATGCTCTTCAAGATGCAACCTCCATGGATCAACTTTGAAGCTTGAATGGAACTTGTAATTGAAGAAGATGAAGATGTGAAGTGGTGGTGATGGTTTCGGTTTGGGGGTGACCGAAAATGAGAGAGAGAGTGAGGATGGAGTGTGATCTTAGATGTGATGATGATAAATCTAGGCTAATCTTCTTATAAGACATTTCCTATATCTTGTTTAGATTAGCAAGCAACCTATCTAGCAACCTATCTCAATATAATATTCAACAAATCAACAAAGCATGGAGTGGAGATGTGGTGGGTCCACCTAGGACCGAAAATTCGGTTGGGGGGGGGTCTTGATGTAAAATTTCAACTAAATGGTAATTGGTAGTTAGAATGTAAGTAACTTGATCATAGGTGTTAGTTATTGGGTTTTTAGTGGATGTTATGGTATACGGGGATGATGACTAGCCAAAAATAATTAAATAATGTGTTTGACAAATATTTGGTGTCCCGGGTAATGTCTGGTTGTTTGGTCAGATACTGTTCCGTTAAAGTGTTTAATTGTTCCGTAAGGCGTCTTATATATATATATTTATAACACAATTAATTTCTAACACATAGGAAAGTATACCGGACTATTTAGTAACTTTTCTGTATACTACTAGTATGTTAGCACGCACATGTAAGTATAACACCGTAATCAGAGAGCAGTTAAATGATTCAACACAATCACCAAGCACTTTAATTATCATTAAATAATCGTACGGATACATGGAATTATGTGGGTTGTCACATGTTCACCAAGTGACTTGGATTAAGACTTATGTTTAACTACTTATGAGTCAATGGTAGATTGTTGGAGATCAAAGGTAATCAAGTTATGTTCCTTAAATGAACGATGAAATTTAGCTATGTGCTATATACAATAATTTGTGAGACCTTCCTAAATATTGATGTTTTAGGATTATGAATAAGTCTCATTATTTTGTCTTAACAAGGGATGAATGTTGCAAAGTGATATTATGATATCCTTTGGGCTGTGAAGAATCAGAATGATGCATCTTCTGTTCACATGCTAAAGTATTGTAGTCTAAAGCATGCTAGACTAGTACTTGGTTAATTATGGGTCTTGACGGAGACTAATTAACTCTAAACATTCAAATGTGTATGAACACAAAAAGAATTTGTGTATAGACAAAGTTGAGGGGAAATTTTCATTCATTATAAGGAAAAGACATGTAACTTTTTAAGAGTTTGTTCGAAAAGCTAATGAGGAGAACTCATTGTCTAAGCTTATTCTAGATGTTAAATTAGAATTATTCTAAGTTGGTGACAAACTTATGACAATCGCATGTGTTGCTTTGGTCAACTCGGAATGCAATATGAGTTGAATTCACACAATGAGGTTGATCTTGTTCAATCATATGTGTATAAATGTCATCATAAGTGAAGTTACGGAAATGTTGATCAAATGGCAAGAAATGTGGGGGAGGATCCATTTATAAACAACCCTATAAGGGTATGTAGAAATGGTTTTCATTACCTGATCTGGATGATATCCTATAACACTTAAATGTCGGGGTGTCTTGCATTTGTATCATAAAAGTTTGGCAATAAGGATTTTGTAATCCAATCTAACATTGCAAATAGACGACTATGTGGAGGACACAAAGGTCGCAGTGCATAATCGGGATGTGTTTGCCTTAAATGATAAGTGTATCTTACAAAGACATATATTATAACCAGATTCAGATGGCCACTGAGGTTATAGTCTTAGAAGTTGACAATAAGCAAAATTAACTTACGAGTTAAGAACACATCATGACAACTGATCTCAAATACGCAAAGTTATTTGTTAATGTTATGGATCCAACAACCTGAGGGTTTATTAGAGATCAAGTTGTGGAATAAGACTGAAGCCCTTGAAAAAGGGTATGTGAAGGACACCTAACTTAGTTGACTGGAGATCCCAAGATCTAAGTTCAATCGGATAACTAACTCATATGCCTAAAGGTGGTCACTGTGGGGGCATAAATGATATGCATAAGCTAGTATATATGGTTATACATACCCCCAAAGTATAAAAGGGTGTTTAAATACGTCCTAGTCTATTCCTATGATATTCAGTGACAAAGAGTGAGGCTAAGCATAATATGTGGTAAATGATTTGGATAACTCACGATAACCACAATGCTTTTAATGATCTAAGGAGAATCACCTATGTTAGAGAGAAGTGGGGTCACTTCGAATGGAATTGGGGGCACAATTCCTAGAGCTCTCGCAGAACCAGGAAAGTGTTCCACGACCATTATTGGACACGACTATGAGGAGATGACCCGGCTAGGGAGAGTCTTGTGTGAAGTGTATTGTCGTCTACACAAACGGCAGACGAGTTCGGAGACATCTAGATCTACTCAGAGCTAGTGGGCTAAGTGCATTTCATGAGCGAAGGTTCAAAGGGTAACACCTACCTATCGTATGGAAAACTCAACTGTTGATGTTACATTGGAAATTTTAAGTGTTTTGAACGATCTCCATTCATGTGGAGGATTGTTGGAAATTTGGTGAATGGATATTTAATATATTTATAATTTAATGAAATTATAAATATTAATTAGAATCTTTAATGTGGTAAATAAAAGAGAAACTCTTGAGTAGAGCTTCTTAATGACATTTAATTAGTTTTATTAGAATTTTTAAGTCTCTAATTAAGTGACTAATTAAGTGAAACATTTCACTAATCCTTAAGTCTTGTACAAATAGTAGGCTATGTGCTTCTTTTGTGATAACAAGAATATGGTATTGCTTGATAGATGAAGAATACTAGAAGGAGGATGAACACTTGAAGACCAACTAGAGAGATGAGTACTCTCTACTTGTTTTCCACCACATGAGTTCAAACACTTCAATTACCGGATGTAACCTTGGGCCCGTGAGCCATCTCCGGCAGTACAGACTGCTTCGGCTGTTGTACCCTGTGAGACAGATGTGTTGTCTTTAGTAGAGGCGCGAAATCTGTTTTAAGGGAAGCGTGTTGAACACGTGCCTCAACCAAAATCGTCAACGTTTTAGTGTGCTATTTGTTGCAGTCAAGGAGTATTTTTCAAGACTCAAGATGATGAATACTCGAGTCTAGGATGCTATCAAGTGCGCGTGAAGGACCCACCAGAGATGCGACTTGAATCAAGATTGGTATATATAATTATATTTTATATTCTTTTTATTTAGTTATTGCAACCGGTATTGTACTATGATATTTCCTACGAATAATGAGAATCTCGTTATTATATATTTTGTAATTATATTTTACAAAAGGTGAACCTAATTCCTACAAATAATATCCAAACATCATGTCTATTTTTGGGATATTTCGTTTATATATGTCAACCGATGGCTATTTTTGGTCTAACTAGACGTCTGTATATAATATCCAAACGAATATTAATATCTTAGGCACTCACTCTTGACCATGGAAAATGAGTTTAACAATGTAAATGTACCTAATTAAACTCTACCTATTGAATCATGGAATCAAATAATCAAAGAACCAGAAAGAACACGAACCTGAACATGAAACAACTGGAAAAAAGCTGGTTCTCGTGGCGGCTAACCGGTCTGATGGTGCTAGTGATGTTCATAGCCATGGTAGAGCCAGTTACATCACAGGCCAGTGATAGAAATAGCACCCTGATGAGATATTTTTGTAGTTTATTTGATAGTAGGCCGGAACTCAAACTATTTCTTGAGCAACCTCAACACCACCCTTTCTAGTCTCCATCAGCAGTTAACGGTCAACCGCGTAAACTATGCTGTTGCGCGCACTTTGCTCAACGGCGAGTCCGTGTGGGGCCTTGCTTCATGTCGGGGTTACGTCTCGAATGCCGATTGTGTTGCTTGTTACAACTATGCTGTGTCTCAGTTAAGAGTTTGTGGGCTTAGCAATGGAGCTCAAGCTTTTTATAATGACTGCGATGTCAGGTGATTAAATTTTTTTCATATTTCTTATTGGTTATAAGTATTTGATATAGTTTTGTAGCTAATTTTGCTACAATCTTCCCATCTAACAATTAATTACTGTTGTAAATATAAGTTGATATTACACATTTCAGGCAAGATCAATACATCGGATCTTATCTCAACAATGTTCATGATTTCTACTTAACTTTGTATTAATTTTCATCAAGAAATTGAAAAAGAATACTACCAAACTCAACGTCAACTTCCGAATTTTTTTGTCACAGGAATTAATAACATTAAACTTATCATGTGACAAGATTGATGTTCCTTCTAAAAATTGAAAAAATATTAAATCTTTAAATTGTAAATTTATTTTGAGGAGAGGGCCTTCCTTGATGCATGTACACAAATTACAACAGGTTTAGAGCATTCACATCCATTATATCATATTTTTACCCTAAATTACACTAAAAAATACTACGTTTTCTCTCTGCTTTTCAATTAAATAATATTTTTATACCTTTATTATTACCTTTTCTCTCTCCTTCACTCACGACCACTTTCAAAATATATTAAAAAATTATAGAGGGTGAACAGTGTCCCCCAAATATACAGATCAACAGTAACATTTTCTCTCTACTCTACTCACAACTACTTTTTATACTCTTTATATTATAAAAACTCTACACACATAATTTTATTGCTTGGATGTGAATGCTCTTATCCCAGTTGAGAGTTTTTTCAATATTACCACTTGGGTCTCTGACAGCTTATGTGAAATTGTGAATGGCTTAAAAACAAAATTCTCAACCCATCAAGTATATGGTTGTGAAATTGAACACTTAATAATGGTTTAAAGCTTTAATCACGTAGTCTATTAATTTATTGGATTATATTGTTACTAAAATATTAAAAAATACAACACGTGTCTTTTAGTGACGGATACTTATGGCCTTGCGTACTGGAGCCACACCACCCCCTAGGCGCTATGGGCCCGATTTTTCAAATCTGGCAGTGAGTATAACGGAAACAATGACGAGAGTGGTGTGAGGGTAAGAGCAAGGGATATGAACTGCTAGGGGGTTTGCTGGGGGTTATGGGGCTTCATCCACTATGCATATCTTATATAATCCTCCACATTTTAATTGTTTTGCCACTTGTCACATAACTTTCTCTTATGGGTTTATGTGTTTTATATATTACAAGAGTTAATTTTGTGGTTTCTCCAAAGTTCAGGGTTGGGTACTAGGTGCAAGTGTTGAAAAGTGATTCGGTATTGTTCTTCGTTTTCATACTTTCAGTTTTTCTTGAATCTCACCAAGTTTGGATTCCGCACAAACTTGGTGATTGTTTGATATCATTGAAAGATCCGGTTTAACGGGACTTAGAAGTGGTATCAGAGCCTTTAGAACCTATTTCTAGGCTCTGTGTGATATCAAAGATTCAAGAATTTCGTTATTTTTGGTTCGGTGTTCTTCGCGTTCTTCGTAGTGTTCATCGAAATTTTATCAAAAGTTAGTATATTTTGGTGGTGTTTGATCTATTGAAAGTTGTTAAAGTCAAAGTTTTCGAAATTCTGATAAATTTTTAAAACGATTTAAAGAATCCCAAAATTTTCGAAAAATTGATTGATAAGGTTTGTTTGAAAGTTATTTGTTTCCGAATTTAAAAAATTTTCAAATAGTTTTCAACTCTCTATCATCTCGAGACAAAGGTTTCAAAATTTTTTTGAAAGTTGTTAGTTTTCGTCAGTCTCAAAATATCTTCCAAGGTCTCTACTCATTGCTAAACCTCCTTTATTTCCGTTTCGAGTCATATCTTCCAAGGTCTCGACTCACTGCAGTCAACATCTCTACAACAACTTTCAAGGTCTTAACTTCCACTGTGAGGTCTCGAGTCCCCATCAACAACCTCCTTCATCATCAAGGTCTCGAGTTCGAATTGTAACTCCAGTTTCAGCTCAGGAGGTCTCGAGTCACGGTCTCGACTCATCATCTTCATCAGGTTCCGAGTGCCGGTTTCGATTCACAAAGCTTTCAAGGTCTCGAGGTCTCGAGTCAACTTGTCTCGAGTCATCTTCATCACGGTTTCGACTCATCTTCATCACAGTCTCGAGTGCAACCACGGTTCCGAGTCGTAATCGAGATCTCGAGTCATCAACATCCACTGTATCGAGTTGCAATCTCCATTTCACAGTCTGGAGTCAATTCATCTTTGATCAGTCGCAATCATTGTTTCGACATAGTTTTCGAGTTACATTTGTTTCGAGTCATCTGAGTCGCAACAAAAGTTTGGATATCGCATTCAAGGTCTTGACTTCTCACCTCACCAGTCTTGACTCATCATCATCATCATTGTCTCGACTCAATCACCAAAACCACATACATAGGTCTCGACTCATCTGACTTCGAGTCACCACATACACACGTTTCCGATTACGACTCGCAACCACCAGTTCATCTTCATTCCGGCCAGTGTACACCGCTCCTCTCCGACAACCAACCACCTCCGTCCACCGTCATCGTCGATCGTCTTCTCCGACGGTCACCTCTTCACCTGCAACATCTACGCCGGTAACCATCAACCACCGCACATCCGCCACAACCTGCATCTCCACCTTCGGCCGTCGTTCATCGTCATCTTATCATCGTCATCACCATACTTAGCATCTCCGATCATCTTCTCCGGTCATCTTCTCCGACTCCGACCTTCTACGTCATTCTCTAACCACCGTCATCACCTCATCCGTCAACCACCACGATCACCGTGCTTCACCCACCAAATTCTATTGCTTCGTTTCTTCATTCACATTCTAAAGATTGTTACTTGTTATCGTTTGTGCCAAAGAAAAGGAATACAGGTTTTGAATGTTTTTTTGAAATTAGGGTTTTGGTGGGTTTTGATCAAGGAATAAGACAACTGCTGCTCGTTTAAGTTAATCATTAGTTCATTATTACCTAATCATTAATTTTTAATAATAATATTAATAATTAGTTTATATTATTAAAATTAAAAAAAAGGTTTTATTTTTAAATAAATATAAATAAAAAAAGGGGGTTTGTTTGTTTGTGATAACAGTTTTGACAGGTTTTGTGGTGCGATTCAGAAAGCAGGTTCATTCGATTGAAAGGGTTTGAGTTAGCGAGTACACGGGTTCTCGTTTGGTTTGTGTTTTGAGGAGAAGAAAAAAAGTAACAGCCACCCGCTGAAATTATGGCATTCATGTTTCACAAACCAGTGGCTCAAGAAATTACCAAAGAAGAGATACTTTCTTTCTTTTGCACTCCTGAATGTAGAGAAAGGGTTGAGGCATATCATTTACACAACGCTGAGCTAATTGAAGATTATAATGACATTAAAAGGAAAAATTTCACTTTGGCTAATAATGAAAAACTTTTTAAGGAGAAAATCGAAGCTCAGCGAAAAGACATCATCCAACTCAAGGATGATGTTAGTTTAAAAACAGCCCAACTCTTCATGGTTAAAGAAAAACTATGCAATGTGACTAAGGAACTGGAGGATATCAGAGATAGATATCAAATAAATGAGCTAAATATTAAAAAAATTGATTCTTCCAGCAAATTAGTCAAAAACCTGTGTAATCAACAGCTAGCATACCAGAAAAGAAAAGGGTTGGGATTGGGTTTTAATCAGGCTCCTCCTCCTTATAATGAAAATTATATATACTTACCTATGATTGAGGAGTAGATGATGAATGAAAGCAAAATGACTTATGGTCCCAAAAACTGTAAGCCATCAGTAAATGTCAGAACTGTTGAAAACAGGTGGTTAAACCAGTTTGTTTTGTGTCCAAGGGTACTTTTGATCCTAACGTTTCTTCATCATGTGCAGATGAAGTACCTGAAGTAAGATGGGGAGATATGTTTGGGGATGAACCAGATTTAAATTCTGATTCTGATTTTTCTACAAACTCAATAAACGAATCAGATTCTGGTTGTGTGTTTGGACAAGCTTTTCTTAACTCGTTTCATAGTTATGTGTCCTCTAGTGGGCCTGATGTTTTGGGCAAAACAGTTGATGTTTGTGATGAACCTTTGAATAATGTGTCTGATGAAGGTTCTTTTTCAGTAGTTAATGATTGTGATTGTGATGTTTCTAACCTTATAGCTACTGATAGTGTGACAGGAGCGGTCCCACATGATGCATTTAGTGAAATCACTGAAACTTCTTCTCAAGAAAATCAACAATGTTCTGATTCTTCTGAATCGGTCTCAGTGGAAGTCCCTAATGTTGAATCTAGTGGGACCACATTGAAAACCGAAGTGGAAAGTGAACCAGTTTTGAAAGCATCTGAATCATGTGAATCTAAACCTGAATCTGAATTTGAAAAGGAAAAGGTGGTTACACCAGAAAAGGAGACACAAAGTGATTGTTCTGAATCAAATGTCAAAGATGAATCTTCTTCAAAAGATAAATTAGAAAATGATACAAAAGAAGATAATAATCAAAAGTCTAAATCTCATACATGTGCTATAGGGATGGCAAAAAAGCCCAAGCCCGACGGGTCTACCCGAAACCCGAAACATACGGGCCGGGTATACCCGAAGCCCAATGGGTATGGGCCGGGTATGGGCTTAAGAAGGGAAAAAATTCGGGTACGGGTACGGGTATGGGATTTAGTGATACCCGCCCGATACCCGGCCCGATATTTGGCCCATTTACCCGAATAATACTCGAAAGTATCATATTATAAATTTCCATATATATGAACTTAGTACATGCACTTATTAACTTCTCTATAGTACTAGGGTCTAGTCTTCTCTTTACCGGTAGTCATCTCTTTAAAATTATATTGGATATGGAAGCTACTACTTCATATGCATATGGAAGTACTAGCTTATTTT
Organism: Helianthus tuberosus; assembly: GCA_030545235.1. NCBI lineage: Eukaryota > Viridiplantae > Streptophyta > Magnoliopsida > Asterales > Asteraceae > Helianthus > Helianthus tuberosus. Next base: position 87,034,238 of record CM060372.1, on the reverse strand, counting down.
TAAGCATGTATAAGCTTACTAAGTGAACAAATAAGTTATTTTTGAGCATGTATATTGGATATGGAAGCTAGCACCTTTTATTATGTGAATGTTTATGCAATTAGGTGGTCCTAATACAATTAATTAATTAAGTAATCGTTTTGACTTAGTTTGGTATATGTGGTCTGAATATGATAAGAAAGTATTTAATCATATTTTCATTTGTTATAGTTATTAAAATTGTAAATTATATAAACATCAAAGTAAAAAATGCACATTTGTCCCAACGGGTATTTTTAAGAAATTAACGGGTATACCCGATACCCGCGGGTAAGCCCGATACCCGACGGATAATTACCCGAAAAATACCCGACGGGTAACGGGCCGGGTATGGGCTAAAGAATTAGAACCGGGTACGGGCCTGGGATTACCAATATCCGACCCAAAACCGGCCCATTGCCATTCCTAATGTGCTACTTCTGATCAACAGGTACAGAAGAACTCAGAAAAGGCACATGGAACACAAGCAAAGCAATCAAAGCAAGCTCGTTCATCTAAACCCATCAGATCAACTACTGCTGCTAGCTCTTTGAATCTCCATACATTGAAACAACAGACATGTTTCAACTGTGGAATTCCTGGGCACATTGCTAGAAATTGTGTTCATTGTCCAAAAGTGTAACAAAAAGTCAACACTCACTCTTGTGCTGGTGTTTGTGAGTCGGTTCACAACACACAAAAGGAGCCAAAACAAGCAGATCAAAGTCGAGGATATAAGAAGTCTGCTCATCAAAGACAATCACGATCCCATAAGGCTCATGACAAGGTGATTGAAAGCTCCAATCAGGGAGAAAAGATGAAGAATGGTGCTCAAAGCAACAAGACTTCTGCAACCAGCAATACAAGCACCCAAATTCGTCTTTGTTTGAAAGTAAAGTGCAGGCGCATCCAGCGCAAAAAGGACCGGTTTGTCCTTCAGGACCTGCTAGAGCGAATCAAGCTGCTCAAAACGTCTTTCCGATGAAAAGACAAACTTGCTACAACTGTGGCATTGCGGGTCATATTGCTAGAAACTGCACACGGCGTCCTCATGAACTGTATTATGCTCAAAATCAGAGGGTTACACCTAAGTATAACTACCATTCCAAGCCAATGAAGGTATCATCACCTAAGGCAATGAAGAATGTGAATCCCAAGGTTAAACCTTCTGATGGGGATTGGAACGCTGCTAAAACCAAACGCAAGGCTATTCAAGAACAAAAATGTCTTTCTAAAACTGAAACAGCTAAAGTTGCTCAACTGAAGGCAACAAATACGTTTGTTAAACCAAAACAGTTTTGGAAACCCAAATCCAAAGCAGTAATGTCTCCAATCCTTGAGACGAAAGGGGACTTATGTTTAAAGGAAGTGTCTTATTTTGATGCTTCAGGAAATCCCAGGACCACGATGGCCTGGGTACCCATGTCTTACTAATCTCCTTACTTTTCAGGAACAACCAAGGAGGAGCTGTTGACAATCTCTGGAATGTTGATAGCGGTTGTTCCAGAGATAGAACGGGTAACATTTCACTGTTGCAAAAAGTTCAAATTTTTTTTACAGATGATATGTTTCCTTTGGAGGAGATTAGAGAAGTAAGAAAAGATCAGCAAAAGGTACTGTTTAAATTCAGTACTTTGAATTGAATTTGATTAGTCTTCAATCTGATGACAGAACGGTTAAGCAAAAATATTTTCTCTCTTTCTTAGTTCATTATTTTGTATATAAAGTGTCCTTTCTCTAGTAAATGGTAAATTTGCGCAAAAATACAAGATTTATGCACAAATTTAGGGGGGGAGGAACATATAGATAGATATAGAGTTTAGGAGGAGAAATCTCATAAAAGAAAAATACAAAAAGAGTTTGCTGTATATATATATATGCATTGTTTTAGGGGGAGAAAATGAGAAAAATACAAAAGCATTTGAAAAACGAAAAAGCCAAAAAGAGAAATTGCATGATATGGGAAGTGAAATAAATGTTCGTGTTAAAGGGTTTGACTAACACATGTAAGGTGCCATATCTGAAAAGACTAGGATCTACTGTGATATGTCGATAGGCTTGACGCTCAACATGATAAAAGATACTAAGTGATATAAACATAATGAACTATGTACCATGTGGGTAACATACCAACGGCGTATGATTTTATGGTCTTAAATCTTGTGTTGATAGATAGCCAACGTCTGAGGTTTCGGGTCTTTATGTTGTTGAATCATCCGGGGATATCTTGGTTGTCCTTCTGTAAATGAATTTTCACATTATGGTGAAGGGCTGACTCATGTAAGACCAGTATCAAAACAGTTTGACTTTAGCACGATGTGTTGGTAGGCTCTATCCTTAAAGACTGGAAACATTGGCTGTTCTGTTCAGAACTAAATTAGTACATGACATCAGGAAAGAAAGTCACTTGGAATTAGCTCATTTCTATTTGAATGTCTGTATGTTGTCCCGATACACACAATTTTGGTCTAACTCTGAAATCTTCTCTGAAAAAGTCGTGTATCTCCTCTGTTTTGCGGAAGCAAAGACCTGGAGGTACTAGGCAATGTCAGCTTCTGCTGCATCCAGATACATGCTGACCTAGCTGTACGTTGTCGCTCTATAGATCAATTAAACACCCGAAAGAGGCCCTCAAGTGCCCAAAAGAAACCCAAGAAACCAATATCAAACTAAGAAAAACTCATTTGATCTGTATATTATACCATCTCTGCTTAAGATCTATTCTGTTCTCTTCTCAATCTATTCCCAGTTAAGATTTCAGAGATTTGGATTGGACTTGTGAAATATGTGGTAGGGAAGCTACTTGCATGATAGAGTGTGCTGTATATAACTCCGGGATTTGATTAGTATTTGTTTGGGTGTTCATTGTTAAGAAATCAAAACATGATAAAATCTGTTACAGGCAGCTATATGGAAAAGGTCTAGGGAGGTGAGTTTAGGTGGACAAATATACTGGCAATCGTCTAGATCATTCGGTAAAAGATCAGTGTTGATAAGTGAAGTCAAGCCCGAAACCTCGTGATTTGATTTCCTAGACACAGTCAGCATATCTTAAAAGATCCCAAGAGGACAAAAACCCTAAGGAATCAAAATCTCAAAATGAGAATATTCCAAATGCTCAAAGAGCCAAATTCGTACCAAAATGGTATTTGCCTCACCCTCGTTGGACAAAATCATTGGTCGCTCTGCTGTATGAAAATACTGACCTGTCACCAATGGTCTAACGTTGTAAATAAAAAAGGATGACATCAATATACTCACCTGTTACGATGAATCGTTGTGCTTACCTTGATCGCGGGGGTATGCCTTGGAATGGGACACACGGGTATAATAGTATAATATTACCTAAAGCATATCACGAAGTTGAAAAATTGAAAGTTGAGCGTTAAAGTTTAAGTGGACAAACATATTGGCAATCGCATAGACCAGTTTGATTAGGCTCGTACTGAAAAGTGTTCCTTAGTCTGCCTGAGAACGAATTTTGATCCCATTGCAATTGTAATTGTATATTATGGTAGTTTTTTATATTTTGAGTTTTTATTTGTTTTTAGTTCTTAAAAATTTGAAAAATTCAAAAATACAAAAATAGTGTCTTGTTTTTCTATAAAACCAAAAATCCAAAAATAGAGTGCTTATTTGTTTTTCTTAAAATTAAAAATATAAGCGTTCTTGAAGATTTGACTGATCATAAAAGTTGAAAGAGTTTAAATTGTGAAATCCGAGTGCAAGTACTCGGATGTACCTAGTGTTCATACGGTACTCTCCCTGTTGCATAAGAAATGTTTGCTTATGAGTTTGTGAGCATGTGCAAAACTTGATTTCAATCAAGAACAGGGGTTGATGAAGACTGAGATGCTATTAGTTGCTGAAGAAGCCTGAAGCAGCACAACAACAAGATGTACCTGAGTCAGAAGAATCGGATACGAATTGCCGTCTGACAGTGATAGTGCATTTGAAGAAGTACCGTGAACCTGCTTGAAAGACAAAGACTGAAGAAGAAAAGATTTGTTGAGAATCCTCCTCTCACATTCTTTTTGACAAGATTTTCAAGCAGATGCTGATCGAGATCCTGATATGAAGCTAACCACAAGAGCTGAAGAAAAGAGACCCAGTGCTAAGAGTTCAGAAGTCAAGAACTTCCACAACATCTGCAGCAAAGCGTCAACCATTGACTTCGTTGAAGACATTGTTGAATTCATGCTATGAAGACAATTTGATGGCATCCGTCTAGGGGGAGATTGTTAGGCCCTAAAGTGTGAGATTGACGCATCAAATTAACACAACGGGTTATGGTTACGAGCTGGGCCATACCGGGTTAGTTTATATTAGGTTGTGGACCTTTATAGGTCACTTGGGCTAAGCTTTAGGCCATGTGGGCCAAGCAGGCCCAAGGGGAGCCCATGTAGGGACTTGGGCTTGAGTTAGTATAAAAACAAGTTTCTAACTTGTTTTTAGGTTAGAACCTTTGGAACCTCATTGTTACAATATTCTAGAGAGCTAGAGAGGGAGGCGATAGATTGTGAAGGACACTTGTACCAGACGGTTTTGCTTTCATAGTAATAGAATCGTGTGCAAGTGTTGAAAAGTGATTCGGTATTGTTCTTCGTTTTCATACTTTCAGTTTTTCTTGAATCTCACCAAGTTTGGATTCCGCACAAACTTGGTGATTGTTTGATATCATTGAAAGATCCGGTTTAAAGGGACTTACACAGGTTTTCAGGAAAGTCATCACCACTTCTTTTCGACCCAGAAGTCGAAAAGGCCGCCAGGCAGAACTTACTCATTCGTTCAGCCTTGAAAGGAAAAGCGATAGTTTCAACAATGAATCCTTTAGAAAATCAATCAAATCCGAATCAGCAACCATCAAAACAAGAACCAGTTCCCGATATGCACCACCCCCATTTTGAACAGAACCGCAAAATACAAGTAAACCCTGTTGATCATCATTTGTTAAAGATCCTTTGTTGAACTTTGTCATCTGTTGATCCACAGCAGACCTTAGCTTCATCAGACTTTAATCTTCTCAGCATAGGATGATCAGACCTTTGCTTCAACAGAATTTGTGGTAGACTTTAGAGAAACAGATGTTGAGTCTTTGCCTTTGGGAGGAGTAGATCTTCAAAGCAATGTTATTTGTAATAAGAGGTTGTAGACTATTTTCGCTTTCCAATCATCTATTCTTTTGTAGGGTCCACTAGATCCAACAAACGTAGTCAAGTCTGGAACCCCACAAATATACATGAAGTACTTCGGGAAGAAAAGATAAAATTGCTAGGATAAAAACTTAGTGCTACTTTACTTCCCCCACCAATATTCCTGGAGTACTTCGGAAGAAAAGATGAAATTGCTAGGATACAAACTTAGTGCTACTTTACTTCATATGTACCTTGTTGAATTCGATGTAATGTTAGAAATGGAATAATTAGCATCCAATCATGCTCAAATCTTAAGCAATCAGAATTCTGTTGAGATTCGTAAGCCAACAAGAGAAGTGATCACAATCCAAGGATAATTTGAGTACTTATTCAAGAAACCTGCGAGAAATGATTCTCGAAGAAGCTCATAAAACTAAGTATATTATGCATAGTGGAAGTGATAAGAGGTATCAATGTTTGAATAAGAATTACTGATAGATAGGAATGAAAAATGATGTAGCAAGTTATGTCTCTAAGTATTTAATCTGTTAGCAAGTTAAAACTAAACATTAGAAACCTTTAGGTTTACTTCAACAATTAGAAATGCTAGTATGGAAATGGGATTAATAACAAATGGATGTTGTTACCACATTTCCCAAAACAATTCCTACCAATGAAGGAAACCTTTAATATAAAACACTTAGTTAAGTTGTATGTAGACGAAATAGTCTCGTTACATAGAGTCCCGATATCCATTGTATTTGATCAAGATAGTCATTTCACTTCTCAATTCTGGGAAAGTTTTTAAAAAGCCATGGAAACTCGATTGAATCAGAGGTGAAAGAACAATACAAACACAGGAAGACATGCTAAGTGCATGTGTGATAGATATTGATGAAAGTAGGACGATCACTTGCCACTCATAAGAATTCTCCAACAAAAATAGTTACCATACAAGTACTAATGTTGCCCCATTTAAAGCACTTTATGGATGAAAGTACCATCTAGTATGTGGGGCAGGAATAGGAGAAAAGCAACTATCAGGCCATGAGATCGGCAAACCGTTAGAATTTCAAATCGGAGAAATAATACTACTGAAAGTCTCTCTGTAGAAAGGAATAGTTGATGCGTGTGAGTGTTATATAGTTTTTAATTATATTTTTCGCCCTTTTTAACACTTTAGTCAAGTTTTAAATTTATAAAACACGATATTTTACTAACACTAAACACACATATGGGCAAGTGCACCCGTCGTGGGCGTAGTATAGTGTTGGTAAGATACCGAGGTCGTCCAAGGACACAAGAGCTTTTAGTACCGGTTTATCCTCAACGTCTAATCAAATCAAAATTTTGGAAAAAGGTTTTAAACAAGAAAATAAAAACTAACTAAGAATGCTGAAAATAAAAATGAAAATAAAACAGATAGACAAGATGAATCACTTGGATCCGACTCTCCTTTAGTGTAACCTTTGATTATTTCCGCACTTTTGCACTTTTTAAGAAATTATCTTAGTAATAGTAGCAGGCCCCTCTTTTGAAGGTGACGTTACCCTTAACCTAGTAGTTTGAGTCAGCAAGGATACAATCCTAAAGGATTGGATTATTGGAAGATAATTAATTAAGTTATTAATGCGTAATGTGGTAGGCCCCTCTTTTGAATGTGACGTTACCCTCGGCTAAGTAGTTTGAGTCAGCAGGAATACAATCCTAAGTAGCCGGGTTAATGTATTAATAGTAGTTTACATATATGGGGATCAAGAAATTCGCACCCCCGCCATCCAATACCTGTGGGTATTGAAGGAGGTCCTACTAAGCTTGACTCAGGTCCTTGCAGGATCTATACACTGAACAAGGCAAGAACCTTACCAAACCATTCCCTTAACCCCCGGCCAGGTAGCCAACATATCTCCATATAGACCGTGGAGATATGAATGGTGTAAATCTTTTATTTTATATAGACAGTAAAATAAATCCAAGACACCACGGACAAATGATAAGGAAGTTTCACCTTCAACATAAGAAACTAGTTATTAAAGTCATTAATACAAAACCAAATAAAAAGTGCGAAAAGATTAAAAATAAAAAGTATTACACTAAATGCTTGTCTTCACCAAGTGATGTAAGAGACTTACGCAAACATGGCATTTGATTGTCAAGAACTCTTACGATCAATCTTGGATCCCGAGACTACTACACACACTCTATGATGGATGATGGATGATGGTGGTGGATGTGGGTTGTGATGGTGGTGGAGGGTGGGTGAAGTGTGAGAGAGGTAGTTTGTCAAGGGATGCCTTTGAAGTGAACCAAGAACCCCTATTTATAGCCTGCACAGAAGCCCGAACACGGCCCCGTGCCCGCTGGGCACGGCCCCGTGTCCACCCATCTTCTCTTTCTTCATTTAATGCAGTTTGTCTATATTAGTTGACCACGCCCCCGTGTCCGCTAGGCACGGCCCCGTGTGTAGAAGCGTATCTGTACTATCAAGATTTGCTCAGATTCTTCGAATCTTAGCTTTGACCACGGCCCCGTGTCCGCTGGACACGCCGCCATGTTGCGAAATAGAAGCTTCTACCACTTTGTCTTTTCTGCAGACACGGGGTGTGTTCAGTCTTCTGTTGTCTTGTTTTTGCTTGGGAAGATGCTGTCGAGGGGTCGGGCATGCCACGTTTATTCCTTTTCTTGTATTTATGTTAGATTTAGCTGCATTTTTGCTTCTTTTGTTCGTTTAAGCTCTTTTAACCCTGAAAATACAAAAGGAAGGCAAAAGCACACTTTTTCCAACATTAGTACTAAAAAAGGGTTAGTTTTATGCCTCATTTGATGTAATTTATATGTTGCATTTTACACACATCAATAGTCCAATTCAACAAGAAAGGAAAATCAAATCTAAGGTTTGTTAGACTAATTCAAAAACATTAAATAAATTGGACCAGTAGCTTATCAGCTAAAGTTTCCAGAAGAAATGGCTGGTATGCGTGATGTATTTCATGTATACAACATAAGGAAGTGTTTGGAAGATCCAACCCAATCAATGACATTAGAAGACGTGCGAGTAAATAACAAATTGAACTTCATGGAAAGACCAATACAAACTTTCAAGAAAGAAAACTAAGAAAGAAGATAGTTCCCCTAATGCTGGTCTAGTAGGAAGGTCAGAAAGGACCAGAGAAAACTTGGGAGTTAGAAGAAGAAATGAAAGTCAAATACCCTCCACTATTTGAATAATCTTTGAATTTCGAAGACAAAACTCATTTTAAGGAGGGGAGAATATAACATCCCGAGTCACTCTTCTGGTCAATAAAATCTAAAGGTCTCGAATAAACCGTAATTGAAACCCCGAACACGTTCGGCGGGAACCAACACGAAAATGATAAAACCAAGTTTTGATCATCGTCGCGTGACACGATAAGATCCTTAAGAATCATCGCTAGCGCGGTGGGTCCAGATTCCTCGGATGCCACGTGTCGCCACATGGCAGACCTATAGGAGTGACTCATGCCACCTAAGCCCTAATTTACCCCGTCGTGTGACACGACAGGGATTAAAGATGTTCGTGGGCATTCCAAACTGCTCAATCCCTTTCTCTCGCTCTCTTGTTCTATCGTTCTAATACTAGAACTCCTAAACCTTAAAACTCTGCTATGTAGAAAGTGTAATAAACCCTGAACACAGAAACGATACCCTGTCCGATTGAACCAAAACCAATCAACGGATGCCAAAGTGCTACCTAAATAAGGCTATAATTTGTTTACTACGTTGAGGTTTGGATCTCGTGATTGTCGTTAAGGTTTGATTCGGTTTTTGTACTTATGCGTATTGGATTCTGTTAAATTAGATGCTAAGTTATCAGAAGGCTTAGAACCAGGATTATAGACATACAAGAAACTTAATTATCTGAAGACTCAAGAAATACAAGCTAGCTGTAACAACCCGCGTCTTCGAAGTCAAAGTACAAGTCAAAGTCAAAGGAAGAAAAGATTGCTAAATGCGATCTGTCACTCCTTGCTTAACTAATGGTTGTACACCTTGACTTGTAATCTATTTCTTTAATTTACATACTTTAGTTGTATTATGTTGAGTATCTATAATAATCGCAGTTTAATCGAGGTTAATCGCTAATCAATTTATCGCTAATCGCATCGCAATCGCATTCGCAACTTGAACTGTAGGTTCTGTATATTGTTTTACATGTGTGTGCTATTTAGGTGTTACTTATGCATGTTTATATTACGTTTGTGGTGATTAATCGAAAACGCAATCGTAACTCTATCGCAACGCAATCCCATCGCGAACTAGAAATGCAAGTTTATTTATGTTGTTAAAGGTTGATTATATTATTTGTGTGACTATTAATTTAATCTATCGCATCGCTTAATCGACACTCGCTTAAACGCATCGCAACGCTCAACGCACGAAACGAAACATCAAAACTCAACTCGCAAGAGACGTTCGATCGAATGACTGATGTGCGTGAAGTGTGTTATGTAATTTTAATATATTTTAATCCCTTTTTACACGTTAGTCAAGTTTTAAATTTATAAAACACGATATTTACTAACACCAAACACACATATGGGCAAGTGCACCCATCGTGAGCGTAGTATAGTGTTGGTAAGATACCGAGGTCGTCCAAGGACACAAGAGCTTTTAGTACCGGTTTATCCTCAACGTCTAATCAAATCAAAAGTTAGAAAAAGGTTTTAAAATAAGAAAAATAAAAACTAACTAAAATGCTGAAAGATAAAATAAAAGTAAAAACAGATAGACAAGATGAATCACTTGGCTCCGACTCGTGCTTAGTGTAACCTTTGATTATTTCTGCACTTTTGCATTTTTAAGAGATTATCTTAGTTATTGTAGTAGGCCCCTCTTTTGAAGGTGACGTTACCCTCAACCCAGTAGTTTGAGTCAGCAAGGATACAATCCTAAAGGGTCGGATTATTGAAAGATAATTAATTAAGTTATTAATGCATATTATGGTAGGCCCCTCTTTTGGAGGTGACGTTACCCTCGGCTAAGTAGTCTGAGTAAGCCGGATTAAAGTATTAATAGTAGCTTACATATGAGGGGATCAAAGAGTTTGGACCCCCGCCATCCAATACCGGTGGGTATTGAAGGAGGTCCTACTAAATTTGATCCAAGTACTTGCAGGATCTATACACTGAACAAGGCAAGACTCTTACCAAACCGTTCCCTTAACCCCCAACCAGGTAGCCAACATACCTCCATATAGACCGTGGAGATATGAATGGTGAAAATCTTTTATTTTATATAGACAGTAAAATAATGCCAAGACACCACGGACAAACGATAAGGAAGAATCACCTTCAACATAAGAAACTAGTTATTAAAGTCATTAATACATAACCAAGTAAAAAGTGTGAAAAGATTAAAATTAAAAATTATTACACTAGACACTTGTCTTTACCAAGTGATGTAAGAGACTTAGGAAAACATGGCCTTTGATTGTCAAGAACTCTTACGATCAATCTTGGATCCCGAGACGACTCACACACTCTATGATGGACAATGGATGATGGTGGTGGATGTTGGTGTTGTGATGGTGGTGGGTGGTGGGTGAAGTGTGAGAGACGTGGTGTGCCAAGGGATGGTTTGCAAAAGAGCCAAGCACCCCTATTTATAGCCTGAAAAACACCCCAATTTAATTTGAGCTCATTTAATCCTGAAAATACAAAAAGAAGACAAAAACACACTTTTCCAACATTAGTACTAAAAAAGGGTTAGTTTTATGCCACAATTGATGTAATTTATATGTTGCATTTTGTGCACATCAAATACCCCCACACTTGAATCTTTGCTAGTTCTCAAGCAAAACTCTTTATAATGTGGCTTTACACTCCTAAATGGAATGGGTAGAAGAGAAGGTTTTTGGGCTTGTCATAGAGTGTCGGGATTTCCAAGATTCTTTATTAAGTTTTATTTTTATTTATTTACAATCCTATTCGTCATGATTTATTTAAAACATCACATAAGATAAATTACTTATTAGGGCATAACATGCCTTTTTTTAAAATTCCACTTATATACAAGTTCACATACTTCACGGGGGATCACTCAACACTCGGCCGAAGTTGTATTTTAGTGAATCACTCGAGAGCGGCATGGAACTTACTCCTACCATAGGCTTGCCAAGCAATCAATCCTCCTCCTTTTTAACTTTATACCTTTGTAAATATCAAGAGGACTTTTGGGTGAAGGGTTAGGCTTGGTTTAAAGGTAGGTGGTTGGGTTAGTGGTTAGTAAAAGGGCGAAAGACGTAAAAAGCGTCGGTTTTCGTAAGACTTTTTATTTTTGCAATTTTTATTTTGATGAAGCCATTATTCAAACAAAGTTATTTTGGATGAACTTGTTTGTTTATTTCTCTTTTGCTTCATCATCAACATTTTTTTTTGAAAAAAAAAAGTCATAAGAAAAACCGAGCTTGTTACTAAAACAAAGGGTTTAAAATAAAAAGGGTTTTGGTGGGTAAAAAGGGTGTTTGTTTTTTGGGTTAAGAAATGAAAAGGTTTAGGCTTAAAGGGGTTAACTAGGGGATTTTGGGTAGGTGGTAAAAAAAATAATGGTGTAGAAATAAAAAGGGTTAGTCCTAATGCCTCCATCATTTACTTACTCGAGTTTAAGTTGGTAAGGATCGGGAATGTATCGTCTTGGCAAGTTCTAGAGTCGTAAGAACCAAGCGGCTATTCACACAAGAAACGAAAAATGAGCATTTAGTTTAAAGATATGTATTTGTATGCTCAATAAAGGCTCAAAACTCACTTTTTGTGGGAATGAGTTTTTATGTGATCAAGTATATATAATCAAATTTTAACTAAGCTTGTCATGTCGTTTCATAATTTTCTTATGTTGGTTCTTTTTATCACGAGGCTATCGGTTGTAATTTTGTAAAAATATAACCTTTTTAGAATTTGAAATTCCCAAGTTAAACCTAGACAAGTAAAAAAAATGAAAAATTTTGAAAAAAAATTGGGGTGATTAGCGGTTCCAATAGAGTTTTGTGTAAGGCTTGTAATTAGGACTTGCAAGATTCATAGTTTTAGCATCCCCCCACACTTAAATTACACATTTTCCTCAATGTGTCCCAAAAATAAGTTTTTAGGTTGATTGAATGTGTAAAAAGGTGTGAAAAAGAAAAATTTATGTTACTGGGCGTCTGGACACGGCCCCGTTGTGTCCGGGCATGACCCCGTGTTCAGGTCGCCAGTAACAGAAATTTGTAAAAAGAAACAGAAGCCTGGACACGGGGGCGTGTTCAGTGAACACGGCCCGTGTCCAGTTACCTGAACTGGGCACTTTCTGCAGATTGTGCAGCACGGGGCCGTGTTGGGCGGGCACGACCCGTGCTGAACTTGCTGTAATGAAGAAAATTTTGTCGGATGGCCCTGTTTTCGTGCATGGGGTGCTGTTCAAGTTTCCCTTGTTATCCTTCACCATCCCGAGTGTGTTTTATTCCTGAAAATTAAAACTAAACTAGAAAACATAAAAATTAATCTAAACTAAATTAAGGATAGTTCCGCAGAATGCCTCCGTGGTGCGCCACGTTTATAAGGGTCCTTGGCTAGACCCAAAGCCTGGTCATATGTTACCCAAGTGGGATGTTTTGCATCCCATGCTACACCGTCGGAGAGCGTCATCCAAGCTTGAGTCTATGACCTTCATGTAGTTGACCGGGTCTTCGTCTTCTACTTTTTTTCCAACTCCAAACTTCACTTCCTCGTCCCCAAACTTCAATGTTAGTGTTCCGTCATTCATGTCTACCACTGCTTGGGCTGTGGTTAGAAATGGCCTCCCTAGGATGAGAGGGACTTCGGCGTCTTCTTCCGTGTCTAGTATGACAAAGTCAGCTGGGAAGATGAAATTGTTGACTTTGACCAATATATTTTCAACAACACCTTGTGGATATTTGACGGATCTGTTGGCAAGTTGTATTCTCATCTTTGTAGGGCTCGTTTTTCCTAGGCCGAGTCGTTTGAACATTGAGGCGGGCATGAGGTTGATGCTAGCCCCAAGATCGGCTAGTGCATTGCGAATGGGGGATTCCCCAATTGAGCAAGGAATCGTGAAGCTTCTAGGATTAATCTTCTTTTGCGGGAATTTGTTGAGTAGTAAGGCGGAGCATTCTTCGCCTAAGTTAACTAATTGCAATGATTCAATTTTCCTTTTATGAGTGAGGAAGTCCCTCATGAATTTTGAATATTCACGCATTTGAGTTAGGACTTCGATAAATGGAATATTAACATGCAGTTGTTTTAGTAAATTTTTGAACTTTGCGAATTGCTCATCAGTCTTTTGACGAATTAACCGACCGGGGTATGGAACCGGAGGAGTCTTAGTGGGCTCTTGAACTGGTGGAGAAGCCTTCTCTTGTTGGGATGCGGGTGGAGTTGTGGTTTGGCTAGATTGGCTTCTTTCAGTTGGTGGAAGTGGAGCCTCTACGGGACCCACGGTACGGTTTCTTAATGTTATGAGATGTACTTGCGCCTTTGGGTTGGTTTCGGTATTACTTGGTCTCGCGCCTCGGGGTCTCTCGGAGAAATTTTGAGCTATTTGATTTAATTGTTTTTCAATGTTTTGAATGCTAGCTTGTTGATTTGTAAAATTCGATTCCAACTGTTGAAATCGTTCCGAGCTTTTCTTTTCGGTGTCGGAGATAAGGCGAGATACAGTATCTTCAAGCCTTTCTCGTCCACCTTGTTGTTGAGAAAAATTTTGTGGTTGTTGAAAGTTAGTTCGTTGGTTTTGTTGGTTACTACTATTGCTGGGATCTCTCCAACCAAGGTTAGGGTGGTTACGCCATCCTTGGTTGTAGGTACCCGTTGGAGGACTCGACGGCCTAGGTCTATTATCAATGTAGTTTACCGTTTCCGTTTGATCATCAAATTCTTTCATACAACTCCAATTTTCATGTGGCCCACCACACCCTTCACAAGCCATTACCAAGACCGTTTTTGCCATTTCTTACTTTTTGATTTTTGAAGAAAGGGCCTCGATTTGGGCTTGCAAAGAAGTGCTTTCATCAACCTTATGGGCGCCCGGGGCAATAGATTTATTGCCTCGGGGAGTGTGCCACTGAAAATTGGTTTGAGCAATTTCCTCAATTTGATTATATATTTCATTTGGGCGACGATTACCTAAAAGTCCCCCGGAGCTAGAATCAAGTGTTTGTCTTGTGTGTGGCAACAACCCATTGTAGAACGTGGATACTTGTTGCCATACCGCAAGACCGTGATGAGGACACTTTCTTAGTAGCTCCTTGAACCTTTCCCAAGTTTCATATAAGGATACCCCATCCTCTTGTGAATATGTATTAATTTCAGTCATTAGTTTAGCCGTTTTAGCAGGAGGGAAATACTTATATAGAAACTTTTGGGCTAGCTCATCCCAGGTGTTTACCGAGCCAACTGGGAGGGTGTTAAGCCAAGCCTTAGCTTGGTCTTTTAGTGAAAATGGAAACATACGAAGGCGGATGGTGTCATTTGATGCTCCATTGATCCGAAAGGTATCACATATTTCTAAGAAATTAGTAATATGTAGATGAGGATCCTCGTCCGCAAGCCCATGGAAGGTTACGGAGTTTTGAAGCATTTGTATCAAATGTGGCCGAAGTTCGAAGTTGTTGGCTTCGACATTCGGTGCATTGATAGCGGCGCCGAGATTACCTACGGTGGGCCGTAGGTAATCCATGAGGGTACGTTGGTCCGCCATCGGAAGAGGGTCCCCCGGAACTTTCTCTTGGTTTTTAGCTTTAAGTCTTTTTCTGGGAAAGCGTTCGGGTTCTTCAAGAGGTTCTTTTATGTCTCTACTAGAACTGGAGCTCATATACTACGTAGAAAGTTCAGATGTGGCACCTGGGTTCCAAGTCCTACAATAAAAACAGAAAAGAACGTGGGTTAGAAGGTTCACCACGGCCCCGTGCTCAGGTGAACACGGGCCGTGGTCGGAAATATAGTGATTGTTTTCCGGATCCCTGTTAATGGGGAGCTGGACACGGCCCTGTGTTGCACCGACACGGCCCCGTGCTCAACTCTCTGTAACTCGGAAAATAAAAACTGCCAGTGACAATGCA
This sequence comes from Helianthus tuberosus, assembly GCA_030545235.1. NCBI lineage: Eukaryota > Viridiplantae > Streptophyta > Magnoliopsida > Asterales > Asteraceae > Helianthus > Helianthus tuberosus. The sequence continues at coordinate 87,018,995 of CM060372.1, read as the reverse complement.
GGGCACGGCCCGTGTCCGACCAGGCACGGCCCGTGCTGAGCTCTACAGAAACTGAAAAATTACGAAAATCCTAAAAAAACAGAAAAATTAGAAAAAACGATTAGGCCGTTGATTCCTAACTTTCTTAAAATCCTTGTGTCACCGCAGCGGCGCCAAAAACTTGATGTGCGTGAAGTGTGTTATGTAATTTTAAGTATATTTTAAGCCCTTTTACACGTTAGTCAAGTTTTAAATTTATAAAACACGATATTTACTAACGCCAAACACACATATGGGCAAGTGCACCCATCGTGAGCGTAGTATAGTGTTGGTAAGATACCGAGGTCGTCCAAGGACACAAGAGCTTTTAGTACCGGTTTATCCTCAACATCTAATCAAATCAAAAGTTAGAAAAAGGTTTTAAAATAAGAAAAATAAAAACTAACTAAAATGCTGAAAAATAAAATAAAAGTAAAAACAGATAGACAAGATGAATCACTTGGCTCCGACTCGTGTTTAGTGTAACCTTTGATTATTTCTGCACTTTTGCATTTTTTTAAGAGATTATCTTAGTTATTGTAGTAGGCCCCTCTTTTTAAGGTGACGTTACCCTCAACCCAGTAGTTTGAGTCAGCAAGGATACAATCCTAAAGGGTCGGATTATTGAAAGATAATTAATTAACTTATTAATGCATATTATGGTAGGCCCCTCTTTTGGAGGTTGTCACGGCCCCCGACCCGGTTTGACCCGTTTCAGGAGCCGCGAGACAGAAATCCCGTGGTATTTATTTAATTGAGTTTAACAGCGGAAGTTTATCACCAGGATCTTTTTAAAGCTATAATTTTCCCGATTATTTTATTTCACAACTCGGGAAAAACCCCGGTAATTTACAATCATATGATTTCACGAAGAAATCTTTATTTTACAAAACGTATTTCTTTATTTTATAATGAGCCACTTTCTTAAGCTTGCAGTGCTTCACGGCACTTTTCATTGGATCACAATAGATCACCTGAAACATGTTTGAAAAAAGGTTTTGTCAGCGGGAAATACTGGTGAATCATTCTATTTATTAAAATGACACATTTGTTATAATTTACAGTATTAAGAGAGATTACAATGTTTCAGATATCAACCAACTACCCACAGTATTTGTCACTAGACTCGTTTCTGTGACTGTGGTCATATCCCCCATTGGCTGCCCCAATGGTGACGATTATAAAGTATTGTATACACAACCCCACATACCGGCTGTAATTTGGTGACTACATATACTTAATCACTGTAATTATAACTCTGAAAATATTTAAGAATTTATAAAACACTTTGAGTAAAAGAGAATGACTCACATTGCAGATTTAACACGGACAGAGTCTAGTCTACTGATTAGCCTTGTTAACCTAATTTAAATAACAATGCACACAAAACTGGGTTAGTAATCAATACAACATTTACGATAACTCACGAGATCAACCCTCACAACGAATAACAAAGTGCGATACTTAAACATCCATTGAATTAACGACGAATGACAAACCATAACCCTAATGTGGGCAGCACTTAAACATCCATTGGATAGTTTAATCGATCGGACATTGAATCGTAGCAGCGATCGAGTTATTACCCTGTATTGCGGCGGCGATTTGTGAACCGTGTGTCTTTTTATAGTAATTCTACGATATCTCAGTGTATATTGCGAATTTTTTCGTCGTTTTAACTCTAGAAATCAAGTCCCAATGCCTACTATTTATACACAAATTTTACCATGCTTACGGACCGTAAGCCTCATCCCTTACGGTCCGTAAGGGACACCTGTTTTCTATAGAGTAGCCATGTCCTTGACTAGCCTTGCTGACTTGACGGTTTTGTAAAATTTGTTTTTGACAGCAATTTATTTAGATAATCGTAACTAGGGTTTTACCCCCGTGAGTTTAGGGGCCCTGATCCTGATTCTGATGATTCTGAAAATTTTAGGGTTTGTGCAGAATCACTTGGGTGTCTCAATTAGAGTTTCCTATTGGATAAAATAATAAAATAAATAGGACTTTTGATGAGAGTTATTACATTCTCCCTACCTTAATAAAAATCTCGTCCTCGAGATTTACTGGAATAGGTGAGGATACTTTCGCTTCATTTCTGATTCCAGTTCCCAAGTGTATTCAGCTCCTCTCTTTGAATCCCACTTGACTTTAACTAGCACTAGTCGTTTATGCTTGAGAAATTTCACCTTTCGATCTTCTATCTGAAGATGTTTCTCAACAAATTTTAACTTTTCGTTTACCTCTATGTATTGAAGAGGTACTACCAGAGACTCGTCTGATAGACATTTCTTGAGATTGGATACATGAAATACATCATGTACTCCAGATAACTCTTCTGGTAATTGTAAATAATAAGCAACTGGTCCTATACGTTGAATCACCGAAAATGGTCCTACGTATCTCGGACTTAGCTTTCCTTTCTTACCGAATCGAACTACTCCTTTCCAAGGAGAAACTTTCAAAAGTACTTTATCTCCGACTTGAAATTCCAGTGGCTTGCATCGATTATCGGCATAACTCTTTTGACGATCTCGAGCCGTCTTCAGTCTTTCTTTGATTTGTGCGATTTTATCAGTCGTCTCTTGCACAATCTCCGGACCTGATAATTGACTTTCTCCTATTTCTGCCCAACAAACTGGAGTTCTACACTTCCTTCCATACAGTGCTTCAAATGGGGCAGTTTCAATGCTTGCATGATAACTATTGTTATAGGAGAATTCAATTAATGGTAAGTGATCATCCCAATTTCCACCAAAATCTATTACACATGCTCGGAGCATGTCTTCCAGAGTTTGGATTGTCCTTTCACTTTGCCCGTCTGTTTAGGGATGATATGCAGTGCTTAAGTTTAGTCGAGTTCCCATTGCTTTCTGGAAACTTGTCCAAAAGTGTGAAGTGAAACGACTATCTCTATCTGATACAATAGAGAGTGGAACTCCATGTAGAGATACTACTTCATCTACATACAATTTGGCTAACCTTTCCATACTAAAGGTTTCTTTCATAGGTAGAAAGTGAGCTGATTTGGTTAATCGATCCACAATTACCCAAATCGCATCATTACCTTTTCTGGTTTTGGGTAACTTAGTAACAAAATCCATTGTTATTAGTTCCCATTTCTATACAGGCATTTCTAACTGTTGTAGTAGACCTGAAGGTTTCTGGTGTTCTGCTTTAACTTGTGAACAAGTAAGACACTTAGAAACATATCTAGCTATATCCTTCTTCATGCCTATCCACCAGAAATTATTTCTTAAATCTTGGTACATCTTATTATTTCCAGGGTGTATGGTATATCTAGATTTATGAGCTTCCTCTAAGATTTTATTTCTTAATTCTCCCTGCTTCGGTACCCAAATCCTTTTCTTATGGAATCTCCAAATTCCATCAGATCCTTGTTCTAATTCTTTTATTCTTCCTTTCATTCCTTCAGCATTATCCTTGATTGCTATTTCTTGAAAATGCTTTAATTGTTCCATTAAATCTAATTGTAGATTTAACCTGAGAGCACGAACCCGTCGTTGTTTCTCATGATATTTACGACTTAAGGCATCTGCAACTACATTTGCCTTTCCTTCATGATACTGAATATCACAGTCGTAGTCACTTAGGATTTCCATCCATCTTCTTTGCCTCATATTCAATTCTTTTTGCCCAAATATATATCTTAAACTCTTATGATCTGTATAGACAGTAAATTTACTTCCGTACAGATAATGCCTCCAAATCTTAAGGATAAAGATTACGGCTCCTAATTCTAAGTCATGAGTTGTATATTTTTCTTCGTGCTTTTTCAATTGCCTTGAAGCATACGCAATTACCTTCTTGCGTTGCATTAGCACACATCCTAATCCTAGTTTTGAAGCATCACAGTATACTTCAAAATCTTCAGTCCCTTCTGGCAAAGCTAAGATTGGAGCATTGGTTAATTTCTGCTTCAAGATTCTAAAGGCTTCTTCTTGTTTAGGTCCCCATTCAAACTTAACTGCTTTACAAGTTAGCTTAGTTAATGGTACAGCTATTTTGTAAAAATCCTTAATAAACCGTCTATAATATCCAGCTAAACCTATAAAACTTCTAATTTCCATTGCGGTTTGAGGAACCTTCCAATTGGTAATTGCCTCTATCTTAGCAGGATCTACATGAATACCTTCGTGATTCACCATGTGTCCTAAAAATTGCACTTCTTTTAGCCAAAATTCACACTTCGAGAATTTGGCATAAAGCTTTTCTCTTCTTAACAAGGTTAAGAGTGCATGCAAGTGCTCACAATGTTCTGTCTGACTTTTGGAATAAATAAGTATATCGTCTATAAAAACAATTACAAATTTATCCAAATACGGTTTACAGATTCTATTCATCATGTCCATGAATGCGGCAGGAGCATTCGTTAACCCAAAGGGCATGGCTGTAAACTCGTAATGACCATACCTAGTTCTGAAAGCAGTTTTAGGTATGTCTTCCTCTTGTACATTCAATTGATGATATCCGGAACGTAAATCGATCTTAGAAAAATATCTAGCTCCTTGAAGTTGATCGAAAAGATCATTAATCCTAGGTAATGGGTATCGATTCTTAATTGTAATCTTATTCAATTCTCTATAATCAATACACATTCTCATCGAACCATCCTTATTCTTTACAAACAACACTGGTGCTCCCAAGGGGATGAACTAGGTTGTATGAATCCTTTACTTAGTAATTCATCTAATTGCTTTTTCAGTTCTAACATTTCGGTAGGAGCTAACCGATAAGGTGCCTTAGCTATTGGTGTAGTTCCAGGAATTAGATGAATCCTAAATTCTACTTCCCTATCTGGTGGTAATCCTGGTAACTCTTCTGGAAATACATCTGGATATTCTAAGACTACAGGAATTTCCTTAAGTTCTTTACCCTTAGTATTAATGATTACTGAAATCATATATACTATTCCTTACTTTCGTTCATAACTAGCAACTTTCATTACTGATATGAACTTCATGGGCTTACGTGGTTTATCTCCTGTAATCATGATTACTTTTCCAGTAGGTGCCTGAATTTCTATTGAATTTTTATCACAAATGATTTGAGCATGGTTGGTTATTAACCAATCCATTCCTAACACAACATCGAATTCAACTAATTTCATAGGTAACAGATTTGCAGAAAATTTATGGCCTAAAAGTTCTATTTCTACTTTTTGCAAAACATGATCTATTTTAAGTGAATTCCCATCTACGGTTTCAACTGTAAAAATCTGCCTAATGTTGGTTAAAGGTAACTTAAGAGCTTGGCAGAATGAAATATTGATAAAACTTTGGTTTGCACCAGAGTCAAATAATACTTTTGCTTATACGTTGTGAACTAGGAACGTACCAGCTATCACATCTGGAATGAGTTCTACTTCTTGAGTGGTTAACTGGAATGCTCTGATATTTTTCTTAGTAGCTCCGTCGGTCGCCTTGGTTTTGTTTTCTGCTGGTTTGACCAATTTAGGACATTCTGTTTTAAAATGCCCTTTTTCTCCACAGTTGAAGCAGGTTATGGTTTTCCTTGTGCAGTTTTCTTCATGATGTCCTACAGTTTTGCAAAAGTTGCAGGTTACATTACATCTTCCATAATGTTTCTTTTTGCAATTCCTGCAGAACTGAGGAGTTGAGGATTGCCCTGTTCCTCTTTTCTTGAAGTTGCTATTATTACCCACCCGAAATCCTTGGGTAATTTTCTGAGCCAGTTCTTTCTTCCTATTTTCATCTCTTGTGCGTACCAGTTCGTCAGTTAGGGTGTTAGCTAGTTCTACCGCATCGTCAATAGTGCGAGGTCTCGCAGCTTTAACGACATTGCGGATTTCGCTAATTAATCCCCAAATATAGTGAGAAATGAGTACCGGTTCTGGCGAAGCCAGCGTTGGTACCACTCTAGCATATTCGAAGAATGTCGAAGTATAACCGCGACAATCTACACCCAGCATTCGATGATTTAGGAACTTATTTGCCATTTGATCTTTTTCATACTCGGGATAGAATTTTCTTTCTACAAGATTCTTAAATTCTTCCCATTTCATGGCATATGCCTCGATCCTTCTTTTAGCTTGTAACACAGTGTTCCACCATTCTAGTGCCCCTTCTTTAAAAAGATTTTACGCATACATAACTTGATCTTCCTCAGCACATTTACTTATAGTGATCACTGCCTCAGTTTTCTCTAACCAACGCAGTGCTGCAATAGCCCCTTCGTTACCTGCAAACTCAGCTGGTTTACAGGCAAGGAATTCTTTGTAAGTGCAACCAGGCGTTGCAACTTTCATTTTCTTGAAAATTGGGGCTTGCAGATCATTATTATTATTAACATGATTACCGCCTCCGTTTATACTATTACTAAAATTATCGCCTTGGGTACGTTTACTAGGAATGATTGATTGAGGTTTAACAGGTTTTTGAATAGCAGCAACGATTGCTGGAATAGCATTGGCTATTCCTTGTGCAACGATATCCCCGATATCTTGCCTATTTAACAATTGCTCTTCCTGAATTTGCTCGGATTGATTTACTTTATTTACTGGTTCATTACCAATATTTGCCATCTGATAATTAATTTATAAATAAATAATTAGTATAAAATAAGAAACAGTCCAATGTCACAATTAATTGCACATAATGATATAAACAAATATACAAACAACATTGTAAATTTTCTAAAATTTCATTTATTTTATAGATTATATTATGCTTCCATATACAACCGTTTTATTGTTTATTTTACACATACTAATTTTTTTTTATTAATATTACGGTTATTATACAAACATAGACTCATAACCCATTTCTCCCTCGTCAACTTGCATCTTTAATAACGATGTTCCCTTTCATCATATTTCCATGAAATTTGTCCTCCTATCTCTCGGATCCTATTCCCAGCATCCATCAGCTCTTCACCGAAATGGCGGAGTTCAGCCATATTCTCGTTACTCATCTGTGGATTTGGTAAAGGTTCTGGATCGAACTGAGGGAAAAACGTATAGGGACTGTTGATAAGGTTTTGGAATTGCTAATCATTAGTCCACCATTCGTCCATACCTAAAGGTTGGGTGTGGATTATTGGTTCTGGGATTGCCGGTTCTAAATTCATTGGAATTTGGTTTTCAATAGGATGAGTAAAAACATTTTCATTTACAGGCTTAATAGTATCACAGCTTGTCAATATAAAATCTATTTCCTCCAGAAATGTCATTTCCTGAGTTTGTTTAGAGCTTTCTCCAATTTCCATCTAAGTTTGTCTAGAACCTTTTCCAACCTCCATTTCTATTTCCTTAGAATATTCCTCAAACTATATTCCCATTTGCCTAGAATCTTCCTTGACTTTAGTCTCCAATTCCTGATGTCTAGAACTTTCCCCGGTTTCAATTCCTTTTCCTTTTTCTAAGGGATTGTTTATTTTAGGAATTCTCTTAGCTGGCTTTCTCTTATGAACACGCCTTCCCCATACGAATCTCTTTCTTTTCTTAGGTTTTGGCTTTAGAAACTTCTATGTTTACAGGGTAGAGGTTGAGATTCTCTAGGGCTCCAGATAACTCATTCATGCTGTTTAACATATATGTAAAAATAATAAATTAAAATTTTATAACAAATTTTACAGATAAACCTCAAATATTATTGCATATTCTGTGACTAATTTAATACAAGGAAAATTGACAATTTAACATACTAAGTTTTATTGTAATTTTATTTATTTACTTACTAGTTCATATTTCTGGCTTGTAAGTTGCTAATACGGAGTCACGGTATTCTAAAGATTAGCATTTACTGCTACAGTGGCTAGCATATAAAGATCCGCCTATTTTTCATCTAACTTGTCTTCCCATGGTGATTTACTGATTAATTCCTGGGTTTCCTTTTTAACTTTCTTTACTCGGAACTTCTTTAATTTCTCCTGACTTTTCTTAATAATCAAACTTCTTTTATCAGGAGAAAGTGGTTCCTCGTATTGGGCTTTTCGAACAAATATTCCTTCTTCAGGAGTTTGGGATGAACCTCCCTTCTCATTTGATGACCTATCTAATTTAAGATAGATGTTTGAAAGCTTTTGCTTACCCATACTGTAACTAACAATTAGTCAGTTACTAAAACACAAAATCACATAATAGTAATCAGGAAAAATTAAGTATTTCTAAATACTTAATTAGCTTAACTCAGTGGCTCTGATACCACCTTTTTCTGTCACGGCCCCCGACCCGGTTTGACCCGTTTCAGGACCCGCGGGACAGAAATCCCGTGGTATTTATTTAGTTGAGTTTAACAGCGGAAGTTTATCATCAGGATCTTTTTAAAGCTAAAATTTTCCCGATTATTTTATTTCACAACTCGGGAAAAACCCCGGTAATTTACAATCATATGATTTCACGAAGAAATCTTTATTTTACAAAACAAATTTCTTTATTTTATAATGAGCCACTTTCTTAAGCTTGTAGTGCTTCATGGCACTTTTCCTTGAATCACAACAGATCACCTGAAACATGTTTGAAAAAGGTTTTGTTAGCGGGAAATACTGGTGAATCATTCTATTTATTAAAATGACACATTTGTTATAATTTACAGTATTAAGAGATATTACAATGTTTCAGATATCAACCAACTACCCACAGTATTTGTCACTAGACTTGTTTCTGTGACTGTGGTCATATCCCCCATTGGCTGCCCCAATGGTGACGATTATAAAGTAATGTATACACAACCCCACATACCGGCTGTAATTTGGTGACTACATATACTTAATCACTATAATTATAACTCTAAAAATATTTAAGAATTTATAAAACACTTTGAGTAAAAGAGAATGACTCACATTGCAGATTTAACACGGACAGAGTCTAGTCTACTGATTAGCCTTGTTAACCTAATTTAAATAACAATGCACACAAAACTGGGTTAGTAATCAATACAACATTTACGATAACTCACGAGATCAACCCTCACAACGAATAACAAAGTGCGATACTTAAACATCCATTGAATTAACGACGAATGACAAACCATAACCCTAATGTGGGCAGCACTTAAACATCCATTGGATAGTTTAATCGATCGGACATTGAATCGTAGCAGCGATCGAGTTATTACCCTGTATTGCGGCGGCGATTTGTGAACCGTGTGTCTTTTTATAGTAATTCTACGATATCTCAGTGTATATTGCGAATTTTTTCGTCGTTTTAACTCTAGAAATCAAGTCCCAATGCCTACTATTTATACACAAATTTTACCATGCTTACGGACCGTAAGCCTCATCCCTTACGGTCCGTAAGGGACACCTGTTTTCCATAGAGTAGCCACGTCCTTGACTAGCCTTGCTGACTTGACGGTTTCGTAAATTCGTTTTTGACAGCAATTTATTTAGATAATCGTAACTAGGGTTTTACCCCCCTGAGTTTTAGGGGCCCTGGTCCTGATTCTGATGATTCTGAAAATTTTAGGGTTTGTGCAGAATCACTTGGGTGTCTCAATTAGGGTTTCCTATTGGATAAAATAATAAAATAAATAGAACTTTTGATGAGAGTTATTACAGAGGTGACGTTACCCTCGGCTAAGTAGTCTGAGTCAGCAGGGATACAGTCCTAAGTAGCCGGATTAAAGTATTAATAGTAGCTTACATATGAGGGGATCAAAGAGTTTGGACCCCCGCCATCCAATACCGGTGGGTATTGAAGGAGGTCCTACTAAATTTGACCCAGGTCCTTGCAGGATCTATACACTGAACAAGGCAAGACTCTTACCAAACCGTTCCCTTAACCCCCGACCAGGTAGCCAACATCCCTCCATATAGACCGTGGAGATATGAATGGTGAAAATCGTTTATTTTATATAGTCAGTAAAATAATGCCAAGACACCACGGACAAACGATATGGAAGAATCACCTTCAACATAAGAAACTAGTTATTAAAGTCTTTAATACATAACCAAGTAAAAAGTGCGAAAAGATTAAAAATAAAAAGTATTACACTAGACACTTGTCTTTACCAAGTGATGTAAGAGACTTAGGCAAACATGGCCTTTGATTGTCAAGAACTCTTACGATCAATCTTGGATCCCGAGATGACTCACACACTCTATGATGGACAATGGATGATGGTGGTGGATGATGGTGTTGTGATGGTGGTGGGTGGTGGGTGAAGTGTGAGAGAGGTGGTGTGCCAAGGGATGGTTTGCAAAAGAGCCAAGCACCCCTATTTATAGCCTGAACAGTAGCCCGGGCACGGCCCCGTGTCCATCCTCTTCTCTGTCTTCAATAATTTTTGTTTGTCTGCATTAGTTGACCACGACCCTGTGTCCGCTGGGCACGCCCCCGTGTGCAGAAGCATATCTGTACTATCAAGATTTGCCTGGATTCTACAAATCTTATAGTTGACCACAACCCCATGTCCGCTGAGCACGGCCCCGTGGTGGGCGATAGAAGCTTCTATAGCTTTGTCTTTTATGCTGGCACTTGGGCATGCCCCTGTGTTCACTGAGCATGGGGCGTGTTCAGCCTTCTGTTTTCTTGTTTTGCTTGGGAAGATGCTGTCGGGGAGGTCGGGCATGCCACGTTTGTTCCTTTTCTTGTATTTATGTTAGATTTAGCTGCCTTTTTGCTTCTGTTGTTAATTTGAGCTCATTTAATCCTGAAAATACAAAAGGAAGACAAAAACACACTTTTTCCAACATTGGTACTAAAAAAGGGTTAGTTTTATGCCACAATTGATGTAATTTATATGTTGCATTTTGTGCACATCAATGACCATCCGATCGAATGGCCAACCATATGGATGACCATCCGATCGGATGGCCATCTGATCGGACTGCCCTTTGATCCGTCACCTGCACCGCCTTTCCTCTTCTGTCACCTATAAATAGCACCTGTCACATCATGAACAGTGATGTGACAGCTCTCCTCCGACCCTACGACTTCTCAGGCTATTTTCTCTCGATTTCTCGCGATTCTTGTAAGTTTTCAACTCAAATCTTATACATCTATCATCTACACACTCATCTTCATCATTTTCAACATCAAATCTTCACTTCTAACCATGAAATCGGCTGATTGAGGTGTTCTAGGATGATGTCATCATGGGGTTATTATGAACTTCAAGATTTGACCGCATTCCACCAAGAACAACTCAGATCTAAGAGATTTCAACACGTTTAAGCAATGATTTTGCCTAAATCTAAACATTTTCAAGATTAAAAGGATTGAAAGATGTTTTCATAACTTTATTTCAACTCTTTTACACTCTTGCACTCAAAACCGATAGAATCGGAGCTCATTCAGGCCTCCTAGTCATTCTTTAGTAGAGTATCGGTCTGGGGACTGATTCCTATCAAAGAGACACCCAATTCACGGGTTGAACAGGAACGACCGTCAAGAACAATTAACTGATCAGACAAGGGTGATTCCCGTCCGATCGGATGACTTGGGCTTGATGGAGTTTCCGTTGTTTAATACGTTGTCATACCGTCTCGGTTAAAATCGTAAACTTTCTAAACTTAACAATTTTTCCAAGTTTCAAAACGAGCAAGCCACCAAATGGACTGCCGTTCGATCGGATTGCCATCCGATCGAACGACAATCCGATTAGATGACTTGTGATCCAAACACTTAAACATTTTTACAAATTATCAAAGATCATCAGTTTCGGACGAATAGTCATCCGATCGGATGACCATCCGATCGAATGACTATTCTACTGTGAACTTGGTCTGAAATGTCTCACTTGGAACGGATCGCCATTCGAGCGAACAACCATCCGACCGGACAACCGTTCGACCGAACGACCTGAAAGGTAGAGATACTTCTCTATTTTTAAAATGCTACAACAAAAACTTCAAAGCCATCATACACAAACACATCCATCCCAAACGAATGACAATCCGACCGAATGGCCATCCGACCGGAAGACTATCCAACCGGACTGTCATCTGATCGAATGACCATTCGCCATCCAATACACGCGACACTGTTTAACGCACCGTTCGTCTCTTATGCTATCGTTATGTAATCAGGCTAACTCTCCAGCGCTCCCTCCAATCCAATCCAAGACTGTGTTTATTTTAAACACGATCAGTGAGTATACTCGAACCCTTTTCGCTTTATTCACTTTTGGGTGTTACGTACGTTACTTATTCAGATCACAATCGACACACAACGCGTACACTTTTATATGCTGACCGTTATTGCATGTTGTACGTGTTACTCAATGAATGCTTGTATGTTATGTTTACACAGTGATTGTTTCCTGACACCGCAACGATAGTACTATAGTTTGGACTCAGCCCCTGTCGTGAATAGGGGTTGTTAAGGGCTTTACTTCACGTGTCACAGTGGTGATATGTGTTGCGCATTCTACAACCCGCAGTCACATCTGTGCATATTTCATTGTCGATAACCTACTAGCTTCACTTTGCTACATGTTACATGCTGGTTACGCGTAAAATGATTTCGCTATCTATTATATTATTAAACTTGTATGCTCACCTTTACACCATGTGTATTGACCTCTATTTAAACGTATGTGACAGGTGTTTAGGATGTTGTGCTTTGCTTGCTACGTGGAATCAAGCTAGGAGAGTCTAGAAACAAACAATTAATGAGTTGTCGGAACAACTTTTATTTGTCTTTGAGATAGTTGGCCTGTAATAATTATTTTTACTGAATATGTTATGGTATGGGACGTAACTTAAAAATATTTGGTAACATTAGTTGTTATGGATTTCTCCTGGACAATCTGTTTCGCTCAGTGCCTCACCCCGATGTTTCCGCCATCGGTTGGGGTGTGACAGATTGGTATCAGAGCCATAACTATAGGGAATTAGGCAAGACTCGACCTAATCCAGGTCGATGTCTTAGAAACGACCTAGTCTATAGTCTAAGTACCAACAGACCGCCTTGTGCGAACCCGGTAGGGGTTCCGCACGAGCCTATTTCTATTATTCAATCGACTCGCGACCATACCGTACTCTATCCACCTTTCCTAAGGCTGGAATACTATCACTCTGCCTTTCCTAAGGCAGGTGCACCGCACACTATTTTCAAAAATAAACAAGGGATTAAATCGAGACTAGGTGTGAAAACCACAAACTCTCGATTGGATCGCTTGTTCGACGCGCATTTTACTATAAACATGAGAATTTGCGTTGAATCGGGAGTGAAATCCGTACTTTGACACAATTCTCTCTCTATCCCGTGATTCTATCACACAAACAGGAATAAAGTCGCTAAGTTAGGGGTGAAACCCGAACCTTGATGACCAGTTCCGTTCCCTATTTTGGTTTTACAAAGCTCTCACCAAGGTCTCGACGGATTCCAACGACTCGAGTTGCGCGAATAACCATAAGGATGCGTGCCATTCACCATATGCCGGTGATAGAGCACAGTCTATTAGGCTAAAGCTTGTACTCGAAGTACTTAAGAATAGTCGAATCACTTTGGGTAGTCGATGTCTATCAGCCGAAGACAATCTCTTCTCGATTTTATGTGTTTCGATTCTGAGCCCGCAACCACTGACTTTGTAATTTATTGTGATTTATCGCCTTTATGTGGAAATTTTTATGTGTTTTATGTGGTTTTATATGCTTATATGTTTCGATTTTTGGTGATTTATACGTTTTTCGCTGTTCGCTTTGATCAACATACACAACTCCCACTGCACATCTATCTCAAAACGTTAACAAATCGCTTGCTATGTCACTCGCTTATGCTATACTACTCGCTATGATACTTGCTATGTTACTCGCAATCGCTACTCTCGAACGCACTCGCGAACTTGAATAGTAGGTGGATACGTGCAATATATGTAGGTGAATACGTGCAAAATATAGTGTAAGGCATGATTGCAGTGAGCTATGTATTCTATCTGTTTACATGCTTGGATGTGTTCCTGAGCTTTATTTAGTAGTAGTGCGTGTGAGGTGAGATTCGATTATATTGTGTCTTAGTCCTGTGACGATGTCTGTTGCAGACAATGTCGTCATTCGGATCACACACTTCCCGCGCTGCCCGACGAAACCATGCTGATAAGCGAATCGCTTCCCTAGTCACTAAGCAGATGGCTAAAGTTATCTCACAAATCGTCAGTGAGCTTAATGAGAATGCCAGCAAGTCCTCTGAGGAATCAAGGACTACCTCGCCTAAGGGTACTTTCAGCTTTGAGCAGTTTAAGGCCTGTGACCTAAAAGACTTCATGGGCAAAGACGGACCAAGCACGATGTTTCAATAGTTCGACTCAATCGAAGTCACGCTACGCCAGAGCGAATGTCCCGAACACCTACGAACTATCAAGGAAACTGTTGTTTTCTGGATTGGTGGAATGCCGAAAGGAACAGATGTGGGAACGATGCAGCCTATGCGCTTACATGGGATGAGCTGAAGGAACTCATGATGAAGGAATCTGCCCACCCCACGAGCGCCAGAAGCTAGAAGACGAGTTCTGGAACATTAATCATGATGGTGGCGATAACGCCGGCCTGACAGCTCGCTTTAAGCAGCTAAGTATCATTTGTCCAAGTCAGATGGCAACACCTGATATGACGATCAAGAAGTATATCCGTGCTTTACCGGATTGTGTTGCTGACTTCGTGCAAGCCGCGAAGACAACAACAATTGAAGAAACCTACCTACTCCCTGCTGAGATTAATGACAAGCGAGTTCTCGTTGGGTACTTCAAGAACACTCCGAAGAGCCTTCATCAAGCAACCGCCGCTCCCACCTCTGAAACCGCTGCACCGCAAGCTTCAAAGTCCTCCCGCCGCAAGAGAAAGAATAACAACAACAGTAGCAAGAATTGCGCTATCACAGCCGCTGCTCTGCTCCAAGCTATCCATGCTCAACCGCAACCTCAGAACCGCCAAGTAGCGGCACCAGTGACTAATGCACCACTGGCCAAGCGTGCATATACTGGTCCTCACCCGGCTTGCCCTACCTGTACCTATCATCATCCCGTGGGGATTGCTTGCAGGTTTTGTGTTAACTGCAACATGTACGACCACTTTACTACTAATTGTCGTACTGGTCCACGCCAAGCTCCAACTCAAGGTTAACCTCCTGCACCACAAGTTCTCCTTCCTGCTCCCCAGGGCCAACAAGCAGCTCCTGCACCCGCGGTCCATGCTAAAGCTTTCTTTGCATGTGGTGATCCTAACCACTTTGCAAACATGTGCCCCAACAGAGTGGTGAAGAAAGAGCCACAGCAGTAGCCGCAACAACATCAACAGCAGCAGCCTCAGCAGCAGCCAGCAGCCCGCGGACGTGCTTTCAACATCAACGCTCGTCAGGCTCAAGCGGATAACAATGTGGGTAATACTACGTTGCTCGTAAATGGTATATATGCTTCGTGTTTATTTGATACTAGAGCCGATAACTGTTTTGTGTCGGTTTAGAATTCGAAAAGCTCCTTAATCGTAAGCGCTCCCATCTCCCTACGACGTTCGACGTTGAAGTTACCACTGGAAGAACAGTAACTGTTCGTTCTGTCCTACGTGATTGTACTCTTGAACTCAAAATCATGTTTTCCCTATCGATCTTTTCCCGATGCAGATTGGTAGTTTTGATATCATAGTAGGCATGGACTTTCTTCGTGAAAATCATTTTGAAGTCGTTTGGTTTGATAAAATGATTCGTTTCTCGCTCGCTAATCGTGATCAACTTTGTGTCTATGGTGAAGTCGCATCGAAGAACCTCAAACTCATGTCGTGTATCCAAGCGAGCAAGTATCACCGCAAGGAATACAAAGCTTTCTTAGCACACATCGTAGTAGCGGAGGAAAAGGAAAAGAAGGCATGGATAAGGTGCCTGTGGTTAATGATTTTCCTAAAGTCTTTCCTGATGATTTACCTGGTTTACCCCCGAGTCATGATATCGATTTTCGTATTGACCTCGTTCCTGGAGCCAATCATGTTGCTAAAGCTCCTTATCGCCTCGCTCCGTCTAAAATGCGCGAACTCTCGAGTGAACTCCAGGAATTGCTTGGCAAAGGCTTCATTCGCCCTAGCACCTCTCCTTGGGGTGCACCAGTCCTTTTCGTTAAAAAGAAGAACGGGTCGTTCTGGATGTGTATCGAATACAGGGAATTGAATAAGCTAACTATCAAGAATCACTATCCCCTGCCCCCAATTAATGATTTGTTTGACCAGTTACAAGGTGCTACGTGTTTCTCGAATATTGATTTACGCTCAGGCTATCACCAGTTATGAATCCAAGATGAAGATATACCGAAAACCGCTTTCCGCACCCGATACGGCCATTATGAATTCGTCGTAATGCCATTTGGTTTAACCAATGCACCCGCGGTTTCATGGATTTAATGAATCGCGTGTGTAAACCGTTTCTTGACCGCTTCGTAATCGTATTCATCGACGACATCCTTATCTAATCTCAGTCGAAAGCCGAACACGCGCAGCATCTACGTTTGGTTCTCGAACTACTCCAAGGGAATCGACTCTATGCCAAGTTCTCCAAGTGTGAATTTTGGCTAGAGGAGGTTCAATTCCTCGGTCAGATCGTCAATAGTCAATGTATACATGTCGACCCCGTAAAGATCGAAGCTGTTAAGAGTTGGGTTGCTCCAAAATCACCATCCGATGTTCGTTCATTCCTCGGATTGGCGGGCTATTACCGTCGATTCATCGCTGACTTCTCGAAAATCACCGTTCCGCGTACTTCTTTGACGCATAAAGACAAGCCTTTTGTTTAGGGAACCGAACAGGAGAGTGCCTTTCAAATTCCCAAGCATATGCTCTGCAATGTTCCTATCCTCGCTCTACCCGACGAAAATGATGACTCCGTTGTCTATTGTGATGCCTCGAACCTTGGTCTCGGTTGCGTTCTCATGCAACGGGACAAGGTCATCGCGTACGCCTCTCGTTAGCTCAAGATCCACGAGAAGAACTATACAACCCACGACCTCGAGTTAGGCGCAGTTGTTTTTGCGTTGAAGATTTGGCGACACTACCTTTATGGAACCAAGTGTACGGTCTTCACTGACCATAAGAGCCTACAACACATCCTCAACCAAAAAGAACTGAATATGCGTCAATGCCGATGGGTTAAACTTCTCAACGATTACGACTGTGAGATTCGTCACCACCCTGGGAAAGCAAATGTCGTGTCCGATGCTCTAAGCAGATGAAGCTATTTGTATAGCATTCGTGATACTCACGCCCAACACGAAAACCCATTTTATTTATGTCACTTCATGACCATTTTGCTTCTTTATCATAAAACAAGGTTTTTCATCATTAAATATGCTCCGACCCGTCGTTTCGTGTCGGAGCCATATCATGAATATCATCTTAATCGTATAAGAAACTTTTAGAACAAACACATATTCTACAAAAAGTGTAAGTTTCACTTACCTTGCATCCGGTTATGTCCTTTTTCCGTGTACTCGATCCGTTTGACCCGCTTCTTTCCCAAGTCTTCATCTAGCTTGTCTAGAGTCAAACTATCATCATCACAATTCATAAGACGGTTAGATTAGTCATAATCGTTTATGATTATTCCATCCTACGGGTTTTATGTCAAATTTATCATTCGACCATATCAAAATTATCATTCGATCTAATCATTGGTCGGTTTTACTTTTAAAAGTAAATTGACTTATCAACATATTCAAATGCACATTTGGTTCATTGAACTCACTTAGGCATATTTCATCCGAACTCTTAATGAAATCAAATTTTACACACAACCAAGTAGACCGCGATTTCATTTAGGCATTTCATATCACTGAAAATGGGTTGTTTTTGGTGACTTGTTTAACCTGTTTACATGCCTTCAAAAATTATGATTTTTTTATGTGGCGTACCTCTCGGAGGTTTAGGCCTTGTGTTAAAATTTCAAGATCTAACACTTTACCAAAAATTCGTAAAAATTCATTTACTAAGCTACAATCAGATTCGTCACTTCTGACTGCAGCTTACGGAACATTTCATTTAAAATTCCTCGTTTATCCGATTGATGAAATTCCAATTGGCGATTCTTTTAATCACTTAAAACTATCTACAGTAAATATTTGAGATCATAACTAAATTCATAAATTGAGTTATGACATTCGTAATGGGCTGCAAATTCTGCCAGAAAACGCAGCTTGAACCTTCAATACGGAAAAATTCATAAAACGCTCAATTTTCGTCAAAAAATGCGATTCCAGTGGGGTTTTAAAGATATTTCCTGGAATTACATTTTAGACTCAAGAAACGCATGTTTTTGACATGTTTTGTTCAAGTTACAGCCAATACAAGTCGGCTGTAAATTCTGATCAGGAGCTGTTTGAATTCAGCCTTCAATTTAAGCATGTTCTTGACATCATAACATTATTTTCAGCAATTAAAACCCTAAAAACATCTCATACATGAATTTAGCATCACCAAAAATCTGAATTTCTTTGAGCTAAGCATGATTTCAACATATACTTGTCTAGGGTTTACTCCTAAACACTACAATGTTCCTATTTCATCTACATATCATCCATGCATCCACATATTTTGAATTCCCTAAATTCATGAGAATTTAAAGTAGAGAGTTTTTATCAAATTTCACATACCTTATGATCTCGTTGACTTGGTGATCGTTTCTATGTATTCGTTCCTTTGATTCGAGCCCGATTTGGCCTTCAATTTTGATCATCTTGCTGAATTTAGGCTTTTAGGAGAAACATGGTGTCGCCCCTGTGTTTAATTCAAACCAGACACACACACACTAGTGTGTGTTTGGTTTTTAATTTTATTGTTTTAATTATATTAAGTTCCAAACTTGACAACTTTGGTCCCTCATCTATTATTTTGTTTGTTTTTAACTAGATCCCCACCTAATTGTTCTTAACATTATCCCCACTAATTAACTAAGTTAAATATTCCTAGTTAATTTAGTGGGTTCGGGGAACTTATGACTAGGCTTATTTTTAGTCCCGTTAACTCGGGGCTCTTATAAACTCAATTCCTTAAAACTTTGATTCGCTTGTATTTAATATTAGGATTTCTTATTTAAATCCAAATATTTACCGGGTTATTTTTACCACTAGCGGTACTTTACCCGTCTTTTAGTATTAACAGAGTTTGATTACCAAACCCGTTTTCGGGGTGTTACAAGTCTACCCCCCTTAAGGAGGTTTCGTCCTCGAAACCTTTTCTTACATAATTTATCGAGTTTAACTCCATGCATTTGATCTCTATAATCATATGAGCATTGCTCATATTTTAACCAATTGTTTGTATTACCAGAAAAGTATGATAATATCGTTTTGGTTACTAATCATCTACGTATCTCATACGACATAATGCAACTTGAAATAACGTAATCTCGTTATTTCCACTAGATTTGTTAATCTTAGCAATATTCATCGCTCGGCTCTATTGTGATTATACTTCACATTACACTTCTTGACCGTGATCATGTCACGTCATGCCAAATTTTATATCAACTTTTTATTTTCAAAATATCACTTTTCGAATATATCGTCTTGCATGTATCAGTGTCAAGACTTATATCTTTTATGCTTACTATTTATATGTCTATCAGAATTCATATTTGTAAAACGTTATTTCTTATCAAAACTGAGGTTTTAGTTTAGCATCTTCTCTTTAACCTTTGTCATTTATCCATATCGGGATATTGACAGTCCAAAATTCATTCTTTTATAATCTTTGTCCTATGCGAGGATTTTCAACAGATTCCCTCGCTTGGTCTAATTAACCCATAGGTTTTATCACTTAGCCTTATGGGCTATTTTATTAGACTTTCACCTCTTAAGGCGAGGTCCTTATTGTAGGATCGTGTACCGACCCGAACGAGTCGTTCAGAGAAGTTCAACTTCGTTTCAGAGGCGGAAACTAAGAAACAAAAGTAGAAAACAGCTTTATCTTCACCTTTAACACTGATTGTATTGATTGACAATGTTTACAGCTCAATCCTCACACCGGCAGAGCTTCGGCGTGGAATACAAGACATCACTTCTGATTTCGCTTATAAGACACCCCTATTTATAGACTTGTGATTTCGCTCTTATGTACTACCACATAAGCGAAACCTTCATTTGCCAAATAAGCGAAATCACTATCAGCCTAATAAGCGAAATCACCTACATGTGACATAAAAATGAAATCTATCTGGTCAAATAAGAGAAATCACTTCCTAATTCTACATGCAACAATTTTGTCATCTAGCTAAACATGTAATCTGATTTCTATACTTCACGTGCACATGTTTGTTGATGATGTAATCATTAGCTCATTTGGATGATGTCATCATCAAGAATGATGACATCATTCTTGTTCCGAACCGCAACGAACCGAAGACTTGATGTAAGACGAAGACGACAGATGTGTGTATCAACAGACTCCCCCTCAGATGTTGACAAGTCTCACATGTTGAGTCTTTGCATCTTCAGTCTTTGAGCTTCACTCTTTCACTCAGCATTAACAGACTCCCCCTTGCAATGTGCTGGCATTCCGTTGGTTCTTCAGCATCATCTGCTTCAGGATCGTAATCTGGCTGGTTCTTTCTAAGTTTGTTCCAAGATAGTAACCTGGCTCTAATCCAGCTCAGGATCATCAATCCAGCTCATACTTAAACCTGCACAAACTCACTCTACCTAAAAGTAAATTTCACACATTTAACAATTTAATGTATGCACTAACACTGACTTATATAATCAGACAACTCCCTCTCATAATCATATGCATCATCAAACACTCTCCCTCAGATCATACACACCTGATGAACCACTTGTTGATTTCCAAAACATATTTTGACAATTACGACACACTCCCCCTCACAACAATGTCATCATGTTTAGCACTCGGAATTTTGACAATCAGCTTTCCAACATCAGTTGTCGAAAATCTTTTTGACTTTTTCAAAAGTTTATGCTAAAACATACCGAAAATCTTTTTGTATTTTTGAATGTAAAGAAATGCAATGCAGTAAAGAAATATTTACAGACAATATTTTTGTGAGTTTTGTGTAAGAGGATCATATCAGATTTTGACAAGTCACAAGTACCGTTGAGCTTAGATACACATTAAGAATTAAACAATTCACTTAGATTGCCAATATATTGATCCACTTAAATTTTCACACAAATTTCAACTGATTCAGGATATGAGTTAGGTGTTTTAAGAACTTAAACTCATTCATGTGTCCCACCTCTTGAATATACTCCCGTATCCAGATCCCAATATTCAGTCTTACAGGTGAGTATACCACAGATGATATCTGTCAGGGGAATAAATTATAGTGCGAGGGCCGTGAGAGCTCAGGTCGATCTTTCGATACGCAGAGAGATGACGGCTTCGACTTTTGGTGGGTCCCCTTTAGAGGATCTTTTGATACAACAGCAATGACTATCAATTTTATTGTTTCATCAATTTGCTGAGGGCTGCGCTATATTTCAAGCATGCGGAAAGTATTCTCCGGGGACTAGGCCATTGCTTCCGCAAAATCAGAAGTCCCGGGATAATACCCCAGATATCACTGAGTATAAAGACCTAGTATCTCAGAATAAGGGACCTTTCAAAAGAGATTTCAGGGGTTACCTATATATCCAAGTAGTGTTCCCCACGAAATAAGCAAGTTTGAATTTTAGTTTATATCCCGAAAAAGCTTACTAAATGTGTAAAAACCTATCGGCATATCATCAGTGAGACTGTTTAATGCTATTTAATCAAAACATTTCTTTAGCATACTGTGACTGTCTACTGATGTACTATCATTTCCTCTTCTTTGACACAAAAACTCATTTTTGATTTTATCATGTTTTTTGCCTTTTTCAAATTTTCAAATGTTTTTGGATTTTCTGAAATTTTCTACTCCCCCTAAAATGCAAACACATTAAAGAAATTTGAAAACTACTAGACTCTTGACCCACTTGAAACATAAAATGAACTGTACAAAAGCTTGACAACTGACATCGAATTGCATCAAATCGCTATCCACTTGGCATAAACAATCAGAACTCCCCCTATCACAAACCATTTTCTCATTTAGATCTCAAAACACTTAAGTTTGTTTTAATCAAAATGATTTTTCCGGAAAATGAGTTTGTTTTTACCACTTTGTTAAGTACGAAGATATGGTTCATCATCTTGTCAGTTTTTATCAAATGTAGTAAATCAAGTACAATTTAATGTCCTTGATTCACTGTTTGCAATCAAGCAACCTCTATACCACTTGTAAAAATTACCACTTTTAGGATCACAAACAATACCACTTGCAGGTATGACTAACCAATACCAACTGTAGGAATGTTACGTCTACATGCATCATTTTACCAATCAGGATGCCGATTCCTGCTTCGCACTTACCAACCTGGAAGCTCCGGCAATTCACACTTATCCTGTAATCATTTAAACAATCTTAACAACTTTCATACAAACTCATAAAACATGAATGATGCCGATTTCTGATCCACGATATAAACTTGGGATCTCCGGCATAGTCCTAAGACTTTAAGGAAAACAAACTTCCATCCAAGTCTTCTCAGACTTGATGGCTTTCAGTTCTTGCGCAGTACGGTTGTAAGTTGCCTTTTTAGTTGCATAAAAATCTTTAACCCCCTTAGCTTTCCCATTCAACATTTTCCCAAAAATTTTCTTTACACTTCCATTAAATGTTTTCTCGACATCAAACTTATTATTCTCTTTATAAAACTGATTCGAGATATCAATCTTTCCAACTTTCTTTTTCACCTCTTCAAACTTCAGTGATGGAAACTCATCATCATTCACTGAAATTTTCACCTCACCTTGTGGCTCTTCTGGCTTTGTGGAACCAGATTCATCGCCGACATTCACATCAACTTTCTTAACAACCCACACTTGGTTGTCATTCTCTTTCTTTTTATAAAAATTCTTTTTAGAACACTCACCAACCTCATAAGTTGAATTTTCAAAAATTCTAAATTTTTCGGTTGGTGGTTCAACATCAACAACCTTTTCTTTCAATTTCTGAGAAACTCCCTGTTTTGTTTTGGCATTTTTCTGACAGTTCCATGCAATGTGACCAGTTTCATGGCACTTGTAACAGGTACGAGTCTCTCTTTGATAAAACACTTCAGATCCATTCTTCTTCTTTTCAGCAAGAAACTCTTGATTTGACTGTCTCCAGAATGGTTTCTTCTGTTCCTCTTCTGCACTTCCACCTGACACAAATTCTGTTTTTGTTTTAGAATTTTTCAAATTTTTATGATTTTCTGGTGGAATAAATCCAAGACCTTTCTTTTTGTAGCTACGATTTTGGTTTTGTTTCTTTTGAAAACCAGAACCAGAATTGTAACCCTTTTTCTTGTTTAGACGTTGTTGAACTCTTGAAGTGTACTTTTTAGGTTTTTCAGTAAGATTTAAATCTTTTATTTCAGAAATATTAATTTCTGTCATTTTGAAAACCTTTTTGATCATGTCAAAACGAACACTTCTTATTGGAAACTCTTTGTCAGAGTATAATTTGTCCGAATCATTTAAAGTGTATGCAACTTCAAATGTTTCATCATCCAAATTTGCTTTCGATAACAAAAATTATTTACTATAAGACCGTTTAACCGACGACTTTTGACTGTTGACTGACGAATTTGACCCTCCAGACTCAGACTTTGACTCAGACTCCTCCTCAGTATCCAACACCTAATCGACCACCTTTTTGATTAACTCAGACTCATGATCAGTATCGGACGAGGTAAACGTGACATCAATGTTATATGGTAAAACGTCAGTTGTGTCGGTTTTTAGCTTTATATTGACTGCTTTTTCAAGTTGCTCCTCATTTGGTTTTCTAGGAGAGTACCCTTCCCAAATTGGAGGCGGACACTTGTTATATCTAACAGTCGGTTTCTTACCACAATCTTTCTTTTCCTTCGGCTTCTCATCTTGAAAAGCTTCCATACCTGCAACAGTTGGGTAAATACGATCAATGAGATAATCAGAACTAGAATAACTTTGTAATAAACGTCTAATTCTCTCATTCTCAATCTTCTCTGTTTCCAACTCTTGCTTCCATTTAGCACTTTCTTCGATGTAAAAGTTGATAGCTTTTTGCTTTGTCATCATAACAGCATTCATCATCGTAAGTGCTTGTTCTCGTTCTGAGTTTGTCTTTTGAAGACCAGTTACTGTTTTGTTCAAGACATCATAAGATTCTTTCACATAATTGAGATTGAACAGTAACTGCTCTTTCTTCTTCTCATACTCAGCGATTATGTCATCTTTTGCTACACATTCCTTGCATGCTTCCAAACACTTCTCGCAAGGCTTTACAACTTCAACAATCTTTTCTACTTCGATTGTTTTCACCACTTCAATCACTTTTTCTTCTTCAACCACCTTCTCTTCTTCCTTCACTCGCTCAGTTTCAATCATCTCCTCAACAACAACTTCAACATTCTCGTTCTTAACAACATCTTCAGATTTCTTTATTTGTTATTCTTTAGCAGCTCGTTTCTCCATGCGATCTGCAAAATAGAAATGAAAACTTTCAGGAGAAAGATGAGATTTAGCAATATTGATATATTTCTCTTCCTCATCATCACTGCTACTATCAACTGGTGACGGATCAAACTGTACAGATTTTTCAGAATCAGCATCTGATACACCAGAATCAGACGGTGTTTGATCAAATACAACTTCTTTTTCTGAAGTAACATCATTTTGCATACTCTCATCTGCACTTAGTGAATCTTCATCAGCACTTTCTGAGCTTTCTTCAGATGTAACAGACTGTTCCTTCACACTTTTCACTGTCTCACCAATAGATTTCATCCATGTGGCGAACATGTCTGGTTCTCTAACAATCTTTGCAATGAAAGCTTTGAAATCACCCTTTTCATCAACAAACATATCCCAGCTGAAACCTTCAGGTAGCCTCTCATCATCTTGATCGACTATGCATGCTTTGCTATCAGGAGAGATATAATTGTTCCAGTTGAAATCTACCAAACATCCTCTCTTTGAATCCTCAATCTTTCTACCATGTGCCGTTTGTGAGTCTTGTGACTGACCAACTTGCTGATAAATGGCTTTCCGGTATTAATCGTCTTTTCCGAACGGATTCTGAGCTCCACTAGCTTCCCTGTTCTTGCACTCCCGCTTGAAATGGCCTTTCTCCCTGCAACGAAAACAAGTAACTTTAGATTTATCAAAACCTAAAGTAGATACATGAGCATCAGGAAAGTCATTTCTTCCGGTAATCGTTTTGAACTTTTCAGCACGTCTAAGAACACTAGCTAGACACCATTTGATATCCATCAGTTCCATCTCTTCGGCGTCTATTTGATCGTAATCCTCTTTGGTGAGCATAGGATTTCTGATCCGACCTGCAACTAAACCTTCATAAGATAACAAAACAGAACCAAGTAGAGCCATGTGGTCTTTAGCAGTGTCTTCTGAAAAGCTTTGACCTTCTGGAAGATTTAGAGCTATGTTACACTGAATCACATATCCATTTCCTGTCTTTGTGCTCTGAGACTGAAAGCTTTCTGATGAACTCTTTGGATTGACACTCGGATATAATGAGAAACCACTGCTACTTTTGTTTGAACTTTGATCAATCTTTTCTGTAGAATCTCCAGCACTAAATGCAGTCTGGATTTTCGGGCTTCTCTCAGATTCTGGAACCGGAATACTACCTTTGTAATACATCTTTACGTCCTGTTGACCACTTGGACTGTTCATCCTCGCGATCTTCTGTTGTTCCAAATCTTGACCCTTAATCTTTTCGATAAACTCACCAATTGATAACCCATCATAAACTCCTGTGTTTTTCAGAATCATCAAATAAGTTCCCCACTCTTTTTGAGGTAACGCATCAGCTAATTTGTCTACCCACTCTTCAGAATCCTTTTTTATACTAAGCATTGACATGGATCGCACAAGGTGACAGTATCTTTCAATCAGCTTCTTTGTGTCTTCACCCGGTAGACTGCTGAACAGATCAAACTCTTTCTTTAACAGTGCCTTCTTGCTTTTAATCATTTTTTCGATACCCTCAAATTTGACTTTAAGTGCATCCCAGATTGACTTTGCAGTTTTGTCATGCTGTAGCAGAATAAAAATGTCTTCTTTGATAGCTTGTTGAAGCAGACTGATCATCATCTTTTCAGATCTATACATATCCCGTTCTTCATTAGTAAATTCAGATATTTTTTTATCAACTTTCATATCAGTCTGTGGCAAAACATATTTCTTCAAAATACACTCCCATGATCTAAGATGGTTTGCCTGAACCCAGTTTTCGAATCTGTCTTTCCACCCATAGTATTCTTCAATGCTCATCAATTTCGGGGGCTTTTGGGTGGTTCCAGTCTCGTTTTCCAAATTCATGTTCTGAGCAATAGCAGATGGACCAGACGGTGTTGCAGATGCGTTGTAGAACTCGGTATCCATGACTTTCAAATGAACTGGTTCTCCTCGTAACACACCTTTATCACCTTTAAAAACAAACAAACAAACACTTATCAGTTTAAACACTATTAAACAACTGAAACAAACTGATACTCGGACTGGTGAATATTTTGTGCGGACTGAATTTGAGTGAACTGAGTTTGATGTCAAACCGTGCGAACTGCTATGACCCGGATCAAAAACAACTGATCTGACTCACTATGTATGAACTGATAGTTGACAAACTGTGCAGACTGCTATACCCGGATCAAATTCAAATGATCTGATTTATAAAGACATGTCCTGGAATAAAATTGAATTCGAACGGACTAAACCATCTTTTGTGAACTGAGATCAAATTCAAACTATGTGAAACAAAATTCACTTTGAGTAAACTGATCAAATATCTAACAAATTTATTGAGCCGCAAACACTTTCACATGCAATATCAATGCACTGATGACTGGACACACTGATGCAACTTTAAGACAACCAAAACACATGTGCCAAAAACTATGATTTGGCCACCATTTTCACTAGTCCGACATCTCTGACAACACACAATGATGATTGGGCCGAGGATTTTGAAACTTGGGCCGTTGAATTATGATATATAAACTAATATTGGACCTTGTGACTCATTTAATCCGACAGCTTAAAAAAAATCTGATTTGTTCTCAAATATGAATGTGACCGGTTATCTCAAACACTTTTATTGGGACTCTAATAACAATTCACGAGACATGCAAATCCTTTGCAAATTGTCGATAATCAACAACCCCTTCACGTGTATACTCAACCTAATTTTCAACACTCAATGATTGGACCGAATTATCCACTAAACCAACACACAATTTTAAAAACCTGACAATTTTATCCTTTGCATGCAAACTTATCAAAAGTAACCGACACTTTTATCACAATTTCATTCGACCTTTTATACCACTGAACCGACAAACTCATTATATTCACATGCAACCGATTTAAACCACATGATTTTATATTCTCAATGTAATGATACTTTGTCGTGTTTTCAGATCAACGATGAGCAGAATCAGACTGTACAGATGAGCGGAATGACAATGTTCACAAAAGCGGAATCAGAGTTCTTGGTGGTCACAAAAGCGGAATCAGAATTTTATGTTGACACAAAAGCGGAATCAGAATTTTATGTTGACACAAAAGCGGAATCAGATTGTTGGGTGACACAAAAGCGGAATCATCAAATGTCCATAAAAGCGGAATCACTTCGGGATACATTTTGGTCCATTTTTACTTCGAATTTCAGTTCCAAACTTTCAAGGGTTTGTTAATGTTCAATTATCTATAATCTGTGAAATTTTGAACCGATTCTGACCGTTAAATTTTTCTGAATCGAGAAAAGAAGGTGTAGAAGTAAGAATTCTCAATGAAATACAGCTGTAAACTGAAGAACTCCTCCAACTGGCTCTGATACCAATTGTAGGATCGTGTACCGACCCGAACGAGTCGTTCAGAGAAGTTCAACTTCGTTTCAGAGGCGGAAACTAAGAAACAAAAGTAGAAAACAGCTTTATCTTCACCTTTAACACTAATTGTATTGATTGACAATGTTTACAGCTCAATCCTCACACCGGCAGAGCTTCGGCGTGGAATACAAGACATCACTTCTGATTTCGCTTATAAGACACCCCTATTTATAGACTTGTGATTTCGCTCTTATGTACTACCACATAAGCGAAACCTTCTAATTGTGATTTCGCTCTTATGTACTACCACATAAGCGAAACCTTCTAATTGTGATTTCGCTCTTATGTACTACCACATAAGCGAAACCTTCATTTGCCAAATAAGCGAAATCACTATCAGCCTAATAAGCGAAATCACCTACATGTGACATAAAAATGAAATCTATCTGGTCAAATAAGCGAAATCACTTCCTAATTCTACATGCAACAATTTTGTCATCTAGCTAAACATGCAATCTGATTTTTATACTTCACGTGCACATGTTTGTTGATGATGTAATCATTAGCTCATTTGGATGATGTCATCATCAAGAATGATGACATCATTCTTGTTCCGAACCGCAACGAACCGAAGACTCGATGTAAGACGAAGACGACAGATGTGTGCATCAACACTTATAATCTATTTCTTTCTAGTCATGACTCGTGGGTCGTTCTAGTCTCGTAAACCTTTTCATTGTATTAACCCCAAAGGTTTTGTTGATCCCGTAGATCATTCTTTACTCATGTTGTTCTTAAAATATACGTTTGGTGTCAAGGCACCCTGTTTTTGTTTGAAGAATCATTCGGTTTCAAGCTTAAGATCCGTTAACCTTGACTGTAGTTCGTGGCTATAATCGTTTTATTTCGGATCATTCTCCCGACTCTATGACTTCTCACGTCATTTATACATCAGTTTGTCTTATGCTCACTGTTATTTGGTTTGCATATATTCTTATTTGGTTATGTCCCATTACCGGGCTCATTATTCTTTTGCATTTTACGCTACCTTTATCTGGCTAGCGCTTATTTGTGCCATCCGGCATTATAGTGTATTCATCCTGTTTGACTTGTTAGTGAGAAATCCATCACTTATAAACAATCAACTTTATTCTTTATTCAACCTGTTCGACCTCAAATGGTTGAACATATTTATTCGAAATTTCTATTTACGAAATTTTGTAGTCATAAGTCATAATCCAAGCCTTTTGATTTTCAACCCGCGTTCACGTCTCTTGGTTTACACATGTGTTTAAATTCCTACCCTTCAACCGGGTGTTTTACCGAAGTCGTTATTATTGCAACCCTCCCGGTATGCATTAAGACCTCGCTTCACTTTTATATTCCGACTTTGTCCGCAAGTTTGACATTTTACAACAACGGCCCGTTAAGAGACATATTCGCATTTTTCGGGTTCGAGTGTAAGTACACCCCCTCCCAATGCATATCTTATTCATTTTACATGTTTGCATTCTTCGGGTTCAAGTGTAAGTACACCCCCTCCCAATACATGTCTAAGTCATTTTACATGTTTGCAGTCTTCGGGTTCGAGTGTAAGTACACCCCTCCCAATATATGTCTAAATTATTTTACATCCATCTTTGTCCCTTCACTCGGGCTCATTATCCTAATGTAATACGCTTCCGTCATCAGGCTGTGCGTTTACATTATTATCAAATATTTTGCTCATTTGATTCTTTTGGGTACTTTTTAATTTTGTCCCACTCACCCCCGTCCTTACTACATCGGGTGTAAGCATGTCCATCATAAAAAGTTCATGGCATCACGTGCTCACCACTTACTTGGCCAGAGTAAGCGATCAATACCTGGTATACATGACCTTTTTATAATTTTCACATTATACCCCATGTAAGTAACGCCTCTATTTGTTTTTCTTGGAAATAATATCCCGGATATGTTTTCTATTCGGGTTTTTCCAAGTATTCTATCTACATATGCAACTTTCAATCTCTACGTATTTGTTGCATATTACTATTTGTGCAATTAAATTTAAAATGTGCACCTGCTAATGCTTGCCCTAACGGGCTTCTCTTGCCATTAGCCTTGTTCGCGATCGCTACGCAATTTAGGTCCTTGATGAGTATGCTCTGCTTGTCATACCTCGGACTGTTCCACCGTCATATCCACAATTCGTTCAACTCTCGTCATCTTCAGATGCGAGTATCATTCAACTAAACATTTACAAAAGTTAGTAATTTTAACATTAATAAATACACGTATTGTAATACAAGGCTTTTTAGTGCACGTGATTTCGTTAACTATACTAATCATTTTCGTTGGTGTAACGTGTATTACACGATACCCTATGTGTTGTTCACAACACTTTAATCATACTAGACCATTAACATACTTGTACTTACGGGATCTGCGATCAAGCCTCGAACCGAACACACTTTATTCTTTAACCATGAGCTCTGATACCAACTTGCAACACCCTTGTCATTATTTAATGGTTTTCGTAAAGTATACGACAAACAACATGTAATTATGACTACATATACTTTGTAAAAATACGGGTTTGTTTAAACTTTACAATTTTAAAATAATATAACATAACATAACTGAGTTCGTCGTTTAAAAGTTACGACGAAAAGACGTGCGGAAGCTTTTATCTTATTCGTGTTCGGTTCTCCGTTGAGCTTGATCGTCCTTCGGTAACTCTTGAAATTAATCTGTGATCGAAACCAACCTAAAAGTTAGTTTCGATACTTAAATAATAGCTTAAAACATGTACATCGCATCAAACAACAAAACAAAAATAATTTCTCAGATTCATGCCTCTCGCGCCACGCAAGAGGCTCAACTCATTCTTTCGCGTGCCGCGACGCCTGTCGCGTGTCGCGCCCGGTTTCAGGTGGTCCCTCGTGTTCGTAATTTAATTCTCCATTTCATGGAGTCAATACCTGATATTAAACTTCTTCAAAAATTCAGATTTCAAGCTCTCGGCTTGAAATCCCTTTTCAACACTTTTGACCCGTTTACGATTTAATCAAAAAAACTTGTTAATTATCTTCAAAATGTCATTCAAATCACATTATATCAGTTTTCTAATATTCAAGGTTCAAATTACGGGTTCTTATGCAAATCTTAACCTGTTTTGCATATCTGCTCATTTTGACCCGTTACGGGATATTTAACACTTTTAAGCTTAATTCACGCTTCTTTTAGCTTACACCCTATCTCCATTTTATACATATCCCAAGGACTCAATTAAAAATCCTTCATTTTGAGACGAAGAGCTTTCGCCAATAATTGACCACGATATCATTTCTAACTACAATACAAAATATGCGTACCTGGCTCAGATCAACATATTGACCCGTTTAATACATTGCGTCCATAATATGCTAATTCATAGCACCGCTAAATCATAACCATTTTATCATGTGCACATAAGACTCGACAAGCACTTATTAATCATTATTTGTCAAGTGGTATCTACATTACCATTTGACCCGTTTGGTCTAAACGATTTAAACACTTTGCGCTTATATTGGAATGGTATCTATTTACCATTTCATTAAATAACTAAATTCAGATTTCTCACCTCTTTAACTATGTCTCTTAAACCCTTTTTCTTATGCATTTAGCCCGACATGACTTATGTCGCTTAGTGTGGTTTTATATTTCAACTTTTACCTATTTGTTCGTGACTAAATCACCGTTTCCCCTTTTTACTCGTTTAGGCTTACTTATAAAATAGCCGTTCGAAAATCCATTTTTATTTATGTCACTTCATGACCATTTTGCCTCTTTATCATAAAACATGGTTTTTCATCATTAGATATGCCCCGACCCGTATCGTTTCGTGTCGGAGCCATATCATGAATATCATCTTAATCGTATAAGAAACTTTTAGAACAAACACATATTCTGCAAAAAGTGTAAGTTTCACTTACCTTGCATCCGGTTATGTCATTTTTCCGCGTACTCGATCCGTTTGACCCGCTTCTTTCCCAAGTATTCATCTAGCTTGTCTAGAGTCAAACTATCATCATCACAATTCGTAAGACGGTTAGATTAGTCATAATCGTTTACGGCTATTCCATCCTACAGGTTTTATGTCGAATTTATCATTCGACCATATCAAAATTATCATTCGAT
The DNA here is from genome assembly GCA_030545235.1 of Helianthus tuberosus. NCBI lineage: Eukaryota > Viridiplantae > Streptophyta > Magnoliopsida > Asterales > Asteraceae > Helianthus > Helianthus tuberosus. Next base: position 86,986,995 of record CM060372.1, on the reverse strand, counting down.
CTAATCATTAGTCGGTTTGACTTTTTAAAAGTCAATTGACTTATCAACATATTCAAATGCACATTTGGTTTATTGAACTCACTTAGGCATATTTCATCTGAACTCTTAATGAAATCAAATTTTACACACAACCAAGTAGACCGCGATTTCATTTAGGCATTTCATATCACTGAAAATGGGCCGTTTTTATGACTTGTTTAACCTGTTTACAAGTCTTCAAAAATTATGATTTTTTTATGTGGCGTACCTCTCGGAGGGTTAGGCTTTGTGTTAAAATTTCAAGATCTAACACTTTACCAAAAATTCGTAAAATTCATTTACTAAGCTGCAATCAGATTCATCACTTCTGACTGCAGCTTACGGAAAAATTCATTTAAAATTCCTCGTTTATCGGATTGATGAAATTATAATTGGCGATTATTTTAATCACTTAAAAATATCTACAGTAAAAATTTGAGATGATAACTCAATTCCTAAGTTGAGTTATGACATTCGTAATGGGCTGCAAATTCTGCCAGAAAACGCAGCTTGAGCCTTCGATACGGAAAAATTCATAAAACGCTCAATTTTCATCGAAAAAATGCGATTCCAGTGGGGTTTTAAAGATATTTCCTGGAATTACATCTTAGACTCAAGAAACACATGTTTTTGTAAAGTTTTGTTCCGGTTACAGCCAATAAAAGTCGGCTGTAAATTCTGATCAGGAGCTGTTTGAATTCAACCTTCAATTTAAGCATGTTCTTGACATTATAACACTGTTTTCAGCAATTAAAACCCTAAAAACATCTCATACATGAATTTAGCATCAACAAAAATCTGAATTTACTTGAGCTAAGCATGATTTCAACATATACTTGTCTAGGGTTTACTCCTAAACACTACAATGTTCCTATTTCATCTACATATCATCTATGCATCCACAGATTTTGAATTCCTAAATTCATGAGAATTTCAAGTAGAGAGTTTTTATCAAATTTCACATACCTTATGATCTCCTTAACCTGGTGATCGTTTCTATGTATTCGTGCCTTTGATTCGAGCCCGATTTGGCCTTCAATTTTGATCATCTTGCTAAATTTAGGGTTTGAGGAGAAACCTGGTGTCGCCCCTGTGTTTAATTCGAACCAGACACACACACTAGTGTGTGTTTGGTATTCAATTTTATTGTTTTAATTATATTAAGTTCCAAACTTGACAACTTTGGTCCCCCATCTATTATTTTGTTTGTTTTAACTAGATCCCCACCTAATTGTTCTTAACATTATCCCCACTAATTAACTAAGTTAAATATTCCTAGTTAATTTAGTAGGTTCGGGGAACTTATGACTAGGCTTATTTTAAGTCCCGTTAACTCGGGGCTCTTATAAACTCAATTACTTAAAACTTTGATTCACTTGTATTTAATATTAGGATTTCTTATTTAAATCCAAATATTTACCGGGTTATTTTTACCACTAGCGGTACTTTACCCGTCTTTTAGTATTAACAGAGTTTGATTACCAAACCCGTTTTCGGGTTGTTACAGGGGTTCATGTTAGAACTCGTGCTTAATATGGGACATGTATTATTAATTACATTTAAATAAAGAAGTATGTTACAGGTGGAATGATAGAGTGAAAAAAAAAAACAGAGGTGACAAGCCTCGTAAAGTAGATAAAGCATCACAAGAATGTGAGTATGGTAAGGATTGTAACAAAGGATAAGAAGATGGAGGTTTATGTGCTTGGGGTCAAATGATGGCCAAAGAAGATGGAGTTAATACAGGATCGTTCAATCCCAATAGAAGTGAATAACACGAAATTGGAAGCCTTAATCAACGTATATGTGAGAATTCTGTGGGCACTTGAAGTGTTAGAGCATGGATAAATAATGAAAATGATAATTTATATATTGCTATGGACAATTGTGTTAAGTTATTGCAGTATTGTAGCAAGAAACCTGTAAAATATGTGTGTGTGGTGGCCAAAAGGTACTTAGAGCTAAAAGCTGAAGGAGTGTGCAAGTTGCATAGGTGGTGTGCAACGAGACTCAAATGAGCATGGATGATGTTCTACTTGATCGCGCACGTAAGTAAATTCTAAATGTGAAATCCATTTAACGGATACTTTAGTTTTGATAATAGCTGGATAATAGAATAACTCCTTGCTTAAGCTTAAGGGAGCAAACAAGTGGGATGGTGATTGATTATTACCATAAGACTATAACATAGGGTAATGTATTATCCTTCATGTTGATACATGCATTCTTGCTATGTAAATAAAGAAGCAAGTGAGATTCAAGACTCATGAAAACCAAAATACATGCAGTAGCATAATGTCATTAAAAGAATATACTTATGTAGTTGAGTAATATTGAAGTCCTAAAGAGACACATAAATGGCTTACTTATAAGATTACATGATCAAACTATGGATTAACATTAAGGATTATGTGGTAATATATAAGAATTTAGACATGTTACGTGAATGACATGGATACATGGTGACCCATTTAATGAGTGCACAATGAAGCTTGTTACAGGATTGATATGATTACAATTGGTGAAAGCGAATATATGTTGAGAATATGTCCTATATGCAAATGTCTAGTATTTAACAGGTTAGATCGGTTACACAAGAGTTGAATCATCCAAGAAAAATGGATGATACTTAACTAAAACATGATAAGAGAATTCTACCAATAACGAGATACGTGGTTCATCACTTAAACAGTTGATGCTAATGTTAAGTATTATAGAGGAAAAAAAATTCATTCCAAGCTTTGTGATCTATAACTTAATGATTGTACATGAAAGTTTTGGGTGAATCATTGAGTTATAACTTATGTTTTTAGTATAATCCGGTTTCGAGGGCGAAACCCATTTTAAGGGAGGTAGATTTGTAACATCCCAAATTTAGGGATGTTCATATATTGACACATCTTGATTTATGTAGCATTTTATGTATGTTGAACTAGTTAATTATAAAATGAGAAATTCTATTTGAGAATTTAATGATTTAATTTAAACAGCTTAACCTTGTTTACCAAGTTAAGCTACATTTAGTATTTAAATTATGGTAGAGTTATAAAACTTAACTAGGATTGTAAGAATAAAGAGGTTTGAAAATGGAGGGGCTTATCTTGCCAAATTGTGAAAGATTCTCTATTAACCTGAGGTGTAGAGAATTCCAGAAAAAAGATACGTATCTTTGTGTGGGTGCCATGGGAGCCATGGGTCAAGAAGAAAATCGATGGGAAGCTTCAATACATCGATTTTAGGTGATTGATTAAAGAAATTGAAGAACTTATAAACATCCTCTGTTGTGTAAAAGCCGGGTAAGTAATATCTATACAAAAACCCTAGATTTTCATGTGTTCTTGAGTTGAAAGTGTAATCATGATGAAAGTTAAGGTTTTTGGTGATATCTATTCATAAGTTACAGATGATTCTATCATAGTTATTTCATGTTGATGATACTTAGAAACTCCATTGTTGATTAATATGCATGTTAGGGTTTCTTGTTTAATTGAACAAGATATGACTATAATATGAATTTTATGACTTTATGTTGATGTTAGTAAGTTGTAATTACCTCCTTGATGATTAGCTATGGTTGTACTTGATCTATGAAGATTAGGGTTCTTGATTTAAATTGGGGATTTTGAAAATTGGATGGTTTTGGAATGATTGTTTGAAAATTTGTAATGTTTTACCATCCATTGATATATAATAAGTGTGTTTGATGTTCCTAACCCTTTATAAGAGTTCAAAATAAGTTATAACCATGTAAGAGGGCTGCGTTTTATGGTTTGGGTCGAAGTAGAAGCACCATAAACATGATTTTCGCAGCTTTTTAATCAGATTTTGGGCAGAATTCAAAAAATCATATAAAATCAACCGAGTGTCTGTTTGGGGTGTTCTTTATATGGTTGGAAAGCCCTAGGAGTAAATTTTCTAAATATGTTTAGAATGAGAGGAAATAAGAATGATAGTTATACAAAAACTGCAGTACAAAACAGCTTAGCAGATTGGTTTAAAGCTGAATTATTAGTTGATTTATGAATCAGTCCTGTTTCATCAGAAAATCATACAAAATCATAGAAAATTCCAATTGGGATGATAGTTTTTGGGTTGAAAAGATATAAGAATGTTTTACATATCATATTTGAAGATGTCGAACCAACTAAAACTGTACAAGGGTCTAATAGGCCGAATACAACAGTTGCGCAAAATAGTGGTGCACTAAAATAAAGTTTTCGTAAAACTAAATAAAGAAGGATGTTAGAACACGTTAGAACTAAACATAAATAGTTAGTTTTAGTTGTTTATGTGTATCGAACTTAGTATATTAGAAGTGTTTAAAGTACTTGCTTCAAGAGCATTGCAAGCACTTGCACTAATGGGTGAAAACGGGTCAAATGGGTAGGGTTAACCTAATTAATAGTCTAATGGTGAAAATCGTCAAGAACACATATAAAGAGTTGGATAAATAATACTTACGTATTAAAAAGGAGGTGAATGGTCGTTATGTGTTCTAATGATTTGCAAGTTGACTTGTTGTTTAGCAGGTATGACATAGATGGGAAACAGCGGGTCACAAGGATGGCATGGAAGACAACACCTCTATGGGAAAAGGTGAGTGACGCTTTACTCAAGTAGCATATTTTATTAAATATATAAATACATTTGTGAAAATATTTATATGGTGTGCGGTAAGAATTGTAAAGGAGAGTTAATTTTAGTACGAAGTTGTGTGATAATGGTAATTACTGTCGGTGAAAAATATCCGAGTTTATTAGTATGATTAAATCATAAACAATGTGAATGGAGTAAGATGCAGATATTGGGAGTAATAAGCAGCGTAGACTTACCACAAGATAGTTAATATTGAGTATTGAGTATAAGGTATGTGATCTTTATATATATTTAGTTTGTCTAATATACGAAGTAAAGGAATTGGAACTAATAGGGATAAGATTATTGGAAACAGGGTTGATGGATTAAACCAAGGGGTGGTAAGTATCGAGTATGGGATTTTTGTAATATTAAAAGGGGATTGAGATAATGATTATTTATCTGCAGGTTTGTGAGTCACGTACTTAGTAAGTATGTGGGGAAAGCTGTTATGCAAGCTTAAACATAAGGAAGTTTGAATCCTGTATTTGGGAGTTAAGGAGCCTTGTTGTCACGTTTTATAAATTGCGTTAATTAAATACAAATGTTTTATTAACAAATCCAAACATTGTTATGACTAACTTATGGTGTTGTACATCTTAGGTGAATTACAAGTGAAGAGTAAATGGATTTAGTGATTCTAATATGGGAAACGGACTTCAAGAACAGATGGGACACTGAGCAACTAGGGATAAATGAAATGAGATTCGAGTTAATAAACTGGAACTGAATGAGAAAAGAACGATGGGAGTGACCTACGAGTTACTCAAGTTGAATGTGGTTAAGAATTTGGCTGATCTAAGGCGGGAGTGATCAAGTCTTGAGAGCGGGTCAATAAGAGGAGGATTAGGTTGTGATTTGCCCAACAATTATATGTTTTGGTTATTGAACCTAGCGAGTCTAGTCTTTTATACTCTAGTGTGTTTTGTTTTAGCATATTGCTAGTTCGTCAATATTTTAAAAAGTTATGTTGGTTATGAATCATTGATTATTAACACAGGTTTTGGTCTTCGTAAGGGTTGTTCGTTAAACGAACGAGTCATGCAGAAATTTTATAAAAATCCTTGCGCGTCGTGTATGTAGTTTTGTATCAACTGGTGGTTCAACTATATGAAATTGATGTTATATTGAATATAGTTTAAAAAAATCCGGGCCTATTTTCCGCAAAGTATCAAAATATTGTCTTTATTAATTATGGGTGTTACATCTAGGGTTTTGGGGTATGGTTGTAGAAAAGGACACTTGTGACAAGGAACCCTCCAAGGGGACGGTTTCGTGTATTGTTGAGTCGCTCCACAGGTACGTTTAATATTGTTGTTAATATTAATAAAATTATTATTACTGACACTCAATCGATAGGTATCTACACAGGCTGATCGCATTTCCATCACTTCTCGTGGGAAGAGCTAAGAGTGGCGTACGAGCGGAGATCTATTTTTCTTTAATTACCTTTTGTACAAGAGGTCGTGCGCTCTCGCATACAGTTTAGCGCCGTACTTCTCCTTCGCGCATCATCGGCAGGAGCGCAAAAGTTGTATGGTGATGCCTACATCACTGTGATAGCCCATTCGTTAAGCTATCACCCTCATGCTAACCGTAGTTACAATCGGCGATAGAGCCAAAGAGGCGGGGATGAACCTGATATGAGGGATGAAAATTATTAAGAAGTTCCCCCATAGGAAAGCGGTTTCCACTAAGAACGGAGACCGCTTTGTGCTAGTTGAGTTGCCAGCACACTTCGACCCGGTCTATCCGCCACCCCTGCCTGGGGCCGTACGGGAGCATGCTCCTGATATGGACATTCCAGAACTGCCACAGCCGCGTCCACCGCCTAGGGTGCCTCAGTTTCCACATCACGTTGTTCCAGGTCCTGCCCCGGGAGCAAAAACGTATCAGTAGTTGCAGACTGATGTTGACCGTCTTACTGATACGGTTAGCACGATTTCTTATGCGCTGTAGTGGTTGGTTGAGGAGGCGCGGGAGTGACGACAGCGTGAGGTGTTACCTCCCCGACCGAACTGCCCGCCTCCACAACAACATCAATAGCAGCAGTAGAATACACAACAGTAGCACCATCCACAATAGCAACACGATCCAAAGCCGTAGATGAGCCTGTTGTTCTTGTTTTTGTATGTAGTATTAAGTTATATTTTAGCTTTTGTTATGTATGTAAGAACTTATGTTGCATGTATCATATTTGGTCGTTTTTATGATGTTGGTATGTGATGTTTGTTTGTATTACATAATATCTCAAGTAACAATCCTCTAATAAACCGACACTCTCGAATATTGCGACGCCCTAGTATATTTTAAAATGTCCCAATATGTCTTTAAATACACCCCGTATGTGAAAACTGAGCCCGAAATACAGTATAGCATTCAAAATAAAATTTAAAATTTGATTATTAAGTTGAGGCGGGCCGCGTAGGATCCACCCCAACCTTACGCGGGCGGTATCGAGGATCAAACACTGATGTCATTGATTTCTTTAGTTTAGGCGGGCTGCGTAAGATCCCCCTTAAACTTACGCGGGCCGCGTGAGATCAAGATAGTGGCGCAGCCCGGTGATGACACGTGTCATCATCGTGGCAAGTCTATACGTTGATCCAAACGAGCTACACGTTGACCTGGAGTCAACGCGGGCCGCGTAAGCCCAGCCCATGTGTTACAATGGCCGCGTGAGGACCGGTTTCAGCACCTATATAAGAAGGCCATCGGGTTCAACCAGAATTCGCTCACATTTCGTTTCTCAATCTCAAAATCTGAATATTAGGCTTTATAAGCGGGCATTATACCCCCCTAATTAGCGAAGTTCTGCTCCGTTGTAAGTATTATAACCCCTGGATACGTATTAGATACGCTGCCCGATTGATCTAGGGTTCCGTAATGGCTGTCGTGGTTCTGCCCGACGTAGTCATTGGAATGTCGTCTCGGGGAGGGTATTGCTAATGCTAAAATGGGTTATTAATACTAACATGTGTATATTTGTGTAAATTATAGATTAGCACCGGGAAACCCTTACGAAAAATCTAAGACAACAATGTGAGTAATCTCCTTTTTGTTAACAGTTTTTACAAAACCTTAACTATTTTACACTGCAATTTAGCAGTGATTGAGTTTTTGTAATTCTTCAATTACTGCCGGTATGTTGGGGTTTTGTATACAAAATATACTACACTGTGAGTAGTAAGTCGGGATGACAATATGTTACCATTGGAGAATGAGTTAGCCAATGTGTAATATGACCCACAAGCCAATGTGTAATATGACCCACAAGTCGGGATGACAATATGTTAACATTGTAATCGCTCTCAATACTGTTTAAATTTAATTAATGTTTCTTGATTAAACTAGGATTCACTCACCAGTATTTCCCACTGACAAATGTTTTTAAAACGCGTTTCAGGTAACACAATGTGAAAGCCAATTAGAGGCCAACTGGACAGCACTGAAGGCTTGGAAAAGTGGCTATAAAAGTTACCTAAATAAAGAAGGCGTTTTAATTCAAATAAAATGGGAATTATCCCTGTAAATCAGCTTGTAATAAAAACTTATGTTTTGTCCCAATATGTTTATTTATATAAGTGGTGGTATTTTACTCTGATAAACATTTCCTAACTACGGTCCTGATGAAAAATTCTGCTGCCAAATTAAACGACACACGATACCACCGAAACTGGCTCACGACCGCCCGTTCCCGGGGATCAGGGATCGAGGGTTGCGACAGAAGGTGGTATCAGAGCTAAGCCACTGATTCAGCCACAGAGGTGTTCTGCTGAAATCAAAATGTAAAGTGTTAGGAAATAAATTACGGAAATACGTGCAAAACTGCATTTATTTGTTATGTGTTATTTGACTATTTGTTAGTTTACAATATGAGCTACTAAGGACCATCTGACGCGTATCATCAATTGTCTGGTTCGCCTAGAAGCGAAGGCACCTCCTCTTCTCAGCCTGCCCTTTTAGGGTACTCTGCTGATACGGAAGAAGGAATCTTTATGTTTAAGGCTCAGTCAGAAGAGCCATTTCCTCAGAAAAAGAGGGGATGGTTCAGTAGAGGAGCACACGAGCGTAGAAAACGTATGAAAAAGTTGCAAGATCAGAGGGTACTAGCAGCAGCCAAGAGAGAAACAGATGCCTATGCCCAGGATATGATAAATAGGGGTATAGCCAACATCCACATCCTAGCCACTACTGCAGCTGACCCAAATTTGGAGCAAATAATAGCACCCCAACCACAGCCACCAATCCATAACCAACCTATGGAGATAGAAAACCCCGAAAACCAAGTAGAGACGCATGACTTCAATCCGGAAGAAATACCTAGGGTACCTATACCAAACCCCCTAGACCCAAATTACGATCCCTGGTGGGATGACGTTAGGGACTATGTGCAACGCTACCCGATACATGAAGACACACCCATGCAGAACATAGGAGCCTACCCAGGTATGGACCCTTTAGATCCCTATTACCATGACGAATACATTAGGGAGATCTAAGAAGATCCTTACCGATTTCAGGCACTTTCACCCCCATATCAGGAACCCGCACCCCAGATTCTAAACCCAGTCCTAGAACCTGCACCCCCAATGAGTGCAGAAAACGTACAAGAACTTAGGACTTTGGGGGGGGGGGATTTTAGAAAGCAGTGAGAGAATGAGACAGGTGGGAGAGCGTCTCGTATGGAAATACGATGAGCGCAATATGGATTTTTGGATGAATCCATATCCGTGATGTGATAAAGGAGATGGTAATGGTAATAATAATATAATAAAATAAAATATGTGTGTACGGATGCCTATTACTATTAGTGTAATTCTATTTCAGTTGGTATTGTAATTTTTATTTTAGTACTAGTGTGTAATAGATGCATAATAGTATATGAATAGAGTACAAGTCGCAATGATCGACGCTTTTGACAAAAATGCGTGTCATGTGATTGACTATATGAAATGTTCTTTTGTGATATTAATACGGGGTAAATGTTTAAAATTCAGATGATCGACGAAGGAAATCAAGGAAATCTGAATAACGATAACCAGAGTAACATTAACATGGTTAATGAGAATCCAAGCATCAATAACAATGGAAACCAAATGGATAATAGTGTCGTTCAAAACATAGTGGCACAAGGAATTATAGATGCAATGCCATTTATTATTCAAACGATTCAAGAAGCGAATAATAAAAGTAAACATAGCAGTAAGCGACCAATTAAACCAGAACACAGCGTGAACAATGGCCCTGTACTTCAAGTGCCTATTCCCAAAAGAAGAAGAACCGTGTCTTATGGTTGTTCTTACAAGGAATTCTGGTCCTGCAAACCAATAGAATTCTCGGGCAATGAAGAGCCTATTGATGCCCTACGTTGGATAGAAAAGACTGAGGATGTTCTGAAAATAAGTAAATGTGCGGAAGAGGACAAGATAATGTTTGCTTATAATTTGTTTAAGAACTCAGCCTTAGAATGGTTGAACACTATCCTCCAGTCAAAAGGAAGTGATAAGGTATACAATATGGAATGGGAAGATTTTAGGAATATGGTAGAAAGGAAGTTCTGCCCTCCTAACGAAAAAGAACAAATAGCAAACAAATTCCTAAACCTTAGGATGAATGGAGTGGATAGTAAAGGGTACACCAAGTTATTCTTTGAATATGCTAGGATAGTACCAACCCTTGCATCACCAGAGCCGGTATTAATCTCCCGTTACATGTGGGGATTAATCGGAGAGATTAGACACGTAGTCAAGGCAGCTAGACCTCAAACTATAGAAGAAGCTGTAGAACTAGCAAATACATTGATAGATGAATTAATCCGTACTAGAGAAGAAGAACAGAGGAAAAACCTAGCTCAAAGACTTACTCAAGAATTCCGTTCTGGGAATTTCAACCGTAGGAATATGGGTTCTACCTCTGCACCTTTCTGCAAGATCTGCAAGAAAAAGCATTTGGGAAAATGCTCTACTCTTTGCAATTATTGCAAAATGCCAGCACACAAGGAAGAAAACTGCAGGAAGAAATCCAGTAATGGATTATGCTACAACTGTGGAGAAAAAGGTCATATCAGGCCAAACTGTCCAAGACTAGCCCCAGCTGCAGACAACAAGAACACTAAAAATTCTAGAGCATTTTTTCTGACTGCAGATGAAGCCAAGATGAATCCAGATGTCATAGCTGGTATGTTTTTAGTTAATGATGTTTTTGCCAAAGTATTATTTGACTCTGGTGCAAACCAAAGTTTCATTAATACATCATTTTGCAAACTCCTTAATCCGTCATTAACTAAACTACCACAAGAATGTCTAGTAGAGATGGCTAATGGAGAAACAGTTAGGATTCCTGAAATCTTGCAAGGAGCAAGAATAGAAATTTTAAACCAAAAGTTTATGGCAAACCTTTATCCCATGAATCTGGCAGGATTTGATATCGTTTTAGGAATGGATTGGTTAATAGCCAATAAAGCCGGTATTATATGTGATCAAAAGTCAATCCAAGTAAATTCACCAAAAGGTAAAATGATCACAATTAAAGGAGATAAACCATCTAAATTCACGAAATTCATCTCTGTGATGAAAACTGCAAGATATATAAGAAAAGGATCTATACTGTATTTGATTTCCATAATCACTAACACTAAAGGAAAAGAACTAAAAGACATTCCAGTAGTGTCTCAGTTTCCAGATGTATTTCCAGAGGAATTACCAGGACTACCGCCGGATAGAGAAGTTGAATTCAGAATTCACCTGCTACCAGGAACGTCCCCGATTGCCAAAGCACCCTACAGTTTGGCACCCGCCGAAATGCAGGAACTGAAGAAACAATTGGATGAATTGTTGGAGAAAGGATTCATTCAACCAAGTTCGTCGCCATGGGGAGCACCGATACTGTTCGTTAAAAAGAAGGATGGATCAATGCGTATGTGCATTGACTACCGTGAATTGAACAAAGTTACAGTTAAGAATCGGTACCCATTACCGAGAATCGATGATCTGTTCGATCAACTGCAAGGAGCTCGATTTTTCTCTAAAATCGATTTAAGGTCAGGATATCATCAATTAAAGGTACAGGAAGAGGACATTCCTAAGACCGCATTCAGAACAAGGTATGGCCATTATGAATTTACTGTCATGCCATTTGGTTTAACCAATGCCCCAGTAGCATTTATGGACATGATGAACCGAATATGTAAGCCATATTTGGATAAATTCATAATTGTTTTCATAGATGATATTCTCATTTATTCTAAGAATAAAGAGGATCATGCAAAGCATTTGCACGCACTTCTAAGTTTATTAAGAAAGGAAAAGCTTTATGCTAAATTTTCAAAGTGCGAGTTTTGGTTAGAACAGGTACAATTTCTTGGACATTTAGTTAATCATGAAGGAATTCATGTGGATCCCACAAAGATCGAGGCAATTACTAAATGGAAAACCCCTGAGTCACCAACTGAGGTTAGAAGTTTCTTAGGGTTGGCCAGTTATTATAGAAGATTTATTCGAGATTTTTCTAGAATAGCCATTCCTTTAACTAAGCTAACCTGTAAATCTGTTAAGTTTGAATGGGGATTAAAACAAGAAGAAGCTTTTAGAATTCTTAAGAAAAGATTAACTAATACACCCATATTAGCGTTACCAGAAGGAACTAAAGACTTTATAGTCTATTGTGACGCTTCTAAGTTAGGTTATGGATGTGTATTAATGCAACGTCAAAAGGTTATAGCTTACGCTTCTAGACAACTTAAGAATCATGAAGAGAATTATTCAACCCATGATCTAGAATTAGGAGCTATAATTTTTGCTCTTTAGATTTGAAGACATTACCTTTATGGTAGTAAGTTTACCATATTCACAGATCATAAGAGTTTAAGGTATGTTTTCGAGCAAAAGGAGTTGAATATGAGACAAAGACGCTGGATGGAGATGCTTAGTGACTATGATTGTGATATCCAGTATCATGAAGGAAAAACAAATGTAGTAGCAGATGCTTTAAGCCGAAAGTATCATGAAAAACCAAAAAGGGTACGTTCTCTTAAATTAAATCTACAAGTAGATTTAAATGATCAAATAGGAAAAGCCCAAGAATAAGTAATCAAGGAAGATACTGAAAAGCTAAAAGGTATGCTAAAAGAATTAGAACAAGGAATAGATGGAATATGGAGATTCCATAAAAAGAGAATGTGGATACCTAAATTAGGAAACCTACGTCATAATATATTAGAAGAAGCCCATAAGTCTAAGTATACGATGCATCCAAGAAATGATAAAACGTACCAGGATTTAAGGAAAAATTTCTGGTGGATAAGAATGAAGAAGGACATAGCAGCTTATGTTTCTAAATGTTTAACCTGTTCACAAGTCAAAGCTGAACACCAGAAACCCTCAGGATTTCTACGACAATTAGAAATGCCAATGTGGAAATGGGAATTAACAACAATGGATTTTGTTACTAAATTACCCAAAACAAGGAAAGGTAATGATACAATCTGGGTGATTGTAGATTGGCTAACCAAGTCAGCTCATTTCCTACCAATGAAGGAAACTTTTAGTATGGAACAGTTAGCTAAATTGTATGTAAATGAAATTTGTTCATTACATTGAATTCCTTTATCAATTGTTTCTGATAGAGATAGCCGCTTTACCTCTCATTTTGGGTCAAGTTTCCAAAAAGCCATGGGAACCAAATTAAATCTGAGCATAGCTTATCATCCTCAAACGGATGGACAAAGCGAAAGAACAATTCAGACAATGGAAGACATGCTTAGAGCTTGTGTAATTGATTTAGGAGGTAATTGGGACGATCACTTACCTTTAATAGAATTTTCTTATAATAATAGTTATCACACAAGTATCAATGCTGCACGATTCGAAGCACTTTATGGACGAAAGTGCCAAACCCCAGTCTGTTGGGCAGAAATTGGGGAAAAGCAACTATCTGGACCTGAGATAGTGCAAGAAACCACCGACAAGATTATTCAAGTCAAGGAACGACTGAAAGCAGCACGTGATCGACATAAGAGTTATGCCGATAACCGCCGCAAGCCATTGGAATTTCAAGTAGGAGATAAAGTTTTTTTGAGAGTCTCTCCTTGGAAAGGAGTGGTAAGATTCATCAAAAGAGGAAAGCTAAGTCCCAGGTATATTGGACCTTTTGAAATTATTAAAAGAATAGGACCTGTAGCCTATCAGCTACAACTGCCAGAGGAAATGGCAGGAATACATGATGTATTTCATGTATCTAATCTCAAGAAATGCTTAGCTGATGAATCGCAAATAGTACCTCTTAAGGATATAGAGGTAAATGAACAACTCAAGTTTATAGAAAGGCCTCTACAGATTGAAGATAGGAAGATCAAGAATCTCAAACACAAGAGATTAGTTCTAGTCAAAGTAAAAAGGGACTCCAAAAGAGGACCTGAGTACACATGGGAGCTTGAATCTGAAATGCAAAGGAAATATCCGCACTTGTTCCAGTAGATCTCGAGGACGAGCTCTAAAACAAGGTAGGGAGGATGTAACAATCCTCAAATAAACCGAAACTCTCGAATATTCCGACACCCTAGTATATTTTAAAATGTCCCAATATGTCTTTAAATACACCCCGTATGTGAAAACTGAGCCCGAAATACAGTATAGCATTAAAAATAAAATTTAAAATTTGATTATTAAGTTGAGGCGGGCCGCGTAGGACACACCCCAACCTTAGGCGGGCGGTATCGAGGATCAAAAACTGATGTCGTTGATTTCTTTAGTTTAGGCGGGCTACGTAAGATTCCCCTTAAGCTTACGCGGGCCGCGTGAGATCAAGATAGTGGCGCAGCCCGGTGATGACACGTGTCATCATCGTGGCAAGTCTATACGCTGATCCGGACGAGCAACACGTTGACCTGGAGTCAACGTGGGCCGCGTAAGCCCAGCCCATGTGTTACGCGGGCCGCGTGAGGACCAGTTTCAGCACCTATATAAGAAGGCCATCGGGTTCAACCAGAATTCGCTCACAATTCGTTTCTCAATCTCAAAATCTGAATATTAGGCTTTATATGCGGGCATTATACCCCCCTAATTAGCGAAGTTCTGCTCCGTTGTAAGTATTATAACCCCTGGATACGTATTAGATACGCTGCCCGATTGATCTAGGGTTCCGTAATGGCTGTCGTGGTTCTGCCCGACGTAGTCATTGGAATGCCGTCTCGGGGAGGGTATTGCTAATGTTAAAATGGGTTATTAATACTAACACGTGTATATTTGTGTAAATTATAGATTATCACCGGGAAACCCTTACGAAAAATCTAAGACAGCAATGTGAGTAATCTCCTTTTTGTTAACAGTTTTTACAAAACCTTAACTATTTTACAATGCAATTTAGCAGTGATTGAGTCTTTGTAATTCTTCAATTACTGCCGGTATGTTGGGGTTTTGTATACAAATATACTACACTGTGAGTAGTAAGTCGGGATGACAATATGTTACCATTGGACAATGAGTTAGCCAATGTGTAATATGACCCACAAGTCAGGATTGACAGTACTAATGGAGTAATTGTGTAGATATAAACATTGTAATCGCTCTCAATACTGTTTAAATTTAATTAAGAGTTAATTGCCTGGATAGTCCCTGTGGTTTGTAAGTTTTTCACATTTAGTCCCCACCTTTTTAAAATAGCATGTTTGCTCCCTATGGTTAGCTCACTTCTTGCTCGTATAGTCCCTACAGTGGAGAGAAGTTAGTTTATTCAGTTAAATACATATGAAATGACCGAAATACCCTCACTCTTAATATAAATAAATAAACCGAAAAAATATAACTGGTTATTAAAAACAAGTAGGCCCCACTATTTAATTTATTAATAAACTTTAATCCCTCCCTCATTCTGTATATCTTCTTCACCGTCTCACCTTCATGACCACCAGACCACCACCCTACCACCGGCAGCAACTACAGCCTCCACCCTACTACCACCAGCCATCACCGCCTCCACCAGCCATCACCGCCTCAATTTCAAGTGGGCCCCAACATGATATTTAAATATAAAAACCCACCCCACCCTACCCCTAACTTCCTCTTCTTCTTGACGACAACCAGCACCCATTGATTCATCCACCTCCAAATAAATCTAAACTAATCCCCCACCCCAACCTGCAAATTAAATCAAATTCGTCAAATAAAATGCCACAAAGAGATATATTTACTTGTAATGCCATGTTAAAAGCTTATTGGAAGATGGTGGTTGTGGGTGACTTGCAGGGGCTGTTTAAAACCATCCTATGTCGAGATTTTGTTTCGTCTAATATGGTGATTACCGGTTTGGCGACAAAAGGTTGCGTGAATGAGGGTTTGGGAGTGTTCGTTGAACACGAACCAGATCAAAAAACGAAACAAGCCCTGCACTTCGATCTAGTTTCCGATCTGAACCACCTTCGAAACTTGCGATGCTCGAGTGTTTCTGTGGTGTAAGGGTGGTTATTCGATTAGATCTGAACCACCTTCGATTTCTGGCAGTCGCAGGTGTCGGAGATGGAGGATAGAGATGATGGTGGTAGGATGTTTGGTATGTTTCATTTTTGTAGTTTAGTTGGTAGGTAACAATGGGTTGATAAAATTTGTGGGATAAAGATATAAATCAACCGAAAGGTAAGAGTATGTGGTGTCACCGACTCGCCGGAGTTCGATTGCCGGAAAAAGAGTGGCCGGAATAATATACAGGGGTAATGAGAAGTTGTGAGGCTTCACTAAGCTTCTTTATTGTTTAATTTGTTTTTGGTATATAGGTGCACCCACATGAGCTTTTTTGTTCTTAATTTTTTAATATAAAGGGTATTTTTGTAATTTTACACGCACTTAACTGAATAATTTAACACACATCCACTGTAGGGACTATACGAGTAACAAGTGAGCTAACCATAGGGAGCAAACATGTTATTTTGAAAAGGTGGGGACTAAAGGTGAAAAACTTGCAAACCACAGGGACTATCCAGGCAATTAACTCTTTAATTAATGTTTCTTGATTAAACTGGGATTCACTCACCAGTATTTTCCACTGACAAATGTTTTTAAAACGCGTTTCAGGTAACACAATGTGAAAGCCAATTAGAATCCAACTGGACAGCACTGAAGGCTTGGAAAAAGTGGCTATAAAAGTTACCTAAATAAATAAGGCGTTTTAATTCAAATAAAATGGGAATTATCCCTGTAAATCAGCTTGTAATAAAAACTTGTGTTTTATCCCAATATGTTTATTTATATAAGTGGTGGTATTTTACTCTGATAAACATTTCCTAACTACGGTGCTGATGAAAAATTTCGCTGCCAAATTAAACGGCACACGATACCACTGAAACTGGCTCACGATCGCCTGCTCCCGGGGATTAGGGATCGAGGGTTGCGACATCTCATAATAATTTTTTATTTATTAAATAGTAAAATTGCTTCGATGTAATATTTTTGAAACGATAAAATTGGAATGGTGTAATTTTTAAACGGCAAACATTCAAACCAAATAATATTTGAAACGGAAATATTGAAACGGTATATGATTGAGAACGGTGTTGAAACGATAATATTGAAACCGTATAATTTTTTGAATTATATAATATTGAAATAACATAGTGTTTGAACTAGATGAGAGTAAAAAATTGGTAAAGTATTTTAAACGATATAGTATTGAAATGATATAATATTTGAACTGCACCAGAGTTTGTCAAACAAATTAATGGTATAATATTTTAAACGTTGAAACGACAAAATGTTTGAACCGTATAACGAGTTAAAGTATACGATATAATATATTCGAACCGTACCGGAGTTTTTCAAAATAATTAACGGTATAGCCGTTTAAACCATTTAATGTTCAAACCGGACGAGAGTTTATAACACCAAAACAACAAAGTCACCAATTTAAATATTGATGTCTTATATACGTTGCGTACAATCTTGTACTTGGCGTATATAACCTCTAAAATTTTGTGCTTGACCGGTGTCAGGCACTAAATTTTATGTATTTCAATAGCACGTATAGGTTTATACGCGACGTACAGAAAACCCTATAGTATGGATATAGTTAGCTTCGATGTACCAATAGTTTGTGGCTTTAGAAAATTCTGCTTTTTACACCTTGTTTTTCGAAACGAACAATAAACCAAAAGAAACCACAGAATAAAATGATCTGTTTTTATTTTTTATTCTTTTGTATAGTTTGGTTAAATATATCTGGTTTTTTTTCAAACAATTTACTATATTTTCAAATGCGCAAAATGATTTCAATAAATAGCAAGTTAAAATAGAATCATAAACGGTTCCTAGCAAGTCAAATACGCACATGTGTGATTCCCTGTAAGTATCATCGGTATAATAATTAACTCTTTAACGTTTGTGTAATAGATATAATGCCTTGTGGACGATGGGGCATCACTCAGGTACCCTTTGCGGGTACTAGTTGCGGATTAGTAAGATCCGGCGCTACCCTTGCGGAGTTGCGGGTAGGGGCTGCGGGTAAGAGTTGCGGTGAGTTATACCAGATCACGCGGAGAAGAGTCGAAGAGTAGACTGGGGAAGCGTGCATTTTGGCTTTCTGATTTTTGGTTGTTTGGCCAGTGATATCTGAGTTTCGATATTGAGGTGGTTTTCAATCCAATCCAGTTTTGTGGTTGTAATCAAGGGAAACAAAGAAAGGTTGTAGGTGGTTAACGAAGATAAAAGGTGCATTAAAAAAAAATCAAGAATTGTGAATTGACCAAGTCAATGGAATTTTATCAATTTGAAATCCAAAGTTGAAGTCCGATTCTGTTCATTGAAGTCAATATTTAAGTTGGAGTTGGGCACATAGATTTAATAAAACTAGTTAAATTTCCGGCCGCGCGTTGCGGCGGGGAAGCAATGACTGCAAAACGCGTGTCAGTAACGGCAAGCAGATACCGAATATGAAAACATAAATAAAAATGTCGTGAAAAGGATAGTCAATCCGTCCTAAAAAGCGATTTTAAATAACCTAATATATAATAATAGGGACCCACACGTCCTACATGTTGGAAATTCGGTTGTTTTCAATTCAATTATTACGGTGCTAACACGTTAAAATATGGATGAGCTCGGTACCGGTAACGGCACCGAAAGTACCGATCCGGAAAATCATCGAAATTAGGTACCGGCACCGAAAATGCTTGGTACAATACGGTATGGTATTTGAAGGTAAAAATCAATAAATATAGATATGGTGCTTTACCGGTGTCGAACCGAAAGTAACGATTCTGAAAACGCCAAAAGGTGGGTACCAAATTGGTACCGAAAATGATTTGGTATAGTAAATTTTGTACCGATACGATACCGGTTTAATTACAGGATTTGATACGATTTGCTCATCAATAATCTAAATATCCAAGTTAATTTTACATGCCACAATTCATTCATTACGTAAAAAGACAAAAAATAAAACAAAATAAGTTGTTGTGTATATAAAACCTCATTCAAACGAAATACAGTTTACTTACTGTGTGTATGAAAAGTAATCTAAACTGTGCAATTACTTGCATTGCTACGTTGCTACATGATTTGATGAGCTCGGTACCAACCGGTACCGAAAATACCGTTACCGAAATCCCCAAAAGTGGGTACTGGTACCGAATATACCTGGTACGGTACAGCTTGATACGGTCGGTACTGGTACGGCATCGGTATTTGAGGGTAAAATCCGATGAATACCGGTGCCGAACGGATACCGAAAATACACTCAGTTTGATAAATTTGATACCAGTACCGGTACCCAATACTATTCATTCATTTCTATTTTGATTAGTACTATTCATTCACTCCACAATTTAATATATACGAGAATTTTAGTTTAGTTTTGTTTTGTTTTTTTTAGATATCTATATATAATCTAAAATTTAGTTGCATGTTCTATTTTAAAACCAACATTTATGATGTTTTAAATGCAATACTTAAAATAATATTGATTAAAATAAATACTTAGAAATTTAGTTAATAAAATTAATATTATAATTCTAACAAATTAGGCTTAAAATAAAATTAAAGATAAACGTAACTGAATTAATGGAATTAAATAATAGAATTAAAGGAATTTTAAGAACAACTCTTCATCTCCCTCCATTAACTCTAAATTAATGGAATTAAAGGAGAAATTAGAATTATAAACATAACTAATATCATGAGTTTTTGTTAAGTAAATATTAAAAAAAACGTATATGAATTTACACAAAAATAAATACATGAATCCTTGCATAATTTAAGAGTTTTCAGTTACATAGTCTTTTAATTGGCATTTGATAGAATGGTAATATTGACCTCCACATTCATTGCGCATGTGTTTATACCGTAAATTATTGTTCTATTTTAAAATCAACATTTATGAAGTTTTAAATGCAATACTTAAAATAATATTGATTAAAATAATACTATATCTATCTATATACCTTTATTAAGAGAACTGGGTTTTCTACCCTTTTAGTAATTTTGCTATACGTACACATCTTCAAGCAACATGTACAAAAGAGTCAAGCCATTTTAGAGGGGGTAAAGTTGCCAATTGTTCAAAAATTTAAGACACTTTAGGGGCATTTTAGTGATTTTGGCACATCATTAATTGATTTTTTTTTCATGAATATTATTAATGTAATCTTCTAGAACACAAACTGTCCAAATTCTAAACCGACTTTGATAGTTATTGAGGATTTATGATGAAAATTAGATGTTCAAGCTATTAAACGGTTCTTATACAATCGTTCAATTGTCTCCGCAAGCCACAACACCCACCCACTGTGGCTCCACGAATACAAATCGATTGTCACCGTTGCCGCCGCTGTCACCACCGTCCAACCAGACTCACCATCGCCTCTGTTCCCGGCGTCACAGGCTACCGACGCCATGAAATTATTCTATATATACATTTTGCGTAGGATGTTAGAAACAGTACCAACACGTGTCATCCATCGCTCATACTGCATCCATATTTAGGCCATCGACACCACTCCTCCACTTAATACCACTAATCACCAGCGCTCTGCCGGAAACCACACCGCTACTCCACACGCGCTGGCTCAAACCAACGTTGCCTCACCCTCGATCTTCCCCAAATCGAAGTCGGCGAGATTAGGGCTCCACAACCCAAGCGACGGTTTCGTCAGAGATTAGGGCTCCAACAGGTACGAACAAGCTTTCTAATTTCAGTTATCTTTAGGTTAATGTTCTTATATTTGAGTGTTTTTTTTGGGCTCATGCTTGAGTGGAGATGAATTTCAATAGGTATGACTTTTTTTTTCTAATTATGTGGCGATAAAGAAAG
Organism: Helianthus tuberosus; assembly: GCA_030545235.1. Classification (NCBI taxonomy): domain Eukaryota; kingdom Viridiplantae; phylum Streptophyta; class Magnoliopsida; order Asterales; family Asteraceae; genus Helianthus; species Helianthus tuberosus. The sequence continues at coordinate 86,966,049 of CM060372.1, read as the reverse complement.
AAAAGTCTGAGTTTTTTTTTTTTTTTTATAGTTTGCAGAGCAATGCTGATTTGTTGTTTGGAGGAATTACAATTGTGGGGGTAGTAGCCATGTGAATTTATCCTAGATCGCATGAAATCCACTATCCCTAATGCTTTTAAGGTGAATGTTTATATTTTTCATGTTCATTGTGGCTCTGTAATTTGTTTATTAATTAAACATTTTAATAAATGTTTTATAGCGTCTCTCGCCGGCAACCTTTTTGGGTGCATTATTTTGCTTCAGTGTGTTTTGTTTCAACAACCCATATGCGTGCATCTATAGTTTTCTTTCTGATTAGAATTTGTGATGCAATGCTATTTTTTTTGTTCAGGAAACAGGTAAGCTGCCTTGGGAAGTATAGTGTGAGGGTGTAGAGCCAGAGTAATAGCCGATCATCACTCGATTCGCAAGTTTAGGTACACACTCCTATTTTAATCATTTGTTTTACGAATATAAGAATTTGTCGATGATCATGCTTCATATTGCTTATTATTCGTAAAGATGAACTTAAACGGGAATTGCCAAGACAAGCTGACACGATTGATAGGTTCATGAAAATTCAGGTATATTTATGGTAAAAGCCTCAAATTATGTATATACTTCATTAATTAATTGTTTAAATGGACATGTTTGGTATATGCTTTATATCAAATTGGCCAAATATGAGATGTTTTTGCAAATGGCTAATCATATGTGCTTTGCGCATTCTTGACTTGCATATTTTTTTGTCGATATAGGATAGATGCTGATTAAGAGTTACTTTAATTGGGTTTTCTATTATTGTTGCACGACGGAGGGTTTTGTTTTATCAACGGATTTGACCCGATAAACAAAACAATCTGATAAAAGACTAAAGATAACCAGATTGACCAGCAGATCTTGAAGTGGTAACTGCCACTTTTGTTGGGTTGTTGATTAATCACCGCATCCAAATAACTATAAGGAAAAATTTTCACTGCAAGTAAGTTATATAAAAATCCACCATAGTTGCTTAATGTTGAACGTTTCCTATAATATTCCCATATGCAACTTAAACATTGATCGTTTGTTGTATCTTGGCTCGAGCTTAATATTTTGTTACTAATATAGTATACTGAAAGTATGCTGAAATGTTTTCCCATGACCGTGAGGCGTATGAGGTTGCCTGTGAGCATGTACACTCATGTTGTGTTCTTCTAGCAAAAGTGGATTAAGTTTAAGATTAATGGCCAATGGCACACATGGATAGACTATGGAAATTTATGACTTGATTTGTATTTTTTATCTTTTCTTTTATAAGTTAGTAATCTTTGTATTTTTATATTTATCTAATTTTATTTTTTAGATATTAAACCAGGTGGCTTGGGAAAAGCCTTGTGCCTAGGAAAAAATGGTTTCTTTGTGCCTGGTAAAATATGGTTTGCTATTTTGAGACAAGAGTGTAATGATTGTATCTATATAATGCTGCAATTGTTGTTGATGTCATAGAGGAAATCCCTCAACTGAAATTGTGAGAAAATTCAGAATTATTAAGCACATGTGATAGATTTTGCCCCATCACATGCTCTCTTTGATAAAATCAATTGTGCTACAGAAGATGAGGTTAGATGATATTATTTTTTTGTGGAAATAAAAGATACTCTGCCACAACTGCAAGAATGTCCTGCTAGATGGGGATGGTTGTAAGCCCTTTGGTTCTTCCACACCTCCATCGATCCCAGCTAAAGACAAGGGGGTGCTACCCATACCGACACCAGTTAAGCGCGTTGAAGCGATCGTAAGGTATATATCGGCTTACACTTTATTCGTGCCCTGTTTAATAAACCATTTTAATTAAAGATGTGCTATTTACCTTTCTACTCGATCTGAAATGTTATTTACATACCTGGTATATGTTTACTCTATTTTAAAATTAGGAGGCTACAACAGTCGGAAAGTTGAGTTCATAAATATAAAAGTGCATTACTCTACATTAAAAAAAATAGGAATAAAAAAACTTGGTAACGCATCACTTCGAATGTGTAAAGACATATAAGGGGAGAAGTTGGCTTTTGAAAAAAATAAACTTGGTATCGTTATAAATGGAAAGGCAACAAAAAAACTTTCAACTGTAATTGATTGATTTCCATAAACAATGTAATTGTGCATATTTATTTTTAGATAACCGTCTACATAAATGTTTCGTGCTTTTCCTTCGCAGGCCTGCTTATGCAGATTCGGATTCAGAAGAAACAGTTGACAGTGACCCACATGAAAGGTATGCCGTCTGCACTTAGTGTTAGTAATGAAAACCTGTACTACTTTTCGATGCATATATACGTAAACATAGTATACCATTTTTAATAGTTTTCTTTTCGTTATTTCACTGCAGTCAGTTGGCTGGTGATGGGATTGGGGATGACGTTATCCAATAAGATAGGAAGGCGTGCGAGAGTTTATCCGTTTTCCCTTTTTCTGTTTCATGTTTTTTTCCCTTGGAAGACATCTTTTTTCACTTCTTTTTGGCCGGCAAGTTTTGCCAAGGAAACAACTTATGGCCCATGGTTTAATAAACTTTAACCACGCCCCTTTGTAGGCATATTGTCTTACATGTTATGCACCGGCCGTGTCAGACATCTTACCACGAACAAACAATAGCTATTATGCATGCCGTGCATCGCACGGGCTTTTTCCCTAGTATAATTTATATTTAACTAAAAAACAATAATGGATTAGGGTACTTCAAAGGAGTGAGGCTACCTATTAGGATAGTTGATGCGAGAGCTTTCTTACGACTTAAAACCGCTTCCATATTCATGACACAATTCACTAAATATATCCCCAAACCAAGTGGCGACAACATAGAGTCATAGACGAAGCCAAGCTTTTGACAAGGGGTAACGTGGCATGCTGATCGGGCAGGAAGTTTCCTCGTGCTAAGACTATCTCCAGTGCTACGTATGCCTTTAGACGCCGTTAGCTACCACGTCATATATTTACAAATCCTTAAAACCCCTTATTTCATCTCCAACCCTACAAATATCCTTACCCTTCTTAATTTACACCTCATTACTGACCCACTACACACAATATTAAAATAAAACAATTTCTTCTTTTACTTTGGGCCCACTCACTTACATAAACAAAGCCCTTGTGGAAGGGCTTAGATGTTAAAGGCATCTACGGACAAAATCTCACAATACTAAGGGCTTGTAAAGACCTTTAAGAGCATCCCTCCAATGGATGCATTGGAGATAGTCTAACAACTGATCACACTCTTGTATGAGACATCTAAGAAACCTAAAAATTTAACCAATTGAAACTCCCCAAGTAGTGAAAGAATAGCCTACGACCCATTTATAATTCTTTTTTACACAAACTTGTATATAGGATACATACATATGTGGTGTGGGGGGCTTGGATTGGGGGGCATTGCTCGACACGTGCCAATTATGAGCTCCACCAGACCACCCCAAAAAATGTTGTGTGGAGGCGACGTGACCAGACGTCGTTGATGGTCCATGTTGGTGTTTTTATATAGTTGAGATTTCTAAAATAAAACACAAACTTATATTAATTTAAAAAAAAGTTACATAACATCCTAAAAATTCAAAAAAAAAATACTTATTAAATTCTAAAAAATTAAAAAAAAGTAGTTACTAATTCTTAAAAAATTATAGAGTTTGATAAATGTTAAAGTGGGGAACCCACTTAAATTCCGTATTCCCGTCGTGCCTCCACTCGATCATCGTGGCTCAGGTCGCTCGCAGGGGCACGGTCGAAACAAACTTTAAACCGATCCAGCTTCGGTTTGAGTTCACGCCACTTGTGTTGGCAGGCGCTCAAATTGTGACGAGCGTTCCCAACGTATTGTTGGTATTGCGGGAACACTTGTCACCAGTACGCGGTTTGATCGCGTGGTAACGTACGTTGTGCATCGACGATCGATGGGACAAGTGCGATCTCCTCCTCTGCCCAATGCACCATATTCGGTTTTTTAATGTTGGTTTGGTTGAAAAAGATTTGTTATTTGGTGTGAGATTGGTTGAAGAAGATTTGTAAATAAATGTGGAAAAATGAGGTTTGGGATGGATATTCATAGGTAAAAATTTGTAATATTTTTTTTAGAGTTAAATGCTTGGTTGGTCCCTGTGGTTTGCAAAAATTGCAGACTTGGTCCTAGTGGTTTACTAATTACACGCGTGGTCCCAAAAGTTGTCAAAAATGCACTCAGTTGGTCCCATGACCTAACCTCTGTTAAATTTCTCAGTTAACTATGTGTGAAATGACTATATTACCCCTGAAAGCCCAATCATCTTCTTCAACCTCTAACACTCAAAGCAACACACACACACAACCCTGCTCTCTTTCTTCTTCAAGATTTGAAAACCCTAAACAACACCACAGCTTCTTCCATCCCAACATTGTTCTCTGCAATCAAACACTTATACACAAATAAACATCAAAACCCTACCCCATTGTTCCCAGCCGACACCTCTGTTCTTTTCCCTTCCAAACTCCCCTTTCTCTGCTACACATCCCAAACAAACATGAAAAACCCTAATCCACATTCATACCTTCAACCGCACACTCCCAAGATCCTCTGCTTCTCATTCTCGGCCCACACCTCTTCATCGACAAACATCACAACCCCTCCACCTCTGTTATCGGCCGGCCACCACCATCTTTTGGTGGTGGCGTACGGCGGCTAAAGCGCTGATAATGCGGGAGATCGAGAGAGATTGAGCAGAGAAGGAGAGAGAGAGAGATCGGTGGATGAGAGAGATCGGAGAACGAGAAGAGGAGCCGGAGGAGCCGGTGTCGAGCTCCGGCGAGGTACGGTGGCGGCAGTAGGTCTCCGACTCGACCGATGATGATGATCGAGGTGAGGTTGAAGATGATAAATGATGTTGATGTTAGTGCTGGTGGCCTACACCACTGCCGGCGACGAAGGCGGAGGTGATGGTGGAAAGAGGTGAGGGCGTATCAGCAACGGTATGATTTGCAGCAAGTTTCGAGGTGGATTGAACAAATTCTGCCGTTTTCGTTGCTGTTGTTGGTTGTTTTCGTTCGGCAACACTTACAAGGTTGTTGAACTTCTTCAATCGCCTGAGTTGCAACAGAGGAGGGGGTGGGTGTTAGAGGTTGAAGAAGATGATTGGGCTTTCAGGGGTAATATAGTCATTTCACATATAGTTAACTGAGAAATTTAACAGAGGTCAGGTCAGGGGACCAACCGAGTGCATTTTTGACAACTTTTGGGACCACGCGTGTAATTAGTAAACCACTAGGACCAAGTCTGCAATTTTTGCAAACCACAGGGACCAACCAAGCATTTAACTCTTTTTTTTTTAAATTGATCTTTTACTTCAAAACCGTCATCCCCAACGGCTATTGCTAACGGCTACGACAAACGGTCCAGTGCCACCACCCAATCATAGCCAGCCACCTCAGACTCCCCCCCCCCCCCTCCCCCGGCCCAACACCGGGCTTCAAAGCCACGCTAGCGGGGCAACGCCGTGGCCAACACTGACATGGTGTGGGTTAGCCAGTATTGTCTGGCGTTCCCCGCCCCAACCAACGCCCCACACCCGCTAATCTAGTACTTACCATACCATATATCACATATACGTACATACATACCTATGTCGAATTCCAACTTCATCCTTGACCGTTGACGTTGACTAATCAAATGATTCAATCTACTTAACACTTCCTATCATTATTGACAGAATAATGGAAGGTAGCCCAATTAAGTGAAAAGACGATAACACCCTCTAGTCTGCTTCATAGGACCACTTGAAGATTCTTTCTAACCAATAACATTCAAGCTATCCATTTTGTATTCTAATCTATTTCCAGCTTGGACTATAATATGTCATAGTCAATAATGACAACCATTCTGGTGCCTACAAAAGTTTCTCTTAGTCTTCTTCTCGTAGATATTCAGCTTCAAAGTAAAACATCCATGCCTCTTGTCACAATGGTGAAAAATGCCCAGAGTTTCAACACAAGCATCTGGATATCGTCATGGAAATCGGGCATGCTAATTCTGGTGTTCATAATAATAGCTAAACAGGTGAATTCACAATCAGTTGATAAGAACAATACTCTGCTTAGAAGGTATTGTAGATCATACCAATCAACATATGGAGAATCTTACTTAAGCAACGTCAATACCACGTTTTCAAGCCTCCAGAGACAGTTGTCCGATCCACAGGTGTACTATGCCTTTGCCCAGACAACGATTAATGGCGACTTTGTGTACGCATTTGCTTTGTGTAGGGAATATCTCTCGACCTCCGGGTGTTTGGCTTGTTTTGAGTCAGCAGTTAACGAGACAAAAACATGTGGGATTGCTGATGGTGGTAACATAATTTATGATGATTGCAGTATAAGGTTAGTACACATTTTGATTCTTTTTTTACTGATGTAATTCATTACCGGTTTCCATGCTTGTATATAGATAAATTTCATTTTAAAACTTTTTAAATTTGTTAGTTAAGTTCAATAATGGAGATTAGGGGCTGTTTGGCTAAGCTTTTCAAAATGACTTATTTGCTTATTTGCCTTCTGAAATGCAAATAAGCAAATAAGTCATTTTGAAAAGCTCCATTTTAAAGCTTTTCAAAACAGCTTATTGACTTATTTGCTTTTCAGAAAAGCAAATAAGTAAATAAGTTGTTTTGAAAAGCTTAGTCAAACCCTAAAACTCATGATCAATAGGTTATCCGCATGAATCATTTGTTAAATCGTTAATGTTTTGAACATTTAATAATTATGAAAAACAGTTATTTTATTCTGATAATTAGAAGCAGCCAGCCACTTGTGTAAGTCGTCCACTAAAATACTAATTTTAAGTCGTATGTGCACATGGCAAATTTGATTTTGACTTCTTTGAAAATATAAGCCAAAACTATGCTAGTAAGGATAAGTTACTCGGCAACCTACGTGTATTTTTTTTTTTATTATTTAGTGACCTCGTTTACAAATTCTTTTATTGACTATTGATTTTTAAATATAACAAGTGGAGATGTACATATAAACAGGTGGCAATTATAAAGTTCGTACTACAAATATACGCTTAAATTAACAATATAGCACGGAGTATAACAACAATATGCACAACAGTGTTTTAAATTAATAATATATAAATTATAAGGCCGGAGGGTATGGAGGGCGCCACCATACCACATCACCGCCCATAGCGATCCCCTCGGCGCCACCACCCACACCATGTTAGTTAAACCGGGGCGCCATTGATGGGGCTTTATCATAGTAACGAGGAAGAAGGGAGAGGGCAGGTGGGGCCCACAACATTTCATCCAATAACAAATTTATTTTTTTAATTTTGTTTAATAGGGGGCTTTATCCCACACCATGTAAGTTAAGGGAAGGCGTTATAAAGCCCCCTGGCTGACGTGGATCCTACGTGTCTTGATAAAGCCCTTAAGGAGTTAGGGGCTCCATCCCACACCCTCCAGCCTAACTACTACATATAAATTGCTTTTCAATTATTACCCAATAAATCATACAAATAAATAGTAGTAGAGGGTAGGATGTAGACAAAACTTATCTCTGTCCGTTGGATAGTAAGAGAGACCTCCGACTACAACTCAAACAAATGACAAAATAAACAAACAACAAAATATAAGAATAGAAATACTAGCATTATCACAAACAAAAACAAGAGTGATGAAAGAGTAACATAGAAAAAACACAAGCAAATATAACATAATAAGACGACATGTTGGTATAATACAAGCAATGTTGTAGAAGGCGCTAGGCGCTAGTCGGGCGGTGAGGTACCGCCTAGGGATTTATCGGGATTAATCGGATTGAACTTTTTAAGTATAATTTTACAAATTTTTTTATATATATAGATAACTTTATACTTTTTATTAATAAATTTACAAGTTTAGGAGATAACTTTATACTTTTTATTAATAAATTTAAAAGTTTAGGAACCATATGTAAACTAGTGAAAGATAGAGGGGGTTAAATGTTAAAATACCTAAAATTAAATGTTAAAATAGGTTTATAAGTAATATTTGGGCTGTAAAACAATGGGCCAGATTCAAAAATAGGTCAAATTTTGTGTTTAGTGGGCTGTAAAACATGGACCGATTAGTCCGATTTTGACCGCCTGAGACCGATTTTAACCGCCTAAGACCGATTTTGACCATATCCGCCTAATTGGACCGACTAGCTAAAAATTAGTCAGTAACTCACCGCCTAGCGCCTAGGCGCCGATTAATCGGCCGCCTAGGCCGATTTCTGCAACATTGAATACAAGAATACAATGACATGCAAAGTTCACCTAAATTAAAGAAATATCTCCATGTCCCTACGACAAAGCTAATACACTTCCACCCGGACAACTTCTTAACTTTAATCCTATGTATCCACAAACAAACTCTTATCCTGTACTATATGAGAGATGTACAACTATAACAAATCTAACCTAATCTACTCATCTCATGTGACTTTATGCCTATTTTTCATTTACTCGCAATTTTGTTTATTATAACAATAAAATGAAGAGAGGGGGCTTTATCTGCTGGTATTTTTGGTGAATACGCAACATCTATCCTCAAATAGATAAGAGAAAAGAATTGTTCAACATATACAAAGCCAATGGCAGGGAATAGTGTTTTCCTGTCATTTGTCGAAATGGGCAGCTGCCCATCCTCTATTGGACGAACCATTTTATTATTTAATATCCTTTTAAAATTACGATTTTGCCCTAAGTTTAAAATTACGCTTTTCTCCCAACTAAAATATATAATAACCCTTTTGCCAGCAGCTCAAAATTACGATTTTGCCATCGGTTCAAAAATTACGATTTTACCCTCAGCTTTTTATTTTATACCCGCTTTAAAATAACGGTTTTGCCCCCAGTTTAAAATTACGTCTTCGCCCCCAGTTCAAAATAAAATTATGCTTTTGCCCCAGCTCAAAATTATGATTTTTCACTCGGTTCAAAATTACGATTTCAGCCTCAGATTAAAATTACTTTTTTGCCCCCAGCTAAAAATAAAATTTTGGTTTTCCCTACCTCAAAATTATGATTTTACCCTCGGTTGAAAATTATGATTTTCTCGTAGTTCAAAATAAAAATATGACTTTACACCCAGCTAAACCGAAAATACGATTTCGCCATCGGTAAAAAATTACGCTTTTACTCTCAGCCAAAATTACGTTTTCGCCACAGTTCAAAATAATTTTTTCCCCCGGCTCAAAATTACGATTTTACACCAGTTTATTATTTTATACCCACTTTAAAATTACGGTTTTCCCCCAGTTTAAAATTACGTCTTTGCCTCCGGTTCAAAAGAAAATTATGGTTTTGCCCCGGCTAAAATTTACGATTTTCCACTCGGTTCAAAATTACGATATCACCTTCAATTCAAAATTACGTTTTTTTGCCCCTAGTGCAAAATAAAAATATGGTTTTCCTCTACCTAAAAATTAGGATTTTACCCTCGGGAAAAAATTTGATTTTTCCAACAAGTAAAAATAAAAATATGACTTTGCCCTCAGCTAAAAATCGTGATAAGGAGCTGCCTAACACTCTTTTTACTTTTTCTTTCTAGCAAAACGATGATACTGTTTTTTTAATTGGTTAAGAATTATTCGGCTATCGCCCCGCAACACGTACGTGACAACACCTAGTTAAATACAAGAAAGAAATCAAACCAGATTAAATCTCATTATTACATATTCTTTCCTTTTACCATTTGACAACCAAAATAGGGCAACCGGCCAACCAATAATTTGTTTTTTACATATCCTTAAGTACGATTTTTTAGAAATGTACAGTGTTTAAACATACTCCTAAATCTATATCGTTGTCAGCCGAGATACTAGAACATTCAACCACTGCTACACACCTTGATATTGCTACGCTACAAATTCTTCCATATCATGAATTAGGTAAATAAATTATAGAAAAAGAAAGGTAAATGTTTATCTTTCGACAAGGTTGTCCTTTTGAGACCATACAACAAGGAAAAACTTCTTTAATACCAAAGTAATATGATTTTATAGTGTAAAAAAATAACCACTTTCAAGTTATTAATCACATTTGAAGATATTTAATTTCAATTTCATTTGTTAAGTTGTCAGGACAAAGATATACACATTAATGCTCAAGTGTAAGTCTTCTGTGTACAGATACGAAAACTTTGGCGTAAATTTTGGTAATTCAGAAGTGATATTGGATAATGATGCCCCTCCAGGAGAAGTATGTAGTAATGAGTCAGCATCTCAGCCAATAACAAGCTTCAACCAAGTGGTAGAGAATTTGTTATCTGATATTCGAGACGCTACTCCAAGAACATCTGATTACTATATAGCTACCACAAGGCAAGTCCCAACCGATAATACAACAGTGTATGCAGTTGCACAGTGTGTTAGAAATGTAAGCCAAGCCATTTGTCTAGGCTGCTTGAATACAGCATATAACAACTTACAGCTTTGTCTTCCAAGAACATCTGATTACTATAAGGAAGGAAGGGCCATTGACATTTTTTGTTTTATGAGGTATTCTGAGACTCCATTTTTCGAAAGAAACCAGACAACAAACATCACACCTTTTCTAAGTGAAGGTGAGGTCTCTTATGTATACTTAAGATTTAGCTTTTCATTGGAAGCTATTTAATTTGCACTACTATAGTAACAAAAATATTGTGCAACTTTACATGACAGGAAGCTCTAGCAATTCTGCAATGATAGCTGGAGTAAGTAGTGCTGTCGGTCTTCTTTTGCTTGTAGTTGCTTTCTTGTTATGGTATCGAAAAATGAAGAAAGCTAAGACTTTTGAAGAAGGTAACCATACATATGTCCACCATGGGTGTAGCATATTGTTCAATGCAATATCTTTAAACATATCTACATCAAATATATAAAAACACATTATAATAATGTTCCATGTCAATATATTGTTTTTTGATTATAACTAATGCTAACTTTTTGTACCATGCACCATGTGATACTTTTAGCTGAATCTGGACTACAGCCAGATAAAAGTTACAGTTACCAGCAATTGCGATTAGCAACTCATGAATTTGGAGACGAGTGTAGAGTTGGGAAAGGAGGCTTTGGTGAAGTATTCAAGGTAATTTAATCTTTTAATTGGTTTTATTCTAAATTACTCTCTTGATTTAAATAATGGTATTTTATTTGTAACACTAAGCTTGAATATTGACCACACTAGTAAACATAAGGAAAAGTAGTTTGCAAACCAAAAGAGTAAGGCATGTGTCATTTATTAGTAAAATGTTGCTCAACGTAAGTATCTTAAATGTCATGGTGTATGTATTTCTTTACGATTGAAGAAATAGTTCTCTACTTTCATTGGTATTCCAGGCGAATGCTGAATTTAGGATATTAGATTTGAAAATGATAGTTTATTCCTTCAACAGGCAATTATAGACGATGAGAATATAGTAGCGGTGAAGAGACTGCATGTTGGTTATGCTAGAGCAAAATCAGAATTCGAAAACGAAGTGAGGCTCATAAGTAATGTGCAACATCGGAATCTTGTACGACAACTAGGTTGGTGCATTGAGGGATCTGAGTTGCTTCTTGTCCTAGAATACATTCCACAAGGCAGCCTTGACAACTTCTTATGGGGTAAGTTAGTTTTGCTCAAAATATTAAAGCTTATAACCTTGTTTTTTGGCCAAATAGAAAATAAAAGGCTACCACAATGTAAATATTGAGATAAGTATGTACCTGATAATTAAGTTCACCATGAATAGGTGAAAAAAGAGGCACTCTGAACTGGGAGAAAAGGTTTGACATTATCTTTGGGGTTGCTAGGGGCCTTGTCCATCTTCATAATGAATTCCATGTCAAAATAATTCACAGAGATATAAAATTGAATAATATTCTCGTGGACAATGATTTTCAACCCAAAATTTGTGATTTTGGATTGGCAAGACTACAGCCAGAGGATCAAACCCATGTTAGCACAAAGCTAGCCGGCACACTGTAAGTTGGTGTAAATCTTCCCTTTGATATATATCTTAATCCGGATTCAAATACCTACTTTTCCCATGACAATATTTTCATGACATGATTAATATAGAGGGTACATGGCACCGGAATATGCGACAAAGGGACATTTATCAGAGAAAGTTGACACCTACAGCTTTGGTATCGTAATCCTTGAAATCATCAGCGGACGAAGATGTACTGATGAAAACTTTAGTGGACCAGACACATCTCACCTTCTTGAACATGTAATATACAACCTCCTAAACTTTTTCTTCTTCAATTAGAGAGTAATAATGATGATTACATTAGTCGTATTTGAGTTATATGATCAAAGTGATACTTCCATATGCAAATTTAACTCTTGCGGAACTTGTTGCATATGTATGATAAATATTACTTTGTTGAATAGGCATGGCAATTGTATGAGAGAGGCATGCACATAGAGCTAATCGATCAAGAGTTGGGAATAGAAGAACAACATATAGCAAATGTGATGAAAACCATTGAGATTGCTCTAATGTGCACTCAGTCACCAGCTTCTTTGAGACCAACCATGTCAGAAGTTCTTTTGATGTTGTCAAGTGGGATATCTATGAGGCCAGGAAAACTAATCAAGCCTAGTTTCATTGATTCGCGTAGAGTGATCCACATTGGCGCATATCGGTCACAGAACAAGTAATACATATAAATGTATAAAATAGTATATTTTATTGAGCTATGTACATTAGGTGTCCACTGTGATTTAGCAACTCCACATCGAGGACAACTTTTTTGTTGTAACAACATATTTTTATGCAAGATCAAATGCCATGTTAACCTTCTTGATTGTTGGTTATTGAAAATTTGGAATTGTGTGACTCAATATTGAATTTATTGTAGTTTCTTTAGGCCCTTGGGTGTGAATTTTCAAAAGAAACTTATTTTTCTACTTCAAAATATATATAAGTGTCTAAATATCACCAAATTCAAAATTAATACTTGTTAATATATTATAAAAAAGAAAAAATAATGATAACATGTTTTTTATGAGCGATTTTAAAAAAATAGAATAAATATTTAATATGGTTATATAGCTTGAATGGTAATATATGTCACTTAATAATAAAAAACCGAAAAAAAATAGATGGTATAAGAAAATATAAATTTTAGTTCTTAAACTTTTATATGTATTTGTTGGAATTCGTCTGTGTACAACTTTAATTTTAAAATAAAATGTGATTTTATTTATTAACAATTAATATCATATATTAATTACAAAAGCTAGAAGCATGTATAATCAAACCGACTAATCGTTCCAGTGATCTAATTGCATCTGTCGCAACCCCCGCTCCCTGATCTGTCCCGGGAACGGGCGTCCGCGAACATTCGTTTGTGGTGGTATCAGCTATTTAATTTATTAATTTGGCAGTGGAAATTACATCAGGATCGTAGTTAGAAAATTGTTTATTAGAGTAAAACCACTATATTTTATATTAGAAATCACATGGGTAAACCCAAGTTTCTTTATTAAAATACGTTTATAGGGATAAACCCTATTTTATTGAATTTAAAACATCGTCTTTTTTGTAACTTTTATAGCCACATTTTCCAAAGCCGCCAGTGCTCTCCAACTGTTTTTTTACTAATTGGCTGTCACATTGTGTTACCTGAAATGCGTTTTAAAAACATTTGTCAGTGGGAAATACTGGTGAGTGAATCCCAGTTTAATCAAGAAACATTTTATCAATTAACACAGTATTGAGAACGATCACATTGTTTATTTCTACACAATTACTCATTCAGTACTGTCAATCCTGACTGGTGGGTCATATTACACATTGGCTAACCCGTCGTCCAATGGTAACGTGTTCGACATTTTGTATACAAAACCCCAACATACCAGTAGTAATTGAAAAACTACAAAGACTCAATTGCTGCTTAATCACATTGTAAAATAATTAAGGTTTTGTAAAAAAGTTAACAAAAAACGGATAAACTCAGATTGCTATCTTAGACTTCGTGTAAGGGTTTCCTGGGATTAATCTATAATTTACACAAATGTACATATGTTAGTATAATAACCCTTTAATTATATTAACGATACCATCCCCGAGACGGTATTCCAACAACTACGTCGGGCAGAACCACGACAGTTGTTTCGGAACCCTAAATCAATCGGGCAGCGTATCTAATATGAAACTGGGGTTATAATACTTACAACGGAGCAGAACCTCGCTAATTAGGGGGATATAATACCCGTATATTATGCTTACTATAAGATTTTCGTGATTGAGAAAAGAAAGTGAGCGAATTGTTTGAAGATCCGAGGCCCTCTATATATAGTGCTGATTTCTGGTCCTCTCGCGGCCCGCGTAAAGTGTAACCCAAAGGTTACGCGGCCCGCGTAGTAGCCGGGTAGGGTTCTAGGTGATCCGGGTCACCACATAGGTTCAACACGCGTTTGGACACGTGGCAGCACCGGAGCTCGCCTGATGATTAAGTTGTCGCGGCCCGCGTAAGGGTTAAGTGAGATCTTACGCGGCCCGCCTGAACCCTATTTTCTTTGTTTTTTATTTATTTTAAATGTTATAACGTATTTTGGGCTCGGTTTTCACATACGGGGTGTATTTTAAGACATATAGGGGTATTTAAAATATATTAGGGTGTCGAAAATAATTCAAGGTGTCGGTTTTCTTTTAGGGTTGTTATAGCATCTGTTAAAACAAACACAACCGTAGGTGGATTTCGAAAAAAATAACATTTGATGAAAAACTAAAGATTCACACTTTGAATCAACAAAACGTCTGATCACTTGACTTTGTTCACGAACCGTGATCCCGAATCAACAACTTGAGACAAAGGTTCTACGATAGTGGATGATGAGGGTGTGGTGGAGGTTAGGGTTTGCAGGCAGAGGTGGATGGTGGTGTGCCGGAGGTAGTTGGAATTGGTGGTGGTATGCGGTGGTGGGGGCGGAGGCTACGACGGTGGTTGTGGTGGTTGTTGGTGATGGTGTTGGTTGGTGGTGGTAGTTGGGGGTGTAGAGAGATAGGTAGTTATGTCTTTGTGTGTGTGTGTAGGTATTATAGAAGTATAAACTTAAAAGGAAAATAAAAATGAAAAATTACCTTTTTACCCGTCATTAAACATTGAGTTTTAATATCGATTAGTTTTTTTGGATGTAACTGGCATGTTTCATAAATGCCATGGACGAAAATAGTATAAATTTAAAATTTGGTTTGGACTGACATAATTGAACAAACCACAACGACGAAAATGACAGTTAACTCCTTATGAATTACATAACATTATATTTTACTCAAACAATAGTAAATGGTTTTATTCAACGTGTGCAATACACAAGCTCTACACAAGTTATTTAAAGATATATTTTTTATCACTAAGTAAATATAACATTTTTTGTGAGAACTTGAAAACTCTTAAAAACACATTTTTTGGATGTAAATCTAGCATTTTTTAAAATACACAAAAAATTTGAAAAAAATATGTATATAAATAAATTTTTATTACATCTGTGCAACATTACGAAAAACTTAAACCGGCCAACCCCCTCACCCACATCCCCAAAAACCTAAACCCCCCACACCCACCCCCAAAAACCGATACCCCCCATCGCCACCCCTCCCAAAACCTAAAAACTAAACACGAAACCAGAACCCCCCACCCCAGCCCCCAAAAATCTAAAACCCCCCGATTCCTCCCCCCCCCCCCCCTCCAAAAAAAAAACCTAAAAACTAAACCCGAAACCTTTATCCCTCAAAACCCTAACCCTAAACCCTAAGGCAAAATAGTATTTCATATGTGCAATACTATAATAGTAGTATTGAAAAAACACGTCACGTTAAATCTTTTGTTTGTGTCGAAAAATATACTCGAATATACTCAAATGAGAGATAAGAAAATATGTGATCTTATGGTACAATTTGTTTTTTTTAAATAATAACATATAAAGAATATAGAAGTGTTTGAATATATATATATATATATATATATATATATATATATATATATATATATATATAAGGGATCAGGAGAAAACGGCAAAAAGTGTGAGAACGGTGAGAACGCATCCTGGCCGAACACGTGGCGCGGGGCATGATCAGGGTCCGATGGGTTTTTTGTCTTTTTAGTATTCTTCTCCTTTCACGATTTTCGCGTTTGACATACTGCTTTATTTTTTGCGTGCAAGATAATTTTAGTGTTATGTAGAATTATTAATTATTTGGCGTTTTACTATTTTTTCTCAGATTTCTTTTCGTTGAATTAATTATTTTTGTGTCACATAGTTAATTTTTTGGCGTTATGGCTTTTTCCATGTCATTTTTGGCGTTTTATATCTTTTTTTAATAATTGATTATCATTGATTAATATTTTATAAAACTACAATAACACGAAAATCAAAATAAACTAATAGTCTTCCGTAGGTGGGATTACATCAGAGATGTACCCATCGCTTTGCTCATCACTTTCTTCAGATTATTCATCATCAAATTTCATTTTTACGTATAACGCCATTAGCTCGTCTCTTCTTTGTTGCAGCCTATTCTTGAATATCATTGCATCCTTGGATTTTGGATCGTTTGAAGGTGTTAAATCACCGAGTTGTTTAATGATAGATAGCAACCCTGTCTTCAATATTTCTTCCATTGGCCTTGAATATTGCACCCCGTTTTTATAAGTCACTTCAAGTGTTCCTTCTTCCTCATGCAATACCCAACTGCTAAGTTTTGGTATAGGAGTATCTTCACTATCATCATCATCTTTATCATCTTCTGCCGGAAATTTTATCTTCAGTCTTTTTATTACAGTTCTCGTTCTTTCACAATCGTTGTCTATTGGAACCCCAAGGGCCATGATATCCTTCTGAACCTTTTCATTCATTCCAAGCATGGCTTTGATTGTCCTTACCTTTACCCTTCTCCTATCAGAGAACTTTGTGATGAATCGTTTCTCTTTCCTTTCAAACCTCCATGCAATAACCTTAGCCATTTTTTTTAAATTTTTTGGCGTTTTGGACAATATGTGGCGTTTTAGTCAAATTTTTTGGCGTGTTTGAGCTTGGGTTCTCATGGTCTTCTTTTATATTGACTTTTTTTCCCCGCGTATGACAGGTAATTATGGCGTTTTGAAAAAGATAAATAAATATAATAAATGTTAGTAATTATGTTTTCCGTCGTTTCATTTTACTGTTTTTTGCAGTTTATCGTGTTTTGTTTTCAGACTCAACTGTTTTTATGGTGTAACACGTCAAATCTTTGACGGCTGTAATTATGGCGTTTTTTTTCCAATGGCGGTTAGATAACTATTGGACTTCTTTTTGTTTTATATTCTTTGCACATTGTTTCACGCTTTTTTTTATAATATTAGTTGTTCAAATTAATTTTATTATAGTTTGGTAGTTTTTTTGGGGCGTTTTTTATGACATTATGGCGTTTTACACGCATTTGCTAATTTTGGCGTTTTATTATATTTTTCATTATAGCATTAATATTCTTTTGTTGTTTATTAACTGAAATTACAAAACAAACAATAGTTAAAGAAAATTAAAAAAAAAAAAACAAAGTAGAAGCAATTTATGATTTTAAGTCTTCAGTGTCATCAGTCTTTTTTTTCTTTTGAAACTACAAGAAATGTGACAAATAAATGGCGTTTTGGGCTTGGTGTTTTTTATTTTCTTTGCTCATGTGTTGAAGTGTCTTTGTGGATGTTGGAGACACAGATCGACCCCGTATGGGTGGATTCTATCTGCCTGTCGTCTTCATTATATTCATCGAGGCCAAAGTAGCATTTACACTGGTATAGGTCTCTTCTTATCATCCAAACCTTCTTCAGGAACAAAGATGACAGTATGACATATGGGTGTCATCAGTCCCTCTTTTTTCAATTTTGTCCATCTCATGCAGCAAAATCTTACTACACTTACGTAACAAATCATTCAATGAAGCTTCATGCAGAACATTACTGAGGATTAAAGAAAAGATGTTTGCCGTCGTTGTATTTTTGGCGTTTTACATTGAGTTGTAATTTTTTTTAGCAACCACTGTGTGTTTTTTTTTTGGTGTGATAAACGGAAGGGTGGTGAGTCATTTCTATTTACAGAATTTTTTTTTGCACGTAGTTTAGGCGGGATGTTATTTTTATAACAAAAAATGTAATTAACATTTATCTGGATGTAAGCTTTGGCGTTATATATAATGGTGTTTCATATTTTTGGCGTTTTTGTAGCCAGTGAGCTTAAATAAAAACACAGAAAAAAGTACGCAGTGATAAAATTGACGTTTTGTATTTATTTGGCGTTTTATTTTTCAATGGCGTTTTATGTGAGAAATGTTTTTTTTTAACTTTTTTACCCTTAATGAAGCACGTCCACGTAATAAAATTGGTGTTATTTACTAAAATGCCATCGCGCCAATCTAGCCTATAGATTGTTTTGATCGGACGATCCATAAGCGTTCTCACCGTTCTCACACTTTCCACCGTTTTCTCTAAATCTGACCCTATATATATATGGTCAGGATTTAGAGAAAACGGTGGAAAGTGTGAGAACGGTGAGAACGCTTATGGATCGTCCAATTTTATATATATATACACATATATAGGGTCAGGATTTAGAGAAAACGGTGGAAAGTGTGAGAACGGTGAGAACGCTTATGAATCGTCCAATCAAAACAATCTATGGACTAGATTGGTGACGGGTGGTCCATAGGACAACCCTTAATGATGTTAAAAGACGAGTTTATCCCTCACTTGATCGCGTAATTATCTTGAATTAGATGACTACAGTTGTTTATGTTTCAGGTACACTTTGGAGCTTAAAATGGAGAAAACGCTGCTTTGGATGGATTGGAGTGGAACGGGTCGTGCAAGGAAGGAAAGAAGAAACAAAACCCAAGATTCAGGGGTCCACCGTAACTTACGGTGGCTACTGTAAGTTACGGTAGCCCAGAAACCCAGATTCTTCCACCGTAACACAGGAAATCTCCACCGTACCATTCTGAAGTCTACCGTAACTTAAGGTGGATACCATAAGTTACGATAGAGGCTGCGGAAAAATGTAATTGCCTCCATTAAACCGTTTTTGGGGTGTCTTTTCACATTATCTCATCATTGAACGTTTTCTCTGCATATTGGGGGCGATTTTGGCTAGTTCTTCTTGGTTCCAAACATTTCTAAACAATTGGTTTGTGTTTTCGATTCGTATGAACATTAATCATTGTGTGATGATGATGTACCAAGTCATGAGTGGCTAAACTTGTGGGGATCATCCTAGATGTAAGGTTTGCTTTTGAAACACTATGTTTGTGCTTGAATTTCTAGAATAATAACTTTGAATGTTTGTTTGAGTTATTATGGTGTTTTAATGTTTGTTTGTAAAGTGTTGATTTTTGTTTGATGTTAATCTAAACCATACGTTCTTGGTGCCGTTTGCAATCGAGATATCATGGGAGGGATTAGGGTTGGATAATTGTCAATTGATCATCGGGTAACAACCTCGCATTTTATAATCCGAGTACATAGTTCTCTTTCATCACAAACAGATAATCAAACACGAGCCATGTCTATGTGGTTCTTTCTAGTTAAGCACAAACATTAGTGTGGATTAAAACCTGAAATCTAGGATGGTCGCTTATTCCTAATCTGTTTACAAAACCAATCTTTGATTTGCAATTTAATTAGTTAACATTCTTAAAACCAAAACAATCAACTATTGAATTTTAATTTCTGCAATTTGTAGGATCGTTTTCAGACCCGAACGAGTTGATCAGAAGAGTTTATCTCTACACGAAAGGCGGAAACAGACTTGTAGAGGTCAATTCAGCTAGATTTACACTTTAAACTGTTGTATGATTGATTTGATAACGATTTACAATCTGACAACACTTCGGCAGCACTTCGTTACACTGACCGGAAAGTTACAAATGAAATGGCACTCAAGGTATTTATAGGTGTGTTAATTTCGTTTGAATGTGGCATGGAGTCCTTCAAACGAAATTAAACAAAGTAATTTCGTTTGAATGTGTCACATGTCATGTTCAAACGAAATTAGCTCAATCACACATAAATCCTACCCTATTTCTCGTACAACGCGTCCTGATCTAACAATTGTAATGTAAGACTCGATACAAGACGAAGTCGACAGACGCATGCACCAACATACTCCCCCTCGAATGTTGACGAGTCTTCGCATCTTCATTCTTTATCAGTCCTTTCGAACTCTATGAAGTATCTGACGCTGTAAGCATCCTCAAATCTCTCTTCTCTTTTCACCAGCACCAACACACTCCTTCCTTTAGGTGTCTTCAGAATCCCCCTTTCGATATGCTGGGATCGCAGCCTGGCTTGTTAAAATCACATAGTCCTCAGGTATCGGAACCTGGCTCTCTATCATCTATCTAAGATCACCTAGCTCTTATCCTGCACATTCTCTACCCAAAAATAAATTTTCTGATGATAACTTGTAAAAACAATCTCACCATCTAATGAACCACTTGCAGGAATTATACAATCAAAGAATGGTTTTACAACGTTGATCTTTGATGAAACATTTGAAGAAATATCGTTTTTCTTATCAAAACAACACACTCTCCCAAACCATCTGTTCATCATGTCTAGCACTCGGAATTTTGAAAATTAGCTTTCCAACATCAGTTGTCGAAAATCTTTTTGTATTTTTCAAAATTTATGCTAAAACACTCTAAAATCTTTTTGAATTTTTAAATGTAACGAAATGCAGAGAAGAAATATTTACAAACAATATTTTTACGAGTTTGTGTAAGAGGATCATATCAGTTTTTGAGACAAATCACCAACACCGTTAAGCTTTAATCATTTTAAGTTCTAAACGATTCACTTAGATTGTTAGTATACTGATCCACTTAAATTTTCACACAAAGTTCAATTGCTTCGAGATACGAGATTAATGTCTTAGATACTTAAACTTAATCGCGTGTCCCACCTCAGAATATACTCCCGTATCCAGATCCCAATATTCAGTCTTACAGGTGAATAACCACAGATGATATCTGTAAGGGGTTAAATTGCGAAAACCGTGAGAGCTCAGGTCAGAACTTCCGTTCAGCAGAGAGATGACGGCTTTGACTTTTGGTGTGTCCCCTTTAGAGGATCTTTTGTTTCAACAGCACATGATTAGCATTTTTCAATGTTTTATCATTTTTTATGCTGAGGGTGAGCTATATTTCAAGCAAGCAAAAAGTATTCTCCGGGGACTAGGCCATTGCTTCCGCAAAATCAGAAGTCCCGGGATTATACTCCAGATATCACTGAGTATAAAGACCTAGTATCTCAGAAAGAGGGACCTTTCAAACAAGATTTCGGGGGTTACCCATATATCCGAGAGATGTTTCCCCACGATATAAGCAAGTTTGAAATTTAGGTTTATATCTCGTCACAATCTACTAAATGTGCAAAAATCTACTGGCACATCATCAGTGAGACCGTTTATCACATTTTAACTTTCCAATTCTTTAGCATGTTGTGATCGTCCACTGATGTACTATCATTTCCTCTTCTTTGACACAAAAACTCATTTTTCATTTTATCATGTTTTTGTCTTTTTCAAATTTTCAAATGTTTTTGGATTTTCTGAAATTTCTTACTCCCCCTAAAATGCAAACACATATAAAGAAAATTTGAAAACAAACTATACAAGTAAATTGACAACCGATATCGAATCGCTTCAAATCGCCATCCACTTGACATAAACAATCAGAACTCCCCCTCACAACAAACTATTTTCCCATTGTGATCTCAAAACACTTAAGTTTGTTTTAATCAAATGGTTTTTCCGGAAAATAAATTTTGTTGATTTTATAAAACCACTCGTAGATTAGGGGTTTGGTTCATCACATTGTCTTTCAACCACTTGTAAGAATGGTCCAATCAAGTACAACTTAATGTCCCTGATTTACCACATGTATAAGATCACATCCACTTTTTCAACCTCATGGCTTACCAACCAATACCACATGTAGGTTGAATTCTCAGAATGCCAATTCCTACTCCTC
This sequence comes from Helianthus tuberosus, assembly GCA_030545235.1. Lineage (NCBI taxonomy): Eukaryota > Viridiplantae > Streptophyta > Magnoliopsida > Asterales > Asteraceae > Helianthus > Helianthus tuberosus. Next base: position 86,944,042 of record CM060372.1, on the reverse strand, counting down.
ACTTACTAACCTGGGAGTTCCGGCAAGTCAAACTTGTGAACTATTTTCAATTTTTCAGACAAACAATATAAGAAAGATGCCGATTCATGCTCTACGATTACAAACTTGGGAGCTCCGGCAAGTCCAGAATTTTACTGTTCATAGTAAGTACCATCCCGGTCACAAACCAGGGATGATACTTTACCTTGTTTCTTTGTTTTCTTCTCGTAAAATTCCTTAACTCCTTTGACCTTCCTGTCAACCATTTTTCAAAAAATGTTATGAACTTTGGAATTGAAAGCTTTCTCAATATCAAACTCTTTCTTTTCCGAGAAAAATTGATTTGAAATCTCAACTTTACCAATTTTCTTCTTAAAATTTTCAGCCCGAAGTGGTGGAAAATTCACACCATCCATAATTGGCACTGATTTTTCACATTTAGTCTCAACCTGTGGCTCCTCTGACTTTGTGGAATCAGATTCATCGCCAGACGATAGCTCCTCTGATTTTGACGAATCAGAATCGTTGCTAGAACTACCACGATTTCTTAACAATCCATTTTTGGTTGTCAAGATTTCCCTTCTTCTTATAAAACCTGTTTGAACATTCACTAATCTCAAAAATCGAGTTTTTGAATAGTTTTGTTCTATCAATTGGTGGTTCAGACACAATTTCTTTATCTTTCAGTTTACGAGAAACTCCCTGTTTTGATTGTATTGCCTTTGAACAATCTTTGGTAATACGTCCAACAATGTTGCATTTGAAACAGGTTCTCGTTTCTTTCATCTGATCAACAGTCTTCATCTCTTCTTGCTTCTTCGCAAGGAATTCTTTGTTTGACTGGTTTCTGAACATATTTTCTTTCTCTTCTTCAGTAGACCTACCTGAAACAAATATCACTTTTGATTTAAAATCACGAACATATTTTTCATTTTTCTGTTTTTCTGATGGGATAAAAACCTAATCCTTTCTTTTTGAAATTACCGTTATGGTTTGGTTTCTTTCGATAACCAGAGCCAGAACTATAACCCTTTTTCTTGTTTTCTCTTTGTTTAACTCTTGAGGTGTAAGATCTTGGTTTTACAGAAAGATTTACATCTTTTATTTCATAAATATTAATTTCTGTTAGTTTCAAAACCTTTTTGATCATGTCTGGTTTGACACCTCTTATTGGAAATTTCTCATCAAAATATAATTTGTCAGAATCATTCAAAGTATATGCAACTTTAAACGTTTCGTCATTCAAATTAGATTTTAATAACAGAAATTCATTATTGTAAACCCTTTTGCCCTGTTTGTCGGTTTGACTCGGAATGCTCGACTCAGACTTTGACTCCGACATAGACTCCGACTTGGACTCCTCGGATTCATCTTTATCCAACACCTGATCGACCACTTTCCTTATTAACTCAGACTCATGATCAGTGTCAGACGATGTAAATGTGACGTCAATATTATCTGGCAAGTTAACTGTAGACTCCGACTCCCACTGTAAATTTGTTGCCTTTTCGACTCTTTCTAAATTTGGATTTCTCGGAGAATATCCATTTTCAAGCGGGGGTGGACACTTGTTGTAACTGACACCTTGTTTCTTACCAGATGTCTTTTCTTTAGTATCCTTCTTCTTTTCTTTCTTTTTATCAAGAGTCTTTTCTTCAGAAACATTTTGTTCTTCAGAATTCTTTGCCTCAGAAGTCACCTCTTCTTCAAACGCCTTCATGCCTTCTACTGTTGGATAAATCCTGTCAGTGACATAAGAAGTACATGAGTAACTTTTCAACAAACGGTTTACTCTTTCAGTTTCAATTCTTTGTGTTTCAAGTTTCTGTTCTAGCACAACACACTTCTCGATATAGTTGTTCACAACTTTTTGCTTTATCATGAAAGCTCCCTGAAGTGTCTTCATTGCTGTTGCTTGTTCTTCACTTGTTTGGTTGTACTGATTCATGGCCATGTTCAGAACATCATAAGATTCCTTTAAACTGTTCAAGTTATAAATCAATGTGCTATTCTGCTTCTTTATTGCCTCACAGTTTTCACACTTCACAGGAATCTTTCTTGCATCAACTTTGAACTTTGGAATATCTTTCACCTTTTTCTTTATCACTGGAACAGCTTCATCATCACTACTCACTGGTGTTTTGACCTTTTTCTTTTTCTTTTTGACTTTTTCATCTTCACTATCACTTTCTGCTATCAATTTCAAGTCAGCTGCCAGTCTTCTTGCATGATACTCACGATCATCATCACTATCCTCTTCAACTCGAGCAACATACGCTTTGTGATTTGAATCTTTGTTTGGATCATAATCATCCCAATTGAAATTTGCCCAGCTAAAACCTTCAGCCAATTTTTCATCATCTTGGTTTATCAGGCATGCTTTGTTATCGGCTGAGATATAATTGTCCCAACTGAATCATTTGGTTGGCTCTGTGTCATCATGATTCACCATACAAGCTCTCTTTGAAGATTCTTCAATCACTTTTCTTCCATGTGCCACTTGTGGTTCTTGTTGTTGTTGTTGTGCAACTTGATGATAAATGGCCTTCCGGTAGTAATCATGGTTGTTGTTGAACGGATTTTGAGCTCCACTTGCTTCGCGGTTTTTGCACTCCCTCTTGAAGTGTCCTTTTTCCCTGCAATGAAAACAAGTGACTTTAGATTTATCAAAACCTAAAGTAGAAACATTAACTTCACGTAAATCATCTCTTCCTGTGATCTGCTTAAATTTCTTAGCTCGTCTCAACACACTTGCCAAACACCACTTTATGTCCATCAATTCCATCTCTTCAGCATCTATTTGATCGTAATCCTCTTTTGTCAACATTGGATTCCCGGTCCGACCTGCCACAAAACTACCATAAGATTCCAATACAGTTCCCAACAAAGACATGTGACTCTTAGCAACTTCTACTGAATAATCCTCATCATTCTCAAGATTCAAAACAATGTTGCATTGTAGCTTCTTGCCAATCTTAGTTGTTGAAATGTTCGGATCAAATGATGGATATGATGAAAAAGTTGTGTTGCTGTTTGATCCTTTGGATGAACTTCCTGAAGAACTCTTTGCATTGAAAGTTGTCTCAATCTTCGGTGACATGTTGGTGGTTTTATCACTGACCCCACCTTTGTAATAAAGTCCGATGTCTTGTTCACCGTCAAAATCTTTCATTCTTAAAACCTTTCTTTGCTCCATCTCCTTAGCCTCAATCTTTTCAATGAATTTGCTCAATGTCAGATTGCTAAAACCTTTCTTGTTCCTCAACATCGTGAGATATGTGCCCCAAGTCTCATATGGCAACGCATCAGCCAACTTTTCGATCAACTCTTCATTATCTTTCTCGATGCTCAATATCCTCATGTTAGCTAGCAAATTGCAGTATCTTTCAATAATCTATTTTGTGCTTTCATTCTTCAACCCACGAAACAGATCGAATTCTTTCTTTAAAAGTGACTTCTTGTTCTTGACCATCTCTTGGCTTCCCTGAAACTTCGATTTTAACGCTTTCCAGATTGAATAAGAAGTTCCATTGTGTTGCAATAACACCAAGATATCTTCTTTCACAGCTTGTTGTAGTAAACTTAGCATCATTTTCTCATCTTTGTATTTCTTTCTATTATCAGCACTCATATCCTTAATAGCAATAATCTCTTCGTCATCATTCATCGGTCTAACATATTTCGTCTCAACACATTCCCAAGCATCCAAATAGTTAGCTTGTACCCAGTTTTCAAAGCGTCCTTCCCAACCTTTATACTCCTCGATGTTCATGAGCTTAGGCGGTTTTTGCATCGTCCCTGTTTCATTTTCCAACATCGTGTTCTGTGCAAGAGTAATCGGGACTGAAGTAGCGAATGCGTTATAAAATTCCTCGTCCATGTTTCGGTTTTTCAATGTTCACAAAACTGTTCTGTTCAAACAAGATACCAAGTAAAAACAAAATCCCCTTTCAAACGAGATTATAACCTTCAAACGGAATACCCACTTTCAAACTAGATACCTCTTCAAACGAAATAGCTCTTCAAATGGAAACAACACCTTTCAAACGAGATATCTGACTTGAAACGAAATAGCAAATCTCAAACAGACTGTAGGATCGATATTGACGATCAAATGAGTCAATCTGAGTCAAAATACCACTATTTATGTGGCGGAATCACACAAACAGTTTGAATCAAAGAGAATGGAGTAGAAAACAGAAGAATATCACTTTAAACACTGTTTCTCATTCATATATCTCAGAAAAATCCAGCAGCAGTTCGGTACCAGAACAATGGGAACCTTACAAATGAGAAACATCACATGCCTATTTATAGGCTTTAGGTTTCTATTGAACCAGTCTCAATAGAAACCTGATCATCAGCTTTCTATTGAACTTGACATGAACCACCTTCAAAAGAAACCTCTAAAACATAAACTTAAACTTACAATTTGACCCCTGAACTATACAATAATGACATATTTAGACCCTAGACTTAAGACGTAGGCTTTAGACATCATGCACTAACAAACTCCCCCTTGGATATAGCCGGAGTCTTCAGTCTTGGTCTTCACAAGAACTTGAATGTTTCTTCTCTTGGCTTAGACTTTTTCAGCAACAACTTCCTAAACTTCTCATTCTCATCAACTCTTTTCTTCTGTTCAGCAGCTTCCTAAGCTTCTCCTTCTCTTCCTTCAGGCTCCCCCTTTCATCAATCTTCCTTGCTTTTGGGATCAACACCTGGATTACCAGCAACAAGCTTCCTTTTACATCAAGCTCGTCTTCAGACTCCCCCTAAGACTCAGCTATCGGGATCTTAATCTGGAACTTTTACCTGCAAACCTCAAACATTTATAAGAATAAACATTTTAAATGTCCAGAATTGATGATCTGGTTCTTTCACAATCCTATAAAGATTTGACTATATAAAGAATCCAACAACTAAACCTAACACTTTCAAAAATTTGATTTTTAACACTTTTCTGATTAAACACCGTCACACCCAGTCAACCAAGTCCAAGTCAATGACCTTGGTCAACTGCTTGGTCCACCAAGTCCAAGTTAATGACCTTGGTTGATCAAATTATGAAGTATGCAATTATTTCATTCTGAAAATAGTTCAAATGAATGAACTTTTGAACATTTTGAACTTCCAAACCCTTTTCAACTGTTCAACACTGTACCAATCATTGTTCTGCATCATCAACTTACCCAGCCCTCATCAAACACTGACATGATCTGCACTAAGCTTTGATCATCCGATTCCCAATGTCAGTTGTCGAAAATAAAATGAGAAACAAAAATCTTTTTGGATTTTGAATATGAGAAGCAATAAACTGTACACACAATCTTTTTGTGAGCGTGTTAAGGGATCATATCAGCTGCCGACTAGATACAAGTACCGTTAAGCTTAGATGACATTTTAAGCATTAAACAATTTGCAATGATTGTCGATATACTAGTCCACTTAAAATTTCACACAAAGTTCAATCTGTTCAGGATACGGATTTAATGTTTTAAAACTTAACTTTTATATGTGTCCCACCTCAGAATATACTCCCGTATCCAGATCCCAATTTTCAGTCTTACAGGTGAGTTTTAACACAAATGATATCTGTAAAGGGTTAATAATTTATGAAGAATCATGAGAGCTCAGGTCAGAACTACCGTTCAGCAGAGAGATCAGGACTCGACTTTTTGGGTGTGTCCCCTTTAGAGGATCTTTTTTACAACAGCATAGCTAAGCAATTTTATTGTCTTATCATACATGCTGAGGGTGATGCTATGTTTCAAGCATTTGAGGAAAGCATTATTCGAGGACTAGGTCAGAACTACCGTTCAGCAGAAGTCCTGGAATAATACCCCAGATATCACTGAGTAAACAAACCTAGTATATCAGAAAACGGAATCTTTCAAACAAGATTTCGGGGGTTACCCATATATCCGAGAGATGTTCCCCACATGAAAGCAAGTAATTTTATGTTTATATCCCGAACAAACCTACTAAATGTGTAAAAACCTATCGGCATATCAAGTACAAGACTGCTTAACACATTTATACATTACATTTCTTTAGCGTACTGCACTGTCTAGCTGATGTACTATCATTTCCCCTTTTTACACAAACTCATTTTACTTTTTCAAATGTTTTTGGTTTTTGTAGTTTTTATCATGTTTTTGTATTTTTCTGCGAATTACTCCCCCTAAAAAGAAAAACATATTTTTGTGTTTTTGTTTTTAACGAAAAGCAGAAAATAAACTGTACAAACAAAAATTGACAACACGACAAAGGTTCACGTCAGATCGCCGCCCAACTCGGCTTCACATTCAATAACCCTCCCAGATTGCAGATTTTTCATCCCGTTCAATTTTAAAAGATAATAAAATCTCTTTTTGTCAAAAGGTTTAGTGTAAAAATCTGCTTTCTGATCATCGGTGTGTAAGTGTTCAATCCGAATTAACTTTTTCTCGTGACAATCACGGATAAAGTGATGACGGATTTCAATATGTTTCGTTTTTTAATGATGAACCGGATTTTTAGTGATGTTAATAGCTGCTTCATTGTCCACATAGATCGGAGTATCTAAGAACTGCAAACCAAAGTCGCGCATCTGCTGTTGGATCCAAAAGATCTGCGAGCAACAGCTGGAGGCTGAAACGTATTCAGCCTCGCATGTAGAGAGCGCTACTACGGTTTGTTTCTTACACTGCCATGTGACAAGTCGAGTTCCGAAGAACTGACACCCAGCAGTGGTGGACTTTGCGTTTTGCTTGCAACTGCCAAAATCAGAATCAGCAAAACCAGATAAAGTAAAGTCACCCGAATGAGGATACCACAAGCTGATGCTTGGGCAACCTTTCAAATACCGTAAAATACGTTTCACTATGGTCAGGTGTGACTGCTTTGGATTTGACTGATATCTGGCGCAGAGACACGTCGGGTACATGATGTCTGGACGGGAAGCCGTGAGATACATTAGAGAGCCAATGATAGATCGGTACAATGTCTCGTCCATCTTCACACCATTCTCGTCTGGACAAATTCCATGATTCTGCGCGAGGGGAGTTGATGCAGGACTGCAATCTGTCATGTCAAACTTGTCAAGCACGTCCTTCACATACTTCGTTTGGTGAATGAAGATTCCGTCGGACATTTGCTCGACCTGCAGCCCGAGGAAGAACTTCATCTCCCCCATTGAACGCATCTCAAACTTTTTCTTCATCACCTTTTCAAATTCTTTGCACATGTCGTCGTTGGTGGATCCAAAAATGATATCGTCAACATATATCTGCACGATCAACAAGTGGCCTGCCTCTTCCTTGGTGAACAGAGTGCTGTCTACTGTCCCTCTTGTGAACCCGTTGTCCAGCAAGTATGTCGAAAGCGTCTCATACCAGGCTCTCGGGGCCTGGTGAAGACCGTACAGTGCTTTATCCAGTAGATACACTTTGTTTTTGTGCAGTGGATCTGTGAACCCCGGTGGTTGCCCCACATACACTTCTTCTCTGATAGTTCCATAAAGGAAGGCAGATTTGACGTCAAGTTGATATACTTTAAAATCTTTCCATGATGCGAAAGCTAGAAAAATCCGAATTGCCTCAAGTCTAGCAACCGGTGCGTAAACTTCATCATAATCTATTCCTTCCTGTTGACTGAAACCTTGAACCACAAGTCGCGCTTTGTTTCTCACCACAACACCTCTGTCATCACGCTTACATTTAAAAACCCACTTTGTTTTGATTAACTTCTGGTTCTGTGGCAAATCGACAAGTCTCCAGACACCCAACTTTTCGAATTGTTGCAGCTCCTCCTGCATTGCATTCACCCAGCTATCCTCAGTCAATGCCTCTTTGTAGGTTCTGGGCTCTATCTGCGAAATAAAACATTTTAATGAGACTTCTTTTTGCATATCAGCAATAGATGAATAGAAACATGTAAGAGCTCGGTCTATTTGATGTCGGGTTTTGACACCACTTTGCAGGTCGCCAATAATCTGTTCTGAGGGATGATAAGACAACGTCCGTGGTATAACATTATCAGGCACATTTACTTCCGATTCCAAGCTCGATATATCAAGATCAACGGTTTGATCCTCAGCTTCCGTTGGATCCTCGTCAAAAGTCGGAGCGGGTTCCGCATCTGAGTCGTCAGATTCATCAAATGAAGAAGCTGGTTCCTCTGGTGATTCATGAACTGTTCCACTTGGTCAGACTTCATTATCGTGAGTACCCACGGTGGGTTGAGAAACTTCTAGCGGTCTAGTCATTTGCTCCTCTGACACATTTTGCTAATACAGGTACATAAGAACTAGTTCCTCATCACTCGGCTCTACCGGCAAATGAAACGACTCCCAGAGCTTATCGTAATCGAACAGGAAACTTTGTCCGGGAAGTTGTGATGATGGAGTGTGCTTCTGACAATCCACGTGTTGGACTTGAATCACCTTACCCAGGCATGGTACAAACACCCTCTTGAGTGGGCTAGCGTAACCTACAAAGAAACCCTCATTAGCTTTAGCACCAAATTTACCGTTTTCATCAATAAAAGTACAAGGAGACCCAAATGGCTCCAAAAACTCAAGATTCGGCTTATAACGGTGCAACAGCTCAAAGCAAGTCTTTTTATACTTCTTGACAGTGAGAATTCTATTCAATGTGTAACAGGCTGCTGATACTGCTTCACTCCAGAAGAAGATTGGTAGCTTGGAATCGGCTAACATTGTACGGGCTGTTTCTATCAGGGTCCGATTCTTTCGTTCAGCAACGCCGTTTTGCTGTGGTGTGTACGGCGCACTGAATTCATGAAGAATTCCCTTCTCGTTGCAGAACTCGTACATCTTGTTGTTCTTGAATTCCGTTCCATTGTCGCTCCGAATCCTCCGGATTGGCAGTTTATACACCGTTTCCATCTTCTTGAAAAGCACCATCAAAGACTCAAAAGTTTGATCTTTTCGTTCCAAGCACACTACCCAAGAAAATCTCGTAAAGTCATCAGTCACTACTAAGCAATATAAATCTCCGCTGATGCTCTTTACATTGACAGGCCCGAAGAGATCCATGTGCAATCTCTCAAGAGGTAACCTGATCGTGTTCATGATCTTCAAAGGGTGTGACTTCCGAGTTTGCTTTCCTTTCTTACACGCTACACAATCATCATTTAAGTGAAAATTCTTCAAATTTACACCATCAACTAAATCATTATGTACCAAAAAGTTCATTTTGCGAACATGAATGTGGCCCATCTTACGATGCCACATTATTGAATCCTTTTCTGTCGCTTTACTTTTAGACACAAAACACTGTTTCTGATGAGATGTTGGCGTTGCGACGTTCATATCTAGATAATAAAGATCATACTCCCGCGGAGCACGCAACAGCACCATCTCATCAGGGATTTTAAACCCTGGTTTCAAAACCACACATTCAGATTTTGTAAAATGTACACTAAAATCTTTATCACAGATTTGTGAAATACTGAGTAAATTGTTTGTTAACTCTATTATGTAGTTCACTTTGTCGAATGAAATCACGCCATTTGACATCGTTCCTTGACCAACGATCCTTCCACCTTGATTCCCGGCAAATCCAACATAGCTTCCATTTATGGATTTGACATCATATAGCAAAGCAAGCGTCCCAGTCATATGCCTTGAAGCGCCACTATCCATGATCCATTTTGACAATATAGATTTGGGCAGCCCCTGCAAACATCATAACGAATTTATTCAAACAATGAACTCCATGACTTCTTAACTGTTGAAACACTCCCAAACACAACATCACACTTCTCATCAATTTTTGGAATACTGAAGATCACATTTGGGACAACAGGTTCAACTTTTGATTTTAAAATGTTTTCTTTGATTGGAGGGAAATCTTCAAGAAATTTATCAAGCTCAGATTTAAATTCATGATTATCATTAGCACCCGCTTTTGATTCATAAAATTCCTTTACCCCTTTGACTTTTCTGTCAACCATTTTTCCAAAAATATTTTGAATTTTGGGATTAAAGACTTTTGAATCAAACTTTAACTCATTCTCCATTTTCTTCACCTCAACTGATTGTTTTGGTTTAACCACCCATGACTGATTTTCAAAAAATTTTGTTTTAGGATAAAACTTTGAAGGCTTTTGAGACTTTGAAGATTCACCAATCTCGAATGTCGATTTCGGCTTATCTTCCGTCTTCAAAGATTCACCCCTTTTCAAGATGCGGATTGGTGAAACCATTTGTTTTTTACCCTTTTTGTCAACTGGTAACTTAGGTCGAGGTTTTTGAACAACAGGTTTAATGACAGGTTTTTCGAAAACTTTCTTGCATTGTTTTGCCATGTGCCCGATTTCATTGCAACGATAACAAACTCTTTTGTCATACTCGACAAAAGTTGACTTGAATGACTCTACTTTCAGTTTCTTAGCCGCATTGAAATCGTCAACTGCTTTTTGACTAAAAATGTATTCTTTTTCATCATCCACACTTGGTCCAACAACAAAAACATCATTCATTTTATCTTTTGGCTTGACAACCTTATTAGCCATCTTTTTCTCAAAACCAATTCCTTTGTTTTTAAAGTTGTTACCATTTTTCTTGTTACCATTTCCTACCCATTCCTTTTTCCCCGAGTTGTTGACACGTGTTGTAACAAATGACTTTTTAGGTTTCGAAAAGAATTCTTCGTTATTAACCTCATCAATGTTCATTTCAACCAATTTGAAAACTTTTCCGACATTTTCAATCTTAACATTCTGAAGAGGATACTCGTAATCAGAATAAAGCTTGTCCATTCCAATCATAGTGTAAACCACCATAATCGGATCATCATTCTTACTCTTGTCTGATTTCGGTATGAAATGATCTAAAAAATTATCCTCATCTTCAGAATCAGTAACAGACTTCTCAGAATGAGATTTCATAACTTCAACCTCAGAGTTATCACTCTCTACATCTAACACCTTATCGACAACAGTCTTGATGACCTGTGACTCGTTGTCTGTGTCGGATGCAAGGAATGTAACATCAATGCTCTCAGGCAATTCATCCTCAGTTGTTTTCAACTTGAGATTCAATGCAGATTCCACCCCATCTGGATACTTTTGAGTATAATGATTCCACATTGGGGGTGGAATGCTTTTAAAAACTGGTGTTGCATTGATCTGCTGTGGAATGATCTGTTCAAGGACATAGGACGATGCAACATAGCTCATCAATTTATTATCGATTCGCTCATTTTCAATTTTAGTTAATTCTAACTCTTTCTTTAATGATGCGATTGTGTCAAGATGAAAATTAACTTCCACTTGTTTATCAAAAAGTGTTGCTTTTGCTAGTTTCGTGGCTTTATCATTTTCAACACTTTCATCTTTAATCATTTTAACTGATCTGGCAAGTGTATCATATGCTTCTTTGACTTGTCCTAGATCAAATTTTAACATGTCAGCATGTTCTTTCAATTCCTGAAACTTAGTGTCTTTTTTAAGACACTCCATGCACGGTTGTAAACACTTTTGGCATGGTGTTTCAGATATTGAATCCACTTTCTCAACAATTTCTGCTTCATGAACAGTTTTCACTTCCTGTTTACCGACATCTTTGGACTCTGACTCAGACACTTTCTCAGTTTTGACCTCCTCAATTCCTGACTCCTGATCCGACTCCTTTTGAACTGGCTCGATACCGACAGACTCGGACTTCAAAAGTTCTGTGTCTACCTCTTTCAGTTTTGCCATGAGAGCCTTGTCAGCAATTTCTTTCAAAGTGTCTTCGGTCATTTCTTTTGTCACATCGATCATTTCTTCAACAAATTCTTTATTCTCCTCATAGCTTGGACACAATCCGGTCCTTGGTTCTTCAAAGAAACCTGCAAAAGATTCAAAAATTTTAGGAGGAATGATAGATCTCAAAGAACTAGCTAATACCTCCTGCTCAGACTGAGAGTAATGCACATCAGCAGTTATTTCTTCAATATTGTCCGCTTTTTCAGCAGCAACCTCTTCAACAACTACAGAAACATCTTTAGTAATTGTTTCTGGTTCAGACACCGTCTCAGAAATTTCAACAACTTCAGCCATCATTGCCTGTCCATCGCTACCGGGAATATATTTATCCCAGCTGAAACCTGCAGCTACCTTCTCATCGTCTTGATTTACTATCATCGCTTTTTCTGGTTTATTCTCAATTTGTGGCCTTAGAACAATTTGCTGTTGATTTGGTCGATGATAAATCGCTTGCTTGTAGTAGTCTTTGGTGAACGGATTTTGATGATTGTTCACTTCACGGTTCAGGCATTCTCTCTTGAAATGACCACGTTCTTTACACTTGAAGCACGTAACTTTCGATTTATCGAACCCGAGCTTCTGATCAGGACCTGAGAGATTGTTTCTGCCTGTGATCTCCATAAAACGTTGTGCTCTTCTAACCAAACTTGCCATGCCCCATTTTATATCGATCAACTCAAGCTCTTCCGGGTCGATCTGGTCGTAATCCTCTTTGGTCATATCAGGATTACCAATCCTACCCACCACTAATCCTTCATACGCCTCAAGAACGGAAGCAAGTAACGCAATGTGTTGTTTCGCGGCTATTTCAGTAATTTCATTTCCATTCTTAATATTCACCGCGATGTTGCAATGCACCCCAGAAACATAAGCCTGATTATTTGAACTTGTAGAGCTTTGAGGTGAAGATTGCTCTTGAGCTTTGAAGTTTGGATCATAGTTCGAGAATGGTGAAAAATTGCTGGATTGAGGAGTATTTGAAGAAACACTTGAGGTGTTATCAGCAATGAACCCTGTCTGTATTTTTGGGCTTTGAATGGTTGAAACTGAAGGGTTGCCTTTGTAATACAGAGACACATCTTGCTGCACACTTGCTGAGTTCATTTTCCTGATTTTCAGCAATTCCAGCTCATGAGCTTCAATTTTTTCTATGAAAGCACTAAGATTCAATTTTTCAAAGCCTGCACTGTTTTTCAACATCATCAGATATGTACCCCACTCTTCATTTGGCAAAGCATATGCCAATTTGTCGATTAATTCTTCATTTGTCTTGGTAATTTCCAATCTCTTCAACTCCAATACTAAATGGCAATACCTATCAATCAAACTTTTTGTGGTTTCACCTTTCATGTAAGTGAAAATGTCGAATTCTTTCTTTAACAACGCCTTTTTGTTCTTTAGCATGGATTCGCTTCCTTTAAATTTTGCTTTCAATGCCTTCCAAATAGAATAAGCATTATTCTCGTGTTGTAACAACACCAAAATATCCTCCTTGATTGCTTGTTCAAGAATGCTAATCATCTTTTTCTCTGCTTTGAAATCATTCTGCTCTGTTTGCGTCAAACTTCCAATTCCTTTTGGTTGATTCCGAGCATCTAGAGGTGGAGCATATGGTGCCTCAACCTTCAACCAACTTTCAAAGTGATTAGCCTGAACCCAGTTCTGAAATCTCCCAGACCATCCCGAAAATTCATATAAACTCATCAGCTTGGGTGGTTTTTACATTGTTCCCAATTCATTTTCCATATTAACGTTCTGAATAATACTTGCTGAACTCTGACCTGCTGTCATACCACTGCCGGTAAAGAAGTTGTAAAAATCTTGGTTTTCCATTTTTATAACTTTACCAAATAGATTTTAAGTTTTTCAATCACACACTTTTCACAAACTCAGACAATCGAACAATAACATGAACACAATGGACTTTTGAGAAATCAGCAACACTCAAACGAAAACAATTTTCAAGATGAAAACAATTTTCAAGCGACACTTGTGATTCAATCGAAACCTCAGCCAAGTTCAAACTAAAGCTGGTTTCAAGCTAAACCTCAGAATATTTCAATAGAAACCTGAAATTTTCAATAGAAACCTGAAATTTTCAATAGAAACCTAAAAGATCGTTCAAACGAAAGCTAGTTTTTAGGTCATTTTTACACGATTTACTTTGAATTTTAACCTGATATTCTCAAGGGTTTGTTAAAACTCAGTTTCACACACAATGTTCAAAATTCAGTCCATTTTGTCCGTGTAAAAGTCCAGAATTCAGATTTTGTGTAGAAAAAATGCTTTGATTCAGGTATATTGGCTCATGACTGGCTCTGATACCAATTGTAGGATCGATATTGACGATCAAATGAGTCAATCTGAGTCAAAATACCACTATTTATGTGGCGGAATCACACAAACAGTTTGAATCAAAGAGAATGGAGTAGAAAACAGAAGAATATCACTTTAAACACTGTTTCTCATTCATATATCTCAGAAAAATCCAGCAGCAGTTCGGTACCAGAACAATGGGAACCTTACAAATGAGAAACATCACATGCCTATTTATAGGCAGGGCCGGCCCTGAGAATTCATGTACCCTGTTCGAGCTCGAAAAACTTGCCCTTAGATCTTAACTAAATAAAAAATTTAAACTAGTTTTTTCATACAACTTTGAACCGTTGACAAAAATATAGCATTCGATAAACAATGCAATTAACAAAATACAAAATATAGTATTCGAATGAATGACATACCGTAAAAACTACTAAGCTAATAGCTAACCAATGATTCGTGAAGCTCTCCTGGCATTCTTGATAGCAAATTGGTGAATCAACTCTTCACAATTTGTATCATCTAAGACTTCGTTCTCGATAGCAATCATCGCCAACCCACTAAGTCTTTCTTGGGACATTGAAGATCGTAGGTAAGATTTCAATAACTTCAACTTCGAAAAACTTCTTTCTGCAGATGCCACAGTGACTGGAATAGTCAACAATATTCTATATGCAATGCATGCTTCTGGCGAATAACTGTCTTCTTTCATATACTCCAAAACATCTACAGGACTGCTAAATTTATTGGTTAGTGAGTCACGAAATAAATTAAGCTCTGTATAAAGTGCCTCGCCATCAATATCCGATTTTTCTTTAAACATGAGTGCATTTTCAAGACGACTTAAGATCTTCATCTTTCATAATCCTCAACGTACGTGGAAACAAAAAACCAAATAAACCCTCGTACCATTTAAAGTGTTCAAATCTTTTCTCTAAAGAAGCAATAGCTTGATCCACAATATATAAGAAAAAGTTTACTCTGAAATTCTCTTCTACTGTAAATGCAACTTCTTCGCTACTAGAAGTCTCATCTTTTCTTTTTTTTTCCTTTTAATCTTACGTTTTTCTTTAAATATGGGATCAATTTCCATTTCACTAGCAATCTCCGTAGCTTCTTCAATCTCTTTAGGAAAACCTGTTTCTCTATAATCCTTAAAGTACTCGATCAAATTGTTTATTTCTTGAATAGCAATTTCAAGATGCATATCCTTTGCTTGTAATTTTTTGCTCACAATATTCACCCGGTTTAACACTTCATACCAAATGACAATTGATACCAAAAAATCAAATCCACTAAGTTGATTTTCTGCTAAAGCTAATGCTTCCTCTGCAGTTGCAGCATCACTATCTGTCTCTCCAACTTCAAGCAAAGCTTCCCGCACATCATCAAGTTGCAATTTGATTGCCTTAACACTCTCAAAACGACTTTCCCAACGAGTTTGAGACAATGACTTTAGACTCCAGTTTTTCACATTATCTTTCAAAATTTGCCAACGATTGATAGAATTTGCAAAAATAGTATAAATCCGTTGGACGTGTCCAAAAAAACTCTTTCCTTTAACACAACTATAAGCCATATCACATAATGTAAGGTTAAGTGAATGGCTACCACAAGGAGTGTAAAATGCTCTTGGATTTTCTTTTAAAAATCTCGTTTGGACCCCTTGATGTGACCCTTTCATATTTGCTCCATTGTCATATCCTTGGCCACGCATGTCATCAATTTCAAGACCAAGATTTTGTAACTCCGCATAAGTTACATCAAATAGTCCCTTCCCAGTGGTATCATTAGCATTCAAAAACCCCAAAAATGACTCCTCAACAATAACAGAATTAGATGAGAACTTTACATACCTCACTATTATAGTCATCTGTTCTTTGTGACTAGAATCGGGGGTACAATCCAGTATGATTGAGTAGTACTTTGCTTCTTTTATGTTCTTAATGAGTTCTTTTTTAATTTCATCAGCAAGCATAACTATTATCTCATTTTGGATCTTGTGTCCAAGATAATGCACATGAATATTGTCACTAGTGATCCGCCGAACATGCTCTTTGATAACCGGATCAAACTCTTCCAACATCTCAACTAGACCCAAGAAATTTCCATTACCTGTTAAATACAATCAACAAAAAATTAAGTGAACTCAGTTATAACAATTAAGTAAGAATAAAACAATTTCAATTACCTTTTTCATACAACTTTTCCTTATTTCCACGAAATGCTAAATTATGCTTAGCAAGAAACTTGATTAGCGCAATGATTCTAAAAAGGACTTGTTTCCAATATTCCGCTTCCTTCTTGAATTGCTCATGTTGAAATTTATCAATTGTGTCGTCCGATTTCAATCTTTTACGCAAATCAAACCACTTTTTCATATTTATGAAATGATCTAAAGAAACTTCATGTTCTCTCACTCTACCGGTAGCATGGTGCCAATCATCAAAACCTACACCTCCCAATCTACCTTTTGGCGCCCCATTTCTAAACACTTTGCAACAAAAACAAAACATCTTATCTAGCTCTTTCGAATATACTAGCCATTCTCTATCACACTTCTCCAAGTTTGATAATGTTCTTGTATAAATAGTTGCTGAAAATCGTCTATTAAATTTATCATATGGGCCAAATTCAATACTAGTATCTCTTTTAGGACCTTTCGCGACCAATAGTTTAATCTCATCCGCATTTAGTCCTTCCCACCTTCTTGGATCAAATATATAATCACCATGCTCTTCTTGTTGTTGCTCTTCAACATGTTCTTGTTCTTGTTGCTTTTCAACATGTTCTTCGTCTTGCTCGTTTTCTACTTCCACACGTTCTTGCTCTTGGTCTACTTCCTCGTGTTCCCGTTCTACTTCAACATGCTCTTGTGGTTTTTCCACATCAACAATAGGCGGATTAGGCGTCAAAAATTTTTGCATAGCACCCTTTTGTGACTTCACCAATTCATCTTGTCGTTTCCTCTTTAGACGTTTTTGCCATCCGGATGCTTGTTTAGGTGCCATTAACGCCTAAATATAATCGACAAAGTTTGTATCAAATTAAATTAATGCCTAAATAAGGTTCGTTTGCAGCCCTATATACGAGTAAACGAAATTATATATCTTGGAACAACTTAGATATTTTAAGGTTTAATCAATCAAAAGGAGATAATAAATATTGTTTATATTAAATCAAGTGTAATCGGAATCGGCCCTATTATATATCTTGGAACAATTGGAACAACTTAGATATTTTAATAAATAATAATTAATAGACATTCACATTGACAACTGATGGCATATGTAAATAAAAAATAGATGGGATGATAACCTTTATGGATGATCCTTATCCTACACCAGTACACTGATTGCCAGAGCCCAGAAGCACTGAAGGAATGATGGAGTCTGCGACTTTTCAGTTTTGTTCTCTTTTTGCCGCCCACACATCTTTTTTTAATTAGTTTTTAGAAAAAAATTGGGTATTGGGCTCACTAACCTAATGGGCTAAATAGTTTAAACAATATATTTTTTTAAGTGGGCCTATCTTAATATTTTTTTGGTTATACCCTATTAAAAAAAGATTTTTTTACATATATAATATCGGATTCTTTTTTAAAAATTACGTGCCCTATGAAATCACGGGCCCGGTTCGGTTGTCCTCCCCGCCCTCCTTCAGGGCCGGCTCTGTTTATAGGCTTTAGGTTTCTATTGAACCAGTCTCAATAGAAACCTGATCATCAGCTTTCTATTGAACTTGACATGAACCACCTTCAAAAGAAACCTCTAAAACATAAACTTAAACTTACAATTTGACCCCTGAACTATACAATAATGACATATTTAGACCCTAGACTTAAGACGTAGGCTTTAGACATCATGCACTAACACAGACTTCTCAAACGGAATACAGTCCTCAAACGAGATTAACAATCAGTTTAAACTGAATACATGCTTCAAGCGAAATCAACATATATTTTCAAACGAAATCAGGAACAAATGTACTCTTTCAAACGAAATCAGTATGCATCTTCAAACGGAATCACAATGAAAGTGCTCTCTCAAACGAAATCAATAAGTTCCTTCAAACGAAATCATGATGATTGGACACTTTCAAACGAAATCAGCAAACAATCTCAAACGGAATCAGCAAGACATCATCATTTCGGTCTGATTTTGGTCCAATTGGTCAAGCAAATGGTCGAATTTAGTTCTGAAACTCTCAAGGGTTTGTTAAAACACAGTTACGCACACATTGTGAAAAGATTAGCCGATTTTAACCATGAAAACTTGTTTAATTTTGAAAAGAAGGTGTAGAAATCAGATTATGCAACTGAATTGGTAAGAACTCTTCCCCCTGAGCTCTGATACCACTTGTAGGATCGTTTTCAGACCCGAACGAGTCAATCAGAAGAGTTTATCTCTACACGAAAGGCGGAAACAGACTTGTAGAGGTCAATTCAGCTAGATTTACACTTTAAACTGTTGTATGATTGATTTGATAACGATTTACAATCTGACAACACTTCGGCAGCACTTCGTTACACTGACCGGAAAGTTACAAATGAAATGGCACTCAAGGTATTTATAGGTGTGTTAATTTCGTTTGAATGTGGCATGGAGTCCTTCCAACGAAATTAAACAAAGTAATTTCGTTTGAATGTGTCACATGTCATGTTCAAACGAAATTAGCTCAATCACACATAAATCCTACCCTATTTCTCGTACAACGCGTCCTGATCTAACAATTGTAATGTAAGACTCGATACAAGACGAAGTCGACAGACACATGCACCAACACATTTGTAGTTTAATTTTAGTTTAAGTGCAAAGCTACATAATCGACATACTTTCCACAAACTCCCTGTGTTCGATACCCATTTACCACTATCTATTAGTTGTAATTTGGATTAAATTTGAGTTGTACTACGACAGCACGTCAATTGGCGCAGTGGCGTTTTCGTAAATAACACCAATTTTATTACATGAACGCGCTTCATTAAGGGTAAAAAAGTCTTTTGACTTCTCCACACAAAACGCCATCTGATGAAATATAACGCCAAACAAATAGCGCACACCATTCTAACTAAAAACGCCATTAGATATAAAATGCCAAACTTAATTATAATAAAATCCCGCCTAAAAAAACCGCCAAAAAAAAAATCCTATATATACAACATCTCAGACCTTCAATTAAAAAAACACACAAAACCCCAAACGCTATATCAAACTCTTATACTAAAGCAAAATAATGTTGACCATTTGACCATGATGTGGCAATAGTCTTTGGCCAGATAATTGTGTTTTAGGCGCGCCAATTTCCTTTTCCTCAATCCTCCTTCACTTTCACGAGCGGCAATTGCTATACAGCTTCACAAAACATAGCTTCTCTCTCCAATTAGTTCTGTCAAAATTATGCAATACTTTCCTTTCTCAAATGTATTTCTAATAGAAAAACCCTAAATGTTACGTATCATTCATCTTATCCTCCAATCCGTCACCATCTTCGATTGAACACCGGCAATCAAAATCGATGAAGGAAAACGTGGGGCTGTGGTGGTGCAGATATGGCTAGAAAAACGTTTTCAGATCTCAAAATCATGTTGTTGTTGGTGGTGACAGGTGTTTTCTTTCGATCAATCTATCTACGATTATTCAAGCCTAAATCATGGAAGGGATTATTCAACCCCAAATCATAACCGGAGGATCTGGATTAGGTATGTATAGCGATTCTCTCAATCGTGAAGGGCTTTTGTATAATGATGTTTATCTGTATTCTAATTTATTCATATGATTTTCTTCTTCGATCTGTATTTCGTATTTCCTTATTTTGTTATTTCCGATTTGTATCTATGATCTCCGACAGACCCTACCGCTGTTGATTTATTGTCTATTGATTGATATTGATATTATTGTTTGGATTTCCATCTCAGTTTGTGTGTACTGATTACGTTATTGGTGTTTAGAGGCTACGATAAGTGATGATCAAGAACCCTAATTCTCTGCCCGTCTTCTACAAGTAAGGATTTTTTTCTCTATCTTTAATGTTCATCTGAAATCTTAATTCATGTTTGATGTTTTTCTTATAAGTTCATCTATTTAATGTTTTAAATATCGAATCGTGTCTGAAATCAGGGTGTATTGGTGTTTGATGTTCTTGAATCATGATTAATGTTTTTGAATCGTTATTGATATTCTCGAATCGTGATTGTCTTTGAAATCTCAATTCTGCAATGATTCAACACGACCATTCGATTTCAGCCTAATCGTAAGTCCTCTCCATCCTTCTCTCTCGGCACATACATTTGGGAATTGATTTCCTAATTTCAGATCTGCTTTTATGCTTCACCTTCTCTTATTCGAATAACCATTGCGAATTTGATATTGTGCATTAGGGTATGGTACAGATATAGTGTCATGGAGCATCAACGTGGATACTGTTTTGAGGTAGACTGTTGTTTTATGTTAATGAGATGCTATTAGTTCTTTTTTTGGTGAAACTATTGCTTACTCAAATGGATGGTTAAGTTATGATAAGTTGAATACACCTCCTTTGATGCAAACTATATATAAGATGAATTTTGGGTTATTGGGTTATTGTTCAGTCTCAGAGCTTTAAGACATTTAAACTACACAATTTCATTAATTATAGTCTCACGTGGGGGTGGTAATCGTGTCGAGTTGGCGGGTTGCAGGTTGGCGTGTCATTTGAAATTTTTTATTTGAATTTGGCGGGTTGGCGTGCCATTAATTATAATCTTAAGGTAAGGGTGGCAATAAACTCTACAAACAATTCTTTTTTGTTTTCTTTTAGAGCTTTTTCATGCCATTAAAATTTGCTAGAACATGTTAAAAAAATTGGTGTTCATAACAGTAAAATCACCTTCAAAGTCTACTAAAAGTATTTACTCAAACCTATTTCTAGATTTTTGGCGTTGCTTATTCTTCTTATATTTTTATTTGAGGTGATCTAAACATGATTTTTATACTAAGTGCAGTATTTAGTAGGCTGGATGTTTGCTAGGACTACCTACAATGAAAATGCTATTACTAATGCTCTTTAAATTTAAGCCGCCACAAGGTATTCAGTTCTTTTTTTTTTTTTTTTTGTGTATGCTGAAATTAAGTTTATGATTGTGAATTATTATATTATTAATCATTAAATGAACTCAGTCAAATACTTATTCAGTTGTAGAAATGGTTCAAGGAGTACATTAAGTAAACATGTATGGGGTAGTGATCAAAAGTATTGTAGGCTTTGAAGAAAAAAAGTACAAGTTGCTATCAAAACACTTAATATTTATATTTTAATATCTTTTTTTTTTCTATTTTTTCTAATCACACAAATCTATAAATTGTTATTTTTCATAGTGGACTTGAGAACAGTGATAAAGAAATTGGCATCCCACTCAACTGATTGCAGGATTCTGGAGTAGTAGTCAAGGTATGGTTGTCTTAAGTTATAATTTTAAATTAATTATATATTTGAAGAATAAACATTATCTTTTCAATTGCATATCATGTTGTCGTCTGTACAAGTGGCTATGAAATGCATAAAGAGGGTTGCGTCTGAACTTGATGCATTGGATGGACCCGATAAAGAACCAAACAGAGTTTTTTCTGCTTCAAGGTGTTCGTCATGTATTTTTTATCTTTAGGCATTGCAAAATGGGTGTGTTAGGCAAGTTTGGTTGTGGTTCACATTGGGTTTTGGGTCAAAACTGGCATTGCAAAATGGGTGTGTTTGGCAAGTTAAATTATGATGATGATCTTATTTTTTAAATAAAAGCCTTTTGGTGGTTTTACATATTTCACTGAACAGACACTATGCTAAACAAACCGTATCTTTATGCCTTTTATAAGTGGGTCGATTTGGGTATATAATGTATCTCTTTGGGGAAAATTGGGAATTTGTTCGGGTCAAACTATCAAAGTCAAACGAACAATGTTAGTCTTCAAGTAACTACAGATTCATTCTCTTTCGTAGTGATTTTGTTTTTTAATGGTCTGTCACAGGCTGATCGATATGGTGCAGAATGGAAAAGGAGGCTAGAACTTTCAACTTGACGCTTATAATTGAGAAACATAGGCTGATCGATATTTTGAACTATATCTGGTAAGTCTCCAGTGACCTGTGTTATTAATATTATTGTTATTGTTATTGTTATTGTTGTTATTATTGTTGTTGTTATTGTTGTTGTTATTATTATTATTATTATTATTCGTCTCGGGCATTGTGTTTGGGAATATTTCAGAGTCAATGTGAATGCCCTCTTGGTTGAGGAATTAAGTGTTCCTGAGCATCTTCGCTTCAAAAAACTGGTTGATGGAACATAAGTACCAACAGAATTAGATTTTAATTTAATTAGTTAACCAGCAACAACTTGTGCTTTGGCTTTCATATGTTATTGTTTATCAAATAGATAAAGGTCAATCATTGAATAAAAGTGTAGGCTGATTACTGCTAGAGAAGACCTTGGAAAACACACCAAGAAATGGTGCAGGCTAGGTTGTGTTGTTTGTGACAAAAACGATTAGTGCCACCAGTATTGATGCTGCTAGACTTCATGCCATACGGGTACTTGAATGTTTGGAGAAATATATAACTGAACATGTTGCTGGTGATTCAGAAATATATATACTTGAATGTAGGTACTAGAAACCCTTCACAAATCCATAAGTATCTTATTTGGTAGTACTATTAAACTTATGATTTATAAATCATATTCAGGTACTCATTCGGTTATCTCCAAAGAAAACAGCTTTGTACAAGCAAAGGAGCTGAGTTCATATTATTACTCTTCGATACCTGTGTTCCTTCTATGACATCAATACTTGAGGTGATTCAGATTTACTTTTGTATATTTATAATCTTAACCTTGGTTTTAAAACACATACATCAGAAACGCACATGATTTGAACAAATTAGACCGTTGATTGAACAAATGGGTTTGAGTATATGAAAAAATTAGACCATTGGTTGAACAAATCTTACTATAGATGATGAGTAGCGATGAGCTCTGTACCAATCGCTACCGAAAATCCAAAAAAATGGGTACCGGTATGGAGCGGTATTTGAAGGTAAAACTGGTACCGAACCGACATGGAAAACTTAAACCATCGAGTGGACAAATCTTACTAGAGATGGCGAACAGGATTGAGCTCTGTACCAACCGATACCAAAAATCCAAAAAAACGGGTATTGGTACTGAAAATACCCGGTATTGACCGATATTTGAAGGTAAAAACCGGTACAGGAAACACTAAATTTCAGTACCAAATCGGTACCAAAAATCGAGTCGGTTTGAGAAATTTGATACCGATACCATTTATTCATCTCTAATGAGGAGAACATCCATTATTTTTTTGTTCAAAAGTTAACAAATAAAAGAATATTATTCATAAATAATTTTCTGATAAAGATAGCCTTGCATACATGATGCGCACACATAACGTATAGGCCTATGCGATGAAAACACACTAGGGCGCCACACTCTTTTTTAAAACCAAGATCTTAGTCATGGAGAATTAGTATAGTTGATGATAACTAATGGACATCTTAACAAGTGATTTCGTTTCCCCTATTTCTTCAGTGTGTTATTTTCATTATTAGTTCTCGATGCAAATGTTGGCACAAATGATAGTATTTTAAGCTATTTCAAATTGGTTCCAATCAACGGTAAGTTCTAACGTAAAAGTACATAGCTATAATATATTTATGTAGAAGTCATGTTCGCATTGTTTCTTGGTTATGCTCCCAAGTACGTTTAACGAGTAAAACCAGGAGGCTGACAAGAATCATTATTTCTTCAAATTTATTCTAAACAAAAAACTAAGATAATATGCTTATAATTTTGATAACAATCCGATTTTTTAAGTAACATGATTTTAACCATTGGGGTTGCCGGCCCAATGGGAGAAGCAAAACTTTTAGGACCACCTAAATTGGGGAGGTCATGGGTTCAAGTCCTACAAGGAATAAATACAAAATTCGCCGTTAAAAAAAAAGAGTAACATGATTTTAGGTCTTGTGCATTAATAATACATATAGATCAATTTTTACCCCCTCCTTTTATCACTTATCGGTTTGTGGTAATCTTATGTTACTTTTTAAGTTTTAAAAATTGTAGATTGATCTACAGGGAATATTAGCAAGTAATTTTGTTCCTTTCAGCCAAGGGGTACTGCTATCATTGTTACAGCAATTGATATGTGATATTGGGAATGACGCATCTAAGAAACTTGGTTGGATGATGAATGTGGTGGTGGTGATTAAACCAACTGATGTGATCATCACAATGCATATAAGGCCCATATTTGAACAAGTGTACTCGATCAGATGAGTGTTCCCACAACTTTAGCTACTGAGCTTTCCAGTATCCGTGTGGTCACGAAACTCATAAACTTGACGTTAAGGAGCATGTAAGTAATTTAGAGATTATTAGAATTTTTGTAATCAGAATTGGACATTTTCGTTTCACTTAAGAATTATTTTTTTTGTTTTTTTTTTTTTGTAGTAATTCTTATGTATTAGCTTTGTGTTTTAACCACTTCACACAACACCACGTTTGATGACATTTTTCATGATAGTTTAACCATGGACAGGTAATAACGGCCCGAAAGCATTATCTTCCCAAACTAATTTTATTCGTAGGGATTGGTGGTGATTCATTCTTTTGGGCAATATGCTAAAAGAAAGTATGTTTCCAGTAATATGTTACTAATAAACTTAGGATAAGTAGTGACATGGAAAGTATAAATTTTGCTACAGAACAAGAGTTTTAGGTGATAAGAGGCAGAGTAAGGAATATGTTATTTAAAAGCAATGAGATTATGAGATCGAAAGAACTCAAACAAGGCTTTTATAGTTATGTTCAATTGTAAATAACTATTTTTAGTTGGTTAATTGCTGCCACATTTGTGAACTTTTGTGCCATGCAGTAGCTCCTTTCATTTAGGATGGGTGGTGTGGAATAAAGCCCCTAGGGTCTTTAGCACGCCACGTCAACGGCAATTGTACAAGGGGCCCATTGTTAACTGGCTTCTTGTGGGATAAAACCCATGTCATAATTAGTTAATCAATTATTTTAATTTAATTTTGTTTTTTAGAATATAAACATAATAAATTTATAACAAAATAACATAATTAAAAAAACAATTAAGACAAAAATTACCATAAAAGTAGAATAAAAAAGAAATTACAAACAAGAAATAAAAAAATAACCTTTTAAAAGTTTATGTAAAACTATTAAATAATAAAATGCTTGTGTTAAGCCACCCGCGAAATATTCTTGCTAGACCACACCGGGCTAGCATTGCCCTGCTAGCGTGGGGATTATGCTTGGAGTGGGGAGGAGGTGACGAGCCTCAAGGTGAACAAAGGAACATACTTTGTGCTTGAACTGTTAATAATAACAGTTGGATCAATTGTTTATCTGCAGGTGATCTTTAGTATATATGCATGTGGTTTATGCAAGATCTCATTTTTTTTTGTAAATTTTGAAGTAATAGCCACCATATGAAGCTATTTAATGTATTTTAGGAATTTGACTAATATTCGTTATTCATCAACTATCCATTTAGTAATATGTTGTGATTTTCATGCTGCAGGTAATCATCAACTTAGCAAGACAACAGGAAATGCTGATGCTATAGTAAGTTGTGCTACTTTACTAATTTGCCCCAGTCTCTTTTCACTTATGCTAACAATATAAAGATGAACCTGGATAATTTCTAAAATCGTTCTATTGAAAATACATATCGTGGTCTGGGTCACTTTATGTTCTCATCAGTACTCTTGGTTAAACCGATCAGAATCTCAGATAATCAATCGTCTTCAAAGATGATTTAGATCAACTGCTTATCATTAAACTGTATATATGAATATTCTTGAGAGGAACACTGATGTTTTTTTAGCATTGTAATCTAACAGGTGTTATTGGGCTTCAATCTTCAGTGTAAAGGTAGCAATTAGGCTCATTTACACTTTGTATAACATGCATTTACTTCTTAATCATGTTATGAGGTCTAAATATTAACTACAGAGGCATGTTTGGTATATACTTTCCTGGTATGTTTCTGTGAATTCAAAGTTATTTCAATTGCATTACTATATAAACTTGAGATAATAAAACGCGTCAACGATTAAACGCTACTAGGGTCACTACTAGAAAATGGTCATTTCCCTACAAAAATTTCTAACGGAAAAAAATGTGTTGCAAATTTAGACACATTTGTTACACATTTTTTACAAAAAAAAACCCCCTAACTTTACAAGCAAATTTGCAACACAATAGCCACACAAACAAAAATCCTAAATGTTGCGTTGGAAATGTGTAGCAATTTGCTACGCAATTGTAATGGAACTTGAAAAAACCAAAAAAATAACTGGATGCATTACAAGAGTCCGTAATCACCAATTTCAACCCTATATAAATCAACTAATTACACTTATGCCATCACCTTTTAAACTCGAATCCTATATAAAAACCATACCTTCTGTCTTTTGCCAAATAAAATTCAAAACCCTAAGTCCCCAAATTTTCGCCACTTCTCTTCTAAGGGCATGTGTAGTGGGGCGGTATGCCCACTTATAGCGCCGGTATAGCGCTATGAACACCAAAACAAGCGGCGCCATTTTTGCAATTTTTCGAACCCGCGCGATGTGTATAGCGGCGCTATCAAATTGAATTTTGTATATTTGACCGTTGGTAAACGGTCAATTCCTTAAAAAAAAAAAAAAAAATTCAACTTTTTTCCAAAACTTTCTTAAATAAATACCTCCTTTCCTAATTTTTTACCATACACACTCAACCCAACCCTTTATCTCTTCCACTTTTTTTTAGAAAACCTTATATTTTATACAATGCATCCATTCAATCGTGGCTTCATTCCTCCCCGATCAAGTGCGGACCCAAACCAAAGTGGTAATCCTACTCGCCCCGTGTCGCCGGTTCCCACTCGACCCAACCCTTTCGGCTCCGGTTTTCTCGACTACAATCAACAAAATCCTTCGTTCATAAATCTTTTGAACCAACCGCTATCATGGGACCCGAATCTCTACGGGTGGAACCCGAATCAAAACACCGACGGAATGGGGTCGTCTCAAGCGTTCGGGTCGGCTCAAGCTTTCGGCTCCCCACAACACGAACCCGATGTTGTTCCGGAAACACAACCCGAAGTAGCGGAGACGCAAAAAGGAAAAGCAAAAGCAAAACGGCCACATAAAAAAAAAGCGGAAACCAGCACCCGAGCGAAAAAAAATGTGATCCGGTGGGAGCCCGATGAGGAGTATGCGTTAACCCGCGCTTTCATCGATGTGTCGGAGGACCCGGTTATAGGTATATTTTTAAAATTTTTTCTTTTTTTATTTTTCTGTTTTTTGCAGTTTTTTTTTTTATTTTTCTGTTTTTTTGCAGTTTTTTTATTTATTTTCTGTTTTTATTTTTCTGTTTTTTTGCAGTTTTTTTATTTATTTTCTGTTTTTATTTTTCTGTTTTTTTAGACTAATAAATTATATCTTTTTTTTGTAGCAAACTATCAAGATAAATCAGTTTTTTGGAGCCGAATAAAAAATATAATCTTTGAAGTGTTTTTTTTTTTTTTTTTTAGTGTAACCGTTTTTTTTTAAGTGTAATGTTTTTTTTTTTTTTTTAGTGTAATGTTTTTTAATTTAATGAAATGAATTTTAATTTTATAAAGTTAGAAAATAATTATAAAAAATTAGAAATTAATAATTGAGTAATGATTAGACAGGGGCTTTATGACTACGGGCTTAATATGCATAAGGCCCCATAACGCCCCACGCTGACGTGGCGCGCCACGTGTCGCATAGCGCCCACAAAGGGGCGTTATGACTACACATGGCCTAAATCCCCAATTCACCAAAATTTCGATCATGTCGCCAGAAAAACACAAATCCGGTGGATCGTTACTCATCCAGAGCAGCTTTCAACAGTCAATTTCGACGTCCGGTAAATCTGATTCCTGCACAATCTCATCATCACCGTCACACACGGTTCCAACCCTTATTCTCGGTCTAAACCACCAGCAACGACGACATACCGACGACATACCGACGGCGTACTCACCGGAGCACCGGAGTTCTGTCTGCTGGAATATCCACCGATTCAATCGTCTCCGCATAGCCGTCAGAACCAGCGCTTGTGGAGGAATTAGGGCAAAATGTCGATGAAATCGTCTTGATAGTTGACGAGGTATGGTTTTTGCTCTTGAAATTGAAAGTTTAAGTGCTTCTAGTTGTTTGATTTTTGGAGATTCTGTTCAGGTGAGCTTTTTTAATGGTAGATGATGAGGATCGGTTGATGTTTTAATTGTTGAGGCATTGCTGATTCAAGTAGTTAGTTGTGTAAAATAAGAAACATCTTCGTTTGTTTCTGCTGTACATACGTGTTTTCTATAATAATTTGATAGGCGAATTATAGAATTGATCCGAAATTTATGGATATGTGATGTCATATGGCTATCCGTGAAGCAATGGACAACTGGAAGCCATGCATAGTATAATACAGCAGATAAATGTTTAGCTAGAATGTTGGAATGTTCATTATATTGATGGCATCTTTGTTTGTTTGTTTCTCTATCAATTGCCATCATAGGTCTCTTAGCTGTTTGATCGTGTAAATGACGTCACCTAGCCGTTCTATAGTTAATACATATTACCTATCTATGCAAAATTCATTTTAGAGAAAACTAAAGTAAAATATGGTTTTGCAAAAAGGTACAAATTGTTTTTTAGTTCAGTAAATTACATTGTTTTTTGGACTTAGGGAGCGTATATTTACCAGAAGATATGGCAGAAGTTGTTTATTGAACTATCTTGCATTTCTTTTGCACACAGGGTGTGGAAATTGATATAGAAAGACATTCGAAGAGAGAAACAATGCACAATTTAGTGAAAGAAGCTACAGGGATTGATGTTAGTGACTTTGGAAATGATCTTAGTGCTATTAAAGAAGCAAAGCAAACTTACTATGGGTCCAAATAGTCAAGAAAGACATTTTATTGAAGCATGCTCCTTGGTTGGCCATGTGCTCAATGAGGTCGACAATAATTCATTTTAGTATCAAGTTTAAGTCAGATTTTAACAATCATAGTTTTTTTTCGGCCATCAAGTTTAAGTCAAATTCTAACAATCATAGTTTGTTTTTTTTCAGCTATTTGAGATGGTGGTAGAACCAACACTAGTGCAGCCTACATTTATGTTAGACTATCTTGTTGATATCTCCTTTGGCTAATCCCCATCGGAGGTATGAAATATTGTTTTAGTTATTAAATTCATTGGAGCTAGTGCTTTTGTGTGGGAAATTGACAATACCATTTTTTTTGTTTTGGTTATAATATAGGAACAGGAAAGGAGAAACCTGATTTCTTTGGAACAGTGGACGTAGACCCCACATCGAAAACATATTCACAAGTGATCCACAGGCTGCCTATGCCTAATTTAGGGGATGAATTGCATCATTCTGGTTGGAATGCATGCAGTTCTTGCTATGGTGATTCATCTACTTCACGGAGATTTCTTGTTTTGCTGGCTCTTGTGTATGTATCTCTAGACTCTAACCACCAATAAGAAAACAGTTGACTTTTGATAGTCAAAAGACTAGTTTTCATTTATGAAGTAGATGTGTAATGTAAAATGTCTGTTTGCATATCAAAATTATTTGTGGAATGGGATGGGTAAGAGGGCGTTTGGATTTGTGTTTTATAAATTTTCAGAATTTGCGTAACGCTCAAACACCATTGGTACAATTTCAAACAGCAAAAGCACATCCAACCAGTTGACTAGATGATTAAGTTATTCAGTATTATATATACACTTCGAAATGCACAACCAGACACCCTCTTGATCTTTTTTTTATTCTTCTAGTCACGATAATCATTTTGTTAACGCCTGTCCAATTACCCCATAGCTCTTTTGTATCATTTCTATTACCAAAACAGTTTTATCTCAAATGATTGTCTGTATCATTATTTCAGGTCTGGTCGGATATATGCTGTTGACACACAAAAGGATCCACGGGCCCCCACCTTCCATAAGGTGGTTGAGCCCGCTGACATCATAAGCAAAACAGGGCTCGCATATCCCCACACCGCTCATTGTCTTGCTTCTGGTGAAATAATGGTCTCCTGCCTTGGAGACAAAGATGGAAAAGCGGAAAAGAAATGGCTTCCTACTTCTTGATTCAGATTTCAATGTGAAAGGAAGGTAACTACGTGTAACATTTTTATTATACCCATTAGAAATAAAACATTGTCTAACTGACATGTTCATTAGTAAGTGAGCCTTAACCGTGGTATTTGTTAATACATTCTGCTATGATATGAAATTATACATAATAATATATTGCAAAGTTTGCTTAGATTTTAGGTGGGAGAAACCTGGGCATAGTCCATTGTTTGGATATGATTACTGGTACCAACCTCGACATAAAACCATGATTAGTACATCATGGGGAGCTCCAGCTGCTTTTACACAAGGGATTCAACCTTCAACATGTTTCAGACGGTTTATATGGTCGTCATTTGCATGTGTACAGCTGGCCCGAGGGCGAACTGAAACAAACAATTGATTTAGGCCCTAACGGGCTTCTGCTTCTGCCATTAGATGTGAGTACCTTATTTTTATATATACTTATCTAGAGGGTGTTTGGGTACATGTTTAAATGATTAATTGATTATTGTGGTTTAGTGTTTGGGTAAATTGATTATGATTTTCCAATTATTCACTGTCAAATTATTCATATATGAATAAGACAAATTGTTAAAAAGGTTATTATCTAGAGGGTGTTTGGGTACATGTTTAAATGATTAATTGATTATTGTGGTTTAGTGTTTGGGTAAATTGATTATGATTTTCCAATTATTCACTGTCAAATTATTCATATATGAATAAGAGAAATTGTTAAAAAGGTTATTAAAGATCCAAAATATGGCAATGTGGGTATGAATAACTCTCTTAACAAGAGTAGTGAAAGCTCAGGTTTTAACAAATCTTGCAAGACAATAATAGTTTTGGTACACAAGTCTTAAAGCTTCTGTTAGTGGCTTCAAGTCTTCAATATAGCTGTTTTTAAGTTCAGTTTATCTTCAATTTATCTTCGTGCATTTTGGATTTCAGTATGGTAGTGCGTTAGTTCTTCTATTATCTGTAGTGTGCATGAAAAAAAGCATTGTTTATTATTACTAACTAGGTGATGCCCCGTCCGCGTTGCGGGGCGATAGCCGAATAATTCTCAACCAATTTAAAAAACAGTGCTATAGTTTTGCTACAAATAAAAAGTAAAAAGAGTGTTAGGCAGCTCTTTGACACGATTTTTAGCTGAGTGCAAAGTCATATTTTTATTTTTACTTTAGGGAAAAATCAATTTTTTTCCCCGAGGGTAAAATCCTAATTTTTAGCTAGGGAAAACCATATTTTTATTTTGCACTGGGGGCAAAAACGTAATTTTGAATTGAGAGTTATATCGTAATTTTGAATCGAGAGGAAATTCGTAAATTTTAGCTGGGGGCAAAAGCATAAATTAATTTTTAACTGGGGGCAAATGCGTAATTTTAAATTGTGGCCAAAACCGTAATCAATTTGAACCGAGGGCAAAATTAAGAAATTTAGCTGGGAGCAAAAGTGTCATTTTATTTTGAACTGGGGGAAAATACGTAATTTTAAACCGATGACAAAATTGTAATTTTAAAGTGGATATAAAATCATAAATTATTTAGGCCAATAGGGGAGTGCCAGACAGCTGCCTAGCACTGTTCTCTTGCCGCCCATGTCAACCAATAAAGGCCAACAACTATTGCCGCCGACACTGTTGTTTGTAGATGTTGAAAATATGTTAGACCGTGGGGGTATGGTGGGGCGGGGGTTTGGGGCATGAGTTGACACGTGGACTTCGAGGGGCACCGCTGGTGAGTGACGTGTTGGGTCGGTATGGCGGGGTGTGGATAGCCCGTGTGGGTTGGCCAGTGTTATAAAAATTAAAAAATACAAACAACATTAAAAAAAGCCTAAAATTATATTAAAATTTCCTAAAAATTACAAAATCCTACAAAAAAGGATTACACATTAAAAAAAAGCCTAATTAAGCGTTAGGTAGATTTCGAACAGGGCGAGCTTGTCAAACGCTTCCGCTCCTTGCCCCGGAACTCGATGTTGAGCACCGCCACCCGGTCTTCGTGACTTATATCACCGCCCGGGACGCTGTCGTATAGGTGTTGGGTGAACCATTTGGCTTGGCCAAACGGTTATTTTTTAAATTTTAAACCTAGCCAACTAGCCAATGAGAGCCGGCCACGGAAGACCGCTAGGCACGCCCAACGCCCGGGCTGAAACCCCCGCCCAAGGGGCCATGCCAAAACCCAAGCCCACCCGGGGTGGTGACTTAGCCGTTTGTACCCAACCCACGCTCCATACCCCATAGTCTTAGTCTTTTTTTTAGGTGGAGACAAAAACTTTTGTCACTGTTCATTTCATTCAATTTTTAATTTTAATTAATAATTAATTTAACTAGTGGTATCAAACCGGCGCGTTGCTCCGGGAATTCACTGCGTAACACGACGGGGGAAAACGATGGTAATTTGGTCGGTATCAATTTGTTTCGTTATGGTACAAACACTCGTTATATAGTTATGACGACCTATTGATAAAAAATAAGTAAATAAAATTGTGATATAATCAAAAGAATACAACATTTGATTTACATCAATGGAAGACAATTGTTCGGTAGGAATTGATTCGGCTCATTGTGACGGAAATTCTTCGACTTGTAGCGGTATAGGCACACAAACGCAAACTCGGAAAAATCTATTGTACAAATATTAACAGGTGAATGCAACCCGCTAGATCAAATTGATACAAATACATTAATTTACAACTTTAAAGATTGTGACAAAATGTTTAACAACAATAGAAGTGTCATATTGAAATGGAAGATATGAATCAGCTAAAGTATTAAAATGTTCAGCGACAGAATGTGAGTATGCAATGTTTCGAAGGTTGTTCGATTTCTTTACGAAACCTTTGGTATGAGTTGAATCGTCCTTTCCTGAGCGTGAGTAGTTTGGCATAGGGATGAGCGAATGGTACCCGGTGCCAAACCAGTATCGTACCAGTATCAGTATCGGTACCAAACCGTACCGAGCCCATTCAGTACACCTCATCCCTAGTTTGGCAAGGGTCTTTTAGTGCTGCGAAGCTATAACGCATTATATTAGTGACACTATATTTGTAAAGATGCATCTTTGACCCGTTTAATTGTCACGTACTTCTTTATTTAAAAAAAAAAGCTTCCTTAATTCATTGGATTGACCTGACCTGTTCTATTTCTAGAAAAAAATTATAAGGTTTAACCACTTAAACGAACTCAGTTTTTAATTCGTGTATCATCATCCAAATAATCAACGTTCTAATGTACATCGGCTGTGATGGGATACTTATTTAAGTAATACAACTTATTCTCTAAGTATCTGAAATTTTGGAATGTGGCAAGAGTTTTTTTTTACCTGGTGTCTTGCAGCTTTGCTCGCATAAGGCAATTGTCACCCTCGATCTCAGCACTGTGAACTCTTCCAGCTTTCCTATGAAAAAGAAGAAATTCAATGCTTGTAAATCATAATAAAATTCAGCAAAGACAAAACAAAAATAACCTACATCGATTTTAACCAAAAGATCGTAACTACAAATTCCAAAACACAGAGTGTTGACTATTGACAATCAGGAAAAGCAAAGCCTCAATATCGATCACTTTTCGCATTCCAAAGTCGGCTCATTGCTAAATTGCATGAAAGATATATATGAAATTCCCGCAAAATAAGAGCAACCACGGTTACCCATTCCTTGGTATATAACTTCCAGCCATGGTACATACACTCGTGTCTTTTATCAACAATTTGGCCCTCAGAAATTTTTTCTAGCTTAAACAGAATTTACGTGCAACCATTATAACGCGAAGGTAAAAAAAATCGTTGCTTTCCTACCTTGTTACAACTTATAGAGAAAGAATTTGGTTTCTAATCAGCTGCAAATAGGTCAACTTTTTTGGAGCCCGATCCACAACCTCTAACGCCCTGCTAGAAGTATCTGTGAGCATAAATTTCATAACATTGCTTTAGCTATAGATTATGGGAGTGATTAAAAATAAGCTATGAAAGTGAGTAATGATACATTTTTAGTTGATTGTTTCTAATGGATCTTTCCGTTCTAAAACTCTAGACGAGAAAACAAATTTAAATAAGATGAACTTGAATGTGCGAGTAAAAAGCTTGACATATACATTCTTATAAAGCTACGAAGTGAGTAATGATACATTTAAGTTGACTTTTTTTTTTATAAATCTTTCAGTTCTAAAACTCTATATGAGAAAGCACATTTAAAAGCGACCACCTTCCCTTCGGCCTTCGTATGAAGCATTCGATTCATGCAAATCAATTTCAGCCTTCCTGCTGCTATCCTCAGTCAGCCACTTAAAATAAAAGGGAAAATTAGTTAAATCCTGACTACAACATATCCAATGGACATAAAGATAAATAATTTAGTATCAGGTAACAAAAGGAATAAAATCTCAGTTTCACTTCTAAGATCTGGATACTACAGTCTCGCATTATGGAAATTAAATTCGAAATCTAAATAGCTATAAATTATTTGACCAGCCAATTTCGACCACTCTTGTCAACGTCTATACACCGGAGCCGTGGGGTACACATATGTAGATGGAACAGAGCTATTCCCTTCCCCTACAAAGTTGTTCCTTTTTTCCAGCAAACACGGTTTACTTTTAAAATGGCATGGTTAATGTGAATTCATATGTATGTTTTTAACATTCCTTAAGTTCTCAGGTTCTTCGTTTGTCACAAAGGAAGTTTCACTGTATAGGAAAAAAATATTATTGTGAATTATCTCAACACATTTTGCTCTTTTCCTTTATTTCGTGAAATATATTGTTATAAGTAATTGATATTATTTTGCTCACAAACGTACTTTTTATTTTTTTAACAAAATAATTTTAGCTATAACGACAAAATGGGTCACCTTTTCATTTACAATTCCTAAACAACTAAAGAATTTTCAAGCCAGAAAATGACTATCAGTTAGTTATGGAAAAAAAATGTTCACAAAACAGCAACGTTCTTCTAGTGATAAGGGATTAAAACCTTAAAGCTGCATCATTTGATTCTTTAACAGACAAAATTAGACTTCTTTGCTGACAATTGAGTACCAAAGTTTAGCAGGGATAGAAGATCTACTTGGACTTTAAAGCGTTGGGTCAAACTTGTTCATATCGTAGATCCCCTAGGGCAGAGGAAAAAAAAGCAAGAGATCATTAGCTTTCTCTGTAAAAATCATGTTCCAAAAAAGGAAAAGAGCACGACCCAATAAAAAAAGTTAACTCACCGGAATCTTAGAAACCCTAGCCGACACATTTCACCGGCCACCGGTCACCTGTACCTCATCAGATCTGGCCCGTTCTGCAAGAGGACGGGAGATGCGTCTCACCGTTGCTTGTTTGTCGACTGTACATTGAAACCCTAAGCCGTCGCTGACCTAGTCTTGCACCACCACCATCGTTCATCTGCTAAACCCAACCATCGGCCTCTTTGTCGGTCTGCTACGGCGCCATTGTTCCGGTACACTCTCTAGGTCTTTCCCCCTCTCCTATCCAAAGCGCTCCCTCTCTCTCTTACTTTTGACATTGTAATGGGGTGACACATGGTGACCGCGGTGGTGGTGTGACGGTGATGACCCTCCGGTCAACGCCTCACCAACACAGTCGGCGGAACTTCCCTGGAGTTCCCTTTTCTATGGTCGGCTCCCTCTTTCTATACCTAGGGCGGCGACATGTGTGGCCGCCGGTAACCACCTGACGGCATCTGTCTTTCAAGGGTGGGTGTAGGGCAGGGTTGAGGGGTCAGGGAAGTGAGGATGAAGATGCGTACGAAATACCCAAATAACCCTTGTCTACTGTTCAAAACGTTCGTTTATTAATATATAGGAGAATGTTTCTCCACATTGTAGTTCAGGAACGAAAGAAAACAAAAAAAATGGCACACCCGGACGTGTTTTAGACATGTTGCGCAGACAGTCCCTTTGTTCTGATTACATCAAGATGGCTGTACTTGATGAGGCTGATAAAATGCTTTCAATGGGGTTCAAGGATCAAGTATATATGGTCAAATTAAATTTTACTAGGAGTAATCAGTGTCTAACAAGTGGTTTTTCTTGTTTCAGGTTGGCGTGTTCTCCGCAATTAACCGGTTAGGATTCTTGTGAAGCGTGATGAACTCACCTTGGAAGGTATTAAATAGTTCTATTTGAACGTGGAGAAAGAAGACCGGAAGCTTGAAACACTCTGTAACCTTTACGAGACGTTGGCAATCACAAGTTTCAGTTATTTATCATTTTTCTTTTTAGACATGTACGCAAGTTAGTTTTGTTGTTTAAAAACACTAGAACTTGCATTGTGTATTATTTCGGTGAATTTAAGTAGGTTTTTTAATCTTTTCTATATATTTTTTTTGGTGATTTTTCATGCAACAGAAAATTAAATATTCCAGTTTTTTTTCTTTTTTTTTTAATTTTATATTTCGTTACAAATGCGTTGCAAATTCTTTAAGAAATGGAGTAGGAAATGCATTGCAAATAAGTTTCCAACGCCATATTTCCGTTGCAAATACGTCTCAAATCTTATACAAGAGTATTTAAAGAATCATAGGAAATGTGTTACAAATTTCCAACACAATATTTCCATTGCAAATGAGTTGAACTTTGTATAGTAAATGTGTTGCAAAAAGTTTTCCACGAGGCTTTTTCCAACATTAGGTTTTTGTGACAAATGCATTGCAAATTCAGATTTGCGACGCATTTGTAACGGAAAAACACGTTTAAAAGTTCCATTTTTCTGGTAGTGGGTAGTGCTGCCGCCATTAATCTCCGCCACCCTGTGGGAGATCCATGATTTTCAGTCAGCGGGGACAAAAACGGTCATGTCGGTATGGATCAGATACTTTGTATATGCTATTCGATACACTTAGGGATGAGCAAATGGTATCGGGCTACCAGTACCGACTTTTCTGAACCAACTTAATTTTCGGTAACGAAATTTAGCGTTTTCGGTACCGGTATAGTACGGTACCTTCGAATATTGGTTTGTACTGGTACCGAACCGCACCGTACCGGATAGTTTCGGTACGAATAGTGGTACCTTTTTTGGGATTTTAGGTACCGGTTGGTATCGAGGTCATCCCTAGGATGTAGAGGCGCAAGTTTTAAACAAATTCAGGAAATCATTTTGTTAGCCTTTGTTTAAGACAGTTAATTTTTGATCTTTTAAATGAAAAGTATTAAGGTTAAAGTATATAAGATGGATATGGAGGCTTAGGATATACACATAATTTAATCTATCATTTTGTTTGGGTCAATTGTATGTAGCTTTATCAAGGGTTAAAACACAAGATGGAGGCTATTAATACTTGACAACGACGGCAAACCTACAAATAAAACAACTAATGTTGTTTATAAAGAGATCTTCAATGAGTTGTGATTTTTTTTGTATTCATGTATTTCAATTATTTGGTGTAATTTCTGTCATTTCCGTTAATATTTCAGCGTATATATAATTAAAATATTTACGTCAACAATGTTAAAGTAGATATTTTTCTTATCAGCCACCCGTGTAACACACGGGTACTTAGACTAGTTTAATATATACCATTCATCTTAGAAACGCCAAAAAACCCAAACATCAAATATCTTCTAAACCAAAACGTTTATTTGAAATTCAGTTTGGTTGTCTGTAAGGTTTCACTCAATGTAATGGACAAAAATCCTTAAGTGAGGATATTGTCCATTTCATTGAGTAAAATATTATTGACTTTATCCTCAACTTCCATCCAATTTATAACGCCAAAACATACAAAAACATTATTGAGGTTTGTTGTCAATAAAGTTTAGCTGTATGGGGTGGACAACATTGTCAGATATCTTTCTTAACCGAGGATTAACAATGTTGTCCACCTCATACAGCAAAACATTATTGATTTTAGCATTACCAAATTTTGAGGTTTAAGGTGCTTTTATTTAGTGGCGTTCTTTTTATCGGTAAACGCCAAAATTCAGATAGATTTCCTGACCACCTGGGGTTCCAATGGCATACGATTTGAAAAACACCACAAATGCCAAATGTTAATACAATGAAACCATTAAACGCCATTAATTATTGAATTTGGTTAACGCCAAAAATCTTAAACCTAAAAAATAAAACAATATTGTGAAAAGCGAAATTGGAAAAGCAGAAGATAAAATGACAAAAAAGCCCATATGCCCTAATTATATCGCGCGCCACGTGTTGGGCCAGGATACGTTCTCACACTTTTGAGCGTTTTCTCCTGATCCCGTTTCTATATATATACATATATATATATATACATATATATAGGGGAGCACTAAAATGAAAACCACTTCCAGTTGTAAGAACCGCGAGAACCACTCTCAACCAACAAAAAAGGGTAGTTTGGTCATTTCCTTTAAATGTCCAATCTCCAATCTCTCATATCTCCTTTAAATGTCCAGTTGCAGCAGACCTTTCTCTCCTCTCTCCTTTTCGTCTTCATCACCATCATCACCCATAAATCAGAAAATCAGAGAGATCAACCATTTTAACCATCCAAAACCACCGAATGTAAACCCAAATTGACAATGAAGTCACGAATTTCCGACACAAGAATCATTCTTCAAACAGCAATTGCATCAAGACTCATCCACTAGTTGCAAAAATATTCCAACATCAAGTGAACCCATGGTGTCAAATGATCATGTAAAAATACCTACTGATGGAACTGATGTATGGGAAATTGATGCAAAGCTGCTGAAATTCGAAAATAAAGTCGCATCTGGTACCTTTGGCGATTTGTAGGTGGTCGAAACTCAAAAGCTAAACTTAGTTCCGGACCTGAGAAAAATCTTGGCTTTAATATTTTCTATTTTTATTAGGTATAAAGGCACATATTGTAGTCAAGAAGTGGCTATTAAAGTTCTTAAACCAGAACGAATAGATGCAGATATGCTAAGAGAATTCTCTCAGGAAGTATTTATTATGAGGTTTGATTTTATTTTATCATTCAAGTAATTGCCAATTTTATTCATTTATAATACCATAAGATTCTGGATTTATTGACAATTTATTTATATTTTCTCTGTTTTTCATTTCTTGGCAGGAAGATTAGACACAAGAATGTTGTTCAATTTATTGGAGCATGTACAGAACCTACAAAACTCTGCATAATAACTTGTAACAATATTAGTTTTAAAGGCTTTCTCATATATTGGCAGTTGAGTCGGAGGCTAGTTTGTGATGTCATTTGAAAATGTCAGGATCCAAAAGGTAGTTAACTAGTGGATTACCGCACAGATATGGTTCGATTCAGTGGGTTTCGATTCAGTCTCAGGTCCGACGTGGTTCGGGTTGGGTTAACGACAGTGGTGGCGGTGTTATACAACTCAGATTAGGTTTGTTCGACACCGGGATTTGTTCGAGTTCCGATTTGGTTCGGGTTTAACTCACTCGGTTCAAGTTTCGGTTCGGGGCAACTCACCACAAAACGGGTTCGGTCAACTCGGTAAACACCCGAGTCAAACTCGGGCAATGGCAGCCAAAACAGTCGACTCAAAGACCCGGTAACATTTAACGGCGCAGAAATTTCTAGTTATATAGTTTTAAATTTTAGCTAGTTACCTGACCGAGCACGACTCGATTCGACTAGATACTAGCTTACGTTTAGATATATTTAATGAGAAATTTTATATATAGTGGTTATATTGTTGAAAATTGATTGAATTTTTGGAAAATATATCGACACTTAGTTGTCAGGATAGTCCAAAAAACAGAGGAAACGTAAAAAGTTTAACGTAAACTTTTTAACGTAAAACGTAAATTTTTTAACGTAGAACGTAAACTTTTTAAGGTAAAACTTAAATTTTTTAACTTAAAACGTAAACTTTTTAATGTAAAAACGTAAAACGTAAACTTTTTAATGTAAAACGTAAACTTTTTAACGTAGAACGTAAAGTTTTAACGTAAAACGTAAAAAGTTTAACGTAAATTTTTTAACATAAAACGTAAACTTTTTAACGTAGAACTTAAACTTTTTAACGTAGAACGTAAACTTTTTAACGTAGAACGTAAACTTTTTAACGTAAGAACGTAAATTTTTTAACGTAAAACGTAAACTTTTTAACGTAAAACGTAAAACTTTTTTTTATGTAAATTGTAAAACGTAAAAAACACCGTGTTAAAAAAACGACGCGTGAAAAAGCCGGGCGTAAAAACGGCGCGGGAAAAAGCCTGGCGTAAAAATGGCGCGTTAAAACGACGCGTGAAAAACCGGGTGTAAAAACGGCGTGTAAAAAACGGCGCGCAAAAAAGATTTGTTTTGTTAAAAAATCTGAATTGTTAAAAAATAACAATAAATATTGGGTCCCCTTGTTCCCACACCCCCTATATCTTATTTTCACATCCCCTAATGTATACGGGCCGTATACAATTATACGGCCCGTATAGAATGTTTTTGAATAGGAAAACGC
Source organism: Helianthus tuberosus (assembly GCA_030545235.1). Classification (NCBI taxonomy): domain Eukaryota; kingdom Viridiplantae; phylum Streptophyta; class Magnoliopsida; order Asterales; family Asteraceae; genus Helianthus; species Helianthus tuberosus. The sequence continues at coordinate 86,903,410 of CM060372.1, read as the reverse complement.
GCAGAGAATGTTTTTTTGATTTTATTATACACGACCCGTATATAGTTATACGAGCCGTATACATTGGTATACGATTTGTAAAACGTATACGGCTCAATGGATTTATTTTGGGAGGTTTTTGATGTTACCACATTTATACGGGCCGTATAACTGTATACGGGCCGTATATAATGGTGTTTTTAAAGTATCACGTTTTTTCCATTAAAAACACAATCATTCTAGGGTTTCTAAACTCTTCATCAACTTTAACAATGTTGATAAATGTTAATCGAAACACGCCGCTTAAATCGGAGCACATGTAGAGTAACTTTACCAATCAGTCCGTTGATGGAAACCTTAGCGATCGCAGATATCTTCGTGTTGGTTATTTATCGATTCCGAATAACTAGCAGAAGAACCCGACACAAACAAGTTCTCCACAGTTTGTTATTCAGATCTCTATTCGGTCATCTTTCCAAACTACAACACACGATAACTTTAAACTTTATATTGTGTGATTTGACCAGGAAATGATTGGAGGTGATTGCTACTTTTAATAATCTTTCATAGTTGTCAAATTCGATTTCAACAAATCTTTTCATTTTCCTTCAATTTCTAGAACATTCTCCGTAACATGAAGACGTGTCGGGTTCTTCTACTAGTGGTATTTTTAATGAAGTATTGAAGATTGAATGTGCAAACAACAACCATTTTGTACTACGGAAACGGTGGCTATGCGAAATACAAACCGCAACCGTTTTTTTACTACAGTAACGGTGGCTATGCGAAATCGAACCGCAATCTTTTGTGACTATGTTTTCTTTTTGAGCTTGATGGATGTCCGTTATCTTAGTTGAGGCGTGCATTGTTTAAATCTGAATATAACTAGATGTTACGTGTAACTTCATTAAACCAAGAACAAAGCCTATTTCGAAACACATGTGTTCATAACAACGTTGTTTATCAGCCTGTGTGAGCATTGGAAACCCGACAAACAGTCTTGACAACTGTGACAGCTTATCTATCGGTGTGTGTCACATCCATCCCATTATAGCAATCGATATGATTAATTTTACAAGTTTTTTTCTAATTAGCGTTGTTAACTACCAAAAGAATGCATACACAAATAGTTCTAGTGGACGAAGCAAAGAGACCGTTGTGTATCTAAATCAGGTTCTCAAACAATGTTCATCTTCGTTGTCCTTTGCTTTCTGCAATTCAAGCAGGCACCAATGCAAAACGTACTGTTTCAAAACACATGTAGACGAAAATAATAAAACAAGCAGGCATTGATTTTGCCAAGATTGAAGGAAAGAATCTGGCCATAAGCGTTGTGGATTCTCAGCGTAGCTCAATGGTCAAGGTGGCATGGTTTGTTCGGGAGTAAATCACCACCCAAAGATCAATAACTTGTGAGTGGGAATATGGCTATGAAGAATAGTATGGAAAAGAAGGGGTTTACGGTGTTTTGGTAGGTTGAAAGAGGTGAATGGTCTTGAAAGATTTGTTGAAATTGAAGAAAAGAGTAACTAGCAGAAGACGTGTCGGGTTCTTCTGCTAGTTATTCGGTTGGTCCACTTGTACCTCCATTCCCTAGAGAGAATACTTGTCCTTGCTGCCTCTTCGGTTGGTAAAAGACATAGGATGGTTTCTAATACAGGATCTATGGGTAAAAAATGATTGTATCAGACTCTCTACCCCCCATTTACTCTCTCTGACAACCCTAGACCCAAACCACCGCAATCCACCACGGTTCTGCGAAAAAAAAAACATCATCTGTTCATCATTGTTCTTGAAGATGAAGATGAAGAAACGATGGTTTATTCTCTTTAATCTATTAGAACGATCCTTGTCTTGAGAACCTGATTCTGATTTAAACAATGCACGAAGATCCTTGCATTAGACACAATTTGATGGAATTTGTGGATCAACAGAAATAACTGATAGAAGATACATATCATCCGTTCAAGTTGAGCTTACTGATGCAATTTGTTGGAATTTGTGGATTTCGGTTGGTTCAGATCTCGGAAGTACTGAACAACAGAAATAACAGCTTCGGTTTCATCAACCGGCTTTGAAAACCGTCCATTCATTATATGTGGTTCCAATGTCCTACTACTACAATCCTTCCAACGCCTGATTTCGATACGGGCCCACAAGAGTTGAGCAAGAATTGGGTCTGTCGCATGATAGAAGATACATATCGTTCGTTCAAGTTGAGCTTCCTGATACATATCGTTCGTAAGAAACTTTTCGTGCACTGAACCTTCAGTTATGTACCCTTCAATCTTCTTGAGTATTTTTATAACTTTATGCTTGCATCCACCACAATGAATATTACCTTTGAGTGAAAGAGTATGTTTAACTACAACACAAGCACATCGTCGCTCTCGTCGGCTTTAGAATAATCGTCGACGTCGTCGCTGGGGTTTTTTCTCTTCCGGTTACCAGGCCTATCATCTCCGTCTACGTTTGGTTTCCTCTACGAAGAACCATCAGCCGTTATCTGCCCTTTTTCCTTTGGTTTTCTGGTTGATTTTGAGAAAGAGAGAGAGAGAGACAGGGGAGGGTGAGGGTTTTGAATCGATTCCGGCGCTCAAGTTTCAAGTACTGCGCTCAAGTTTCAAGTACTGGAGTGAAAGATTTGTTAGAATTTGTGGATCAACAGAAATAACTGAATACAACCGGTCAAATCACACACTATATAAATTGTAAACTTATCGTGTGTTGTAGTTTGGAAAGATGACCGAATAGAGATCTGAATCAAGATTTACGTCTGATATCCAAGTTTGATCACATTTTGACTGAAATAACTGAGAACGATCCTTGTAATCATCAACCGGCTTTGAACGAGTCTAGAACACTCGTAATCCTCAACCGGCTTTGAAACCAGACGGAATCTACGAAGAAACTGTTGGAATTTGTGGATTTCGGTTGGTTCAGAAACTTAACAAGAGAAGCAACTAACACAAAGTATCTCGATATGGTTGGTGTAAAAGCTCACATTTTACTACGTTGACCATGTTTTTTGACAAATCATCTGCTTCCTGAATCTGAATCTGAAAGTTAACAAGACCCCTCAAGTTGTCATTCATAACAACTAAGCGTCTGGAGAAGAGTATGTTGATATAGGAGAGTTGATGCAATTTTCTAAGCATTTTATCGTGTGTTGTAATTTTAATGAAGCAATGAAGATTGAATATGCAAACCCTATCCGTCTTCTATTATGATTCGAAACATTCCACAAATTCCAACAAATTGAAAACAACGAGAACCATACCTGAAAACAAACCAACAAAAGTCTGCTGGCAAGAATCTTTTTTCACATGGTATTGAACGGACGATACGTATCTTCTATCATGCGACGGAACCAATTCGACCGAGTAATCAGTTGTATTTTTTTTAGTTGCTTCTCTTCTTAAGCTTATGAACCAACTGAAATCCACAAATTCCAACAGTTTCTTCGTAGATTCCGTCCGGTTTTCAAATCCGGTTGATGAAACCGAAGTTGTTATTTCTGTTGTTCAGTACTTCCGAGATCTGAACCAACCGAAATCCACAAATTCCAACAAATTGCATCAGGAAGCTCAACTTGAACAGACGATATGTATCTTCTATAATGCGACGGACCCAATTCCACAATCAACGTATACAGGTGTAAGAGAATGGCGAGTTATTTCAGTTATTTCTGTTGATCCACAAATTCCATCAAATTGTGTCTAATGCAAGGATCCTCGTGCATTGCGATAGTTTTTTTTGCAGAACCGTGGTGGATTGCGATGGTTTGGGTCTAGGGTTGTCAGAGAGAGAAAAGGAGGGGGAGAGTCTGATACAACCATATGGTAAAACTGTATACGGCTCGTATTCATATGGTAAAAATTGGTTTATTCTCTTTAATCTATTAGAACGATCCAAAAAACGAAAGGGATTTCGAGCAGTTGGTATTAAACCAATCATTTGTTGATGTTGGGTTTTCAACAAATCTTTGAGCAGTTATTTCAGTTATTTCTTTTGATCCACAAATTCCAGCTATGGATCAGACACATGTCACATAGTTTGTCAGTGAACAAAAGATATAGATATAGATGTAGATGTCTGCCTTAGATCGGTCATTCCTTGTGATACATGAACATTGTATTCTTGGCTTTCAGAAGAGTTGGTATTGAACCAAGAATACTTCAAACATTCTAAACCCTACCTGGAAACAAACCAACAAAATCCTGATAGTGAAAAACATCAGCAACAATTTTTTCTTTTCCTTCAATTTCGAGAACATTCTCCCTGTGTATGTGCTGGTGCTGTAAAAACCGGTGGTGAATTTGCGCACACAACTGAAGGTTCAGTGCACGAAAAGTTTCTTACGAAATGTACGTGACAAAACGAGTATGTTGGGAATTAAACGCATGTATGTGACAAAACAAGGATCGTTCTAATAGATTAAAGAGAATAAACCAAGTACTAATCATCTGCTTTCTGAATCTGAATCTGAATGTTAACTTTGACTCATAAACCCTTGAATCCCAACTCTTCTGTAAAAAAAAAATGTTTCTTTCATTTTCATGCGGTAAAACCGGTTTCAACATCAAGGGTTGTTTTTCACCCTATGTGAGCATTGGAAGCCCGACAAACAGTCTTGTAATTACGTCTTCAATCAAGACCGCATTGTTAACTTTAATGATGATTCGAAACATTCCGAATAACTAGCAGAAGAACCCGACACGTCTTCTTTGATGATTCAAAACATTCACGAACCACAATGGATTCAGACTCATACTACTCACCCTCCCATGAGGAAAAATTTTCCCGACGACTCAAGATAAAGGAGTTGGTTTGTGTTCATATCAGCGTTGTTTATCACCCTGTGTGAGCATTGTAAGTCCGACCACTAGCAGAAGAACCCGACACGTCTTCTATGATGATTCGAAACATTCACGAACAACAATGGACTCAGACTCATTGTTGCGAATTTGGTTTCTTCGGTACAGGCTGATGAAACCGAAGCTGTTATTTCGGTTGTTCAGTAGTTTCGAGACGACGTGGCTTCTCCTTACAACTCTTATGAAATGCCTCACCCTTCCTTTTATTCTGAAAATATTAAATAAAGAATAACACCATGCACGTATCCCTGCGTTGATAACTTCCGTTTTATTACAGTCATACGACGCGGCTTTTTGTTCTTCAATCTTTGTTATTTGTTAATGTTTTATTTTTTTATACTTTTAGAAATGTTTGACCACCTCACGACTGTAAAATGTCCCGTGTGATTGACACCTTAAATCCCTTAACCACTTTGAGAAAAATCTAATTTTCGAAGAATACGGGCTGTATAAAAGTATACAGCCCGTATATAGGTTCGTATACATTGTATACGACCAGTCAAATTATTTACACATGGTGTATACGGTCCGTATACTCTTATACGACCCGTTTGGAATTAAAAAAACTGACAAAGTCTGCTGGCACAGACTTTGTTACTTTTTTAAATTCTATACGGGTCGTATAACATTATATGGCCCGTATACACCATGTGTAAATAAGTTTTTACCATGTGTTAATATTAGGACCCTAAATATAATAATACGAAAATAGTAATAAAAAACAATAAAGACAAAAAGACAAAATTGAGTAAATTTACTAAACTAACCTTTTAGATTAAAATATTAAAGAATTAATAAGACAAAAAATATTTAATAGTACTTTTTAATTACTTTTAATCTCATCCATTGATCTTGAAGATCTAATGGTTGAAAAGTGGTTCTCTCGGTTCTTACAACTGGGGGTTGTTTTCATTTTAGCGCTCCCCTATATATATATATATATATATATATATATATATATATATATATAGGGTTAGGTTAATGTACAATAGCTCTTATCGTACAATATGTACGCGCTCATCTCAATCGTCCGATCTTGTGCGAGTTCAATTTTGAACATGCGATTTATGCTGAAAAACCAACATGCGAAATTGATACAAAAAAAAACATGCAATTTCATCAAAAAAAACCAACATGCGATTTCCAACATGCTTTTTTATAACATGCGATTTCACAATATTGTACGTATTGTACGTTAAGAGATATTATATTTTACACTTTCACTGTATAAATAAATAAATAAATAAATAAATATATATATATATATATATATAGGACAAAGATCCGTTAGGAACCACCCCTTATTGCGAGAACCGCGAGAACCACTGTGAACACTTGGCAAATTTGTAATTAAATGACATTTAATAAAAAAACACGCTCTCCTCTTATTTCAGCCCCTGTTCACCATCGTCATTCACAATCTAGGGTTTCGCTGGAGATTTTGCTTAATCGGCGACGGAGATCTACGGCGGTGAGTTTCACGGCGGCGATCTTACAGGGGATTCGATTGGGATACTGATTACGGCGTTGGGATACTATGGCGGTGAGTTTCACGGCGGCGATCTTACAGGGGATTCGATTGGGATACTGATTACGGCTCGTGTTGGAGTTGAACCTACGGCATCTGAAGGTTTTAGTTTTCGAATCCAATTCAGATGTTTATGCTATGATTTCAATTTATGATTTGCCCTTGATTCTAATCTCGTTTTGAAAGATTATTTGGTTGTTCTGGAATCGAAACAAGTTGCAATGACATGACGATGGCTGTTGTAAGTAATTCAATTTTACATATAGCATACTCCAACAGGTTTTATTCTATTAGAATCCCAAATAAATTAGGCATTCTTGTTTGGTGTTTGGTGGTAGTTGCAGGTCAGAAGTGATGGTGAATTTTTAGCCAAGTGGTATCTTCTCAGGTAAAAGGTTTATATATAAATCTTTAATTTGTCAATAGATGGTATAGTTTGTAATTTATGTTTACATTCACTTTAGCTTTTACTTGTAGTTGTTATTTAAGTATGCATTAAGTTGGTATTTTGTTAAAGTTATATGTTAATTGGTCAATTTTAAGGCTTGTTAAATCTATTATTGTTATAAGTATTAAACTGAAACATAAGCTATCTTACAAGTCAATTTCAATCTCAAAATAGGACTTAAACAAATAAAAACCTTAGAGCTGGTCACAAAAGGAGAGGTATTACAGTGATGTTGGTATTGGGAATTATCTATGATGGGTTTTCATCTTACCTATATAATGCATTATATTATCTTTATGTAATAGAAATTGATGAGCTAAATCGTTGTCTTGAAAAGATTGTTTTAGATTGAGAGAATTGTATATGCACATGTGCATGTTGATTGTAAATGATATTGTATTAACTTATATGCACATGTGCATTACGTTGAAAATTATACCATGTCGTTGATGTATGGATTCTGTTTATGTATGGATTCTGAACAGGTGCCTTATGGATGACTATCGAATTATGTACAGAATGGCATTACGTTAAAAATTATACCATGTCGTTGATGTATGGATTCTGAACAGGTGCCTTATGGATGACTATCTAATTATGTACAGAATGGCATTAAACAAAGGGTCTTGGGTGGCGGACAACTACAAAAAAATGGAAGAACAAGCCGACAACCGGGGAGGCATGGGTGGATTTTATGCATCTTATGGCGTGATGAGAAACACCAGAGTGAAGACGGGTCAAGATGGGTGGGGTTGGCACTGATGTTGATGCTGAATTCCCTACTCTAAATATAACGTTTAATCAATAGGAGGACATTGTGATGATGTACAACACTTATTATACAACAACTGGATTTTCCACACGCAACTACGTATATATTGATTATCACTTGTTTTTCTTTACATTCATTGTTTATACTTATTGTTTATCTACTTAACAATGTAATATTCATTGTTTTATTCATGTTCATTTAACATAAATTACCAATATGTCCACTGTTTCAACACATGCACACGTGCATTACCCAACGCGTGCATTTTCAACATTGAAACCGTAGCATCTAAACTTGTCGATTCATTGTTTCTAATGTCATTATGTTTTAAGTGCATGTACTCCATTTTCAATCCACCTATTATACATTGCAACGTATACATTATGCACATGTGCATTGCCACCATATACTATGTCAAACAACATTAAACATTACTACCTTTACGTTATGCACATGTGCATTACCAACATAATTTATGCCACACATTATATCACATCAATATGTGCCTGGGCATTTCCAACATATATTATACCATACACCATACAACATTGTAAACTACATATCCTATACAAACACCAACATGAATTACCACTATGCATCATAATATATAAATATGCACATGTGCATAGGCAACACAATCATTTACGTCACAATATTACACACTTGTGTATTTCTAACATATACTATATCAACCACCATATAACAATTGAAAACGTTGTAAATTGAATATAATCATCCGGTAACACATCATATATCACCACTATTCATACTAATTTACCTTATGCACATGTGCATTTCCAACATATACTATACCATATTACATCAAATTATGGAATTAACGATCACATAGTTGTCATCTTCCAATAAACAAATATAAATTATCGTTAAAAGAAGATAACCAACATATAAACCATCATACAAAAAACAGCCATGATTTTCAATATAACATCGTTCTATCCAACTTTCTTTCATTAATGTTTTCCACTGCCTTGTCGCCCTTATCATCCATCACATAAGATTCATCACATCGTGCATTCGTCTACTTGTAATATTCCTTGTATTTCTTTATCCTGCCGTAAATGCACGTGACATCAAAGAACAACGTTCAACAGAAAGTAACAATTGGATGCACATGTGCATATATTACCAACTGCATCATCGACTAATAACCAACCTTTTTTGGCTTTTCACTTAACACTTTTGTATTCACCTTCCTTATCATCTGGCAGTTTTGTTGCCCCTTTGTCATTCGATCTCAACAAAAGTGTTATTTTTCTTTGCTTTTTTCCATTTTTTTTTCCTACAATAATAATTGAAACATAATATAATCAAACATGCAATTTCAATTAGTATGTGCATTAAACAACCTTTTTCATCACTGTAACGTTATGAATTGGTGCATCTATATGCACATGTGCATCACATATTCTTATAATGATGCTTAAAATCAATCCATATGTAAAGTTTAATGTTATGTGCTTAAATTCAATATGCAAATATGCATCAATTTAAACAACAACATCAACAAAATCTAATTACACAGAATCATATACACGTATATTAAACAAAGCTGCTCATGTTTGCTATGCACATGTGAATCACATGAAACAATAACACCATCATATCCTAATTACACAAAATCACAATAACACCATCATATCCTAATTACCCAAAACCACGTATCTTACACAAAACTTCTCAAGTTCACTATGCACATGTGCATTACCTAAAACAACAACACCAGCATTTTCTAATTACCCAAAATCATATACACGTATCCTAAACAAATCTGCTCAAACTCACTATGCACATGAATGATATTATTAACTTTATTTGGTTCACATATACATACTAGGTCGCTATGGCACTGTATAAGATCTGTGCTATAACATAACAAGCACAGTTAACAGATCAACGAGTTGAATCACATTCATATAAATCATTGATGGAAATCAGAATCACTTCAAATTTACTGATAAAAAACAGATACCTAAATAACAATATATATATCTACTGGTAATAATCAGATCCTTACCGAGTGTTACTGATAAAAAAACAGATACTTAAAGCGTTGCACTTTGCCCTATTTTTATCCAAAGAAACCCAAGCGTGTTAACTTCCTCCTTCAGACGTGTCAGATTCGTTTGCTTCCTATTAAAAACATCATTCATGTTTCTCCATATAAACAATAGCATAATCTGAATGATTGAGAGCATAACCTGTTTCCATTTTTTAGATCCGCAGTATCGCTGATGCAGATACACAAAATCCTTCAGATCTAGCACGAATATTGATCCCAACTTGCACCATTCAGCGACAAAATCCCATAGACTTATTAACATAATCTAACATTAAATACAAATTATGGCAAATTATGCACATGTGCATATTAACATATTTTGTCAAGCTATGCACATGTGCATATCTATATATCACATAACACTACCTTATTAACATAATCTAACATTAAATACAAATGTGCATAACTATACATCACACCAAAATACAACTAAATACCTTATCTAATGTCACTTGCATCAACATTAACTACCTTATTCACATGTTATTGCACACTATGCACATGTGCATAACCACATATTACACAAGAATTACCTTACTAGCCAATTCTGTTAAACCTATGATGTCAAAATATGCACATGTGCATAGCTATATATCACACAATACAAAACGAAGCTTGAATCGACAAATAATCTATCACGACAAATTATCTATCATATAACAATATAAACGAATTGTATAAACTTGCAAACGGTGTCTCGATTAATATGACCATATCTATATTACCAATTCGTTAATGATTTCGTTGGCAGCGGCGATTTCGACGGCGATTAATTCCGGAGATACCGTCTTAGGGACACACTCATTGAATCGTCTATTCTTATAATATCTGGACGAATTTTGGGAACTAACCTCGATTATATGACGAAATTTGAAATAACTGCTGGTAAAATCTCAAATCTGAGATAAAATCTCAATCCAGATTCTTCAATATGGTGAACTGATGATGGTGAAGTGATGATGTATTCCAGACGATGATGAAATCGATTGTAATTGACGAATTCTTGATAGATTCAGGTTGTTGAGATTCTTGGATGTAATGAGAGTGGACGTGAAGATTGTATTAAATGTAATTTAAGTTTTGTTTGAAGTCCGATAATAAATGGAAGCAGCTAAGCGGGTTTTTTAAAGTTGTTTGGTATTTACAAAATTGCCCCATGTTCACATTGGTTCTAGCGGTTCTCGCAATAAGGGTGGTTCTCGCATGAACCCTACCCTATATATATATATATATATACATAGGGAGGAGTTCATGCGAGAACCACCCTTATTGCGAGAACCGCGAGAACCAATGTGAACACAACCTAAAATAGCTAAAAAAAACCTAAAAAAACCTAACCCCCACCCCCTCCCCCAAAAACCTAAACCTCCCCCCCCCCCCCCCAAGCTAAATGTTAAAAACTATAACCCTCAAAAAAGCTAAAAAAAACCTAACCCCCCCCCCCCCCCCCAAAAAAAAACCTAAACCCCCTCCCCCACCCTCCAAAAACCTAAACCCCCCACCCCCAAGCTAAAATGCTAAAAACTAAACCCCCAAAAACCCTAAAAAAATCTAAAAAAATAAAAAAAAAATCTAATTTTTTTTAATATTTTTTATGCTCAAATCGCTACTTTTAGTGGCAAAAAAAAAATTATTTTTAATTTTTTTTTGGATTCGAAAAGTAGCGATTTTTATATAAAAAATATTAATTTTTTTTTTGTGATTTTTAGCTATTTTTATGCATTTTTTGTTGTGTTCACATTGGTTCTCGCGGTTCTCGCAATAAGAGGTGGTTCTCGCATGATCTTCTCCCTATATATATATATATATATATAGGAGATGGGTCATTTAGGAACCACAATTTATTGCGATAACCGCGAGAACCAACGTGAACACAACCAAAAATACCTAAAAATATCTAAAAAACACACAATTTTTTTTAAAGTAGCTTGGATGGGGGGGGGGGGGGGGGAAGGGGGGTGGGTTAGGTTTTTGGGGGTGTGGGGTTGGGGGTTAGGTTTTTTTAGGTTTTTTGGTGGTGTAGTGGGTTTATTTTATTGTGTTCACATTGGTTCTTGCAATAAAGGTGATTCTCGCATGAACCCTACCCTATATATATATAGGTACGGGATCAGGAGAAAACACCCTAAAGTGTAAGAATGGTGAGAACGGATCTTGGTTGAACACTTGGCGTGCGATATAATTAGGGCGTAGGGGCTTTTTGGTCATTTTATCTTCCGCTTTTACAATTCGTGGTCACAATACTGCTTCATTTTTGGCCTTTAAGATTTTTTGGCGTTAACCAAATTTAATAATTTCTTGTTGTTTTACTGGTTTCATTGTATTAATCTTTTTGTTTCACATAAATAATATTTTGGCGTTTATGGCGTTTCCAAATCGTCGGCCATTGGCGTTTAGGATGATGGCCCATTGTTTGTTCTTAGATTCAATGGCGTTTAGACAAGATGACCTATTGTTCTATTATTATTATTTATATATTTTTTTGGCGTTTGTGGTATCTTGGCGTTTTACAAGCATTTTTTAAGAGAAATAATGTATTTTTTTCATAGCGGAAAATTATATTACAACCACAGGGGAAAAAATAGAAGCGAAAAAAATAAATTAACAAATCCTAATCGGATCTCTCTTCACAATCTTCACTGTCATCAGTCTCTTTCTTCTTTAATACTATAAGAACTGTCACCAAATATATGGCATTTTGTTTTTGGTCTGATTATTTGTTTGTTCGTTTTGTTGAAGTTGCTTTGTGGATGTTGGGGACATAGATCGATGCCGTGTTAGTGGGTTTTTCGCTTTGCTCTTCATCTTTATAATCATCCCACTCTTCAGTGTTATTGATCTTTTCTCCTCATCCAAGCCTTCTTCAAGAACAAAGAACACAAAATGACATATGACTGTCATCAGCCTCTTTTTCTTGAAGATTTGTCCATCTCATGCAGCAAAATTTTACTGAGTTACTCCCCTCACCTAACAATCCATTTAGTGAAACTTCACGCAGAACAATACTGAATATCTAACAAAGCATGTTAGCCATCTTTGATTTTTAATAATTTTTGGCGTTTTACAGTGAGTGGTATTTAGGAACATTGGCATTTGTTTTTTGGTGTGATCAAATGGAAGTTGCTTAAGAGCTATCATTTTATAGGATGTCTTTGGCGCGTAGTTTAGGCGGGATATTATTATAATAAATTATTCGTCGTTTCAGTTACTGTTTGTAATTACTGTTTTTGCTAAGCTTTATCTCTAAAGTCTGTAACACGTCGCATCTTTCAAGTTTGGCATTTTATATTTTAATATAATAAATGTTATTAATAATAAAGTTTACGTCGCTTTCAATTTACTGTTTTGTAGTTACAGTTTGTGTGAACTTCATCTGTTTATCGTTTCACTTTATTCTTTGTAGTTACTGTTTCTCGTTACCTTTTCGAGATTTTGGCGTTTTGTATTTTTAATGAGGTTTTATATAAAGATCGCACTTTGTTCTATTCTCTTGTACCATGCTTTTTATACTTTTTTTTTTGTGTTTTTATAATACTTGTCCAAAGTAATTTTATTATAGTTTGGGAGTTTTTGGCGTTTTATGGCATGATGGCGTTTTCACAAATATTTTTATCATATTTGACTTTGTTATTATATAACAATCAACTGAAAAAGAAAATAAAAAAAAATATAGAAACAATTGATCTTTCAAATCTTCACTGTCACCAGTCTCTTTCTTCTGTTGAAACATCTTCACTGGCGATTTGACTTTGGTATGATTCATTTTGTTTTTTTGTTGTGGAAGTAGCTTTTTTGTTGCCGTTTGGAAGCACAAATGACATGAGTTTTTTGTTTAATGTTCATCTTTATCTTCATCTTTATCTTCAACTCACTCATCAGTGTCATCCGTCTCTTCATGCCATTCAAAAATTCCCCAAGAACAAAGCACAAAAAATGACATAAATCTGACATCAGCCTCTTTTTCTTGAAGATTTGTTCATCTCATGCAGCAAAATGTTATTGAGTTACACCCCTTAGCTAACTTTTTGGTGTTTTACCGAGAAAAATAATGCCTCTAAATAAAAGTACCTTAAACCTCTAAATTTGGTCATGCTAAACTCAATAATGTTTTGCTGTATGAGATGGACAACATTGTTAATGCTCAGTTAAGAAAGATATCTAACAATGTTGTCCACCCCATTCAGCTAAACTTTATTGAGAACAAAACTGAATCTCCAAGAAATGACGTTTTTGCAATTTTGTGGTTTTTGTATGTTTTGGCGTTTATAAATTGGATGGAAGTTGAGGATAAAGTCAATAATATTTTACTCAATGAGATGGACAATATCCTCACTTAAGGATTTTGTCCATCACATTGAGTGAAACCTTACTGTCACACCCTGACTTTTGCGGAAGTGTGATTATGGTGTGACTTTCTTAATACCATTGCATTCAATCATAACAACAACTATATGATAAAACCATAGATTTGTCATCCATTAAATAAGTTTAGAACATAACAACATTGTTTTAAGACGCATACTTCAATTTCAAGTTATACAAACCATACGAATTGTTTATGAGTTCGCTAAGGACTCATCAAAAGATATTAAATAAAACCAAGGTTTGGAAGACGTGTCTCGTCCAGGAATAAGACACACTGACCAAACCCAAGGACCATGGATGACATCTTTATTCCTAACGCAACATAAAACTTCCAACGCCCGCCAGATCCACTTACTAATTCCCTGAAATACATGTAGTTTGAAAACATCAACAAAAGTTGAGCGAGTTAATGTGTTTGTTTGTGTGTATGAGTAAACCTTTGAAAGTATGTTTGTATGTATGTAAATCCTGGTATGAAAGCAACAAGGAAAACAAATCATCAATGGTTTGCAAGGCCATTGATATGTGTGAAGTGATGCAGGAAAACTCAAACCTAGCGGATTTGTCTCCGGGAATAAGACATAGTCACCACATGGGCCACCCTGGTCCGCATTGGTGTGGGCTTGCTACATCCAAAAGATCTATCACTCATGTCCCTCTGTCCTATAACGAGGATTAATGGCGTTAAGTGTTATACCCACCACTCACATGATCAAGCAGTACCCTTCCTTAGCTAACCATACCATGTATAAAACGTTGTAAACAGTTGTAACATGTACTTCACCCCCGAAGTTATAAAACTGAAAATAGTTAAAAGAAAAGGGGGACATGAACTCACAGTCTCGCGTCTTCGGGTCACAGTAACTCAAAGCTCCTTCGGTGAACACGACTACCTACAATGTACTAATGTCTATTAGACTGCCTTGGTTTAGTATTAATGTCTTTGAGTTACGTTTCTTTTATGCCTTTGATATTATTCCAAGTTATATAATTATTGTCAAAATAATTAATATTTTAACTTAAATTATATTTATTAAATTTTGGAATAATTGTTAAACAATATATATTAGTTTAATACTTTCCAAGTATTTATACTTGTATTTCCTTCCCAAGGATGGGGGTATCTTATACATGTGTATTCGTATTCTTGTATTTGTATTTTCATATAAGTTCCAAAAATAATATATTTTCAAGTCTATCTTTAGAAAATATATATATAAACTTATTTTTATCCAAAAATAATGTATTTTAAGTTTACTCAAGAAAATATATATTTTTTCCCAAAAATAATATATCATCTAAAAATTCCAAGTAAATGTATTTTTACTTCCCAAAAACAATATATTTCCTTCTTGCCATAATATGATATAACTTGTGATAATCATAAAAATTAATTTTTCGTTTCCTTGTGTCCAAAATATTATTATTTACCAAAATATACTTGTGAATTAGGTTCCAGAATATTTTGTAAGTTACATTTCTTGTTCGGTTTCGCCAATGTTTTGTGTGTAACTTGTATATTTATTCCTTGATATTTTGGAAATACTTTGGATTGTAATCCTTGGTATTTTGATGTGTTACATTATTTCATGCCCTAAACTAATATAACTAATACACAAAGTATACAAATAATCACACATGTGTGTCTTCAATGTATATATATTCTAAATATATATTTAGCCACTTTTGTTTATAAAAACCAACCTCCAATATTTGTATTTTTGTAATAAAAAATCATGGCAAAGTTTTTGTAACCATTTATTGTTGAAATACACTTGTAAGTGTATGTTTGCAAACATTTTTCTAAGTGTTTATATTTTTAGAAAATTTTGCCATAGTTTCCCCTAAAAATGGAGGTTTCCATGCTTTCAAGCATATCATTTTATTTTGTAAAATCACCACAATCAATTTACAATCAACTCTAAACAACTTACACTTACCGATCTTGTCAAACTCATGCATATTCTACTACTTCATGAACTTGAAAGTTTATGAAAATTTGTAGTAATTTGGTAGGGTGTTTAGTAAGTTTAGTTACCCTTTAAAGTGTGGTTGTTTATATAAAAACATCATTCTTGAATGACTTAGATGTTTACAACTTGTAATCATGTTTTATAAAAATGTTTCTTTATGAAAATTTCTTGTTACACAAGTGTTTCTACACTTGGTTAATCACTAAAAACAAGTCTTGTTTATATAAGAACCAAGATTATATGAAACTTATGTTTTTAACTTGGTTTCTTTGAAATACTATTTATAAATATTTAGATCCATATGATCAACAACTTACTTTAATCATGGTTTTTCAAGAAAACATTATTTCCTTCAAGTTCATGCTTTAAGTGTGGATGATCCATCATCCTACAACAATTTCAACTTTCACATCTTGCTAGACTATGTTTTTAATCATGATTTAGCAAGACCTTATGATGATTAACATCACTTCTACAAACGATCAAAGATCAACAAGCATAACAACTTATATTCATCAAGATATCTTTACTAAACAAGCTTATGTTCATGTTCACTTCATATGATTCTTTGGTGTTCTTGATGTTTTTGATCATGATTCATTATTAACCACTTAAAATAGATGTAACATAGATGGATCAAGGTTCTTACCACTAGCAGAAGGCTAGGGATGATTCAAGTGTAGAAATGAAGAGGATAAAAGCAAACAAGAAGGGTCCTTCAAGATTCAAAGCCACCATGCTCCTTTTTATACCTTCTAGCACCCTTGTAAGTGTATGGATTGTATGAAGGAAGTTGAATGATGATGATGGTGGTTGTGGTGGGTTTCGGCCGAGAACAAGAGCAAGGGTGGGATAGAGAGTGGTGTGTGAAGTGTGTGGACGATTATGAGTTCATGGTCTAGCATAACATACTTATAACCATCTAACCAAATTATCCTTTGGGTTTTATGTCATAAAAAGCACAACCAAGATCTATTTAACAAATGAAATAAAATCAAGGTGTGGGGGCCAAGCATGGGCCGTCCCATAGGTGGGGGGGGGGTCTAGCTTAGGTTTGAACCATTTAGTTGTAATCTAGTTCAAATTCAAGTATCGGTTACGTGTTTCAGTTATTAGATATTTTAGGAGGTGTTATGATGTTCGGGGATCATAACTAGCTTGGTAATGGTAAAACAGTGTTTCTAGTGTAAATTTGATGTTTTGGGTAGTGTCCGGTTGTTCGGTTAGATACTGATTCGTTAAGGTGCTAAACCTTGCGGTTTAGTGTTCTTTATGAACCCTTTTGTGACACTTTTAATTACCGACACTTAGGAAAGCATTCAGGACCATTTTATCATGTTTCTGCATAATATTAATATGTTTAAATGCTGATTTATGCTGAATTTTGCTGAATTCAGGACTTTGGGTGAGTTTTAGGCACTTTCTGGCACCTAAACTATCACCTAGAAAAGAAGTTTTGTGATCCCTACTTCCCTACACTCTATACTAGTGCAGTACTTAGTTTCTGGCTCATACTGGATCTCAAAACACTATCTGTCTATGTGCTGAGTTTTGTCAGCATTTGCTGATTTATCTGTTTACTGTGCTAACTGTGCTTTGTGCATCATTTATGTCAATATGTTTGCATGCAGTAATGACATGACATGACATTATGCAATATGTGATGCACATGTAATTATAATGCAGTAATCAGGAAGCAGTTAATTGTAATTCAGCACAGTCATGAAGCACTAATCAAGATTAATTAATTGTACAAATACCTGGATTTTTTATAGTTGTCACATTCTCCCCCTGTTAAGAAAATTTCGTCCCGAAATTTTTAAGCTCTACTACTAGCTGCAGGGGTGTTAGGGAATAAATGCGGGTATTTTGCTTTCATGCGGTCCTCACGCTCCCAAGTAAACTCTGGGCCGTGATGTGCGTTCCATCGAACCTTAACAAGTTTAACACTACTCCTTCTAGTTTTGTTAACTTTCCAATCCGTGACCTCAACAGGTTCTTCTGTAAAATGGAGTGTGTCGTCAATGTGAATTTCGTCGGCAGGAATAACCACCGTTTCTTGAGTTGGACTCTTTTTCAGATTAGATACATGGAATGTATCATGAACACCATTTAGTTTCGCAGGTAGTTCCAACTTGTAAGCCACAATGCCAATCCTTTCTAGGATTCTGAACGGTCCGATATATCGTGGGTTTAACTTTCCACGCTTCCCAAAGCGTGCCACACCTTTCTAAGGTGAGACTTTTAACAGAACCATATCTCCCACTTCAAATTCCAAAGGTTTCCTTCTTTGGTCCGTGTAGCTCTTTTGTCGGTCACGAGCCACCTTAATGCGCTCTCGGATCTGTATGATCTTATCTATCATTTCTTGAACCAATTCGGGACCAACTGGCTATCTATTGCCCACATCTGCCCAACATAGCGGCGATCGACACTTGCGTCCGTAAAGAGCTTCAAACGGTGCAGCTTGGATTGTTGTATGGTAGCTGTTATTATAGGAGAACTCGACCAAAGGTAGGTGAGTGTCCCAACTGCCATCCAAGTCCATTACGCAAGCTCGCAACATATCTTTAAGCGTCTGAATCGTTCTCTCACTTTGACCATCTGTCTGTGGGTGAAATGTTGTGCTCAGATTCAGCTGTGAACCAAACGCTTCTTCCGTCTCTGTCAGATATAATCGACATAGACACTCCATGACGTGCAACTATCTCCCTTAGGTACAGCTCAACTAGCTTACCAGTGTTATCCTTTTCTCTGATCGGTAAAAAGTGTGCAGATTTTGTCAGACGGTCTACGATTACCCAAATTGTATCATGACCTCTGGGTGTCCTTGGCAGCTTTGTTATAAAATCCATTGAAATCTGCTCCCATTTCCACATGGGTATCTTAGGTTGCTGCAAAAGACCTGAAGGCTTCTGATATTCGACCTTTACTTTGGCACAGGCTAAGCACTTTCCAACATAAGTTGCAACATCACCTTTCAGTCTTGGCCACCAGTAGAAATCTTTCGAATCTTTGTACATCTTATCCGATCCTGGGTGGATCGAGCACCTTGACTTATGAGCTTCATTGAAAATCACGTCTCTAAGACCACCAAAGAGGGGAACCCAAATTCGTTTCATAAAACACAATGTTCCTTCCTCATTGGGTATCAGCTTCTTCTCCATCCCTCGGAGATATTCATCCTTAAGATTTTCCTTCTTAAGAGCTTCTCTCTGCGTAGCACGAATGCGCAACGAGAGGTATGTCTGTATAATCATCTCCAAAGCCCTAACCCTTATGGGCTTAATCCTCTCTTTTTAACTCAAGGCGTCTGCCACCACATTCGCCTTTCCTGGGTGATATTTGATTTCACAATCATAATCGTTTAACAGGTCCACCCATCGGCGCTGTCTCATATTAAGCTCTTTCTGATCGAATATGCGTTGTAAGCTCTTGTGATCTGTAAAGATCGTACAACGCGTACCATACAAATAATGTCACCAAATCTTCAAAGCAAACACCACAGCGCCTAGTTCCAAATCATGTGTGGTGTAGTTCTTCTCATGAACTTTCAACCGGCGCGAAGCATAAGCGATAACCTTCTGTCACTCCATTAGCACACAGCCTAATCCCTGACGCGAGGCATCGCAGTATACCACAAAATCATTGGTGCCTTCGGGTGGGGATAAAATAGGTGCATCTCAAAGCTTGTTCTTCAGCAACTGAAAAGCTTCCTCTTGTTTATCTCCCCATTCGTACTTCTTATCCTTCTGAGTAAGGAAGGTCAGCGGTTGAGCGATTTTAGAAAAATCCTCAATGAATCTGCGATAATATCCTGCCAAACCCAAAAATTGTCGGATCTCTGTTGGCGTCTTCGGAGTTTCCCAGTTCTTAATTGCCTCGATCTTGGTGGGATCCACATGGATTCCATCTTCGTTCACTACATGACCGAGGAATTGTACCTCACGCAACCAGAACTCGCACTTTGAGAACTTTACGTATAGTTTCTCCTTCTTGAGCAGCTCTAAAATGGCTCTAAGGTGTTGTTCATGCTCTTCCTTAGTCCTTGAATAAATCAAAATATCGTCGATAAATACAATCACGGATTTATCTAGATATGGCTTGCAGACTCTGTTCATCAAATCCATAAACACTGCTGGCGCGTTTGTCAAACCAAACGGCATCACTAGAAACTCGTAATGTCCATATCGAGTTCTAAAGGCAGTCTTCGGAATACTCTCTTCTTGAATTCGCAGCAGGTGATAGCCTGATTGAAGATCGATCTTGGAGTAGTAACTTGAACCTTGAAGTTGATCGAAGAGATCATCAATCCATGGTAAGGGATACCGATTCTTGATGGTTAACTTGTTTAGCTCACGGTAGTCAATGCACATGCGAAAACTACCGTCCTTCTTCTTGACGAACAAAACTGGAGCTCCCCAAGGCGAGAAGCTTGGTCTGATAAATCCCTTGTCTAACAACTCCTGAAGCTGCGTCGACAGCTCTAGCATTTCTGATGGTGCCAGTCGATAAGGTGCCTTGGCTACAGGCGCAG
The DNA here is from genome assembly GCA_030545235.1 of Helianthus tuberosus. Lineage (NCBI taxonomy): Eukaryota > Viridiplantae > Streptophyta > Magnoliopsida > Asterales > Asteraceae > Helianthus > Helianthus tuberosus. Next base: position 86,882,851 of record CM060372.1, on the reverse strand, counting down.
CGCCTAGAACCAAGTCAATATGGAATTCGACGTGTCGTTGCGGCGGTAATCCTGGCAAGTCTTCGGGGAAGACTTCAGGATATTCCTTTACCACCGGGATATCTTCCAGCTTCGGCTCATCGGCTTCCTTATCAACAATGTGTGCCAGGAAGGCAACACATCCTTTCTGCATAAACTTTCGGTCCTTCAAACAACTGATAATCCTTAGAGGCGTATCATGCTTCTCTCCATGCACTACAATCGTCCCTCCATTCGCCATCGGGACGCGAATGATCTTCTCATGGCATACGATCTCAGCTCGGTTACTCGATAACCAATCCATTCCAACTACCACATCAAAGCTTCCCAACTCGACTGGCAGAAGATCAAGCATAAACTCACGCTCTCCAAGTTCTATCATGCAACCTCTAATCACTTCATTCGCTTCTATTAGCTTTCCATTAGCTAGTTCTATCGAGTACGGAATATCTAGCTTACTGGCAACTAACCCAAGTATTTTCTTAAATTCTAGGGATATAAAGCTATAATCGGCACCAGTATCAAACAGTACAGATGCAAAGTGTTGGTTGATAGGGAACGTACCCGTGACTACGTTCGGATCTTGACGTGCTTCTCTAGCCCCAATGTTGAAGACTCTTCCTTGGGCTTGGTTGTTCTTTGGGCAATCTCTCTTGAAATGCCCAACATTACCACAGCTAAAGCAACCTTGTCTATTCCCAGTACCGCCCTGATTGTTGTTTGCTCCACGGTTTCCACTACCAGCTTGGTTTCCAGAACCACCACGATTTCCATTTCCTCCCTGGTTGTTTCAATCACCATCACCGTTTCCACCACGGTTTCCATTGCCATTTCCTCTTTGGCCACCATTCCCACGACTCGTACCAACCCAACACGTCTCCTTCGAATGACCATTCTTTCCACAAGTTTCGCACTTCCTAACTCTACACTGGCCGGCATGATGATACTGACATGCATTACATTTGGGCAAGGTGCCCAAGTATCCTTTTCCTTTGATCTCAACACCAGTAGCAGCACTAGTAGCAGCAACTTGTGCTTCAACTGGTGGGTTAGAGTCCTTACGCTTGTTGACATTGCTGCTCGCACGAGTACCCTTCTTGAAGTTGGAGAACTTCCGTTTGTTCTCTCCAGACGGCTCGACATGAGTCTCCTTCTTATTTCCATCAGAGATAGAGAACTTGTTTAGCCTAATCGCTTCTTCAGTTAAGGCCAAACTCAGATCAATGGCCTCAGTGATCGTTGGAGGCTTTGATGTCGTCACCATGCTCATGATTTGGGGTGCCAATCCCCAGATAAAACGCTCGATTCGCTTGAACTCCAGTTCAACCATGTAAGGAACTACGCGAGACAGGTCATGGAATCTCTGTACATACTTAGAAATCTTTGGACCATCCATCTTTAGATTCCAGAACTCGGTTTCCAATTTCTGAATCTCAGCCCTTGAACAGTACTTCTTGCGCATAAGTTCTTTCATCTCGTCCCAAGTCATAGCATATGCAGCTTCCTCTCCCAGAGTCTGAACCTGAAGGTTCCACCATGATAGAGCTCCATCTAGGAAAAGTCCAAAAATGTAGGTGACCTGGTGCTCTGGCGCACACTTGCTCATTCGCAGCACAGAATCTGTTTTCTCAGCCCATCTAACGAAAGCTACAGCACCTCCAGTGCCGTCAAAGTTCAGAGGCTTGCAATCAAGGAACTGCTTGTAAGTACAGCCCGTACAAGGAACATCATTCACAGAAAGTGTTAGCAAACGCACGTGGAGTGTCCAAATGTAACGTAATGTGGCTTAAGTGACTTAAACATTACCGTGAGGTGGGTTATTTCCTGAGGTACCTCCGTTGTGTTCAGAGCGCAAGTCCTCATGTTGTGCGATTGCTTGTGAAATCCGTTCTTGCAGTTTAGCCTCTGTTGTGGGCAACTGATTGTTTCTTCGAGGAGGCATCTTCTAAAAGAAGATTGTATAGGTCAGGTCTTATGTATATAATAAGTAGCATGTATATAGTAGCGTTTATCATAACAAGTAAGCATGTAATCATCACAATCATGGCATAAACAAGTAATTTAACATCGTATTTAATGAGAACATTACGATTGAGCTTTCATTAATCATCGACCACAATACAGTTACATGTTTTACAAAGTATCACATCAAAATGGACTACATGGTCACACTACCCTTGTCCAAAATGTCTATCAATCTATGATAAGTCATACAAAAAAATGGTCTCCAAAAGGACTCAATATCGATGCTCTCATCAAAAGCAAGCTACCTACATAAAACCAAAAAAACCGGCTATGCTGATGGTGGTGGAGGAACAAAAAGCAAGCTGCGCACATGCGCTAGCTCCTCCTCAAGATCATAAACGTGACGCAACAGATAGCTGATCTGCTGCTCCATGGTGAGAAATCGAACATCAAAATCTGGATAAGGCAAAAGAGGAGCGGGTGGAGTCGCAAAAGGTGACGGACATGAACAAGGTGGAGGATGTGGAATCCTCTCAAGCTCCATAACTCTACGACACAGAATCTCTTGCTGAAGCTGCAATAACAAGAGTAACTCATCCCTCGTGTAACCAACAAAGTGCGAAGGATGGTAGGGATCAAAAACTGGCATGGTGTTAGGTGGAAACCATATGAGTGGCTCGCCTAGTGGTGAAGAAGTAAAATGAGTAGTAGGTGTATACTGAGGCATGTGAGGAAAAGCTGCGGTCACATGTGGGTCATGGCCAGGCTGCTGGCTAAAGGGGCCTTCCCCTGGAAGGGGTGCGGGCATGTCCTGCAAGAAAGTGATAGGCAAGTCGGCACGGTGTACATCTGACTCAACCGGATGAAGAGGGGCAACATCAACAGGTGCATGTGTATGTGGGGGAGTGACTGGATCAATAAAAGGAGGTACATCATCATCTATCCATCCATTGCTGGTGAAAGCGTATCGGGGGTCTATCCGACTGGCAAAAGAAGCATGGTCAGCGGGTTCAGGAATCGGATCTGGTATGAGCGGTGCAATGTCAGGTATGCCAAATGGTATAGGAACATGATCAGGCAAAGGCTCAGGAGCTGGTATCGGCTTAGGATCAGCAGGTGCATCAACAGGCTGATCGTCAGGGGCAAAGTCTAGCTCAAGGTCAAGCTCAAAGTCATGTCGAGGAGTAGGTGCGGCAGACAAGGCCGTGTTAGTATCAGAATCAGTGGGGTAACGCTGCAGTCCCACTGCATGCAAGGTGGAGGATAACACAAACTCAAAGGAATCTGGAACAGAATGATCAGAGGAAACCTCAATAATAGGAATCCCACCGAGTGGAACAACAATGACATCCTCAGCTAAAACTCCATCACCCTGGGCATCATCAGGGGGATCATCAATAAAAATATCGACATCATCATCAGACAAGTCATCAAAAGGCAAATCCTCGAAAGGAAAGGCCGCAAGAGGCAAAGGGGCGAGGATCGGTGCCACGACATGCTCACCATCGGGATGTCCGAGGATGAGATGGTCTTGGTCAGGAATAGGAATAAGAAAGGGATCCTCGTCGGGGATACCATCAGCATGCGGTAAATCAACGCCAAAGTCGGACAGCGCAAAAGGCTGAAAATCGTCGTCATCGTCCGACATCATCTCCGGGTCACTCTCGGTATCGGAGGTAAAGATCTCTGGCTCTGGGACGATCTCATCGTCAGAAACAATGGCCATGGGGTCGACAGTATCAGACAGTCCACTCTCAGATGAAGACATAGCGTCTGTAACAAAACATTCACAACATATGCACATATATCAACAACCATTATTAAGCATGTAATTAATAACAATGTAATCACGTATTCTTCCTAGTCTTCCCAGACTATCCCACCCAGTCTCCCAGACTGAACTACCCAGTCTCCCAGACTAAACCGCCTAGTCTCTCAGACTAAACTCCCAGTCTCCCAGACTAAACCGCCTAGTCTCTCAGACTAAACTCCCAGTCTCCCAGACTAAACCGCCTAGTCTCTCAGACTAAACTCCCAGTCTCCCAGACTGAACTACCTAGTCTCTCAGACTAAACCTCCCAGTTTCTCAAACTGAACTACCCAGTCTCTCAGACTGTACTTCCCAGCCTCTCAGATAATCATAAACTTTGAAATGTGTTTCGTGTCTTTGTATTTAGAAAAATGTTTGTTTCCTGGATCTGGGCGTTTCGTATATGCAATGAAAACATGTTTGTAAAAACGTTTTCGTGAGAGCCTTAATGATTGTAGTCTAGACTCAAGAAAGAATCCTAGTTCGCTACAATCGAAGCTCTGATACCAAGCTGTCACACCCTGACTTTTGCGGAAGCGTCATTATGGTGTGACTTTCTTAATACCACTGCATTCAATCATAACAACAACTATATGATAAAACCATAGATTTGTCATCCATTAAATAAGTTTAGAACATAACAACATTGTTTTAAAACGTAGACTTCAATTTCAAGTTATACAAACCATACGAATTGTTTATGAGTTCGCTAAGGACTCATCAAAAGATATTAAATAAAACCAAGGTTGGAAGATGTGTCTCGTCCAGGAATAAGACACACTGACCAAACCCAAGGACCATGGATGACATCTTTATTCCTAACGCAGCATAAAACTTCCAACGCCCGCTAGATATGACCTGAAATACATGTAGTTTGAAAACATCAACAAAAGTTTAGCGAGTTCATGTGTTTGTTTGTGTGTATGAGTAAACCTTTGAAAATATTTCTGTATGTATGTAAATCCTGGTATGAAAGCAACAAGGAAAATAGATCATCAATGGTTTGCAAGGCCATTGATATGTGTGAAGTGATGCAGGAAAACTCAAACCTAGCGGATTTGTCTCCGGGAATAAGACATAGTCACCACATGGGCCACCCTGGTCCGCATGGGTGTAGGCTTGCTACACCTAAATAGATCTATCACTCATGTCCCTCGGTCCTACAACGAGGATTAATGGCCTTAAGTGTTATACCCACCACTCACATGATCAAGCAGTACCCTTCCTTAGCTAACCATACCATGTATAAAACGTTGTAAACAGTTGTAACATGTACTTCACCCCCGAAGTTATAAAACTGAAAATAGTTAAAAGAAAAGGGGGACATGAACTCACAGTCTCGCGTCTTCGAGTCACAGTAAGTCAAAGCTCCTTCGGTGAACACGACTACCTACAATGTACGAATGTCTATTAGACTGCCTTGGTTTAGTATTAATGTCTTTGAGTTACGTTTCTTTTATGCCTTTGATATTATTCCAAGTTATATAATTATTGTCAAAATAATTAATATTTTAACTTAAATTATATTTATTAAATTTTGGAATAATTGTTAAACAATATATATTAGTTTAATACTTCCCAAGTATTTATACTTGTATTTCCTTCCCAAGGATGAGGGTATCTTATACATGTGTATTCGTATTCTTGTATTTGTATTTTCATATAAGTTCCAAAAATAATATATTTTCAAGTCTATCTTTAGAAAATATATATATAAACTTATTTTTATCAAAAAATAATGTATTTCAAGTTTACTCAAGAAAATATATATTTTTTCCCAAAAATAATATATCTTCTAAAAATTCCAAGTAAATGTATTTTTCCTTCCCAAAAACAATATATTTCCTTCTTGCCATAATATGATATAACTTGTGATAATCATAAAAATCACATTTTCGTTTCCTTGTGTCCAAAATATTATTATTTACCAAAATATACTTGTGAATTAGGTTCCGGATTATTTTGTAAGTTACATTTCTTGTTCGGTTTCGCCAATGTTTTGTGTGTAACTTGTATATTTATTCCTTGATATTTTGGTAATACTTTAGATTTGTAATCCTTGGTATTTTGATGTGTTACATTATTTCATGCCCTAATATAATATAACTAATACACAAAGTATACAAATAATCACACATGTGTGTCTTCAATGTATATATATTCTAAATATATATTTAGCCACTTTTGTTTATAAAAACCAACCTCCAATATTTGTATTTTTGTAACAAAAAATTATGGCAAAGTTTTTGTAACCATTTATTGTTGAAAATACACTTGTAAGTGTATGTTTACAAATATTTTTCTAAGTGTTTATATTTTTAGAAAATTTTTCCATAGTTTCCCCTAAAAATGGAGGTTTCCATGCTTTCAAGCATATCATTTTCTTTTGTAAAATCACCACAATCAATTTACAATCAACTCTAAACAACTTACACTTGCCGATCTTGCCAAACTCATGCATATTCTACTACTTCATGAACTTGAAAGTTTATGAAAATTTGTAGTAATTTGGTAGGGTGTTTAGTAAGTTTAGTTACCCTTTAAAGTGTGGTTGTTTATTTAAAAACATCATTCCTGAATGACTTAGATGTTTACAACTTGTAATCATGTTTTATAAAATGTTTCTTTATGAAATTTTCTTGTTACATGTCACACCCCGATATTTCCACGTATTACCGGTGGGGAGTAATGTGACGTAGTTGATATCATAGACAATTTATATTATCACAGTTTAATACACAACGGAAGTCGAAAGATAAAATCATTACAAACCGAATAAAAACTAATATCGAATGTATTACAAAACGGTTGTAAGGATCCACAGGCGGATCAAAGTTCAAAAGTTTATTGTTCAACAGATTTAACTTCTAAGCTTGCAAGACTCTTTATTGAAGCTAGGAGTAGCCAGCCTATTCCGTTTAGTACCTGCACTTAACCTTTTTGGAAAATACGTCAGTGTACACTGGTAAATACAATTAACCGACTCATTTTGAAAATGTTTAAGAAAATTGATTTGAATGCACATGGCACAAAATAATCTTTTATAACTTGGGATAATTATTTATATATAAACTTGTAAAAGAAATACATGTTCGTTATACGTTCAGTAGCCCGGGTTGACACCGGGTTAAAGATTAATAGACACACCACATGATATAATCCCGTGGCGAGTTATTCTCAATTCCGTCGGTTATACCTTTATATATATATATATATGCACTGGCAGGTGTATGCCTACACCCCGTGCTTAGGTCATGGCCATTTCAATGAATGATGCCAAGGATATCAGGGACATGGTCATTAACCCCCCAAAGGTTTTAAGCAAACAAAACAATTTAAACGGGTCATCTCAATAAGTTAAAATTCATACGATTAAAAATTCAATGCCCGACCAAGCGGTATTTTATATACCGTACCCCAAGCCCGTATAAGGGAAAATAAGTTAAAAGTATTTACCTGAGCAAGTATAATTCACAAACAGCGAGTGCAAGTAGCTTTTACCGGGCTACTAATCTGGAACGAAGGTTTTTAATAACCTATTATATTCCTAACGAGTCTTAATTAAGCCTAAACTTAGACCGGTTAGTTTTAAAGGAAGATATACGGTTCAAAACGCACGATTAAGCGATGACCGGATTAGAGTGTGGTTTAGACCCGAAAAGTTTGTATACTTGTATAGTATGGGTAAACTAAACACATTCTGGATTTTGAGATAAAAACGATAAGGTTTGACCCGTTTCGGCTAATTTATGCAAACTAGTTACATAAACCGCACCGAACGCGAATAATGCGTTACGGGTAACCAAGTGGGTCATGAACAGGTTTCTTAAGTTAATATGCCTTAAATATGTTGTGATATCAGTAGGATATCTTCCATTATGCCCAAAATGGATTTAAATTCATATTATGCCCCGTAGGGGTATTTTGGTCATTTTAAAGGTTATAAAAGAGTTTAAATACTATTCTGAGTTTCAGGTCTGATATATTCAGTAAAAATACTTATTTTTATAAGTCATAACAGTAGGGTATGGCATATATGTGAAATTTACCTTTTATAACCAAACTATGCACCATAGGGGCATTTTGGTAATTTCACATAAGCTTTAAAGGTCAAAATTTGAAATATGAGTTTAAAAATTTTTCTTACTGTTAAAATATAAAAATTTTCTTAAAACATCAGTAGGTATTAAGTCTTATATGAGAAAAATGGTTTTAATACATACTATGCGTTTTAAACGCGTAAAAAGACGGTTTTAAGCGATTTCTGGGTTTTCAAAGAAAATCTGATATTTTTTTTATCATTCTAGAAGACTCAAAATATTTTACTTATTATATAAAATCAGTAGAAAAGGTTTGGTATCAAAATATTATGTAAAACTCATTTTATAGGCCAAAAGGGCAAAAACCGACAATTACCGAATCAAAGCTATAACCCTATGTTATACTCAGGCTAAAAATAAATAAAAATCTTCAAAAATCCCAAAATATTATTTTACATCAGTAGGTAAAAAGTTTGGTATCAAAAATTGGGTTTCGATGGGCTCTTATGCTAATTACGCCGTTTAATTAATAAAAAGCTTTCTAATTACGCTATTGAGCATAACCCTTAATCTAGACCTCCAACTGATGAGAAAATTTAGGGACATGTCTATAAATCAGTAAGAAAGATTATAGTCCTCTCACATTTTCAAAATTCTTGTTTTAAGGTCAAAAGGGCATTATGGTCAATATTTAGGCATATAACGGAAACATGTACATGAATCGAATAACTAATGAACCAAGTTGTATAATCACAGAGGGTTATACTAACATGTAACCTGGTCCTAATAAAGCTCTAAGGCATTTCTAAAATATGCTTTAATGGGGATTGAACTGAAAGTCAAAGCAAAAGTCTACTTTTGTGACTTTCGGTTCTGAACCGAGCTTAAACTGAAAATTGTCGGGTTGAACATGCGTAGACATGTTCTTACATTAATTATCAAGTTATACAAGTGATAAAACAGGTTTCATAGCTTCTACATTGTTAATTATGTGTTTATGCAAAAATTAGCTTTCTGTTGACTTTTTATAACCAAGTTTGACCCGACAATTGACCTAGTTAGAGTGGGAATCAGAGGGTGCCCTTTTAAGGGTTTATTACCCACATAAATACCAACTCAAAGCTACTTTTAATTCGAGAATTGACTGGACCATTAGTGATTAATCACTAAGTCAAACCTTAATTATGACGGTTTGACTTTGGGCCATTAAACTAATTAAAACTGAATTAAGAAAGGTTAAGGACACTTACTGAAGTCCTATGCACGACTAAGGATCCTTAGGAAGTGGTCTTGAGCTCCAGGAATCTCCAGAACAAGTGTTTGGAAGCTTTTCAAGTGAACTGCTTAAATGTGAGTTCACAAGTTGCAACAATGGCTCTATTTATAGCCATGAATGGGTCTTGGAGATTGCTACAGGTGTTATGGCAACTCCAGAGGTGATAACAAGTGTTAAGGGACGTGTTTCAAGCAGCTAGAGGATGGCAAACTTGCGGAATTCGGCAAACATGCAAGCTGCCACGTTAAACAAGTTTTTGCTGATCTGGTAGTCCGTTGCGCTACGCCACGGGGAAGTGCCCAGGTGGTGGCGCAGCGCCAGCAACAAGCTTATCAGCAATTCAAGTTTTAAAAATGACAGTTTCACCCCCTGGACCTTCTAAAGCGCAATTTCTTCCATTTTAAGCACTTTTAACCCATGAAATTTATATTTTTGTGATCCATGATGTATAACCAAACATCGTTAGGTACGGTTTCATTAAACGATAACCGAAAACACAAGTTTTTCCTCGTTGACGCTTTTAACCCCTTAATTACGAAAGTTAGTGTATCTTTCTCATACGATATCAAAACCTTGTGAAATTTTTACCACTTATTCTTGGGAGTATAATTAATCGTTACAAGGCATCGGGTTTGCTAAAAGGTCACTCAGAGGTATAACTTAAACATGTTGACACATTTAACCCTTGCGTCTTGTAAACTTTCACTTTCTTCCACAAACGGTTTCACACGCTTCATGATACATTCGTTTTAGGGTATAAACATCGTGTAAGGTTGTTGAAAGGCAAAATTATCAAATGTTGACACTTTGTATCCTTATATACATATACTTTCTTTGTTTGTCAACTTTAGTCCCTCATAATCAATCCGTTACACGTTTAAAGTCCATGACACGTGTCGATACTATATTGGACATGATTTTACGAGGTGTTACATTACACAAGTGTTTCTACACTTGGTTAATCACTAGAAACAAGTCTTGTTTATATAAGAACCAAGATTATATGAAACTTATGTTTTTAACTTGGTTTCTTTGAAATGCCATTTATAAATATTTAGATCCATATGATCAACAACTTACTTTAATCATGGTTTTTCAAGAAAACATTATTTCCTTCAAGTTCATGCTTTAGGTGTGGATGATCCATCATCCTACAACAATTTCTACTTTCACATCTTGCTAGACTATGTTTTTAATCATTATTTAGCAAGACCTTATGATGACTAACATCACTTCTACAAACAATCAAAGATCAACAAGCATAACAACTTATATTCATCAAGATATCTTTACTAAACAAGCTTATGTTCGTGTTCACTTCATATGATTCTTTGGTGTTCTTGATGTTTTTGATCATGATTCATTATTAACCACTTAAAATAGATGTAACATAGATGGATCAAGGTTCTTACCACTAGCACAAGGCTAGGGATGATTCAAGTGTAGAAATGAAGAGGATAAAAGCAAACAAGAAGGGTCCTTCAAGATCCAAAGCCACCAAGCTCCTTTGTATACCTTCTAGCACCCTTGTAAGTGTATGGATTGTATGAAGGAAGTTGAATGATGATGATGGTGGTTGTGGTGGGTTTCAGTCGAGAACAAGAGTAAGGGAGGGAGAGAGAGTGGTGTGTGAAGTGTGTGGAATATTATGAGTTCATGGTCTAGCATAACATACTTATAACCATCTAACCAAATTATCCTTTGGGTTTTATGTCATAAAAAGCACAACCAAGATCTATTTAACAAATGAAATAAAATCAAGGTGTGGTGGCCAAGCATGGGCCGTCCCATAGGTGGGGGGGGGGGGTCTAGCTTAGGTTTGAACCATTTAGTTGTAATTTAGTTCAAATTCAAGTATCGGTTACGTGTTTCAGTTATTAGATATTTTTAGGAGGTGTTAAGATGTTCGGGGATCATAACTAGCTTGGTAATGTTAAAACAGTGCTTCTAGTGTAAATTTGATGTTTCGGGTAGTGTCCGGTTGTTCGGTTAGCTACTGATTCGTTAAGGTGCTAAACCTTGCGGTTTAGTGTTCTTTATGAACCCTTTTGTGACACTTTTAATTCCCGACACTTAGGAAAGCATTCAGGACCATTTTATCATGTTTCTGCATAATATTAATATGTTTAAATGCTGATTTATGCTGAATTTTGCTGAATTCAACACTTTGCGTGAGTTTTAGGCACTTTCTGGCACTTAAACTATCACCTAGAAAAGCAGTTTTGTGATCCTTACTTCCCTACACTCTATACTAGTGCAGTACTTAGTTTCTGGCTCATACTGGATCTCAAAACACTATCTGTCTATGTGCTGAGTTTTGTCAGCATTTGCTAATTTATCCGTTTACTGTGCTAACTGTGCTTTGTGCATCATTTATGTCAATATGTTTGCATGTAGTAATGACATGACATTATGCAATATGTGATGCACATGTAATTATAATGCAGTAATCAGGAAGCATTTAATTGTAATTCAGCACAGTCATTAAGCACTAATCAAGATTAATTAATTGTACGGATACCTGGTTTTTTAACAGTTGTCACACTTACCGACAACCAAACTGAATTTCAAAGAAACGTTTGTTTTTGAAATCTTTGATATTTTGGGTTTCTTGGCATTTCTAATATGAATGGTATATATTGAATATGTCATTTTGGGTTTGGTATGTTTAATGGAAGGTCTGATATGTTGTATATATAGGAAGATTTTGGCGGTTGTTTTAGGCGGGATTTTATTATAATAAATGCTAGTAATTAAGTCCCGTCGTTTCAGTTACTGTTTGTTCAGCTTTATCATTTAAAAACAAAGTTTGACGTTTTATATCTAATGGCGTTTAGATTAGGAATGATGTTTGCTTTGTATTTTAAGGCGGGAAGTTAATGGCGTTTTGTTCATGATTTGGCGTTTTCGGTAGAGATGTCAAAAGACCCTTTTACCCTTAATGAAGCGCATCCCACATAATAAAATTGATGTTATTTACGAAAACACCACCGCATAATCTAGTCCATTGAGTGTTTTGATCTGACGATCCATAACCGTTCTCACTGTTCTCACACTTTTCACCGTTTTCCCTAAATCCTGATCCTATATATATATAGGGTCAGGATTTAGAGAGAACGGTGAAAAGTGTGAGAACGGTGAGAACGGTGAGAACGATTTTGGTGGTGACATGTGGCATTGATGTTAAATTACACTAAAGGGTAATATTGTCAAAAAAAACCCACTCACATGAACTGGGTGTTCAAATAAAACGCCATAAAAACACCCAATTTAGAAAAACGCCAAACACTCAAAAGCTATTTTTTGAGCTATAATTTACAACAGCTCAAAATAACCATTTTTTGAGCCAGCTCCTAGTTAAAATGCCATAACAAAAAAAAAAAAAAAAAAAAAAAACTATATTTTCAGGGTCCAAAGTGTAACTTATAGTGTGAACACAAGTATTTAATTAGTTTCATCATACACGGGGGAATGTGATTGGAAATAAAAGAATTCATACTAGTTAAAACGCCATAACAAAAAAGCGATATTTTCAGGCTCCAAAGTGTAACTTATAGTGTGAACAAGTGTAAACATGTGTGAACACAAGTATTTAATTAGTTTCATCATACACACAACTTTGGGGGGATGTGATTGGAAATAAAAGAATTCATACTCCAATGAAGACACACAGAGCTCCCAGTTAAAAAGCCATAACAAAAAAAAAAGCTATTTTTTGAGCTATAATTTACAACAGCTCAAAAAACCATTTTTTTGAGCCATCCGCCTAAATTAATATTTTTTGAGCTCAGAAAAATCATAACTTGTACCGTAAAAACACCGTAAAACACGTAGTTCAGAAAAACGCAATGAAACACTCAGTTGAAAACGCCATAAAACACTCAGTTGAAAACGCCATAAAACACTCAGTTCAGAAAAACGCCATGAAAATACCTAGTTAAAACGCCATAAAAACACCTAGTTCAGAAAAACGCCATGAAAATACCTAGTCTAAAACGCCCATAAAACACTCTGTTCAGAAAAACGTCATAAAACTCAGTTATTTTTTTTTGAAAAGTATATCAATAGTATACTCATTGGAAAGATAAAAAAAAAACGCTGAGTTTTATGGTGTAATTTTTTTTTGAAAAATAATCACGTATAAAAAAGTTATTGTCGTTTAAATATGATGGGGGAAAATTGCATGTGATTAATATGTGCACCTTTGATTGGATCTTCCTATTTTACCCCTCCTGGTAGTTCCAAGACCCCTATTATTTACAAAAATGCCACCGCATCAATCTCAGCCACAAACCACTAAGATCTTGTGGCTGAGAATCGTTCTCACCGTTCTCACAATTTGAGGCGTTCTCTCCTGATCTTGTTCCTATATATATATAGAAACGGGATCAGGAGAAAACGCTCAAAAGTGTGAGAACGGTGAGAACGCATCCTGGCCCAACACGTGTCCCGCGGCATAGAGAAGGGCGGAAGGGCCCTTTTGTCTTTTCATTCTTCTTTTATTTTCCCAACGCGGTATAATATTTTATGGCGTCTAAATGTTTTTGGCGTTAATTGTATTTATTAAACTTTTTGGCGTTGAATTATTTGTTTTTGTGTCACATATGTAATTTTTTGGCGTTATAGCGTTTTCTGGTTAATTTTTTTGGCGTTTATGGCGTTTTGTATAATAATTCACTACTAGTCACTATTATTTGCATAAGATTACAATAAGTCCAATTTTTTTGGCGTTTAGTGAATTTTTTGGCGTTTAATACCCTTTTTTCAATGTGCTTTTGCCAGCAGCTGTTCTCCCAGTTTTCATACTACTAGCGTTTTTGTGTTTGTAGTTTTTGGCGTTTTAGATAATAGTGTATTTTATTTATATAGAATTGGATAACAAAACAACATATAACTTGATATCAAAACAATATAAAATGAAAAAAAAAATAATTCAAAATGATAATCTAATTTTTCTTCCGAATCTTCAATGTCATCAGCTTCTTCCTTCTTGAATTTGTTTTTAGCGTTTTGAACCTTTATTGAATACTTTAGCTAGATGCCAACTTTCCTTCATAAACCCCGTTTTTTTAGAAGAAGCTGCTTAGTGGCAACCTGTTTTTTGGTCTGATATTCTTGTTTGGTGGCATGTCATTAAAGATCAACTCTTGCTTGATGCTATTTGTAATAATGGAGTCTAAAATAGCATTTTACACTTGTGTTGATCCCTTTACTCCATTCAAATAATCATCAAGAACAAAGCTCACCTGATGGCATATCACTGTCATCAGTCTCTTTTCTTGAATATTTGTCCATCTCATTCAGCAAAATATTATTGAGTTAACCCCCTCAGAAAAAGGATCCATTTCAGTGAAAGCTTTGACATCTGTGACGTTTTAAAGGGAGTGATTTCTAGAGGATATGACGTTTTTGTGTTTTTCTGGGTATTATTAATTTCATTGTGTTTAGACCCTTCTCTTATAGGAGTTTTTTGGCGCGTAGTTTTAGGCGTGATTTTTTATTGTAATATATGATAGTAATAAAGTAACTGTCTTTTCCAGTTACTGTTTTTTGTATTTACTGGGTTGATCAGCTTTTACCAGTTTAATAGGTTATAGACATCTCATCTTCTAAGTTTGGCTTTTTTTAAATGGCCTTATGCAGACCAACATGACAAAACAAAATAAGGAATTAAATAAAATATGAAGCAGGAAAAATATTTTTTGTTATTTTTGGCGTTGTTTAGGGTTAACCATTTTTTAGTATAATTTTGGCGTTTTGCTAATAAAGATAGAAATATATCATTTAATTATTATCTTAAAAAAAAGATTACATAGAAGAAAAAAAATTAAAATCCTTCGTGAGAAGGTACTTTATCTGAATAGTATCCATCACTTGTGTCATCTTCTTCCTCCTCGGATTCTTCATCTTGATCTTCATCCATGTCATCCCATTCGCCTTCATCAGCTTCTTGTTCCTGAAGATTCTGAAGCCTCCACCTGAACATGTCTTGCATTAACTCAAATTTTGAGTCTATTTCTGTGTTGATACACTTGGCGTTATGCAATTCTTCCATGAAACCCAGTCGCTTCTTTGTCATGATGTTCTCTAGCCAGTAGACTTTCTCCTCTCCGCTGTCGTATGTAACTGTCACCATGTCTGTTTCATCATCAAAACGCCATGATGTCATGACAGGGTCTGGCTTCATATCTCGTTTCATTGGTCCAAATTTGCTGGTTAATGCTTTCATAAGCATATGCGTTTCATGGCAATGTTTGTCAAGAGCGATGCCAATGGATAAGATTTGCCTCTGTATCTCTTCTTCCATTTTAAGAATTGCCTTGACCGTCTTAACATACACCCTCCTTCTGTTGTCAAAATGGAGGACGTATCGCCTGATCCCCAGAGTGTATCTCCACGAAACCATTGTTGCCATTTTTGGCGTTTTTTTTAAGTTGGCGTTTTGGGTAAGGATGTTTTTTTTTTTTTTGCTGAAAATGGATAGATTGAAGTGATTATGTAAGCTATGTTTTTCTGTTTCTTTATATAATGATGTATTTGGCGCGTAATTTAGGAGGGAATTTCTTCTAATAAATGTTATTAACTGAAATTCAGTTATTTTGTGTTGTTTCATCTTCCTGTAATATTCAACGCGTTTTATTTTAAATTTTTGGCATTTTGTTTATAATGGCATTTTATTTTTTTGTTTGGCGTTTTATGATTTGATGGCGTTTTGAATATGAGGTGTAAAAGACCCTTTTACCCTTAATGAAGCGCTTCCCACTTAATAATATTGATGTTATTTACGAAAACGCCACTGCGCAATCTAGTCCATGGATTGTTTTGATCGGACGAGCTATAATCGTTCTCACACATTTCACCGTTTTCTCTAAATCCTGACCCTACATATATGTATATATATATACATATACATATATATATATTTATATATATATATATATATATATGGAAGGATCCACTAAAAAGTAGATTTTGCCTAAGTAGCCTAAGAAGGATTGTGATGCTGACATGTGGCACTCCATATAAGTAGGAAAGACGGGCATTTTGGTCCTTATAAATAGGAGTGTGAAAATGACATGTGACACCCCTTTTGTTTTCTAAAAAATACAACAAAAAAAATACAGTACAAAAAAAGCACAAAAAATCTAGTACAAAAAATATAGCACAAAAAATTCAGTACAAAAAAATATAGCACAAAAAAATCAAGTACAGAAAAATATAGCACGAAAAAATTCAGCACAAAAAATATAGTACAAAAAATGAAGCACAAAAAATTAAGAAAAAGAAAAATTTAAGACAAAAAAACTCAGCACAAAAAATTTAGCACAAAAATATAGTACAAAAATTCAGCTCAAAAAATGTTATACAACATAGAAATACAATGTGGGTTCTTTTAGTCGTCATATTTTATATAGCAATATGGTACTTAAATTAAAGATAAAAAACGCTCGATTTTAAGATGAAGTTTTTATGAAAAATAATTATGTATAAAAAAGTTATGGACGTTTAGAAATGAGGGTGAAATATACATGTGTCTTGCATGTGGAGAGAGAAAGACAATAAATATGATTTTCCCAAGATACCCTTACACTTCTCTTTTTTCCTACATTTTTCATATTAACTATTGATTTGAAAAATGAATAGTTAAAATTACTTCTCATCCTACTTAGGCAAAATGAACTTTTTATATAGGGGATGGATCATGAGAAAACCAAAAAACTAAATAAAAAAGGCTAAAAAACAAACCAATTTTTTTTACAATTTTTTTATTAAAAATCGCAGGTTTTTATATATAACAAAAATTTCAACAAAAAAAATGTATTGCACATGTGCACTAATACGGAAAGCCTAAACCACTTAACCCACCCCCCCCCCCCACCAACACCCCCCAAAAACCTAAACCCTCTCACCCCCACCCCTAAAAACCTAAATTCACCCTTCCACCAAAAGCCTAAACCCCCTAAACCCCCCACCCCTAAAAAAACTAAACCTTTCTGTCACGGCCGCCGCCCCGGTTTTACCCGATCCAGGAGCCGCGGGACAGAAACCCGCGATATTTATTATTTGAGTTGACAGCGGAAGTTTGACAGGATCTTTTACAACTTGAAAATGCCCGATTATTTTATTTCATAATTTGGGATAAACCCCGTGATTTACAATAGAGGAATTTTACTAGGAAATTCCCTGTTTTACAAAACATGTTTATTTATTTATCTGAGCCACTACTTCAAGCTTGTTAGTGCTCCGTAGCACTTTTTCCTTGATTCACAGTAGGTCACCTGAAACATGTTTTAAAAATATTTTATCAACGGGGAAATACTGGCGAGTCATTCAGGTTAAACAAAACGACACATTAGTTATAAATTACAGCATAAGAGCGATTACAATGGCTACTATCCTATTTTTATCTGGCACCATGTCACCTCTTGGTGACGATGGTCATACCACTATTGGGTCCTTTCACCCAAGTAGTGATGATTATCACTGTTAGGTTGATGAACCTAACCATGAGAAATTAGTAATGTGCACAATACCCCACTAGCCAGTGATTCAAGATAACCACGACTTAATCCCTGTAATTATAACCTTTGAAAATGATTGGAGTATTGTAAAACATGGTTGATAAAAAGAGAATGACTCACATTGCAAGTTTAACCGGGCAGAGTTTAGCCTACTGATAAGCCTTGTAACCTAAATTAATTGACAATGCATACGAACTAGGTCAGTAACTTAATACAACATTTACGATAACTCATGAGATTAAAACCCTCACGACGAATGACAAAGTATAGCCCTAAGTTGGGCAGCACTTAAACATCCATCGGATTGGTTTCAATCGATCGGACATTGAATCGTAGCAGCGATCGAGTTAGTACCCTGTATCGTAGCAGTGCCTTGATACCTTAAAACTTCGAATTTAGGCAGTACACTTCGTTTTTGAATGAGATTTTCGAGCACAGGTGAATGTCCCATGCATAGGCTACTTATAGCAGAAATTTGAGTTTTACGCGGCCCGCGTAAGCCTTAACAGGCTCTTACGCGGCCCGCGAGAGCCACCTAGTCTACGACTAGGGCATCCGTGTCACAGGTAGGTCTGCCACGTGGCCTGTATCGCTTATCCGGTCAACCTTAAGTTGACGCGGCCCGCGTAAGCTTATGCTTACATTTACGCGGCCCGCCTGAAACTCAATTTTCTTGTTTTCTTGGCTTTTCATGCACATTAGGGTTTCAGGGTTTCGGGTTTTCACTTACAGGTCGTTTTGGGACATTTTTGCAGGTCCTTACATCCTCCCCACCTTATTTAGAATCTCGTCCTCGAGATTTATTGAAATAAGTGAGGATACTTTCGCTTCATTTCCGATTCCAGCTCCCAGGTGTATTCGGGTCCTCTTTTTGATTCCCACTTGACTTTTACAAGTACCAATCTTTTGTGTTTGAGAAACTTAATCTTTCTGTCTTCTAATTGAAGCGATTTCTCTACGAACTTCAATTTTTCATTTACCTCTATGTCTTGGAGAGGTACTACCAATGATTCATCAGGTAGACATTTCTTGAGGTTGGATACATGAAATACGTCATGCACTCCAGCTAATTCTTCTGGTAGTTGTAGACGATAGGCAACTGGTCCTATACGTTGGATTACTGGAAAGGGTCCTATGTACCTTGGACTCAACTTTCCTCTTTTACCGAACCGAACTACTCCTTTCCAAGGAGAAACTTTCAAGAGTACCTTGTCTCCAACTTGAAGTTCTAGTGGCTTGCGTCGATTGTCTGCTTAACTCTTCCGGTGATCTCGAGCCGTTTTCAGTCTTTCCTTGATTTAAGTGATTTTATCGGTGGTCTCTTGCACGATTTCAGGACCTGATAATTGACTTTCTCCTATTTCTGCCCAACAAACTGGAGTTCTGCATTTTCGTCCATACAGTGCTTCAAATGGGGCAGCTTCGATGCTTGAATGATAACTATTGTTATAGGAGAATTCGATTAAAGGTAGGTGGTCATCCCAGTTTCCACCAAAATCTATCACACATGCCCTAAGCATGTCCTCCAGGGTTTGAATCGTCCTTTCACTTTGTCCGTCTGTCTGAGGATGGTATGCAGTGCTTAAATTTAATCGGGTTCCCATTGCTTCCTGGAAACTGGTCCAGAAATGGGAAGTGAAACGACTATCTCTATCCGATACAATGGAGAGTGGGACTCCATGTAAGGATACTACCTCTTCTACGTATAACTTTGCTAACCTTTCCATACTAAAGGTTTCTTTCATGGGTAGAAAATGAGCTGATTTGGTTAATCGATCCACAATTACCCAAATTGCGTCGTTACCTTTTCTGGTTTTGGGCAACTTAGTAACAAAGTCCATGGTTATTAGTTCCCATTTCCATACAGGCATTTCTAATTGTTGTAGTAGACCTGAGGGATTCGGGTGTTCTGCCTTAACTTGTGAACAAGTAAGACACTTAGAAACATATCTAGCTATGTCCTTTTTCATTCCTATCCACCAGAAGTTATTCCTTAAATCTTGGTACATTTTATTGTTACCAGGATGCATGGTATACCTGGATTTATGGGTTTCCTCTAAAATCTTATTTCTTAACTCTCCTTGCTTAGGTACCCAAATCTTTTTCTTGTGGAATCTCCAAATTCCATCACTTCCTTGTTCTAATTCCTTTATTCATCCTTTCATTCCCTCAGCATCATCCTTGATTGCTGTTTCCTGAATATTCTTCAGTTGTTCCATTAAGTCTAATTGTAAACTTAGTCTAAGAGCACGAACTCGTCGTTGTTTCTCATGATACTTACGACTTAAGGCATCAGCAACTACGTTTGCTTTTCCTTCATGATATTGAATATCACAGTCGTAGTCACTTAGGATTTCCATCCATCTTCTTTGCCTCATATTTAATTCTTTTTGCCCAAATATGTATCTTAAACTCTTATGATCTGTATAGACTGTAAACTTACTGCCATACAGATAGTGTCTCCAAATCTTAAGGGAAAAAATTATGGCTCCTAACTCTAAGTCATGAGTCATATAGTTTTCCTCGTGCTTTTTCAATTGCCTTGAGGCGTACGCAATTACCTTCTTGCGTTGCATTAGCACACATCCTAATCCTAGCTTAGAAGCATCACAATAAACTTCAAAATCTTCTGTCCCTTCTGGTAGGGCAAGAATTGGGGCATTTGTTAATCTTTGCTTTAAAACCTTAAAAGCCTCTTCTTGTTTAGATCCCCATTCAAACTTCACTGCCTTACAGGTTAGCTTAGTTAATGGTACAACTATTTTGGAAAAATCCTTAATAAAGCGTCTATAATATCCGTCTAACCCTAGAAAACTTCTAACTTCCATAGCTGATTGCGGGACCTTCCATTTGGTGATTGCTTCTATTTTAGAGGGATCTACGTGAATACCTTCATGATTTACCATGTGTCCTAAGAATTGTACCTCTTGTAGCCAAAATTCAAACTTAGAGAATTTGGCGTAAAGCCTCTCTTTTCTTAACAAAGTTAAGAGTACATGCAAGTGTTCACAATGCTCGTCCTGACTTTTGGAATAAATAAGTATATCGTCGATGAATACAATTACAAATTTATCCAAATACGGTTTACATATTCTATTCATCATGTCCATGAATGCTGCAGGAGCATTTGTTAGTCCAAAGGGCATGACAATAAACTCGTAATGACCATACCTAGTTCTGAAGGCAGTTTTAGGTATGTATTCTTCTTGTACTTTCAACTGATGGTATCCGGAGCGTAAATCTATCTTAGCGAAATATCTAGCTCCTTGAAGTTGATTGAAAAGGTCATCAATCCTAGGTAATGGGTATCGATTCTTAATTGTAACCTTATTCAATTCCCGATAATCAATACACATTCGCATTGAACCATCTTTCTTTTTCACAAACAACACAGGTGCTCCACACGGGGATGAACTGGGTTGTATAAATCATTTGCTTAATAATTCATCTAACTGCTTTTTCAATTCTAGCATTTCGGTGGGTGCTTACCGATAAGGTGCCTTGGCTATTGGTGTAGTTCCAGGAATTAGTTGAATTCTAAATTCTACTTCCCTATTAGGTGGTATTCCAGGTAGTTCTTCTGGGAATACATCTGGGTATTCTGATACTACTGGAATTTCCTTAAGTTCCTTACTTTTTGTGTTAATGATTACTGAAATCATATATACTATTTCTTGTTTTCTAGAATAACTGGCCACTTTCATTACTGAAATGAATTTCATTGGCTTACGTGGCTTATCTCCTGCAATCACTACTACTTCTCCCATGGGCGTATGTATTTCTATGGAATTCTTATCACATAGGATTCGAGCATGGTTGGCTACTAACCAATCCATTCCTAACACTACATCGAATCCGGCTAAATTCATAGGTAACAGATTTGCAGAAAATTTATGGCCTAAGAGTTCTATCTTTCCTTTCTGCAAAACCTTATCTTTGTTAACAGAATTCCCATCTGCCGTTTCTACAGTAAAAATTTGTCTAAGGTTGGTTAAGGGTAGGTTAAGATCTTGACAGAATGAAGTATTTATAAAACTTTGGTTTGCACCAGAGTCGAATAATACTTTTGCATAAACGTCATGAACTAGGAACGTACCAGCTATCACATCTGGAATGAGTTCCGCTTCTTGGGTGGTCAACTGGAATGCCCTTGCATTCTTCTTGGTAGCTCCGTCTGCAGGTTTGACTTTGTTGTCAGCTGGTTTCACCAGTTTCGGGCAATCTGGCCTAAAATGTCCAGCTTCTCCACAGTTGTAGCAGATGGTTGATTTCTTCCTCCTGCAATCTTCCTCTTGATGCCCTGGAATTTTGCAGAAATTGCAATATCCTTTGCATTTTCCAAAAAGCTTTCTTTTACAAGTATTGCAAAATGGAGCAGTAGAAGATTGCTCAGTCCCCTTTTTCTTAAAATTACTACTGTTACCCACACGGAATCCTTGGGTAATCTTTTGGGCCACTTCATTTTTCCGGTTTTCTAATCTTGTGCGTACCAGCCCGTCAGTTAAGGTGTTAGCTAATTCCACCGCATCGTCAACAGTTTGGGGTCTTGCAGCTTTGACGATATCACAGATTTCGCCAATCAACCCCCAAATATAGCGGGAAATAAGTACCGGTTCTGGCGAAGCCAGGGTTGGAAGCACTCTAGCATATTCGAAGAGACGAAGAATGTCGAAGTATACCCTCGACAATCTACATCCACCATCCGGTGGTTTAAGAATTTATTTGCCATTTGCTCTTTCTCATATTCGGGACAAAATTTTCTTTCCGCCAGACTTTTAAATTCTTCCCAATTCATGGCATAGGCCACATCGCTTCCCTTGGCTTGTAGTACCGCATTCCACCATTCTATGGCCCATTCTTTAAAAAGATGCGACGCATACATGACCTTGTCTTCCTCGGCACATTTACTTATTTTAATTACTGCTTCAGTTTTCTCTAACCAACGCAGTGCAGCAGTTGCCCCTTCATTGCCTGCAATTTCGATTGGTTTACAGGCAAGAAATTCCTTGTAAGTGCAACCAGGCGTTTTAGCTTTCATTCTTTTAGGAAATGGGGCTTGCACCACATCATCATTATTATTAATATTGCCGCCTCTATTTACCCTATTACTGAAGTTGTCTTCATGAGTACGCTTGCTAGGAATAATTGGTTGAGGTTCAACTGGATTTCGGGCAGCAACAAGGATTGCTGGAATAGCATTTGCTATTCCTTGGGCAACGATTTTTTCTATATCTTGCCTATTAAGAAATTGATCTCCATTGTTTTGCTCAGATTGATTAACCTCATTAACTGGTTCATTACCAGCGTGTTCCATTTGGTAATTAATATATATAAGTGATTAGCACAAATTAAATAACAACCAAACACACTAAAACAATCACACATAACAATGTCAACACATATAGACAAAATTGTCGATTTTTCGACTTCCATATTTTTATATATTCTAATATGCGTCCGTACACACCAGTTATGTTACACAAGTTTTATTTTTAGTTATTTTACACGATTATATTTTTATTATTATGTTATTATTATTAAACACGCATTCCCACAACCACATACGATCCCTTCAGCTGGCACTTCAGAAACGACGTTCTCTCTCGTCGTACTTCCAAGATATCCTCTCCCCTACTTCCCGGATTCTATTTCCTGCGTCCATCAGCTCCTCGCCATAGTGGCGGAGTTCAGCCAGGTTTTCTGAGCTCATAGGTGGGTGTAGTGGAGGCTCAGGGTCAAACTGGGGGAAAAAGGTATTAGGGTTATTCAGGAGATTCTGAAACTGCCAGTCAGTGGTCCACCATTCTTCCAGCTCTCCTAGAGGTCGGGAGTTCACAAGAGGATCTGGAATAGCAGGTTCCAGATTGACTGGAAGTTGGGCTTCAGCTGGGTAATTGAATAGAGTCTCATCGGCAGGTCCAATGAGGTCGCTATTTTCCAGTTGGCGGTCCAGCTCCTCCCAGGGTGGCTCTCTTGGGCTTGCCTTGAACTTTCTCCGATCTCTATTCCCTTGCCTTTATCTTTGGGATTCTCAGTCTTTATAACTTTTTGTGTTGCTGGCCTCTTCCTACGCACACGCCTCCAGCCTACAAGTCTTCTTCTCTTTTTCGGTTTTGGTTTTTCCTGAGGTTGGGCTTGGAATACCATTGGCTCTTCAGTGTCAGCCTGGTAGCTGGTGAAGGTACCGGTGGTATCCATATCTGAGCTATGGATAGAAAAGTTTTGAAGTGCTTCTGATAGTTTATTCATGCTGTGAGCATATATGAAGAAACACACAAAATTCTAAGTTAATTTTTTTTGTAAATTAAATTTTCATAGAATCACAGAATAGCAATTAGAAAAATTAAGTATTTCTAAATACTTAATTGGCTTAAATCAGTGGCTCTGATACCACCTTTTTCTGTCACGGCCCCTTCCCAGTTTTACCCGATCCAAGAGCCGCGAGACAGAAACCCGCGGTATTTATTATTTGAGTTAACAGCGGAAGTTTGACAGGATCTTTCACAACTTGAAAATGCCCGATTATTTTATTTCACAATTTGGGATAAACCCCGTGATTTACAATAGAGGAATTTTACTAGGAAATTCCCTGTTTTACAAAACATGTTTATTTATTTATCTGAGCCACTACTTCAAGCTTGTTAGTGCTCCGTAGCACTTTTTCCTTGATTCACAGTAGGTCACCAAAAACATGTTTTAAAAATATTTTATCAGCGGGGAAATACTGGCAAGTCATTCAGGTTAAACAAAACGACACATTAGTTATAAATTACAACATACGAGCGATTACAATGGCTACTATCTTATTTTTATCTGGCGCCGTGTCACCTCCTGGTGACGATGGTTATACCACTATTGGGTCCTTTCACCCAACTAGTGATGATTATCACTGTTAGGTTGATGAACCTAACCATGAGAAATTAGTAATGTTCACAATACCCCACTAGCCAGTGATTCAAGATAACCACGACTTAATCCATGTAATTATAACCTTTGAAAATGATTGGAGTATTGTAAAACATGGTTGATAAAAAGAGAATGACTCACATTGCAAGTTTAACCGGGCAGAGTTTAGCCTACTGATAAGCCTTGAAACCTAAATTAATTGACAATGCATACGAACTAGGTCAGTAACTTAATACAACATTTACGATAACTCACGAGATTAAAACCCTCACGACGAATGACAAAGTATAGCCCTAAGTTGGGCAGCACTTAAACATCCATCGGATTGGTTTCAATCGATCGGACATTGAATTGTAGCAGCGATCGAGTTAGTACCCTGTATTGTAGTAGCGCCTTGATACCTTAAAACTTCGAATTTAGGCAGTACACTTCGTTTTTGAATGAGATTTTCGAGCACAGGTGAAAGTCCCATGCACAGGCTACTTATAGCAGAAATTTGGGTTTTACGCGGCCCGCGTAAGCCTTAACAGGCTCTTACGCGGCCCGCGAGAGCCACCTAGTCTACGACTAGGGCATCCGTGTCATAGGTAGGTCTGCCACGTGGCTTGTATCGCTTATCCGGTCAACCTTAAGTTGACGCGGCCCGCGTAAGCATATGCTTACATTTACGCGGCCCGCCTGAAACTCAATTTTCTTGTTTTCTTGGTTTTTCATGCACATTAGGGTTTCAGGGGTTCGGGTTTTCACTTACGGGTCGTTTTGTGACATTTTTGCAGGTCCTTACACCTCCCACCCCCTCCCCTCCCGAAAACCTAAAACTAAACCCTAAACATAAACCCGAAAAAAACCTAAACCCCCCACCCCACCCCCCAAAAACCTAACCCCCCCTCCCCCACAACCAAAAACCTAATCCTAATCCTAAACCTTCAAAAAAACATAACCCTAAAAGCAAAACTAAACTTAAAAGCTAATTTTAAGAATGTAATGCACATGTGTAGTACACATATAATGCACATGTGCAGTACAAGTTTTTTTTTTTTTTTTGAAAATTTTTTTATACATAAAAAATAACGATTTTTTATAAAAAAAAATTGTAAAAAAAATTAGGTATGTTTTTTAGGTTTTTTTAGTTAGTTTTCTAGTTTTCTCATTTATATGTAGTTTTCTCATAATCCTATATATATATATATATATATATATATATATATATATATATAGGATTAGGTTCAAGAGTGAACACTATTGTAGTTTGCGAACTGAGTGAACTAATCCTAGCCATACATGTGTGTAGATCAATGGCCAAGATTTGATGATGAAATACACTAGTGTATTTTACGATTTGATGATGAAATCCTAGCCATCTACGTGTGTAAATCAATAGCCAAGATTTGTTCACTCAGTTCGCAAATACACTAGTGTTCACTCTAGAACCCCACCATATATATATATATATATATATATATATATATATATATATATATGGATGGTTTAAAATAAGAACCATTATGAGTTGTGAGAACCGTGAGAACTTTTTGATCTCATGCGAGTTGGGCCAAAAATTTTTGCACAAACGTAGATGAAAACATTATAAAAATATATGTAAAAAAATTGTCTAGTCGATAGTTTTGACTGATGCAAGATTGTTTACGCCCTGATAAAAAAATAGTTATCTACAATAAAATTTTACACCAGCACGTAAAAAAACTTGAATCAGTCAAAACTAAAGCCTCGACAATTTTTTTTTTACTTTTTTTTACAGATGTGTTTATAATGTTTTCATCTACGTTTGTGCAAAAAAAATTGGCCCAACTCGCGCGGGATCAAAAAGTTCTCATGGTTCTCACAACTAGTGGTGGTTTTCATTTGAACCGAATCCTATATACATATATATACATACATATATATATATATATATATATATATATATATATATATATATATATATATATATATATATGTTAGGATCTGAGTTTTCACTTGTATATTTGTTTTATGAAATGGTTTAATGAAATGTAGATGAAGTTGATATGAATTATGGAAAGCAATAATGAATGCAACGGAAATTAAAGTCAAACACAAGAGTGGAAAGTTTATCAAACGGTTTTCTATTGAAATCAAATGACTACAATTACAAGAATGATTGTACAACTCATCCTCAGCCTATAACTCGCTTTTGTTCGTATAATAAGGATGTCAAATGATATAATAGATATCTAACATATGAGATCTATTTATACTAAGTATAAACATTTGTTCGCAATTAGAGTCGATGTCACGCCCTCAAATTCCACTTGCGGGGTTTTATCGTGAGGCGTGCGACTGGCCAGGATCTAGCCACTAATCATGTTGAACCAAACATTTAAAATTATAAAATCATCACTAACCACATGACTAGTGACCAAGTTTTAAATGTCCAAAACACAGTTTAAGTTAACAGCAGAAGCAAAGTTATAAATCCCGACAAGACTTAAAAACCACAAGTTTAATATATAACTAAAATATAAAGTTCAACAAACTACACCACTCCAACCATTAAAATTGTCCATCCAAGATGTACCTAAAGGCCTGCAAAGCATGCAATAGTGTACCAACAATAAAGTTGGAGAATTCACAATTTTTAGTTAAGCAAAAAGTGTAAGTGTAAGTTCACAAGTAATTTGTTTAATGTATAACTTACGTAGCTAACCCATATTAAGTAACTAAACTGTGTACGAATTCTGAAGTTATCGTTTTGTGCCCTCATTAATGTCTATCCACACTAATGTAAATGAAAAGGTCAATAGTTCAAGCCCAGCTCCCAGCACCGTGTAAGGTTTATCAAACCTAATAGCACTATCAACTAATGCCCCGCCTTCCAACCTGGCATACTAATCGGTAAGAATGTAGGGACTTCCAGATAGATTGTTTGTTTAGTTTAAGTGTACTACTCCACCTCCAATGGATACTATGTATGTGGTCCCAAACTTAAAACACTCGTGTAGCCCCAACCAGGGCTACCGTAAAAAGTGTTGTCCCAACCCAGGGACGCATGGTTTTAAAAAAGGTTGTGAACTCACGTTAGTTTGCTCAGCAGAAAATAAGTGTGAAAGGTAACAGGAGTGGTCATCATCCTGATATGTTTACCGTTTCAGTAAGTTTAGACTCATGTAATCCTACACGTATTCTAGCACATAGCCATGCAAACACGTTTGACATTTAACTAACCATTCTTGTAAGTTAGTACATGTCATCATCTCATTACTTACAACACATTCATTGACACATGTTAAGGTTCTAAACAATCACTAACACTCAAAGCATATAAAAATCACTTTTAGCACGTTTTAGTTTCACATCAGGTTTTGAGCAATTTACGAAATTTATTTAAAATAATAAAAGGACTCGAAAAAATTATGATATTTTAACCAGACATGTCATTTAGTTCAGAATTCTTGTGTATTTTTCTCATGACCTAATTATTTGCAGAAAACTCATTAAAAAATAATCTATCAAACATAGGTCTGATTCGTCACATTCTAGTGACAGTTTACGGAAAAATTCTTTTAAAAATCCTTATTAACTCTTTTAATGAAATTCTACTTGGAGATTTTCATTATCACATAGGAACATATATAGTAGAACTGTCAAGTACTAACTCAATTCTTACATCAAGTTATGACACTCATAATAGGTTGCAAATTCTCCCAGAAAACGCAGCCTGGACCTTTGTTATAGAAATATTCATTTAAAATATCAAATCACGTTGAAAAAATATAATTCCAGTTGGGTTTGAAAGATATTTTCTGGAACTATGTTATAGACTCAAGAAACACTGATTTTTGTTAAATTTTGACCCAGTTACAGTCGACACAAGTTGGTTGTAACTCTCTAGACAGAATCAGTTTCTTTACCCGACTTCCTAAAACGACTTTTATGATATTAATCACATCCCTAGTAACCAAGAACGACATGTATTCGTAATTTACAGGAAATTATCATCATTATACATCATCTACTTCATCAAAAATCAGTAAGATTCACACCAAGATCTTGCAAGATTCAAACCCTGATAACTATACATCCCATAGACGATCATAACACCGAACAAGCATGAACCCTAGTAACCCTAGACTAGGAGTAATCAACATAAAACATCAAGAACTCAAGAAAGACATGAAACACAGCCAAGCTTCTAGCAATAATCAAGAACATAACCAAACTATATAGATTACCGAATTAAAGAAGAGATGTGATGAACTTGGAGATCCTATGCCTTGCTTTAGTCAATCAAAGAGGAGCAGAGGAAGAGTTCTTAAGATCGTAAATTAGGTTTTAGGAGTTTTGGCAGTAACATGCATACATACGTACATATAATGGGTGGGGGGCGATTTCCTTTTGGATCCGATTTGGGCTTGGGCTACAAGCAAGAAACTTGGCCCGCAAGCAAGTTAGAGGGATAAGGGGTGGCGGTTTGGGGTTTAATCAACTTGGGCCGCACCTGAAGTGGGCCGCAAGTTAAGGTGGGGTGGTTTAACTTGGGTTGGGCCTCGTGTTATGGGTGTAGTTTCGAATAATCTACGTATACTAATATATTTTTATTTCGAGTTTAGGTAAATATAGACATATACATATGCGTTTAATAAAGGTGTTCGGTTTAATCGTGTGACATGGAATGTAATAGCGTAAACGAAATATAAATAAGTAATCGAGAAAGGTAAATGGTTTTAAGCTCGGAAAGTGCGGGTTATCACAGCCGATGTCACTTTGATAGCAACATTTAACATTCCTAACATAAAAGATTCCACAGATGTTTCTCACGGATGTTAGAAACTTCTAATGGAATTAACAATTGATTAAACATACTAAACATCTATTTAATCAATCGCTATTACATTAAAACAACTGTTTTTCAAACTGTTGTTGACTTGTTCCAAACATCTGTTTAGGCCAGAACAGATGTTTGGTCTTCAATATATGTGCTTTGTCTTTAACAGGGCTTTTGTCTTCAAACAAATGTTTTGTAAGTTTTAAGATTCACTGTCTTTGGGGAGAGTTGTAGACCATAACTTGTTTATTTCATTATCAAATGAGCTTGTTTTGGCTTTCGATATCATTTGTTCTTTTGTAGGTCCAACGATTTCCCCTAGAACAGATAATGCCAAAACTCGGCTTTATTTGATCATCTTGTATTTCTCATCAGCTTCTCTCTAATCTGCCTTTTGAATTGTAACTGAAAGATCGGTGAGTAGCTATCTTCTGTATCCTTTTCGAGTTCAAGACCCTATAGGTCTTGCCGATATTCATTCTTAAGGCCAAAGACACTATTCATGGAGATCTTTTTAACTTCTCCATTGGCCCAAAGAATAGTCAATTCATGGCTTGTCTTATCAAACTTCCACTTTAGAATTTTGAGGGTTGATGTATTTCATGGTCCAAAAGTTATTGAAGATGAGTTTTGGGAAACTGGTCTTCCCAAAATTTTACCAACTAGATCTTTGGGATTTCTATCCGGATGTTCATACATTGGTTCATTTTATGATTCCTTCTTTCCTAACCTCATCTTGATACATCTTCATATCTTCTTTTGGCATCCCCTTTTGTCTTTTGAGATAGCTTCTTACAGCTGTTGAGATGTTCTTTGCAGATGGAAGCTCCGAAGGATCAACCAATGTTTTGATGGGGAAGTCTACTATAATCTGGCTTTCTTATGATTGAGGAATCTTTTTCTCTTAAAATTTCCAGCTTCTTATAGTTCTCTGTGATTGTTGGCTCATTCCATTTTGCCATTGATCTCATGGTGCCAAAGTTGGCTTGTAAAACCCTAACACTTTTTAACCGAAAAGATGCAACAAAAATTCGTACCATAAAATTTCTTTCTTTATAATTGTTCATTCATATTTGAAAACCATTTAAAAAACTTCTTTAGAAGAATTACATAATTCATCCTTCATTAATTTATCAAATATAACATGCGAATACAAACTACATGACCACCCATTCCACACAATCTTTGTCTCTTTAACTCGATCTTCACTAACTTGTCCTTCATGACGATGATCCATAATTTTGTACAACCTGCAGTCACCACATACATTCACATTATTAGAATTTGGTGACATTAAAATTATATATCTAAGATTCATAATTATAGGATCACTTCACGTTCTATTCTCGTATACATTCCATTCAGTTATTTAACCATTTAACATAGTTTGGAATTTTATCATTAGCAATATATTAGTGGTGTTTTGAACGTGTTATTGTTTTAACAAATCAAGACGTTTTAATAACAAATGACAACCCTTCATTAAAAATAATGATCAAACCTAGCAAAACATTAGAAACGAGAAAAAAATAAACGTCAATTCATTTGTTAAGCATAAAATAGAATAAAAAAATCAAAATTCATCTTTTGATGTGATCAGAGATGTACCCATCACATCCTTCTTCGTGTTGTCCAGGCTTTTCATCTTCATCAGACGATTCAAATTCATTGGGCTTAAGTTCATGAGTGTTTAATGCCTCCATTGCTTCATCTCTTCAAGTGAAACCACTGCCAAAGATTTGATAGTGTTTGAAACACCAAGACTACATATTTGTTGTTTAAAATCAGGACCTTTTCTAGTTAGGATGGTATCAATCAAGAAATCTTCTTCCACTCTATCACTCCACATAGTCGTTACTATCTTCAGATTAAGATTTGTGTTTTTTTCACACACATTATCAAGAGGAACCCCATGGTCAAGCATTCCCCTTTGGACATCATCTGCCATATTAAGTATATTGAGTATGACAATAATTTTCCTTGCCATCACCATTCTTCTGTCTGCAAACCTCTCTTCCATCTTGATCACCAATCTATGGTTTGATTATTCATACCTCCATGAAACTATGTTGGCCATTACTTTTTGTTATTGTTTTTTCTTGAAAGGTGTTTCTCTGTTATGGCCTTTTTTCTCCTATGTGTGTATAAAGAATGATGTTTAGTAGGAGTGTTCTAATATAATGAAATTTTTAGCGTGTTTTTCAAACGATTAATAAATGCAACATTTACTAAGGTGTGTGTTCATTTTTTTGGCGCAAAATAATCTTACTTGCAAAGACGGCCGGACGACATTTTGTTTTCTGTGGAGTTTTTAACATTCTTTTATGGTGTTCTCCTATTTGCATTTGTGGTTCAGAAAACAACATTTATGTTTATAAAACCTTTTGGCGTTTTATGAAAACATTTCCCATTTTTGTATTGTGTTTTAGTTAACAAGGAACACCAAAAACCTTTTGGCGTTCTCAAATGTTTTTTTATGTTTTGTGTTTTAGAACATGGCGTTTATATCCTATGTTATGAGATCCGCTTTATTTTTATCATACGACTGAGATTGCTTTTCTTTCGTTAAATGACTATTTTACTCTTAATGAGCATGGGCTCGTTTTATAAGGTTCCAAATATTTATAAAAATGTCACTGCATCAATCTTATCCCTTGATTTGTATGATCCGATGGCTGAGATCCGTTCCTAGGATTTGTAAGGTTTTAGCCATATATATATAGGAACAGGATCAGGAGAGAACGCCTCAAATTGTGAGAACGGTGAGAACGATTCTCAGCCACAAGATCTTAGTGGTTTGTGGCTGAGATTGATGCGGTGGCATTTTTGTAAATAATAGAGGTCTTGGAACTACCAGGAGGGGTAAAATAGGAAGATCCAATCAAAGGTGCACATGCTAATCACATGCCATTTTCCCCCATCATATTTAAACGACAATAACTTTTTTATACGTGATTATTTTTCGAAAAAAATTACACCATAAAACTCAGCGTTTTTTTATCTTTCCAATGAGTATACTATTGATATACTTTTCGAAAAAAAATAACTGGGTTTTATGGCGTTTTTCTGAACTGGGTGTTTTATGGCGTTTTAGACTAGGTATTTTCATGGCGTTTTTCTGAACTAGGTGTTTTTATGGCGTTTTAACTAGGTATTTTCATGGCGTTTTTCTGAACTGAGTGTTTTATGGCGTTCTCAAATGAGTTTTTCATGGCTTTTTTCTGAACTGTGTGTTTTACGGTGTTTTTACGGTACAAATTATGATTTTTCTAAGCTCAAAAAATATTAATTTAGGCTGATGGCTAAAAAAAATGGGTTTTTTGAGCTGTTGTAAATTATAGCTCAAAAATAGCTTTTTTTGTTATGGCGTTTTAACTGGGAGCTCTGTGTGTCTTCATTGGAGTATGAATTCTTTTATTTCCAATCACATCCCCCCAAAGCTGCGTGTATGATGAAACTAATTAAATACTTGTGTTCACATTGTTTATACTTGTTCACAATATAAGTTACACTTTGGACACTGAAAATATAGCTTTTTTTTTGTTACGGCGTTTTAACTAGTATGAATTCTTTTATTTCCAATCACATTCCCCCGTGTATGATGAAACTAATTAAATACTTGTGTTCACACTTGTTTACACTTGTTCACACTATAAGTTACACTTTGGACCCTAAAAATATAGTTTTTTTTTGTTATGGCGTTTTAACTAAGAGCTGGCTCAAAAAATAGTTTTTTTGAGCTGTTGTAAATTATGGCTCAAAAAATAGCTTTTGAGTGTTTTATGGCGTTCAAAAAAATGGTTTTTTTGAGTTGTTGTAAATTATATGTTAAAAAAATAGCTTTTAAGTGTTTGGCGTTTTTCTAAATTGGGTGTTTTTATGGCGTTTTATTTGAACACACAGTTCATGTGAGTGTGTTTTTTTGACAATATTACCCCTTAGTGTAATTTGACATCAATGCCACATGTCACCACCAAAATCGTTCTCACCGTTCTCACACTTTTCACCGTTCTCTCTAAATCCTGACCCTATATATATATATAGAAACGGGATCAGGAGAAAACACTCAAAAGTGTGAGAACAGTGAGAACGCATCCTGGCCCAACACATGTACCGCGGCATAGAGAAGGGCGGAGGGTTTTTTTTTTCTTTTCATTCTTCTTTTATTTTCCGAACGCGGTATAATATTTTATGGCGTCTAAGTTTTTTTTTTTGGCGTTAATTGTATTTATTAAACTTTTTGGCGTTTAATTAATTGTTTTTGTGTCCCATATATAATTTTTTGGCGTTATAGCGTTTTCTGGTTAATTTTTTGGCGTTTTTGATGTTTTGTATTATAATTCACTACGAGTTATTAAAATTTGCATAAGATTACAATAAGACCATTTTTTTTGGAGTTTAGTGAATTTTTTGGCGTTTAATACCCTTTTTACAAGTTGCTTTGCCAGCAGCTGTTCTCCCAGTTTTCATACTTCTAGCGTTTTGGTGTTTATAGTTTTTGGCGTTTTATATAATAATGTATTTTATTTATAGAGAATTGGATAACAAAACAACATATAACTTGATATAAAAAAATATAAAATGAAAAAAAAAATAATACAAAATGGTAATCTAATTTTTCTTCCGAATCTTCAATGTCATCAGCCTCTTCCTTCTTGAATTTGTTTTTGGCGTTTTGAACCTTTTTTTGAATACTTTAGCTAGATGCCAACTTTCCCTCATAAACCTCATTTTTTTAGAAGAAGCTGCTTAGTGGCAACCTGTTTTTTGGTCTGATATTCTTGTTTGGTGGCATGTCATTAAAGATCAACTCTTGCTTGATGCTATTTGTAATAATAGAGTCCAAAATAGCATTTTACACTTGTGTTGATCCATTTATTTCATTCAAATAATCATCAAGAACAAAGCTCACCTGATGGCATATCACTGTCATCGGTCTCTTTTTCTTGAATATTTGTCCATCTCATTCAGCAAAATATTATTGAGTTAACCCCCTCAGAAAAAGGATCCATTTCAGTGAAATCTTTGACATCTGTGGCGTTTTAAAGGGAGTGTTTCTAGAGGATATGGCGTTTTTGTGTTTTTCTGGGTGTGATTAATTTCATTGTGTATAGACCCTTCTCTTATAGGAGTTTTTTGGCGTGTAATTTAGGCGGGACTTTTTATTGTAATAAATGATAATAATAAAGTAACTGTCTTTTTAGTTAGTGTTTTTTGTATTTACTGTGTTGATCAGCTTTTATCAGTTTTATAGGTTATAGACGTCCCATCTTCTAAGTTTGGCGTTTTTTTAAATGGCCTTATGCAGACCAACATGTCAAAATACAATAACGGAGTAAATAAAATAATAAGCAGGAAAAATATTTTTTTGTTATTTTTGGCGTTTTGTTAGGGTTAACCATTTTTAGTATTATTTTGTCGTTTTGCTAATAAAGATATAAATATATCATTTAATTATTATCTTAAAAAAAAGAAGATTACATAGAAGAAAAAAAAAAGAAGAAAAAAAATTTAAAATCCTTCGTCAGAAGGTACTTTATCTGAATAGTATCCATCACTTGTGTCATCTTCTTCCTCATCGGAGTCTTCTTCTTGATCTTCATCCATGTCATCCCATTCACCTTCATCAGCTTCTTGTTCCTGAAGATTCTGAAGCCTCCACCTAAACATGTCTTGCATTAACTCCAATTTTGAGTCTATTTCTGTGTTGGTACAAGTGG
This sequence comes from Helianthus tuberosus, assembly GCA_030545235.1. Taxonomy (NCBI): domain Eukaryota; kingdom Viridiplantae; phylum Streptophyta; class Magnoliopsida; order Asterales; family Asteraceae; genus Helianthus; species Helianthus tuberosus. The sequence goes on along the minus strand of CM060372.1, from coordinate 86,847,790 downwards.
CGCTATGCAATTCTTCCGTGAAACCCAGTCGCTGCTTTGTTATGATGTTCTCTAGCCAGTAGACTTCATCCTCTCCGCTGTCGTATGTAACTGTCACCATGTCTGTTTCATCATCAAAACGCCATGATGTCATGATAGGGTCTAGCTTCACATTTCCTTTGATTGGTCCAAATTTGCTGGTTAATGCTTTCATAAGCTTATGCGTTTCATGGCATTCGTTGTCTAGAGCGATGCCAATGGATAAGATTTGCCTCAGTATCTCTTCTTCCATTTTTAGAATTGCCTTGACCGTCTTAACATACACCCTCATTTTGTAGTCAAAATGGAGGACGTATCGCCTGATTCCCAGAGTGTATCTCCACGAAACGATTGTTGCCATTTTTGGCGTTTTGTTTAAGTTGGCGTTTTTGGTTAAAGATGTTTTTTTGCAGAAAATGGATAGATTGAAGTGATTATGGAAGCTATGTTGGCGTTTTGTTTAAGTTGGCGCGTAATTTAGTAGGGAATTTCTTCTAATAAATATTATTAACTGAAATTCAGTTATTTGTGTTGTTTCATCTTCCTGTAATATTCAACGCGTTTTATTTTTAATTTTTGGCGTTTTGTTTTTAATGGCTTTTTATTTTTTGTATGGCGTTTTATCAATTGATGGCGTTTTAAATATGAGCGGTAAAAGACCCTTTTACCCTTAATGAAGCGCGTCCCACATAATAATATTGATGTTATTTACGAAAACGCCACTGCGCAATCTAGTCCATGGATTGTTTTGATCGGACGATCCATAAGCGTTCTCACCGTTCTCACACTTTTCACAGTTTCTCTAAATCCTGACCCTATATATATATATAGAAACGGGTTCGGGAGAAAACACTCAAAAGTGTGAGAACGATGAGAATGCATCATGGCCCAACACGTGTCCCGCGCCATAGAGAAGGGCGGAGGGGCTTTTTTGTCTTTTCATTCTTCTTTTATTTTTACAACGCGGTATAATATTTTCTGGCGTCTAAGTTTTTTTTTTGCGTTAATTGTATTTATTAAACTTTTTAGCGTTGAATTAATTGTTTTTGTGTCACATATATAATTTTTTGGCGTTATATCGTTTTCTGGTTAATTTGTTTGGCGTTTGTGGCGTTTTGTATAATAATTCACTACGAGTAATTAATATTTGCATAAGATTAAAATAAGACCAATTTTTCTTTTGGCGTTTAGTGAATTTTTGGCGTTTTAATACCCTTTTAGAAGGTGCTTTGCCAGCAGCTGTTCTCCCAATTTTCATTCTACTAGCGTTTTGGTGTTTGTATTTTTTGGCGTTTTATATAATAATGTATTTATTTATAGAGAATTAGATAACAAAACAACATATAACTTGATATCAATACAATATAAAATGAAAATAAAAATAATTAAAAATGGTAATCTAATTTTTCTTTCCAATCTTCAATGTCATCGGCCTCTTCCTTCTTGAATTTGTTTTTGGCGTTTTGAAAATTTTTTGAATAATTTAGTTAGATGCCAACTTTCCTTCATAAACCCCGTCTTTTTCAGAAGAAGCTGCTTAGTGACATCCTGTTTTTTGGTGTTATATTCTTGTTTGGTGGCATGTCATTAAAGATCAACTCTTGCTTGATGCTATTTGTAATAATGGAGTCAAAAATAGCATTTTACACTTGTGTTGAACCCTTTATTCCATCCATATAATCATCAAGAACAAAGCTCACATGATGGCATATCACTGTCATCAGTCTCTTTTTCTTGAATATTTGTCCATCTCATTCAGCAAAATATTATTGAGTTAACCACCTCAAAAAAAAGATCCATTTCAGTGAAAGCTTTGCCATCTGTGGCATTTTAAAGGGAGTGTTTTCTAGAAGATATGGCGTTTTTGTGTTTTCTGGGTGTGATCAATTTCATTGTGTATAGACCCCTCTCTTATAGGAGTTTTTTGGCGCGTAGTTTAGGCGGGACTTTTTTATTGTAATAAATGATAGTAATAAAGTAACTGTCTTTTCAGTTACTGTTTTTGTATTAACTGTGTTGGTCAGCTTTAGTTAGTTTTATAGGTTATAGACGTCCATCTTCTAATTTTGGCATTTTTTTAAATGGCGTTATGCAGACAAACATGACAAAATACAATAACGGAGTAAATAAAATATTAAGCAGGAAAAATACTTTTTTGTTATTTTTGGCGTTTTGTTAGGTTTAACCATTTTTAGTATTTTTTGGCTTTTTGCTAATAAATATAGAAATATATCATTTAATTATCTTAAAAAAAAAAAAGATTACATAGAAGAAAAAAAAAAGAAGAAGATTACATCGAAGAAAAAAAAAGAGGAAAAAAAATTTAAAATCCTTCGTCAGAAGGTACTTTATCCGAATAGTATCCATCACTTGTGTCATCTTCTTCCTCCTCGGAGTCTTCATCTGGATCTTCATCCATGTCATCACATTCACCTTCATCAGCTTCTTGTTACTGAAGATTCTGAAGCCTCCACCTGAACATGTCTTGCATTAACTCCAATTTTGAGTCTATTTCTGTGTTGGTACAAGTGGCGTTACGCAATTCTTCCATGAAACCCAGTCGCTGCTTTGTCATGATGTTCTCTAGCCAGTAGACTTCCTGCTCTCCGTAGTCGTACGTAACCATCACCATGTCTGTTTCATCATCAAAACACCATGATGTCATGACAGGGTCTGGCTTCACATCTCCTTTGATTTATCACACCTCGATCGCGTTAAAACAACGAAACCGCGGCGGAAACGTCGGGGAGTGTTGCAACAGAATTATTGTTTCACAACCATGGATACAAAAGTTTCGTTTTATTGATAATATTAAACATTAACATTGTCTTAAAGTTAAACAAACAAGTTACACATCGTCTATCATTGTTATTATATCACTAAGGTCTTTTCCAGATCCTATGTGAACATTCATCCTAGCAATCGACATCATTCAACAACACTTGAAACATATGTAAAAACCAAGTCAGCAAAGAAATGCTGGCGAGCACATAGGTTTTATGAGAGTGTCGGATTCATGGCTCGTTTACATGTTGCAATACCTTATTAAAAACCTTGTTTTGAAAAATGTATAGTATTGCAACATAATTTACCAACTCAAATCATGTGGGTTATAGTTTATAAAATCTCGTAACCATGATTCTTAACCCCAAAACAGTTGTCTTAGTAAACCAAATGGTAAAACATCTCGTAAAAACTTGTTAATAAAACTTGTATGGTTTATATCCTTTCGAAAACAATGTTATGTGACATTGTTTCAAAATCGTTTACCCAAGTGAACTAAATAACGCCACGGTATGTAACATGATGAAAACACTTATATATAAGAAGTACCAGCGACGTATCTACCATGTTTTCATCACATTACACCTGTCCCGTTATCTAAACACTAACCAAAAACCAATCGTTTGTTCAATTCATTTAACTCGTTCCAAAATCGTTTAATTGTTCCAAAATCATTTAATTGTTCCAAAATCGCTCTAGTTTTAATTGTGAAACTACTTTTGGTCATCTCGCTAATAACATCCAAACCTTCGCAACTCGACTATCTCGCTTCTCGCATTAACAAACCACCAAAGGGTAAGTTAACAATCACAGATTCAGTCGTTACCCACATAACCCCCACACATAACCATGGGTGCAGTCTGATAACGGGATTTGTCATATCCTATGGTACCATAACCTAATACTGGTCGGCTTGATCAATGTTAATGAATGTCATTTGTTATGTAACTACGCCCAACAAGTTTGTTCACATTATCGAAATCGTTATTAGTTTTATATAAACCATATTAATCATTTCAAAAACCATCGTTAAGAATATCGAAAACATTTAACACATATGAATCACCCCAAAACAATTGAAAACAGAAAAATAGGGGAACTATGTACTCACTTGAAGTGCAAAGTATCCTCAATCAAAAGAACTAAACAAAGCTCAAACAAGGAAATCAAGCAGCACCTAGAAATCAGATCACTAGATAAATAATCGACACCAAAATTGGAAGATCGGATAGAATGAAGTCTTGTAAACCAAATGAGTATTGGGACTCATGTGATATGGTTTAGCAAAGCCTACATCCTAAATCGAAACCTAACCTAAGTGCTTTCGACCCGTTATGACCCATTAAGGTAGCTTACCCTACTTTAAGGCGTCGTTCGCACAAAGCGCGTTCGAGACGCCTAACTAGTCCTATGACAAGTATTATATGCCTAAACATGTTTAAATATGTTGCATAATTAGTTATGTGACAAAATTTTAGGTTACATATGCTTAAAATTCAATTATGCATGAAAAGGGCATTTTGGTCATTTACCTAAGGCATATAAACTACCTATCATACAACTAATTAAACCTAAGTGACCATAAGGTATTACCTCGGAAGGTTATTCCCTATACAACTATGGTCACTAAACATGCTTGGTCGGATCCTAATGATCGACCAAACGGGTCGAGTTCGAAAGTCTAAGCGGGTGTTTAAACCGCTTGACTAACGACTCTATACAAGCACTAAACTAAAAGTGACGAGCTAAACATGTTGAAACATGTTTAACTAAGTTAGAAAACAGGTTTTGATATCAAAACAAACGGTTTTGATATAAAAACAAACGGTTTTGATACCCAAGAATAGTTTGGTTACAAAATACCCATAAATACGCATTTTGACCGAAACTATGACTCGTCGCTACACCTAATCAACGTGGCAATCAGTAGGTATAGTCACTAGGGACTATAACCATCGTGATTACGCTCACGTTGTGAAATTCAAATGAACTCCGTGTTGACCAAAAACTGGTCAAAGCAGAAAGTCAAACACTGTTTGACTTTCGTGCTTAAAAACGCATAAAAAGCACGAAAGAATACTTACAAAGGGTCCAAGCTAGGAAGATCTTGATCAAACTACTCAGGTATGAAGTTCTTGAACTCCAACTTAGAGTAATTCAATCAGATTCGTGAGGAATGAGTGAAAATGAGTTGGGTATTTATAGATTTCGGAGAACCGTTAGGATCGTTTCTCGCAAATCGTGCCTTGATCTTGACCATACAAGTGGGCACATGGTTTTTCTAAACAATGGGACACTTAAAACCATCAAATGGTATCCAAATCAGGGGTTTAAAACCATCAAATGAGCTGAAATGGACTGAATTCAATGAATCTGTGCTGGTTGTCTGTCGCGCCTGTGAGGGCTCACTTTCCATAAATGTCAAAATCAGTCCCTGCACTTGAAAAACTTGCATTTTGATGCATATTTGACATGTTTAAGCCCCGTTAACCCCATTTCAAAGCTCTAAAATGATGTTAAAGTATAGGGAACTCAAAACAGGCTCAAAAACATCTCGGATGTCGGTTCGTTTGGTCGTACGGTTGAGTTATTCGGGTAATTACGACGGAAGTCGTAACGGACGCAAAAACGATCCAAATTATGTGACGAATCTAATTTTTTCATGCCAATAACTAATATAAAATATTTTTATGATTACATAAATTTTTGGATGCCCGGATATATTCAGGACGTAAGATATGCGCGAAAATGCAAACTTATGCACTTTTTGACGCTTTTAGTCCCTATTGATCAATAAAGTTTATTTTTGCGCACCAAACACCTCAAAGCCTATTTCAAAGCTATGTAAAGCATATTTAGGGCATGTTTAACTTATGATCAAGTTCCAGAATGTTCGTTACTGAAAAAATCGGCATACGTTCGCAGTTTGACACAAATAGTCCCTTCGATCGAATAAACTTGATTTCGACACACCAAACCATCCAAAACTTATTTCTAAGTTATGTAAAGGTTATTTAAGGTATGTTAAGACTATGTCACTATTTCAGAGTGTTTGTTGCGTTAAACTGACTACGTTTACACACCAGTTTGCGTATAACCTTTTAGAAAGCGATTTAAAGCTTGAAATAGGAATCGAATCAAATCGTAAAATCATCAAACACAAATACACACATAATAACACCAAAACACATTGTTTTATTAATAATTAACATTGTTTTACATTGTACGTCAATTACAGAGCACAGTTGTCACAGTCTCCCCTACTTCAGGAAATTCCGTCCTGAAATTTTAACTAGAGGAAGTTTGTGAAAACAAATGCGGATATTTCGCCTTCATCTGGTCCTCACGTTCCCAAGTAAACTTTGGGCCACGTTTGGACTCCCAACGAACTTTGACCAATCGAATTCGTGTGTTCTTCAGCTGTTTGACTGCACGGTCAATTATCTCCACAGGTTTCTCGACAAAGTGCATAGTCTCATCAAATTGAATCTCGTCGAGTGGAATATGAAGATCAGCATCGACCAAACATTTTTCGCAAATTGGACACATGGAATGTTGGGTGAATATTCCCAAGCTCTGGAGGTTGCTCTAATCGATAGGCAAATTTTCCAATTCTTTCAACAATCTTAAATGGTCCAACATTTCGAGGTGCAAGTTTTCCTTTCTTTCCAAATCTCACCACTCCCTTCCAAGGTGATACCTTGAGTAGGACACAGTCTCCGACTTAAAATTCTAAGGGCTTGCGTCGTATATCCGCATAACTCTTTTGACGGCTTCTAGCTGTCACAAGATTATCATGAATTTTCTTGATTTTGTCTGTTGTTTCCAGAATGAGCTCAGGTCTAGTAAGCTGAGCTTCACCGATCTCATTCCAACAGACAGGTGAACGACATTTTCGACCGTAGAGAGCTTCGAATGGTGCCATATTTATGCTAGCATGATAACTATTGTTGTAAGAGAACTCTATCAATGGCAGATGAGAATCCCAATTACCACCAAAGTCTATCACGCATGCTCTAAGCATATCCTCCAAAGTTTGAATCGTCCTCTCAGATTGTCCATCTGTTTGGGGATGATAAGCAGTGCTTAGATTTAGTTGGGTTCCCAAAGCAGATTGCATGGTCTTCCAAAAATGGGATGAAAATCGAGCATCACGATCTGATATGATATTCAAAGGAACACCATATCGAGATACAATCTCATCAACATAACTCTTTGCAAGTTTATCAGCAGATAGATCCTCACGAATCGGAATAAAATGAGCTGATTTCGTTAATCGATCGATAACAACCCAAATAACATCATGACCTCTAGATGTACGCGGTAACTTAGTGATGAGATCCATAGCAAGGTTCTCCCACTTCCAAACCGGTATCTCTGGTTGTACAAGCAAACCAGATGGTCGTTGATGTTCAGCCTTGACTTTGAGATAAGTTAGGCATTTTAATACATATAAGGCAATATCCTTCTTCATACCAGTCCACCAGTACTGAGTACGAAGATCCTTGTACATTTTATCAGCACCAGGATGGATGGAATATCGAGACTTGTGAGATTCGTCCATCACTAAAGTGCGAAGATCGTCTTTTTTCAGAATCCACAAACGATCCTTGAAATAGAGTAACCCATCGCCATTCGTTTCGAGTTTAAGTTCGAGTTGAAGCGGTAGCTCATATTTCAATAAGCCTTTGGTTACACGAGATCGTTGAGCTTGAAGGAAATGAGATTGAATATCAGATAGAGTTCGAACAGAATGAAGCTTCACTCGTTCCTTTCGACTAAGCGCATCGGCTACAAAATTCGCCATACCAGGATGGTAGCGAATTTCGCAAACATAGTCGTTTAAGAGTTCAACCCAAAGTCGTTGCCTCATGTTCAGCTCCTTCTGATTAAGAATATGCTGGAGACTTTTGTGGTCTGTGAAAACCACACACTTCGTGCCATAAAGATAGTGTCTCCAGTTTTTCAGAGCAAATACCACAACTCCTAACTCAAGATCATGAGTTGTGTAGTTCTTCTTGTGAACTTTCAGCTGTCTAGACGCATAAGCTATGACTTTACCTCGTTGCATAAGAACACAACCAAGGCCTAGATTCGATGTGTCACAATAGACAACGAAATCGTCGTTTCCATCGGGCAATGATAGAACAGGAACATCACACAGCTTCTGTTTCAGCGTTTAGAACGCTTCTTCTTGTTTGGGTCCCCACTCAAAAGGCTTATTCTTCTGAGTCAAAGCAGTGAGTGGAACCGCGATCTTTGAGAAGTTTGAAATAAATCGATGATAATAACCAGCAAGACCAAGAAAAGAACGAATTTCTGTAGGTGTCGTTGGTGTATTCCAATCCTTAATTGCAGCAATTTTGGATGGATCCACATGAATACCCTGCTCGTTAACTATATGACCCAAAAACTGAACTTCTTTAAGCTAGAATTCACACTTGGAGAATTTAGCAAAAGGTTGTTCCTTCTTCAGGAGTTCCAATGTCAAACTAACGTGTTGCTCGTGCTCTGCTCGAGACTTCGAATAAATGAGAATATCGTCGATGAATACAATGATGAACTTGTCTAAATAAGGGTTACAGACCCTATTCATTAAGTCCATGAAGATAGCTGGGGCATTCTTCAAACCAAAAGGCATGACAGTGAACTCATAGTGCCCATATCTTGTGCGGAAAGAAGTTTTGGGAATATCTTCTTCGAGAACACGAAGTTGATGATACCCAGAATGCAGATCGATCTTGGAAAAACAGGTAGCACCTTGCAGCTGGTCAAAGAGATTATCGATTCGAGGTAGGGGATATCGATTCTTGATGGTAAGCTTGTTAAGCTCATGGTAATCGATACACATTCGAAAAGATCCATCTTTCTTTTTCACAAAGAGGACAGGATCACCCCAGGGCGAAAAGCTCGGATGGATGAATCCTTTATTAGATAACTCTTGAAGTTGTTTCGATAATTCTTGCAAATCAGACGGTGCGGTGTAAGACGATAAGGTGCTTTCGCAATCGGGTTGGCATTGGGTACAAGATCAATATGAAAATCGACTTGACGAACTGGAGGTAAATCAGGCAGTTTATCAGGAAACACCTCTGGATAATCCCGAACAATCGGAATATCCTGAATACTCTTGCTCTTGCCTTTCTCCTTGGTGACATGTGCCAGAAAAGCAACATATCCCTTTGGTAAATAACTTTGGGCTTTCGTACACGACATGAGTTTCAAACCAACTGAAGGTTTCTCGCCACGAACCTCTAGGACATCGCCAGTCGAAAGAGGAATATGAACGATCTTGTCGAAAGAAACCACCTCAGCATGAAACTTGGTTAACCAATCCATCCCCACGATAATGTCGAAACTCCCAAGTTGCATCGGTGTGAGGTCAATAGGAAAAAGATGGTTATCGAGGTTCAAATGACAACCATGAATAACAGAATCGAGTACTAGTGGTTTACCAGTAGTAACTTCGACAGATAAGGGTTTCCTCAGTTTAGTTCTAGGTATCGCAAGTAAAGGCTCAAAAGATAATGAAACAAAACTCCTATCGGCACCAGAATAAAAAAGAACAGATGCAAGTTGATTGTTAACAAGGAACGTACCGTTAACAACCTCGTTGTCAGCCCGAGCCTCGTTTGCATTCAGATTGAATAGTCGTCTACGAGCGGGATTCACATTCGCATTTGCGTTGGCATTCGCGTTCTGATTTGCATTCGCATTCACCAACCTCGGGCAGTTGTTGCAGAAATGACCCATCTCTCCGCAATTATAACACGAACCAGGTGGGAATCTCGCACCATTCCCCTGAACTTGTGCTGGAACCTGAGCAGCTTAATTCTGACCCAAACGACAAATGTTGGCCAGATGCCCAAGTTTACCACACGTAGTGCACTACTTGCAAGCCTGTTGAGCAACATGATGACCATTGCATCGAGCACAGTGAGGTGCAGTACCAACATATTGCTTCTTCGCAGGGGGTATTGCCGGTGGGTTCTGAGGGTTCTGGTTGGTAACAACAAAGTTCTGGGAAGCCTTACGCTTCCTTGACCTCTTAGAAGACTCACCCTTCTTCTTACCCATATCCTTACCCTTTTATTGTGTGGAATCAGCTGACTTCTTCTTGTCACCCTTACGGGTCAGTTTACCCTTTTCTGCCCTGAGACTCGGTCAGAGTAGCAGCTAATTCAATCGCTTGATGAATAGTGGTAGGATTACTGCCAGTCACAATGTCTTGCACAGAATCGGGTAAACCATCGATATACCTCTCTATTGCTTTCTCCAATGGGGTAACCATCGTAGGACATAACAAATTGAGCTCCTCATAACAATCCGTATAAGCACGGTGTTGTCCCCCATCTTGTTTCAAATCATCGAATTCTTGTTCCAAATCTTGAATCTCGTGACGGGGACAGAACTCTCTCATCAAGAGAGCTCGGAGCTCTTCCCAAGTTTGTGCCATCGCCACATCGGCACCCCTATCACGCATCACACTGTTCCACCATGTAAGAGCACACTTCTCGAACACACTTGATGCAAACTCAACCTTACGCTCATTCGGACATTGCACATGTCTGAATGTGCTCTCGATACTCTCGAACCACTGCAGGAGCGCAGTTGCTCCTTGAGACCCAGAAAACTTCAACGGTTTAGCAGAATTGAAATTCTTGAAACTACACGAGCATTATTGTTGTTATTGTTGTTGTATAATTGATGGATCTGGGTTACTATGTTCGGAAGCACAGCATCCATTTGCTGAACGACAAGGGCTGCAACTTCTTCATTGGTTAAAGGTTGTGCATCGCGTCGAGGAGGCATTGTCTAAAAAGAACAAGGGAACAGGGGAAACGAGTGATATTGACAATTGGAAAAACAAAGGAGGTATCGACAAAACACAAGGAAGGCGATCATTCGTTTGTTACCTCGAACAAACAAATGATACGCAGTGACTAATCAAAGTAAATGGGCCAATATAATGTATCACTGAAGATATGCTCGCCTATAAGTGAACACTCACCCCAAGAGTTCCCAGGTAAGAGTGACTGGTCCGATACTGCGGATTTGAACAAACACTCTAGCCTTAGACAGAAAACTCAGGGTACAGGCATTCACCCTTCTAGTTTGCACGTGTTCACATTATAAGACCCAAACCTTGACGAGATTTTGAAAACTCAAAGGGTTCAAAACCTTATAATCAATCATCCAAGAATAGATGATTAATTTTCGAAGCGAATTTGTTATTGTGTTCTCGTTGTGGTTATCACCTAAGGATAGGTGACGGTATTGTTTTAAAATCTAAACGCAAGAGGACTCGCGTTAGGGTCCTAGAAAGTTATAGTCTAGGTCAAAGCATCACTAATAACCTAATTCCCTATAACCATTGGCTCTGATACCAACTTCTTCTGTCACACCCCGACCGCGTTAAAACAACGAAACCGCGGCGGAAATGTCGGGGAGTGTTGCAATAGAATTATTGTTTCACAACCATGGATACAAAAGTTTCGTTTTATTGATAATATTAAACATTAACATTGTCTTAAAGTTAAACAAACAAGTTACACATCGTCTATCATTGTTATTATATCACTAAGGCCTCGTCCAGATCCAATGTGAACATTCAACCTAGCAATCGACATCATTCAACAACACCTGAAACATATGTAAAAACAAAGTCAGCAAAGAAATGCTGGCGAGCACATAGGTTTTATGAGAGTGTCGGATTTATGGCTCATTTACATGTTGCAATACCTTATTAAAAACCTTGTTTTGAAAAATGTATAGTATTGCAACATAATTAACAAACTCAAATCAAGTGGGTTATAGTTTATAAAATCTCGTAACCAAGATTCTTAACCCCAAAACATTTGTTTTAGTAAACCAAATTGTAAAACATCTCGTAAAAACTTGTTAATAAAACTTGTATGGTTTATATCCTTTCGAAAATATCGTTATGTGACATCGTTTCAAAATCGTTTACCCAAGTGAACTAAATAACGCCAAGATATGTAACATGATGAAAACACTTATATATAAGAAGTACCAGTGGCGTATCTACCATGTTTTCATCACATTACACCCGTCCCGTTATCTAAACACTAACCAAAAGCCAATCATTTGTTCAATCCGTTTAACTCGTTCCAAAATGGTTTAATTGTTCCAAAATCGTTTAATTGTTCCAAAATTGCTCTCGTTTTAATTGTGAAACTACTTTTGGTCGTCTCGCTAATAACATCCAAAACTTCGCAACTCGACTATCTCGCTTCTCGCATTAACAAACCACCAAAGGGTAAGTTAACAATCACAGATTCAGTCGTTACCCACATAACCCCCACACATAACCATGGGTGCAGTCTGATAACGGGATTTGTCAGATCCTATGGTACCATAACCTAATACTGGTCGGCTTGATCAATGTTAATGAATGTCATTTGTTATGTAACTACGTCCAACAAGTTTGTTCACATTGTCGAAATCGTTATTAGTTTTATATAAACCATATTAATCATTTCGAAAACCATCATTAAGAATATTGAAAACATTTAACACATATGAATCACCCCAAAACAATTGAAAACAGTAAAATAGGGGAACTATGTACTCACTTGAAGTGCAAAGTATCCTCAATCAAAAGAACTCAACAAAGCTCAAACAAGGAAATCAAGCAGCACCTAGAAATCGAATCACTAGATAAATAATCGACACCTAAATCGGAAGATCGGATAGAATGAAGTCTTGTAAACCAAATGAGTATTGGGACTCATGTGATATGGTTTAACAAAGCCTACATCCTAAATCAAAACCTAACCTAAGTGCTTTTGACCCGTTACGACCCATTAAGGTAGCTTACGCTACTTTAACGCGTCGTTCGCACAAAGCACGTTCGAGACGCCTAACTAGTCCTATGACAAATATTATATGCCTAAATATGTTGCATAATTAGTTATGTGACAAAAGTTTAGGTTACATATGCTTAAAATTCAATTATGCATGAAAAGGGCATTTTGGTCATTTACCTAAGGCATATAAACTACTTATCATACAACTAATTAAACCTAAGTGACCATAAGGTATAACCTCGGAAGGTTATTCCCTATACAACTATGGTAACTAAACATGCTTGGCTGGATCCTAATGATCGACCAAACGGGTCGAGTTCGAAAGTCTAAGCGGGTGTTTAGACCGCTTGACTTACGACTCTATACAAACACTAAACTAAAAGTGACGAGCTAAACATGTTGAAACATGTTTAGCTAAGTTAGAAAACAGGTTTTGATATCAAAACAAGCGGTTTTGATACCCAAGAATAGTTTGGTTACAAAATACCAATAAATACGCATTTTGACCGAAACTATGACTCGTCACTACACCTAATCAACGTGGTAATCAGTAGGTATAGTCACTAGGGACTATAACCATCGTGATTACGCTCACGTTGCGAAGTTCAAACGAACTTCGTGTTGACCAAAAACTAGTCAAAGCAGAAAGTCAAACACTGTTTGACTTTCGTGCTTAAAAACGCATAAAAAGCACGAAAGAATACTTACAAAGGGTCCAAGCTAGGAAGATCTTGATCAAACTACTCAGGTATGATGTTCTTGAACTCCAACTTAGATTAGTTCAATCAGATTTGTGAGGAATGAGTGAAAATGAGTTGGGTATTTATTGATTTCGGAGAACCGTTAGGATCGTTTTTCGCAAATTGTGCCTTAATCTTGACCATACAAGTGGGCACAAGGTTTTTCTATACAATGGGACACTTAAAACCATCAAATGGTATCCAAATCAGTGGTTTAAAACCATCAAATGAGCTGAAATGGACTGAATTCAATGAATCTGTGCTGGTTTTCTGTCGCGCCCGCGAGAGAGAGAGAGAGAGAGGCCTCTCTTACGCGGCCCGCGAGGGCTCACTTTCCAGAAATGTCAAAATCAGTCCCTACATTTGAAAAACCTGCATTTTGATGCATATTTGACATGTTTAAGCCCCGTTAACCCCATTTCAAAGCTCTAAAATGATGTTACGTATAGGGAACTCAAAACATTCTCAAAAACATCTCGGATGTCGGTTCGTTTGGTTGTACGGTTGCGTTATTCGGGTAATTACGACGGAAGTCGTAACAGACGCAAAAACGATCCAAATTACGTGACGAATGGAATTTTATCATGCCAATCACTAAAATAAAATATTTTAAGGATTATATAAATTTTTGGATGCCCGGATATATCCAGAATGTAAGATATGCGCGAAAATGCAAACTTATGCACTTTTTGACGCTTTTAGTCCCTATTGATCAATAAAGTTTATTTTTGCTCACCAAACACCTCAAAGCCAATTTCTAAGCTATGTAAAGGATATTTAGAGCATGTTTAACTTATGATCAAGTTCCAGAACGTTCGTTACTGAACAAATCGGCATACTTTCGCAGTTTGACACAAATAGTCCCTGCGATCGAATAAACTTGATTTCAACACACCAAACCATCCAAAACTTATTTCTAAGTTATGTAAAGGTTATTTACGGTATGTTAAGCCTATCTCACTATTTCGGAGTGTTTGTTGCATTAAACTGACTACGTTTACACACCAGTTTGCGTTTAACCTTTTAGAAAACGATTTAAAGCTTGAAATTGGAATCGAATCAAATCGTAAAATCATCAAACACAAACACACACATAATAACATCAAAACACATATAATAACACCAAAACACATATAATAACACCAAAACACATTGTTTTATTAATAATTAACATTGTTTTACATTGTACATCAATTACAGAGCACAGTTGTCACATGATTGGTCCAAATTTGCTGGTTAATGCTTTCATAAGCATATGCGTTTCATGGCATTCGTAGAGCGATGCCAATGGATAAGATTTGCCTCTGTATCTCTTCTTCCATCTTCAGAATTGCCCTGACGGTCTTAACATACACCCTCCTTCTGTTGTCAAAATGGAGGACGTATCGCCTGATTCCCAGAGTGTATCTCTAGGAAACGATTGTTGCCATTTTTGGCGTTTTGTTTAAGTTGGCGCTTTTGGTTAACGATTTTTTTTTTTGCAGAAAATGAATAGATTGAAGTGATTATGGAAGCTATGTTTTACCTTTGTTTATATAATAATGTTTTGGCGCGTAATTTATGAGTGAATTTCTTCTAATAAATGTTAATAACTGAAATTCAGTTATTTGTGTTGTTTCATCTTCCTGTAATATTCAACGCGTTTTATTACTAATTTTTGGTGTTTTGTTTTTAATGGCGTTTTATTTTTTTGTATGGCGTTTTATCATTTGAGAATATGAGCGGTAAAAGACCCTTTTACCCTTAATGAGGCGCGTCCCACATAATAAAATTGATGTTATTTACGAAAATGCCACCGCGCAATCTAGTCCATGGATTGTTTTGATCGGACGATCCATAAGCGTTCTCACCGTTCTCACACTTTCTACTGTTTTATCTAAATCCTGACCCTATATATATATATATATATATATATATATATATATATATATATATAGGGTAGGGTTTATGCGAGAACCACCTTAAAAAAAAAATAAAAAAAATAACTCCCCCCACCCCCCCCCCCTCAAGCTAAATGCTAAAAACTAAACCATAAGGTAAATTCCCAAAAAAACCTAAAAACAAATCTAAAAAACGTATAATTTTTTTTTTAATATTTTCTTTGAAAAAATCGCTACTTTTAGCATCAATTTTTTTTAAATTATTTAATTTTTTTATTAATGAAAAGTAGCGATTTTTTCCAAGAAAAATATTAATTTTTTTTTTAGATTTTTTTAGGTATTTTTGGTTGTGTTCACATTAGTTCTCGCGGTTCTCGCAATAAATGGTGGTTACTAACGGATCCTTCTCCTATATATACATACATACATATATATATATATATATAGGGGAACGCTAAAATGAGAACCACCTCGAGTTGTAAGAACCGTGAGAACTACACCGTACGGGGCGAGGTGGACCAATTTTTTTTTTCATAAACGTAGTTGCGTGTAATATAAACACATTTGTAAAAAAATTAAAAAAAAATGTCGTGTGTGTAGTTTTGAGCACCACAATTTTGTGTTTACGGGTACCGTAAATCTAACCGGAAAATCTACAGTACCCGTAAACACAAACTTGTGGTGCTCAAAACTACACACACGACATTTGTTTTTTGAATTTTTTTTTTACAAGTGTGTTTATAATACACGCATCTACGTTTTTGAAAAAAAAAATTTCATCCACCTCGCCTCGGATCAAAAAGTTCTCACGGTTCTTATTTTAGCTCAATTATATAGGTATATATATATATATATATATATATATATATATATATATATATAGGGATGAGCTCATGCGAGAACCACCTTTATTGTGAGAACCGCGAGAACCAATGTGAACACAACCTAAAATAGCTAAAAAAACCTAACCCCACCCCCCCCCCAAAACCTAAACCCCCCAGCCAAGCTAAATGCTAAAAACTAAAACCTAAAAAAAACCTAACCCCCCCCCCCCCCAAACCTAAACCCCCTCCCACACCCCACAAAAACCTAAACCCCCCCCCCCACCCCCCCCCCCTCCCAAGCTAAAATGCTAAAAACTAAACCCCCAAAAAACCTAAAAAAACCTTAAAAAATCTAAAAAAAATCTAAAAAAATCTAAATTTTTTTTAATATTTTTTATGTTAAAATCGCTACTTTTAGAAGCCAAAAAAAATATTTTTTTTTGGCTTCGAAAAGTAGCGATTTTTTTATAAAAAATATTAAAAAAAATTTTTGTTTGATTTTTAGCTATTTTTAGGCATTTTTGGTTGTGTTCACATTGGTTCTCGCGGTTCTCGCAATAAGAGGTGGTTCTCGCATGATCTTCTCCATATATATATATATATATATATATATATATATATATAGTGTGAGGTTCATTGGGGAACGCAAAAAAAGTGGGGAACAGTGGGGAACCGACTCAAACGAACTCCGATTGGACTCATTCCAGCGGCGTTGGAACCGGCTCGTCGAACCCTAACTAGGATCTCTTAACCCTAAACCCTAAATCATAACCCCTAAACCCTAAATATATTAGGGTTTTGCTTTTAGGGTTTAATTTTAGGGTTTAGCCTTAGGGTTTAGGTTTAGGGTTTAGGGTTTAGCTTTAGGTTTAACCTTTAGGGTTTAGCTTTTAGGGTTTATAGTTTAGATTTTACTGTTTAGCTTAGGTTTTAGCCTTATTTTTTAGCTTTAGGGTTTAGAGTTTAGGATTTTGGGTTTAGGGTTAAGAGATCTTAGTTAGGGTTCGACGAGCCGGTTCCAACGCCGCTGGAATGAGTCCTATCGGAGTTTGTTTGAGTCGGTTCCCTGCTGTTCCTCACTTTTTTAGTGTTCCCCAATGAACCTTCCCCTATATATATATATATATATATATATATATAGGTTGGATCATATAGGAAGGGGGAGGCTAGGAAGGGCTTTGGATCCTTGATCTTGCAATCCAATGATTGAAATTAAATCCTTGCCAAATCATAAAATCACATAATGAAAACAATTTCTCTACATAGATGATCTTCCTTGACCCATTTCTCTACAATTTATAAGAGAAAATTCTCATATGACCATAAAATTACTCCAAACTAGCATTGACTTTTCAGCACACTTTGTGCAAAAATGCACTTTATGTGCCACATTTTGTGCGGAAATGCACCCACATGAGGACACAAAAAATTAGTGACACATGGGTAGTGGCGGATCTAGGATTCCGACCAAGGGGTACGTGTTATAAATAAGCCGTAACGAAATCGAAAAAACGTCAAATTTTTCCAAAATTTACATTAATTTTTCCAAATTTTTTCCGACCAAGGGGTAGCGGGGGTTACCCCTACCAAAGAGGTAGGTCCGCCCCTGCACATGGGCACATCACTAATGTCTGCGGAGTGTACACTTTGCAAGACAATTTTACTTTATCTTTTGGATTGAATCTAAGACCTCTTACCTAGCAGGCTTGCACCCATATCTCCTTCCACCGTTGGTTTTAGAAATGTTGCAGTAGACTAATTAAATAATTCCAACTACCTTATAATTATTTGCTTTTGTTTTTTTAAAGACATGACATCCATATAAATATTGCTGGCATAATATATCAGACACGATATGATAGGTCACAACACAATAAGATATAATGACCTGAAGACCTCAGATGATAGATACCGTGACTTATCGTGTCATTTTCTCTAAACACGACCATGACCTGTTTAAAAACAAGTTAACACGAAACAACCTATTAACAAATGTGCTTTAGAACACTATAAATATCATATATTTAGGAACGCATTTAGGCTGGTGGGTATGGGGTTCGTCCCCCATGCGTCGAGGACCGGCGCCGGGTGGAACACCATCCCCCCGTCCCCGTCCTCTCCGTCCGGCTCTGGACGTTTGAGACGTTCCAAAAAGTGTGGGCCCCCTCTCAATTGTTACCGTTAAATAAATAAAAAATTAATTTACCAATTTTAAAATCAAAAGCAACGGTCATAAACCCCAAATATATAAATTTCCAACCTTTTTTCACCTCCATTCACCATTTTAACCCCTTTTTCTCATCTCTCTCCCTTTATGTTTTTATAAAATATCTTCCACTTTTATAAACTTATATTCTACCATGGATCCCTTCAACAACCCGAACAACCCGAACGTCCCCAACAACCCGAGCGAATGCTTGATTTAGGATGTTAGATTTGAAAGTAATAGTGTATTCCTTCAACAGGCAATTATAGATGATGAGAATGTAGTAGCAGTAAAGAGACTTCATGTTGGCCATGCTAAAGCAAAATCAGAATTCGAAAACGAAGTGAGCCTCATAAGTAATGTTCAACATCGGAATCTTGTACGACAACTAGGTTGGTGCATTGAGGAATCTGAGTTACTTCTTGTCCTAGAATACATTCCACAAGGCAGTCTTGACAACTTCTTATGGGGTAAGTTAGTTTTGCATAAATATCAACTCTTATAGCCTTTTTTTTTGGCCAAAAAGAAAATAAAACCTACCTCAGTGTAAATATGGGCATAACCATGTACTTGACAAGTTCTTCACGGACAGGAGAAAGAAGAGGGGCTCTGAACTGGGAGAAAAGGTTTGACATTATCTTTGGGGTTGCTAGAGGACTTTCCCATCTTCATAATGAATTCTATGTCAAAATAATTCATAGAGATATAAAACTAAATAATATTCTCGTGGACGATGATTTTCAACCCAAAATCTGCGATTTCGGATTAGCAAGACTACAACCAGAGGATCAAACCTATGTTAGCACAAGGCCTGCTGGTACACTGTAAGTTGGTGTAAATCTTCCCTTTGATATATATATATATATATATAGAGGCCGGTTATCATACAAATGCGCTTATCGTACATTACGTACGGTACAATCTCAGCCGTCAGATCATCTTCCGGCATTGAAATCGCATGTTGTTTTTTTATAACAATTTCGCATGTTGTTTTTTTTAACATGCGATTTCATCAAAATTACCACATGCGAAATTGTTACAAAAAAACAACATGCTATTTCATCAAAATTATCACATGCGAAATTGTTACAAAAAACATGCGATTTCATAAAAAATTATCACATGCAAAATTGTTACAAAAAAACCAACATGCGAATTCAATGCGCGATAAAAGATCCGACGGCTGAGATTGGCGCGTACGTAATGTACGATAAGGGCATTTGTACAGTACTCTTTACCTATATATATATATATAGGATTAGGTTCAAGAGTGAACACTAGTGTAGTTTGCGAACTGAGCGAACTAATCCTGGCCATACATGTGTATAGATCAATGGCCAGGATTTGATGATGAAATACACTAGTGTATTTTACGATTTGATGATTAAATCCTAGCCATCCACGTGTGTAAATCAATGGCCAAGATTTGTTCACTCAGTTCGCAAATACATTAGTGTTCTCTATAGAACCCTACCCTATATATATATATATATATATCAATCCAGATTCAAACACTCTACTTTGCTATGAAAATATTTTCATGAAGTTGTTAATACAGAGGGTATATGGCACCAGAATATGCAACAAAGGGACATTTATCAGAGAAGGTTGACATCTACAGCTTTGGTATTGTAATCCTTGAAATCATCAGCTGTCGAAGATGTACAGATGAAAACTTTAGTGGACCTGACACATCTCACCTTCTTGAACATGTAATATACAACCCCCTGGACCTTTTTTTTCTTCAATAAGAGAGCGATAATGATGATTACATTAGTCCTATTTGAGTTATAAGATCTAAGGAACACTTCTGTATGCAAATTAAACTTTTCTGGAATTTATTGCATATATATCATAATTATTATTTTGTTGAATAGGCATGGCAGTTGTATGAGAGAGGCATGCACATAGAGTTGATTGATCAAGAATTAGGTATAGAAGGACGCCATAAAGCAAATGCGATGAAGACCATTGAGATTGCTCTCATGTGCACTCAGTCACCAGCTTCTTTGAGGCCAACCATGTCAGAAGTTGTTTTGATGTTGTCAAGTGGGCTATCTATGGGGCCAGGAAAACTAATAAAGCCGAGTTTCATTGATTCTCGTAGAGTCCTTCACATTGGTGCAAATAAGTCACAGAATAAGTAATACATACAAATGTATAAAAATGTATTGAGCTTTCATACAAATTATCTGTCCACTTTGATTTAGCAACTCCACATCAAGGACAACTTTTTTGTTGTATTATGGAGCATTTTTTATAGAAGAACAAATATGGTGTTAACTTTTGATAGGATCTGAGTTTGATACTTGTAAACAAATACTGTTAAAACAAAAAAAAATAACAAGTAGGAAGATATCATCAATCATTATTTTTCATTAATCACAAAATGATTCAAATGTTTTATAGAATAATTCTACAATCTCCCCCTCAGATTGATCACTCACAAAACTATTCGTACAAAAGAGAATGCGTTAAATGATAAATAGATCTCTAACACGTGAGATCTATTTGTACTAAGTACTAAAGCTTTGTTCGTGATAGGCTGGCATCAACCTGATAGTGACATCTAACAATCCTAACGAAAACGATTCCATAGATGTCGCAAACATCTGTGCAAATCTAACATTTGATCTAACTATGCTAAACATTAATACAAAAAAAATACTATTACATTGGGAAACATCTGTTTGGACTATCCTCTGTTGCTTTGATCTAAACATTTGTTTTTCCAGACAGATGTTTGGTCTTCTTCATCAGACCTTTGCTTTCAACAGACTTTAGGCTTCAACAAACCTGGTTTCTTCTTGAACAGTGGTTCCAAGGCTTTAATCAAATGTTTGCTTATCTTCAACAGATGCTTTGATTTTGGTGTTCAAGATTCACTATCTTTGGGAGGAGAATTGCTTCATCAACTGTTTATTTCTTGATCTCTTTGTCATGTTTTGGCTTTTGGTAATCATCTATTCTTTTGTAGGTCCAACAATCTCCCCCTAGAACAAATGATGTCAAAACATATATTTATTGATCAACTTTTATTTCTCATCAACTGTTTTCATATCTGACCTTTGAATTGTAATTCAAAGTTTAGAGAAACTGTGTCTTCTGGGTCCCTCTCCAGTGGCAGACTTATTAAGTCTTGCAGAGCTTCAATTTTAGTCTAGAATCACTTTTCATTGAGATCTTCTCCACCTCCCCACTAACTCCGAGCAAAGTCAATTCATGGGTATCTTTGCTTGATTTCCATTTTAGAATTTTGAGGTTAGGAGGATTTGTTGGGACTAGAGTTATTGCAGATGAGTTTGGGGACACTGGTCTTCCCATTATAGTGTCAACTAGTTCTTCTCTCCTGGCTTCCTTCGTCTTTTCAAATTTTATTTTTATAAATTCCATTGCAGCTCTTGATATGTTTCTTGTAGATGGAAACTCAAAAGGTTCAACCAAAGTTTTTTTTTGGGAAAGTCTAGTTGCTCGTACTCTGGCTTTCTTCGTAATCAGGGATCCCTTTCTCTTTTAATTTCCAGCCGTTTATAACTTTCAAGGATTTTTGACTCATTCCATTTTGCAATTGTCTTCATGGTCTCCATCTTTGCAACAGCCAGTTCTTCTGTCATTATTCTCATCTTCAGAACCCTCTTATCATTTGGCTTTTTACCATCTTTCTAGTTTGGGGGTGAAGGATTGATGTCAGGGAACAGCTTCAACTTTTCAATCCTCACTATTTCATCTAGCAAGGATTCAGTTGGCCATCCTTTGAATTGTTCCTTATCAACATCATATGGTTTCTTCTGTATGATGTGATTAAGGTAATCTTCCCTGAGAAGCATTTTAAGATCTGCATCAGCTATGGGATCATGGGATAGGGTTCTACAAATCATGGTGACATAGCCTTGTAGAGCTTCTACATTTTGTATTCTTCTGTTAGGATCTGTAGAATTTGTTTATCATCCTTCCCTTGGTTTCTTTCCAAAACCATTCTTTTCGCCTTCCTTTTCTTGAATTCTAGATATTCATTGACACTAGCTGGACTTGGAAGGTTTGAAGATGAAAGAGATGATGACGATGGTGATGATGCTGGAATTGATGACGTTGTGGTTTTGGTGGAAGATGTTTTGATGGGTGCTTTAGGTCCTTTGTGCTTACAACACTATCCTTTCATGAGGACAAGTGAGGAGTTTGGATAGGTGGAGATGTTTCCATCTGTTGCGAGGAAGTAACAATAGATGTTTGTTGCTTTTGTGTTACATTAGGTTCCTCTGGCATCTCAACCTCTAGAGTTACCCTTTTGTGGTTTTTTCTTTTGGATTTAGGCTTTTGGATAGGAGTGGTCTTTGTGGAAATGGCTGGTGAGGGTTCCACAATGTTGGGTTATGCGTTGTGGTCACCAGGAGCAGTGGCTTAGCAACAAATATTGTAACATCTGTTGCTTGATTTTCTAAAACATTTTCTTCACACACATTTTCTTGACTCTTGTGTCACGCCCCGATAAAATCAGGGTTGGCGTGAGATCACTGATATCTTCATTGCACAGCGGAAGTATTTGAGCTAAGACTTCTAAAAGGTGAACGCCCACTAAGTACTCAAATCCCCATGGTTCTCCTATTCCATCCATGCCATAATTTTGAAAATGTAATCTGAGAAAGAACATGCGAAAAATCAACATAGAGTTGGTGAGTTCATAGTTTGTTTGTAAAAGATTTAGAGTAAATCTCTTTGAATAACTGGTTTTTAAAATATTGTTGAGAAAACGAAATAAAAATCATTTTCTTCGGCATGTTATATGAAAACTTTGTATTTATGAAACTTTGTATGTGTAAAGCGTTACATTTGTAAAACTTGTATAACCGTCAATGTCCGCACATGACAATGACAACATGCCCGCATGAGTCTGTGAGTTGTATTTGTAATAAGTTGCGCACTTGTAAGATGTATTTGTATGAAAAGTAGTATGTTAATGTAGAAATAAGATGTATAATAAGATGTAAAATGTAAGGAAATCGAGATCGCTAATGTTTTGCAAGGACATTAACATGTGTGACGACATAGGAAGCATCCAAACCGAGGCGATTTACATCGATTACCCCTTCTACTGTGACCCAAAAGCACTCTTCCGTTTGGGTCAACGAGGACCAAGAGTGAGGCTGCCAACACCCGCTTGATCTAACCTTTGCTCCTTGGTCTAAACTTAGATTAATGGTGCTTACGTATCCCCTATTCGTAACATGATCTAATGTATCATTCATTAGTTTAACATACCATTTGTACATGCATTTTCACCAAAGTTTAGAAAACTAGAAAACATTCGTATGCACGTTTCGAAAATACGCGTGTGTTTTGAAAAACCGGTACATTTAGCATAAACCTTTCGTAAACCCTTTGCGTTTATTGAAATTCACAAACCATTTGTGTTAGTTAAAACTTATTTATAGGATGGTTTAGAAATATGTAATTTATGTTCATCGAAAACCTTGTATGCTTTTGCAAAACTTGCATGTCTTTCCACCCCGTAAACATTTATAAAAATGTAAAACCATAAAAAGGTGGGGTTATGAACTCACCTTGATATCCTTGTGCAAAGCTAGTTACATATGCATCCATAATGTCATTTCCAAACGTGACTCACTAGCATGAAATCTATGACATTCCTATCACGGAATAACTATAAGTGTCCACTAAAAATGGTGTAGCTATACTACGTGTTACCAAGCTCTACCGAATCGCTAACCGAACGATTCGATGGTAAGTTGTTAACTTAATGGAAACGATTATGATGTACTTGTTAAGTTCCATTTAATGTCGGTAATAATTAGTAAGTCTTTGAAATACTTAGTTTCCGAGAAGTTTAGCGTGTATATATATTTATATAAAAACATAAAATATGCTTATGATACGTTTGAAATAAATATAAATAATTATATTTATTGTTTAAAAAGAACTTTTCAAGTTTTAATGTTTGGGACAAATATAAATAATTACTAGTGGGGAGCCCGCGTGTTGCTGCGGGGGTGGCAATTTGCAAGCGATACGGTTAAGATACAAGTACAACCCGTTTATTATCAACAACAGTAGTGGAAACTGATATTACAATGTAAAAAAATGCAATCATCCATCAAAATGTGTTACATACTTGCCAAAATCAATAGGAGGCCATGTGATCTCAGAGCATGGTATTCTATCCATCCAGTTCGGATGTTTTAAGGCGTCGACGGCAACCTTTACGTCTTTAAGTTATTCAACAAGCCAGCCCCTATCACCAGAAACAAAGATAGCCATTATACACATGAGATTTAAACAAGTAATCCAAATTTCACAAAAAAATTAAACACAAAATTTAGTAATTTACTGCACCTGAAAGAACCTCCGGATCCAGTTAAGATTATAAGCATTAGAGTGCCTTCAGGGAAGCTTTGTATGCACTAAAAACGTAACATATAAACCATGTTTAGAAAATAACACACTTTAGATAACGAGTATTTTTTAACGGTTATAGCATTATGCCTGCGTGCAAGAGGGAGAACAAAAAGGGACCACCAGTGGTTAAGGTTTCTTTGTTTGCCAGGTCTTTGCTTCCATTGCAGCAACTGTAGGCTAAGAAACAAAAAAATTATGCAATTTAACCATCTTTTATAAAGATTGGAAAATATGTTAATTTGTATTTAATGAGGAACAAAATTATGGAACTTGATCCTCATGAATATAAAAATATACCTGTAAACCAGCACAACCAACTATTCTTGTGACAACAGTAACACAATCCGGGTGGTGGGCAACCTTAATTAGTTTACAAGAAGTCTCCTGTGAGAATTTAAAAGGTTTCAATTGACATAATTCTTGAAAATGATAGGACTGATTGGCCTCAACAACACATTCATCACCATGAATGATTGCAGGCATGTAATAGGCACCATCGAAAGCTTCTTTTGGTTCACCAACCAATGGCTCATTCTTGATGAAAATTAACCGTTGTTTGAATGCCTTAGTCTGCAAAAGGAGGAAAAATTCAAGCATGTTACCACTTGTTAGTCCTAACTTTTAGTGGTGTTTTGATTTGTGTTTTGAAAGTGATCATGTGATACAGAATAATCAAAATCAGATAATCAAAAGAAATATACATATGTAGAATTATACAAAATGTTGAAACTTTTGTCCTTCCCCTGTAATGCATTCCAGTTCTTACATTTCTCTGGCCTAGCTAGCGTACAAATCAATTGTTTGAAATAAATGGTCTATTAAATGGGAACAAAATTTGGGGGTCATCAAAAGATTAAAAAAAACAAAAAGAATACACCACCTAAAGAACAAATATAACTTCGGCTCTCAAGAATGTGGTCACCCGCGTTTAACACTTTTGGAATCAAACATCGGTGGGCAATTTTGTGATTCTGTTATAGACATGGATCCAGTTGGTGGTGATTTTTAGGCTATTTTTTATATTCAGCATATAAAAAGTATTATTTTAATTGAAAAATGTAGAACTATAAAAATATGGCACTACAGTTAAACATTTCTTTAGACTGTTTGGTTATTTTTATTTTCAAGGGATGTTTTAGGCTTTGAATAATAAATCCAGAAGTAAACGTATATGCCCCCAACAAATTCTCCTGATGACATATGACAGGAACCCATGAGAGCTAGAAAGTGTCCACTTCCTCACACACTAATGGATTCATGCTATGTGTCATTAGAAAGATTTACAAGAGCATAGAAATTATAACATAATAATCTTTAAATAAAAAGACAGTTAAGTGTCTTTTGGAGGAAAGGTTCCACAACAATTTCACCCATTTGAACTCGTTCCTATGAATGATGAGACCTAAACAAACATAGACTTCATGAAAATCTGCCCAAATCAACCTCATTGTGTGTAGTTGTGAACAATTAAAAAAGAAAAAAAAAGATTGAAAAAGCATAGCATACAGAAAAAAAATAAAAAAATAAAAAAGAAAAAGGTGAAAAATATATTATGACCTGTTGTTGTGAACAATCAAAATTTGAGGTTGTGTCCATGTGCTTGAGAAGGCGTCTAGGTGTACAAATCAACATATGCATACAATTCACGTGATCTTTCTCTTCGTCGTATTCGTGCCCACCAATTAAAAGGCCTGCACTGAACCCATGATGCTTGCCGATAGATTTCAGTACACTGAATAGCTGGTTTGCTAACTCACGAGTTGGAGACATGATAATGCTACCTACTCCATCCTCTAGACCCCATCTAGCTTTGTATAATTTCTCCAAAACCTACAAAAAAGGCAAGTTTTTGTAACCATAAGACATAGCTTTAGATAATACTCCACATTTCATAAAAAAATTAAATATATAATAGATATCTATCTTACAGCCCATTGTCCAAAAATTATGCTTTCCTGTGTATCATAACACTTCAGTTTTTTGGAATTAAAGACAAAGCCCAAAAAATACATATATAACCACTGAAAACCACAATCAATGTCCCTATAATTAGCCAATATAATATGCAATACATTATTAAACGACCCTAACCCAAAATATATACACTTCAGTTTTAGAATGGTCTAACAATAGAAACATAAACTTCTTAAACCAAGATCTAATAGATCATAAATATAGGGTAAAGTTCTTGTACAAATAATCTTAACATACTAAACATACAAATTGAAGGAAAACTCAAAAAGACAAGGTGACATTTTTGTAATTATCAATAACTATCAAAGTTACTCTACAAATATACCTAAAAAAACCTAACCACTCCCCACCCCAAAAAAAAACCTAACCCCCCCCCCCCACCCCCCAAAAACCTAAAAAAAACCTAACCCCCCCCCCCCCCACCCAAGCTAAAATGCTAAAAACTAAACCCCCAAAAAACCTTAAAAAATCTAAAAAAATAAAAAAAAAAACACACAAATTATTTTATTTTATTTTTTTAAAATTTTTTATTAAAAAATCGCTACTTTTAGTAGGAGCAAAAAAAAAAAAAAAAAAAAAAATTTTTTGCTAACGAAATGTAGCGATTTTTTAATAAAAATGTTAAAAAAATTTTTGTGTTTTTTTAGGTATTTTTGGTTGTAACTTTGATAGTTGGTGGTAATTACAAAAATGCCACCTTGTCTTTTTGGGTTTTCCTTCAATTTGTATGTTTAGTATGTTAAGATTATTTGTATTTGATCTTTTGCCCATAAATATATATCCCCATCTATTTTCATTAGTAGCCAGTGTTGTAATAATTGGGATTAATCGCCAGTAGCATAATTGTTAATTGCGCTCGCTATAGCGAATTGCGTAGCGTAGCACTCATGTGTCGCTATTTGATATTGGCGCCAACATAGCGAGCAAATAGTGAGGGTTGTTTGAAAGATGGCCATTATGCAAGTGCTTGTCCAAATCTTGCCTCCTATGCCAACCGTGCCTCCTCGCTTGATGCTAATCTTGCTCAGGCATTCCATGCCCAGTGTCATGTTACCAATGACTATCCTGACTGGATATAGTTTTCCGGCTACTTTCAGCTCTATTGACTCTGTGCTCTGGTAGCCAAGTTTTTCATTTGAACCATTTGAGATATAGGTAAAATACATTGGTGGGCAATCAAATTAAGCAACTTTAATCAACATGTAAATATGGTTTAACCCAAGTTTAACACTTTTGGACTATACATCAGTTAAATAAAGAAACTCAAAGCAACAACTTGAATTACGAATCAACCCAAGTTCAACAATTTTCACACAGACATTTTATCAAGCACCTTGTATGCAAAAATTAAAGACAATGAAAGATAGGAAAGTGTGACTCAATCCAGCCCCATACTCATAAGATCAGACAGTAAATCATGGTGAATTCAAGAAAGTAGTGATAAATAATAGAAGTCCTCGCCTGGGTTTGAAAAATGGAAGCCCAATTTGAATGCTCCAAAATCGATGTCTCATAAGAAATCTATATATTGCACAAATCAAGTGTAAGAAAGATATGGCAAAGAAAAGAAGATGAATGGTGAGTTTGGAGGTAATACCTGGTATGGTGATTTCAGGCAGGCTTCCTGAATGATAATTGTGGATTATAGAGGGGCTGAGGTTTTGGAAACGAAGGGGCAGAATTGAATGGCTTCGATCTTGCAGCTCTGCGCTGCTTCTGAAATGTTAATGAAACCCTAATTCATTCAATATATAACATAGGGTGATGGAAACCACTGGAAGATGAGACGCTTCATTTGCAATGGAAGACGGAAGGCACGATGCACACAGTAGGGTTTTAAGGGGGCATATTCGGAAACAGGGGACAAAAAATGGGGATATTAACCTGAGACCTCCTATGGCGTCTTAAAATTCCTCTGCGAAATTCCATTTTTGTCCCACTGAAATGCTTTATATAGTTTTATAGATTATAGATATTTATTTTATAAAAGATATCCGAATTTTTGATGTTGAAATAAATATAAATGATTATATTTATTTTATAAAAGAATTTCTGAGTTTCGTTGTTTGAAATAAATATAATAACTATATTTGTTTTTATAAAGGATTTCCGAATCGTTGTTTTGTATGAAGTAATTGTGATAATTTTATTTGTTTCATAGCATACTTCGAATCCGAATAGGTGTCATTTTTAGAACATAATGCGTTTCGTTTTATGGATTTTTATGAAAAACGGGCAGAGTTTCCTCTGTATTTGGACGATCCCAACAACTAAAGTGTAGAAATATTTTAATCAAAATGCAACAATATACGATCAATATATATATATATATATATATATATATATATATATCCATATACAAGTTATATAGACACGATTGATGTACAAGTCCAAGCAATATTTATATAACGGTTTCATTAATCGGTTCGGTTTAAGCTTGATTTCATGTAATTAATGAAAACACTATAAAACCACATAAATGACACGCGTCGTTATAAATTTTACCACATCTCGTGTGGTCTCGTCGTATCGGTTGACTGAGTTGACCGAGTCAACTTAGTTGACCGGGTTGACTCATGTTGACTGATTTGACCGGGTTTGACCCGGGTTGACCGAGTTAACTCGGTTTAACCGAGTCGACCCGAACCACATCTGATGTTAACTGATCTGACCGAACCGGACCCGAAACGAATCTGACTATGTTTGACCGTTCACCTATAACGCCTCGCGTTTTGTAACTTTCTTTATTTAGCAAGTCCTTTGTACTTTCCTTTTATGGAAACTTGTAATTTGTGTATTCGTACTTCATTTCATACGTTGTAATCTGAGAGTTGAATCATAATGAAAAACGTTGTCTTTTACATACTTGTGTTATACTACATTCATAATACTCCTTTATACTTGCACGACACTTGTACATTGCATAAATACGCTTAAAATGGGTTAAAATCAACTAAAATATCAAACATGCAACATTTGGGCCTAAGCCCAGCAGCTTCGTACGAAGCCAGCATGCCCGCTTCGTACGAAGGCCCAGCCCATATTCAGCCCATTTAACCCTAAAACCCTAATCCTTTCCTATAAATACAACCCCTTCTCCTCATTTTCAACCTTCCACTCCTACACCACACTCTCAAAATCGCTGCTACTTTAAGGAACTCACTTCTAGCATTCAAAAGTGAGAATTTCTCCTTGTTCTTCTATATTTCTTTACTTTTTATAAACTTTTTTCTTAAACTTGGTTGTCTCACGCACTTATTGGTAAACCAGCCTCGCCAAGGCAGCTGATACAACTCCCAAATGGATTGGGGACCAACCTATAGTGTAGATAATCCAACTTAAAACCCTTTTTCTCAAACTTTTAAACACGAACCAAACCGAAACCAAGCTACACTGAGTTCTCAGCTGAAATAATAGTTGTGGAATCATGTTAAGGGTTGTTTCCAGTTGATTAGAGGTTCAGAACGTGCAAAAACCGAGCTTTTTACCTCAAGAACTGTAGCTTCGCACGAAGCCACCTTATGCCTTCGTACAAAGCCACTGACCCAAACAATTCCCAACGATTTTCATCATCACTACTGTTGTTTTTTATGCTGATTATCATGGATACAACTAACCTTTATGTTTCCTGTAAACATGACCAACCGATCAGTTTCTAACTGATTTGTGCTTTGGTGTTCAATAACGAGGTGAAATATCCTCCATGTATGACTTCTTTGATACTTCTGTCTTATTATGCGTTTAACTTCTATAACAACAGACTAACAGAATCCTCTGACATAACTAATAAATAGTTAAAAGTTCAAAAACAATGGCCGACTAACAAACAGACACTTCGTACGAAGCCACTAGTGCCTTCGTTCGAAGCCACCGGTCCCTTCATACGAACCCTCTAGCTTCGTACGAAGCCACTGTTTATGAATTGTTCGAGATTCTAATTTCAGTGTTATACATCGTTGTTAGTTAGAATATACTTATGTTTTTCACTGTTAAGTTTACGTACATTCTGCCCTTAAACTCTATTCGATTCTAACTCCAACTTACGCCTTCGTTTGCCCTATAGGGTAACTTTGGTGATTCCGCGCTACTTCCGATCACCTCAACAAGATCACGGGATTCTCTCGAGAATTAACACAAAACTGTGAGTATACTTGAAACCCCCTTTTTGTTTACCACCTTTTGGGGTGTAACATGTTAAACTATTAAACTACACTTAAACTTTATTCTTATGCATGCATAAAACAATACTTATACATGAACTACTTGTTATGCTTGATACGTATACTT
Organism: Helianthus tuberosus; assembly: GCA_030545235.1. NCBI lineage: Eukaryota > Viridiplantae > Streptophyta > Magnoliopsida > Asterales > Asteraceae > Helianthus > Helianthus tuberosus. The sequence goes on along the minus strand of CM060372.1, from coordinate 86,816,836 downwards.
GGGTGATTCTTATGTGATACAATAGTCATTAGCTTCGTACGAGCCTCCATTTAACATGTATAGCGCTATAGGAGTAACGCATCGCCCGTAGTCTTGTGGTCATGTTAAACTTTAATCTTTATTGCGTAAACAGAGGGTTGACTAGAAATATTGCATGCCTAGAATATGTTTATCTTGAATAAGTTAAGTTGCCATGTGGATTCGTTTTAAACTTTTATACTTATACATATACAAAACCTGTATACTCGCCTTTGCTTTTGCATTGAACTGTATTTTAAACATGTTACAGGTTGAGGATGACGATGCTATGAAATTGAAGTAGCGATGATGCTTAGATACACATATAGACGTCTTAGGTTTTAGATATGTTGTATCAAATTTTGAACTTGTTGTTGTATTGTTTCTTATACCCAAACATGTTGTACTTTGTGTTTCGTTGTATTGTAACTTATTTGAAATGAATGAAAATCAGTTTATCCTTAATTCTATTGTCACTTAGTGTTTTGATGCAATGAGCAATCTATTTCGTCTCACTCTGATGTTTCCGCCATCGGGTGGGGTGTGACATGACCCGAGCCTGATGTTTGACCACAGTTGACCAAACCCGAGCCGAGACCGCACCCTTTTGCTTCCTGTGTAACCTGAAACCAAAACAAGACTTGACCCGAAACGTGAAACACTGAACATAGCTACCACCACTGTCGCCATTTATTCCGGCGACTATACGCCGCCGTCAACCACCCACGACCACCAAGGAACTACCTCGTCAGTGCTACTAACCACCACACCGCCACCGCAACCTGAAATAACCACTCACTGGCCAGAATATCATCGGACCTTTACAGGTGTAGAAGAAGGAGAAAAAGAAAGGGGAGGAGTTAAGGGACTTACCAGAGTGACAATTCTAGGTGTGCGACTGCCGGAGTTGGAAACCGCACCACCGTAGTTCAAAACTGAAAACCATCACCGGAATCTCGATCGGAGGGTGCGATTAAGGGGGTACTCCAAGGGTCTGTCGTGAGATTTCACATCCGTCACCGCCATCCCGCCGTTCACCGCCACCGTAGCACCACCAGCTCCGCCGGGGTGCCGCCCTGTACCGCCGTTGGCTCCGCCGGCCGGCTGTGCTTGTCTACCTGAGAAGGTGACGAGAGGGAGAGAGTTCAGGAGATATTGAGAGAGAATGGGATAAGGTGTGGGTGTGCTGTGAAGAGGATAAGGTTTTAGGTTGCTTTTATAGCTAGGGTTTCTTAGTGGGCTTGAGCCCAAGGCACACTAGCCCGATTTCTTGTGTTTCGTGCTGCCCAAACACTCCTACGTAGCCCGTTTTTGAACCCGATCTTCATGGAATGTCGTAGAATATAGTTTTAGGATTAAAACACATAGAATAGGGTCGGTTGTCGACGTTTGACGTGTTCGTTCGTCTGTTGCGTTAAAATCGCGTAAAATGCGTCGTTTGTCGTTTTTAATCCGTTTTTCGATCCGGTTTCGACTGTGTACAATAAAACTGGATTACGGAGCTAAATATATTATAATATTTCAGTTTTCAAGGAAATATGTGTGTCCCATGCTTTCGTTTCGTTGTCGGGGCGTTCCTACAGTCGCTTTTTTGTTCACGTTTGCGCTTTGTGACGTTCGAAAGCATGATAGATTCGCAAAACCGAATTCATATGTATGAAATATATGTATATAATTCGTATTTCTCTGCGTTGTCAATATTTTGTATGGGGTCAGTTCATTGTCGTTTAACGTTTAGCAGATTTCTCGCAAATCAACATTCGCGTACTGTAAAGTCAGATTGACGTTCATAGGCACTCCAAAAGGCCTAACTAAGTTAATTTATATCTTAAACAATACTTATAATCATCTTAATGTTTGTTTTGCACATAATTAAAAGCCATAAATTTCTGGTGTAACATTCTCCCCCTGTTAATAAAATTTCGTCCTCAAAATTTAGACTATGTTAACTCCTTAGAGTTATGTTATGCTTAGGTAGATACGAATAATACCAAAATGAATTGCCATGAAATCAAATCAAGACTTACTCGAATCATGTGAATTCAAGGACATACTACAACAATAAGAACCCAACGATTAAAAGGAATGTATTTCAGAATTTGATGTCAAGGGAAATGAGACGTATTGGTATAGTCACCAGTGTGACTAAGTTAACAACGGTCCAACAAAAGAGGAATTTCGACCGATAGAATTCCAAAGGAACGTTCACAATATGCAAATGAATTTTAGAAACAATAACATCCACTAGATGAAACATAGAATCAACAGGCTCAAATGAAATAGAAACACGAAGATGATTTATCAACTATCGAACCATTAAATGAGTTGATTTGCAAGGATACACCGAAATACAATAGAATCTAGTGTACCATCGTCTTAATACATAGTTGTATTAAGACTATTTAAATGATGAGTCAAACGAAAAGCATACATAGTTTTGCATGAATCGCTCGATCATGATTTGTCACAGCCCCCGACCCCACCCTGGGAGCGGGATCCATGAACCAGCCGAGTGGTACCGGTGTTTATTAAATACACAGCGGAAAAAATTTTCATCAGGATCGTAGTTAGGAAATAATTTCAGAATTTGTAAAAACACCAAACTTTTAATATTAAAAAAATGGGATAAAACCTGTATTTCATTCAAATGTTTTTATAGGGATATACCCTAATTGATAAAAACATATATAGGTATTTATAGCCACTTTATTTAAGCCCTCAATGCTCCATAGCAAGCTTCTATTACTTTCACTGTAAGTTACCTGAAACGTGTTTAAAAATATTTTATCAGCAAGAAATATTGGCGAATTCATTCTTATATTTTACAGTATAAAGGGAGATTACATTGCTTATATCTACCAAAAACTCAATCAGTATTTGTCACATGGTGGCAGTTCCGATGTGAATCATATCACTCATTGGCTAACTTTCGTCTAATAGTGAAGGTTTTCAAGTAATGTATATATTATATCTTACTATTATTCAAAGATATTTGTCACTAGGCGATTCCCGTAACGGTGGTCATATCACTGTTAATTATTCTTTCAGCTAGTGACTACGGTCGTAACCCTGTTGATCGTTCTTTCAATTAGTTACTGAGGTCATATCACTTTTGATCGTTCTTTCAACTAGTGACTGTGGTCCTATCAATGTTGATCATTTTTTCAACTAGTGACTGTGGTCATAACATTGTTGATCATTCTTTCAACTAGTTACCATGGTCGTATCACTGTTAATCGTTCTTTCAACTAGTGACTGTGGTCATATCATTGTTGATCATTCTTTCAACTAGTGATTGTGGTTGTATCACTGTTGATTATTCTTTCAACTAGGTCATATCACTGTTGATCATTCTTTCAACTAGTGACTGTGGTCATATCATTGTTGATCATTCTTTCAACTAGTGACTGTGGTCATATCACTGTTGATCTTCACTATGTTATTTGTGGGTTTTGAGTGTGTTTTATGGCTGAAATTGTGGTGTTTTAAGACTTTGTACACTTTGTAGGAAAAATGAACTTTGTAGCCGAACCCCACCCTAGTCGGGGTTGGAGCATTATATTTTATTATAACCCCATTAAATATAGGGTTATAATATTTATAGTGTTTTGATATGTATAAAATTTTATAACACTATGGAGTGCACATACCTAGTATACACGTGTTTTATGATGTTAATAGATAGTGTTATATATTTAAGTTTCGTTAAATTATAACATTTAATAACATACTTAACGTGTATCCCTATGTATTTTATAGATGCATAAATCTATGTTTTTATAGATACATAAATTAATATATAAGGTTTTCAATTTAAGTAGCATAATTAAATATCTATACATTAACCTTATTTGTGCTACTTATATGTATAATTTTTATTTAAAAAATTATAAGTATTTGTCATTATAATTTATATCAACTTGTAAAGCAAATAGGGTTTTGAAAGCATTTCCACATACCGGCAATAATTTGTAGAATACAAAGACTCGATCACTATAAATATAACTGAAAAACATTTAAGGTTTTGCAAAACAGTTTGATAAAAAGAGAGAATGACTCACTTTGTAACTTTAGGGTTTAACTTCAGGCCTCCTCGTATAATCTTTGGTATAATTCATGAGCTCTTAATAAAATATACAATGCACTCGTGTTAGTATAATAACCCAATTCAACTTTATCAATACATCACGAGATCAGAACCCCGACGTAGTTTACAAAGCATAGCCTTTATTAGGCACCGCCTTCACATCCGTTGCTGGGTTCAAGATCGATTGGACAGGGTATCAAATCAGTGATCAAGGGTTAAAATACTTAAAATGGGGCATAGCTTTGTTGGATTTAGGGGTGTAATACTAAAGAAAATGGGAATATATGTGAGCAGAGAGATGGCGAGAGGAAAGAAACAAAAGGGGTGAACATTTGTGAAGCTAACCACTTCTATATATACTATGTTGAAACTTGGAAACCAAGTTTGAAATTTAGTCAACAAAATATTTGTTCTGATCATGGACACGTACACCAAATTCTTAAATTCATATTTGTTAAGTTTATTATTATTATTTTATTATTATAATTTTATTATTATAATTAATTCACCTGCTTCACTCATTTATTGCTTATAACTTCTAAAATATGACGTTTTATAAAACGATGAATATTACATTTTGACCTAAGTTCATTAAAAACAGAGTAAGGTTAATTATAATTTATTTTTATTATTATAATTTTTAAACAGTTCCTATGTTCGTCTAAATACCTCATTATTCTAACAGTCAACTTACTCGTAATCTACCCGTTTAATAATATAAGTTTTATATACTTTATTTTAATATAATAAAATGGAAATGTTACAAGATTAGCCCAAGCTACAAGTTGTACCGACGCCACAAGGTGTCGTAGGGATAGAAGTAATTCAATAATAGCGGTGACCGAAAAAGTTCACCGTGTTGCAATCAACTGAAAGGCTCAACGATGTAGATCTGAAAATTTGTTTCAAATGAGTCACATGGAGTTTTAAATTGAAGGCGAAAGGACACTAAAATATATTTTTCGGTCGTTAGTGGAAAAACAATAAGTATCATAAAATATTCGACCGATGATGAAAGAACTGTTAAGAGGTACTGATCGAAATGTCGCGCTCCGGTCAAAGATAATATATATAAGCCCTATTTACCCTTAACAAATAGCTAGTTGTAGCAAGGGGTCGAACCACGAAGAGTATGTGGTTTGCGAATGGATTCGATTGAATTATCAAAAAGTGTCACAAATTATGAAGCTTGCTATGATCTTTTTGTATTTCTGTTTTGTTGAAAGATGTGAATTTAAACTAAGTGAATTGGTTTAATTGATTAAAGCCTAATGATTAACAATTGCAAGAAAACTTGAATACTAAACAATAATGATAAAAAGGGTTCACACCCGGTTTCGGTAATTGCCAACCTAGGGTTTCTACAAGTTTTTAGATTCAACTTAATTGCATATGATTAACGGATTTAGTGTACCGTGACTTAGGTGCCAATAACTATCAACGTTTTGAAAAATGGACAAGGCACTTTGTAGTCAACACAAGTAAAACCTAACCACGACAATGCATAACTACACATAACCATTTCGCAAAGTCATAACTTTATAATCGTTCGACAATTTACGAATACGAAACAAATGTAAACTATTGTCAATGGTTTCAAAAACCAATACAAATTGTCACAAAGTTGAATCAAGCACAATTCGAAACCCTAAATTAAAAAAACTACCTACACCAGGGTGAATCCGAGGTGATTAGCCGCTCATGGTTGAAGAAACTTGATCACCGGATGATTGGAACTTGAATGAAGTCATCTCGAAGCTTGAACAATGGAGAGTTGATAGATGTTGAAGGTTTTGGTGAAGGATGATGGTAAAAAGAATGAGGTATGGGTGATTAGGGTTTTATGGATGGATTGGTGATTGTGAATGATGGTGATGATGTTCTTGATGATTAAAAAATTGTTGTATGTTCGAGATCAATTGGTAGTGAATGGTAGGTGGTTGTGGCTTCAAGATCAAAGTTCAAAACTCCCAAGATAGTGTAACTCACGAATTTAATGGCCTCCAAACCAATCACAATCGATTTCAACTAAGAAAAAGCCAAAATTGCGTTTTCAGAAATCGCTGCCCGTCGCCGACGGGCCTCTGCCCGTCGCCGACGGGCCTGACCCTGTCGCCGACGGGTTCCCCTGATCACTCTTCCTGTCGACGGCCTATGTGACTGGATACGGGTTATCTAGGCTGACGGGTGTTTCTAGAGCCCGTCCAGGACGGCCTCTCACCCGTCGGCGACGGCCTCTCTAGCTCCATTTCCTGTTTTATTGTGTCTTGAGTTCCCGGTTGACCGTAATGCGTTCCAGTTGATCAGTTTTCGTCCCGATGTCTCGTTAAGCTCCCGAAAAGCTCTTTAAACTTCATTACACCTGCAAAAACACAAATCTAATTAAAAATAGGCTATTCAAGATTAAAACTCATGTAAAACATAAAGTTACACGATTACGAACACCGGTTTTCAACCACGTATCACATCCCCACACTTGTCTTTTGCTTGCCCTCAAGCAAATCTGTTTTTCACTTTCACAAACGTCAAACAACGAACGCACTCCCCATTCCCGAGACTAAGGTTAAGGTCTATTGTCATACAAAAGTTCAAACCTTTTACAACTCCAACATATTTAACGATAAAGTGAGCATTCACATATACAATGGTTATCCAAGATTAACCCGCCCGTAAAACTAACAAGTCATGCACATCCCTCACAATGTTCTCTCCACTCGGCTTATAATTTGGCTAATGTGTAATGTATTAGCACTTCAATCAATTAATCGCTCAAAACTAATTAGAACACGTACCCGCATAGGCTTGCAACTCAATCATTCTCCACCACCGATCACGAATACTAAGCACAAGTCATAAGGTCTTTGTAAGGGTTGTAACGGGGCTAGGCTAAGGGTTGGAAATAGGATATTTTAAAGTGGCTAAGGTGATGAAAATTCGATTTTTATTACAGAACACTAATCTATGCACAACTAACTATCACAATCAAACTAGAAGGCAACAAGCTTTCGCCTTTTATTTCTCAAACTAAGAACATATATTTTTGTTCTTTTCTCAACAATTTTCTCGTCTTTTTCATCACATTTTCTGTTTTTTTTATGCAAACAAACAAACCACGAATATACAAACTTGATTCCTATGATCGAATTTTCGTCACACGTGTTTAAAAGAAAGAGGTTTTAAGGTTATGGGCTAAAGGGTGGTCAAACGAAAGGATTAGACTCAAAATTGGCTACTAGGGGATAATTTTTGGGTAAGGATATACAAATGGTGTAAAAGGAAAAGGTTTACTTAATGCCTTAATCATTCTCGTGCTTGTATTCGGTCTATGGTCTCGAACGTATCAAAAGTTGCAAGTTCTACAATACGCGACTAATGGTCCACTCAAACAAAGAAACATGTATATGTAAATCTATGATATAAAAGTGGCTCAAAACCTCACATATAAGGGTATGGTATGTGATATGCATAAAATGGTAGTTCCTTAGGCGAATTATTCCCAAATAACCACCCGCTAAATACCCGTCATGCTATTAATTTGAACTTGACCATGACAAAAGACCAAATGGGTTGTGACATCCCTCGTTGACTTAGTTACTTGTGCTTTTAAGATCGCTTTTGAAACAAGAAATTTTTTGAAAAATTTTTGAAATTTTCTCCCATCCCCACACTTGAGGTAAACATTGTCCTCAATGTGTAGTGTTTAAATGAACGGGTCAAAATCAAAAACTTTTACTACTCCCTCATCCCCACACTTGAGGTAAACATTGTCCTCAATGTGTAGGAACTAGAGTTTTAAAAAACGCACAAGGGATGTGACACAACTAACTTCCCCAAAATTCCATCCCGGAAAATAAAATACAATTTACAATCCACTTATTACTAAACTAAGAATCAAAGTAAAAAGGAAACGCATGCACCTGATTTTTGTCGCTTGATGCCCATGTGTTCTTCTTTTCTTCACAAAACGGTTGTCCCGCGAACATGTTGTACCTACAAATTCTAACCCTTGTGTAGAAGCATGCTTCTCATAACCATTAAAATTTGTTAGCTACTTAGTTCTATCAATTTTATAAAAGTGTTACCAAGTTATGCGTTAGTTTACCTTGATTTATGTGGAAAAATAATTTACAACAATAACAAACCTAATTCACTTTCGTAGGAATCACGGTTGCATTTAGCGTATGCAACAAGCCCTTTTAAACCCCCCAATAGCTTGGGAGGACGAGTAGGTCTCGTGAGGGTTATATAGGGAACACACCCACAACGTTCATTTAACTAGGTAAAAAGAAATAAAAATGAAATAACACTAAAGGAAGTTAAATTATACAACAACAACATAAAACATACCTTGCCTTCACCGCTGATATCTTTCGTTGGGGTTAACTGGCTGGTTTGGCTGGTATGGATAACCAGTGAGGGCCTCAAACATCTCCCTATAGTTATCGAATGGGCTCGGCTCTCCTTGAGATGGTGGCTGATAGGGTATCAGAATGAAACTGGAGCCTACTGCCTCGGGCCAGTGAGGAGATGGATCGGATGGGCCTCGTGGAACTGGGAGGTTGGGGTAGTCGGTCCACCCCGAGTGTTCGACATAAGGAAGGCCGGCCTCATAGTCTCTTTGATGTCTCTCATGATCGTGGAGGATTTTGGCGTTGTTTATTGCCATTTCATTTGAGACATATAAGGCACTCCAGCGGTGGTCTTCCAATGTGTTTCGCTCGTGTCGCGCTTTTTCTTCCCTTTCTTCCCATGCCCGTCTTCAGGCCATATCTTCTTCCTGCAATTGTAACAAGCGTTCCATGTGAGATCTTTGAAGCGCTTGTTGCAATTGTTGCTCTTCCATATGTTTCTCCATCCTCTCATGATAGGATGCTTGGAAGGCCCACTGTTCTTGCGTGTAGGCCCCGTGCATCTCTTCCCAGTTCTCTCTCCTCTTATTATACTCTCTGCCCTCGCCTATACACGTACAGACATTGTCAAATGTTTCTTGTTGACCCCGATTAAGCTCCTTGTATGAGGGCACCCGCCTCATGTTCACAAAACCCGCCACATCTGCATTTCACTCTCTGTGTGGCCTCATATACCTCTGTTTTGGTCCCCGTGGACCAGGAGTCTCGGTTTCGTCTTGTTCATCAAACATCTCCTCATCTCCCCTAGCTCCTTGCTGTGCTTCAGGATTAACAAACTCATACCTGTGACCCAGTTTGTCGGTCACCACATATTTGTTTCTCGACAGCTTCACCTCTATCTTCCAATTTTTCTTCATTGTCGCTTGGTTGATTTCTTCCAAAGGTTTGGATACCCACAGCGATTCTGGTGGAAGATAATTCTGTTGTAGGATCATAGCACTGATAAGGCGTACATATGGAATAAAACGCCTCTGAGATGACTCCCGGGTAAACCATGTGTTCATCATTATGATATGCCTCCATGACAATGTAGGTGTCTCGTACAACAATGAATGAACAACCCTACAATCGCTTACTCTCACTCTTCCTCTATCGCCAAATCTCACCAAAATATTCTCGAGGGAAATCCCTTGAAGAATCCTTCCCTCAATCGCCATTTGAGTTCTTTGGGCCGCTCCCCCATCGTTGTATGGTAAGATAGCCACGGTCATTTGCTCCGGATCATCACCGTTCATATGATTATCCAAAAATTGCTCAATGGTTGGATAATCATATGCTTGCACCCCCAAAGAGTCAAAGCGCGCAATGCAATTAATCATTTCGAAGGACATTGTCATATTACCTCGGCTAGTCTTACCAACCAGTCTCCACTGAGCGGGAGGATCATCCTTATTCATGAACTTCAATGTCGACAACCATTCGCACACCTCCACCAAATACACCCGAGAGGTGTTGTCTTCACACCAATCAAGAACCCTCTCCCATCCTTGACGCTCAAACATTTGCACGATCCCAATTTGTCTAAACTCTTCTACATTCACAACCCTTTCACACACCACCCTTTCCAGTACTGAAGTACTAACATTGTTGACCATCTTCCACTTCCAAAGTTTGGCTTCCAACTTTCTATCTTGATAAGCTGATAGAGGTTTGTTTTTATCCTCATCCCATACTTGAGCGCTTCTACTATCCCTAAATTTTTCCCACGCCCTATCTTGCCTGTATAATCTAGCATCACCCTCTTCTACGGAGCTTAGTTGCTCCCACTTCTTCGGTATTAAACCGGAAGAAGATCCCACTCCAGATGATGAGCCTTGCCTTGTAGTTTTCTGCTTTTTCCTTCCCCCGGCCATAACTACAATCACAAAACAAACAAATCATCAATATAAACCCAACCTTCAATGAACTCTCAAACTTTTAACATGATGTGTGATGTTGAAGTTTTAAATTACAAGTAAATGCAAAATCGCCTTTTTAAACTTCCAAAGTCGCCTATTTTATCATCTACCTATCAATTTCTTTGTTTAATTCACAATTTCTTATAAGTTCAACAAAGTTCAACATCACCTTCATGTTCAATCATGTACATAACAGGTGTAATCACTTCACTATGGTTATAACATGCTCAAATCCTACCCAAAACAACCAATCATACATAAATTCATTCTAGAACAACATACATTGTTTAAACAACCTACTCTTAAACTAAAAAGTCTAAAATTTCGGAAGAAAAACACTAAATATATGATAATCATGCATAAATTTAAGTAAAATCCATACCTTTGATGTTGTAGACAAGAAGAACTAAGAAAAAGATGTAAAGCAAGTAACTTGATGAACACCCTTCAAATAACCCGAAATTTCACGCCCAGAAATCTTGCAAATTAGCAAGAATTGGTGAAAACCATGATGGGGGTTTTGTTCCTCTCGAAAAATTACACAAGATGGACTCAAAAATTAGAAGATTTGGAGGAGATTTGAAGGAGTTATGAGAGATGGAAGGTCTAGGGTTCTTGAGTGAGAGAATGAAGAAGATGAAGTGAGATAAGAGAGGTAAAGAGAGTTATAATCTGATTGTGGAAGTGCAAAGAACCTATGGCCAATATGTCAGGACTCTCGGGTCTTGTATGTGACCCAAAATGACTTTAAAGTGAGTTTGGGGTGCAATAATGTGCTTTGGGTTCGAGTTTTACACCTAAAAAACAAAACAGCGTCGAAGCAATATTGGTAACCCGTCGCCAACGGTTCCCACCCCGTCGCCGACGGGTAAAGAAAAGAGGGTGTTTGGGCGACGACTTATGTATCTGGTTACGGGACATGTATGCCGACGGGTCTTTAGAGACCCCGTAGCCGACGACCACCAACCCGTCGCCGACGGGCAATAATTTTTCAATTTTTTTTATGAAAAATAGGAAGAATATTATGAACTTTTAATAAAGAGACTATATACATTAAAAATTATTAAAAATCTTTTTGTAAATTTTTATAAGTTAAAATATGAAAACGCGAAAACCCTTAATGGTCCTACCACCCCCAAGAAGTCGTGTGTATTATTAAAAATCTTTTTGTAAATTTTTATAAGTTAAAATATGAAAACGCGAAAACCCTTAATGGTCCTACCACCCCCAAGAAGTCGTGTGTTGTCCTCAATGCACATAACAAAGTCTAAAAACATACCTTATGTCTTCATGAGTTCGGAATGTCCGGACTTCACACAATCAAAAGGGATTAGTATGAAACGAAAAGGATTATATCCAAAGCACTCAAACAATTAAAAATTATACATAACTTTACACAAAATGTTACGGGTCCTTTTTAGTCGACCTCATAAACCGCAATGCTTACCACGAAGCTTACCGATTCCTTGTTTTTATCCACCTTTTCATTACCGTCGAGGAACGGTTTTAGCCGATGGCCGTTGAACGTTTGCCGTGACCCATCTTTTGGGTCATCGATTGTAACATCACCCAATTGTCCGACCCGGGTGATCACATAGGGTCCCATCCATTTGCTTCGGAGCTTTCCGGGAAAAAAACTTGAGTTTCGAATTGTAGAGCTTCACCTTTGGCCCAATCTCGAACTCTTTCTTTCTCAAGTTAGCATCATGCGCCTTCTTCATCCTATCCTTGTACTTGGACGCGCATTCATATGCCATTTCCCTTAGCTCATCCAACTCGTATAGCTTAAGTTTCCGTTCCTTACCTGCATCATCATATTGAACATTAACTTCTTTAATAGACCATAATGATTTATGCACAAGTTCAACCGGTAAATGGCAATTTTTACCGTAAACCAACCGGTAAGGTGTAGTTCCAATGGGTGTCTTATGTGTCGTGCGGTAGGCCCATAAAGCATCGTTCAACTTGATTGACCAATCCTTACGGTCCGCCCGCACGGTCTTTTGCAAAATCTCTTTGATTTGCCTATTTGACACCTCAACTTGCCTGCCTGTTTGCCGGTGATAGGGGGTAGCAATTTTTAAAATGAGATCCTCCATCACTTATGATGACACGAGGAATCCCAAACCTTGAGAAAATATTGGTTTGGACAAAATTACAAACTACGGAATGGTCGTTCGTCTTGGTGGCTATTGCTTCGACCCACTTTGACACGTAGTCAACGACCACCAAGATATACAAATTGCCATAAGAATTGGGGAATGGGCCCATGAAATCAATACCCCACACATCGAAAATGTTGACTACGAGGATTGGTTGCATGGGCATCTCATCCCTTTTTGAAATACCCCCTAACTTCTGGCACTCTACACAATTCTTGGAAAACTCATTTGCATCTTTAAAAATAGTTGGCCAATAAGGACCACTATTCAACACTTTATGACCCGTTTGTGGCCACTAAAATGGCCATCACACGCAAACGAATGTAGATGCTTCAACACGCTTGGAATTTCCTCATCGTCTATTGTAACAACCCTCATTAAAAGTCCTATTTATTTTTTTATCCAATAGGAAACACTAATTGTGACACCCAAGTGATTCTGCATAAACCTTAAAATTTTCAGAATAATCAGAATCAGGATCAGGGCCCCTAAAACTCAGGGGGGTATTCCCTACTCGATGATTATCTTTATAAAACGCTGCCAAAATTTAATTTTTCGATTCCGTCGACTCAGCAGGCCTATACACACACGTGGCTATCCTATAGTGAAAATGCAACCCTTACGGATCGTAAGGGAGGAGTCTTACGGTCCGTAAGCATGTCAAAAATCGTGTATAAATAGCAGGCATTGGCACTTGATTTCTGGCGATTGAACGACGATAAAATTCAAATTGTACGCAGAGATATCGTCCAAATACTCTAAAAACACACACAAATCACTAATTAGTATAGCGGGGTGCTGCTACGATGCCGGGTATTAACTCGATCGCTGCTACGATTCAATGTCCGATCGATTTAAACTATCCGATGGATGTTTAAGCGCTATCCTTTGTCATTATTCGTGATTCCAATCGGATGTTTGAGTACCACCCGAATTTGGGGAATACTCTGTCATTCGTTGTGAATCCGATGGATGTTTAAGTGATTGCACTTTGTCATTCGTTGTGAGGGTTTTAATCTCGTGAGTTATCGTAAATGTTGTATTAGTTACTTACCTAGTTCGTGTGCACTAGGTTACGAGGCTAATTAATAGGCTAAGCTCTGCATATATAAATCTGCAATATATCAAGGCTTATCTGTAGACTAAACTTTGGCCGTATGAATCTGCATGATTATAATGTGAGTCATTCTCTTTTTATCAACTATTTTACAATACCTCAAATTATTTTCAAAAGTTATAATTACAGGGACTAAGTCGTGGATATCTTAAATCACTGGCTAGTGGGGTATTGTGCACATTACTAATTTTCTCCCAGTTAGGTTCATTGACCTACTAGGGATAATCATCACTATTTAGGTTCATTGACCTAATAGTGGTATGACCATCGTCACCATTGTGACATGTCACCATTGTGACACAGCGCCAGATAAAAATAAGATAGAAGCCATTGTAATCGCTCTTATGCTGTAATTAATAACTATGCATCATTTTATGTTAATAGAATGATTCACTCAGTATTTCCCGCTGACAAAACCTTTTTAAAACGCGTTTCAGGTAATTACAATAGATTGGAGTAAGAGATGGATACGGCACCGAAAGGCATCAAGAAGTGGCTTATTTTATTAATTAAATCAAATTAAGAAATATTGTTTATGTAATAAAATTTATCTTTATTAAAGCTACCATTGTAAAACATGGGTTTATTCCATCTATTTAAATAAAATCCGGTGTTGTCTAAACTCCGATATTTTTCCTAACTCACGGTCCTGATAAAATTTCCGCTGCAATATTTTCAAAATAATCACCGGTACCACTGGGCTGTTCGCGACTCCCGATTCCGTCCAGGGTGGGTCGGGGGCCGTGACAGAAGGTGGTATCAGAGCCATTGATTTAAGCCTTTAGGTGTTGTAACAATAATACCTAAGTTTGTATAAAAGAGTTAGGAGATTGCTGTTAACTGGTAGCACACATGATAGCATTTAGACTTGAATTTAAGAAAAGATGCCTTAGTATAAGCTTCGAGATAAGCTAAGTACTTGTGTAAATAAAGTATGATCGGTTTTGATATACCATAAGAATGGTAATTAGAATATTGCAAGATATGATAAATAAGCAAGAATTAATAGTAATTATTGCTTATTGATATTACTTGGTCTAGAATAAAAATATGTTATGGAAATATAAATTTCCTTGATTCTGGATAAAAGCCCTAATAAAAGAGGCACTTTTAAAAGATACTATTTATGGGAAACAGAAAATTTTCTCCGGCAAGACTGGGTATGGTGTAGTAGACTTTCCAGCTTGTCCGGATATATATTGAAGTTACCGCTCCGGCGAGAACCGGATAAGACGAGGTATATAATATGTCAAACAAGTGACAAGATTTCCCTAAATAGTATCATGATCTGATATCTGAATTGCCTTGGAAATATGAATCTGTTAAAAACATGATCTTATAAAGGGTATGTATTACAGCATGTGAAATATGTGATTATATAGATATGTATATCTATAAGGAATTACAAAAGTCAATTTGGAAAAAAGCACAAGCATCTGTGTCTAGATTTCTTTATCAAGATTCTATTTTCCGATATCAAACATTATTTCATTTGATTATCTACCTCGTAACTCGTGTGAAAATATAAACAATGGAAACCCTTTAAAATTGGGATACCATCAAAAGTATAAGAAATTCCAATGCGTTACCATAGACTAATAACACAAGTAAGAAATATGTAAAGTTGTGCTAATGCACAAGAAAACACATGAAAATTTAATTATAAATCCACAGAAGTTGAAGTATATCACACACAATTTTCAAGGCAAGGCCTTTGGAAAATATAAATTAGACATGATGACACCAATATTAATTCCGTCAGTAAGAAGGACTACTAATAAAAAAGAAGCACTTTGCCACATATTTCTCTTAGGTACGTTGTAACAAGATTTCACAATCATCGGTGCACAGTCTAATCAGAGTCATAATTATTATCACTGAAAAAGGAGTCACATACCTTTGCAAAGTCCCTATTTCATTTTATTCACATTCCCTGGTAATGTCACTTAACAACAGTTATTACACGAAATTCCAGATGGAAGTTCTTATATTTCTTTCGTTGAAATTCTGACTTTTGCTTATAATAAATTAACTTTTGTGTTTTTACTTCCCCTAATAGTCATCATACCATGAGGATTTCTTTCATAGTAGCGAATATTGATCTATTTCATTTCTTGGTAAATCCACACGTTACACATGCATTATTTGTTATGCAAAGACCACTGGAGGGCTTCATTCCGATTTGTTATTTTATCCAAACTCAAATATCATTCCGCTTTTTGTACTGTGAACCGTATTATTGCAAAACAATAACTCTTTGATATCGAGTCAATGAATTTCTTGAAAAAATTTAATTTTCTTTGACATACATAGTTTCTATTGTGACCATGTCCGAACTTTCTTATTAAAACTTGTTTTGTTTAAATCAAGTTCAAATTATTTGACTTGCTCACATTACATATTCATTTCAAGATCCCATATGATGGATGGAAGCTATCATATTCAAAATAGTCCCAACAAGCACTTCATTTGTTTTAAACTATAATAGGCTTGTTTAGTCTTCGACTTCATTAAAACATTTCTTTGATCATAATCACCTTGTACTAACGTTTTCAAAAAAAAATTAAAGCTTGCACTAATCTCGTTTATATATATATATCATATACGGATTTAATTATTTATATATTTATAAAAAGCCATCTTAACACAAATCATGTGATACACAAATTCTTGTCATATTTCAGTATTTCTCTTAATGATTCTTAAAACATCAATCAAGCCTTTCGTGATAATTATTGCTTTCACATCTTCAAAAACATTATATAAAAATTAATTATATATGGAAACTTACATAAGTGATTACCTAATTTACAAAACAGTACTACTATATTCTTATTAAACCATTGAGGTGAAGAATTTATATTTTTATATATATGTATAAAATTTTTGTTTGAGTTATACTCTCATTTAAGTGTATGTTTAGATAATTATTACTAATATCAGTTTTATTATTAGTAATAAATATAGTGTTAGTATTATTTTAAAATACTAGGATTATTGTCAAGGGCATATATTGAATAGCCTAGCCTGAGTTAGGCATGGACTAGCCACATATGCTTAAACAAGGCAGCACTAACCAATATCCCCCATGATAATGACTAATTAATATATATAAATTAAGTCATCATACTTATTTAGTAAATTTTAATTATATATGAAAATATATATACTTTGTACTGTAAGGAGAAGAGAGATTTTCATAAAATAATATAAGAATTAAAGGGACAAATAAAACTATATAAATAATAGTCTATCACATGTTTTGTGAAAACTATGTACAGTAACGCTCTCGCAAGAAAATGACCATATAAGAATAATATGGTAGTCATCAAACTAAGTTGGGTTAGGGAAACGTTATACTATATAAGAATAGTTCCCGTTTTCACTTATTTACAACATTTGTAAATACATTCACAACATCAAATGGTTTCAAAATAAAAATAAGTAATCACATAGAATTGACCCATTAAGTGTTATATATTTATAAAATATTTTACAAATACTTTTGTACAATAAATATTTTTACACCTTTATTTTAAACGTTATGAATAAAAGTAAATTTCTTTTACAAAATAATAATACTAAAATATTTTGTAAATAACTTCATTGCAGTGTTTTGTAATATATATATTACAAATATAAGTTATTTTACATAGTATAGTAAAATACTAAAATAATATTTATTTAAAAGTGGTGACCATTTACATACAGTAAAAATACGTAACAAATAATATATATTACATAGTATTTATATTTGATATGTAAAATACGGTTCAGACAGGAACACAAATAATATATTACATTTGCTTTACAAATATAATAATGGTTGGTCATGCCAAAACAACTTGTTCTTGTTATATTTCGATCTCTAGGATATAGTATGAAAAATATAGTGTACTATCACATTGTTTCCCAATTAAAACAATTTGGAACTCTAAACAATAATACACTAACTCTATTGTCTTTTGGTGAATCTTTGCAATTCACTCATCTCAACACTTTGATTTTCTTATATCTTTGACAAATCATTTTTCATGCTTTAATTTCATTTTACAACTGTCGATTCTAAGTCTTCCTCAATTGCCAATCAAAGTAACCTTTCTTTTGACAAAGAATTTTATTGATTCTAAAAGTCCTTCACATTCATTTTAAATATCTATTTATCATATATCTTTTGGCTTGAACCTAGTCACTTAAAAATCATATAATTTCATCTCATTCGTTTATCATCGATTTCTTGAACTAATTCAGTTGAACCATTAAATCCTACTTATTATACCACTCGTATTCACAAAAATTGATATTTAAATCTGTGTCATCTTGTCGACTAAAATATGACATAAGTCTAAAAGAAATATCGTAACCCAAATCTCGAGGATGAGATTTAAAACAAGGTGGGGAGAATGTAACAACCCTCATTAAAAGTCCTATTTATTTTTTTATCCAATAGGAAACCCTAATTTTGACACCCAAGTGATTCTGCACAAACCCTAAAATTTTCAGAATAATCAGAATCAGGATCAGGATCAGGGCCCCTAAAACTCAGGGGGGGGTATTCCCTACTCGACGATTATCTTTATAAAACGCTGTCAAAATTAAATTTTTCGATTCCGTCGACTCAGCAGGCCTATACACACACGTGGCTATCCTATAATGAAAATGCAACCCTTACGGACCGTAAGGGAGCAGTCTAACGGTCCGTCTTACGGTCCGTAAGCATGTCAAAAATCGTGTATAAATAGCAGGCATTGGCACTTGATTTCTGGCGATTGAACGACGATAAAATTCAAATTGTACGCAGAGATATCGTGCAAATACTCTAAAAACACACACAAATCACTAATTAGTATAGCGGGGTGCTGCTACGATGCCGGGTATTAACTCGATCGCTGCTACGATTCAATGTCCGATCGATTTAAACTATCCGATGGATGTTTAAGCGCTATCCTTTGTCATTATTCGTGATTCCGATCGGATGTTTGAGTACCACCCGAATTTGGGGAATACTCTGTCATTCGTTGTGAATCCGATGGATGTTTAAGTGATTGCACTTTGTCATTCGTTGTGAGGGTTTTAATCTCGTAAGTTATCGTAAATGTTGTATTAGTTACTTACCTAGTTCGTGTGCACTAGGTTACGAGGCTAATTAATAGGCTAAGCTCTGCATATATAAATCTGCAGTATATTAAGGCTTATCTGTAGACTAAACTTTGGCCGTATGAATATGCATGATTATAATGTGAGTCATTCTCTTTTTATCAACTATTTTACAATACCTCAAATTAGTTTCAAAAGTTATAATTACAGGGACTATGTCGTGGATATCTTAAATCACTGGCTAGTGGGGTATTGTGCACATTACTAATTTTCTCCCAGTTAGGTTCATTGACCTAATAGTGGTATGACCATCGTCACCATTGTGACATGTCACCATTGTGACATGTCACCATTGTGACACAGCGCCAGATAAAAATAAGATAGAAGCCATTGTAATCGCTCTTATGCTGTAATTAATAACTATGCATCATTTTATGTAAATAGAATGATTCACTCAGTATTTCCCGATGACAAAACCTTTTTAAAACACGTTTCAGGTAATTACAGTAGATTGGAGTAAGAGATGGATTCGGCACTGAAAGGCATCAAGAAGTGGCTTATTTTATTAATTAAATCAAATTAAGAAATATTGTTTATGTAATAAATTTATCTTTATTAAAGCTACCATTGTAAAACATGGGTTTATTCCATCTATTTAAATAAAATCCGGTGTTTTCTAAACTCTGATATTTTTCCTAACTCACGGTCCTGATAAAATTTCCGCTGCAATATTTGCAAAATAATCACCGGTACCACTGGGCTGTTCGCGACTCCCGATTCCGTCCAGGGTGGGTCGGGGGCCGTGACATCTATGCATCTTCTAATCACTTAATCCACACACTCTTTCCACAAGTGCGGTTCTTCCATCCGGTAATACTTGATCTGAGACATGAAATGTTGCCTCCTCCGTCTATCCCAATGTGGCGGTAAGTCACCTGTAACAAGATAATTCACATTGTTACCGTACCATGGTAACTTATCTAATTTCATAATATGCTCATCGGGAAACGACTCATTGATCTCTAAAGCTTTAGGATCTTCTTCAACCATCAACCGAGACCAATGGTCCGCTACCACATTCTCGGTACCCTTTTTGTCCCGGATCTCCAAATCAAACTCTTGGAGCAATAACACCCATCGAATCAATCTCGGCTTAGCATCCTTTTTCTCCATGAGGTACCTGACAGCAGTGTGATCAGAATAAATAATCACTTTACTACCCCATATATATGACCGAAATTTATCCAATGCATATACCACCACGAGTAGCTCTTTTTCGGTAGTGGTGTAATTCAATTGTGCATCCGAAAAAGTCTTACTCGCGTAGTATATGGCAACGGGTTTTTTGTCAACCCGTTGTCCCAACACGGCCCCCGCCGCATAATCACTTGCATCGCACATAATTTCAAATGGTAAAGACCAATTTGGCGATTGCAAGATTGGAGCCTCAACTAACTTTTCTTTCAACTTTTTAAACGCATTTTGACAATTCTCATTAAAATCAAACGGTTGATCTTTTAACAACAAGTTACACAAAGGCTTGGTTATGTCACTAAAACCCTTAATAAGCCGTCGATAAAAACCCGCATGACCTAAGAATAACCTAACACCTTTAACACTCGTGGGATACGGAAAAATGGATATAACTTGTACCTTTGCACGATCAACCTCTATCCCACGAATCGACACCACGTATCCCAACACGATTCCCTCTTGAACCATAAAATGGCTCTTTTCCCAACTCAAGACCAAACTAGTTTCGACACACCTTTTTAATACTTTGTCTAGTTGGTCCAAACAAGCCTCGAATGACGACCCAAAAATTGAGAAATCATATCTGAAAAGATACTCATCATACACCTTTGGAAGGTGGCGGGGGCGTTACATAGTCCAAACGGCATTCGCATAAATGCGAATGTGCTGTATGGACAAGTGAACGTTGTTTTTGCTTGATCTTCTGGATGGATGGCAATTTGATTATAACCAGAATAGCCATCTAAAAAGCAATAAAATTGTTGCCTCGATAATTTCTCAACAATTTGATCGATAAACGGTAAAGGAAAATGATCTTTGGAAGTTGCGGTATTCAACTTCCTATAATCAATACAAATTCGCCACCCGGTTACCGGCCGAGTGGCTACCTCATCACCTACTTCATTTTTGACGACTTGTATACCCGCTTTCTTTGGAACCGTCTGTGTTGGGCTCACCCATTGGCTATCCGAGATCGGATAAATAATACCCGCATCAAGCCATTTCAACACTTCCTTTTTCACCACCTCCCGCATATTCGGATTCAATCTCCGTTGTGCATCTCGAACGGGAGTCACACTTTCTTCCTTGATGATTTTATGCATCACCACCGAGGGACTAATACCCTTCAAATCAGCAATGGTCCATCCAATCGCCGCCCGATTGGTGACCAAAACACCCATCAGTTTTTCCTCTTGCTCCTCGGTTAAGTTTGATGCAATGATAACCGGGAGTGTATTGCCTTCACCAACATAAGCATACTTGAGATGCTTCGGAAATTCCTTCAATTCAACCTCCGGAGGCTCTACTAATGACGGCTTCAATTTAGTGTCAATGCTCTCCGGTAAACTCTCAACTTGGTGTGTCCATGTCGGTTTTCCTTCTTTAACCGCAAGCACCTCCAAACTCTTCACCTCCTCGTCTATGCTCTTATTCATCTCCACCTGTGACCTGTCAAACATATAACAATCCTCCATTGTGTTTTCCCCATCAACGACTGTGTCGCAAAGAGGTACACACATGTCAACAATGTCCGCCATATAGCATTCATCATCAACTGGAGGGTTTATAAGTCCGGAAAAAACATG
Organism: Helianthus tuberosus; assembly: GCA_030545235.1. Taxonomy (NCBI): domain Eukaryota; kingdom Viridiplantae; phylum Streptophyta; class Magnoliopsida; order Asterales; family Asteraceae; genus Helianthus; species Helianthus tuberosus. The sequence goes on along the minus strand of CM060372.1, from coordinate 86,795,208 downwards.
CAACCTCAACCTTCGGTTTCCAAATGTCATGTCAGCCATTCCTGTTTTGCAATCGATTTGAGAATTTGCGGTTGCTAAGAACGGTCGACCCAAAATCACCGTAGGTTGCTTGGTTGGGTCCTTGGCCACATAATCAAGTAACAAAAAGTCCACCGGATAGTAAAAATCCTCAATTTTTACTATCACATCCGAGACAATTCCACGGGGTAGTTTGGGTGTCAAATCGGCTAACACCACAGTGGTGTTTGACGACTGAAGTAGACCAAACTCGTATTGGTCATACAAACTACCCGGTAGAATGCTCACGCTAGCACCAAGATCTAGAAGTGCCCGGTTGATTTTAAAGTCGCCTACTTGAATTGAAATGATAGGCGCACCCGGATCTTGGAGCTTAGGTGGAAGTGCACCCGAAAGAATCGAACTCACATTCTCGGTTAAATCTATTTTTTAGGAAATTTATGAGTTCATTTCTGGGTACACAATTCTTTCAAGTACTTAGCATACCACGGTACTTGTTTGATTGCATCCAAAAGAGTTAAATTAATTTTTACTTGTTTGAAAATTTCCAACAACTCTTCTTGTTGTGGGCCTCTTTTGTTTACAACCTTCTTCACGGGTCCCTTCAATGCTTCGGGATAAGGGGCGGTATTAGCCTCCACACCCTTTTCCTTAGCCTTAGGGGCGGGGATGGTCACAACGAGAGTGTTATTATTCTTTTTTAAATCATTTTTGTTTTGACCCGTTTGACCATCCTCATGTTCATCCTCACTAGCATCTTCCACCACCCCTTTAACAAACCGAGGTGATGGTGTTTTGACACCATTATCTACGACTCGACCACTACATAAAGTAATTTTATTGATTGGTACCTCACGTGTGTTCCTTGAGCTTGACCCTTGATACTTAGGGTTCACCGTGGTGTCACTTGGAAACTTTCCCATGCTTCCCCTCATTTGAGCCATTTCCTCCGCGAGTTGGCCCACCTGCTATGCCAATGCCTCATGTGCTTTGTCCCGAATCTCATTTGTCTTCTTTATCTCCTTAATGTCATTGTTAGATTCTTTAACCACATTTAACAAAGCGTCCATTTTGGCACTCAAATCATCACCACCGGTCTGATTATTCAACCCACTTCCATTACCGCCTTGATTATCGTAATTCTGTTGGTACCCACCTTGGTAGTTATTGTCCCGACCTTGGTACCCTTGATTGTAATTACGTTGGTAACCCCCTTGGTTACCACCTTGGCGATTTTGATATGATGACCCACTTTGATTACCCGATTGAAAGTTCGGGTTCATTTGATTCGCGGTATTCCCATATCGGAAGTTGGGATGGTTTCTCAATCCGGGATGATAAGTGTTCGAATTCATATCATTATTCTTTCTATCCCCGAACACTTGATTTACTTTATCGGTGTAATCACCCGGTCCCGTTGGACATTGATCGGTCCTATGGCCGATATCCCCACAATCTTCACACACTGCTAATTGAACCGCATTCACCTCTTTCTTTTTCATACGAGTCACTTCCCGTTCTAAAGTAGAAATTCGATCCTTAGAATCAAGATCGGGAAGTGACCGGGAAACGGGATGTTTCTTAGCTCTATCGGTCGATTCCTTTTCCTTCGACCGCTTGCTCATCCGCTCGAGGAATTCCCAATCATCATCTTCATGATTGCTCAATAGAGTTCCGTTGCTCGTTGACTCGAGGCAATTCCACGTCGCATCATCTAAACCACTTACAAAACACTTCGCCAATTCACACTTTTCTATTTGGTGATGTGGGCATTTCCGAATCAATTCTTTATATCAAGTAAACGCTTCATGCAACGGTTCACTCGATAGTTGCCGAAACGACCTTATTTCATCCCTAGCGTCATCGGTCTTCGCCATCGAATAGTATTCATCAAGAAAGACTTGTTGCATCTCACCCCATGTCCGAATACTATTTGCCGGAAGTGTAAGAAACCATTGCTTCGCCTTGTCTTTTAGCGAAAACTGGAATAATCGAAGCTTGACCTCCTCCAATGCAAAGTTGTGCCCACCGATAGTGTTACAAAGGGAGGAAAACTCCGCCAAATGCGTGTGCGGTTCATCATTAGACCTCCCATTGAAGTGGGGAAGTATATTGATGTAATGGGGCTTACAATCGAACATTCTCCTTTCACAAACTATTGGAGAGTCATTATCCGTAACCACCGGTCTAAAATGGTCATTTACTCCCCATGGAGGTTGTTGACGACGATGCGGACCGTTAACTTCTTGTTCCACCGGCCTTCGATTAGCTCTTCTATCACCTCCCCTATCACCTCTTCGGTTTCCACCTTGGTTACCCCTTTGATTACCTCCTCCCACGAAACGAGGAATCCAGTTAGGGTTAGTATTGTTGTTGTTATTGTAAAACCCATCATTCCGGTTCCTTTGGTTGTTGTTCCGTGGTTGGCGGTTGTTTTCGTAACCGTCATTTCTCCTAATCCCATACCCGTAATCATCGTTCCCCACAAAGTTGGCGTTTTGGTAGCCAAACTCATCATCTTCGAACCCTCTTGCATTGTAGAAGTTACCTCTATTCACATACCCCAATCTTCGTCATCATTAACCCGATCATCATAATATCCCCCATCATCCGAATTTTCCGTATGAATACTCACATGTTCCGGCGATTAATAACCGGGAACACTATACGGTTCGTCATCGAGGATGGCGTTCCTCAAATCGTCTATGTTAAAGAACGGGTCTTCATTCGCGGGATTGCCACGATCTCGATTGCCTCGACGATCGAAATTGACATTCCGGTCATCAAGATGGATGGGTAAGGAATTTTGTCGGTGAATGTTTTGTTGTTGGGGTGTTCTTTGGGTGTTGTTGGAATTTTGGTTTTGAAAAGGTGGTGTGGGTGGTCCAGAGTTGTTATTGCCACCCGGTCGCTCTTGAGGTATAGGTTGAACATTTTGGGCAGGATTGAAATTGCTTCAGTATTGAAATTGGTTCGGGTTTTGATTTTGATTGAGGTTTTGGTTTGAGTTTTGGTTTGCCATTTGATATTCGCTAATTTACACATATTTTAGTCCCCCATTTTATCCCCATTTTATGCATTTTCGGCCGTAAAACCGTCATTAGGATACTTAATCATGTATACTTTTGTTTACAGGCCTAAAACAACATACCAGACAAGATGATAGTGAAAACGAAGACTTTTCGGACAAAATGAAGAAGCTGCGAACATTCTGTGAGAATTCTGACCTGGGCGAATGGAACGGTCGTGCGGTCTGAGGAACGACCGTGCATCTTCGACAAAACCAGCCCAGTCTGGCAATGAACGAGGGTGCGACTTGGCGTGCAAGGCATTCCCGGTGATGCACGGTCGTACGTCTGATTGCACCCCATGCGGATGCGATGATCAGCCAATACCCGGAAATGAACGACCAGTGCAGCAGTCCGTTCAACAAAAACCCCGAAACGAATGGTCGTGCCATAGGAAGAACGGTCATGCGAGACCGAAGACCGATCAAGATCTGTGACGTCATGCAGTATGGTGCACCATACCTCCAATAATGTAAAAAGTGAACGGTCGTGCATTTATGGTTTGGTTTTCTAATCTTTCCATGATTTTGTTAATCTTTCAAGCATTTAGATTAATATTTATGTATTATTGTATCCTTTGGGAAAAAACACAACAATCCCTTGCTTGATTATAATCATTAGTATGTTAATCTTTGTTTGTAATGACATTTGGAAGTATTTTCTATGTTAATCTTTGATGATTAGTTTGCAACCTTGTTATTGATATTGATTTCTTGATTATAAGTAATTGCGTTGGATGATTAATGTATGGTTAGTTGAGATAATTGAAAGATGAAGCTTAATTAATCATGTGTTAGTAAACTTTAAACTTGGTTAACTAGTTTAGCTTGGTTAAAATGTGTGCATCATAATACTAGAAATGGTTAGTGATTTAATAAAATGTAATTATTGTTAATCAAGAAAGCTTGTCGTCACATAAGGACCTTAACGGGTTAAATGGTGTCGTTATAAATTCTTGCCATGATTTGTTAGCTTAGTTAGTAGTTTAGGCCAAAATTGCAATCTTGGTAAATTTATGTGCAAGATTTGTAAAATGAACTCGGTTGTGATTTAATCTAGCTTATGCTTTTCTCGGTGGTTGCATTGTGTTTATCGGTGTCGCTTTCCTTGTTTAAGTGAGGTTAGAAAACTCCTAACGGATGACTAACTTATTTTTAAGAGATTTTCATAGACATTTATCAATTGCACGTTAAAGAACAATTTTAGGTGGTTAAAGTGTGTTTATCGTTTTAGCTTTCCGAATGATTGTCATGTTAGGATTCCCGAAAGGGATACTAATTGTCTTGAAATTGGAAAATTGACCGAATGCTTCTAGTGCCAAAACGGACTTAGTTGACATACTTTGGTTGTGTATTAAGCAAGGCTATTTATCTATTTTCTGCTATGTTTTATAAGTAGTTGTTTATGCTTACTTTAGTTTATTAAAAATTAAACAACTTATGTTTTTACCGGTAGTTTAGTGACAAAGGTCTAGTATTATTTCTCCGCCCATTTCCTTGGATCGATACTTGGTTCTTACCGATACTTTACTACATATATGACGGGGTACACTTGCCTCTTTCGTGTGTGTTTTGCTGTAAAAGTAATAATCACTTTTATAAATTTAAAACCAAATCGTGTGTAATTTCATTGCAAAATTATGTATATATACGCACACGTCAAGTTTTTGGGGCCGTTGCCGGGGAAATGGCGAGTTTTAGGAACGACCCGAGTCATTATGTTATCGGCGTATATACTTGTTAATATTTGTGTATATTTTCTTGATTATTTATTTGTTTATTTGTTAATATTTCTTGCTTTTAATTCATTTTATTCATTTTCGATATTATTTTGTACACTTGTAAATTTTTATTCCTTTTATTTGTTCGTGTTCGGATTTATTTATTCATTTATTCTTTGAGTTTTCGGCTTTGAAAAATCATTTTTATACTAGCCGATTCGATTATTTTTATTGTGTTGATTTTTATAAAAATTTCGGGCCCACTTTCGGATTTTTTATAAAAATTTTCAGCCCTATTTATAATAATTCTGTTTCTTTTCAGCAAAAAAAAAAACAGAATTATTATAATAATAAAATATTCATTGTGTCAAATTTTCGTTTGCAGGTTGATGTCCTCAACTCCCGCACCCGCTGTTGCTGAGCCGGCTGACGAACCAGCGCATAATCTTAGGAGAAGTAGGAGGCTGCGAGAAAGGTCACGTGCCATTGCACAACAAATTGCAAACGCGATTGACGAACCGGTGATACTTTCTGAAAGCGAAAACTCAGGGGACGAAGGAAGAGGCACCATGGCGGACGACGACAGACCTTTGAATGAAACAAACCAACCCGGAGGAGAAGGCTTGCTACCGAGCATCGCCCGACCGACGGTAGCAGCACCGACTTTCGAGATAAAATCTAGCATCATCAATATGATACAAAACTCGGTGCAGTTTGATGGGAAGCATCACGAGGATCCTGGTCGGCACATCGCAAAGTTTCTCGAGGTGTGCTTGACTTTCAAGATAAGAGATGTTTCTGAGGACGCGATCCGTTTGCGGCTCTTTCCATTTTCATTGCGTGATAAAGCCAATCTTGGCTTTTGTCACTTCTGGCAGGATCTATTACCACTTGGGCCGGGATGGCAGAACTATTTGTGCAGAAATATTTTCCTCCGGAAAAGACGACTAAATTAAGGAACCGTATCATGACGTTCAAGCAAGACGACGGAGAATCTCTACACGCAGCTTGGGAGAGGTTTAGAGATCTTTTAATTGATGTCCCGCATCACGGGTTGTCTAAAAGGCAACTAGTACTGACCTTCTATCAGGGACTCAATTATGACTCGTAGGAACGTTTAGATGTGTATGCAAGAGGCGATCTTGGAACGAAGATACCAACTGAAGCTTACGCGATCATAGAGAAAGTTGCGTTGAAGTCAAGTTCTCGCCACGGTGGAGTGCGGAATAAGACATCATCCACTTCCGGAGTTCATGATGTGGATACATATACGGCTCTTACTGCGCAAATTGGAGCCTTGGCAACAAGAATTGATCAGTCTCAGAATGTCTCGCGAATTCAATCATCATAATGTGATCATTGCGGGGTTGCACACGTGCCAGGTACGTGTGAGCAGGGTGTTATGTTTACAGGGCACGATGAGGTGAACTACATGGGCAATCAAATCAGGCCCCAAAATAACCCCTATAGCAACACGTACAATCCAGGGTGGAAGAATCACCCAAACTTTGGGTGGAAATCTGGTTCTGGGAACCAAAACGCACATGGATATGCTCAACATGCTTACACCACAACAATCTCAAGGTCAATCCTTCCAGCCACAGTATCATAATCAAGGCTCAGGAAGCAGTTCCCAGCCACACGCCTCTCAAAGCAACGCAAAGCTAGAGGAAATGATGGCACAACTGCTAAACAACTCCAACAGTGCTAATCAAATTTCTGAGAAACGATATCAGCAGCATGAGGAGCGGTTCTTGGTCAACGAAGGAGAAATGCGAAGTCAAAAGGCTTCCATTCAGACCATGGAGAATCAAGTGGGCCAGTTGGAAAAAATGATGTCTGAGAGACCCCCAGGTGGTCTTCCGGGTAATACAGAGCAGAATCCGAAAGGGCGTGGTAATGGCCCGCACATGTAACAAGTGTGGGGACATGAGTCTTGCTATCGACTCGCCGACAAAAATTTAGCATGAGTCTTGCTATCGACTCGCCAAAAAAAAATTAGCATGAGTCTACGCTACTGACTCGCGGATTAAAAATGTAGCAAGAGCGTCTTTGGCGCTATAGGGGTAAAATCGTATACTTTTTGGGTTTTTGTAGTTTTAGCGTAATTTAGGTGTTTTTCGTAGTTTCCGTTAGTTTGTACAATTTTTAGACGTGCCGGGCGAAGGTTCTATGTTACGATATTGATTAAACAGTTTGCGTGTTGAAAAAATGGCAAAAAACGGCCAAAACTGTTGCTGGAAATGGCTTCTGCAAAAAAATCTGATCTGCAGCTATTGCACGACCATGCCACGAGTCGCACGACCATGCGTTTTCGGGCAGGCTTGCACGACGAGTCGCACCCCCGGTGCATCTCCGAGAACAGCTTGCAGGTTTGAGCGTTGTCGGTGACGCACGACCGTGGGATAGGTCGAACGACCGTGCGTCAGGCTGGGGGCAGTTTTGTCATTTGGTAGTATAAATACCCTCATCTGTAGCCCCCCTTCACAATTCGCGAAACCCTAGTCGCTCCAGCCGTTCCAGACCGTTTTTGGCCTCATTTCGCACGGTTTCTTCGCACGGTATGTTCCTTCTTGTAGATTTTCTGTTTCTTCGCTTTGTAGGTTAGATTCATCCGATTCTCCAAGGCTTTTTAGGGTTCCATTCATAAACACAAGTGAAACCCTGGCCCTTGTTTGAATCGTGCGTATCGTGAACATCCGGTGGATTTTCTGGCCCCTGTTTGTGTAAAAATTTGTTGATTTTCAGAGAAATCTGACTGTTCAAAGTACAGGGGTTGGATTCTGCAAAAACGTTGTCGCACTGTCGTTCCTTGGATGGAACGGTCGTGCCATTCCGGCTGTTCATGATGTTTGCTGTTGGTCTCGGTGATGCACGGTTGTGCCGTTGGTCGCACGCCATGCAGATCCGACATATTTTGGCCATCGTTGCTTGTTCTCGGCGACGCACGACCGTGTCTCTCATCGCACATCCGTGCGACAGGCCCATATCAGAAAACAGAATCTTCATAATTACGTGTTCTGCTGTTTTTGAGTGAAATTTTTCCTGTTCCTGCTTTCCTAACGATATTCCTCTTACAGATGAATCACCCATTCTTGCAATTTAACCTCGATGATGAGAAAGAAGCTCTTTGTATTCCAAGACGTGACCCCTTATGGAGAAGGCGAGGGCAATTCGGCGTCCCCCGGAGGCTGGATTGGGATGTTATGAGGGAGCTAAATCAGTATGATAAACTTGATAACATGCTCACTATCCCACTTGCGTGCTTAGTATCTATCAACCGACCCATATATCTTGAGCCCACAATAGAGTTCTTCTCCACATATGCCTACGAAAAACCAATTGCTCATAGAAGGCCAAAATTCCGCTACAAGGAGCGGATAACTTTTAGGTTGGGTGGACAATGGCATACTTGGTCAGTGGGTCGATTGGGTAGAAGGCTTGGAATTTACACAAGAGAAGATATGGATTCCGAATTCTTCACGGAGCAGTTTACCTTCCCGGATAATCAAGCAAGGGATGCATTTTGGGCTGAAAATGCTATTGGTGACCCTTACGACCCGAGAATGTCTAAGGCTTCACGATTGAAAGACCCTTTGGTTCGAGTGATGCATCTTGTTTTTAGCCACACCATTTGCGGCCGCATGGACAGTTTAGGGAACTGTCCAACACCGGATTTGATTTTTCTATACGGGCTGGTTGATGGAGTACACATCAACCTAGCCGCAAGGATGGCTAAATATTTCGTGAAGTGCTCAGGGAGGACACCAAACAGTCAGATTCATGGCGGTCAGTATGTGACCGAAATTGCTTACAATTTGAACCTGATGACTTATGAGGTGCTTGAGAGTCTCACTCTGGTGACCGATGGTGTTTATGTTGATATTCGGTCATTGAAAGCAATGGGGTTGATTGTTGAGTTAGATTGGGGGGATAGATTGAGGGGTCTAAACAACGAGGTCTGGGACCCGTTGCCCCCAGCTGAGGAGGAAAACGAGGATGAGGAGATGCATGATCAGGTGCATCAGGAGCAGCACGGACCACCACCACATACACCACCACATTCACCACAGCACCATGATTTCCACCAGCATCCGTAGTGGCCAGAGTTTTACCAGCAGTTCCAACAGATGCGAGTTACGCAGGAGCAGCGTGGGACTTATATCGACCAGATTAGGACTAGTCAGGACCAGATCAGGGCTAGTCAGAATCAGCTCAGGGCCACTCAGGATCAGCTTAGGCAGAACCAGGACAGTTTGTACCAGGGGGTGAGTGCTGGATTTTCATACTTATTCGGGGAGATGCATCATGCATATCCCGACTACTTTCAGCATCCCCCACAGTTCCCACCGTGGAACCCACCTGGTTATGGTGATACGGGCCCGTCCTTCACAAGAGATGATGCTGGTGACGACGAGTAGGAGGCAGCGGTGTTGACAGTTGGTGGTTTTTATTATTTCCGAACTTTATATTTCGGGTGTTCATTTTGATTGTTATTTCAAACACCCGCCGTTCTGTACTTTATTTTCAGACACTTTACTTTATGTCTTGTATTTGTTTGGATTGTAGTACTTATATTTATGTACATTATGGTTTATTTGTGTTTACTTTATTTCTGTTCTGTTTGTTGTACCTTGTGACGTATATGCAGATTTTGGCTATCAAGTCTTTGACCGGAGCATATGACAGGCACAGCTTTGGAAGTCTCATTTCATCAGATATCATCTTGAGGGGAGTACTATTATCCTTTTTCTCTATATTTCTTGTTTCGCATTGGGGACAATGCGAAGTTCAAGTGTGGGGAGGGGGTTAACTTTGTTTGTCCTCTAAAAAAATCAGAAAAATCATTCAAAAATATATGTTTTATGTATATATTTAGTAATTAAACCGGTTGGTTGTGTTCTAGAAAGCTTCGGACTTGATAAAAACTCGACAAGCAAAATAAAATTTGAAAAGAAAACCGGAAAGCGTGACAAACAAAGAAAGACTTGCATGATAGTTTTCACACTTTTATTCCTTCCGTTACGTGAGCATATTTGAGCCTTGATATTGTTATATATTTGTTCATTTCGGAGTAAGAGTGAGCCGGATGTCATGTGTAATTTAGAACTTGTCACTAGTATGCTTGTTAAGACCATGAACTTGCGGAATTGTGTAGAAGTGATAGAGGCACTTAGATTACCCCTTTGTGTTACCCTTGTTCTTTGTGTTGTGTTTCCCGTATACCCTACGTTACCCTTTAGGATTAACTATGTCGAGCCTTCCCGTTTACCTTTGTCTACCCAACATTATCGCCCACTTAGCCATATTTAGCCTTTTTATGTTTTAAACCTTTTAGTGTTGAAACTCGGTCAAAATAATCGTTTAACTAGCGCTTGTTGTTGTTTATGTTTCATTGTATAAATCCATTAGTTTATATGGAAAAAAACAGAAAATAAAACACCCTAAAATAGGGTGAAGTAGACAAAATTTGAGCAATTTTGATTGATAAAATGATGAAATCTTGTTTATGAGCTCGTTGTCGCGTAAGTAGCCTTTTTAAGGCGTTTGTATGTATAGTTTTGTTGTATTGCTCTTGTTAAACGTAGCTACCGAGTTTTAACCATTTCGCCACTTTAAATATCCATTTCCATACCCTTCGCCCAAGCCTAATGTTATAACCCGTAAAGACCTCTTGATTTACACTTTTTCGCATGTTAGTTGGTGGAGACGAGATCTTGTGACAAGCTTATGATATTACACATTTCATTGACGAGGCATTGAGTGTTTGCACATTCACATTTTATGTATGTTTCATAAATAAAACCGAGTGTGTGTGAACATTGTGAGTTGTGTGAAGATTAACATGTTAAGTCAATTGAAAGTGAGTCACGGCTTTTTGGTTATCGCCACATATTTGCACATGCTTGTTGGGTTTGATTCTTTTGATGTTGTCTTTCGAAAAACCTCTAACCGTTTGTAGTTATTCCACTAAAATAGTGTGTAAATTATCGTTCTTGTTTGATTCTATCTTTTATTTCATTTTAGTTTAGCTTGCTTGAGGACAAGCAAGGTTCAAGTGTGAGGAGATTTGATATTCGCTAATTTACACATATTTTAGTCCCCCATTTTATGCGTTTTCGGCCGTAAAACCGTCATTCGGATACTTAATCATGTATACTTTTGTTTACAGGCCTAAAACAGCATATCAGACAAGATGATAGTGAAAACGAAGACTTTCCGGACAAAACGACGAAGCTGCGAACATTCTGTGAGAATTCTGACCTGGGAGAATGGAACGGTCGTGCGGTCTGAGGAACGACCGTGCATCTTCGACAAAACCATCCCAATCCGGCAATGAACGAGGGTGCGACTTGGCGTGCAAGGCATTCCCGGTGACGCACGGTCGTGCGTCTGATTGCACCCCGTGCGGATGCGATGATCAGCCTATACCCGGAAATGGACGACCAGTGCAGCAGTCCGTTCAACAAAAACCCAAAAACGAACGGTCGTGCCATAGGAAGAACGGTCGTGCGAGACCGAAGACCGGTCAAGATCTGTGACGTCATGCAGTATGGTGCACCATACCTCCAATAATGTAAAAAGTGAACGGTCGTGCAACAGGACGCACGACCGTGCAACATCGAAATTATATAAAAACTTGCAGAAACATTCTGCTCGTAAGACTGGACATTTTGGAAGCGATTCTGGAGATTTTTAGGCTCCGGAGGCTTCTGCTTTCACCCGGATTCAAGCCACATTGTGCCGATTAGCTTCGTTATCTTCCAGTTTCTTAATCTTATGCTTGTTTATGGTTTGGTTTTCTAATCTTTCAAGCATTTAGATTAATGTTTATGTATTATTGTATCCTTTGGGTAAAAACACAACAATCCCTTGCTTGATTATAATCATTAGTATGTTAATCTTTGTTTGTAATGACATTTGGAAGTATTTTCTATGTTAATCTTTGATGATTAGTTTGCAACCTTGTTATTGATATTGATTTCTTGATTATAAGTAATTGCGTTGGATGATTAATGTATGGTTAGTTGAGATAATTGAAAGATGAAGCTTAATTAATCATGTGTTAGTAAACTTTAAACTTGGTTAACTAGTTTAGCTTGGTTAAAATGTGTGCATCATGATGCTAGAAATGGCTAGTGATTTAATAAAATGTAATTATTGTTAATCAGCAAAGCTTGCCGTCACGTAAGGACCTTAACGGGTTAAATGGTGTCGTTATAAATTCTTGCCATGATTTGTTAGCTTAGTTAGTAGTTTAGGCCAAAATTGCTATCTTGGTAAATTTATGTGCAAGATTTGTAAAATGAACTCGGTTGTGATTTAATCTAGTTTATGCTTTTCTCGGTGGTTGCATTGTGTTTATCGGTGTCGCTTTCCTTGTTTAAGCGAGGTTAGAAAACTCCTAACGGATGACTAACTTATTTTTAAGAGATTTTCATAGACATTTATCAATTGCACGTTAAAGAACAATTTTAGGTGGTTAAAGTGTGTTTATCGTTTTAGCTTTCCGAATGATTGTCATGTTAGGATTCCCGAAAGGGATACTAATTGTCTTGAAATTGGAAAATTGACCAAATGCTTCTAGTGCCAAAACGGACTTAGTTGACATACTTTGGTTGTGTATTAAGCAAGGTTGTTTATCTATTTTCTACTATGTTTTATAAGTAGTTATTTATGCTTACTTTAGTTTATTAAAAATTAAACAACTTATGTTTTTACCGGTAGTTTAGTGACAAAGGTCTAGTATTATTTCTCCGCCCATTTCCTTGGATCGATACTTGGTTCTTACCGATACTTTACTACATATATGACGGGGTACACTTGCCTCTTTCGTGTGTGTTTTGATGTAAAAGTAATAATTACTTTTATAAATTTAAAACCAAATCGTGTGTAATTTCATTGCAAAATTATGTATATATACGCACACGTCACCATTGAATCAGTTTCAATGATCAGTGTGAATTGTGGTGTTTGATTGGTTTGATTAGAAGCAAGAGTTGCTTCTAACTTTCTTGCTAAATTCCTTCTTGCAACTCTTTCAATTTCCGGTTCGTAGACTAACGGTGAAGTCCTCCCGGAGTTTCGCGTATGCATGCACTACCTGTAACCTGCACAAGTAACACACCCCGCGTAACAAAGAAAAAGACAAAGTACAAGAAAAGAAATTATGCAAATTAAACAGTTAATCACACAAATTCAAACAATATCCAAACACAAAGCGCACGCACTCCCCGGCAACGACGCCAAAATTTGATCGGAATGTCGCGCTCCGGTCAAAGATAATATTTATAAGCCCTATTTACCCTAAACAAATAGCTAGTGGTAGCAAGGGGTCGAACCACGAAAAGTATGTGGTTTGCGAATGGATTCGTTTGAATTATCAAAAAGTTTCACAAATTATGAAGCTTGTTATGATCTTTTTGTATTTTTGTTTTGTTGAAAGATGTGAATTTAAACTAAGTGAATTGGTTTAATTGATTAAAGCCTAATGATTAACAATTGCAAGAAAACTTAATTACTAAACAATAATGATAAAAGGGTTCACACCCAGTTTCGGTAATTGCCAAGCTAGGGTTTCTACATTTTTTTAGATTCAACTCAATTGCATATGATTAGCGGATTTAGTGTATCGTGACTTAGGTGCCAATAACTATCAACGTTTTGAAAAACGGACAAGAATGCACTTCAAGTAAAACCTAACCAAGACAATGCATAACTACACATAACCATTTCGCAAAGTCATAACTTTATAATCGTTCGACAATTTACGAATACGAAACAAATGTAAACTATTGTCAATGGTTTCAAAAATCAATACAAATTGTCACAAAGCTGAATCAAGCACAATTTGAAACCCTAAATTAAACAACTACCTACACTGGGGTGAATCCGAGATGATTAGCCGCTCATGGTTGAAGAAACTTGATCACCGGATGATTGGAACTTGAATGAAGTCATCTCAAAGCTTGAACAATGGAGAGTTGATGGATGTTGAAGGTTTTGGTGAAGGATGATGGTAAAAAGAATGAGGTATGGGTGATTAGGGTTTTATGGATGGATTGGTGATTGTGAATGATGGTGATGATGTTCTTGATGATTCAAAAATTGTTGCATGTTAGAGATCAATTGGTAGTGAACGGTAGGTGGTTGTGGCTCCAAGATCAAAGTTCAAAACTCCCAAGATAGTGTGACTCACGAATTTAATGGCCTCCAAACCAATCACAAACGATTTCAACCAAGAAAAAGCCAAAATTGCGTTTTCAGAAATCGCTGCCCGTCGCCGACGGGCCTGACCCGGTCGCCGACGGGTTCCCCTGATCACTCTTCCTGCCGACGGCCTATGTGACTGGATACGGGTTATCTAGGCCGACGGGTGTTTCTAGAGCCCGTCCGGGACGGCCTCTCACCCGTCGACGACGGCCTCTCTAGCACCATTTCCTGTTTTCTTGTGTCTTGAGTTCCCGGTTGACCCTAATGCGTTCCGGTTGATCAGTTTTCGTCCCGATGTCTCGTTAAGCTCCCGAAAAGCTCTTTAAACTTCATTAAACTTGCAAAAACACAAATCTAATTAAAAGTAGGCTATTCAAGATTAAAACTCATGTAAAACATAAAGTTACACGATTACAAATATCGGTTTTCAACCACGTATCAGGTACACCGGAATATAACATGAATTTGTGTACCTTTGTCTTAAAACACAATTGTGATAAGACTACTTTAATATGATAAACCAACAAAATAGATTTAAAAATAAATAATAAATAATAAATATATACTTAAATCCGTATATGAGGTATGCAGTCGAGATTAGCGCAAGCTTCAAATTAATGAAAATGCCACCACAAGGTGGTCGTGACCAAAGAAACGATTCAATAAAGGTGAAGACTAAACAAGTCTACTAGGTTTCGAAACAAATGAAACGCTTATTAAATATTGATTTGAATATGATGTTCTCAATACATCATATGGTGCCTTGAATTGAATTTGTATAGTGAACAAGCTCAAACAATTGAACTTGGTTTAGGCGCAATCCGACATCGAGTACATGAATCGACAAGGAAATTTCGACATGGTTACAATGAAAGACCATGTGCGTATCTTGAAATGAAAGAGGAGTTGATGTGTAAAATGTTTAATATATTTTTAAAACACCAAACTAAATGGTCAAACTAGCTTAATTACACACAATCGACAAGTGCACCGGTCGTTATGTAGTCAAGTCGGTAAGACCGAGTATCAATCCGTGGACACAATGGCGCGACTCTCGATACTAAACTTTTGTCGAGTCCTAGTCTAACAATTTTTAATGAGTGTTTGGATTTATATTAACTACTGAAATTAAATAAGAGAGCAAATACGAAAGCAAAACAAACGGAGAACGAATTTAGGTGAATTCAGATGACGGAAATGTGGCTACCTAGGCAAGATGCATGTCAATTCACTCACGGGTTCTTGGAATGGAATAACTAAGTTTTGGCTACCGGGATCTTAAGGTAGTGACCTAAACTGGCTGGCAGATCATTCTCCAAACAGGTCGCAATCTAGGGTCAAGAAAAGCGTATAAACTCACCGGTTAATGTTAGATCACCTCTCGGTCTCTCTAACTAGGTTATGGTACCCTAAATCTAGATTACCTCTCGGTCTCACTAGAAACGGTACATCCAGGAAGTGTAAGGGATGTACGGGGTGGTGACTCTAATTAGGTTCTAACACGATTTGCTAAAAATCATAAGAAAACCTAGGGTAATTCAATCTCGTGCAATTAACACCTAATCTCGTCTAATGATTAAGACAACCCGACATCTAATCTCCTCTCGGTCTCAAATATGGTAGAATATTTAATTATCAAATAGTTTATTAATTTGTTCCTAGGGTGTACTATGTCTAGCAACCACAAGATTTAGTCAAAAACACAAAGTTAACGAAATCACCTAACCCTAGCTTTAATTAATACGCAATAAATTTTTAACCAAGAAAAGGTGGAACAAAAATAAACCATCAATTATTAAATATGCATATACATTAAAACCTAGTTTAGAACACTTTTACCATAACACTGAGCCAAAACATTAATTAACCAACCAAGAAACCGCAAATAAAACTAACAATTATCCATGACCTAGGTAGAACAAAGAAATTTAGCCAAGCATGGTCAAGAACGAAGCATAAATAAACTCAAAGCAAACGGGTTCAGAAAATATTGGTCAAGAATTCAAGTCTAAATAAACTGTTGGATCGATGTGTGACCATAACGAGTCAATCAGAAGAGTTTTTCATCAATATCAAAGGCGGAATCAATGATATCAACGTAATACAGCTTGAATTCTTCTGATTATCTTCTTATTAATGATTCCAAAGCTTTTACAGATCGTTTGACAAACTGGTAGCACCTCGGCTCTGAATTGGAAAAACGTTACAAAATGAACTAGCAACACACCTATATATAGTGGATTGATTTCGCTTGAAAGTGACACTGGTCATTTCAAGCGAAATTACAATGTTTAATTTCGCTTGAAATGGTCAGTGCCATTTCATGTGAAATTACCCAATCTCACATAAATCCTAGTTTTAACCTACTGTGTGCTAGCTAATCCTATCTAGACATAAGACTCGATAAAGACGAAGTTAACAGAAATTTGTGCACCAACAGACTCCCCCTTGGATGTTGACGAAGTCTTTAGCATCAAATCTTCTATCTTTAGTCTTTGTCTATCTTCTTGCTCGGTCCAATTTGTCTGACACTGTAAGCATCCTTCAATTCTTCTCTTCTTCTATCAACAGCTAGCACGAAACACAGAAACTGAATCTTTAACAAACTTCAAACTCCCCCTTGAATGTAGATCCAGAAACTGTATCTGACTTTTAAGTCTTCAGACTCCCCCTATCAGTTAGCTGGGATTTGCTATGCTGCTTTCAATAACAAACCTGTTACCTGCACAATCTCTTCCTTAACATAAGATTTATGATTATAACAATTTCAATCCAAACTTACCATTTGACTTCATTTGTTGGTTTTGTCAAAATTTAGAAATCCACTTAAGTATCTAGATCCAAATTAATGACCCTGAGTACTTAATTTGTCTACCAAGTTTAACTTAATGACCTTGGTTGACCTGAGACAAAACAAAACTGACTTTTGTTCAATATTTTTTCAAAACATTATTCTGAAAATTACAAGTTTCAACTTAATGAACTTGTTTTGACTTTTCAATTTCACAAGTTTTAACATGAAAAACTCACAACCCATCTTCCAGCTCAGAAACTTCTAGCATCTGCTTCAAATTGTGAATCTAAAGATCAGCTTTCCACTTTGGTTTGTCGGAAAATAAAGCAAAAATGTAAAATCTTTTTGTATTTTGAATACAGTTTCTAAACTAGAAATGAATTACAGAAATAAAATGCAGTAAATGTAAACTATTTACAAACATATTTTTGGTGAGTGTGTTAGGGAATCATATCAGCTATTCGACAAGTCACAAGTACCGTTAAGCTTAGATTTCATATTCAGAATTAAACAATTCACTTAGATTGTCGATATACTGATCCACTTAAATTCTCAGACAAATTTCAATCTGTCCAGGATACGAATTAGGTGTATTAAGAACTTAAACTCATTCATGTGTCCCACCTCTTGAATATACTCCCGTATCCAGATCCCAATATTCAGTCTTACAGGTGAGTATACCACAGATGATATCTGTAAGGGGTTAATTGCGAGGGCCGTGAGAGCTCAGGCTATTGCTTCCACAAAATTAGAGAGATGACGGCTTCGACTTTTAGTGGGTCCCCTTTAGAGGATCTTTTTTACAACAGCAATGATTAGCATTTTCAATGTTTCATCATTTTTGTGCTGAGGGCGGTGCTTATATTTCAAGCAAGCGTAAAGTATTATACGGGGACTAGGCCATTACTTCCGCAAAATCAGAAGTCCCGGGATAATACCCCAGATATCACTGAGTATAAAGACCTAGTATTTCAGAAAGAGGGATCTTTCAAACGAGATTTCAGGGGTTACCTATATATCCAAGTAGTGTTCCCCACGAAATAAGCAAGTTTAATTTTAGGTTTATATCCCGAACAAACCTACTAAATATGAAAAAACCTATCGGCACATCATCAGCGAGACTGTTTAACACTTTTAAACTTTAGATTTCTTTAGCATACTGTAACTGTCAAGCCAATGTACTACCATTTTCCCTTTTTACACAAGCTCTTTCCGGTTTTCTATTGTTTTTGTATTTTGGAAATATCTCATGTTTTGGATTTTTGAAATTTTTTTATTGTTTTTGTATTTTCTGAAAATATTACCCTATACTCCCCCTAAATACCAAAACAAGTAAAAAATCGACAAACCATTGCAGATTGCTTCTCAACATCATCTACAGTGGTACCTTCATCTACGCCAAGAATCTCCTCCAACACCGATAAAAGCTTCATACCATTCAATTTTAACAAATATTGAAAACGAGTTTTATCAAACGCTTTAGTATGTAAATCCGCTTTTTGTTCGTCAGTGTGGATTTTCTCAATTCGTATCAACTTCTTCTCGAAACAATCTCGGATGAAGTGATGACGAATTTCAATGTGTTTTGTTTTAGAGTGATGAACATGATTTTTAGTGATGTTTATCGCTGCCTCATTATCAACAAAGATAGGGGTGTTAAGAAATTGCAAACCGTTGTCGCGCATCTGTTGCTGAATCCACAAGATCTGAGAGCACCAACTGCTGGCAGATACATACTCAGCTTCACATGTGGACAAAGCTACAGTGGTCTACTTCTTGCATTGCCAGGTGACCAATCATGATCCGAAAAACTGGCACCCCGCTGTTGTTGATTTAGCGTTAACTTTGCAACATCCGAAATCGGAATCGGAATACCCTTCGAGTGTGAAATCGCCTTCTCTTGGATACCACAACCCCAGTGATGGAGTTCCTTTCAGGTAGCGTAATATCCGTTTCACGATCACCATATGCGAAGCTCTGGGATTTGACTGAAACCGCGCTGCGAGGCAGGTTGGATACATAATATCAGGTCTTGAAGCTATCAAATACATCAGCGATCCGATCATGGAACGATACAAAGTTTCATCTACCTTCTCTCCGGTGAGATTAGGGTTTATCCCATGGTTTGTCGCTAATGGGGTGGAAGCTGGAGTAGAACCTGACATCCCAAATTTCTCTAAGATATCATGAACATACTTCATCTGATGTATGAAAATTCCCTTAGGCAGTTGATCAACCTGAAGTCCCAAGAAGAATTTCATCTCACCCATCGATGACATTTCAAATTTTTGCTTCATAACTCTTTCAAAATCTTCGCACAAATTTTCAATTGTAGACCCAAATATGATGTCGTCCACGTATATCTGAACTATCAGAAGATGTCCATCGACTTCTTTGGTGAAGAGAGTGGCATCCACTTTTCCACGGATGAAGCTGTTGGCAAGCAGTTGACTGCCGTCTGATTGTCAAGAGTTTGTTGAATATCATCATGTTCTCTAGCATTACTAGGACCGGCTTCATTGTCATTGGAAGCTCGAAATTGACGTCTAGAATACTCAGCTGGGAATCTTTCTTGTGATTCTTCATATTCTCTCAGAATATCCAACTCGTCAAAGAAATATGTTTCTTCTTCAATGTCAAACGAATCCCATAAAGTATCGTAATTAAAACGCCATGAGTCGCCTGGATTATGTGGTGGCATTGTGTAACCTTGACACTCAACACTATGCACTTCAATAATCCGCTTCAAGCTTGGAACAAAGACTCGCTTTAATGGACTTGAGTAACCCACAAATATTCCTTCAATGCCCTTTGCACCAAATTTACCAAAAGACTCTAGAACTGTGCAGGGAGACCCAAATGGTTCTAAATACTTCAGGTTAGGTTTGCGGTTGTTGATTAACTCAAAACACGTCTTATTGAATTTCTTCACTGTGAGAACCCGGTTGAGTGTATGGCAAGCGGCTGATACTGCTTCTGCCCAAAAGTTGACTGGTAATTTCGAATCAGCAAGCATCGTCCTGGCCGTTTCAATTAACGTCCTGTTCTTTCGTTCAGCTACTCCATTTTGTTGTGGAGTGTAAGGAGCACTAAATTCTTGCAATATACCTCTCTCATCACAATACTCTTCCATCTTGTTGTTTTTAAACTCAGTACCGTTATCACTCCTGATTCTTCTAATTCGAGTTTGGTACAAGTTTTCAATTTTCATGAACAACGTCATCAAACTTTCAAACGTCTCATCTTTTATCTTCAGAAAAGATACACATGAAAATCTTGAGTAGTCATCTGTTACTACTAGACCGTAGAGATCACCAGTTATGCTTTTGACGTTCACTGGACCAAACAGATCCATATGAAGTCTCTCTAACGGTCTTGAGATTGAGTTTTCCTTCTTCCCAGGGTGAGATTTCTTCTTTTGCTTGCCTTTGACACAGCTAATGCACTCCCCCTCAAGATGAAAACCTTTCACATGAACACCAATAACTAAATCGTTATGCACCAGGTGATTCATTTTTTCGCAGATGAATGTGGCCCATCTTTCGATGCCACAATTGTGATTCTTTTTCCGTTGCTCTTGATATAAAACAGTGAGCCTGACCCGTGGTAGTAGTTGCTACACTCATGTCCAACACGTACAGATCATTGACTCTGGGTGCTCTCATGATAACCCACTCTTCGGGAACAACAAATCCTGGTTTCAAGATCAAACATTCTTTGTCTGTAAAATGTGTTGTATACATACGATCACAAATATGAGAAATGCTCAGAAGATTGTTTTCAAGCTCGGCGATGTAGTTTACTCTTTCAAACGTTACAATACCATTCGATAAAGTTCCTTCACCAACTATTCGACCACCTTCATTTCCTGCAAATCCCACATATCCTCCATTAAACCCTCTAACATCATACAATAGGGTCTTCTTCCCCGTCATGTGCCTAGAAGCTCCACTATCCATAATCCAACGTGAAACGGATCTAGGAAGCTCCTGCACAAATCACAAACACTTAGTTAGAAGTTGATGCCACCCAAGCTTCTTTCGACTCTGGTAACTTGACATTGATGTGAGTTTTAGCAGTGTATAGTGGCGGAAAATTTTTGTCATTCATCTTCAAGCTCTCCTCAGACCCAATCTCAACCTCTTTGTATAAAAAGAAATCATTTGTAGGAGGTTGACCAAAAGATTGGTCTTTCTTTGGTACATACTTCTTTTCAGAAGTAGTAGACTCTTGCTTTTCAAGTTTCTCATAGTGATCCAAAGGAACATTCAACTTTACCGGAGTGGTAGAGGATGCTTGTTTTTCCGTCTCAGAAACCTTTGGTTTTAGAGAAATTGATTATTTTCATCTGATTTTGGCTTCCATGCTTGTTGAGGCGAAGCAACCCGTTTGTAAAATTTGTCAATTTTAGTTACCACATTCTTTACGGGTTCAGTTTTGATCTTAGTGTTTTCATTTTTCAAAACTTTCTTCTCAACAACCATTGGAGCTTTGCCTTTTACATCAGCTTTCCTTTTCTGACTCTCAACAACTTCAGACTTAGACTTTAAGTTGGTGCATTTTCGTGCAATATGTCCAACTTTGTTGCACTTAAAGCATGTACGAGTATCAATTACCCGACTTGTACCTTCGGTCTGAGGCTGTGAGGCCTTTTCTTCAAAAAATTCTTCATTAGTTTTTGAAAATATTTCAGATTCCTGCTCGGAATGAGAACTTGAGCTTTTTACAAACACCTTTTTCTCAACAAACTTCTTGTTTTGAAAATTCTTCCTTTGATTATTCTTACCACCCTTATAGCCACTCGACCATTTGTTTTGATAGTTGTTAGAAAAACGCGGTGGTAACATGTTTTTTGTAGTAAGCTTTATCTTTTTCAAAGTTTAATTGACGTTTGGAACGTTTCAAACCTTCGATCTCAGACACATTAATCTCAATCAATTTGAACACATTTTTCAATTTATCAACATTCACATTTTCCAAAGGAAAATCACGATCCGAATACAACTTATCAGATCCCGACATCTTGTACATCACAAGATTAGGTTCTTCATTTAAGTCGTTTTTGGATTTAGATTTCGAAATATATTTATCCAAAAAGCATTCATCATCCTCAGTAGTGTCACTTTCAGACTTTAAAACATTTTGGACCATACTTTTCACAACTTCAGATTGGCCACTATCTTCATCAGATGATGTGGTAAAAGTGACATCAATTGTGTCTGGAAGCTTAACTTCACTTTCTTCTTCATCATTAACCAACCCTGATTTTTTCTTTGAAAAATTATTTAGAAACGGCGGTGGAACCTGATGAAACCCAACCCCGGTTCCATCAAAGTATACATCTTCGCCTGCTTTGTTCTTTCCAATTGGTTTAGGAACTATATGTTGAAGAACAAAACTTGCGGAATTGTAACTGTTCAGTTTCAACTGGATGCGTTCATTTTCAATTTTAGCTTCTTGAAACTGAAGCTTCATCTTAGCAATTTCATCCAGTTGTTGGTTGATTAACTCTTCTTTCACTCTAAGAACTCCTGACAATTGCATATTTTCTTTACTTGTCTTACCATTTCTCTCATCAGAATCTTTTACCGTGCGTTTTAGCTTCTCAAAATTTTATGAAAGTTGACGATTTTCATGAATTAGCTTTTCGTTTTCTTTCCTAATTCTTTCTACGTCACTTTTATCACTTTCAATTTTCTCAGTTAATTCTTTTACTCGTTCATTTGAAGCTTTTAACAATTTGTCACTGTTTAAAATCTGATTTTCAACATCTCTGACTCTTCATGTCAGAACTTCGATCTTGTTACCATTAAGGTAAGCAAGTGTACTACAAACCTTGCAGTCTTTCATGCAATTTTTGTTGTCGCTCTCAGTTTTTGCTTTCTTACCTGACTCATTGATTGTATCATTCTGACTGACCTTGCTTTTAGACTCATTTCCAGAACCAGAAACTACCTCTAGCTCTTTTGCAGCAAGCACTTTGTCGGCCATCTTCTTCAAATTTTCTGCAGTAAACTCTTGTGACGTATCAATAATCCCGTCATCAGCTTTCTTTGTCTGCAGCTCCTTCTCTTTTTCTTTTTCCTCAGCTTCTCCTCCTCCCCCACCACTCTCTCTGTCTAGCTTCTTCTTCTTCAACAATTTGTTTGGTGATAGTTTCAACATCAACAATATTTGGATCAACAGCAATGTTTCCGTTGGGATCAAGATAACATTCTCTATCAGCATCCCATCTTTTCACCATTTTTGCTTCTTTATATGTTCGAGAAATTCTAATCATCCTGTTCTGAGCTATCATCTTTCTGTTGATGTATTTCACTTCTTCTGTTCTAGAATCTTTGAAAGGAACAATCTTTGTCACAAACGCATAGCCCACTGCGTCTTCTTCTGGTAACACTTCAATCCAATCATATCCCTCATCGTCATGGATAACAGCAAGTGCTCTGGATTTTTCTTTGGGATTTTCTTCTATCTGCTTCATTATGGGAGGTTCAGATTTGTTCTGATGATAGATTGCTCTTTTGTAGTAATCTTCACGAAATGGATTTGCAGTGTCATCAACAGGTGCGTTACGATATTCTCGTTTAGCATGTCCCTTTTGTTTACATCTGAAGCACGCGATATTCTCGTTTAAAATGTCCCTTTTGTTTACATCTGAAGCACGTGACCTTTGATTTATCAAAACCAAGTTTTGTGGAAGGTCCACCAATCGAATGTCTACCGGTAATCTCCATGAATCTTTGTGCTCGTCTGACTGCACTAGCCATATACCACCTGATATCGATCAACTCCATCTCCTCGGGGTCGATCTGATCATAATCCTCCTTGGTGAGGTTAGTGTTTCCAAACTTGCCTGCAACAAGGCTCTCATAAGACTCTAGCACAGACGCTAAGAACACCATTTGCTGCTTTGCGGATTCTTCACTGAAATTTTGAGCATTCTTTAGATCCACAAAAATGTTACATTGAAACAAATTCTTTGAAGCAGATTGGTTTGAAGTTGTTGACGATGAACCACTATGAAAACCACTGCTTGAACTCTCTTGATTTGATGTGTTAGAATTTTCTGCTGAGAAAGCTGTCTTAGGAGACACATTCTTCGGGATCACACTTCCTCGATAATGCAGCTCCACATTCTGCTGGTATGAGGAATGATTTACTTTGTTTGATTTCTTGATCTCCAGCTCATGACTCTCCAGTCTTTCAATTAACAAATCCACCGTCAGATCCTCCGACTTGATTGTATTCTTCAACATCAAAGCAAAGTATTGCCAGTCTTTATCATCCGGCAGCGACTCAAACAGTTTTTCAACCAGTTCTTCTTGAGTGTACACGATTTCGTATCTTGCAAGTTCCAGCTTCAAATGCCCGAATCTTTCAATCATCTTTGGAACAGATTCGTTTTTCAAACATCCAAACAAATCAAACTCTTTTCTTAACAACTTCTTTTTGTTTTTTACTATCTCAGCACTACCCACACATTTCACTCTCAATTTTTCCCATAGATCTTTCGCATCTGTGTACTCAATCAATGATATTATATCGTCTCTCACAGACTGATGAAACAATGCAATGCATTTTTTGTTCAGCAACAAAACTTTCTACATGATCAGTGCCTTCAAAATTTTCATAATCCGATCTTCTGATATTAAAACCATTCTTCAAACTCTTCCAGCTTGGGTTCGCAAACGCTTTTGGCCACTCTTCAAACCTTTTAGCCCATCTATTGTATTCTTCAATTGCAAGTAGTTTGGGAGGTTTGTTGTACGTCTCATAAGCACTCTCCACACTCAAAGCATCAGAAAGAGTTTTCTTCGCACTCGGATTTGAAACGTTTTCGTTTGTGTTGTTTGAAGTATCATCTCCGGTGTTTCCCGTGAAAGCAAACATGTCACTGAATGGATTCATCAACTCATCCATCTTCACTTATCTGAAACAATCAACAAACACTTAGAAAATTTTTGGATTTTTAACAAAAACAGTTTCAAGCGAAATTAGTTCAAACGAAATCAGCTTTTCACACGAAATAAGCCTTTCAAGCGAAATAGCTATTCACACGAAATTACTTCACACGAAATTAGGGTTTTCACACGGAATAGTGTTTCCAAACGAAATCACCAAGCGAAATCTAATTTCGTGCGGAATTAGCTTGATTTCAAACGAAATCAAGTCACTTTGGTACGAAATAGCTGATTTCATGTGGAACGCTCAAATGGAATCTGATTTCGTGTGAAATCAGCGGTAGTTTCAAACGGAATTAGTGATTTCGTGTGAAATCAAAGTACTTTCAAACGAAATTAGTCACAAAAGCTAATTCCGTGCGAAATCACAAGTGCTATTTCGAGCGGAATTATGATGACATCATCATTTCGACCACCATTTTGTCAAATTGATCCAGATTTAGTTCGAATTTTTGTCCAATTCTTTCAAGGATTCTTTAAAACAGTGTTTCGCGTGTAATGTGAGAAAATTAAGCCATTTTGTCCGTTAAATCTCGTTTAATTTTGAAAAGAAAGTGTAGAAGTGATGAAAACAAGCTGAATTTGGATAAACTCTTCTTCCTGAGCTCTGATCCCTTGTTGGATCGATGTGTGACCCTGACGAGTCAATCAGAAGATTTTTTCATCAATATCAAAGGCGGAATCAATGATATCAACGTAATACAGCTTGAATTCTTCTAATTATCTTCTTATTAATGATTCCAAAGCTTTTACAGATCGTTTGACAAACTGGCAACACCTCGGCTCTGAATCGGAAAAACGTTACAAAATGAACTAGCAACACACCTATATATAGTGGAGTGATTTCGCTTGAAAGTGACACTGGTCATTTCAAGCGAAATTACAATGTTTAATTTCGCTTGAAATGGTCAGTGCCATTTCATGCGAAATTACCCAATCTCACATAAATCCTAGTTTTAACCTACTGTGTGCTAGCTAATCCTATCTAGACATAAGACTCGATAAAGACGAAGTTAACAGACATTTGTGCACCAACATAAACTGAAAACAATAAAAACAAAGTCTAACTGAACAAGCTCTAAACTTTAGTCACGTTATTCAATCACCTGCGTTCTTCAATCACATGCTTTCCTCTCTTTTGAAACACTTCGATCATACTTGAATGCCTTCTTCTTTTTTCTGCCGTCTTCGTTCTCTGCCTTGTTCCAATCCCCCATTATTTTTTTGTATGATGTATATATATAACGAGTTGACGCTAACCCGCGCGTTGCAGCGGGATGTTAAATATAAAAGTATTTTGTATCACTCACTACTTATAAGACGCTAAAATTCTTTAGTTTCATATGTAGACAATACGAATAAGCATGTTTTCAACTATTTAAATATAAGGGGTGATGTGAAGAGAAACAACTATTTAATTAGCCAAAGGTACCTTACTTTTTGTAGGGTTATGTAATACCAAAAATAAAATAACATCAGGCGTTGTAATTCGAGTCAAATCCCTATTCCACGAACTGGGCTCAAGGGCCAAGGCGCATCATTAAAGGTGAAGCGGGCCGCTAAACAGATAATAGAATGGGCTAGTCAAGTGTGATCCGATCCAAAACAAAGAATATGTATGCGGTCAATGTAAATATTGTTCGGTCAACTTGGCAGGGGCGGATCTATAGAGGACCAAGGGGTAGCCTCCGCTACCGCTTGGTCGGAAAATTTTTGACGTTTTTAGTGTAAATTTTGGAAAAATTTAACGTTTTTTCGATTTCGTTACCGCTTATTTATAAAACGTTCCCGCTTGGTCAGAATCCTAGATCCGCCACTGCAACTTGGGATCCTTTCAGCAATTCAGCCGCCTCCTAATTCACCAAACCTTGATATATGTGAATCACAAATCTCAAAATAAAATAATGATGCATATTAGTATACATCATTCCACGTAATGTATGAGAATTGTAATTTTTCCTTGATATCTCCATTAGGATTTTTTTTTTAATATAATCTCTCTCTTTTTTTTTAATATCAAGTCAACATGTTTGTAGTTGAACACAATACTTATTCCTCAATTTCAACCCATATAAAACGTAGGAGTCTCATAATGCGTGACCCGATCGTTTCTTCGCCATATTAACTCGTTTAAACTCGTCTTTGATTTCTTTTTGCACCAGGACTTGTACTAATATAAACTAATAAAATACTAACCTATAAAGACTAAAAACGATTCAAAAATTAATTAAAACTATACAAAAATACATAGGAAAATAGGATGTGTTTACAACATATCAGGAGTTTCAAGGAAGTTCGTTGACTCGATATCGAGGAGTCAACACTTACGATAATACAGGTCATTCGAATCACAGAGCAATAATTAGATATAGCGAAATAATATTTGAAATTTTGATGAAAATGATCATTCGAAGTGGAGCCACACGCGTAACAAACCATGCATGTGTAACATAAGAATTCATCAACAAATGAAGCAAATGAGTGTTCGCTAGAATGAAAGAAATTTTCGTGATACAATGACCATTAACAGGAGTAGAGATGTAAAAATCTACTCACTAGATGCAAAAGTCGGGATTTCAATAAAAGAAATTTAAGAACTTTACCTGGGGTTTCATGTGATAACCGGTTGTTAGGTGACATTACCATGGAATGTCGAACATAGCGTATTCGTCGTTAATGAGATAGGGGGAATGCGGAGACGTGTGACCTCTCCTCGGTGTGAATTGTGTCGTTTGCATGACAGCGTGACAAATTGCCGCATCCTGATCGGTAGTTCTCCTGCTAACGGGAACTAGCTACGTCGTTGAATTGCTCAATCGTGTCTTCCCAAAGGCCTTGCCTCGAAAGTTGTATGTGACGTACTTCAACCTCCGTTGATGTATAGATTGAGTTTTGAGAAATTTTGCACGACCGTACTTCATTCTACGTAGGTTACCTGCTCGGTTAATTAAAATAGCATGGACGACATAATAATGACGTTTGCCCGAGTTAATAGTCGTGGTTCCTACGTGATGACCTTTAACGGATTTCGACATAAGTCTCCCAAACGTCCTAAATGCATGTTTCCTAAACTCTCAAAGTTTTAGTTACTGTATGTAACTGTTTTGTGTACCGTGTTCAAAACACAACATTAGCGTACGTTATTGTAGGTCCCCTTGATGTATGGATCTTTCACAGAATTGTCAATCCAATCAAGAGTGCGGAATCCTCTTGATCAGAATATAGCAGAATGAGTAGAAACAGAAATCACTTTCAAACTGGATCTTTATTGATTATCTATCAAACTTGATTACAATCAATCAAGATCCCTAACCACACATAATTTCGTCCAAGACTATGCTCTCACGAAATTCTATCTCTCAAAAACCGTTTTGGCTGATTAACCTAAACCCTAAAGCCTAACCTTGTTTATATAACACAAGGTTGCTACTTGAGCTAGAGTTTCCTACATGGGCAAGGCCCATTTCGTCCACCCTTGTCCCAACTGGGTTTTGTTTAGCCCAAACTCTATTATCTCACTAATACAAAGGTAAACCCGCTAACCGTTTATCGTTTATCTAATTACAAGATATCCAAAGACCAAATCTAAGCTGTTGTCACAAACATGCACCAACAAACTCCCCCTTGACAATAGCTTCATAAAATAACTTTGTCTTCAGTCTTCTTGCAATCTTCATGTAATCTTGCACTGTCTTTGGTCTTTGGATAGCTTCAGCTTCAATAGCTTCTGTCAGCAACACGTTTAAAAGCAAAATTTTGACTCATTGTTTTCGGCAACGGTTGGAACCCATATTCAAGTCTTAGGCGTTCTGTATGTATTTAAAGTCTTAATGATCTAAAGTGAGGTTAGAGCCTAGGTATCTCTACAGAAAACCCTATTAGCTGTAACCTATGGCTCTGATACCAATTTGTCACACACTGATAAAATCAGAGTTGGCGTGATCTGACTAGTATCTTCATTGCACAACGGAAGTATTTGAGCTAAGACTTCTAGAAGGTGAACGCCTACTAAGTACTCGAATACCCATGCTTCTCATATTCCAACCGTGCAATAATTTTGAAAATGTAACATGAGAAAGAACGTACGAAAAATCAACATAAAGTTGGCGAGTTCATAGTTTGTTTGTAAAAGATTTAGAATAAATCTTTTTTAATAACCAGTTTTGAAAATATTGTTGAGAAAACGAAATAAAAATCATTTTCTTCGGCATGTTATATGAAAACTTTGTATTTGTGAAACTTTGTATGTGTAAAGCGTTATGTTTGTAAAACTTATATAACCGTCATTGTCCGCACATGGCAATGACAACATGCTCGCATGAGTCTTTGAGTTGTATTTGTAATAAGTTACGCACTTGTAAAATGTAAGATGTATTTGTATGAAAGTAGTATGTTAATGTAGAAATAAGATGTATAATAAGATGTAAAATGTAAGGAAATCGAGATCGCTAATGTTTTTGTTAGTGCATACATCTGTCGACTTCGTCTTGTATCGAGTCTTATACTAGATATGTTAGATCAGGGCACGTTGTACGAGAAAATAGGAGAATTTGGAGTGTGTTTAAGGCTAGTTCGCTTGAAGAAGGCTAGTTCGCTTGAAGAAGGCTAGTCCGCTTGAAATGACAAAAGACAAGTTCAAGCGAAATCCAGTTATTTGAGTTCGCTTGAATTGTAGGTTCGCTTGAAGTTGGGTTCGTTTGAGCATGTTCAAGCGAACTACCTATGCCTATATATAGTCTCTCAAGCGATCTCATTTGTAACAGTTGTGTAATTGGATACCGAGGTGCTGCCGGTTCTCCTTTTGATTGTACAAGCTGTAATATCAATCAGAAACATGTTTAAAGAGAATTGCTAGTTGTTTCTACATCAGTTTCTTGTTTTCCGCACCTGAAACTGATTAAAACTCCTCTGAACGACTCGTTCGGGTCTCAAAACGATCCTACAAGTGGTATCAGAGCTTAGGAGGAGGAGTTCTGCCGAATTCAGCTGGATTTCATTGTGTTTTCTGTTTCTACACCTTCTTTCATCATTTCAGCAAATTTTAACAGTCAAAATTAGTTCAATCTTTCACAGTTTGTGTAAAAGTGCATATTAACAAACCCTTTAAAGTTTGAGAGCAAAATTCGAAGTAAAAGTGGGAAAAATGGACTGATTATGTGTTTCCGCTTCAAATGGACTAGTTCGCTTGAAATCTGAGGTTCCGCTTGAAATATATTCTGTTTTCGCTTCAAAGTACATGTTTGGTGGTTTCGCTTCAAATTGGTCTGAGTTCGCTTGAAAGTGATAAGTTCGCTTGAAAGCACATTGTTGGTATTTCGCTTGAACTGCATATTCTGCTTGAAAAAGTAGTTTGGGATTTCGCTTGAAAGTGAATTGTTGTGATTTCGCTTGAAACTGCATATCTTGCTTGAAAAGTGTGTTTTTGAAAAACGTGTTGCCGAAACATGGATTCTGAATTCTACAATGCGTTTGCTACAACTCCGACTACTCCGACTGACATTGCTAAGAATATGAACATGGAAAATGAAACTGGAACAATGAAAAAACCCCCGAAAGTTATGGAAATAGAAGATTACCATGGATGGAAGAATCGTTTTGAAAACTGGGTTCAAGCAAATCATTTAAGAGCTTGGGAAAGCATTGAAACAACATATATCAGACCACAGAATGCTATGAATGTTGATAAAATCATCTCAGAGTTTCTGACATAGAGAGAGAAAGTTATAAAGGAGAGAAAATGATGATAAGTCTGTTGCAGCAAGCTGTCAAAGAGGATATATTTGTTTTGCTTCAGCATGATGGAAATGCGTTTTTGATTTGGAAAGCACTTGAGAAGAAGTTTGAAGGAAGTACAGAAATGCTCCAGAGTAAAGCATCGTTGCTGAAAAAGGAATTTGAGTTGTTTACTAGTATGCCTGGTGAAACTACAAAGACTCTCATTGAGAGATACTGTCATCTTGTGCGTACCATGTCTCAGCTGAAAATCACTTAAACTCCAGCAGAATGGGTTGAAAAGTTAGCTGACGCGCTACCGCAGAAAGAATGGGGTACTTATTTGATGATTCTGAAGAATTCTGGACAGTTTAGTAGATTGTCGATCGGACAGTTTATTGAAAAGCTGGAAGCACAGGATCTTGAACAGCAGAAGATTGCCAGAATGAACAGTTTAAGCAATCAACAAGATATTAAACTGTACTACAAAGGAAATGTTCAGACAGTTAAAGCGAGTCCAAAGATTCAAACAACATTTAGTGCAGGAAACTCATCCGTAACAGGCAGTCAAAGTTCAGTCAACACTAGTGGATTTTTCAAATGTTAATCCTCCAAGCGTGCAAAGTGCAAGTGTTAGAAATGGGCATATGATTCAGTGCAATGTAGCTTTACATCTTCAAAATGGTCAAAATTTTTCTGAAGAAGTGGTGAAAAATCATATGGGTTTACTAGTTACTGCATTGGAATCTTATGAAGGATTGATTGCTGGAAAGATTGGAAATCCAATGCTAACGAATGAAAATTATGACCAGATCGATGCAGAAGAATTAGAGCTCATGGGCATCAAATGGTGTCTAGCTAGTGTCATGAGAAGAGCTGAAAATTTTAAAATGATTACAGGACGACATGATTTTTTGGATGCTCATCTTTCAGCTTTAGGTTTTGATAAATCTAAAGTTACTTGTTTTAAATGCAGGGAGAAAGGTCATTTCAAAAGAGAGTGCAAGAATCAGGAGCCTAGTGGAGCAAAGAATCCTTTTGGAAAAGATGATTACTATCGGAAGTCTATATATCAGCAAATCACTCATCAACCGCATCAACAAAAGGAGTCACAAACGGCACATGGGAAAATGATTGAAGATGCCAACAAGAAAGCTTATTTTGGTATTATTGATCAAGATGATGAAAAGTTAGCTCTAGGATTTAGCTGGGATAATTACTTGGATGAGAATGGAGAAGTTAAGGTTTTTATGGCTAAAATTGTTCAAAAACCAGAATTGCTGAAGGAATGGATAGCCGTGTTATCTGATGAAGAGAAAAGTGAAGATGAAGGATCAGTTTCATCTGAAAATAGTTCATCAGAAACAAGTGATGATGATGAGGAGATTGAACAGATAAAACTTGGAAAAATGCATTTATCTTCTGACAAATTTGAATTTTATTTTGCAGATAAATTGAAGAAACTCAAATAGAGAAAAGCTGCAAAAGAATTGAAGGAAGTCAAAGTGATTGAGAAGATAGTTGAAGTGGAAAAGGTAGTTGAAGTTGAGAAGATAGTGGAAATCAAAAAGATTGTTGAAGTCACGAAACCTTGTCTTACATGTTCAGATGCTTGCAAACAATGTGAAGAAAAAGACGAGAGGTTTAGTGAATCAGAAAATATGAAAGAAAAGTTGATGTTTGATGTGAAAAATTTGAAGGAATCATACGATGTTTTGAATAGGATTGTGAATAGTTAGCAGAAAACCAACACAGAAAGAGAAAAAGCTTTGAAAATGTTGAATGCTACGATGATGTCGAAGCAGAAAGAGATAAATTTTTACATTGAAGAATGTGCGAAATGGAAGCAAGAGTTGGATGGTGAAAAAGTTGAAAACGAAAGAATCAGACGTTTACTGAGAAGTTATACATGTTCTGATTATTTAATTGACAGAATTTATCCTACTGTTGCAGGTTTTGAGGCGTTTAAAGACGAACAGCCAAAGAAGAAAAAGGATACTGGTAAGAAACAGAGTGTCTGTTATAATAAGTGTCCACCTCCAATTTGGGAAGGGTATTCGCCTAGAAAACCGAATGAGGAACAAGTCCAAAAGGCAGTTAATCGAAAGTTAGAGTCCGAGTTAACCGATGTATTACCAGACAACATTGACATCACATTCACAGCGTCCGGCACATATCATGAGTCTGAATTAATTAAAAGAATGGTCAATCAGGTGTTGGATAAGGATGAGGAGTCAAAGTCCAAGTCCGAAAGTTCGTGTTTGACGGTCGGGAGTTCGAGTTCGTCTGGAAAGAATTCAAAATCGTCGGGAAAACGGGTTTATAGTAAAGAATTTTTGTTGTCAAAATCTAATTTGAATGACGAAACATTTGAAGTTGTCTATACTTTGAGTGATTCTGACAAATTATATTTTGATAAAGAGTTTCCAATAAGAAGTGTTCGTTTTGACATGATTAAAAAGGTTTTCAAAATGACAGAAATCAATATTTCTGAAATAAAAGATTTAAATCTTACTGGAAAATCTAAAAAATACACTTCAAGAGTTCAACATCGCTTAAACAAGAAAATGAATTACAATTCTGGTTCTGGTTTTCAAAAGAAACCAAACTATAATGGTAAATTCAAAAAGAAAGGTCTTGGTTTTATACCACCAGAAAATTATAAAAATGAGAAAATTTCTAAAAATACAAAATTTGTTTCAGGTCCGTCTGCTGAAGAAGAAAAGAAGAGCTCATTTTGGAGACAAACAAATCAAGATTTTTTTGCTAAAAAGAAGATTTAAGCTCATCAGAGGAGAGAGACTAGAACCTGTTTTAGATGCAATGAAGTTGGTCACTTTGCATGGAACTGTCCCAGAGCAACTAAGACAAAACAGGGAGTCTCAGAAAAACTAAAAGAAGTAGTTGTTGATAAAACAGAACCACCAACTGAGAAATTTAAAGTGTTTAAAAATTCTACATATGAAGTTGGTGAATGTTCAAAAAGGTTTTACAGGAGAAGTGTGAAGCTTGACAACCAAAAATGGGTTGTTAAGAAATCTGATGAAGAAATTGGCGATGAATCTGATTCCACAAAGTCAGATGAGCCACAGTCTAAGATTAAAATTGATGAAAACTCGGTATCTCAAATGGATGATGAGAATTTTCCACCATTGAGGGCTGAGAATTTTAAATCAAATATTGGAAAAGTTGAAATCTCAAATCAATTTTATTCTGAAAATAATGATTTTGATGTTGAAAAAGTTTTTAATGGGAATGTAAAGAAATTTTTTGGAAAAATGATATATGGGAAGGTTACAGGGGTAAAGGATTTTTATGCTACAAAGAAAGCAACTTACAACCCAACTAAAGAGGAGTTGGAATCACCCAAGACTGGTCAGGCTTGGGTGGATTTTTTCTTTCATTAAAAACCCTGACTTGCCGGAGATCCCAATTTTGTAATCGTGGATCAGGAATCGGCATTCTTCTTGATAATTGTTTTTGTGAAATAATTTTAATGGTTAAATTTTTACAGGTTAAATGTGAATTGCCGGAGCTTCCAGGTTGGTAAGTGTAAAGCAGGAATCGGCATCTTTATTGGTAAAATGATTTTGTGTAGACGTGGTATTCCTACAAGTTGGTTGATGAAGGTTTACACCTACAGGTGGTAAATCAAAGACATTAAGTTGTACTTGTTTTTCCTACAAGTGGTTAATCAAGGTCATTAGGTTGAACTTGATTGGACCATACTTACAAGTGGTATTTGAAGGACAATAAGATGAACCAAACCCCTAACTTTAATAGTGATAAAACCAACAAAACTTATTTTCAAGAAAAATCATTTTGGTTAAAACAAACTTAAGTGTTTTGAAATCATAATGAGAAAATAGTTTTGTGTAAGGGGGAGTTCTGATTGTTTATGCCAAGTGGATGGCGATTTGAAGCGATTTGATATCGGTTGTCAAGTTTTTGTGCAATTTATTTTCAAATTTCCTAAAATGTGTTTGCATTTTAGGGGGAGTAAGATTTCAGAAAAATCCAAAAACATTTGAAGATTTGAAAAATCCAAAAACATAATAAAAGGGAAAATGGGTTTTTGTGTCAAAGAAGAGGAAATGATAGTACATCAGTGCACTATCACAACATGCTAAAGAAATGGAAATTAAAAATTTGATAAACGGTCTCACTGATGATGTGCCAGTAGGTTTTTGCACATTTAGTAGATTGTGACGAGATATAAACCTAAAATCAAACTTGCTTATATCGTGGGGAACAACTTCTTGGATATATGGGTAACCCCCGAAATCTTGTTTGAAAGGTCCCTCTTTCTGAGATACTAGGTCTTTATGCTCAGTGATATCTGGGGTATTATCCCGGGACTTCTGATTTTGCGGAAGCAATGGCCTAGTCCCCAGAGAATACTTTCCGCTTGCTTGACACATAGCGCTGCCCTCAACAAATTGATGAAACAATAAAATTGATAGTCATTGCTGTTGAAGAAAAGATCCTCTAAAGGGGACACACCAAAAGTCAAAGCCATCATCTCTCTGCGTATACGGAAGTATCGACCTGAGCTCTCACGGCCCTCGCAATTTAACCCTTTACAGATATCATCTGTGGTATACTCACCTATAAGACTGAATATTGGGATCTGGATACGGGAGTATATTCAAGTAGTGGGACACGCGAATAAGTTTAAGTGCTTAAAACATTAATACCGTATCTCGAAACAGTTGAACTTTGTGTGAAAATTTAAGTGGATCAGTATACTGACAATCTAAGTGAGTTGTTTAGAACTTCAAATGAAATCAAGCTTAACGGTGTTGGTGATTTGTCTCAATAACTAATATGATCCTCTTGCACAAACTCATAAAAATATTGTCTGTAAATATTTCTTTACTGTATTTCTTAATATTTCAAAATCCAAAAAGATTTTCAGTGTGTTTTAGCATAAAATTTTGAAAAAGTCAAAAAGATTTTCGACAACTGGTGTTGGAGAGCTGATTTTCAAAATTCCAAGTGCTAGACATGATGACCATGTTGTGAGGGGGAGTTTATGTTTTTAATCAAATGTGTTTTAATCTAATTCACAAGTGGTTCATCAGGATTATCATTGATAAACTTTTTTGTTTGATTTGAGAGAGAGTTGGAGTTGATGTATACATGTTAATGTTTAAATATTGTAAAATTTACTTTGAGGTAGAGATGGTGCAGGTTTGAGGAAAAGCTGGATGTGAGCCAGGTTGATCGATCCTGAGAAGCTTATGTTTGAAAAGCCAGGTTTCGATATTTGAGGACTTTGAAGACAAAGCATGAGCCATGCAACGAACTTGAATCTGTGAAAGCAAGACTACGATCCTGAAGCAAATGATGCTGAAGAACTGAAGGAATGTCAGCACATTGTTAAGGGGAGTCTGTTGATGTTGATTGAAAGAGTGAAGTCCAGAGACTGATAAAGACTGAAGAAGCAAAGACTCGACACTTTAAGACTCGTCAACATCTGAGGGGGAGTCTGTTAGTGCATACATCTGTCGACTTCGTCTTGTATCGAGTCTTATACTAGATATGTTAGATCAGGGCACGTTGTACGAGAAAATAGGAGAATTTAGAGTGTGTTTAAGGCTAGTTCGCTTGAAGAAGGCTAGTCCGCTTGAAATGACAAAAGACAAGTTCAAGCGAAATCCAGTTATTTGAGTTCGCTTGAATTGTAGGTTCGCTTGAAGTTGGGTTCGTTTGAGCATGTTCAAGCGAACTACCTATGCCTATATATAGTCTCTCAAGCGATCTCATTTGTAACAGTTGTGTAATTGGATACTGAGGTGCTGCCGGTTCTCCTTTTGATTGTACAAGCTGTAATATCAATCAGAAACATGTTTAAAGAGAATTGCTAGCTGTTTCTACATCAGTTTCTTGTTTTCCGCACCTGAAACTGATTAAAACTCCTCTGAACGACTCGTTCAGGTCTCAAAACGATCCTACAGTTTTGCAAGGACATTAACATATGTGACGACATAGGAAGCATCCAAACCGAGGCGATTTACATCGATTACCCTTTGACTGTGACCCAAAAGCACTCTTCCGTTTTAGTCAACGAGGACCAAGAGG
Source organism: Helianthus tuberosus (assembly GCA_030545235.1). NCBI lineage: Eukaryota > Viridiplantae > Streptophyta > Magnoliopsida > Asterales > Asteraceae > Helianthus > Helianthus tuberosus. The sequence goes on along the minus strand of CM060372.1, from coordinate 86,758,638 downwards.
GAGGCTGCCAATACCCACTAGATCTAACCTTTTGCTCCTTGCTCTAAACTTAGATTAATGGTGCTTACGTATCCCCTATTCGTAACATAATCTAATGTATCATTCCTTAGTTAACATACCATTTGTACATGTATTTTCCCCGAAGTTTAGAAAACTAGAAAACGTTCGTATGCACGTTTCGAAAATACGCGTATGTTTTGAAAAACCGATAAATTTAGCATAAACCTTTCGTAAACCATTTGCGTTTATTGAAATTCACAAACCATTTGTGTTAGTTAAAACTTGTTTATAGCATGGTTTAGAAATATGTAATTTTTGTTGAACGAAAACATTGTATGCTTTTGGAAAACTTGTATGTCTTTCCAATCTGAAAACATTTATAAAAATGTAAAACCATAAAAAATGTGGGGTTATGAACTCACCTTGATATCCTTGTGCAAAGCTAGCTACATATGCATCCATAATGTCATTTCCAAACATGACTCGCTAGCATGCAATCTATGACATTCCTATCACGGAATAATTATAAGTGTCCACTAAAAATGGTGTAGCTATACTACGTGTTACCGAGCTCTACCGAATCGCTAACCGAACGATTCGATGGTAAGTTGTTCACTTAATGGAAACGATTAAGATGTACTTGTTAAGTTCCATTTAATGTCGGTAATAATTACTAAGTCTTAGAAATACTTGGTTTCCGAGAAGTTTAGCGTGTACATATATTTATATAAAAATATAAAATATACTTATGGTGTCGTATTAGTCGTCCTGAATGGTCGTTCGTGTACGTAACGAATATTCGTATGAAAATAATATATTACAAACTCGTATAATGTATTGCGTCTCGTATATAATTATCATCGTAATTACATATAATTATAAGTTGTTATAATCGACTTTTCATTTATTTGTAAACCAATAACTTGGTTAATAATATGTGAAAATCGTACGTTGATATATCGTATGTCATTTAGGCTTTTGAAATAAATATAAAAGTTATATTTATTTTATAAAATTTCCGAGTTGTGGAAGTTTAAAATAAATATAATTAACAATCATATCTATTTTATATAATTGTCGATTACGATACGTTTGAAATAAATATAAATAATTCTATTTATCATTTAAAAAGAACTTTGCGAGTTTTTGATGTTTGGAATAAATATAAATAATTATATTTATTTTATAAAAGATGTCCGAATTTTTGATGTTGAAATAAATATAAATGATTACATTTATTTTATAAAATAATTTACGAGTTTCGATGTTTGAAATAAATATAATAACTACATTTATTTTTATAAAGGATTTCCGAATCGTTGTTTTGTTTGAAGTAATTGTGATAATTTTATTTGTTTCATAACATACTTCGAATCTGAATAGGTGTCGTTTTTAGAAAATAATACGTTTCGTTTTACGGATTTTTCCAAAAAAACGTGCAGAGTTTCCTCTGTTTTTGGACAATCCCGACAACTAAAGTGTCGATATATTTTAATCAAAACGTACAATATACGAGAAATATGAATATATATATATATATATATATATATATATACAAGTTATATAGACACGATTGACGTACAAGTCCAAGCAATATTTATATAACGGTTTCATTAATCGGTTTGGTTTAAGCTCGATTTCACGTAATTAGTGAAAACTATATAAAACCATATAAATAACATGCGTCTTTATAAATTTTACCACATCTCCTGTCATCCTGTGTTGTTGGTTGACTGAGTTGACCTGGTTGACTCATGTTTACTGAGTTGACCGGGTTTGACCCGGGTTGACCGAGTAGACCCGAACCACTTTTGATGTTGACTGATCTAACCGAACCGGACCCGAACCGAATCTGACCGCGTTTGACCGTTGACCCGAGCATGATGTTTGACCACAGTTGACCGAACTCGAGTCGAGACCGCTGTGACAATTGTGCTCTGTAAACACTGTGAAATGTAGAACAATATCAATTATCAGTAAAACAATGTGTTTTGGTCTCAATAATTGTTTATTTGTGTTTGACAATTTCACGTCTTAATTCTAGTTCGATTTCAAGCTGTTAATCACTCTCTGGAAAGTTATACGCAAACTGTTACGTAAACGTAATCATTTTAATGCGTCAAACACTCCGGAATAGTGACACAATCTTAACATATCTTAAATAACCTTTACATAACTTAGAAATAAGTTTTTTAGGGTTTGGTGTGTCAAAAACAAGTTTATTCGATCACAGGGACTATTTGTGACAAACTGCAAAAGTCTGCCAATTCGTATAGAAACGAACACTCTGGAACAAGATCATAAGCTAAACATACCCTAAATATCCTTTACATAGCTTAGAAATAAGTTTTGAGAGGTTCGGTATGCGAAAATACGCTTATTTGATCACAGGGACTAAAAGCGTCAAACTGTGAAAGTATGCAAATTGGTGCATATCTTGCGTTCTGACCATATCCGCACATCCAAAAATTTTTGTAATCATTAAAATATTGTATTTTAGTGATGGGAATGCAAAAACTTCATTCGTTTCGCAATTTGGGTCGTTTTCGCGTTCGTTACGATTCCGTCGTAATTAACCGAAAATCGCAACCGTACAGCCAAACGAACCGACATCTGTGGCATTTTTTAGCATAATTCAAGTTAAATATACTTTAACTTCATCATGGAGCTTGAAAATGGGCTTGACGGGTGTTAGATGTGTCAAAACATGACGAAACACACATAGGGACTGAAATAGTCAGTTTCCAAAACTTGCTGCTCTGCATACACCATACGGACCGTACCGTGAGGAGCCACCAAATATGAAGCAGATTGAGGAAACTCCAAAAGTAAAATCAAGGGCTTTGGCGGTTATACAGGATGATGAGGGATTTGATTGGAGTGAATTTTTGCCGGAAGAGGATGCGATTGGTTACGCATTTATGGCAACCACTGAACCAGCAGCACCAGAGTCAACATACAACCGTGAAAGGGTTTTGGCACAAAGACAAAAGAAAAATATCTGTGACGCCTACAAAGAAGCCAAAAAGGCAAAAAGGTGGGATCCGGATCGTGAATGTTACCTAGATCGAAAGGGCAACATTTGCATTGATCCATCAACAATTGATATCGAAACTCTCATGAAAGCAATCCCGCCAGTTGAGGAACAGATCAAGATAGACGCAGCAAAGAGAGCCGAGAAGGAAAGACTCAAACAAGAGAGTCGTGAAAGATGGTTAAAGTCCCTAGAGCCAAAGAAAGTGGACGAAGGGATCATCGACACTGAAAAGGAAATGACAGCCGAGAATCTGAAAAAGATGGCAGACCAAGTTCTAATGGCAAAAGCACTTGAGGTAGATTCCAAGTCTGCTTCTAGTTCTGAGTCATCAGGAAAGGTCAGTAGTAGTGGTTCGGAAAACGAATCAGGTAAGGCTGATTATGCTAAAACAGAAAATGTTTGCAGAGGTTGCACGAAAGAGTGCAAAGTTTGCAACACACATGCATATCTCTCAAACAAGAGAATCTAGGAGCTGGTTGAAAAAATTGGTATAATCGATAGAGAGGTTCTAGGTCGAGATAAACTGGTTAAAGCTTCAAATGAAAGAATTAAAGAATTAAACGAAAAGATTGAAAAAGATAAAAGTGATGTTGAACGTTTTCAAAAAGAAAATGAAAAATTGATTCTTGAAAATAGAAAAATCTCTGAAAATTTTGATAAGCTCAAAAGAACAGTAAAAGATTTAGATGAACGCAACGGTAAAACGCACAAAGAAAATACTCATTTATCAAGAGTTCTTCAAGCAAAAGAAAAACTGATAAATCAGCAACTGGATGAGATGCGAATCTCAAGCTTCAATACCAAGAAGCTAAGATCGAAAATGAGAGAATAAATTTGAAGTTAAACAGCAATAACTCTGCTAGCTATGTTCTTCGGCACATAGTTCCCAAACCAATCAGGGAGAACAAAGCTGGTGAGGATGTTTACTCAGATGGAACAGGGGTGGGTTATCATAATGTTCCACCACCCATGTGCAACAATTTTACAAAGAAAAAATTTGGATTGGCTAACGAATCTGAAACAAGTGAGAAAACCGATGTTGAAAACTTGCCAGAAAACATTGATGTCACATTCACTTCACAATATGATGAAGACAGTATTCAATCTGAAGTTGTGAAAAATGTTGTTGAGAATGTGTTAAAATCAGAAAGTGACTCCACAGAAGAGGATGAATGTTTTCTAAACAATTACATTCCAAAACTTAAGTCCCAAGACAACTTAAGTGATGAACCGACTCTTGTCATGTACAAGATTAACGGATCTGATAAGTTGTACTCGGATACTGAGTTTCCCATTGAGAATGTGAATGTGCATAAACGGAAGAAAGTTTTCAAACTTGTTGAGATCGATGTTTCTGAGGTTAAAGGGTTAACAAGTTCTAAGAGGTTTCTAAACTATGAGGTTACTACAAGAAACCTGTTGTGGCACCACGTTTTAAATAAAGCAATCAAAAAAGATGGTCGGGTGGATATCAGGGTAGTAAGAATTAGCCAAAAAGGAACTTTCAGAAACAAAAGTTTGTTGAGAAGAAAACGTTTGTAAAAAGCTCAAGCTCAATTTCCGAACAAGAATCAGAAATTTTTTCAAAAACAAATGAAGAGTTTTTTGCTAAAAGGGCCTCACAGCCGCAGATCGAAGGTAAAAGTCAGGATGTTGATACCCGAACTTGCTTCTAATGCAACCAAGTTGGTCACATTGAACGGAAGTGTACCAACTTGTAACCTAAGTCTGTGGTTGTTGAGAATCCTAAGAATAAAAATGATGTCAAAGGCAAAGTTCCTATGTTTGTTGAGAAGAAGATTTCAAAATCTGAACATGATAAAATCAAAACTGAACCCGTTAAACAGCCGGTAAAGAAAAATGATCATTTTTACAAACGAGTTGCTTCTCCACAACAAACATGGAAGCCAAAATCTCAAGCAAAGACATCAAATGATCCAAAACCAAAGGTTTCTGACACTGATGCAAAACAGTCATCTTCAACCAAACCAGTTAAGATGAATGTACCTTTGGATTTTTATCAAAAGCTTGAGAAACAAACTTCTTTGACCCCACCAAGCAAGAAGTATGTTCCAAAAAAGGTTCAACCATCTGGTCAACTTCAAAAAGATGAGTTCTTTCTATATAAAGAGGTTGAGGTTGGAACCTAGGAAAGTTTGAAAATAAACGACAACAACTTCCCACCACTGTACACAACAAAAACTCACATTAATGTCAAGCTACCCGAGTCAAAGGATGTGTGGGTTGCTTCAACTTCTAACTAATTGAATGTGAAATGTGCTCCCAAGATCTATTTCAAAGTGGATTATGGATAGTGGAGCGTCCCGGCACATGACAGGGCGAAAGACCCTTCTATACGACGTTAGAGATTTCAACGGTGGTTTTGTCGGTTTCGCGGGAAACCAAGGAGGACGTATTATTGGGGAGGGCACGTTATATAACGGTGTCGTTACATTTGAAAGAGTCAACTACATACCAGAGCTGGAGAATAATTTGCTCAGCATTTCTCAGATTTGTTACAGGATGTACACAACTCATTTTACTGACAAGGAATGTCTGATTCTGAAGTCGGGATTTGTTATTCCCGAGTGGATCATCATGCGAGCACCAAGGGTAAATGATCTGTACGTGTTGGACATGAGCGTTGCTACGACTACCACGGGTCACCCTCAGTGTTTCGTATCGAAAGCTACCAAAAAGGAGTCAGTGTTGTGGCATCGAAAAATAGGCCACATTCACCTACGTAAGATGAATCATCTGGTGCATAATGATCTGGTTAGAGGTGTTCATCTTAAGAGTTTTCACATGAGGGAGAATGTATTAGTTGTATGAAGGGAAAGCAACACAAGAAATCACATCCTAGAAAATTGGTGACTCAGTCTCGAAGCCACTTGAAAGACTTCACACGGATCTCTTCGGTCCCGTGAATGTCAAAAGCATTACTGGAGATCTTTACTGCCTAGTGGTTACCGATGATTATTCGAGATTTTCGTGGGTGATGTTCCTGAAGTCAAAAGATGAAACATTTGAGAGTTTGCTGAAGTTGTTCAGAAAGATAGAGAATCTGTACCAGACCCGCATTTGTAGACTACGAAGTGACAATGGTACGAAGTTCAAAAACAACAAAATGGAAGAATTCTGCAACAGTAAAGGTATATTGCAAGAGTTCAGCGCGCCATACACTCTACAGCAGAATGGAGTTGTAGAAAGAAAGAACCGGATGCTGATCGAAACGGCACGACCGATGCTAGCTGATTCAAAGCTTCCCATCAACTTTTGGGGAGAAGTTGTATCTGCCGCTTGCTATACTCTCAACCGGGTACTCACTGTGAAGAAGCATAATAAAATGTGTTTCGAACTCCTCAAGAAACGCAAGCCTAATCTTGAATATCTAGAGTCGTTCGGGTCTCCTACACAGTTCTAGATCCTGATGGAAAGTTTGGGTCAAAGAGTTTGGAAGGTATCTTCGTGGGCTATTCCAGTCCACTTAGACGTGTCTTTGTTCCAAGTCTCGGGAGGATAATCGAAGCTTAACACGTGGAATGTCAAGGTTACACTATGCCTCTACAGAAGTCCGCAGACTCATGGCGATTCAATTATGATGCCTTATGGGATTCATTTGACTTAGAAGAAGAGCCAGAGTACTTTATTGATTTAGACATATTTTGGGATTATGAAGCATCCCAGGGTAGATTGCCAGCAAGGTCTTCAAAACGTCAACAAACTTCCAATGATCATGAAGCTGGTCCCAGTCACACTGGTGAAGGTGATGATATTTAGCAAACTCAGACTACTTCGGAACTAGAGTCTGCTCCTGAAAATCAGACAACAATAGTTAATGATGATTCAGAGTCTGACTCGATTAGCCCGACCTTTGATCGCAGTGATTCAGAATCTGAGGGGGAGCAAATCCAATCTTCAGACCAGACAGTTCATGTTGATGAACAAGTTGCGGACCAGAATGTCACAAATTTGGAAGGCGAGGTGAACGTTCCCGGTGAAGTTATGCCGAGGACTCTATCGTATCACCCCGAGGAGTTGATTATAGGAGAATTGCAATCAGGAGTTCGAACAAGAAGCCAAATTGACCATGGCCTTACATGTTTTTATACTAAAATTGCTCCATTACAAACTGAATTCTCACTCAGTTGCTTTATTTTGCAGATTAAACCTCGAACATATAAAGAAGCACTGACGGAAGAATCATGGGTGAATGCGATGCAAGAGGAGGTGGGTCAATTTGAGAAGTTAGGAGTTTGGAAACTTGTCGATCTTCCTGACGGGCATAGAAAGATAATCACAAAATGGGTGTTCAAATGCAAGAGAGACGATCGAGGAGTGATAGTCAGAAACAAAGCTCGACTCGTTGTTTAGGGTTTTAGTCTGCAAGAAGGGATAGACTTCACTGAAGTTTACGCTCCGGTTGCTCGACTTGAAGCCATCAGAATATTTCTTGCTTTTGATTCATGGAAAGGTTTTAAAGTTTACTAGTTAGATGTCAAGTCGGCGTTCCTTTACGAAAAGGTGAAAGAGGAGGTCTACGTCGGACAGCCACCGGGCTTTACCGACCCAATACACAAAGATAAGGTCTACCTTCTGGACAAAGCGTTGTATGGTTTGCATCAAGCCCCGAGAGCCTGGTACGAGACGCTCTCTCAATACTTTCTTACCAACGGTTTTATCCGAGGAAAGGTGGATGCTACACTCTTCACTAAGGAAGTCACTGTTCATCTGCTGATCGTTTAGATATATGTTGATGACATTATTTTCAGGTCAACGAACGACGAACTTTGCAAGGAATTCGAATCAGTGATGAAGCAGAAGTTCGAGATGTCGTCAATGGGTGAGATGAAGTTCTTCCTAGCGCTCCAAGTTGATCAGATGCCAGAGGGAACTTTCATACATCAAACGAAGTAAGTTTACAACGTTCTTGAGAAATTTGGGATGTCCGAGACGGCGCCGATGTCCACCCCATTAGAAACTATTCACGGTATCAACTCTGATCTCACCGGAGAGAAGGTCGACGAGACACTGTACCACTCAATGATTGGCTCACTGATGTATCTGAGAGCATCCGGACCTGATATAATGTACCCGACATGCCTCGCGGCCCGATATCATTCAAGTCCTAGAGCCTCACACATGTATATCGTTAAAAGGATCCTACGCTACATGAAAGGAACCCCAAGCCTGGGGTTGTGGTATCCCAAAGACGGAGATTTCAAGCTCAAAGGTTATTCAGACTCAGATTTCGGTTGCTACAAAATCAACACAAAATCAACAACTGTAGGATGCCAATTCTTCGGACCTCGCTTGGTCACTTGGCAGTGTAAGAAGGAAACCTCTGTTGCTCTTTCGACTTGTGAAGCAGAGTACGTGCCAGCCAGCAGCTGCTGCTCGCAGATTCTGTGGATCCAGCAACAGATGCGCGATTACGTTTTGCAATTTCTTACCTCTCCTATATTTGTTGATAATGAGGCTGCAATCAACATAACGAAAAATCCGGTACATCACGCTAAAACTAAACACATAGAAATTTGACATCACTTCATCCGAGATTTTTTTGAGAAGAAGTTGATTCGAATAGATAAAATCCACACCGACGAACAAAAAGCATATTTACATACCAAAGCATTTGATAAATCACGTTTTCAGTATCTATTAAAATTGAATGGTATGAAGCTTTTATCGTTAGGGGAGGAAATTCTTGGCGTTGATGAGAAAACCACAGCAGAGGATGTTGAAAAGCAGACTGCTTTGGTTTGTCGACTTTTTAGTTGTTTTCGTATTTAGTGGGAGATAGATATATTTCAGAAAATACAACAACAATAAAAAATGCAAAATACAAAAACAATAGAAAATTTTCAAAATCCAAAAACATTAGAAAACCAAAAAGAGTTTTGTGTAAAAAGGGGAAATGATAGTACATCGGCTAGACTGTCACGGTATGCTAAAGAAATGTAAAGTCTTAAAAGCGTTAAACAGTCTCAATGATGATATGCCGATAGGTTTTCACACACTTAGTAGACTTTTTCAGGATATAAACATAAAATTCACATCTTGCTTATTTCGTGGGGAACATCTCTCGGATATATAGGTAACCCCTGAAATCTTGTTTGAAAGATTTTCTGTTTCTGACATACTAGTTCTATGTACTTGATGATATCTGGGGTATTATATCAGGACTTCTAATTTTACGGAAGCAATAGCCTAGTCCTCGTATAATACTCTGCACAACTTTAATTCTTAAAGCCTCCCCTCAACATAAAAAATGACAAACATTGAAAAATGTGAATCATGTGCTGTTGAAGAAAAGATCCCCAAGAGGGACACACCTTAAAGACGAGCCATCATCTCTTTGTCTGAACGGAAGTTCTAACCTGAGCTCTCATGGCCTCACACTATCCTTTACAGATATCATCTGAGTATGTTCACCTGTAAGACTGAATATAGGAATCTAGATACGAGAGTATATTCTGAGGTGGGACACGCGAATAAGTTAAGTACTTAAAACACTTAAATCATATCCTGAATAAGTTGAAGTCTGTGTAAGAATTTAAAAGGATCAGTATATTGACAATCTAGGTGAACTGTTTAAAACATAGTGTGAAATTAAGCTCAACAGTACCTGTGACTAGTCGATAGCTGATATGATCCTCTAACACGACTCACAAAAATATGTTTGTAAATAGTTTACTGTTTACCTTACAGCATTTCATTTCAGTTTAGCTTAAAACCCAAAAAGATTTTAATGTGTCTTAGCATAAACTTTCTTAAAATCCCAAAAAGATTTTGTCTTATGCTTTAGTTTTCGACAAACCAAAGTGGAAAGCTGATCTTCAGAATCTCAGAAGTGAAGCAAAGCAGGAAGTTTCTGGGCTGAACAACTAGGTTAGGAGCTAATCTTGAATGTTTGAGAATTTCAACGTATAAACAAGTTCATTAACTTAATACTTGTACATTTTTCAGAAAAAGTGCTGAAAAAGTTTGAGAAAAATGTCAGTTAGTTCGTTTCGGGTCAACTAAGGTCATTAACTTGGACTTGGTAGGCAAATTAAGTAACTAGGGTCATTAATTTGGACCTAGGTACTTAAGTGGATATCTAATAACTGACCAAAACAGTTAAAATTTGAGAAAAAATTGAAAAAGTTAAAAATTTGAAAATGAAGGATGGATCGAATGACCATCCGATCGGAGCCGATCGGAGGACCCTCCGATCGGATGACCATCCAGGTGATGGTCAACCCTTTATAAGGGTCAACAATTCTGGTCAACTTCATTCGATCGAACCGCCCTTCGTTACTCTCACATTTTTCTCTCAACCAATCTTTGATCTGATTTCACATTCTTGCTTTTCCAAGTTCATAGGATTATTGGTACGCACATCACTCACTATGGGAAAGGTAAGTTTCCTAATTTTCACCGTTAAAATTGTGTGTATTTGATGTTTAAGAGTGTCGACGGCGACTGTTCTTTAAAAACCCTATATCTAGGATTGTTTAGGCCTTGTTTGCATGATTTGAACTTAGATTAGTGTTCATCGGCCTTAGATCTATAGGTTTACCGTTCCAATTTCATGAAAAACATTATAGATTTGAACATAGGATGATTGATAGGTGTCGGCAGCCGAAGGACTTAAAGTGAAATTAAACCCAATTTATTGAGTTTTGAGAAAAATTGAACATAGGGTTTTGATTATCGGTCATTTCTTTTAGAGAATCTGTGATCAATTCTGTAAAAATGTTGATAAAATTTTTGATCTTCATGTTGAAATTCAAACTGTTCTTGATGATGATCGAAGGGCAATCCGATCGGATGGCCACCCGATCCATTGCACACTTCAATGTTTGAATATTTTTCTAAGTGTTTGAAATCTTTTTGAGTGTTATTGTTGAAATGTTCATCATATTGCATAATTGGTCATCATGTTTCAACTGTTACTGCTGTTTTCAATTGAATGACAATCCGATCGGATGACCATCCGATCGGAGGGCCATCCGATCCAAAATACAATCACATGTTTATCTGTTCATCACACTTAGAATGAATGACAATCCGATCGGATGACCATCCGATCGGAGGGCCATCCGATCCAAATTCACATGCTTTTAATCATTCTCTATTGAACTGAATTGTTTCAATCGAATGATCATCCAATCGGATGAACATCCGATCCATGACACTGCCCTTGAAGGATGTGAGATTTACTTGTTTAAACTCATCCGATCGGATGACCATCTGATCGGATGGCCATCCAATCCATCAGTACTGTATAGAGTGATAGTGCTAAAGTGTTAGAAAATTGTTGACATTTTTGAAAAATTTTCACTTTTCACTATTATGTCTCGATATATGTGCAGATTCTAACGTTGATATTTTTGCAGGCAAGACCAACTGATTGGCATGAAAATCACAACATCTACTGGATATTGGATGAGAACTATCCCAATATGGAGCCGTTTAAAGAAATTATTCTGTTTTTGAAAGAAAGTCGAATTTTTAAGGCTCTGACTGATAAGCATAAGTGTTATGAGTCGCATGTCAGAATGTTTTGGAAGTCTGTGAGATATGACGAGAATGAAAAGACAATATATTCGGCAGTTAGAATGAAAGATGAGAACGATAAGGACATAGACGTGGAAGTTAGGTTTACTGTGGCAGATGTGAGAAGGGTGTTGGATTTGAAAGACAACGATAACGACCTAATCATCATTCCAGAAAGACTAAGTAAGGGATTTTGGTTTAGAATGGGGTATGCAGGACACGTGAATGACAAAGGTTACATCAATTCTAGATTCTGTAGACCTTACATGTTCATGGTACATTGTGTTGTACATGCATTGTCTCACAGGAAAGGAGCTCATGACGAGACGTCTGATTATATAATGAACATTATCACATGTTTAGTGCTCAACAGGCCTTACAACATCTCACAGGTGTTATTTAATCACATGGTTGATAATGTGAAAGGTGAGAAATACATTATGTACCCAAGGTTCGTGCATATGTTATTGGATGATCAAGTGCCTAATTCTCCAAAGGATCCAAAAGATGAGTTGAAGTTGAATCACATGAGTAGTGAAACCTTGAATAGATTGAATAAATATAAAGGATTATTAGCTGATCAGGAGCCAAGAGTTAAAGGAATGATCGGAAAAATTAAGAATGCAAATTATGTGGCACCTGAGAATGATCATTGGAGACATGAAAATAACAATTCTAAGGATGAAACTGATAGTTTGAGGGGTATGACAGAAAAGAGATTGAGGTTTTGGTATGAGAAGGATGGGAAAAGGAAAAGGATACCAAAGGTTTCTCCAATAGTGACTGCACCGAAAGTAGTGATTAAGGGTAAAGTTGGAAACAGGAATCATTAGAAAGGTTCTTACATACTTCATTTAAATATTATACTAATTCTGTTGATGGTTGTATTGCAGAGCCCACAAAGAAGAAATCATCTCCAAGGTTGATTGATGAAACAGTGATTCCACCAGCAGTCTTGATCAATAAAGGCGTAGAGTACTTGAACTTATCTTTTGATGATTACATAAAGCAAACTGAAGCTGCTGCAAAGGCTCGAGGTGCTAAAGCTGCAAAGGAAGCTGAAACTTCTGCAAAGAATGTTGAAGCTGAAAGTGTTAAAGAAAAGGAAGTTGAAGGTGTTGTTGAATCAGATTCAAGCGCTACAGAAAGTGATATTGATCCAACGATGATTGCACCTACATCGTATATCTCTGGAAAGCAAAAGTTGAAAAGATCTCCAAAGAAGAAAAATGATTCTGATGAAGAGGATTCAACTTATGAGCCAACACCACAAGAAAAGAAAAAGAAAGTTATTAGAAAGCGAAAGGCACGACCTACTGGAGTTGTTTTAAGAAGTGTTAGAGCAAAAAGAGATTCTGCTGCTGAACAACAAACTACAACAATTCCAGAAGTTCAAAGTGTTTAAATGCCTGAAGTTGAAAGTGTTAAAGTTCCTGAGGTTGAAACAACAAAGGGTCCAGAAGCTGAAAAAGTTCAAAATGTTGAAGTTCCTGAAGTTGAGAAGAAGAAAACTCTTGAAAGTACAGAATATGAAAAGGTTGAGAAGAATGATGAAGATGAAGAGGTGGAGTATATGGGAGAAAGACAATCTACACCACCACCACCACCAATCAACCCAACGATTCACATTCAAGATGATCCTAAAGAATTATCATCTGCAAAGAAAGCCACTACATCAAGCTCAAGCCAAGGTTTTCCTACGTTTCCTGATAATCTTGGACCAGGTCCTATCGGATTGGATGATGTGGGTGACATATTCAATGAAGGGAAGATAAATGTTCTCACAAAGAAAGTTAGCATGTTAGAAAAGGCAAAAGGGAAAGCAGACGCTGAGAGTGAAGAGTTGAAAGAGAAGCTCAAAGCAGTAAAGGCAGAGAATGTAGAATTGAAGAAAGCTGTGAATGATCATGCTGATAGAATTGATCAGTTGACTGACGATTATGAAGTACAAGCCAAAGTCATTGATAGAATCACTGCAGAGTTTGATGAAGTGAATGAAAAGTATGAGCTGATGAGTGAAACTAACAAGACACTGCATCAAATGATCGGTGAATTACATGAGACGTCTTCGAATGAAAGCAAGGTGTAAGGCAAGAGATTGAAGCCTTAAGGGCTGACAAAGCTGTGAAAGATGAACAATTGAACATGTTGTACACTGTGATAGAACACAAGCTTGGATTCAACATTCAGGTTGTGTATGATGATCTAGAGATTCAAAGGGTTGAACAAAGAAGAGTTGAAAGGGAAAAGGAGTTGGCTGAAGAGGCGAAGCAGAAAAAGAAAAGTGTTGTGATAGATAAAGAAGAGATTCTTGGGTCTTCTAGCCAACAAGATCAATCTGAAGCTCAAGGTATTGTAGATTCTAACCCACTAGCCGTTGTTGCTGTTGGTGACGTGATCGATGTTACTCCTGAAGAGATCAAGCTTGATAAAAGAAAGATCATCGAAAAGCGTCATGAAGAGGAAGAGGAAAAGTTAAAGGATGAAGAGTTGGAACAGTTGTTTGATGACATCGACAACTATGATCCTAGTAATGATAATGATGATGATGATGATCAAGGAGCAACTGGATTGTTAGTTGTGAAGCCTAATGTTCAATAAACGCTTAATGACTTTCTGAATGATGAGCTGAATGAACAACAGGAAGATCAGCATCATGAAGCTTCTTCTTCTGGAAAACAACATGCTGGTGAACAGGTATTCCTAACTCAACCTAAAGTTATTTACTTGCACGCATCATTTGAGGGGGAGTTAGAGGTTGAAAGGACGAGGGAGTCAATGTTAGAAGAGTTGGGAATGGAGGATGGGAATTTAAAGTTTGATATTGAAGATGATATTCCTCCATCACCTGAAAGGGAATATACTTTCAAGTTTTCCAACGAAGCAGATAATTTCAAAGATGTTATTATTGAAGAAGGATCTGATATATCTGATGAAGACACACCCTTTCACTATTCGGGTGTTGATGATACTTTTCCTACATTCGCTGAAATGTTCAAAACTCATAATGAAGATGAAGTGCGAAGGAAAGTGGTGGAAAGGATCAGCACTGAAGGTATTCATGAGGTTGTTCCACAGGAAGAATTATTGGAAGGTCGAAAGAAATGGTTTAGGGCAATGCCTAAGGAGAGGAAGTATAAAATGCCACTTTAGTATTTCACGGATCATCCAGATAAATCTCTGGGTGATATTCTTTCTTGGGGTTATCTTGAAGATCTCCAGGTGTATGCTATTCGAAGGGAGGATGGGGTTCAATATTTTGAGTTCTTGTATGATATTAAAACACTCCCATGGTGGGATGTGGAGGAGCTCGTGCAAACAAAGAACATCAAACAGTTCTACTATGGTCTAGATGTGAAGATGCATGATCAGAAATTGTGGAACTACATAAAGCTCCAAGCAAAGAACAAATTTCCAGACGGGAAGCCTCACTATCCAAAACAAGTTGTAACTTTTGATCCAGTCACGGGAGAGAAAGACATTACACTGAATATAAAGCCTCCAACATGCTTGAAGAATATGCCGCTACGTGCTATGGAACAAGAATTTCACGAAGATTTTCAAGGTTGGTTATATAACCAAAGCGCAACGGAAGCAGTGATCTCACTATAGGACAAAAAGACAGGAGAAACCAGGCGTATTAATGTGTTAGATCCTATGTGGCTGGTGAACTGTTCGAAGAAGGATATCGGCTGCTTATTCTTTAACAAGTTTGTGTATGATGGACCAGACATTGCTCAAGCGCAGCAATATCATAAAATGGTGAACTTATGTTTTGCAAAAGATAAAAACTCTGGAAGGTACTGGGAGACAAAGTTCAGAAACATTGAATTGGAAGAGTTCTTGAAGAAAGAAAAGAGAAGTGAGAAGTTTAAGAAGATAAGAGAAAGAGCAGCGGTTCTTGGTCGAAGAAAGTTTGAAAGGCCTCCACCAACTGATCAAACACCGATAGAATCTGAAGAGAACAAGATCCCAAGGTGGGATAGAAAGCGAGATGGAGATCCTGAATACAGAAAGTACTGGAACGAGATTGGAAGGCCTAAAAGGCGAAAGATGTTAGCTGAACGAGTAGAGAAAAGGAGACAGAAAGCTAGAGCTAGCAGGCGCAGCAGGAAGACACAATAAAGACTATGCAGGAAGGAAGACTACAGCTACATCCAAGGGAGAGTCTGTTAGTGCAATATGTCTGTAGCTTCCGTCTATATCGAGTCTGTATTTTGTCTTGTATGTGTCGTTGTACAGTTTTGTTTGTATGTTATTTTGTATCTAGACGTAACTTGGGTCATCCGGACGGATGGCCATCCGATCGGATGACCCTCCGACCGGATGATACCGCATCTCCCATGATGCCTATAAATAGAGGAGTAGGGGTCATAGTTTAGAACTTTTTGGCAGTCTGTGTAGCGAAGCTCTGTTCATTTTTATCAGGAACCTTGTACTTTCAGATCATTGAATGAGATTGAACAAGTTAATCGTTGATATTGTTGTTGATTACTCTCTGACGATGCATAGGGATTCTGCACCTCTGTATTGTTCGATTCATACCACGTTCTTCATCTTAGAGAACCGACTCCTCGCACTCACAAAAATCTTTTCACAAACTCAGATTTAATGTTTTGCTAGCATGAGTAGTTTAGTATAGAACATCACATAGGCAAAGAAACATAATTTATCATCAACAAAATCTTCAAACAAGGTGATTACTAACCTGGAAATTGTTAGGATGTTATAGTGTGTGAAGAATAGAAGAAATCTTGAAGGAATAAAGGATGGAATCGGCTGTGAATCTTCAAGAAGGAGAAGGATATGCCCAAAATAGTAATGTTTCTAAAAGGGGAAGAGAGAGGGAATGTATGTGGCAGCTGGGAATATTTTTGGGAAAGGGTGTAGGGTTTTGGACAAGGGATGCTTATATAGTCATGCCATAGATGCCGCACACTAGCTAGTGCATTCCAGCTGTCAATTATGATACCGCACACATGCTCTCTCATTGTGTGTGCAGCTTTTTATGGTTATGGGTGTGCAACACTAGTGTGGCCCAATTATAAGAGATTGTGCGGTCCATCAGGACATGGGTTTGGTGGATCAGAAGTCCACTAATGGAACTGTACGATGTGGGTGCAAGTGTGTAGCTGCACACTATCCTTCGTATAGTGTGCGGCCCCCAATAACTTTAACAATAATAGTAATAATAATAATAATAATAATAATAATAATAATAATAATTATACTTTCCACATTAAACATACTTATTTATATACACATATAAATAGTCAAATATCCATCACTTATATTAATACCATCTTCTTATATTAACCATGTACAATTACAACATATAGTGAGATGTAAAAATGAACGCTAAGGTGAAACATGCGAGTTGTCACAAATACCAGCGTGCCTGAATATGTGAAAAAGGACATCCCTAACCAAATCACGCCGGTATTTGAATCCCGGTAGCTCTCTACAATGAACTGCATGCTCTTCAAAAGAATCCAAGCACGCCTTATGACAAACAGGGCATACCTCATCAACTGGAAATAAAGAAATCATGAGGTGGTACTTAAGGATAGTACGGTACTCCACTGACGACATATGCTGGTCTAACCCATCTATAGATTTAGAAAGAAGAAAATTTTGTGCATGTGGTGCTCGTAGACACTCAAAAAACGGTTTTTTGTGTTATAGTAAAATTTATAGTTATGTATCTTGTTAAAGAATTAAGCATATATAAATCTTCTTATGAAAACATACAACACGTGTGTATTTTTAGTTAGTTCTTATGCAAACATACAACACGTGTGTATTCTGAATCTATAGTATATTATAAAACATTCATTTCAGAAGGATGAAAACAAAATTTAAGTTATTACAAATATTTATATTATTATCTATAATAAAAGTGAAGTTGAACGGCTCCACATTGAATAAAAGAATTATTTATTTACATATTAATTAAAACTTGTGATGAATAGTGTATCACAATTTTTAAATATTTATGTGTTATTTTTAGTAATAAATAGTAATCGATAAGTTTTAAGTATTTTTATTTATTAGTTATATTTTATTGATTATTTAATTTACTTTTTAGTGTTAAAATTTTACTAAAAAATTAAATCCGTTTCTATGTTTATTTATTTTTTTAAGATTTAAGTTATTTGCCCACACGTTGTGATGGTATGTTATCGCGTGCATTAGATCGGAATCGGTTCGGTTCGTTACTGTACAAAAACGATACATGCACTTGGTATAGAAATCAACACATATTTTACATTGCCGAAAACGATAAAAACAAACACCGGTACTAGCATCAATGTTGTTCGTACGACACCGATCGGTTTAGAGTGTCACGGTACTGGTAACGTTATTGATGTTCGGTATGGTAGGGTAGCAATACGATGTCAGTTTATCGAAAGAAAAAATATATAAATAAACTCCTAAACCGAAAATGATGTTCTTCGGTTGGGGACAATATTGTAGCGATACGGTGTCAATTAACCAGAAAGAAAATGAAAATAAATAAATGTTGGTACCGATACAAATGTTGTTCAGTCGGTTCGGTTCCGGTTCGGTTTGGTATGATTGCGGCACAATATTCGTTATCAAAAAAATTTATATCGCAATGTTGAAAAAATAAATAAACATAGAACGCAAACCAATCGACTCAATATTAACTGAACACCATAAGTTCCGGTATTGATATTCGTTTTTGTTTTCGAACGATGTAAGGTTTTCTCTTTTGATAACTATAGGCTATTGCAAGTACAAGTACTGTAACGAAACGAACAGATACCGACCGAACTCCCGCCACGAAGCGCGAAGGGAATCTCACTAGTTTATAATAAAAGTGAAGCTAAACGGCTCCACGTTGAATGAAATAAATTATAATAAGATCATGTGTAGTGGTACACATGAATCATGTCCTACTCATGGGCGTTGTACGATACGTGTCATCCCAGTCAGCAAAGATGCATTATGGGGCGTTTTTCATATATGGGTGTAGTGGGATAATGTCCAATAATGCCCCATCAACCATTACCCAATTATTATCTTTTAAAAAAATAAAACAAATAATATTAGTTGGTGAAATCTTATTGGACAAACAAAAGTGGAGGAAGCATGCACCAGCGTTCTTTAAACCACGCCCACCCCCCCCCCTATTTTTTGGGAAAAAATGCCCAAAAAGCCCCACTAAGGATGGTGTAAAAATGAATTAATGGATTGGAATTTTAAAAGGCTCCAACATTGTTTTCGGTTTCAGGTGAACACCGCTCGGTTTTCATCAATTATAGGTTTCACCACTTTTTGATATTGTTAATAATATATTTTAATTTCAGAATGGAAGTGTTGCTAACTAGAGGGGAGCATATTGTTACAGGGTTAGTTTTCGACCCTCGTGTGCTGTCTTCAAGTCCCCAGGGACAAGCCAATCCTTTTCGTTTCTTTGTGTGGTCACTGGTTTCGTCCTGCCTTGGACTCATCAGGAGAGAGGCGCCAACTCTCAACGAGTGGTGCGTTCGTCGTTTGCACGACTGTGCTCGTACACCTTTTCATTGACAGTGACTCCGTCCCCCGATAAAGTCAGGACTAGCCAGTAACCTAAGTGTTCAAGCATAGTCTACAACATTGCGACCTTCAAATATTTGGCTTATGACACTCTCCCACCACCATTTAATGCACGTCCTCATGCATGCTCGCCGTCACATATCAGCTCGCATACTTGACAATACATGATTCCATTATGTTGAGCATGATTCACTTCGGGAGGGTAGGACACCTGAAAGCACAGCAACAATGATCTTATGTCGTGCATGTTCAATATAGTACGTCAGTTCTGGTTATGAGTGGCGCTGACGTCTGCCGGATCGGATTTATATTGGCGCCGATATTCACCATTTTTCCAGGCATACGGGAACCTGGAGGATTGTAGCAGCTTTCATAAAACATCTCTTTTACGGCGCTGCTTGGACCGTAGATTTTTGAACATAAAACAGAGGGCTTCACTGCCACTATACTTGAGCGGTTCATACGATCCCATGCTCGCGGAGTACAAAGACCTTTGCCGAACCAAACCCGTATTTGGTCTTCTCCCACCACCAATGCGTAACCATATTCTAAATATTAAGCTCATTTGGTTAAGAGTCACATTCCAACGTATCCGAGATCTTTTTGATGTATTAGTCTGTTTCCCAGACACTAGCTTTATAAGAACAACATTAGACATCATGTCTTACTATCTTAGCATATGTTTCGAGGCATTTTTTGTGTTATGTTATCACACAGACTCACAATCTTTAAAGTATGATAGATAATTATAATTAGAACATACCATGCATTCATAAAAGTTACTTGCGCAGCAGCGCATTAATTTGACAAAGGTCAATCTGTTGGTCTGTAGTTCTTAGAATCTTAGTTATTCTGTTTCTCAAGATTAAAAGAAACATATGGTGATAAATTTATTTGTCTTTAAGGTTCTTGTCAGTTGTCTATACATTTTTAGTTTTACTTAGATGCAAATCTTGTGATGATTTAAAGAAGCCATTGATGCTCTAGAAGAAAGGAGGATAAAGTGACTATAAAACGAAAAAAAGACGCTCAATTTGTAATAACCATCTGTCGAACATTTGGATGGGCTTTTTAAGTTAACGAGCTCCTTGATAACTAAGCAAATTCAACTTTTCAAATACAAAAAACAGCCAATGAATAAAATCAAGAAGTCAGAATTAAACCCCGCGTTGCGGCGGGGGCCTAAAACTATGTAAAATAATATCAATGTTACACCGTTGGTAGCAACCACCAACACTGAAGTTGCGACGTATTCAAGCAAAGAAATAAGACTGAAACATATAATATATAAAAAATAACTATGTCGATTTAGGACCCACGCTTTGCGACAAACTTGTTAAATGAAAAAAATAGACGTAAAAATGTTGAACCACACACGCACGTTGCGTCGTGTTAACTTGCAAAAAAACGTAGAAAAGAATAACTAAGTCGATGTAGAATCGGCCCGTTGCAGCGAATTTGCCAAAAGGGGAAAATAGACATGTTGCATCATACCTGTCAAATGTGAGAAATAGACCAAAAACGTTGAACCACACACGCAAATTGCGACATGTTAACTCGCAAATTTTGGAATGGAACGTAAAACGAAAAACTTGCGAAAGATAAAAAAGTAGGGGGAAAAAGGGTAATTGCACGGTACCCCTGACCGCGGAAGGGATCCCCCTTCCCAAGCTAGCGACCCGGCAACGTTGCTTGACGGTTACTACCCAGCCGGATCCAGGAGGTTTCGAAGGCCTGCAAGCAAGGTTCGAACCCGTGTCGGTGGACCAAGGAACCGGTTTAAGGTGGGTGCCGGTGGCCACTGGGCTGACACCCCGTAGTTCGAAAGATAAAAAGTATAGGGGACCAAAGTTGTAAATAAAAAGGTTTTGGGTTAAATTACAAAAGATGAAAAGTTTTGGTTAAAAGTAAACAAATCAAGACGGTTATAATACAAAAGATGAAAACATTTGGGTTAAAAGTGAAAAATCACAAAATATTTTTTGAACAACAGCTCATACTTAGAGTACAACAACACAATGAAACAATGTGTTGCTAATTTATATTATGGAAACGGTAAAGAAAACTTGATTTTTACTAAAGTATTAGATAAAAAATAAATGAGCGGGCTGGCTCGGTTTTCTATAAGCCGAGCTCAAGTTTAAAGCATTCGCTTGTTAAGAAAATTGAGCTAAGCTAATGATTCATGTAATTCATTTGGAAAGCATGTAACTTAGATACTTAGCCCAAGTTGATTTTTTTTACCCAAGTTAAATTTTCCGTTACTAATAAAAAACAAAAGCAACCCGTAGGTTCATAATTGATTAATTAAAACCAAAATATTAAAACCATTCGGTTTTTAAATACCGTAACATAAAATTTTTTATTATTGTTATAGCTCAAAACCGAACTAAATCGCTCCATGCATACCTCTAAAATCACCAAACTAAATGTTATGTTCCCTGCCATATCACGCGGGCAACCCACTAGTTAGAAATACATATAGATGTTCTTATGAAAAACGTACAAACGTGTGTATTCTTAATTGGAAATATAATAATTAATAAAGATTAAGCAATCAATTAATAATTTTCAGACAGTTCGCCTAACCG
This sequence comes from Helianthus tuberosus, assembly GCA_030545235.1. NCBI lineage: Eukaryota > Viridiplantae > Streptophyta > Magnoliopsida > Asterales > Asteraceae > Helianthus > Helianthus tuberosus. The sequence goes on along the minus strand of CM060372.1, from coordinate 86,736,903 downwards.
CTTCAACCAATTTTCTAAACCATAAACCATAAATCAAACCGTAGAAAGCATAAATTTGACTAACCAGATATGCTTTGATAGATAGAGGATCCTGTACATTAATCCAGAAGTGTGAGAAGTGTATTATAACACTATATATAACACTATATAACACCATATAAACACCGTATAACACTATGTAACACTATATAACAAATATAGCACTATATTTTGTCTGATAGCATGTCTATGATAGATGTATAGTGTTATATTTGTTATATAGTGTTATATAGTGTTACATAGTGTTATATGGTGTTATATGATGTTACATAGTGTTATAAGGTGTTTATATGGTTTTATATATAGTGTTATAATACACTTCTCACACTTCTGGATTAATGTACAGGATCCCTACCCTGCTTTGATATAGACGTTTCAATCGGTTTTAACACGTAACCCTCAAATATGGAAACAAGTGGATCAAGAGCACCATACATGAAAATAACAAAGTAGTCCTCCTTGATACAAGAAGATATTGAATACATTAGTATTCCCACGTTGATTCATGTTGGTATGCAGAACCCAGTGGAAGCACAAATTGCTATGTAGAAATTGGATAAAATCCTGTGTACATATCAATTCCTTATTTTGAAAAGTTTTTTGTAATATATGTTTGTGATGTTGCTGTAAGGTTCCTATCCTACATGTAAACATACATTGAACAAGTCTTTCTGGATAAAGTAACTTTACTAATACATACCACGTATTATAGAACCCGAATTTAGGTATCCTCTAAAAAGAGATATGACTAGATTTTATGGAAAATCAGATGCGCGCCATATTTGGGTTGAAGGGTGAGAATAATATTTGGAGCATGGACGTACGATGGTGAAAATTCAAAAGAGAACCTTTGTAAGATCATTGCGAGGGTAATTTTAGCTTCTAGCAATGCAAAGTTTTGTCCAAGGCAGATTCGAGGTCCCCAACCAAAGGGAAAGTAAGCGCCTTGGTTTTTGGTTGCCTTAGAGATTCCTTCAGAAAATCTGTCAGGATTAAATTTCTTCGCATCGCTACCCCAAAATAGTTCATCGTAGTGAAGTAGCATGAATGACAATCCAATCTGAATTCCTGATGGTAGCGAAAATCCTCCTAGTTTGATATCCTTGTCAACCTTTCGGAATAGCCCAACAACAGGAGGATATAGTCTTAATACTTCATAAAGGATCATATTCACCTGTGGAAATAAACAAAAGATGATTTGTAGATGTAATGCGAGTATAATTCGTGATCACTTCATCAACTGAATATATAGGCACTTACAACTTTCAGATGATTTAGCTTATCCGCATCGATATCTTTGTCTCCGAGAACATTCAAAACCTCTTCTCTAGCACGTGACTGCCAGTCTTGATGTCTACTCAATAAAATCATTGTCCATACAAGCAAGCTAGCTGTTGTTTCTTGTCTGGCAAAGTAAAAAAGTTTGCACTCTTCGATAACTTCCTTGATGGTCATTCCGTGATTCTTGTTTTGATATTGGTCAACCTCCTTGATATTGGATTCAAGCATAAGTCCTAACAAATCCTCATAGTTACTTCCTTCTCCAGCCTTCATTGAATTGAGCCTGTTGTCAATGATATGACTTATAGAAAGTTTTACTTCTTTATCTATTGCTTTCATCCTCCTGTTCCTCTTTGTTGGAAGAAACCTATAATGAAATCATAACTCAAACAACTAATTAGCTTTATTCAGATATTTTTATTAATGCACAGCTCTTTCTTATTGGGAAAAATACCAGATTTTATTGTATAAACTTACACGATTGTGAGAATATGTGACTTACCTTGATCCGAGGAAGTAAGGTGACCCGCAGCGCCTCCATTACAAGTTTACTTTGTTCTCTTATGAGTTCAAATATCCGAATTCCTTCTTCATAACTACTTCCAAATGCGGTGCTGGATATCACGTCACTTGTTAAAGCTTGTAGATGAGGCCAAACCAAAACTTGTATTTGTTTCCATTAAATCCTTGATTCATCAGGAACTTCTCCAGCTTCTTTGGTCTCAACCACAAGATGTTTACCATCTTCCATGTGCATAGTATAACTACTATAGAACATGAGATAGCCAATGTGTTTGTTGCCCCATCCATTGTGTATTAGTTAGTTTCTCCGGTTGGTGTGTGTGGATATTTATCAAGTGAATGTGTTTGTTGTCCTTTATGTATGGGATGAGTGCCAGATTGTGTGCTTTACCTTCAATAAGTACATAAAACGACCCTGAAGTTCATATGTTGTCATTATTTTCGTCCTTTACATCAACTACGGTTAGAAATTCTTTCTCATGGAAAACCTAAATTAATTTTTAAATTATATTGAAGATCATGAAAAAAGTAACACAGTATTATGAACATCTACGAACTATGTCCTGAGCACAAAAAGTAAGACATATTTTCAAAATAGTGCTAAACGTTTTAGAGTTCATAGTGCTACTAAAGATGTTGGTATAATTTCTGGGCAAAATCCTAGAACAGAGCATGTGGTTGCTGGATATGTTGACTCAGATTTTGCTAAGGGTCGAGACAAAGGTAGATCAGTAACTGGTTACAGTTTTACTGTATTGGGAAGTCTTGTCAGTTGGAAGTCATCTTTACAGCATGTTGTGGCTCTTTCCACAACAGAGGCAGAGTATATAGCTCTCACTGAAGCTGTAAAAGAAGCAATGTAGCTCAGAGGTTTTGTTTCTGAGATTGGTGTTAAAGTGAATAATGCGGTTATATGGTGTGATAACAAAGGTGCTATTCACTTGTCGAAGAACCATATGTATCATGAATGGACTAAGCACATTAATGTGCGGTTACATTTTATTAGAGATGTTATTAGTTCCAAAGAAGTCAAAGTGGAAGCAATTGACACTGAGGGTAATGCTGCTGATATGCTTAAAAAAGTTGTGAATGGTTCTAAGTTCCAGCATTGCTTGCAATTATTATGTGTTTCTTAATGTTTGTTTTAAAGTTGTTTGAAGACCTTTGGCTAAAGGTGGAGATTGTTAGAATAGTTAGTACTGCAGTCTTCAAATGTTCCAAAGTTAAGGGGGTTAGAGTGTCAACTTTCTAGTTGAAGGGTGTTAGGTGTAATATGGTTTGTTAGCTGTTAACGGTGATTACATAAGTTGTTAACAGAGGTTAGTTAGGTTAGATTTTCTTTTCAGTTCTTGAATTCTCTTCGTATCATTTGGTCTGTAATCGTTGAATAATAAAGATCTACAATCGTTGGTTGATACTCTGTGTATTGTATAATTGTTGATTTCATTTGATTGGTGTTGGTTGCATAAATTCCGCTATTGCATTAACAATGCTCAAGAAGAAAGGAGGATAAAATGACTATAAAACGAAAAAAAAAAAAACGCTTAATTACCATCTGTCGAACATTTGGATGGGCTTTTTAAGTTAATGGTAAAGAAAACTTGATTTTTACTTAAGTATTAAATAAAAAACAAATGAGCTGGCTGGCTCGGTTTTCTATAAGCCGAGCTCAAGTTTAAAGCATTCGCTTTTTAAGAAAAATGAGCTAAGCTAAAGATTCATGTAATTCATTTGGAAAGTATGTAACTTAGATACTTAGCTCAAGTTGACTTTTTTTTACCCAAGTAAAATTTTCCGTTACTAATAAAAAACAAAAGCAACCCGTAGGTTCATAACTGATTAATTAAAACCAAAATATTAAAACCATTCGGTTTTTGAATACCGTAACATAAAATTTTTTGTTATGGTTATAGCTCAAAACTGAACTAAATTGCTTCATGCACACCCCTAAAATCACCAAACTAAAGTGTTATGTTCCCTGCCGTATCACTCAGGCAACCCACTAGTTAGAAATACATATAGATGTTCTTATGAAAACGTACAAACGTGTGTATTCTTAATTGGAAATATAATAATTAATAAAGATTAAGCAATCAATTTGTAATTTTGAGACAGTTCGCCTAACCGCTTCAACCAATTTTCTAAACGATAAACATAAATCAAACCGTAGAAATCATAAATTTGAGTAACCAGATATTCTTTGATATAACACGTAACCCTCAAATATGGAAACAAGTGGATCAAGAGCACTATTCATGAAACTAACAGAGTAGTCCTCCTTGATACAAGAAGATATTGAATACTTTAGTATTCCCACGTTGATTCATGTTAGCATGCTGAAACCAGTGGAAGCACAAATTGCTATGTAGAAATTGGATAAAATCCTGTGTACATATCAATTCCTTATTTTGAAAAGTTTTTTTGTAATATATGTTTGTGATGTTGCTGTAAGGTTCCTATCCTACATGTAAACATACATTGAACAAGTCTTTCTGGATAAAGTATCTTAACTAATACATACCATGTATTATAGAACCCGAATTTAGGTATCCTTTAAGAAGAGATATGACTAGATTTTATGGAAAATCAGATGCGCGCCATATTTGGGTTGAAGGGTGAGAATAATATTAGGAGCATGGACGTACGATGGTAAAAATTCAAAAGAGAACCTTTGTAAGATCATTGCGAGGGCAATTTTAGCTTCTAGCAATGCAAAGTTTTGTCCAAGGCAGATTCGAGGTCCCCAACCAAAGGGAAAGTAAGCGCCTTGGTTTTTGGTTGCCTTAGAGATTCCTTCAGAAAATCTGTCAGGATTAAATTTCTTGGCATCGCTACCCCAAAATTGTTCATCATAGTGAATTAGCATGAATGGCAATCCAATCTGAATTCCTGATGGTAGCGAAAATCCTCCTAGTGTGATATCCTTGTCAACCTTTCGGAATAGCCCAACAACTGGAGGATATAGTCTTAATACTTCATAGAGGATCATATTCACCTATGGAAATAAACAAAAAGATGATTTGGAGATGTGATGCAAGTATAATTCGCGATCACCTCATCAACTTAATATATAGGCACTTACAACTTTCAGATGATTTAGCTTATCTGCATCGATATCTTTGTCTCCGAGAACATTCAAAACCTCTTCTCTAGCACGTGACTGCCAGTCTTGATGTCTACTCAATAAGATCATCGTCCATACAAGCAAGCTAGCTGTTGTTTCTTGTCCGGCAAAGTAAAATAGTTTGCACTCTTCGATAACTTCCTTGATGGTCATTCCGTGATTCTTGTTTTGATATTGGTCAACCTCCTTGATATTAGATTCAAGCATAAGTCCTAACAAATCCTCATTGTGACTTCCTTCTCCAGCCTTCATTGCATTGAGCCTGTTGTCAATGATATGTCTTATAGAAAGTTTTACTTCTTTATCTATTGCTTTCATCCTCCTGTTCCTCTTTGTTGGAAGAAACCTATAATGAAATCATAACTCAAACAACTAATTAGCTTTATTCAGATATTTTTATTAATGCACAGCTCTTTCTTGTTGGGAAAAATACCAGATTTTATTGTATAAACTTACACGATTGTGAGAATATGTGACTTACCTTGATCCGAGGAAGTAAGGTGACCGCAGCGCCTCCATTACAAGTTTACTTTGTTCTCTTATGAGTTCAAATATCCGAATTCCTTCTTCATAACTACTTCCAAATGCGGTTCTGGATATCACGTCACTTGTTAAAGCTTGTAGATGAGGCCAAACATCCAACTCGCATGATCCGTTCGAGGATACTAAGTTCTCCCACTTCCCAAGCATTTCACTACAACTCAAATGGAAAGCTGGTACCATATTCTAGGTAAAGAATATCGGCGTTTCAATTAGAGGATTAACTTTATAAGGAATATTACAATGAACTATAGATATCAAAATACCTTTAACTTTTCCACATGGAAAGCTGGGTTAATTAATCTTCTATGCTTGACCCACTGATCTCCTTCCATGGTCACTACTCCTGTTGTTATAAATTTGAGAAATGGATTGCTTCTTCCCTTTCGAAAGTCATTGAGCTTTGTTAATACATCTTTGATAAGGTCTGGGTCTATAATAGTCACTCTTGGGTTCCATCCCATCCATGTGATGTAACATCTTCCTGCAATAACAAATATTGCAAAGATTGCTCAGTGTGTCCGACGAAATGAATCAATAAATTCATATATGTTACTTCAGTTGGATTTATAACAATATAATGGCAGAAACACAGTATCTCTAACAAAATTCAATTGTATTTTGGAATCTTAGCTTACCATATTTTTGCATAGATTGAAGGTTGAAAGCACCAGTGTGTGATAGAACTCCAGTTCCATCATCGATATTGATATGCATAGATTTCGACTGTTTAGATACCATAGCGAGTTCTTTCATGTCCCCAAACCAAAACTTGTATTTGTTTCCATTCAATCCTTGATTCATCAGGAACTTCTCTAGCTTCTTTGGTCTCAACCACAAGATGTTTACCATCTTCCATGTGCATAGTATAACTACTATAGCACATGAGATAGCCAATGTGTTTGTTGCCCCATCCATTGTGTATAAGTTAGTTTCTCCGGTTGGTGTGTGGATATTTATCAAGTCAATGTGTTTGTTGTCCTTTATGAAGGGGATGGCGGCGCAGTTTGTTGCACGTCTACCTGCTATCCTTATATAATTTGTCCTGTTTATTGGAATGAAACAATCATTTGATAAAAAAAATAAGTACATAAAACGAGCCTGAAGTTCATATGTTGTCATTCTTTTCGTCCTTTACATCAACTGCGGTTAAAAAATCTTTTTCATGGAAAACCTAAATTAATTTTTAAATTATATTGAAGATCATGAAAAAAGTAACACAGTTTGTGAACATCTACGAAGTATGTCATGAACACAACATATTTTCAAAATAGTGCTAAACGTTTTAGAGTTCATAATGCTAGATTCAATAGGTCATCTTCACATTTAATTGTTATCATTATTATAATACAAAGATGATGACTAGCATTGATATTAACTAACAAATAATATTCAAAGAACATTGTAATAATCTTCATTTTTATTGCTTTTGACAAACAATAGAGATGAATCCAAATGAGTATATCAAAGACTTAAAATAGGGTGAGGAGAGACCCAAGAACATCAGTGTAACAAAGGATATCAGTGTAAGTTTCAAGCGGACTTCATGAACCTCAAATATGGTTTGTAAGTAATTAACAATATCTTAGTGTATAATATATCCAGCATTACGTCGAGCTTGAGACCTTTGGAACCCAAAAATTACCATTCAAAGCATTAAACCACATATGATTGGTTCAAACAAATCCTTCCACATATGGTTGGTTTAAAAAATCCCTAAAATACGATTTAAGATAGTCTAGAACTACTTGATAGACCTATAAGGAGTTGAACTGTTACACTTTTGAACTATCAATTGAATTGTGCTAAATCTTAGACACTTACAGAAAGCATTATGCACTATCCCAAAACATTTATCATTGGGTTACAAATTGGTTTTGTGTTTCATAGAGATATCTCACCATATTACATGAAAACTAAATATTTTCATGGTGGAATCACCTCTCTTGGAACATGTCATTCACTAATTCTTAATTCAACCATAGATCATTAGCTATGTGACTCATAACTTTCTATGGTTTTTATCATCATAGGAAGTAGAGTCAATCGATAAATTCCAGAAATTTCTGTAACTTTCTAGCTACTAATAAAATTGAAACGTTTTATTCGAAAACCTGGAATTAAGGAGATGACTTATGCAATGCCACAATACATGTCCTTATCCTTTTCCACTTTTCTTTTAACGTCTCCTTGTCTCTTCTGATGTAATTATATGTGTTGTTTGGTAGTCTTTTTGGATTAATTATATATGATTACACATCAGCAATTTTGTTCATGGAAAAAAAATTGCTATTATAAAGAACATTTCATATGACAGTAATAATTACATATAAAAAATGATGTTAAGGGGACGAAGACGTTTTCTGTCTCTTTCAACGACAAATTCCTAACGTCGAATTCTAAGTATGCTTTTATTAAAAAAAAATTAAAAATATTATTGATTATAACTGTAACAATCATCATTTATAAAATGGATTCACAGTTTACGTGACCATTTATGTTTTTATAAAAACTAGAATTGATTCCCCGTGTAGCGGGCGGGGTCAGGTTTTTCAACGTGACTTGAGCTAACTATTTTTTCTTTTGTAATCACTTATTGATTAAAACGCAATTCAACTTGAAACGTCCACAAAATAAGTACAGAAACGTTTTATATTTGACACGAGTCATTTCCGAAAAAAAATCAAAACATAGATCAACTAGAAACGTACATAAAAATAAACACGAAAATTTATTATATTTGACCTGACCCATTTCCAAAAAATATTTACGTCGAAACGTAAACCAACTTAAATTTATACCGACACGCACATAAATATAAATATAAATATACGTAAAATAATAGTGTTTTTTAAGTTAAAGAATGGTACTGCACGTTGTGGCGGCGTCCAAACGTTAAGTAGGTCGAATTTATACTGTCTAATGAAAACATATTACATTTGACCCGACTCACTTTAGAATAAAATCTATGCCAAAACGTAGGATAACTGAAAATGTCTATAAAAATAAGCACGAAATCGTATTATATTTGATTTGACTTATTTCTAAAAAAAAAAATATGTCAAAACGTAATGAAACTCGAATTTATACCCAACGTACATTAAATAATCATGCAAGACCTGAGGGGGTCACAGTAATAAGTTTTTGAAAAGTTATATATCAATGTTGAAAATTGAAGAGTGAGATGCACAAAAGACGAAAATAATTTAAAAAACAAAACTAAGATTGTTGTAGCCAAGTTGTTGCCAAATTATATATATAACTAGTGTTTAACCCCCGCGTTGCGGGATGGTGGTTGTAAAACAGTGCTAGATGGTAAGTAAACAACGAACCAAACCGGGAAAGAATCGTAAAACTAAAACGTGAAATTATACTGCGACATCCCGTAACACACAATAAGCCCACCATTAAATATGATCCACGACCAACTTGAAATCGATTAGACCATCTTGACAATGTTTAACTTTCACATGGCCATCTCATAAACAATTAGATCAGTCCACGAACTTGATTATCGTTCAAATATTTTTTGTCCATCAACCCACATTTTTTTAGTTCTCGAACCACAACTTTTTGCAGCGGTTATCCAGAGAAATAAAAAATATATTCTTAACTTTTGAAGCGGTTGCAAAGAATAAAAAAACCAGCCAATGAGGGTGTAGGGTGCAAATTTCCCACCTCACACTATTCCTAAGATACTACGATAATTGTTTATATAGTAATGGGTTACCACATGTGCTTCGTGGTACATCCGAAACGTAGATAAAAACAAGTAGATCCGAAACTTGCGCCTAAGTAAGTATTGCCTTCATTTCTTGATAGCCTATGTAATGACAAAGAGTTCAGGTATATGCTGATTGAGTTTGCAAACGGGAACATAGTTTCTTGCTAAAAAAACTGATAGGTTTATCGTTTTGAGCAAGAACGACGCCAATAGCCATACTCGAGGCATCATTGGTGATGTCAAAAGGTTGGGAAAATTACAGAGAACCAGGGTGATAAGGTGTACCATGGAGTCTTTGAGTTGGTAAAATAATGATAATGCTTCAAACGTCCATGCAAATTTAGGTAGTTTGAGGATATCGGTTAATGGTGACGCTATACGAGCGTAAGTCTTGACAAAATGTCGATAATACTCGGTAGATCCAAAAAGACTCGTAAAGTAGTCATGGAATTCGGGGTCGGCCAAGATTGAATAGCAATTAATTTTTTCGGTTCGACACGTACACCTTCTGCCGAAATAAGGTGACCCAAAAAAGGAAGTTTAGAAGCTCCAAAAATGCAATTGGATTGCATGGTACTAATTGTTCATGAGAGTTTCCAATACAAACTCCAAGGTGGATAATATAGACGAGTATGTCATCAAAGAAAACCAAGACAATACGTCGCACAACCGGTCGAAAGAGGTCATTCATGGCGGATTGAAAGGTGGATGGCGCGCTTGTAAGCCGAAAGGCGTTATAGAATTCACAATGGAACCTACATATTTATGTGATTGTAACATCTATATTTGTGAGACTGGTTATAAATTGTTGTGAGTGGAGAAAAGAGAAAAAGAGAAAAAATGACTATTCATCAGTAAATTTTGAGGAGATACTGTTCACCTCTATAAATTTTTAATATTTTTTTAAAGTGGTTGTTAGTGGAGGAGAGAAAAATTATAATGATAAAAATATAAAAAATATTAATTAATTTAAATGAGAGAGAAAAGGTAGTGTTCTTAGTGTAATTATAAAGATGGGGTAAGAGATTTGATTGTGAATGCTTTTAATAAGAATTCATAATGTCCAACAATCGTACGAGACGCGGTCTTAGCAATGTCAACGGGCGCAACACGAATTTTATGATAGCCAAAGCATAAGTCGAATTTTATGATAGCCAGTTCATCATAGGATGTGTCCAACAACCAACGAACCCAACGCTGGTAAATAGCTGAATATGGTCGTCTGGATAAGATTAACCGCTGAACTTTCCAACGTTTGGCAGGAGTTCCGCCTTCTCCAATAGGGCTAAGGTGATATCTGAAATGAAGTTAGATTCTTCTGGGGATGCAGCCAACTTGTAGACTAGGTTGTAGTTGTGCTTCGTAGCTGGGTTGTACACCACCCGGGCACGTGGTTTATACGCCGTGTGCTTCTCTTATATTCGGTTGAATACACTTGAGCTATACACTTGAGCTATCTCCCTCCTGGTATGTAGTGTCGGACTCACATGTTTATGTATCCCAGTCATTGAGTATAGTACGGTGGGGACCTAGGCTATCATGGACGAATGTTCTATTGCGTAGGTGTTCATATTATGTGTCATCATGTTTACCTGTGCCGGTTCGTGTATCGCACATAGTGCTAGCGTTGTAGTAACAGTCATGATAATGATTGTGTTGATATCCGCCTGCTCGGCCAGCTATAACCTGAGATGGTGTGCGGTGGCGTGGCGGAGAGTTGTAATCCAGAATTCTTGGAGTTGGTTGCCCAAACGGTTGTTGTTGCGTGGTAGTCTACTGTCACACCCCAACCGATGGCGGAAATATCGGGGCGCGACACTAAGCGAAACAGATTGTCCAAGAGAAATCCATAACACTAGAATTACCGAATATTTTAACATCATGTCCCATACCACAATATATCAGGTAAAAATAGTAAATACAGACATTGTTTTCTCAAAGACAATTATAAGGCTGTTCCGACAACTCAGATTTTATATTGTTCGTTTCTAGACTCTCCTAAGCTCAATTCCATGAAAGCAAGCAAGCATCCTAAGCATTCAAACACCTATCACATACGTTAAAATAGGGGTCAATACACATAGTGTAAAGGTGAGCATACAAGTTTAATAGTATAATAGTAGCGAAAGCGAGTTTACGCATGACCAACATGTAACATGTATAATGTGAAGCAAGTAAGTTATCGACAATGAAATATGCACAGACGTCACTGCGAGTTGTAGAATGCGCAACATATATCACCACTGTGACATGTGAGAAAAACCCATAACAACCCCTGTCCACGATAGGTGCTGAGTCCAAACTATAGTACTATCGTTGCTAAGGTGTCAGGAAACAATCACTGTGTAAACATAACATACAAGCATTCATCGAGTAACACGTATAACATGCAGTAACGGTTAGCGTATAAAAGTGTTTGCGTTGTGTGATCGATGTGATTTGATATAAGTAACGTATGTAACACCCAAAAGTGCTTAAAACAGATAGTGCTTAATAACTAAACACTCTCTTAGATTGAAGGGAGCCCTGAGAGATTAGCCTGAACAGTTAACGATAGCATAAGCTAATGAGCGGCGTGTTAAACGCTGAAGAGTGAACCAAGTGACGAATGGTTATCCGATCGGATGACAATCCGAACGGATGGTCATTCGATCGAATTACAATTCGTTCGGATGGCCATTCGGTCGGACTAACATTCGTTTGGGATGGATGTGTTTGTGTATGATGTGACTTTGAAGTTTTCGTTGTAACATTTTAAAATCAGAGAAGTATCTCTACCTTTCAGGTCGTTTAATCGGAGAGCGATCCGTCCGGTGAGACACTTCAGAGAACAAGTTTTCAGCAGGATTGTCATTCAATCGGATGGTTTTCCGACCAGATGGCAATCCGTTAGAAACCGATGATCTTTGAAAATTTGATAAAAAGTTTAAGTGTTGGAGACCAAGTACAACCAGATCGGATTGTCGTTCGATCGGATGGCAATCCGATCGGACGGCAATCCATCCCACGACCTGATCGTTTTGAAAACTTGAATATTTTGTTAAGTTTGAAAAGTTTGCGGTTTGATTGAGACGGTATGACAACGTGGTGAACAACAGAAACCCCACCAAGTCCAGATTATCTGATCGGATAGGAATCACCCTAGTCTGATTAGTTAACTGTTCGTGACGGTTTGTTCATGTTCAACCCGAAATCGGTTGTCTTTTTTATAGGAATTAGATCTCGGAACGACACTTCACTAGGAAATGAGTGGAAGGCCTGAAGGAGTTCCGATTCTATCGGTTTTGAGTGCATTGAGTGTAAAAAGAGTTGAAAGAAAAGTTATGTCAGCATCTTTCAATCCTTCTTCTCTTGAAATTGTTTAGATCTATGCGAAAATAGTGTTTAATCATGTGGAAATCATGTAGATCTGAGTTGTTCTTGGTGGGATGAGGCCCAACCTTGGAGTTCACAAGAATCCCATGATGACATCATTCTAGAACAACTCAAATCCGCTGATTTCACGGTTAACAGTGAAGATTCAAAGTTGAAAATGATGAAGAAGTGTGTGTAGATGATAGATGTACAATATTTGAGTTGAAAACTTACAAGAATTGCGAGAAATCGAAGGAAAAGAGCGCTGGAAGCGCTAGTCGAACGAGAGAGCTGTCACATCACTGTTGGTAATGTGACAGGGGGTATTTATAGGTTTCCAAAAGAGGAAAGGTGTGCGCAGGTAACTGATCGGATGGCCATCCGATCGGATGGTCATCCGTACGTATGACCATTCGATCGAATGGTCATTCGATCGAAAGGCTGCCGCGAGTTGGTTTTTGTGTTTTCATTTCGTGCGTTGAGCGTTGCGATGCGTTTCGAGTTAGCGATGCGATATTATTACCCATTAATTACATAAATAACCTAACTACTAAATACCATAAATATAAACCTTAAATCTCGAGTTTGCGATGAGATTGCGTTGCGATAGAGTTGCGATTGCGATTAATCACATCAACATAAACATAACATGCACAAGTAACACATAATAGCACACACACGTAAAACAATATCCATAACCTATAATTCGAGTTGCGATGCGATAGCGATGATAAGTCATTAGCAACTAAATTGCGATTAAATAGCGATTCATTAACAAGTACTCCACATAATACAACTAAAGCGAATTAAAACAGGGTATCGATACTAGTCGTGAAGTACAATTCAATAATTAAGCAATAAGTGGCAGATCATAATTAGCAACATTTTCTTCTTTTGACTTTGACTTTGACTTGTACTTTGACTTCCAAAATGCGAGTTGTTACAGCCTCCCCTACTTTAGGAAATTTCGTCCCGAAATTTAAGAAGCAGGCATAACAAACAGTTGCGGGTACTTCGCCTTCATGTCGCTTTCGAGTTCCCAGGTGAACTCGGCGCCGCACTTGCCTTCCCAGCGAACCTTCACAATGGGAAGCGTGAGCGTCGGAGTACCTTGGTTTCTCAGCCCATGATCTCAACAGGCTTCTCCACGAAGTGTAATGTTTCGTCCACTTGTAGATCCTCAAGAGGGACATGTAATTCCTGGTCGGCTAGACACTTTTTGAGGTTCGAAACGTGGAAAGTTTGGTGGACATTACTAAGTTCCTCTGGTAGTTCGAGTCTGTAGGCCACTTTGCCAATCCTTTCCAGAATTTTAAAGGGTCCAACATATCGAGGCGCGAGCTTTCCTTTCTTTCCGAATCTGATCACCCCCTTCCATGGTGCAACCTTTAGGAGTACGTGATCGCCAACGTCAAATTCAAGGGGCTTGCGGCGTCTATTGGCGTAACTTTTCTGACGACTCCGAGCTTTCAGTAGATTGTCTCGAATTTGGAGGATTTTGTCAGTCATTCTTGCAATAACTCAGGGCCGAATTTGCGCATCCCCGATCTCGTGCCATACAATAGGTGATCGACATTTTCTTCCGTATAATGCCTTAAATGGTGCCATTTGGATGCTAGAGTGATAACTGTTATTGTACGAGAATTCGACTAAAGGTAAATGGGAATCCCAATTACCATCAAAATCTATGACACAGGAGCGAAGCATGTCTTCGAGGGTACGAATCGTGCGTTTAGTCTGACCGTCGGTCTAGGGATGGAAAGCAGTACTAAGATTGATAGTAGTACCGAGAGCAGATTGAAACATTTCCCAAAGACGCGAGGTGAATCGACGATCGCGATTAGAGATGATATCACGAGGCGTCCCGTATCGACAAATAACTTCGTCGGTATAGATTCGAGCTAATTGTTTTACCTTGTAGTCTTCCCGTATCGGTAGAAAGTGAGCGGATTTGGTAAGACGGTCAACGATAACCCAGATGTTGTCATGACCTGATGGCGTGCGCGGGAGTTTCGTTATGAAATCCATAGCTATACTCTCCCATTTCCACATTGGGATCTCGGGTTGTACGAGTAAGCCAGAGGGGCGTTGATGATCAGCCTTGACCTTGGAACAAGTCAGGCATTTCGAAACATAGATAGCGATATCCATCTTCATGCCCGGCCACCAGTACTGGTAACGCATGTCCTGGTACATTTTATCGGCACCGGGATGAATAGAATACCTGGATTTGTGAGCTTCGTCTAACAGAATCTGTCCGAAATTGGTACGCTTGGGAATCCAAATTCGGTCTAGATAATGGAATATACCATTCGATTTATTCACCAGTTGTTCGCCATTATTGATGATCCTTTCCTTCTTCAAAGTGCATTCGGTAAAACAAGCATGTTGGGCGTCACATATAAGAGCTTCGAGATTGTGCTGGGCTTGAGTATTACGAATGCTATACAAATAGCTTCGTCGACTGAGAGCATCAGTGACGACGTTTGCTTTGCCTGGGTGGTAACGAATCTCACAATCGTAATCGTTGAGGGGTTCAACCCATCGGCGTTGACGCATATTCAGCTCTTTCTGGTTAAAGATGTGTTGTAGGCTCTTGTGGTCGGTGAAGACCGTACACTTGGTACCGTAAAGGTAGTGTCGTCAAATCTTCAACGCAAAAACAACTGCACCAAGCTCGAGATCATGGGTTGTATAGTTCTTCTCGTGGATATTGAGCTGTCGAGAAGCGTACGCAATAACCTTGTTCCATTGCATGAGAACACAACCAAGACCGAGGTTAGAGGCATCGCAGTAGACTACGAAATCATTGTTTCCATCGGGCAGTGAGTGCACGGGTGCATTACAAAGCATAGCTTTGAGAGTTTGAAAGGCCTCCTCTTGTTCGGTTCCCCAAACAAAAGATTTGTCTTTATGGGTAAGCGAGGTAAGCGGTACGGTGATTTTCGAGAAGTCAGCGACGAATCGGCGATAGTAACCCACCAATCCGAGAAAAGAACGAACTTCGGACGGGTTTCCGGGTGTAACCCAACTCTTAACAGCTTCGATCTTCACAGGATCGACATGAATGCCTTGACTATTGACTATGTGACCGAGGAATTGAACCTCCTCCAGCCAGAATTCACACTTGGAGAACTTGGCATAGAGACGGTTTCCCTGGAGTAGTTCAAGAACCAAACGTAGAGGTTGCGAGTGTTCGGTTTTTGACTTTGAATAGATCAGGATATCATCGATGAACACGATGATGAAACGGTCGAGAAAGGGTTTACACACGCGATTCATTAGATCCATAAAAACTGCGGGAGCGTTAGTCAAACCAAAAGGCATAACTACAAAATTGTAATGACCGTATCGGGTTCGAAAAGCGATTTTAGGTATATCTTCCTCCTGAATTTGTAACTGGTAATAGCCTGAGCGTAGATCGATCTTCGAAAAACATGTAGCACCTTGTAGCTGATCAAATAAATCATCGATTCAGGGCAGAGGATAGCGATTCTTGATAGTCAGCTTATTCAACTCCCTATAGTCGATGCACATCCGGAACGATCCATCCTTTTTTTACGAAAAGGATAGGCGCGCCCCAAGGAGAAGTGCTAGGGCGAATGAAGCCTTTATCAAGTAGTTCCTGGAGCTGACTCGAGAGTTCGCGCATTTCAGAAGGAGTGAGATGATAAGGCGCTCTAGCAACATGATTTTCTCCAGGAATGAGGTCGATTCGAAAATCAATATCACGAGTGGGAGGTAAACTAGGTAAATCATCAGGAAAGACGTTAGGAAACTCACGAACCACAGGCACCTTGTCTATTGCCTTAACTTCCTTTTCCTCCGCTACTATGATATGTGCCAAGAAAGCTTGGTATTCCTTGCGGAGATACTTACCAGCTTGGACACACAACATGAGTTGTAACTTCTTCGAAGCGACTTCGCCATAAACACACAATTGATCACCGTTCGCGAGAGAGAAACGAATCATTTTATCAAAGCAAACAATTTCAGCATGATTCTCCCGAAGGAAACCCATACCTACTATGACATCAAAGCTACCAAGTTGCATTGGGATAAGATTGATCGGGAAAACGTGACCATTGAGATCAAGAGTACAGTCACGCAGAACGGAACTAACAGTGACGGTTCTTCCAGTGGCAACTTCTACGTCGAATGTTGATGGGAGGTTAACGCGTCTACGGTTTAGGAGCCTTTCGAATTCGAACGATACAAAACAGTTATCGGCTCCAGTATCAAATAAACACGAGGCATATATACCATTTACAACAAACGTACCATTGACAACGTTGTTGTCTGCCTGAGCCTGACGGGTGTTGATGTTGAAGACTCGCCCGTGGGCTGCTTGCTGTGCTGGCTGCTGCAGCTGCTGTTGGGTGCTATTGCGGTGCTGGCTGCTGCCGCTTGTGGTTCTTGCTTAACCACTATGTTGGGGCAGACATTTGCGAAGTGGTTGGGATCACCACACGCAAAGCAAGTTCTTGCGTGAGCAGGAGCTGCTTGCTGTCCTTGTGGAGCTGGTAGAGTAGGGGCTTGAGCTTGAACTGGTTCTTGGCGAGGACTAGTACGGCAGTTAGCGGTGAAGTGGTCGTTCAGGTTGCAGTGAACACAAAACCGGCATGCGATTCCAACCGGGTGATGATAGGTACAAGTAGGGCAGAGCGGGTGTGGTCCAGCTTATGCATGCTTGGTGGGTTTGCGGTTGCGGTTGGGCAGGCACGGCTTGGAGTGGAGTGGCAGTTACTGCACAGTTCTTGTTCCTAGAGCCGTTGTTCTTTCTCTTGCGGTGGGAGGACTTTGAAGATTGCGATGTGACGGTTTCAGCGGTGGGAACAGCGATGACTTGGTGTAGATTCTTGGAGGCTTTATCAAAACAACCAGCCCTGACTCGCTTATCGTTGATCTTAGCAGCGAGCAGGTAGGTTTCCTCAATAGTTGTCATTTTCGCGGCTTGAATGAAGTCTGTAACACAATCCGGCAGAGCGCGAATATACTTCTTGATCGTAATCTCGGGGGTAGTAACTTGACTTGGGCAGATGAAACTTAGCTGCTTGAAGCGAGCAGTTAAACCAGCGTTGTCTCCGTCATCCTGCTTGATATGCCAGAACTCGTCCTCTAGCTTTTGGAGTTCGTGGGGAGGGTAGAACTCTTGCATCATGATGTCCTTCAACTCGTCCCACGTCAGCCCAAATGCTGCATCGTTCCCTCGTTTGTTTCTCTCGGCAGTCCACTAATCCAGAGCCCGGGATTGGAAGACGCCGGTGGCGTTAACAGT
This sequence comes from Helianthus tuberosus, assembly GCA_030545235.1. Taxonomy (NCBI): domain Eukaryota; kingdom Viridiplantae; phylum Streptophyta; class Magnoliopsida; order Asterales; family Asteraceae; genus Helianthus; species Helianthus tuberosus. Next base: position 86,719,041 of record CM060372.1, on the reverse strand, counting down.
GCGAAGGTTTTTCGGACCGCCACTCTGGCGCAGGGTGACTTCGATCGAATCAAACCATTGAAACATGGCCGTAGGCCCATCTTCGCCGGTAAATTCTTTGGGTCCGCATGCTTTGAACTGCTTAAAGCTAAAAGTTGCCTTAGGATTATCAGTCCTGGATTCTTCCGAGGACTTGCTAGCGTTTTCGTTCAGCTCGCTAACAATTTGCGGAATGACTTTCACCATCTGCTTGGCGACTAGTGCAGCGATGCGTTTGTCTTCGTGATTCCGTCGAGCTGAGCGAGCAGTGTCTGATCCGAATGATGACATTGTCTGCAAACAGACATCATCACATGACTCAAACACAGTTTCGATTAAGTTGAGTATAGTCTACTATTTCACCTAAAACTACTTTATAAAGCGCAGGAACACATCAGGGCATAAAATCACATACGCACAAAATCCACAGAATCACATAAGCACAGATTCACATAAGCACGTAATCTACATAGGCACGAAAGCATGTATTCAACTATATTTTGCACGTATTGACCTACATATATTGCACGTATTCACCTATCTTTCACAGCGACGTAAGGTGATCGAGTATTGCGGGCGCGATTAGCGAGTAGCGATTGCGAATAACACAAGCGATTTGTTAGCGTATTGGGATAGATGTGTAGTGTGAGTTGATCAAAGAGAACGGCGAAAAACGAGTGAATTACCAAAAATCGAAGCATAATAACACATAAAATTCACATAAAATTGATAAACCTCCGAGTCGGCGGTGGCGAATTTCCAGAATCGAAACATATAAAATCGAAGAGAGATTGTCTAGGTACGAGACATCGACTACCCAAAGTGATTCGACTGCTCTCAAGGACTTTGGGAGCACATTTTTCCTTAGTGGGCTGTGCTCTCGCCTCAATCCGGGCGATCGGCACTCATCCATTTAGCCATTACGTGACCCTAGTCGTTGGAACCCGTCGAGGCTTTGGTGAGAGTTTTGTAAAACCAAAATAGAGAGCGGAACAAGTCATCATGGTTTGGGTTTCACCCCTGACTTAACGACTGCATTCCTGTTTGTGTGATAGAATCACGAGATAGATAAGGAGAATCGCGTCGAAGTATGGATTTCACTCCAACTTCAACGCAAATTCTCGTGTTGATAGTAAAAATAGTGTGTCGAACGAGTGATTTGGTCGAAAGTTTGCGGTTTTCACACCTAATCCCAACCAGATCATCCGTTTGTGTGGGTGTCCAGCCATAGGAAAGGCTGGTCTTGCGCAGAACTGTAGTATGCGATGTTCGCGCAACAGTGTAGTGTACAGCGAGTGCGAAGCGAGGATATCAAGCAAGCTCGTGCAAAGCCCCTACCGGGCATGCACAAGTTGGTATGTTGGTACTAAACTATAGACTATGTCGTTTCTAAGACATCGACCCGGACTAGGTCTAGTCTTGCCTAATTCCCTATATTTATGGCTCTAATACCAATCTGTCACACCCCAACCGATGGCGGAAACATCGGGGCGCGACACTGAGAGAAACAGATTGTCCAAGAGAAACCCATAACACTAGAATTACCAGATATTTTAACATCATGTCACATACCACAATATATCATGTAAAAATAGTAAATACAGACATTGTTTTCTCAAAGACAATTATAAGGCTGTTCCGACAACTCAGATTTTATAATGTTCGTTTCTAGACTCTCCTAAGCTCAATTCCATGAAAGCAAGCAAGCATCCTAAGCATTCAAAAACCTGTCACATACGTTAAAATAGGGGTCAATACACATAGTGTAAAGGTGAGCATACAAGTTTAATAGTATAATAGTAGCGAAAGCGAGTTTACGCATAACGAGCGTGTAACATGTATAATGTGGAGCAAGTAGGTTATCGACAATGAAATATGCACAGACATGACTGCGAGTTGTAGAATGCGCAACACATATCACCACTGTGACATGTGAGAAAAACCCTTAACAACCCCTGTCCACGACAGGTGCTGAGTCCAAACTATAGTACTATCGTTGCTAAGGTGTCAGGCAACAATCACTGTGTAAACATAACATACAAGCATTCATCGAGTAACACGTATAACATGCAGTAACGGTTAGCGTATAAAAGTGTTTGCGTTGTGTGATTGATGTGATTTGATATAAGTAACGTATGTAACACCCAAAAGTGCTTAAAGCAAAAAGGGATCGAGTATACTCACAGATAGTGCTTAATAACTAAACACTCTATTGGATTGAAGGGAGCCCTGAGAGATTAGCCTGAATAGTTAACGATAGCATAAGCGAATGAGCGGAGTGTTAAACGGTGAAGAGTGAACCAAGTGACGAATGGTCATTCGATCGGATGACAATCCGAACTGATGGTTATTCGATCGAATGACAATCCGTTCGAATGGCCATCCGTTCGGATGGCCATTCGGTCGGATTGACATTCGTTTGGGATGGATGTGTTTGTGTATGATGTGACTTTGAAGTTTTCGTTGTAGCATTTTAAAATCAGAGAAGTATCTCTACCTTTCAGGTCGTTCGATCAAACGGTCGTTTGATCGGAGAGCGATCCGTCCGGTGAGACACTTCTAAGAACAAGTTTTCAGCAGGATTGTCATTCGATCGGATGGTCTTCCTATCGGATGGCAATCCGTTAGAAATTGATGATCTTTGAAAATTTGATAAAAAGTTCAAGTGTTGGAGTCTGTATGCCCAAGACACATATTAGATTGATGTGGCTAGTAAGTTATGATCCAAGTCGAGTCATACCCAAATACAAGCTAGACAAACACTTATACTATTTATTTGTGATATGATCAAACAATAAATATTAACACTTACAATATTTAGAAATTGGTTTTCTAAATAATTACACTTAAGAAACTAATAAATTATATGGATAATTTATTTTGAGAGAATATTTTATTTTGTTATTTAATGGGTCAAATAACATTTTAAAAGGTTGTATAAACTCTTGCATTTATGTAGTGATGTATTTATAAAAGTTATAAATATATATATATATATATATATAAACCAAGACTTAAATTTTATAAAAGAAATTTATTTTTTTTATAAAATAAAGCTAGGTCGCCCCCCCTCATGGGAACTCACAAAAATGTTTTGGTCCAACGAACTCTCATGCACTTGCATGTGTAAGAAGCATGGTTATTGGCCAAAAAGGAGGTGCACATCTCTCATGGTTTTAAAAGGATTTTAGATGGCAAAAATCAAGTGCAAGACTAGTAATTTTACTCTCTAAAAATCGGCCATCATAGGGTATTCTCAGGTTTTCGGTTTTGATTCAAGTGTTAGAAATCCTAGCTAAACTCGTGTTGTTTGTTGGAAGCTTGGGGTATACAAGCTTGAGGTCTTCTACTCTTGAAGGCAACGGTTCAAGAAACATCATCCATTTCATGATCCTATTACTCCAAGAAGGTAGTTTTCTAAACATCCTATGGTTGTGTTTGGTAGTATGCATGTTCATATTTGGATCCGGGTTTTGGGATTTTGCATATAAATGATTTTATATCTTAAAAGTAACATGTTTTAAATATTATTTCCGCTGCATTTTTATTTCATATGGATGAAATTGCTTTGATAAACATGTTAAAATCCCATCAATGGCATCTAGAGCCGCTTATATGAGTGCATGCTTCAATAGATTAAAAATTTCGGGTTTCGGGTTTGAATAAAACCCTATTGCCGAAAATTTTAACATGGTTATCCCTTTGTTTTTCAAGATTATTTTCTTACATGTATAAAGGAATCTTGAAAAATTATTTCATATGGATGATTTGTTTGTTTGGACAAAACTTACCTCTTCGGTTTTAGGACATAACCGAAAATGGTTATAAAAGGGAACCATTTTTTTATGCTTCTTGAAATTAATATATATATATATATATATTTAGATATATATTTTGGTGCATATAACCTAGCCATGACCTTGTGTTGAATGATTGTGTTGTGATTTATTTTATTAATTATTCAATGGGTTGTAATAATTATTATTTTGTTCTTTCATTTGTAAGATATGTAATTTATTTATTTTTCATTTGGCATGTAAAATAAATAAATTATGTGCATTTTATTTTACTAGAAAAAAAAGTATTAGGATATATTTTGTAAAAGAAGATGCACACAAAAAATGCGGTTTTGGTTTGGGCATATTCGGTCCAAAGAACTTCGTGGTTCTCAACGGGATTTTAAGCCGATAACCAAAACATATTTTTGAAGTCCAAAGGAGTTTGGAGCTGAATATATAAGACTTTTGGAAGCTCAAAGAAGGTGGAGAAATCACAACACAAGAAGGAGACTTGAAGCATTTGGATGCGGGATCAAGTGGGAGTTCAACGACACATCGCTTGTGTCATTTTTCACCCCTTAGGAAGGACCTTTTGGCACACTTGTTTCGGCTAACAAGTGTTGTCAAAATAGTTGGCTATGGTTATGCACCTATTGTTATGTATGTTATGCCTGTGTGGTTGTTTGTTTTGTTGTTTAGATAATATGTAGATATGCATGACTTAACAAACTAATAATCAACAAGCGTAAAATTGGTTCTTGACAAAATCATTAAAATGTTTAATAAAGGTTTTATTAAAAATTAATGATTTTATAATAAAATGGGTTTTATTAAAACGAACCTTGAAAATTTGTTTTCACTAAAATACCATTGATTTGAATGCATGCAAATGTATGGTACATAATATTTTCTAAACTAGAATTTTGAAATATTGAAAACCCTTTTATAAAACAAGTCAAACACCATCCTTTTATACAACACTCGAAACACTTGGGAACTCTTATTGTGGGATAAAGGTCACCTAACCACATTTGAGGGAACTTGTATGTTCAAGGTGAGTTTACCATGTTTGTGGGATAAAGGTCACCTAACCACTTATGTGTATAAACTCACATGTGTGTGTAAGTTGGACGACTTGATTTGGAAACCATGAACTTAGGGTCACCGAAGCATGGGGAACAAAGGTGTTGATGGGATTAAACATGCCAACTAAATATAAAGATGTTTAACCGATCCCAAATGGCTAGAAATTGCAAAGAGTTGCAATTGTCAAACGTTGACTACCTTGTTAATTTAAATAGAGGGATAAAGGTCACCTAACCAATATTTAAATGTAACGTTGGATTCTAGATTTTAATTATTAATTTTCTTTAAGACACAAAAGGGTATTAATGATTAAAATATAATAATATCGAAAATACTAAAATTGAACTTGTTAAATTTTGTAGATGGCCGCTAACAATGCAAACCCAATTAACCAAACCGTCTGAAACCTATCACTAAGAACCATCCTTGAAAAGGATCGTCTCAACCATAACAACTTCATGGATTGGTTTCGAAACTTGAGAATCGTTCTCAAGCAAGAGAAGATATCCTATGTGTTGGACGATCCTATTCCCGATGAACCTAACGTGGAAGATGTGGAAGCCTACAACGATTGGGTTAAGTATACCAAGGACTCCATGCAAGCCTCATGCCTCATGTTGGGAACTATGATTCCCGGAATTCAAAAGGATTTTGAACATCACGGGGCATACGACATGATTACCCAGTTAAAGGAAATGTTCTTGCGACAAGCAAGGGTAGAATGCTTCGAAACTATTCGAGAGCTTCATGCATGTCGAATGGAGGAAACCCAATCGGTATCATCTTATGTCCTTAAGATGAAAAGCCACATTGATCGCCTCGAAAGGCTAAATTGTCCCGTCTCTAAAGAGTTGGCTACGGATTTGAACCTCGACTCTTTAACAAAGAAATTTGAAAGCTTTGTAATGAATTACAACATGAATGGATGGGACAAGAGCATTGGTGAACTTCATGCAATGCTTAAAACGGCCGAAGCAGGAATGGGCAAAAAGGCTTTACCCGTCCTAGCTATCAATGAAGGAGGCAACAAGAAGAGGCCCCACCCCGACTCTAAAGCAAACTATGCTAAAAGAAAGGGACACATCAAAGGAAAGGGAAAGGGAAAAGCTAAAGCAGAACCCGCCAAACCAAAAGAGAAGAAGCAAAAGGTTGCTACGAATGACCCATGTTTTGAATGTGGTGAGATAGGACATTGGAAGAGAAATTGTCCGACCTATCTCAAAGAGTTGAAAAACAAGAGGGATGCAGGGCAAACCTCAGGTACTATCTTTATGATACATGTTGAGCTTAATGTTATTTCTTCTAGCACATGGGTACTAGATACCGGATGTGGAACTCATATTTGCAATTCGTTGCAGGGGTTCAAAAGAAATAGACATTACAAGAAGGGAGACGCTAGTCTCTTTATGGGCAACGGAGCAAAAGTTGAAGTCGAAGCTCAAGGAGACTACGTTTTAGAGCTTCCAAGTGGTTTGGAAGTTATTTTGAAGAATGTTTTATATGCTCCTAGTTTGACTAGGAACATAATTTCTGTTTCCCTTTTGAGACAATGTGGTTTTAAATTTGAATTTGTTAACCAAGACATTTATGTTTCTATGAATGATGTGTTTTATTTTAAAGCTATGTCTTTAAATGGTATTTATGAATTAGATCATGATAACGCATCATATGATAGCTCTATGTACCAAGTAACCAACAAGAAACTCAAAATGGATTTGAGTGATTCCTACCTTTGGCATTGTCGCCTTGGACATATAAGCAAGAATCGCATGCATACACTTCAGAAAAATGGTCTTTTGAATACAAATGAAGATAATTCATTTGATGTATGCGAATCTTGTTTACAAGGCAAAATGACCAAGACACCCTTTAATGGAACTTTTGAAAGGGCTAAAGACTTACTAGGTATCATACATTCAGATGTATGTGGTCCTTTTAAGCCGATGACTAGGAATGGTGAAAGATACTTCATTACCTTTATCGACGACTATAGTCGTTATGGTTATGTGTATTTACTAAGGTACAAGGATGAAGCATTTGAAATGTTCAAAGACTTCAAAAGTGAAGTTGAAAATCAACTCAAGAAAACAATCAAAGTCCTTCGCACCGATAGAGGAGGTGAATACCTTAGTGGTGCTTTTCAAGATCATCTTAGGAGTTGTGGGATTATCTCACAACTTACTCCACCTGGAACACTACAACACAATGGTGTGTCCGAAAGGAGAAATCGAACTCTATTAGATATGGTTCGATCTATGATGGCTAGAAGCACATTACCTCTATCGTTTTGGGGTTACACTTTGCTCTCCGCAGTCCGTATACTAAATATGGCCCCAACCAAGAAAGTGGAAAAGACACCTTTTGAAATATGGCATGGAAATCCTCCATCATTATCATTCTTAAGGGTTTGGGGTTGTGATGCTTATGTTAAGCAATACACCCCAAATAAATTGGAAGTCCGATCTGTCACACCCCAACCAATGGCGGAAACATCGGGATGAGACGAAGTGTGAAGATTGCTAGAGACATCATAACGCTATTTGTGACAATATTTAATAAACCGATTTCATTTCTTACTTCATTTGTCAACATTACAAGGAAATCAAACAATATTAAGTTCAAGGGAAATATAATACAACATAATCAAAATTGATACAACGATTAAACCTAAACGTCTATATGTGTATCTAGGCATCAACGCTACTTCATTTCATAGCATCATCGTCCTCAACCTGTAACATGTTTAAAATAAAGTTCAATGCAAAAGCAAAGGCGAGTATACAAGTTTGGTACATACGTATCAAAAGATAAGTTTAAACCATTCCTCATAGCAAACATGTGATTCCAGATAAACAATAAATTTGGCATGTGTCTAACATATCAACCCAAATGAGACGCAAGATGCTCATGACATAACCACAAGTCTACGGGGGGGTCGTCAATCCTATAGCGCTACATATGTCACGGTTAGGCTCGTACGAAGTTAATGATAAGTTCAACACATAAGTTTCACCCAAGTTTAAAGTATCAAGCAATCACGTATACAAGCATGTTATAGGAATGTTCATGTGTTTACGCAAGCGGCCCTTTTCATAGCACATGTCATCATTTCGTTGCTATGAAAAGTCCATAAGTTTATAATTCATGTGTTTACGCAAAATGTTCATGTGTAAGTTTTTTATAAGTAAACATGTTACACCCCAAAAGTGGTAAAAGTAAAGAGGGGAATACGAGTATACTCACAGAACTGCCAAGTCTTCCGATTATTCAAGTGTTGACGAGAGTATGAGATTGGGAGGATGGAACACCGAGGTCACCCTATATGGGCAAACGGAGGTGTAGGAGTGCTTGAAATTATGACGGAGGGTTTGAATTGGAATTTAGAGTATAACTTGTTGATATATATGTACGTATTTATTATACATAGTTTATGTAAAAATTCTGAGTTAAATCCGTCAAGGATATTATACAAGTATTGACAAAAATAAATATAAACTTATGTTTATTGTAATAAAAAAAGTATTTGAATCCGATACGTTTTCATTGGTTCGACTATAATGTATATGTATATATACATTTTAACGAAAATCGGGCAGAGTTTCTTCTGTTTTTGGACGATCCCGACAATTCTAGTTGTCGATATATTTGTGAAAACTCAACAAATAACAACAATATATATAAAAATTCACGTCAAAAGCTTAAATATAATTAAACGTCGAGCGTATCGGTTCAGTTTGTTTTTAACTAGTATACAAAAGATTTATATACAAGTTTCATTACATAAGACCACATAATATTTATATTTTACTCGAAGATATTTATGGTTTACTAGACGTATCGGTTCCAGCTCGATTTGCGTTAATCATAAAATATACAAATACAATAACAAAGTTCACGCTGTTAAGAGATTTTACCGTAACTCGCGTTCGACCCGTGTGACCAGTTGACTGGTTTGACCGAACCCAAAACGAAACCCGAACAGGGATTGTGCCGGGTCTGACCCGACTGAGTCGACCGGGTGGGCTGCTGTTGACCCGAGTTGAATGACTTTGACCGGGTTTGACCCGATCAGAAACTGAACCGGAACGAATGGTGACCGGAGTGGACTGAAGTCGAACGAGACACGACCCGAGAACGAAAGCTGGAACGAAGCCAAATCCAGACTCGATCCTGAGTCACCCGAGCCAACTGAACCAACTTGAATCGAATGAAATCAAAACAAAATCTAAACGGAACCGGGACTGAACCGACTGACCTGCAATGAAAACCAATCGGAGCTGAACCCACCTCATCGTTGCCGCCGCTACAGTGGTCGCGCCACTGTCACCGCCACCGTCTGCTCTCTCTCTCTCTCTCTCTCTCTCGCGCGCGCCGTTGTGAGCCACCACCAGAGCGGTGGTGGTTGGCGGTTCAATCGGACCAGAAACAGTGGGGTGAGGTTGATGGGAAGGGTGTTCGGGTGTGCTGTCGGCTGAGCCGACGCCGTAGCAGATGACTGGCAGGACCGTCGTCCGCCATCGTCGGAGAGGGAAAGGATCGAGTTGCAGGTTGTTAGGAGGTTTGTTTGGGGGAGATGAATGTACAGGAGTTTGTGTGTTTGTGTTTTGAGTTGCAAACAACAGAAGACAGGGAAAACACGTTAGAAGCGGCTGATCTTAAAGTGAAAGGATAGGGTTTTTCACTCTTAAATGTGTAGGGTTTGATTTAGTGAGTTAGGTTTCATGTTTGATTTAGGTGAGATAATAAAAGGATTAAGTGTTCGACCTTGTTTGATGTGAAGACTGTAGCATAGCGGATAAGCTCGTGTGTGATGGGGGTGTTGACCCGGGTTCGAGTCCCGCGGTCTGCATCTTTCTTTTTTATTTAATTCTTTTAAGGACAACTTTTATAATTTAAACCAACTAGGTTGTCAAACGTTGACTACCTTGTTAATTTAAATAGAGGGATAAAGGTCACCTAACCAATATTTAAATGTAACGTTGGATTCTAGATTTTAATTATTAATTGTCTTTAAGACACAAAAGGGTATTAATGATTAAAATATAATAATATCGAAAATACTAAAATTGAACTTGTTAAATTTTGTAGATGGCCGCTAACAATGCAAACCCAATTAACCAAACCGTCCGAAACCTATCACTAAGAACCATCCTTGAAAAGGATCGTCTCAACCATAACAACTTCATGGATTGGTTTCGAAACTTGAGAATCGTTCTCAAGCAAGAGAAGATATCCTATGTGTTGGACGATCCTATTCCCGATGAACCTAACGTGGAAGATGTGGAAGCCTACAACGATTGGGTTAAGTATACAAAGGACTCCATGCAAGCCTCATGCCTCATGTTGGGAACTATGATTCCCGGAATTCAAAAGGATTTTGAACATCACGGGGCATACGACATGATTACCCAGTTAAAGGAAATGTTCCTGCAACAAGCAAGCGTAGAATGCTTCGAAACTGTTCGAGAGCTTCATGCATGTCGAATGGAGGAAACCTAATCGGTATCATCTTATGTCCTTAAGATGAAAAGCCACATTGATCGCCTCGAAAGGCTAAATTGTCCCGTCTCTAAAGAGTTGGCTACGGATTTGAACCTCAACTCTTTAACAAAGAAATTTGAATTGTAATGAATTACAACATGAATGGATGGGACAAGAGCATTGGTGAACTTCATGCAATGCTTAAAACGGCCGAAGCAGGAATGGGCAAAAAGGCTTTACCCATCCTAGCTATCAATGAAGGAGGCAACAAGAAGAGGCCCTACCCCGACTCTAAAGCAAACTATGCTAAAAGAAAGGGACACGTCAAAGGAAAGGGAAAGGGAAAAGCTAAAGCAGAACCCGCCAAACCAAAAGAGAAGAAGTAAAAGGTTGCTACGAATGACCCATGTTTTGAATGTGGTGAGATAGGACATTGGAAGAGAAATTGTCCGACCTATCTCAAAGAGTTGAAAAACAAGAGGGATGCAGGGCAAACCTCAGGTACTATCTTTATGATACATGTTGAGCTTAATGTTATTTCTTCTAGCACATGGGTACTAGATACCGGATGTGGAACTCATATTTGCAATTCGTTGCAGGGGTTCAAAAGAAATAGACATTACAAGAAGGGAGACGCTGGTCTCTTTATGGGCAACGGAGCAAAAGTTGAAGTCGAAGCTCAAGGAGACTACGTTTTAGAGCTTCCAAGTGGTTTGGAAGTTATTTTGAAGAATGTTTTATATGCTCCTAGTTTGACTAGGAACATAATTTCTGTTTCCCTTTTGAGACAATGTGGTTTTAAATTTGAATTTGTTAACCAAGACATTTATGTTTCTATGAATGATGTGTTTTATTTTAAAGCTATGTCTTTAAATGGTATTTATGAATTAGATCATGATAACGCATCATTTGATAGCTCTATGTACCAAGTAACCAACAAGAAACTCAAAATGGATTTGAGTGATTCCTACCTTTGGCATTGTCGCCTTGGACATATAAGCAAGAATCGCATGCATACACTTCAGAAAAATGGTCTTTTGAATACAAATGAAGATAATTCATTTGATGTACGCAAATCTTGTTTACAAGGCAAAATGACCAAGACACCCTTTAATGGAACTTTTGAAAGGGCTAAAGACTTACTAGGTATCATACATTCAGATGTATGTGGTCCTTTTAAGCCGATGACTAGGAATGGTGAAAGATACTTCATTACCTTTATCGACGACTATAGTCGTTATGGTTTTGTGTATTTACTAAGTTACAAGGATGAAGCATTTGAAATGTTCAAAGACTTCAAAAGTGAAGTTGAAAATCAACTCAAGAAAACAATCAAAGTCCTTCGCACCGATAGAGGAGGTGAATACCTTAGTGGTGCTTTTCAAGATCATCTTAGGAGTTGTGGGATTATCTCACAACTTACTCCACCTGGAACACTACAACACAATGGTGTGTCCGAAAGGAGAAATCGAACTCTATTAGATATGGTTCGATCTATGATGGCTAGAAGCACATTACCTCTATCGTTTTGGGGTTACGCTTTGCTCTCCGCAGTCCGTATACTAAATATGGCCCCAACCAAGAAAGTGGAAAAGACACCTTTTGAAATATGGCATGGAAATCCTCCATCATTATCATTCTTAAGGGTTTGGGGTTGTGAAGCTTAAGTTAAGCAATACAACCCAAATAAATTGGAAGTCCGATCTGTCACACCCCAACCAATGGCGGAAACATCGGGATGAGACGAAGTGTGAAGATTGCTAGAGACATCATAACGCTATTTGTGACAATATTTAATAAACCGATTTCATTTCATACTCCATTTGTCAACATTACAAGGAAATCAAACAATATTAAGTTCAAGGGAAATACAATACAACATAATCAAAATTGATACAACGATTAAACCTAAACGTCTATATGTGTATCTAGGCATCAACGCTACTTCATTTCATAGCATCATCGTCCTCAACCTGTAACATGTTTAAAATAAAGTTCAATGCAAAAGCAAAGGCGAGTATACAAGTTTGGTACATACGTATCAAAAGATAAGTTTAAACCATTCCTCATAGCAAGCATGTGATTCAAGATAAACAATAAATTTGGCATGTGTCTAACATATCAACCCAAATGAGACGCAAGATGCTCATGACATAACCACAAGTCTACGGGCGGGTCGTCAATCCTATAGCGCTACATATGTCACGGTTAGGCTCGTACAAAGTTAATGATAAGTTCAACACATAAGTTTCACCCCAGTTTAAAGTATCAAGCAATCACGTATACAAGCATGTTATAGGAATGTTCATGTGTTTACGCAAAAGGCCCTTTTAATAGCACATGTCATCATTTCGTTGCTATGAAAAGTCCATAAGTTTATAATTCATGTGTTTACGCAAAATGTTCATGTGTAAGTTTTTTATAAGTAAACATGTTACACCCCAAAAGTGGTAAAAGTAAAGAGGGGAATACGAGTATACTCACAGAATTGCCAAGTCTTCCGATTATTCAAGTGTTGACGAGAGTATGAGATTGGGAGGATGGAACACCGAGGTCACCCTATATGGGCAAACGGAGGTGTAGGAGTGCTTGAAATTATGACGGAGGGTTTGAATTGGAATTTAGAGTATAACTTGTTGATATATATGTACGTATTTATTATACATAGTTTATGTAAAAATTCTGAGTTAAATCCGTCAAGGATATTATACAAGTATTGACAAAAATAAATATAAACTTATGTTTATTGTAATAAAAAAAGTATTTGAATCCGATACGTTTTCGTTGGTTCGACTATAATGTGTATGTATATATACATTTTAACGAAAATCGGGCAGAGTTTCTTCTGTTTTTGGACGATCCCGAAAATTCTAGTTGTCGATATATTTGTCAAAACTCAACAAATAACAACAATATATATAAAAATTCACGTCAAAAGCTTAAATATAATTAAACGTCGAGCGTATCGGTTCAGTTTGTTTTTAACTAGTATACAAAAGATTTATATACAAGTTTCATTACATAAGACCACATAATATTTATATTTTACTCGAAGATATTTATGGTTTACTAGACGTATCGGTTCCAGCTCGATTTGCGTTAATCATAAAATATACAAATACAATAACAAAGTTCACGCAGTTAAGAGATTTTACCGTAACTCGCGTTCGACCCGTGTGACCAGTTGACTGGTTTGACCGAACCCAAAACGAAACCCGAACAGGGATTGTGCCGGGTCTGACCCGACTGAGTCGACCGGGTGGGCTGCTGTTGACCCGAGTTGAAAGACTTTGACCGGGTTTGACCCGATCAGAAACTGAACCGGAACGAATGGTGACCGGAGTGGACTGAAGTCGAACGAGACACGAACCCGAGAACGAAAGCTGGAACGAAGCCAAATCCAGACTCGATCCTGAGTCACCCGAGCCAACTGAACCAACTTGAATCGAATGAAATCAAAACAAAATCTAAACGGAACCGGGACTGAACCGACTGACCTGCAATGAAAACCAATCGGAGCTGAACCCACCTCGCCGTTGCCGCCGCTACAGTGGTCGCGCCACCGTCACCGCCGCCGTCTGCTCTCTCTCCCTCTCTCTCTCGCGCCGTTGTGAGCCACCACCAGAGCGGTGGTGGTTGGCGGTTCAATCGGACCAGAAACAGTAGGGTGAGGTTGATGGGAAGGGTGTTCGGGTGTGTTGTCGGCTGAGCCGACGCCATAGCAGATGACTGGCAGGACCGTCGTCCGCCATCGTCGGAGAGGGAAAGGATCGAGTTGCAGGTTGTTAGGAGGTTTATTTGGGGGAGATGAATGTACAGGAGTTTGTGTGTTTGTGTTTTGAGTTGCAAACAACAGAAGACAGGGAAAACACGTTAGAAGCGGCTGATCTTAAAGTGAAAGGATAGGGTTTTTCACTCTTAAATGTGTAGGGTTTGATTTAGTGAGTTGGGTTTCATGTTTGATTTAGGTGAGATAATAAAAGGATTAAGTGTTCGACCTTGTTTTATGTGAAGACTGTAGCATACCGGATAAGCTCGTGTGTGATGGGGGTGTTGACCCGGGTTCGAGTCCCGTGGTCTGCATCTTTCTATTTGATTTAATTCTTTTAAGGACAACTTTTATAATTTAAACCAACTAGGTTAGTTTACTAACCTTTAAAATCTAACGGAACTAACTAGATTATTAAAAAGGAATAAATAAATAAATAAACTTTTTAAATTGTAAAGTTAATTAATTTAATTAATTAAACCATGAATCATTTTTATAAAAATTTAAACTGAAAGATTTTCGACGATGCAACGTATTATAATTTTGAAAGAGACCAGCTACTAAAAATAGATTTTCTTAAGACTCGATTTCTAAATTAGGAAAGTCATAAAAATGCGGAGCGTTACAGTCTCCCCTCCTTTAGGAAATTTCGTCCCGAAATTTATTCAGAAGGAAGGCTTGAAAGGGTTTTTGCAATCAGAAGATGATTGTTTAAAATCGAGGTTTTGGAGTTTGCGACAACGGAGAATAATCGAGGTATAAGGGTGAACAATTAATCTAATAAACGATTATGAGTATAAGAATAGCACAAGTATCGGATAGACAAAAGTATCGTGCTAAGAATGAAGTCTCGTCGAGGATAATCGGATATAATGCGTTTGTGAGTTGTTTAAAGTTTGCACAAGGTCCAAAAAGGTTTGTAAAACACTGAATTTCTCGTGGCACGTTTTACGAAAGTTTGGTAACATGGTGAAAACACTTATATATAGGAAGTACCAGCGGCGTATCCACCATGTTTTGACCACATTACGTCTGTTTCGTGTTCGGTGTCATGTTACGTTCCGTGTCTTACCATACACAGTAGTACACTCTATGGTTCTCATGAGCCAATCACTATAATCCCGTGTGCACCCGCGATTATATTGATTGTCGCATGATCCGCATAGCTTGTACTAGGTGTGTATGAATCAGGGTATACATAAATTTGAAAATAAGATTGGTTACGTATAAGAATGTAATATATAAGCAAGTCCATGCTTAAGTATGTATAGGACCCCACGTAAGCGAATCACTCGAATTACGCTTGCGTACGGGTTCAAATGTATGAATCATGAGTATGAATGAAAGTATGAGCATAAGTATAAGTTTAAGTATGAATATGCACGTAAGTATGTGTATCAACATAAAACGTACGAGTAGTATGAGTATACGTCTAAGCATGAAACGTATGAGTATAAGTAAGAACACGATTATAAGTATAAGCATAAAATGTATTGTTATAAATATGAGTGTGAGTATGAATACAAATGATTGCGTATATAGTATTAATTGAAACATAACAAAGCTAAGCAAGTAAAAGTGCTCAAGAGGTTGAGCATGTAAGTACGAACGATATAAATGAAATTGTCACGATGCAACGACTAAACGTGTATGATGATATGCATGTATAGTTGTTTAAACGAAACGTTAAGTTCATCGAATCAAAATTAGATTGAGTTTGGTTTGAAAGGTAGAATATAGTTTACATATGTAAAAGGATATAAAGTACTCATTGGTTAAGCATAATGCATTTTGTAATGAATGGAAATGCTACGTTTGTTTTAAAAGAGTTTACGAAATCCGAAGATGGTCAGTCTCCAAGAAGTCTTCTTGCCCACGTGTTTTGTAAATTGGTGTAGGAAAAAGGTTTTCAATCAAAAGTAAGTTCATTTCATCAAACAAGAAATTATGAATTTAGGAGGTTCTTGTGAAAACGAGGATCCTTAGAAAAGAATTTTAGCAAAAGGACTTAGTGATTGTTAAAAGTTCTAACAAATGATTTGTTGATGTTAAAAAGAGTCTTTGATAAAACGATCATATAACATCCATAAGATCTTATAGGTGTAAAAGAAAGGTTGGTTTGATCCTCCGATTGAGAATGAAAGTCTTTAGTTTGGTGATTTATATCATAAGTGCGTTTTAGTGATTAAGCCGAATATGAAGTTCATGGGCAAGAGATTCCTTGGACCGAATAAATTGATAGGTAGCATTGCGTAAGGTTTGAAAATTTGTGTAGTAAAACGTTTAAGATATATTTAAGAATCTCGTGTATAAGAGTTAAGTGAAAATAGGTTGTAGGATAGAAAGTACGCTTGATAAAACAATGTATTTTGAAATCGTATACGTATGTATTTTGAATAATGATAAAGAATTTAGGTATAAAACATGATCGAGTTTGCATAATAAGATATTTTGAAGAGACGTTTTGGTAATGATCACCTAGGTAAGGGAATCACCCCTAACTCGTTGGTGATGTTGTTTTAAGAAAAGGGGAGTGGGGTTAATTGTCAAGGTAAGGAAATCACTCCTATCTCGATGATATGTCTCCACCTTTCGTTACAAGAAATATGAATTTAAATTATATGAAATCATGTATATGTATAAGTGTATGAAAAGGTTTAGTATGATGTGTGTGTGAGGAGAAAATACTGAAAGTAGATTCGTATTTGAAGGATTGCATCGTATAAAAGAAATAATATAACGTATGTTTGATTAAAATTTGAGATGGTTCCAAAACGGAACGTTGACTAACCAAAGTGGTCGAAAAGTCTTTCGAATTTGAGGAGCATGCTTTGGCCTAATAGGTGAAATACTCTCGCCGACAAGTCGGTTAACGGTATTTACCCTTCCGGTTACTACATGTCCCCAATTCAATTGAAAATTCGAGACTTGGCGGGATTAATGAAAATCAAAGAGTGGAACTAGTCGACAAGGTGCGGGTTTCACCCCTAACTTGGCGATTTAGTATACTAAGTGTGGTTGGTACTCGTCGGGTCAAAAGTTAATTTTGACACTTTGACGAGGGTCCACTAGAATTTGAAATTCGAATTTCTCCATCAAGGTGAGGGTTTCACTCCTAACTTGATGGTGAATTTCGTGTAAAAGGAAAGTAGAAGGATTGAGAGTTATTCACCAAACTGTGGGTTTCACGCCTATTTTGGTAAACTCATCTCTTTTGCATGATACGAGTGTTTGTGAATTTAGAATTGTCGAGTAAAATGTATGAGGAAAAGCGTATGTTGAAGATTACGCAAACAAGTATAAACATGTCAAGAATGGCACAAAAGGATGACATATTAAAACAAATATTAACACATAATAAAACATGTATTAACACATAAGAATAGCATGTCAAGTATGTTACATAAGGATAAACGACACATATGTTTAAAAGGCTCAAAGAGAATGTATAAGAAACACATAAAGTGGCATGCATGTAGTTTCAATTAAAACATAAGAATAAGGCTCTAGAACTATAGACTAGGTAAAAAGCATGGCAATTCTACCTAATTCCCTATAGTTATGGCTCTGATACCAATCTGTCACACCCCAACCAATGGCGGAAACATCGGGATGAGACGAAGTGTGAAGATTGCTAGAGACATCATAATGCTATTTGTGACAATATTTAATAAACCGATTTCATTTCATAATTCATTTGTCAACATTACAAGGAAATCAAACAATATTAAGTTCAAGGGAAATACAATACAACATAATCAAAATTGATACAACGATTAAACCTAAACGTCTATATGTGTATCTAGGCATCAACGCTACTTCATTTCATAGCATCATCGTCCTCAACCTGTAACATGTTTAAAATAAAGTTCAATGCAAAAGCAAAGGCGAGTATACAAGTTTGGTACATACGTATCAAAAGATAAGTTTAAACCATTCCTCATAGCAAGCATGTGATTCCAGATAAACAAGAAATTTGGCATGTGTCTAACATATCAACCCAAATGAGACGCAAGATGCTCATGACATAACCACAAGTCTACGGGCGGGTCGTCAATCCTATAGCGCTACATATGTCACAGTTAGGCTCGTACGAAGTTAATGATAAGTTCAACACATAAGTTTCACCCAAGTTTAAAGTATCAAGCAATCACGTATACAAGCATGTTATAGGAATGTTCATGTGTTTACGCAAGCGGCCCTTTTCATAGCACATGTCATCATTTCGTTGCTATGAAAAGTCCATAAGTTTATAATTCATGTGTTTACGCAAAATGTTCATGTGTAAGTTTTTGATAAGTAAACATGTTACACCCCAAAAGTGGTAAAAGTAAAGAGGGGAATACGAGTATACTCACAGAATTGCCAAGTCTTCCGATTATTCAAGTGTTGACGAGAGTATGAGATTGGGAGGATGGAACACCGAGGTCACCCTATATGGGCAAACGGAGGTGTAGGAGTGCTTGAAATTATGACGGAGGGTTTGAATTGGAATTTAGAGTATAACTTGTTGATATATATGTACGTATTTATTATACATAGTTTATGTAAAAATTCTGAGTTAAATCCGTCAAGGATATTATACAAGTATTGACAAAAATAAATATAAACTTATGTTTATTGTAATAAAAAAAAGTATTTGAATCCGATACGTTTTCATTGGTTCGACTATAATGTATATGTATATATACATTTTAACGAAAATCGGGCAGAGTTTCTTCTGTTTTTGGACGATCCCGACAATTCTAGTTGTCGATATATTTGTCAAAACTCAACAAATAACAACAATATATATAAAAATTCATGTCAAAAGCTTAAATATAATTAAACGCCGAGCGTATCGGTTCAGTTTGTTTTTAACTAGTATACAAAAGATTTATATACAAGTTTCATTACATAAGACCATGTAATATTTATATTTTACTCGAAGATATTTATGGTTTACTAGACGTATCGGTTCCCGCTCGATTTGCGTTAATCATAAAATATACAAATACAATAACAAAGTTCACGCTGTTAAGAGATTTTACCGTAACTCGCGTTCGACCCGTGTGACCAGTTGACTGGTTTGACCGAACCCAAAATGGAACCCGAACAGGGATTGTGCCAAGTCTGACCCGACTGAGTCGACCGGGTGGGCTGCTGTTGACCCGAGTTGAATGACTTTGACTGGGTTTGACCCGATCAGAAACTGAACCGGAACGAATGGTGACCGGAGTGGACTGAAGTCGAACGAGACACGAACCCGAGAACGAAAGCTGGAACGAAGCCAAATCCAGACTCGATCCTGAGTCACCCGAGCCAACTGAACCAACTTGAATCGAATGAAATCAAAACAAAATCTAAACGGAACCGGGACTGAACCGACTGACCTGCAATGAAAACCAATCGGAGCTGAACCCACCTAACCGTTGCCGCCGCTACAGTGGTCGCACCACCGTCACCCCGCCGTCTGCTCTCTCTCTCTATCTCTCGCGCGCCGTTGTGAGCCACCACCAGAGCAGTGGTGGTTGGCGGTTCAATCGGACCAGAAACAGTGGGGTGAGGTTGATGGGAAGGGTGTTTGGGTGTGCTGTCGGCTGAGCCGACGCCGTAGCAGATGACTGGCAGGACCGTCGTCCGCCATCGTCGGAGAGTGAAAGGATCGAGTTGCAGGTTGTTAGGAGGTTTGTATGGGGGAGATGAATGTACAGGAGTTTGTGTGTTTGTGTTTTGAGTTGCAAACAACAGAAGACAGGGAAAACACGTTAGAAGCGGCTGATCTTAAAGTGAAAGGATAGGGTTTTTCACTCTTAAATGGGTAGGGTTTGATTTAGTGAGTTGGGTTTCTTGTTTGATTTAGGTGAGATAATAAAAGGATTAAGTGTTCGACCTTGTTTGATGTGAAGACTGTAGCATACCGGATAAGCTCGTGTGTGATGGGGGTGTTGACCCGGGTTCGAGTCCCGCGGTCTGCATCTTTCTTTTTGATTTAATTCTTTTAAGGACAACTTTTATAATTTAAACCAACTAGGTTAGTTTACTAACCTTTAAAATCTAACGGAACTAACTAGATTATTAAAAAGGAATAAATAAATAAATAAACTTTTTAAATTGTAATGTTAATTAATTTAATTAATTAAACCATGAATCATTTTTATAAAAAAATTAAACTGAAAGATTTTCGACGATGCAACGTATTATAATTTTGAAAGAGACCAGCTACTAAAAAAATAGATTTTCTTAAGACTCGATTTCTAAATTAGGAAAGTCATAAAAATGCGGAGCGTTACACGATCCACCAAGTGTATCTTTGTAGGATATCCTAAAGATGATATAGGATATTATTTCTACGATCCAACCGAGCAAAAGGTATTTGTTGCTCGAAAGGGTAAGTCCTTAGAAGCTAAGTTCTTTATGGAAGGAACTAGTGGTAGAACAGTGGAACTAGAGGAGGATCAAGAACCACAAGATGATACATGTTTGGTTGATACTAGCGCTCAACAAGAGGTTGTTGAAAACGATCAAGAGGTTGATCAGTACGCACAAAATGTTCGTAAATCTGGTAGAATTAGTAGTCCACCTGAAAGATATGGATTTTTCATGGATGGATGCTACGTGGTAGATTCAGATGAACCAACCACATACCATGATGCAATGTCAAAATCCTATTGTGACAAATGGCTTGAAGCCATGAACATAGAGATGCAATCCATGTATGACAACCAAGTTTGGGAATTGGTTGTGCCACCACTTAACTCTAAAGTAGTTGGAAGTAAGTGGGTTTTCAAGAAGAAAACAGATATGCATGGTAACTTGGATACTTATAAAGCAAGACTTGTAGCAAAAGGTTTCACTCAAACTCAAGGGATTGATTATGATGAGACCTTCTCGCCTGTGGCAATGCTAAAGTCAATCAGGATATTATTTGCCATAGCTGCATATTATGACTATGAGATCTGGAAATTGGATGTCAAAACGGCTTTTCTTAATGGATATCTTGATGAAGATGTCTATATGGTTCAGCCTGAAGGTTTTGTCAATCCAAAACATCCTGACAAAGTATGCAAGTTAAAGAAATCAATCTATGGATTGAAACAAGCATCTAGAAGTTGGAATCACCGTTTTGATGAAGAAATTAAGAATTTTGGATTCATCAAGAACGGCGATGAAGCTTGTGTGTACAAGAAAGCTAGTGGGAGCATCATCACTTTCTTAGTACTGTATGTTGATGACATTCTACTATTTGGGAATGACATTACAACCATGGAAGGTGTAAAAGCTTGGCTTGGAAGTTGTTTTTCCATTAAGGATCTTGGTGAAGTCGCCTACATTCTGGGAATAAAGGTCTATAGGGATAGACCAAGGCGCTTGATAGGTTTAAACCAAAGTGCATACATTGACAAAGTCTTGAATAGGTTCCAAATGGAGAACTCTAAGAAAGGTTTTGTACCTATTCAAAAGGGGACAATATTGAATACATCTCAATGTCCAAGCTCAAAGGATGAGCAAGAGAAAATGAAAGGAGTCCCATATGCGTCTGCTATAGGATCCATCATGTATGCAATGATATGCACCAGACCGGACGTCTCATGCGCCTTGAGCATGACGAGTAGATACCAGCAAAATCCAGGTAACAGTTATTGGAAGGCTGTTAAGTGCATATTAAAATACCATAGAAGGACTAAGGATATGTTTTTAATATATGGATCTGGCGAGGAGGAACTCGTTGTAAAGGGTTACACGGATGCGAGTTTCCAAACCGATCGAAGTGATTCTCGATCGCAATCGGGATATGTCTTCATTTTAAATGGTGGAGCAGTCTCTTGGAAGAGCTCAAAACAAGACGTGGTAGCATTGTCCACTACAGAATCAGAATACATCGCTGCTTCATTGGCAGCCCAGGAAGCTGCATGGTTGAAGAAATTCATAGCCGTCCTAGGGGTGGTCCCTACCATTCATGACCCCCTAGAGATCTTTTGTGATAACGAGGGTGCGATTGCTCAAATCAAGGAACCTCGTGCGCACCAAAAGACTAGACATATCGAGCGAAGATTCAACTACATAAGGGATGAAGTTGAAAAAGGAAATATATGTATCCACCAAGTTCACACCGATCAAAACATTGCGGATCCACTCATGAAGCTCCTTGACAGGGCAAAACATGAGGGTCATACATGTGCCTTAGGACTTCGATATTCTAGTGATTGGATTTGATCTATTTTGGATTTGGATATTTAAACAATTGTTAATTTTAACTCTTTTATAGTATTTTGAGTTACGTTTCATTTTTAGCATGTTTAAATCCATGAATAAGTTAATTATTCTAAATGTCCGTAGTCGGTCATACTTGTGGGAACAAATATAAATGTAAGACTATTATGAACTTGGATTGGTGGATATTCAGTATGAATATAGAGCAAAGTGTTGCTGCCAAAGTTCATAGATATTTGTGGGATACAAATATTGGACTGACTCGCTCTCAAATATTACTGCATGGAATCATTTGTGATTGATCATAAATAAATTTGAGTAAAGGCGAATATGATAGTATCCTCTGACCTGAGATACATATTGGGTCTTGATATTCACCAAGTACTATACCTTGACCTAGTTCTTCGTTGTCTATAATAAGGCAGTACATAAGGCTAAACTCAGGTGTGGTACAAGGTGATTGTGAGAGACGTATGTAGTCAAGAAGGGATTTATTCCTCTTATTCGTTGAGAGTAAGATGTCTAAGGCTTGATAAAGTTAAATCAACAGAGAGTGATCACTCTATGTCTCTGGATTTAACATGACATCTGTAACGAAATGATAAATGATAAATTCACCTAAATCATGTTCAAGTAAGGGACTTGAAGGGGATGATGTTATTGAATGGGAAATATAGTCATACGTATTAGGGGTAGTAAACTATAGTTAGGTGGTCTTTACTACTTGCATCAATCTTCTATGTATCTTGTGCATGTGGGAGATTGTTGGAGTCTGTATATCGAGTCATACCCAAATACAAGCTAGACAAACACTTATACTATTTATTTGTGATATGATCAAACAAATAAATATTAACACTTACAATATTTAGAAACTGGTTTTCTAAATAATTACACTTGAGAAACTAATAAATTATATGGATAATTTATTTTGAGAGAATATTTTATTTTGTTATTTAATGGGTTAAATAACATTTTAAAAGGTTGTATAAAGTCTTGCATTTATGTAGTGATATATTTATAAAAGTTATAAATATATATATATATATATATATATAAACCAAGACTTAAATTTTATAAAATAAATTTATTTTTTTTATAAAATAAAGCTAGGCCGCCCCCCCCCCCCCCCCTCATGGGAACTCACAAAAATGCTTTGGTCCAATGAATTCTCATGCACTTGCATGTGTAAGAAGCTTAGTTATTGGCCAAAAAGGAGGTGCACATCTCTCATGGTTTTAAAAGGATTTTAGATGGCAAAAATCAAGTGCAAGACTAGTAATTTTACTCTCTAAAAATCGGCCATCATAGGGTATTCTCAAGTTTTCGGTTTTGATTCAAGTGTTAGAAATCCTAGCTAAACTCGTGTTGTTTGTTGGAAGCTTGGGGTATACAAGCTTGAGGCCTTCTACTCTTGAAGGCAACCGTTCAAGAAACATCATCCGTTTCATCATCCTATTACTCCAAGAAGGTAGTTTTCTAAATCCTATGGTTGTGTTTGGTAGTATGCATGTTCATATATGGATCCGGGTTTTGGGATTTTGCATATAAATGATTTTATATCTTAAAAGTAACATGTTTTAAATATTATTTCCGCTGGGTTTTCATTTCATATGGATGAAATTGCTTTGATAAACATGTTAAAATCCCATCACCAAGTACAACCCGATCGGATTGTCGTTCGATCGGATGGCAATCCGATCGGAAGGCAATCCGTCCCACGACCTGATCGTTTTGAAAACTTGAATATTTTGTTAAGTTTGAAAAGTTTGCGGTTTGATCGAGACGGTATGACAACGTGTTAAACAACAGAAACCCCACCAAGTCCAGATTATCTGATCGGATGGGAATCACCCCAGTCTGATCAGTTAACTGTTTCTGACGGTTTGTTCATGTTCAACCCGAAATCGGTTGTCTCTTTGATAGGAATTAGATCTCGGACCGACACTTCACTAGGAAATGAGTGGAAGGCCTGAAGGAGTTCCGATTCTATCGGTTTTGAGTGCATTGAGTGTAAAAAGAGTTGAAAGAAAAGTTATGAAAGCATCTTTCAATCCTTCTTCTCTTGAAATTGTTTAGATCTATGCAAAAATTGTGTTTCATCATGTGGAAATCATGTAGATCTGAGTTGTTCTTGGTGGGATGAGGCCCAACATTGAAGTTCACAAGAACCCCATGATGACATCATCCTAGAACACCTCAAATCCGCTGATTTCATGGTTAAAAGTGAAGATTCAAAGGTGAAAATGATGAAGAAGTGTGTGTAGATGATAGATGTACAAGATTTGAGTTGAAAACTTACAAGAATCGCGAGAAATCGAAGGAAAAGAGGGCTGGAAGCGCTGGTCGAATGAGAGAGTTGTTACATCACTGTTGGTGATGTGACAGGGGGTATTTATAGGTTGCCAAAAGAGGAAAGGTGTGCGCAGGTAACAGATTGGATGGCAAACCGATCGGATGGTCATCCGTACGGATGACCATTCGATCGAATGGTCATTCGATCGAAAGGTTGCCGCGAGTTGGTTTTTGTGTTTTCGTTTCGTGCGTTGAGCGTTGCGATGCGTTTCGAGTGAGCGATGCGATAGTATTACCCATTAGTTATACAAATAACCCAACTACTAAATACCATAAATATAAACCTTAAATCTCGAGTTTGCGATGAGATTGCGTTGCGATAGAGTTGCGATTGCGATTAATCACCTCAACATAAACATAACATGCACAAGTAACACATAATAGCACACACACGTAAAACAATATCCATAACCTATAATTCTAGTTGCGATGCGATAGCGATGATAAGTCGATTAGCGATTAAACTGCGATTAAATAGCGATTCATTAACAAGTACTCCACGTAATACAACTAAAGCGAATTAAAACAGGGTATCGATACTAGTCGTGAAGTACAATTCAATAATTAAGCGAGGAGTGGCAGATCGCAATTAGCAACCTTTTCTTCCTTTCACTTTGACTTTGACTTGTACTTTGACTTCCAAAATGCGGGTTGTTACATCTACGCTTATGAGCAATAATTGTGCGTAAACCGCGTTTAGTGCAGCTTGAGACTTCATGTGCTAGGAGGCAGGAGTTCCCCCCTGATGTAATGTAAATTACATCTGTTTCCATGTATAGTTTGTATAATAATTCAAGTCATTTTATGTTGTTTTACCATTTGTTTTGTGTATTATTATGTTTGAGTTCTTTACAGGGTTCTTGAAGTAAAAACGAGCTAAAACATTAAAGAAACAAGCACATAGGAGAAGGTTTAGGCTTAGTGAAGGATTCTCATGGAATGGAAATGGATATTTATGAAGATGAGATGATAAAGATGATTTATGAATCCGTAGGCGAAAACGGAGTTGAAACGGAGAAGTTATGGACGAAATGGCTTTGTCAGTTCGCAAGCCGGTCGCGCCGCGCGACCAGGAGGCCTAAGGAGCCCGCGCGACGTGATGTGAAGGTCTGGTCAGCGTGAAAAAGTTGTGAAGACTAAGGATCGTGTTGACTCGCGTGTTAAGCATACATGTTTACTTATTCTTTTGTTTATTGCTTTTATTATGTTTTGCTACTTTGTTATGAATCTTGTTCTTGATTTCTTAAAGATGTTAGGCTAAAACTTTATGAACTACCTAGGTTAATGATGAACATGTGTTAAAGTAGCGATTTTTATCCGGATTATGAACTTGTTTATGGATTTTCTATTAGAGTAAATACTTATTTGCTATGATTCGATTTGTATGCGTCTCTAAAATTGTTTGATTTATGTTTATTGCTTCACATGTTCTTTGTTGAATGTCGCTCTTAGGTTCATGTTAGATTATTAACTATGTGTTCTTGATTATTTTGTGGTTAATTGGCCAATATACCATAGAAGTGATATATGTGAAACGAGTAGGTCTAGATGTTCTACTAATCTTCACAACTTTAATCGGTTTTTATATTTTGTAGGTTAAATAATAAAATGAACTAAAATGATGAATTTATAAAAATGAATATTGGATGGCAATCGTTTATTAACGGTTTTTAATCCTTTGATGAATTATTATATGTAAGTATTTGTGAAAGAATTAAAGTGTTTATTGATTGATTTGTCATTTGATTGTTACAGGAGCCAATGAATTGTATCAAAGATGAATTAGTGGGTTTGAGGTTATTAATTTATGATTGGTCCATGAGTTAATAAATTGGTGACAACACTAAATATCAATTGGGTTTCTGTTAAGCCAAGAAGTTGGATCGAGAGTTTGGTGGATCCTTGGGCTTAGGAATTATATTGACAACATGGAATTACAAAGCAAGGTCGGTGGAGGTGAATTAATATAAAAGGGATGTCAATGGGAATTAGGGTGAGAGGGGGACTCCTCTCTTAGGGGAGTCACCTCTTTTACGCACGGCCAATCAGCACGCGCCACGTCTACTCCCCTCTTAACTCCCCTCACACCCTCAATTTGATGGCGGCACTCCTCTCTTAGGGGACTTGTTTTTTTCTTTTTTTTTTTGGTTTTTTTTTTATTTGTTGTAATTATGCATGTTTATAAATTAAACAAATATTAATAAAAATTAAATAAAATTTAATAAAAGACATTTCATTTAAATTAAAAATAAAAATTACATTCAAACTAGAAAAATAAAAAAACAAACTACTCGTCGTCGGAACTCACTTCAAGGTGAGGTAGATCTAAACGTCCGAGATGCTCAACGAGATCGTGTTTTAGTCTCCAATGCGTTTCTTCGTCAATGAGCTCGCTATAAGCTGTATCATCGAAGACGGGTTCGACTGGAGGATCTTGAATGTGTACCGGGAGGAGTACATCAGGTTTTAGAAGACGACACACACAATAATTTTTGATGGCTGAGCACAGATGTCAAGGCAACGTGATGACAAGTATGCCCGCCTAAATGCTTGTGCCTTTCTCCTGGATGAAGGTTTGTCTCTTTTTGCATTGGACTTTGTTTTCAGATTCTTGTTAACCGGTAAATCTTGATCACTTGTGTTGATTTTGTGAAACGCTTATTATATTTAAATTGTTTGTCGTTTATCAAGCGTATTGGCGATTTCCTTGCATCGCTAGCGGGTTGGTAAATTAGTGGGTAATTAATATAATTAAATGGGTTATTAGGTTGTATGGTGAGTCTTAAAAACTATCCCTAATAATTAATCAAAATCATTAATTCCAAGGTCATGTCTATGTGGTGTTATGAATCTGTAAACGGGATTTTGTGTTAAAACGGAAATCGGGATTCCGGATGGAGGTTACTATCTCATCTTGATAACAACTTTCTTAATCAGATTTCGTGTTTCTAAAATCAATTAGTCAAACCCCCAAATAAGATAACTTAGTTTTTATTAAAATCTATACACTGACTACAAATTCCCGTGGATACGATACCCTACTTATGCTATCTACGTAGTTAGTTAGGGTTTTGCATAACCCTTACAACAATCATCAAAATGGCGTCGTTGCCGGGGAATCCGTGTGCTTAGTGTTAGTTTAGAATGAGTTGTTTTTCTTATTTTCAACAAATCATAAAAACCCTAAAATATTTCTTTTCGTTTATTTTGTTCGTTTAGTGTTACGCGCAGTTTCTTGTTTACTTGTGTGTGATTTTTATTGCATGTATATCAGGTTTTCTGGAAGATCATCACCACTTCTTTTCGACACCGAAATCAAAAAGTCTGTCAGACAACACTTAGTTCTTCGTTCAACTTTAAAAGGAAAAGTGATAGTTACAACAAACAGTGCATGTGTGGATTTACCAAGAAATGAAACAACCAATTAAATATTTGCGATTATGAAAGAAATCCTCATGATGACCATTAGGAGAGTAGAAATGCAAAAGTCTATTCACTATATGCAGAGGTCTGAATTTTAACAAAAGAAATTTAAAAATTTTATCTGGAATTTTGTGTGATAACCGTTGTTAAGTGACATTACCAGGGAATGTCGAAAAAAATGAAATATGGGGATTGTAAAGGTAGGTGACTTCTTTTGCAGCGTCAATAATTATGATTCTGATTAGACTATGCACCGATTGTTGTGAAATCTTGTTCCAACGTACCTCAGCGAGATTCATGTCGTTTGTAGGATCATGTGGTTAAGTGCCGTTTTTTATCAGTAGTTCTCCCACTGCCGGGATTAGCTTTGTTGTTGTCGTGCCCAATCATGTTTTCAAAAGGCCTTGCCTCGAAAGTTGGGTGTGATATACTTCGACGTCTGCTTGCGTATAGTTTAAGTTTCATGTGTATTTTTGTGCACTAGCACAACTTTACATGTTTTCCACTTGCGTTGAAAATTCTTATACTTTTGATGGAATACCAACTTAAAGGGTTCCCGTCGTTTATTTTGTCGCATGAGTTACGAGACATATGATCAAACGAAATAATGTTTGATATCGGAATTATAGATATATGCGAGAGATTCTCGATAAAGAAATCTAGATTTATTATTGACACATATGCTTGTGCTTTATTCCAAATTGTCAATCCTTATAGTTTTTGGATTTCCTTATAGATACACATATCTATATAATCATATATTTCACATGTTGTAATATACATACCCTTCATAAGGTCAATGTATTTAACAGATTCATATTTCCAAAAACAAGTCAGATATCAGGTCATGATACTATTTAGGGAAATCTTGTCACTTGTTTGACATATTATTTACCCCGTCTTATCCAGTTCTCGCCGGAGAGGTAACCCCATTATATCCGGACAAGCTGGAGAGTCTGCTACACCATACCCAGTCTTGCCGGAGAAGAAATTTATATTTCCCATAAATAGATCTTTCTTAAATCATGATTGGAAAGTGCATCATGACTTTCAACAAAGACTAAGCAAATTAGTATTCACATGACGGATCATATTCTAGAACAAAGTAGTACCAATAAATAAGAAATAACAGTTGTCAAGTTTTATTGCTTATTTATTATACTTGCAACGTTCTAGTTATCATCCTCACGGCATACCAAAACCCATCACACTTTATTTACACACGTATTTAGCTTATCTTGAAGCTTATACTAAGGCATCTTTTCTTAAGTTCAAGTCTAAATATTATCCTGGGTCCTACCAGAAAATATCAAGTTCCTAACTCTTCGTTTAAACTTAGGTATTATTACAACACGTAATTGCTTAAACAAGTGGCTCTGATACCACCTTCTGTCATGACCCCCGACCCCACCCGGGACGGAATCGGGAGCCGCGAACCAGTTCAGTGGTACCGGTGGTTATTTAGAAAAGTAGTGCAGCGGAAATTTCATCAGGACCATGAGTTAGGAAAAATATCAGAGTTTAGAAAACTCCGGATTTTATTTATTAAATAGATGGGATAAAACCATGTTTTGAAAGGTAGCTTTTAATATGGGATAAACCCGAATACATAAAACAACTTTTCTTAATTTAATTTAATTGATAAATCAAGCCACTTCTGTAAGCCTTTGGTGCCGTATCCAACTCTTATTCTAATCTAATGTAATTACCTGAAACGCATTTTAAAAACATTTGGTCAGTAGGAAATACTGGTGAGTTCATTCAGGTTTTATAAAATGACACCTTAGTTATGAATTACAGCATAAGAGCGATTACAATGGCTACTATCTTATTTTTATTTGGCGCCGTGTCACCTCCTGGTGACGATGGTCATACCACTATTGGGTCCTTTCACCCAAGTAGTGATGATTATCAGTGTTAGGTTGATGAACCTAACCGTGAGAAATTAGTAATGTGCACAATACCCCACTATCCAGTGATTCAAGATAACCACGACTTAATCCCTGTAATTATAACTTTTGAAAATGATTGGAGTATTGTAAAACATGGTTGATAAAAAGAGAATGACTCACAAACGGTGAGAAAAGAAAATGGACTCACCTTGTTAGCATATAGTCTTGTTTAAATAAGCATCTTGATTCTAAGCATCTACTTTATGGTTCTGAATCTTCTGATGATTAAGCCTCCATTTTGATTGTAAGTGTATGGTGTAGAGTTTCGGGTAGTTAAACATTTAGTTTAACAGAGTGGAATACGTATTAGTGTAAAACCACATCAAACCTAACGATGGTCACGAGATCCGAACCTTAACGAAATTCACAAAGTATAGTCTTGTTTAGACAGCACTTTGGCATTCGTTTAACGAAATTCACAAAGTATAGCACTTTGGCATCCGTTTAACGAAATTCACAAAGTACAGCACTTTGGCATCCGTTTAATGAAATTCACAAAGTACATCACTTTGGCATCCGTTTAACGAAATTCACAAAGTACATCACTTTGGCATCTGTTTAACGAAATTCACAAAGTACAGCACTTTGGCATCCGTTAGTTGGTTCCTGAATCGATCGGACAGAACATCGCATCGGTGATTATTGGTTAGAACACCAACGTATAGAGAGAAGAAGAAAAGAAATGAGCAAGAAAGAATGAAATCCTAGGCTCCTATTTATAGGTAAGAAGTATGAAATTTCTAGGAAGTTTCCTTTGTATTTCTAGGAAGTTACCTATACATTTTCTAGGAAGCTTCCTACCTATATATATATCTTCTTATACTTTCCTTGCACCTTCCTTTGATATTATCTATCTCATATATATTTATTTTCATGTATATCTATTTAGGTGTTTAATTTACTTAATTAATCTCACTTAGCTTAATTAATCTCGCTTAGCTTAATTAATCTCGCTTAACTGATTAATTAATCATACTTAACTTAATTAATCTTACTCAACTGATTAATTAATCTTACTTAACTGATTAATTTTCTTTAACAGTTTAATTAAGTAATTTACTTAGCCGATTAATTAAATAATGTATTTAGCTGATTAATTAACTTACTTAGCTTGCTTAACTGCTAAGTTTTCTTAACTGTTAAGTTTTACATAACCATTAAGTTTACTTAATTGCTAAGTATTCTAGTTTAACAGCTTCCTGATTATGAGTTCTAATTTCTAATGGAACTCGTATTAGTGTATTAACTCAATTCAACTTTAACGATAATCACGAGATATAAACCCTCACAACGAATGACAAAGTATAGCCAGATATTGGCAGCACTTAAACATCCATTGGATCGGTTTTAATCGATCAGATACAGTATCGTACCAGTGATTAGAGTTATTACCCTAATGACGGGCAGAGTTTCGGGTTTTAGAGTATAATACCCGAGCTACTATTTTGCTATAATAGAAGCTAAAAGAAGAAAATAATTGAGCGACTTTCAACTGAACTCGAACTCCTTATTTATAGTGCTGGAAATGGGGCGTGTCGCGGCCCGCGTAAACTTGAAAGGAACCTTACGCATCCCACGAGGGAGTTTGGATCAGATCGGAGGTTGCTGAGTCATCGAGGGTCTTGACACGTGTAACGACACGTGGCCTTGATCGTTATCTCGTAGTTTGCCTTGCTGTCGCGGCCCGCGTAAGCTTGGCTTAACCTTTACGCGGCCCGTGAGCGAACCAAATATCTTGTTTTTCTTGCTTTCACCAAGCACGAAGGTATTTCGGGTCCGTTTCTCGCACTCGGGGTGTTTTTAGGAGCGTTTAGGGTTACGTTAAGGGTCATAGGAGAGTCGTTACAGTACGCGACTTGTCGTTTCGTTACATTTATGTAGACAAACTTAGTCTTAGATATGTTGAGGTTGTTATAGCGAAAATGTATGTGTTTGGTAAGTCATTGAAGTGATGAATTCACTCGACAACCAAACAGGTCAAAATAGATAGTTCGAATATGTTGACGTTATTATAGTGAAAATGTATGTGTTTGGTAAGTCATTGAAGTGATGAATTCACTCGACAACCAAACGGCTCAAATGGATAGTTAAAAGAATAACGATTTTAAGTGACTCGAATGTCACGCAACAAATCGGTAAATTAATGCGTAAGCCGAGAAACGGACACGCTAAAATTTTGAGTGATGAACCTTGGAATGGGTCAAAACTTAGAAAAATTTGATTTTATTGAAATTTGATAGATAAACGTATGCTTGAAATGAAGATATCAAGCATGATAGAAACGCGTACACAAGCCATGTGATGGAAGCGAAATACGCTAGACTTATAAGCCCGGAATGGGTAAAATTGGCAAGGGACAAATCCTTGTCATAAAATATGCATAATGGTGTGATAATGAAACGGTTCGAATAACTATATAAGTGATTTATAAGTCGTTAGCTTATAAATCAGGATTTGTTGCAAATCCGGGTACTAGTCATATAGGCGTATGCGTTACGGTCGTACAAAAACGAGAATCGTGTAAAACAGATATGTATATTAAAAGCTATGCCTATTATAAGTTGCAAGTTGGATAAAATACATAGCTGGGCAAATGCAGCTCTAAGAAAAGATCTCACTGTCGAAATTGGGGGCTAGCGTCACGCGACGGGAAGGAGATCTCATCGTCGCGTCGCGCTACGGTTCTCGCAGCCCGCGACGGAGTCTCCCATCCCGGTCGCTCCCCGCGAGAGAACCAAAAGCTGGCAAAGTTGATTATTTTTGTTATTTGACTTAGACAATTTTGTTTGATACATTATGAAATCATCATAACTAATGTTTGTTGTGGTTTTAATTATAGTTGAACGTTATTCGCCTCCAGATGAAGATCAAGCGACGAACAAGAACAGAACACACGTCTAAATGAAGCTTTCGCATTGATCTTGTTTTGTGTTGTTAAAAGTGAATTATGTAAACACTTATAACTATGTTTTTGAATATTTAAACATGTGTGAATACTTTTGATGTAAAAGTTTTTGTAAGTGGCATTTTTGTCGTAAAATGCTTACTTTAATGATAAAGAATTGTTTATATTAGAATGGGTCTTACAATATAACATGTATAAAAGGTCCTTGATCTGCTTCTTGATGACAAAACCTTCAGCTTCAGTCGATCCCTTTAAACACCGATTACACCTTCAAAACACTAGTATAGATCAATCTTATTCGATTATAATTAGTACCGAAAGTAATCAACCGAAAAACATACCTCTGGAAGTCTCAACCGAAACCCTAGGTGAAAGATTTGGGAGGAATCCCGCACAATTTGGAAACAGAAGATGATGATGAAGATGTGCTTTATCAAGTCTTTGTTTTTTGCGATTGGACGATGAAATATGAAAGAACAGAGGACCCTTTAGAGTTTCCAGCATTAAAAAGCCTCATTATATAGGGTTCTTTTAAGCGACATAGTCTGAGCATCTGTTGAACTTAAATCGCCATTCAAGAGTCTCAATTAAGTCTCAAAACTTCAATACTGATGATGACGATGAGTTGGAGTAGGGATGAAATCCCAAAATTGACCCTAAATGTCTTAAAACTTTGGACAATGTTTCAATTTACCCCCTCTAAAATGGCTTCTTCTCTATTGTACATGATGCTTCAAAATTTATACGTGTAGTAAAATTACAATCTTGTCCATCACATTTGCTTTGTATAGTTATATAGATATATAGATATAGATTAACATCCAGATTTTAAATTACGTTTTGGTTGATGGAACATTTATTTATTTATTTAATTAAAGACAAAAGAAAATGAATAGCAAAAACAATTATTAGTGGTAGATTATTCCACACGCCTTTAAATTAACTATGCCGGTCACCTTCTTCAATTCCTCCTGTCAAAATCATCGGTCACCATTGTCGGTCTCTAGTGAGCGTGTCATTATCTCGTTTCACGTCTTCCTTAACTTGCGTAAGATTTTTCCAATCCAAAATATGATATTTGTCAAGTGCTGTGTTTTTTCTACAAATCTCAAGGATTTCTATGAAATATATATTGACTTTTATACCTTTAAATCCAAAAATAATAACAGAAAATGAGTTTGTGGATCTGTGTTTAAAAAGGTCAATTTTATACCTTTATACAATTTTCTAAAAAGGTCCATTTTGGATTATTTAGTACCCAGTAATGGTCCTTTTTGCAGATTTGGTTTTCTTTTCAGCAGAATTTGTTACCGAAGATAAATTCACTAGAATTGTATGCATTTTGCCCCATATTGTTTTCAATTCAATATATAATGAAATCACGATCTATAATAACATAAGAAATTACATGCCTCACATATTCTGTAATCAGATTCAATTTCCAAAAAAAAAAAAAAAAACCAACCAAACAGCTTACAACACCTATTGATCTCTTTACTCTTGAATTAAAGCAACACTTGAGACCATGCTTTCATCATTTTTGGATCAGTCGTTCTCGTTAACCTACTGGATCAAAATTTGGTTGTCATTTAGTCGCATATACAAATACCTACTAATTTATACATATACATTTATACAGTGGCGAAAACGTATATACCCAAAAATTTCTATAGAACCGGAGGGGGGGGGGGGGCGAAAACGTACATACCCAAAAAAATTTATACGAAAACTACATATATAACACTACTTAACGAAATGTATATTTCTTTTTAACGGCGATATTACTTTACCCCCGTTGAACATTGGTTGTTGACTTTGTTTAGAAATGTTGCACTAGACTAATTGAATAATTCCATCTACTTTATAATTCCTAGCACCAATTAAGTAAAATGACGATAACACCCTCGAGTCCTCCAACCTATAGACTCTTTCTAACCAAACATTTAAGATAGCAATTTTGTATTCTGTTTCCAGTTTGGTCTATAATACAACATATCCATGCCAGTGATCACAATGGGGAAAAAAGCCCCGAGCCCCAACACAAGCACCCGGATATCATGGACATCCGGCATGGTATATTTGGTGTTCATAACTATGGCTAAACATGTAACATCCCAATCAGGTGATGAGAACAACACTCTGCTCAGAGATTATTGTAGATTATACAATTCACAGAAGCCAGAATCTTACATAAGGAGCCTCAATACCGTACTTTCTAGCCTCCAGAGGCAGTTGTCCGATCCACAGGTGTACTACGCCTTTGCGAGAACAATGGATAATGGTGACTTGGTGTACGCGTTCGCTATGTGTAGGGAATATCTCTCGACCTCCCGATGTCTGGCTTGTTTTGAGTTGGCAGTTAACAGGACTAAAACATGTGGACTTGCAGATGGTGGTAGCATAATTTATGATGATTGCAGTATCAGGTTAGTACACAATTTTTATTTCTTTTTTACAGAATATTCATTACCAGTTTCCATATATTGATAATTTAAAGGTTTTTTAATTTATTAGTTAAGTTATAGTTTTTTTTAATTCATTAGTTAAGTTCAATAAAGGAGATTAAAACTGACCATCATTAGCTTTTTTTTCCAATCACATACCCGACCGGTATGGGAGTGGAAAAAAAAAATTATTTCACGGGTATGGGAGGGATATGTTATTAGGTGATACCCGACCTAGTGTTCCTAAGTCGAGATGGTTACTATTTTCTGTGTTTTACATTTAGGTCCCAATTTTACGAATTAACACGCAATAAGGTGTGTGCCTGTTTCAACATTTTTACATTTACTATTTGTTTAGTTTAACGGTTCTGTCGTAACGCACAGATCGTAAATACTAGTTGAGTTTAAAAATATGGGTTATTGGATTTTATCACCCTCAACTATCGGCCTTTGGCCGATGCCACCCGCAACTAACACTTTGACACCCGGCACCCCCAACTTGACTTTTTATTTGCACTGGCACCACCCAGTTAAATCTGCACTAACTCAGTTTGTTTCTGGTCCTACGTGGCACATACTTGATTACGTGGACACGATTATGTGGCAATTACGTGGCATTATATCCCTGTATATAAAATGCATTTCTCATAACCCTACTCTAAACATATTTGATGAACACAGAGTACAGATACTCCCACAACCATCACCACCTCCACCTCCTGCAAACACCACATCCTCCTGCCACCACCCACAGTTGCCTCCGGCCCGGACGCACCTTCCAGGGCACAAACTCCGGCCCGCTAAGATCTAAAGAGTTAAGAAGTCTACTACACTGAGAAATCACAACAACATTACCAGTAATATTAGAGTTTCCAGCAGCAAACGATTCAAGTGTAGAAACAGTTAACAAAGTTGAAGAAATAGATCTGAAATCACAGCTTAGGTCAATACCGGTGAGATTTATAGCAGAAACCGTTGACTTTGGGGGAGTAAGTCTAGAAATTGGGCTTCATCTGGGTCGGAATTAATTTGGGGGAAACCGTTGACAATTGATTCAGAAACTAATTGTAATTCAGTGATTGTGATATTATCGAGATGTGTACTGAATAGTTGTGGGGTTTTGAACGAGTGGCGATCGAGTGGGATTTTGTGGGAATTGAAGAGATTGATGTAGGAAATGAGGAGATGGGTAATTAGGGTTGATAGAGAGGGAGATGGTAAGAGGAGTGAGAGGAGAGAGGAGGTGTATTAGGAGACGGTGGCCAGAGAGAGTGTGTGGAGGTGTGAGATGAGGGTTGGTTGAGAAGTTGGGGACAGGAGGAATGGGTGGAGTGGGGCGGTTGTGTGGTATTGTGCTAGCCGGATTATGTCGTCCGGTGAGAGAGACAGTGGTGTGTCACGGTGGTTTGTGGTGGTCATGAGCGTAATCGGAGTTTGGTTTGTGGTGGTCATAACTGAATAAGGAAGGTGTAAGATATTCTTATGAGCAATGCATGTTTTTTTTATATAGGGAGATAATGCCACGTAATTGCCACATAATCGTGTCCACGTAATCAAGTATGTGCCACGTAGGACCAGAAACAAACTGAGTTAGTGCAGATTTAACTGGGTGGTGCCAGTGCAAACAAAAAGTCAAGTTGGGGGTGCCGGGTGTCAAAGTGTTAGTTGCGGGTGGCATCGGCTAAAGGCCGATAGTTGAGGGTGATAAAATCCAATAACCCTTTAAATATCAACTCGTCAAGGTTGTGAATTGTCATAATTGTACAAACCAATTATTCTAATTATTAGAAGCAACAGGTCAGTTTTGAAAGTCCACCACTAAAATATCTGTAACAAGTGGTGCAATAAAAAAATTACATTTTTGTAAAAAAAAAATGTGGTGTACTTCTTTATGACGTTTCTTTTAATAATATTAATAAAAAAAATACATTATTGTAATAATTACTAACCGATAATTAAACAATCTAAGGTAATTTTACCCAATCAAATTGCTTCAGATAAATATAACACAAAATCAATTTCGGTAAGATTCTTTATACCAATTTTATGAGTTCTTACTTTCATTAAAATATTATTCAACAAACCCTTCCAGTGAGCAATTCACCCGATCTTGTATATAATTAGTTATAAATATAATCTTGTATATACAGTAGAAACTCGATAAATTAATACTCGATTATTTAATAAACTCTCTAAGATAATATTTTTTGCCGGTCCCGACTCGGGGATAGGGTGCTAAATTAATAATTCGCTAAAATTATAAGATAATACATTTTTGATAATTTCTTTAGACCCCATATAAAATATAAATTAATAATTCCTTATATATCATATTACATGAATGATTTATGAAGGTTTCTTGAAAAATGACTCAATTGTCTTTTGTTTTTTGTTGAAATCAATTTCCCCTTGAATCTCGTCCCTAATTTTCCTTAGCATGGTAAAAACTTCTGGTGTTGTTTTCTCATAGCTCAACAAGAAATTGTTCAATGTGATTGCCGCTTTAATAGCTTCGTTTCGCGAAGGAGGCTCCATTGTAGAACTTTCATCATCTTCTTCATCGATATCATCTTTATTAATTCCAATAACGCTTTCAATAATTTCTTCATCAGTCAACAACTGTGCAACTACATTTTCTTCTGGGTGAGTCAGAACATCTTCGACATCCATTGCATTGCGATAACCCAACTCTTTGATCAAATTCTGGAGTTCTTGAGTGCTTTCACCACCTTCATATGAGTTCTCAAAACTCATGTTATCTGTTGATCGAAGTTTACAATGACGAAAGCAGTTCACATGTTCTTGATATTGAAGAATCCATTCATAGAGAGATTTTTTTAGGTCAGGAAATTTTGCCGGTTTGTGTCGCTTAACATCGCCTCTTTCGGGAGCAAGTGAGAGATACTCTAAAGACCGCTTAACTGTATTCGATATTGTCGCTTGACTCACCTGCAAACCATAGTTACTATGAACCCATTCTTGCAATTGCTTTTGAGTGAGACTTGGATTATCCTTGTTGTGCTTGCATAATGCTCTTCGAATCTCGTCTGTCATTGTTGTTTTTTTCACACCTTTAAGATGGGAAGCCATGTTGTGTGTATGATTTGTTTGTGTTAACCTATTTTGATCTTGTATTTATATAGAAAATATTTTTAATGTCCAAAAAGTGATACATTGAACACAAGAAGCATAATAAGATGGGAGATTGAAGGTTTCTTTCAAATTATGCTGTTCATTTGATATACATGCATTGTATACAATAATTAAGTGTAAGCTTGAAAGGTGTTTGTAAACTAAGTATTCTACTATAAATTAATAAATTTTGGTCGTCCCAAGTGTATTATTTTATAGAGTTTCTACTGTAATTAGTTATAAATATTATTAAATTAATTAAATTAAACCTAATTAATAAAGGATTTTAAAAAATGACACGCGTCTTTTTTCATATTTTTAGAAGACTTAAATTATAAATAAAGTATTTATATAATAACAAAGTGTTTTTAAAACTATAATATTCGTAATTTAATTGATACAACTCTTGCAATCTCTCGAGTATATAGGGGACAGAGATAGGCATGAACTTTTTTTTTTCTTTTAATACTTTTGTGTGACTTAAACTCAACATCTTTCCCTCTCAACTACATATGTTTTAAAGGTTTTGTTTTTGCAATTATTTTGTATACTTTTCGTCTATGTACAATGTAAATGAAATTTTAAAAAAATGA
Source organism: Helianthus tuberosus (assembly GCA_030545235.1). Classification (NCBI taxonomy): domain Eukaryota; kingdom Viridiplantae; phylum Streptophyta; class Magnoliopsida; order Asterales; family Asteraceae; genus Helianthus; species Helianthus tuberosus. The sequence continues at coordinate 86,679,911 of CM060372.1, read as the reverse complement.
TTTTAATTGATATAATGGTAAATTTGTTTTTTTATTTTGAAATCAATTTATTAACCATACCATATACCACATAAAATTATCCGTAATTGATGTGTGCAAAATGCAACATATAAATTACATCAAATGTAACATAAAACTAACCATTTTTTAGGACTAATGTTGGAAAAAGTGTGTTTTTGTCTTACTTTTGTATTTTCAGGGTTAAAAGAGCTTAAATGGACAAAAGAAGCAAAAATGCAGCTAAATCTAACAATAATACATGAAAAGGGATAAACGTGGCATGCCCGACCCCCCGACAACATCTTTCCAAACAAAAACAAGAGAACAGAAGGCTGAACACGCCCCGTGCTCAATGAGCACAGGGGCGTGCCCAAGTGTCTGCAGAAAAGACAAAGTTGTAGAAGCTTCTATCACCCACCACGGGGGCGTGCCCAGCGGACACGGGGCCGTGGTCAACGCTAAGATTCGTAGAATCTAGACAAATCTTGATAGTACAGATACGCTTCTGCACACGAGGTCGTGCCCAGCGGACACGGGGGCGTGGTCAACTAATGCAGACAAACTGCATTTAATGAAGAAAGAGAAAATGGGTGGACACGAGGTCGTGGCCAATGGACACGGGGTCGTGTCCGGGCTTCTGTGCAGGCTGTAAATAGGGGTGTTTGGCTCACTTGGAAACCATCCCTTGGCAAACCACCTCTCTCACACTTCACCCACCCACTACCACCATCACAACCCACATCCACCACCATCATCCATCATCCATCATAGAGTATGTGAGTAGTCTCGGGATCCAAGATTGATCGTAAGTGTTCTTGACAATCAAAGGCCATGTTTGCCTAAGTCTCTTACATCACTTGGTGAAGACAAGTGTTTAGTGTAATACTTTTTATTTTTAATCTTTTCGCACTTTTTATTTGGTTATGTATTAATGACTTTAATAACTAGTTTCTTATGTTGAAGGTGAATCTTCCTTATCATTTGTCTGTGGTGTCTTGGCATTATTTTACTGTCTATATAAAATAAAAGAGTTTCACCATTCATATCTCCCCGGTCTATATGGAGATATGTTGGCTACCTGGTTGGGGTTAAGGGAATGGTTTGGTAAGAGTCTTGCCTTGTTCAGTGTATAGATCCTGCAAGGATATGGGTCAAGTTTAGTAGGACCTCATTCAATACCCACTGGTATTGGATGGCGGGGGTCCGAACTCCTTGATCCCCTCACATGTAAACTACTATTAAAACTTTAACCAGGCTACTTAGGATTGTATTCCTGCTGACTCAAACTACTTAGCCGAGGGTAACGTCACCTTCAAAAGAGGGGCCTATCACATTATGCATTAATAACTTAATTAATTATCTTTCAATAATCTAACCCTTTAGGATTGTATCATTGCTGACTCAAACTACTGGGTTGAGGGTAACGTCACCTTCAAAAGAGGGGCCTACTACTATAACTAAGATAATCTCTTAAAAAGTGCAAAAGTGCGAAAATAATCAAAGGTTACACTAAAGGCGAGTCGGATCCAAGTGATTTATCTTGCCTATCTGTTTTATTTTTATTTTTATTTTTCAGCATTTTTAGTTTTTATTTTCTAGTTTAAACCCTTTTTCTAAATTTTTAATCTGATTAGACGTTGAGGATAAATCGGTACTAAAAGTTCTTGTGTCCTTGGACGACCTCGGTATCTTACGAACACTATACTACGCTCACAATGGGTGCACTTGCCCATATGTGTGTTTGTTGTTAGTAAAATATCTTGTTTTATAAATTTAAAACTTAACTAAAGTATAAAAAGGGCTAAAAATATACATAAAATATATAACCACCATACACGCATCAAGTTTTTGGCGCCGCTTCCAGGGACACAAGGATTTTAAGAAAGTTAGGAATCAACGGCCTAATCGTTTTTTCTTATTTTTCTGTTTTTTTAGGATTTTTCTTAGATTTTCAGTTTCTGCAGAGCTCAACACGGGCCGTGCCTGGTCGGACACGGGCCGTGCCCAGCATTGTCACTGGTAGTTTTTATTTTCCGAGTTACAGAGTGTTGAGCACGGGGCCGTGTCGAACTCCCCAGTAACAGGGATCCGGAAAACAACTACTGTGTCTCCGACCACGGGCCGTGTTCCGCTGAACACGGGGCCGTGGTGAAACTTCTGACCAACTTTCATTGCAGGACTTGGAAACCAGGCACCACATCTGAACTTTCTACGCAGTGTATGAGCTCCAGTTCTAGTAGAGACATAAAAGAACCTCTAGACAAACCCGAACGCTTTCTAAGAAAAAGACTTAAAGCTAAAAACCAAGAGAAAGTTTCGGGGGACCCACTTCCAATGGCGGATCAACGTACCCTCATGGATTACCTGCGACCCACCGTAGGTAATCTCGGCGCCGCTATCAACGCACCGAATGTCGAGGCCAACAACTTCGAACTTCGGCCGCATTTGATACAAATGCTCCAAAACTCCGCAACCTTCCATGGGCTTGCGGACGAATATCCCCATTTACATATCACTAACTTCTTGGAGATATGTGATACTTTTCGGATCAATGGAGCATCAAATGACGCCATCCGTCTTCGAATGTTTCCATTTTCACTAAAAGACCGAGCTAAGGCTTGGCTTAATACCGTCCCAGTTGGCTCGGTAAACACCTGAGATGAACTAGCCCAAAAGTTTCTATATAAGTATTTCCCTCCTGCTAAAACGGCTAAATTAATGACTGAAATTAACACATATTCACAAGAGGACGGGGAATCCTTATATGAAACTTGGGAAAGGTTCAAGGAGCTACTAAGAAAGTGTCCTCATCATGGTCTTGCGGTATGGCAACAAGTATCCACTTTCTATAATGGGTTGTTGCCACACACAAGACAAACACTCGACTCTAGCTCCGAGGGACTTTTAGGTAATCGCCGCCCAAATAAAATTTATAATCAAATTGAGGAAATTGCTCAAACCAATTTTCAATGGCACACTCCCCGAGGCATAAAATTTATTGCCCCGGGCGCCCATAAGGTTGATGAGAGCACTTCCTTGCAAGCCCAAATCGAAGCCTTTTCTTCAAAAATCAAAAATTTTGAAATGACAAAAACGGCTTCGGTTATGGCTTGCGAGGGGTGTGGTGGGCCACATGAAAATTGGAGTTGTATGAAAGAAATGGATAATCAAACAGAATCGGTAAACTACATTGATAATAGACCTAGGCCGTCGGGTCCCCCAACTGGTACCTACAACCAAGGATGGCGTAACCACCCAAACCTTGGTTGGAGAGAACCCGACAATAGTAGTAACCAACAAAATCTAAACCAACGAACAAACTTTCAACAACCAAGAAACGAGTCACAAAATTTCTCTCAACAACAAGGGGGACGAGAAAGGCTTGAAGATACCGTATCTCGCCTCATCTCCGACACCGAAAAGAAAAACTCGGATCGATTTCAATAACTGGAATCGAATTTTAGAAATCAACAAGCTAGTATTCAAAACATTGAAAAACAAATAAATCAACTAGCTCAAAATATGTCCGAGAGACCACAAGGCGCATTACCAAGCAATACCGAAACCAACCCAAAGGCGCAAGTATATCTCATCACATTGAGAACCCGTACCGTGGGTCCCGAGGAGGCTCCATCACCTCTAGCTGAAAAGAGCCGATCTAGCCAAACCACAACTCCACCAAGGCCCCAACAAGAGATAGCTCCTACACCAAATCAAGAGCCACCTAAGAATCCTCCGGTTCCGTACCCCGGTCAGTTAATTCGCCAAAAGACCGATGAGCAATTCACAAAGTTCGTAAATTTACTAAAACAATTGCATGTTAATATTCCATTTGTTGAAGTCCTAACCCAAATGCCTAAATATTCAAAATTTATGAGGGACTTCCTCACTTACAAAAGGAAAATTGAATCATTGCAATTAGTTAATTTAAGTGAAGAATGCTCCGCCATACTACTCAACAAACTCCCGCAAAAGAAGATCGATCCCGGAAGCTTCACCATCCCTTGTTCGATTGGGGAATCACCCATACACAATGCACTAGCTGATCTTGGGGCTAGCATCAACCTCATGCCCGCATCAATGTTCGAACGACTCGGCCTAGGGAAAACAAGCCCTACAAAGATGAGCATACAACTCGCCGATAGGTCCGTTAAATATCCACAAGGTGTCGCCGAAAATCTATTGGTTAAAGTCGAAGAATTTGTCTTCCCGGCCGACTTTGTCATACTAGATATGGAGGAAGATACCGAAGTACCACTCATCTTAGGGAGGCCATTCCTAGCTACGGCCCACGCAGTGGTAGATATGAATGGTGGAACACTAACATTGAGGGTTGGGGACAAGGAGATGAAGTTCGGAGTTGGTAAAGAGTAGAAGATGACGACCCGGTCAATTACATGAAGGTCATAGACTCAAGTTTGGATGATGCTCTCCGACGGTGCAACATGGGATGCAAAACATCCCACTTGGGTAACATATGACTGGCTTTGGGTCTAGCCAAGGACCCTTATAAACGTGGCGCATCACGGAGGCATTCCGCGGAACTATCCTTAGTTTAGTTTAGATTAATTTTTTTTTCTAGTTTAGTTTTAATTTTCAGGAATAAAAAACACTCGGGATGGTGAAGGATACCAAGGGAAACTTGAACCAACGCTCCATGCACAAAAAAGAGCCTCCCGCAAAATTTTCTTCATTACAGCAAGTTCGGCACGGGCCGTGTCCAGCCAACACGGCCCCGTGCTGAACCGTCTGCAGGAAATTGCCCAGTTCAGGTAACTGGACACGGGGCATGTTCGCTGAACACTCCCCCGTGCCCAGGCTTCTGTTTCTTTTTACTAATTTTTGTTACTGGCAACCTGAACACGGGGCCGTGCCCGGACACCACGGGCCCGTGTCTAGATACCCAGTAACATAAAAATTTGTTTTTAAACACACTTTTACACATTCAATCAACATAAAAACTTATTTTTGGGACAATGTGTAATTTAAGTGGGGGGGGGGGGGATGCTAAAACCTTGAATTTTGCAAGTTCTAAATACAAGCCTTACACAAAACTCTATTAGAACCGCTAAACACCCCAATTTTTTTCAAAATCTTTTCATTTTTTTTACTTGTCTTGGTTTAATTTGGGAATTACAAGTTCTAAAAAGGTTATATTTTTACAAATTTACAACCGATAGCGTCATGATAAAAAGAACCAACATAAGAAAATTATGAAACGACATGATAAATCTAGTTAAAATTTGATTATATATACTTGATCACATAAAAACCCATTCTCACAAAAAGTGAGTTTTGAGCCTTTATTGAGCATATAAATACACATCTTCAAACTAAATGCTCATTTTTCGCTTCTTGTGTGAATAGCCCCTTGGTTCTCACGACTCTAGAACTTGCCACGACGATACATTCCCGGTCTTTACCAACTTAAACCCAAGTAAGTAAATGATGGAGGCATTAGGACTAACCCTTTTTTCTTTCAACACCATTATTTTTCTTTTTTTTACCACCTACCCAAATTCCCCTAGTTAACCCCTTTGAGCCTAAACTTTTTCATTTCTTAACCCAAATCAAACACCCTTTTTAACCACCAAAACCCTTTTTCATTTTAAACCCTTTATTTTAGTAACAAAGCTCGGTTTTCTTGTGACTTCCTTATCAAAAAAAAAATATTCATAGAGAAGAAAAGAAAAATGAAGTTAGCAATAAACAAACAAAGCTCATCAAAAGAAGGCTTGTTTGAATAAATGCTTCATTGGAATAAAAAGTCACAAAAACAAAATGTTTTACGAAAACCGACGCTTTTTACGCCTTTCGCCCTTTTCTACTAACCACTGACCCAACCACCTACCTTTAACCCAAGCCTAACTCTTCCCCCAAAAAGTCCTCTTGATATTTACAAAGGTTTATAGTTAAAAAGGAGGAGGATTGATTGCTTGGCAAGCTTATGGTAGGAGTAAGTTCCATGCCGCTCTCGAGTGCTTCACAAAAATACACATTCGGCCGAGTGTTGAGTGATCCCCCGTGAGGTATGTGAACTTGTATATAAATGGAATTTTAAAGAGGCATGTTATGCCCTAATAAGTAATTTATCTTATGTAATGTTTAAATAAATCATGATGAATAGGATTGTAAATAAAATAAAAATAAAACCTAATAAAGAATCTTGGAATCCCGACACTCTATGACAAGCCCAAAAACCTTCTCTTCTACCCATTCCATTTGGGAGTGTAAGCCACATTGTAAAAGGTTTTGCTTGAGGACAAGCAAAAATTCAAGTGTGGGGGTATTTGATGTGTGCAAAATGCAACATATAAATTACATCAAATGTGGCATAAAACTAACCCTTTTTTAGGACTAGTGTTGGAAAAAGTGTGTTTTTGTCTTCCTTTTGTATTTTCAGGGTTAAAAGAGCTTAAATGGACAAAAGAAGCAAAAATGCAGCTAAATCTAACAATAATACAAGAAAAGGGATAAACGTGGCATGCCCGACCCCCCGACAGCATCTTCCCAAACAAAAACAAGAGAACAGAAAGCTGAACACGCCCTGTGCTCAATGAGCACGGGGGCGTGCCCAAGTGTTTGCAGAAAAGACAAAGTTGTAAAAGCTTCTATCACCCACTACGGGGGCGTGCCCAGTGGACACGGGGCCGTGGTCAACAATAAGATTCGCAGAATCTAGGCAAATCTTGATAGTACAGATACGCTTCTGCACACGGGGTCGTGCCCAGCGGACACGAGGGCGTGGTCAACTAATGCAGACAAACTACATTCAATGAAAAAAGAGAAGATGGGTGGACACGGGGCCGTGCCCAATGGACACGGGGCCGTGTCCGGGCTTCTGTGCAGGCTATAAATAGGGGTGCTTGGCTCACTTGCAAACCATCCCTTGGCAAACCACCTCTCTCACACTTCACCCACCCACCACCACCATCACAACCCACATCCACCACCATCATCCATCATAGAGTGTGTGAGTAGTCTCGGGATCCAAGATTGATTGTAAGAGTTATTGACAATCAAAGGCCATGTTTGCCTAAGTCTCTTACATCACTTGGTGAAGACAAGTGTTTAGTGTAATACTTTTTATTTTTAATCTTTTCGCACTTTTTATTTGGTTATGTATTAATGACTTTAATAACTAGTTTCTTATGTTGAAGGTGAATCTTCCTTATCATTTGTCGTGGTGTCTTGACATTATTTTACTGTCTATATAAAATAAAAGATTTTCACCATTCATATCTCCACGGTCTATATGGAGATATGTTGGCTACCTGGTCGGGGTTAAGGGAATGGTTTGGTAAGAGTCTTGCCTTGTTCAGTGTATAGATCCTGCAAGGACCTGGGTCAAGTTTAGTATGACCTCCTTCAATACCCAGTGGTATTGGATGGCGGGGGTCCGAACTCCTTGATCCCCTCATATGTAAACTACTATTAAAAGTTTAACCTGGCTATTTAGGATTGTATCCCTGCTGACTCAAACTACTTAGCCGAGGGTAACGTCACCTTCAAAAGAGAGGCCTATCACATTATGTATTAATAACTTAATTAATTATCTTTCAATAATCCAACCCTTTAGGATTGTATCCTTGCTGACTCAAACTACTGGGTTGAGGGTAACGTCACCTTCAAAAGAGGGGCCTACTATTATAACTAAAATAATCTCTTAAAAAGTGCGGAAATAATCCAAGGTTACACTAAAGGCGAGTCGGATCCAAGTGATTTATCTTGTCTATCTATTTTATTTTTATTTTTATTTTTCAGCATTTTTAGTTTTTATTTTCTAGTTTAAAACCTTTTTCTAAATTTTTGATCTGATTAGACGTTGAGGATAAACCAGTACTAAAAGCTCTTGTGTCCTTGGACGACCTCGGTATCTTACCAACACTATACTACGCTCACGATGGGTGCACTTGCCCATATGTGTGCTTGGTGTTAGTAAAATATCATGTTTTATAAATTTAAAACCTGACTAAAGTGTAAAAGGGCTAAAAATATACATAAAATATATAACCACCACACATGCATCAGTAATTGTTAATGCTCTTTAATGGGCATTTTTCGTCACACCAGCATTATAACGCTCCATGTAATTGCTAAGACCCCTTAATACCGTTTCATTCATTAATTTCTTTATTTTTTTCTCCTCATTAGACATTATTCTAAAAATACTCCTCCCTTTTCATGCCCCTGTAAGGCCCATGAAAGATGGTGTGGGCGTTATCAAACTATTTCACGCCCCTGTAAGATCCATTAAACATGGCCAAAGGTATTTACTAAATAATAATAATAAGAGTTAATTACATAGTTAGTTTCTATGGTTTGCACAAAGTAACATACTTAGTTACTAATAATTTAAAATCACCTTCTAGGGTATTAACTTATCATTTTGTAACGTTTGAAGGTATTGACGTTAATTGTTTGTTAAACTATTAGTAACTAAGTATGTTATTTTGTGCAAACCACAGGGACTAACTATGTTAATATCTTAGAATTTAATACATCCAAACGTTACAAAATAAAAAGTTAATACCCTAGAAGGTGATTTTAAACTATTAGTACCTAAGTATATTATTTTTCGCAAAGCATAGGGACTAACTATGTAATTAACTCTAATAATAATAATAATAATATCTTATTCTTATATCCTTATTATTATTATTATAAACGATTCCAAAGAATGCCATGTCTCATCACTAAACTCGTTCTCTGAATTTTAATATTATGTACAAATCCCTTCTATAAATTTTAATATTATAAACCACAACCTACGTACAAATCTTATAAATTAACTGAGTTAACTTTTACTTAGTATGCGACCGCTGATCGAAAACAGGTCAAAAGGTAGGACTGTCACAAAAATTCCATAAATTGCGACTGTTAACGGCCAATATATCAAAGTTGAGATTATTAAAATCCAATATTACATATATTAAACTTAAATTTAAAATTATGAATATCAATGAAATATAAATATTAATTTAATCCATTACCAAATTAGGTTTAATATATGCCAGTAACAACTAATTTTCTAATTGTTTGTTATATAATATACTAGGTTATGGCCCCGTGTGTTACACGGGTTGATTAATAAAAACGATATAATTTATTATTTGTAAATACTTATGATTTTTAATCTACTCTTGATAGTTTTGATTGAACATACATGATAAATTCATAAATTGTCATTAATAACATTGAATTTCATGGGACAAACCTCTGATAACAGTGAATTTCATGTGATAAACCTCCTAAAATTACAAAATAAAAAATAAAGTTATCAAAATTCACACCAACAAAACTTGAGAAAAGTTGAATCAAAGAAAGGAATATTGGATTTTAATAACCCAAACTATTTGTCATTAGCCGCTAATAGTTCCAATTTCTAAAATAACCACTGGTTGTCCCAACTATTAACATATTGGCTTTCAATGGACCCTGATTAACAGAACTCTAATGTAGTTAGTCTCCGATCGCCGGAAAAAACATTTTTAGCAAGAAAAAGGTTCCTAAAGGTCCGATCTAAGGTTACAAAAAGGTTTGGGACGAAAATGTTGAGTTTTCCGACAAAAACTTGAGTTTTCCGGCAAAGACTTGAGTTTTCCGGACAAAAAGAAGTTTTCCAGCGATGAAAAAATTTACGGCAACCTCAATAATTGGGGCTTTTAGTAGAAAAAGGTTCCTAAAGTAAGTAATAAGGTTACAAACAGGTTTGGGACAAAAAAATAAGTTTTCCGGCCAAAAAGGATTTTTTTTTCGGCCAAAACGCTTTTCCGGCGACCAGAGATTGAGATTAATGACGTTAGGGTTCTGTTAGTCAGGTTCCATTGGAGGCTAAAATAATTGGGACTGCTAGTGGTTATTTTTTAAGTTGGGACTATTGGCGGCAAACGACAAATAGTTGGGATTATTGAAATCCAATATTCCCTAAAGAAACATGCAACTATTTTGATTCTTTTTTACTTACTTTTACTACTTTGTGTGCGTTACTTATTGAAAAGAAAAGTCTTGCTATCAATACATGTATCTTAACCCAATGGAAAATGTCCCCATTCTATTTCTTTTATTATATAACCACTTGTATTGTACGGCTTGAATAAATGTAATTTTATATACCAAACAATAAAAAAGTTATATCTTTAAAAACCCTATGTTTAAAAATCTAAAACATTAGTAGAAGCCATGAGTTACCTATGCTTATTTTATTATAATTCAATTTTATTAATCCCTATTGTAAAGTAAAGACATGATATAAATGGAAAAAATAGTAAAAGATAAAATTCATAGATTAAAATAATATACTCTTTATTTGAATCTTATTAACAAATATTATCTATATCTATTTGTTTAGGATGTATTCTTTATTTGAATCTTATTAATAAATATTATCTATATCTATTTGTTTAGGGTAAAAGATAAAAAGATAAAATTTATGGATTAAAATAATACATTTTTATTTAAATCTTATTAATAAATATTATCTATATCTATTTATAGGCGGGAAAAAATAGTTGAGATCACCTTATAGAGCGCCATGTGTCCCCCAGATGATTACTTTATTATATATTAAGTTAGAACCCCGTGTATTACATGAGTTGAATAAATGTAATTTTACATATTAAATTAAATAATAAAAAAAAACACTTTAAGAACCTTGTGTATTACATGGGTTGAATAAATGTAACATTTTTATTTAATTGAGTTTAGTTTATATTAACAAACCTAACTTTTAACATTTTTATTATTTAGTATGTAATCTTTATTAAATTAAATGTTACATATTTACCTATATATTTAAAACAAAAGTGAATGAACAGTATACTAAATAAATATTAAAATGAGTATGGAATCAAAAGTAATAAAAATAGTATCGGTGTATTTATATAATAACAAAGAGAAAGGTCGGTGGCAAACCCACCTACCCTTTCTCTTTTAAATCTTTTGCTACCAACTCTTTTCTTCATGTGTTTTTAACCCTAAGGAACTGAAGCCCCTTCTCAATCGATCACAAGGTAGGTGTTCATTACTGCATTTATTTAGTTTTCTCTTTTATAAAAGATTAATTGCTGCTGGCACCAACCCTTTTCTTTCGGTCTTTTTAAAATATATTACAAAATCAAAGTGTATTTGTTTGTTTTGGTTTGTTCTGACAATTCGTCCCTGAGATATAATATCATCATCGTTACTTAGTGATGGTATATCGTTGGAATCACGTAGTACGAGTAGGATGATATTACATAGATGGAGGATCCAATATGAATGATGACTGGAGAACAAAGCGTAGTAGTAGCAGTTAAAACATTTGCCGTTAAAAAAACAAAGAAAGAAAGGAAAAGGGTGGTTAAAAGAAAAGAAGGGGGCAAAATCGAAAATCATAGGCGACGGAGAGGGTTCAACCACCCTTGAGAAACATCCCTTCCCTCCGTTGCTTCCTTTCTTTGTTGTCTGAGTTTTTTGAGTTTGCCCCAACCCTAGATGCAACAAGATAGTGAGTTTTTATAGTGGGTTTACTCATTCTACAACTGAACTACCTTTGTTTTTGTGGTCACCGTCACAATATTTGTTTTTTTTACCATTAGTTGTATCTATCTATGACCAAATTATTTCAGTGGCCCGACCCAATAAAAGTACCTCCATATAAACAAGGTACACCCAGGGCCGGCTCAAGCGTGTTCCTTTTAATGTATGGAAAATTGAAGTCGATCAATTGTTGAATATGGATTTAACGTGCTGAAGTGGGGTTTAATCATTTCATCGTTGATTAAATTTTTATTGATAGTTACATGTCTGGTGGCTTATTTGTTTGTTGTTGCGGATGCTATGATGTTGTGAATCAGCCATTTATAAAAACTGCAATAATGTTGGCATAGTTTAATAGTAATGATGCAACAATGTTACAGTAAGGTCTGAACAACAAATCATTCATTGAATGCTTTTAACAGGCCAGTTGGTCACAATTTACAATTTGTTAAAAGTTACTTAGCAGGGTTAATATGTGATGTTGGTCGTCAACTATTGTTATCATCAGTGTTAATTGCAAAACGTGACTGAAGGATTGTCTTAAGAGTTTAGACTCACTTTGTTTTTGGTTTGGTTTGTATCTTTTTTAATTGAGATTACGTTGGTACATAAAGAAAAAAAACTAGGAGTTGGTGGATATACGAAAGTCGAAACCTCATTTTTTACCTATTTAGATAATATTAAAGAGAAAGGTCGGTGGCTTTGACACCTACCCTTTCTCTTTAATCTTCCTTTTCCTCTTAATACTTTTCTATATTAAAGAAAAAGGTCGGTGAAAACTTTTTAACCTTTTGCTTTTTTTTAGGTGGCTTGGATCGTTTGAAGATTCTCTAAAGTTCGTTACTGTACTTTTAAGGTAGGTCTTAAGAACTTATGTTTTATGCCTTATTTAAAGTTTCTTTGTTTCTTTTGTGGTTTACTAAAATTTTTCTTAGCTTTCCGTCTGGATATGTATACATGTTAGACGCTAAAACTATTATCGTGTTTGCTGTTATGATAATTTTAGTCGTGTTTTAAGATGTCAAGCGTACCAGGCTCTCTTCTTAGGCTAATACTTATTATTGTGGTCACCCGTTTGCTTATGCATACATTTTAGAGGTTAATACTATAGTCGTGTTACTGTTATGATATTTTTAGTTGTATTCTAAGATGTCATCATCACGTAAGCGTATCTTCGTTGGTTGACGTTTCTTCTTCTTCTGGTCATTCCTTATATTTGGACAATGGAGACTGTACTAATGTTTGTGAGCATTGCGGTGCTTTTTTTTGGTTTGATGAATGTATAGTTGCAACATCTACGACCCGTCATCTTCGCTATAACCAATGTTGTAAAACTGGACGTGTGAAGCTTCCGCCTCCTAATCATCCTTTGTCGGTTTTCGTTGATCTGTTTGGTCGAGCAGACTTTCTAGCAAATATACGTGCTTATAACTCTATGTTCTCAATGACTTCTTTCGGTGGAAAAGTAGACGAATCTGTTAATACTGGGTCTGCGCCATATGTGTTTAAGGTTGAGGGCCAGGTTTATCATTCGTTGGGTTCATTGTGTCCTATAAATAATGAACCCCCCAGATTTTTACGGATGTATATCTATGATACTGATAACGAAATTGTGAACAGGCTTCGATTCTTTGATGGCGCTACACGTTCACGATTAAGTGTTGATGTTGTTTCTACAATTCTTACAGCTCTTGAGGGGTGTAATAAACTGGTGAGGCTTTTCAGAAATGCTAGAGATTTGACTCTTTCGTCTAACTTACCTTCGTTTTCAATTCGTTTGTACAATTCGTATAATTCTTTGTCTTATGATAGACCTGGTCCTGATTGCATTGGTGCGATTGTCACTGACCAGGATCCCAATTCTGATGGATATGACATTGTTATTCGGCATAAGGCTACTGGTCCTAAACGAATAAGCAATCTTCATCCGTTATACATGGCTTTGCAATATCCTTTGTTGTTTATTTACGGTGAGAGTGGTTGGTCTCCTTGCTTACGTCTTTCTGGTGTTTCCGGAAAAGAGGACAAAAATCTGACTATGAATATGTTCTATAGTTATCAACTTCACGATCGTCTTAACGTCTACACATTGTTGCTGCGAGGAGGTCGTCTATTCCAGCAATATTTGGTTGACGCCTACGTGTGTATAGAGCAGAATAGGCTAGAATATTACAGACGTAATCAAAGTTCTCTAAGAAGTGACGTATTGAAAGGCATACATGATGCTATTCGCCATGGTGATACTGAGGGACGTGATATAGGGAAACGTACTATTCTACCTTCATCATTTACGGGGGGTCCACGATACATGTACAAGCACTATCAGGATGCGTTAGCGATTTGTAGAGTACATGGAAACCCTCAACACTTCATCACTTTTACATGCAATGTTAACTGGCCTGAAATTCGTAGATATTTGACTAGGTATCCAGTACTTAAAGCGTAGGACCGTCCGGATATCATAGCTCGCGTTTTCCATATGAAAATTGTCTCATTTGTGAACTTTCTTGGTAATAACAGGCCTTTTGGGAATGTTTCCGCTGATTTATACACGATTGAATTTCAGAAGAGGGGTCTACCACACTGTCATTTGTTGTTATGGGTAGCTAAAACTAATAAGATAACTGACGCTACTCAGGTTGATAAGTATATTTCAGCAGAAATTCCAGATCCTGTAATTGACCCAGAACTGCATAAGATTGTTACCGACTTCATGATACATGGACCATGCGGTACTGTTAGACCCAATACGCCATGTATGTCATTCGGTAAGTGCTCTAAGAACTTTCCAAAGGCTTATCAACAGAGTAGTATGATTGACGAGAATGGATATGCACATTACAAAAGATGGATGACTGGGAATACTGTTCTCAAAGGTGGCGTTGCTCTTGATAACAGGTACGTTGTCCCATACAACCGTACTCTACTGTTACATTTCCAAGCACACATAAATGTAGAGTACTGCGGGTGGAGCGTGTTGATAAAGTACATCTTTAAGTACATATCAAAGGGCTCTGATCGTATTCGTTTTAACATTAGTAAAGGTCCTTCTTGTGGTGATACTGAAGGTGACACTACGTTTGAAATCGACGAGATTAAAAACTATGTTGACGGAAGATTTATATGTCCACATGAGTCAGCTTGGGGAATTCTTGATTTCCACATCCATCAAAGGAATCATGCAGTACAAGTTTTAGCTGTTCACTTGCAAGAAATGCAAGGTGTAACTTTCAGGGACAATGACCAATTAGAAAACATTGTTAGAAACCCGTTATCAAGGCGTACTACGTTAACAGAATGGCTTTACAACAATTGTATTGATGAGAGTGGACGACATCTGACTTACGTTGACTTTTTATCAGAGTATAGATGGGATGCCTCAAGTAAGACGTGGCTACGCAGAATAACAAACAGAACACCGGCGATTGGGAGACTTATCTACGTACACCCAACGTGTGGTGAAACGTTCTACCTGCGTCTATTGCTGCCGCACCAGAAAGGTTGTCGATCCTTCGAGGATATTCGCACAGTTTCTGGAGAGGTATGCTCAACATACCGTACTGCATGTGAAAGGCTTGGATTACTAGGTGATGACAGGGAATGGCCATATACCTTCATTGAGGCTGCTGCTTGGGCTACTGCTTCTGAGTTACGACACCTATTCATACATATGCTTTTACATTGTGAGGTGTCAAACCCTAAACAATTGTGGGATATGCATTGGCATAGAATGGCTGATGACGTTGTGCATAGACATCGTCTCTTAAACGATGATGATAAGATGCAACATGTTTTATATGAGCTTGAACTATTATTGCGCACTGGATCGTCTTCATCATTATGCGAGTTAGGGTTGCCAATGCCAAATCCAACAGTTGTTGCATCAGTTACAAATAGACTACTCATGGAAGAAAGAAATTACGATAGGCAAAAACTTGCAATTGAACATATGTCATCACGGTCTGCTCTCAATCAACAACAAAAGAGCATATACAATTATGTTTTGTCTACATTAGAACGAAAGGAGCAAGTAATGGCCTTTATTTATGGCTATGGTGGAACAGGGAATACATTCCTAGGGACTACTATCATCTCGGCCTTACGCTCTGAAGGTAAAATTGTACTTGCAGTGGCTGCATCCGGTATTGCGTCTTTGTTACTCCCTACTGGAAGAACGGCTCATTTGCGATTTAAGATACCGCTCAATCTAACAGATCAGTCAACATGCTACATAAAGAAAAACACTCATCTAGCTCAGCTGCTAACAGAAACAACACTCATAATATGGGATGAAGCACCTATGAATGATCGAAGATGCTTTGAGTCACTTGACAAAACACTTAGAGACTTGCTGAACAGACCTAATGAACCTTTCGGAGGTCAGTCCATATTACTTGGGGGTGACTTTCGACAAACTTTACCAGTAATACCAAAGGCTTCAAAAAATGTTATTTTATCATCGTCTCTTCCAAGATCATATCTATGGAGACATTTTAAAGTGTGCAAGTTGACAGAAAACATACGCTTGCAAAGTACGAATCTAGATGCAAATCACAAAGCCAAGATTGCAACGTTCTCATCATGGTTGCTTGCTGTAGGTGACGGGAAATTGGTAACTCCAGACATTGATGATCCCTAAAACGCTAGAAACATCGAGATCCCGTTAGACTATGTCATACCTTATAGTGATAATGCACTTCAACAGCTTATTCAGTTCATCTATGATGACACCACTTTGAAAAATCCGACAATTGAGATTCTTTACAACAAAGCAATTGTTTGTCCTAAAATGAAACTGCACAAGAGATTAATAACATGGTTCTTGCATACAACCCTAGGAATAGCAAGACTTATCTCAGCACTGACACAATAAAACCCAAATTAGGAAGCCATGGTGATGTTGAAATGCTTTACCCGACAGAGTATTTGAACTTGCTGAATTTTAGTGAACTACCGCCACATCAATTAGAGTTAAAAGTAAATACACCAGTTATGCTGATACGTAACATCAATCAAACAGCTGGTTTGTGCAATGGCACAAGATTAATAATTACACAATTGCTTCCGAGGGTAATTGAGGCACAGATAATGACTGGTACTGCAATTGGCCACCGTGTGTACATACCACGTATATCTCTGACACACACAGACAATGAACTACCTTTCACTTTCAAAAGAAAGCAATTTCCGGTAAAACTATGCTACGCGATGACAATTAACAAAAGCCAAGGCCAATCACTTAACAAGATTGGGGTATACCTTCCTGAGCCAGTATTCGGCCATGGTCACTTATATGTGGCATTATCAAGGGCAACATCCCTAGACTCTTTAAAAATACTAACAACCCCAATGAAGGATATGCCATCGAATGTTACGAAGAACATAGTCTACTCTGATTTTCTACATCAGATAGACATTAACCAATCTTAAGATTTGTTCAGTCGTTTGAGGCATTTGTCTCTCTTCATAGCCATTCTACCAACGACCCTTTCAGGTACAAGTTATGTAATATATCATGGCCAACCCACTATTTTAAAAGCATGAACACTACATAGTACATCTGTCCGTACAATAACTCTTATGTTTTATATTAATTTACATTTACCAAAGAGACCATAACTAAGTGGTAATCTAATAGGATGAACTCTTCACAGATATCAGTAAGCTTCACAAACAACCCCGCTTCTTAAAAAAGTATCGTGCTTTTAGTTAGCCATCCATTATAGGTACAATTATTAATGAGAAATCACAAGTGTCACATCAAAGTAAATACAACAGAATGATATATGATATATCTTTTGTCTTTCCAGTTTTTATAGTAGTGACTCATCTTGAAATCTCACAAGCTTTTATCAACGTCTACTACTGTCTAAAGTCCAATATAATAAATGCCATAGCTTTCCCATTTTTACATTGCATTAATTACTTATTTTATTTTTGTTGACCCGTAAATTAGCATCCAAGACGCAGTTACTATGCCTCCAAAAAGAGTGTCTCAGGTAAAGCCAGAAGACCCACCAGAACCTCTTGAAGCTAGAGTTCTAAAAAGGTGGATCCCATACTTTAAAAAAAAGGAGAAAATGATCGACCTATGTTACCTATTAGTTGATATACATGTAAGTTGCTAAACATCAAATTATGGTACCTTCTATAATGTCAATTAACTTACGTTTTTACTAACCAGAAATTAACATCGTCTATTACAGGGAGACGCAATTGAAGTAGTGGCAGATGTTACCAAAGCAGAATACTTTGACTCACTTATCAATGTACAACATTGCTACACGATTGACAAGTATGTCTCAGCTCCACCGCGCCAATACATGCCATCGGTACCACACGTCGCATCACTGAAAAATGGGAAAAGGGCTACTTTTACACCTTTACTTGACAAAGAGATACCCAGTTACCATTATAACTTTGCAACCTATGATGATCTTGTGCCAAGAATGAACCCACCAAAGCTACTTATAGGTAAAAATATAAAAAAAGAAATAATTAATAAAGCAATCAATCTTACTTACTAAAAATTTTATTATCAATAACCAGACTACATAGGCCGTATCGAGGAGGTATCACCCATCATGTACAGAAGTGGAAAAAAGCTACGAAAGATCGTCATTCAAGATGAAAGGTAAAGTGTCAACCTAAATCTAAAAGTAGTATCACAACCTTACCAATAAGTAGACACCTGTTGTAGGCGCAATGAAATCGATGTAACTCTCTGGGATGAGAAGGCAGACATGATTCAAACAGAGGACATCATAGGCAAAGTATTCGCAATAACTGCTACCACAGTAACTTATTTCAACAAACTACAACTCGAGTCCACAACATCAACTACAATTGATATCAATCTACCAATCCCAAATCTTCAGACATACGTAAACAGGTATACAAAGGAAGACTGAGCTATGTTGATAAGACATTCAACTCTTAAGACTGAATTATTATTTATAAATGAGAAATTAACAACTTTTCCATTTATATGTTGTTACAGACTTCAAGAATTAGTGCCACTTGCAGAACAACGTGCATCATTAAACCACATCACCATTGCCGACCTGAAGAAGAAAATTTACAACAACACTGCGGTAAACTAATTTTTTCCTTCATGTACTTTATTTATGAATTATGTCCTTTAGGTTTATATAGAATGAGGAAATAGTTTTATACTGAACTTATTGTTTTATTCCAACCTTGATTTTAATAATCAACTTAAAAATATGTTAATTGAATCCCTCTTAATCATAATGCAGCAGAAAGGACACTACACATGCACTGCAAGAATAACCGAAATCGACGAGCTCCGCAGCTGGTTTTATGTGAAATGTCCCAAATGTGGCAAAAAAGCATATCCGGAAAAAGACCGATTCGTATGCTTGGACGATGATATAGAAGAAGAACCGATTTTCATGTAAGTCTCACATATAACACGTAGTATGTCATACAGATGAAAAGACTAATATTCGCATGTTGCCCTACACCTACAGCTATTGCCTCAACGCAAAAATAACAGAAAACACAGACTCTACAGAGGTAGTCTTCTACAACGAAGCACTTAATGACATTGTGAAGGTAAGTTATCATGACATGGTTATCAATCTGGGAAACAGAAACCCAAAGGTGTTTCCAGACAAAAGAACTTCAACAAATTGGGAACCAAAGCTACTGCACATCGCTGTGAAAGATGATAATAGCATTGCCGTAAACGAAGCAGAAAATCCAAGAACACTCCAGCCAGCAACACCAGACCCCAAGAAACCAGCAACCAAGAGAGCTTTACCACAGTTGTCAGGTAAACTACTAATTACTTCTCCCTAGGTCTATTAGTGAGATCATGAGACATATAAGTATCACTATAAATCCATTTATTTAGATACTTATTTTGAGACGGCTCGAAAGCTTTCCGTTACTGGTTATACACAATACTGTTCAATCGAACTATACGTCTGATAAATGCTCTAAAAATAAATTTAAATTAAAAAAAAACTGGTAGCCCATTGGTTGGGCTATAATCAGCAAAAACATGAGAAAAGCAACTAATCCAATAGGGACCCTACTTTTGTAAATGTGACAGGTTTAGATAAGATCTAAGTAGGTTGTTAAATAACAAAAAAAAGATTGCCTAAAACTAACTATTAAGATTTTCAATTATTTTCTTTCAACTACTACTAACCAATAGGGTATTACTTCATTGACAGACTCTGACAGGAAGGTGAAGCACCAAGCATAACCAACATATATAAAGAACAACAAACTTTTGGCACAACCTTTTGTAAAACCAAAAAGCTTATGCGCGCTAAAGTACAAAAATACAGGTCCTAAAGTACAGTAATCCAAGACCTGCCTTCTATGGGGAAAACAAGACAAGAAGCTTGCCTTTTGTAAAGACTTCAATGTCGACTAACGTATGTAGTACAGCCCAGTTTGTAGCTGTTAGGTAATGCCTCCTATGAGAAAATATGACAAAAAGACAGCCTTTTGTAACAACTTTAACGCCGACTAATGTATTTAGTATAACGCCAGCATGTAGCTTTTAAATTATCTTGCTTACTTTAAGACCGTAAATGCATTAAGACCCTAAACAACCATAACTCCGCCAACTATAAACAACCTAGAGATCGCCGCCGCAACGCACGGCGTCTCGCACCATCCTAGTTTAAAACAAAAGTGAATGAACACTATACTCAATAAATATTAAAATGAGTATGGAATCAAAAGTAATAAAAATGGTATCGGTATCTGAACAGTATAATAAATAAATATTAAAATAAATAGTATCGGGTACCGGTACCGGTATTAAATTTATCAAACTGGGTGTATTTTCGGTATCTGTTCGGCACCGGTATTCATCGGGTTTTACCATCAAATACCGGTGCCATACCAGTACCGACCGTATCAAGCCGTACTGTACCAGGTATATTCGATACCGATACCCGTTTTTGGAGATTTCGGTAACGGTATTTTCGGTACCGGTTGGTACCGAGCTCATCAAATCCTGTAGTACGTAGCAATACAAGTAATTGCACAGTTTAGATTACTTTTCATACACACAGTAAGTAAATTGTATTTCGTTTGAATGAGGTTTTATATACACAACAACTTATTTTGCTTTATTTTTTGTCTTTTTACGTAATGAATGAATTGTAGCATGTAAAATTAACTTGGATATTTAGATTATTGATGAACAAATCGTATAAAATCCAGTAATAAACCCGGTATCGTATCGGTACCAAATTTACTATACCAAATCATTTTCGGTAACAAGTTGGTACCACCTTTTGGCGTTTTCAGAATCGCTACTTTCGGTTCAACACCGGTCTAACACCATACCTATATTTATTGATTTTTACCTTCAAATACCATACCGTATTGTACCGAGCATTTTCGGTGACGGTACCTAATTTCGATGATTTTTCGGATCGGTATTTTCGGTGTCGTTACAGGTACCGAGCTTATCCATATTTTAACGTGTTAGCACCGTAATAACTAAACTAAAAACAACCGAATTTCCAACGTGTAGGACGTGTGGGTCCTATTATTATATATTAGATTATTTAAAATCGCTTTTTTATGACGGATTGACTATCCTTTTCACGACATTTTTATTTATATTTTGATATTCGGTATCTGCTTGCCGTTACTGACACACGTTTTGCAGTCATTGGGTCCCCGCCGCAACGAACGGACGGAAATTTAACTAGTTAAATTAATATGTAAAATTATACACAAGGTTTTTTTAAAGATATAATTTTTTTTATTATTGTGTATTACACGGGTTGAATAAATATAATTTTACATATTAAATAATAAAAATGTTAAAAGTTAGGTTTGTTAATATAAACTAAACTCAATTAAATAAAAACGTCTTTCTCAATGTTTATAACACCTGGCCGATAAGAGCTGATAAGATATACATATATATATATATATATATATATATATTACATATAATATCAATATAAAACTATTAATATAATGTTATAATACTATATTAATATTAAAGCATGTGAAATATCAATTTACCTAATGTTATGTTAATATTCTTTTAATTTTGAGTGATATATTAGTTATTGTGTGAATATTAGTTTTATCCAACAATGTTAAGTTTGCTTTTCATGATTGATAATTTGGTTATTTAAAAATAATTTATTTTATTAACAATTTAAATTTGAAGATAATATTTTATTAGAAAATAGAAGGATTCTAGAATAAGATTTGATATTAATATGTTATTGAATTAAAGGATTCTAGAATAAGATTTTAAATTAATTTATTATTGAATTAATATAAGATAAGCATGAAAAAAAAGACGGAAAAACAGAAAATTAGATAGTTCCAATGAATAATATGTGTAACACATTAGTTTCTTTTATTATATGGTATAGATATAGAGGGTGGAGATATGATAGGAAGTTTATTTTGCTAGGAAGCATAAGAAGCAATCATGATCGTCCAATTGCACAATCTACGGTCTAGATTAAAATCAAATTAAAAATTGTCATTTAAACACGCTCTCCGGGCTTTCAAGGGTATTATCGTCAAATTCCAAAATAACCGCCATTGAATATACACAGAAACGCTTCGAAAAAAAGTTCATTACATTTTACACTTCCATTGAACGATCACACACATACAGAAATTTGAGAAAATCATACTCCATTGAAGTTCATGGCGTCGTCGAGAGATAATTTGAAGGTTTACCTTCGAGTTACTGAAAAGAAATCCGTCTCTCAAAACCCTAAATCATCAAAGAAGCCAAAAACATCATCAGTTGAAGAAAACATAGATCAACAAGTAAATATTAGCCGAAAATCAACAATGAAACAACAAAGTAGTAGAAAACACAAAGAGATTTCAGACAATGGTAATTTTATGTATTTTTGCTTTTTAACTGAATTCAAGTTACGTTTTATGAAGTGCAATAGACCTAATATATCATATCCCTTCCCAAAAATTGTTAATGAGTGATATCTTATCCGTATCTTATCATTGAATTGCTTAATTAGGTTTGTTATTAGAGACTGCATTGCGTTTTATGTTAAAACTATGACCTAGGGTGCTAATGCTTTTTATGGGATTTATATATTGTGAACTAATGCGTTTTATCTTAATAAATTTGGAGAAACAAAAAGATTATTATTATGATAATTGTAATCGAATTTTAAAACATTGCGTTTTATCTTATCTTTGAATTTGCTGAGATACATGTGTTGTTAACTATTGCGTTTTATCATAATACTGTATCAAATGTTTTTTTTTCTTGACTAATGCGTTTTATATTAAAATATCATAAAAAACAAAATGAGATTATGTAATGTTAGTTTGTTGTGTTAAATTTAATATGATATAAAGTATTGCGTTTTATCTTAAAACTGTGAATTACTGCTTTTTATCTTTATAGTGTTAGCTAATGCGTTTTATCTTAAATTTGTTAATTGACATTGTTTCATTATTCTGTTTAAAGTTAAAAAACAAGAAGAAAAACAAAAAAGGAGAAGAAAGAAAATGGTGATAGAATCTTCAGAAGATACAGATTCTGTTTCAAAAGATGAAAATACTAGTCGAGCTATAGTTATGCATACTTCTGAACAACAACAAGTAAATTCAGGTAACATAAAACGCATTAAACAAATTTCATGAAAAAATATATGTTTCTAAAACACTTCAATGTATCAGATGTTGATTTTGTTGATCCACCACCAAGAATGAAACAGACAAAATATCAAAAGAAGGAAAATGCAGAATCAAAACCAAAGAGATCATTGAGGAAAGATAAAATAGAAGAACAACCAGAACAACAACCATATTATGATTACGACGGAAAAAAAATCAACATAAGATGTGCAGTCAATAATCTAAAAGATTATATTGAAAATTTGTCAAAAGAGCAAAAGAAAGTTGTTAGAGAAATAGGGTTTGGCAGCATACTATCATTCAAGCTGCATTAAGTTCCACGCAAATTAGGATATTGGCTGGTAAAAAACTTTGATGCAGAAAATGATGAGATAAATACTGGAGATGAAAAGATTAAGATCACAGCTGAATTGATCCAAAAGGTATTTCAAATACCAAATGGAAAAACAGAGATTGAGGAAAAATTGAGACCAAAAGAAACTAATCTTATAATTAAATTCTGGCGCGGTCAATTCAGCAAAGATATTTTGAAGAGAATGTATGCTGCCAACTTGATTAAATATTTAAAATCAAGAAATGAGCTTGGAATACTGTTCAAACTAAACTTCTTGGTTATATTTTTTACAGTCATGGCAGAGGCAATGCAAAGTAGTAACGTTAATCATAGATTCTTGCCATCGATGAAAAGTGACAAAAAAACCCATGATTTTAATTGGTGTGAATATATTCTGAATGTTTTAAGGCGTACAAGAAGACAATGGCCTGGAAATGACAAGCTCTTCAATGGACCTATTGCATTGTTAGCGGTATGAAATCTGATCTTTCATTATTGCTACATATTTGCTGAATGCTTGTTTAGGCTGCTTGTTTATATTCTTTGTTTAAAATATGTTTGATTAAAACGCAATGTATGTAAAGTTACAAAATGCAATGACTTGTTTATATTATTTGTTTGTTTGTTTAAAACGCAACGTTTATAAAGGTACAAAACGCAATAACTTGTTTATATGCTGTTTTCAAACTATGCTTTATTAAAACGCAATGTTTGTGTAAAACGCAATGTATTTAAAGTTACAAAAAATTAGATGTATAAGTTGTTTACAATGATTTATATTATAAAATGCAATAAAATTAGTATTGAGTATTTTTTTAAAACGCAATGATTCATATTTGCTGAATGCTTGTTTAGGCTGCTTGTTTATATTCTTTGTTTAAAATATGTTTGATTAAAATGCAATGTATATAAAGTTATAAAACGCAATGACTTGTTTATATTATTTATTTGTTTGTTTAAAACGCAACGTTTATAAAGGTACAAAACGCAATAAGTTGTTTATATGCTTTTTTCAAACTATGCTTTATTAAAATGCATTGTTTGTGTAAAACGCAATGTATTTAAAGTTACAAAAAATTAGATGTGTAAGTTGTTTACAATGATTTATATTATAAAACGCAACAAAATTAGTATTGAGTATTTTTTTAAAAACTTAATGATTCATACAGATTCTATATGCTTACAAAAAACAAGGATTTGACGATGCTGAAAACACTGAAGAGTTCTCTCTAGATAAAATTGACTCTACAACATTACAAGAATTTGAAGATGAATTGGAAATTGCTGTGCTAAATGAGGGGAGAGGTCTTGTTGTCACACCCCCAAAATACCACCTAGGGAAACCCCCCGCGAGGCGTGTGACGTACCAGGATCTAGTCACCAATCACATTGAACTCATACAAGATTTTAAATAAAACTTTCATTCATTAACATAAAGTGTTACAAAACAATAATTACAAATCATCGTAATCAGCGGAAGTATAAATCATTAGTTATGTGTTTCATAAACCATATGTATTATAACCATTAAACTCGTCTCGCTATTCCATGTATCTCGACCCATGACCACTCCAGCATCCCAGACAACAAGTTCCACATCCACACATACCTATAACCTGCGAGCATACACACACGTGTATCAGACAACGCTGGTGAGTTCATAGTTTTACGAAAACGTTAGTTACCAAGTGTTTAGTTCCGTTCATTGATTACAATGTTGATAATACCTCGGATACAAGATGGCTCCAGATATATTTTGCCCTTTCCCCAATGCTCCTATCAAAGCATTGGTCATGACTAGGTCATTAGTTCACACCCGTCCTCTCCGGTACAGGGTGAGGGTGCCAAACCTAAGTAGCGCTACCAACTAATACCTTGTTACCTCTCAGGTAACCAAACAACAAGGAGGGACTTTATTGGTGATAGGATGAGTATATTATCCAACATTCCAGTTTTACCCAAAAGACATATTCCTCGCAGGAATACCCATGATTTACCCAAAGCCAATCCCTCTCAGGGATACCCAAAGACTGTCCCAACCACCGGGACGCATGCTCAAGAGGAATGAACTCACCTTTGATTTGCTCGGTAAGACTTAGTTACTTGTTTGACAATGGATTACACACGTCCTATCATTGTTACCGACAATAATCAGTTTCAAGTGCACATGGTCCACATATTTCACGTACAATTAATTCATGAACTCTTTGTTCACATAATACACAATTAAGGTACATGTAGCACACATATATAAGTCATGTCATAGCAATTAATCTAACAACCCAGTGTCGCCAAATAGTCACTTAACATGTTATCGGGTGCATAAGCAAATTCATCTCATATTCTCATGCTTCGGCCATATTACTCTCAACCCCTCGATATAAGAATATACAATCTAGTAAGCAAGTTAATATTTCACATAAGATTTTGACAATCCACTGCTACGCTTCGGCCCAATTAAAAAACTATAACCCAACCTGATTGTTAGTGTTAGCTCACAATTAAGATGGTAACAACCCATTTAAGTTTCGGCCCAATAGCTAGGTTTGACCCAACGGTTAACACAAAGACCACTTGACATGTTTTCCTAAACATCTTACCCGGCCTTTAACCCTCGTGCGGCCCAAGTGCAGCCCAGCTGCCATACGAGGCCCAATTCCCTTTTGTATACCCTAAATAATTAGCATGCAGACCCAATTAACGTGTAAGCCCATATATTATTATGCAACCAACAATCCAAAAGCTCATCCTTGATATTAATTCACATCGGATCACATTTAAATCAAATTCATTCCTTATGTACTTGTTAATATAACCTACTGTTAATCCTCAGCCCCAATCCCATTACACTATTGTATCCTTAATTTTCTGGAATTGTCGCACACAACAACATCAGCAACAACACTAAATTTGAATCATTTAACACAAAGTTTTCAAACAATTTACCAGCTCATCAATTACCCACATGATATCCATATCAGTTTCAATTTCAGTAATCTAATATGAGTATCTAACATTAATCTATATAAATATATATGCAGCCCTCACAACGATCGATCTCATCTACCCCTAATATACAACCTATTACCAATTCTTTACTGCATCTAAATAATACCCAATCCTCCTTTCATAACATAGACCAATCAATATATCATAATATACACAGAATGTTTCCTACCCAAGTTTATTATTAATGCACATGATATTCTTACTGACAAGTGACAACATTATTAAAATATCTATATTGTTTGATTAGATATGGGCCGCCATTGATTCCATTGAGTGACAACATTATTCAAACACATGGGCCGCCATTTTATTCAAGGTTATCATATCAACTTGTCAGACCACTCACCCTCAAATGTATTGGACCACAATAGGCTACTGATATATCATAATCGGTTTGCTTGACTTTTTGTGAATTTAGTGGACATTTTAATTCACCTATGTGACAACCCTCATAATTACATGTATCCGTACGATTAATTAATATTAAACAACATATAAATTATACCTTACATACCTTAAGTGTATCAAAAATTTCGTTTAACGTGTTATTGAAAAATTTCTAATAAAAATGGTGAAACCGGCCGTCCCCGGAATCAAACCCGGGTCTAGGCCACACCCTTTCGCGCGCCTAGCCAACCGAGCTAGGTGCCTAGTTTGTGAAATTTCCATTTTGGTTAAATATAAGCACATGTACAATAAATTCCTTACTTCTTACTATAAGTTACCTACTTATCCTCCTTATGTTGACTAACTATTTACTTCTCCTCCTTATGTTGACTAAGTATTTACTTCTCCTCCTTATGTTGACTAAGTATTTACTTCTCCTCCTTATGTTGACTAAATATTAGAATCCAAGATTTTACCTCTATATTTTAGTTAATCTTGGCTTGCTCATGTTGACTAAACACTAGAAAGGATGACTATAAATATGGTGCATAACTTCACAATCTTCACACCATCTTTCTCATTCTCTATCTCTCTCTCTTGGCTCACTCTAAAACCACCACCACCATTCCATAGTTGAGCTTGTTCAAGTGTTAGAAGGTGATACAAAGAGCTTGAAGCTTGAAGGACTTGAAGAATCCTTCTCATTTGCTTTCATAATCCATATTTTCTCTAGTGATCTTCCCTAGCTTTAAGCTAGTTGTAAGACTTCTTTAAACTCTTGTTTACTTCATGTGTTAGTAGTTAAAGATTATATTATGATGAAATAATACTAGTATGATGTTGTTGTTGATCACTGAACATGTAACGGAACCAATATAACTCGCATTAGAATGTTAAAAGCTGAAAAACAGGAGGCTGTTTAGTGATTACAGCCAACTTCAGTTGGCTGTAACCGAACCTTAATAAAGCAGAAAATGTATTTTCTGAACCCTAGATTTATGTATTATGAAATACGGTTCTAATGGCACTGGAATCATAATTTTTGGACTTCGTTTACTATTTTTAAAGAATCATTTTGTAACAGCAACTCAAGCTGCATTTTTACTGCTGAAAATAAACCTCCTGTTTTCCGTCATAACTTGGATTCTGTGTAGATTCCGATCATGAAATTTGTTCAGTAGATGAGCACTGATGTATAAGTAATTTTCCCACTGGAATTTCGTCAATCGGACTTACGATGAATTTTAAATGAATTTTTCCGTGGACTGCAGTCAGAAAGTGACGAATCTGATTTGCAGTCCGGTAAATGATTTTTTATAAAATACTGGTAATGAATTGGATCCTGATATTTTTACACAATAATATTTCGATTGTTTAAAACATTCTGTAAAAATTTGGGAATTTTTGGAGTAAATTAACTATTTTATTAAATTACCCGAAAACAGTCCAGTTTTGGATAGCTGAAACAATATAACTAGTGATTTGCATGTCTAAATGTCGGTTATGTTATCTGATAATGATCTAACATGTTATATGTCAATGAAAGTGTTGTGTGCAATATCGTATGCTTGCTCTTGAGTAGCTATAGGTGGAAAGTTTATATGGGCGTGAACTGTTAAAGTGAGTGCATGTTATGTGATAAATGCGTGTAGGAACTTCGTGCTTATTTGAAGTCACTAATAAACTAAGTGGTAATCATACTAGGACGTGATTGACCGAATTTGATTGTTAGCTATTTTTGAGAGACAAACCGAGCAAACCAAGGTGAGTTCACACTCTATCCAAGGCATGGGATTCCCAAGGGTTGGGCATGGGTTAAAGAACTGAACGGTAACTACAAACTTGCGTATTCCCCATACAGCAGGATACGTACGACCATAAGACCATCACTCTATCAATTGAAGTCCCTCATTTATCGACTTAATCGCCGAGGTCTATGGCGAGCGGGTCATTAGTTAATAGCGCTATTAGGTTTAACAAGCCCCACACCGTGCCAGTCGGACGGGCGTGTACTAATGGACTATGGGCAAAGTGTCAATGCTGATAGACATTGACTTTGGGCACCTCTTACATTTTCGTAGCAGTCGATACGCGTGGTCTAATAATACATGGGAAGCCCCCACCAATCTTCGCAAACATGTCTGGGAGACCGCGATACGAATTAATACGATACATGGTTTACAAAACGAACATACGATTTACTAAACGAATTCTATAACTAAACAACCTACTGTGAACTCGCTCAACTTTGTTGTTGACTCGTTGTTACATGCCTTGCAGGCCTTTAGGTGCTTATCATTAGAACTTGCTGTCTGGGAGGCTGGAGTGGTCATGGGTCGAGATACATGGAATCGTAATACAAGACTAAAGATTTTTACATGAGGTTTATAAACACTTAACTAATGAATTATGCTTCTGCTGTATGCTGTGAATTATTTGTAATGTGTAACACTGAATGTTAAATCAATGAAAGTTTTATTTAAATATATTTGTGAGTTTAATGTGATTGGTGGCTAGATCCTGGTATGTCACACGCCTCGCGGGGGTTTTCCGCTTGTGGTATTTTGGGGGTGTGACAGATTGGTATCAGAGCCATTGGTTATAGTGAACTTGGTTTTAAAAAGGGGAAAACGTTTTTGTAAAACCAGACTATAACCGAACAGTTCTGAACACGTGAATACGACCATGACGCTCAGCTCCAGATTGCAAGGTACGTCTCTTGTATACTCATTGTACTGCATAACTTACATATGATAATGCATGTGATTACACGTTTAGCACAACAGTATGAATTCATGTATTACTTGCATGTGTTATGTGACTGATAGGGTAGTATTTCCCTACACATTCTTGACTTACGCTTCGTGATGGTCTCTGTTTACTACTCGAGTTTGAGGAACCATTTGACATGAGTTAAGAGGAGCTGAGATGCGCATGCAAGTCACAATATTATTGTGGGTGCTCACATAATAATAATGTGGGGTGCATGCGAGTCCTAGTGAGGCTTAACAAGTGGAAAAGGGATCCCGTTCTGTTATTTGATCGATGTGAAACATAACAAACCTATAGGGGTCATAGCAGTGATTGTCCCCTACTTGAACGTGAACTTTTCATTCATCTCTAGATCCCTTCGAATCTCGATGCTATCAAGCATTACCTGAACACCCATCTGAACACCTAGCGAACCGTGTAGAATGTGAGGTGCTTATACGAACGTCCCTAAGTTGAATGTAGCAGCGTCGAATGATTGAGCGATACCATTTTCACTTCTCTTCGTTTTCTGGAACTCACGTATTGACGTCTTAGACTCCGAAGTGTGATCACTTCTGCAACACTCCCGCAGCATACCGCGTATTACTCAATCGACTCGCTAGATCGATGGACATGAGGATGAGCATAGTACCTTACCAACCTCAGTACCTTGACGACCCTGGCTACCGGCAACGAGAAACCGCGAATTAGCTTCAACCGAATCCTTAATCCCTGCACACATAGTTAAGGGTTGTAACCTCGTCTTAGCTGTCAGACCTTCTCTATCAACCTTATTCCTATCGTACTTGGTAGTTTCGACGTCGTTATTATGGATTGGCTATCTCATCATCAAGCGGAGATTATGTGCAAGGAGAAAATCATCCGCATTCCTCGTCCTGGTAAAGAACCTCTCATGATTTATGGCGACAAGAGTGGTGCTGTTGTGGGCATCATCTCTTTCCTTAAAGCCCAGAAGTGTTTGCGAAAGGGCCACACTGCCATTCTAGCTCTCGTTTCTGATACATCCTCGGAAGAAAGGAAGATAGAAGACATACCTATTGTACGTGATTTTCCTGAAGTATTTCCTGAGGAATTACCTGGTCTTCCGCCTCATCGTCAAGTCGAGTTTCAAATCGAGCTAGCTCCTGGAGCAGCGCCCATAGCTCGTGCACCTTATCGATTAGCTCCATCAGAACTAGAAGAATTGTCCACCCAATTGCACGACCTCTTGGACAAGGGTTTTATTCGCTCTAACTTTTCGCCCTGGGGAGCTCCAGTCTTGTTTGTGAAGAAGAAAGACGGTACTTTCAGAATGTGTATTGACTATCGCGAACTCAACAAAGTGACTATGAAGAATCGTTATCCTCTCCCACGTATTGATGACCTATTCGACCAGCTGCAAGGGTCGAGTTTCTATTCCAAGATTGACCTAAGGTCAGGCTACCATCAACTGAGAGTCCGAGATGAGGATATCTCTAAGACAACATTCAGGACTCGGTATGGGCATTACGAGTTTCTGGTTATGCCTTTCGGATTGACGAATGCACCTGAGATCTTCATGGACCTCATGAACCGAGTGTGCAAACCCTACCTGGATAAGTTCGTTATCGTTTTCATCGACGACATCCTGATATACTCCAAGAGTCAGGAAGAACACAAGCATCATCTACGACTTATCGTGGAACTTCTTCGAGCAGAGCAGTTGTATGCTAAGTTTTCAAAATGCGACTTTTGGCTTCATGAAGTCCATTTCTTAGGCCACGTGGTAAATGCAGATGGGATTCATGTGGATCCATCCAAGGTTGACTCGATCAAGAACTGGCCTGCACCCCGTACACCAACAGAAATTCGCCAATTCTTGGGTTTGGCGGGCTACTACAGAAGGTTTATCAAGGATTTCTCAAAGATTGCACAACCTCTCACCTCATTAACTCAGAAGGGTGTCACCTATCATTGGGGTGATGCACAGGAATCTGCATTCCAGCACTTAAAAGATAGACTTTGTAGCGCACCTATCCTCTCATTGCCTGAAGGCACAGATGATTTTGTAGTTTATTGTGACGCTTCCATCCAAGGACTTGGTTGCGTGTTGATGCAACGTGACAAGGTCATTGCCTACGCATCGCGCCAACTTAAAGTTCACGAAAGGAACTACACTAAACACGACTTGGAATTGGGAGCAGTTGTTTTCGCACTTAAGATATGGAGACATTACCTGTACGATACCAAGTGCACCATTTACACCGATCACAGGAGTCTCGAGCATATCTTCAAGCAAAAGGAGCTAAACATGCGACAACGTCGATGGGTCGAACTCTTGAATGATTACGAATGCGCGATCAGGTACCATCCGGGCAAAGCCAATGTTGTGGTCGACGCCCTCAGTCGAAAGGATACTATACCTAAACGTGTGCGAGCACTACAACTTACCATCCAATCTAGTCTCCCCGCTCAGATACGAGATGCTCAGGATTGAAGCATTGAAGGCAGAGAACATCAGGGCTGAGTCCTTACGAGGATCGAGGAAACGGTTAGAACAAAAGGAAGACGACGCTTACTACATAACAGGGCACATCTGGGTCCCGCTTTACGGAAACTTACGCGAGCTTGTGATGGATGAAGCGCACAAGTATTGTTACTCAGTACATCCTGGTTCGGATAAGATGTACCACGACTTAAAGACTACATACTGGTGGCCTAGCATGAAAGCCAACATAGCAACCTACGTCAGTAAATGTTTGACTTGTGCGAGAGTCAAGATTGAATATCAGAAACCATTAGGCCTACTCCAACAACCAGAGATCCCAACATGGAAATGGGAGCAAATTTCCATGGATTTCGTTACTGGCCTGCCTAGATCTCAATACAGAAATGACACTATTTGGGTGATAGTGGATCGATTGACTAAGTCTGCATACTTCTTGGCTATCAAGGAAACCGACAAGTTTTCTACTCTAGCAGATGTTTACCTAAAGGAAGTAGTATCAAGGCACGGAGTGCCAACCTCCATCATTTCTGATCATGACTCACGTTTTACATCTGAATTGTGGCAAGCTATGCACAAGTCCTTTGGCTCTCGATTAGACATGAGCACGGCATATCATCCACAGACGGATGGGCAATTTGAACGCACCATCCAAACCCTTGAAGACATGCTTAGGGCATGTGTAATCAACTTTGGTACTGGCTGGGAAAAACACCTCCCGTTAGTAGAGTTTTTTTCGTATACCAACAGTTACCACACAAGCATCCAGGCCGCTCCGTTCGAGACATTGTACGGACGTAAATGCCGATCACCCCTTTGTTGGGCAGAGGTTTGCGACAGTCAAATCACTGGCCCAGAACTTGTGGTAGACACGACTGAGAAGATTGCTCAGATACGACAACGAATGGCGGCAGCTCGTGACCGTCAGAAAAACTATGCTGATAAGCGAGGGAAACCACTCGAGTTCCAGGTTGGGGATCGGGTGCTACTCAAAGTCTCACCTTGGAAAGGTGTAGTTCGTTTTGGCAAACGAGGCAAACTCAATCCGCGTTATGTCGGACCATTCGAAATCATTGAAAAAATTGGAAAGTCGCTTACAAGTCGAATCTTCCTGAAGAACTCAGCGGAGTTCACAACGTATTCCACGTGTCAAATCTGAAAAAAAGTGTCTGTCATATGAGACCCTCATAGTTCCCTTAAAGGAGCTCACTATCGACAATCAACTACGATTCGTTGAGGAACCAGTAGAGATTACTGACCGAGATGTTAAGATCCTCAAGCGTACCAGAATACCCTTTTCCGAGTTCGTTGGAACTCCCGTCGTGGCCCAGAGTATACCTGGGAACGAGAAGACCAAATGAATCTCAAGTATCCCCAGTTGTTTAAGAAAAGTGCAACCACTACTGAGGCTGAAGCTACTACGGAATTTCTGGATGAAATTCCAAACCAACGGGGGGATGATGTGACACCCCAGGAAAAACCAGTAAACCACGCAGCTTAAACTAGCTTCCTCAGTAACCACGTACTAAATTTCGGGACGAAATTTTCTTTACAGGGGGAGAATGTGACAACCCTCATAATTACATGTATCCATACGATTAATTAATATTAAACAATATATAAATTATACCTTACATACCTTAAGTGTATCAAAAATTTCGTTTAACGTGTTATTGAAAAATTTCTAATAAAAATGGTGAAACCGGCCGTCCCCGGAATCAAACCCGGGTCTAGGCCACACCCTTTCGCGCGCCTAGCCAACCGAGCTAGGTGCCTAGTTTGTGAAATTTCCATTTTGGTTAAATATAAGCACATGTACAATAAATTCCTTACTTCTTACTATAAGTTACCTCCTTATCCTCCTTATGTTGACTAACTATTTACTTCTCCTCCTTATGTTGACTAAGTATTTACTTCTCCTCCTTATGTTGACTAAGTATTTACTTCTCCTCCTTATGTTGACTAAATATTAGAATCCAAGATTTTACCTCTATATTTTAGTTAATCTTGGCTTGCTAATGTTGACGAAACACTAGAAAGGATGACTATAAATATGGTGCATAACTTCACAATCTTCAAACCATCTTTCTCATTCTCTATCTCTCTCTCTTGGCTCACTCTAAAACCACCACCACCATTCCATAGTTGAGCTTGTTCAAGTGTTAGAAGGTGATACAAAGAGCTTGAAGCTTGAAGGACTTGAAGAATCCTTCTCATTTGCTTTCATAATCCATCTTTTCTCTAGTGATATTCCCTAGCTTTAAGCTGGTTGTAAGACTTCTTTAAACTCTTGTTTACTTCATGTGTTAGTAGTTAAAGATTATATTATGATGAAATAATACTAGTATGATGTTGTTGTTGATCACTGAACATGTAACGGAACCAATATAACTCGCATTAGAATGTTAAAAGCTGAAAAACAGGAGGCTGTTTAGTGATTACAGCCAACTTCAGTTGGCTGTAACCGAACCTTAATAAAGCAGAAAATGTATTTTCTAAACTCTAGATTTATGTATTATGAAATACGGTTCTAATGGCACTGGAATCATAATTTTTGGACTTCGTTTACTATTTTTAAAGAATCATTTTGTAACAGCAATTCAAGCTGCATTTTTACTGCTGAAAATAAACGTCCTGTTTTCCATAATAACTTGAATTCTGTGAAGAGTCCGATCATGAAATTTGTTCAGTAGATGAGCACTGATGTATAAGTAATTCTCCCACTGGAATTTCGTCAATCGGACTTACGATGAATTTTAAATGAATTTTTCCGTGGACTGCAGTCAGAAAGTGACGAATCTGATTTGCAGTACGGTAAATGATTTTTTTATAAAATAGTGGTAATGAATTGGATCCTGATATTTTAACACAATAATATCTCGATTGTTTAAAACATTCTGTAAAAATTTGGGAATTTTTGGAGTAAACTAACTATTTTATTAAATTACCCGAAAACAGTCCAGTTTTGGATAGCTGAAACAATATAACTAGTGATTTGCATGTCTAAATGTCGGTTATGTTATCCGATAATGATCTAACATGTTATATGTCAATGAAAGTGTTGTGTGCAATATCGTATGCTTGCTCTTGAGTAGCTATAGGGGGAAAGTTTATATGGGCGTGAACTGTTAAAGTGAGTGAATGTTATGTGATAAATGCGTGTAGGAACTTCGTGCTTATTTGAAGCCACTAATAAACTAAGTGGTAATCATACTGGGACGTGATTGACCGACTTTGACTGTTAGCTATTTTTGAGAGACAAACCGAGCAAACCAAGGTGAGTTCACACTCTATCCAAGGCATGGGATTCCCAAGGGTTGGGCATGGGTTAAAGAACTGAACGGTAACTACAAACTTGCGTATTCCCCATACAGCAGGATACGTACGACCATAAGACCATCACTCTATCAATTGAAGTCCCTCATTTATCGACTTAATCGCCGAGGCCTATGGCGAGCGGGTTATTAGTTAATAGCGCTATTAGGTTTAACAAGCCTCACACCGTGCCAGTCGGATGGGCGTGTACTAATGGACTATGGGCAAAGGGTCAATGCTGATAGACATTGACTTAGGGCACCTCTTACATTTTTGTAGCAGTCATTACGCGTGGTCTAATAATACATGGGAAGCCCCCACCAATCTTCGCAAACATGTCTGGGAGACCGCGATACGAATTAATACGATACATGGTTTACAAAACGAACATACGATTTACTAAACGAATTCTATAACTAAACAACCTACTGTGAACTCGCTCAACTTTGTTGTTGACTCGTTGTTACATGCCTTGCAGGCCTTTAGGTACTTATCATTAGAACTTGTTGTCTGGGAGGCTGGAGTGGTCATGGGTCGAGATACATGGAATCGTAATACAAGACTAAAGATTTTTACATGAGGTTTATAAACACTTAACTAATGAATTATGCTTCCACTGTATGCTGTGAATTATTTGTAATGTGTAACACTGAATGTTAAATCAATGAAAGTTTTATTTAAATATATCTATGAGTTCAATGTGATTGGTGGCTAGATCCTGGTATGTCACACGCCTCGCGGGGGTTTTCCGCTTGTGGTATTTTGGGGGTGTGACAACCTATACCCTAATTCACGTAATATACTAAACCGCATACGTTTGATTTCATGATCACAAATAATACAATCAAGATTCAACTTAACCGAGATATTATTAACACATGTTGCACGTATATGGGAACGATCAATCAAGAATTAATATAAACATGTTAAACTAACCGGAAGACCGTAGGGGAGTGTGTGCTAGAACGATATGCAAAACACTTCAGGCAAGAATGAGGGCTTTGACAACAGGCTGCCGCTTAGTTGTGAGGATAATAGGAGTATTAGGGTTTAGTGCCTTGTATGTGTTTAGAAACAACATCAGTATGCAATTCGTAAATCATATGTTGTGCATGTGGGCTCAGTTTGGACTTCGAATGGTGTGGGCCAAGTAGAGTAATGTGAGGTGTGGTCTCGGGCCAAGTGTGTTAAATAATCCCGCGACCCAATTAGTTGGTTTCTTAAATTAACTAGACTACACATATCAAACGTGTAACAGTTCCTTGTAGTTAATCACCCAAACATACGTAAACATACTCCATCACGTGTTACATTTAGCAAGTACATTATAGTCACGAGTGTTTAATAATTTTTATCATTGTAAGGGACAAGAAAGAGAAATAATAATAAAACACGAAGAATAAACAAAAAAAGAAAGAAAAAAGAAAAAAGAGAAAAATGTCAGAAAGAATAAACAAAAAAAGAAAGATGAGGAGGAGGATGAATTTTATGTTTATCCATCTAAATCCGAGAATGAAAATGAAGAAATTTTTCAAGATGAATCTGAAGAAAAAGATGAAGACGATGCTGAAGAACAACCAAACATCAATATTAACTAAGAATAGATAGAAGATGGAAACACCTTACTTAAATCTGCAACAGACTGGATTGAACAAGAGGATCAAGAGGATGTTCAAAACAGCTAACTTAAAACCAATGAAACTGAGAAAACACAAACAGAAAGTGGAGGATCATGGGGGCAATTCTTCATAAAACCATCAAAAGGAAATAAAGATAAACTGTGGGTAGACAGTCAATGCCGATTGCGTAATTTTATGCCATCACAAATTCAAAGTGAAGGTCTTTCTGGCATTCATTCAACAAAAAGTGGCGATGAAAATATGAAGAATATTGAAGGTAAAAAATCAAATGAAGAATATGTTGTGACTGCTTTGGATTATCATTTTAAAGGATTTGAAGAAGTTTTCGAAAGCATCCAATCAGGCATAGATGAGATCATTGAAGAATATCCAAACAGTGAAATTGTTCATAACAAAGTAAACGAATGGGCGTCATTGATTGAAAAATTCAACGATCAAGCTAAAAAGCATAAGAAAGTTAATATTGATTCAACTCTGATCGAAACACCATCAAGATTTCTAAATTTGAGCCAAAATGAAGACACAGAAAATCAAATCATTTCAACTCCATTGATTGTAAAACGCAATGATGATGCTACAAAACGCAATGAAGATAACACAACTGTAGTCCAGTCCTCCAATCCAGAAAAAATCATTGAGAATGAACCTACATCTAGTCTGCAAACACACATTGAAAACCCTTCATTGGTACAATCATCATTTAGCGAAGAAACTCCATCATTAATGTTGGAGATAATAAAAAAGACAGATGAAGAAGAAAAAAAATCAAATCAAAAAAAAAAAAAAATCAAAATGATGAGGTACCATCCTTTGATTTGAAAATTTCTCAGTTGTCTTCAAATGTGGATGAAAATGAAGTGGAAGTTGATACTACTCGCCACGCTGCACAAACCGAAATTTAAACGGAATCTGAAAATAAAACAATCGAAAAAGAAGTTCAAATTACTAGAATACAAACAATGTTTGATAGAATTGAAGAACAGAAAACTGAAAAGGAAATCAGTGATCCAATTAAAAACACATTATTCCTCAACCCACAAGAAGATCCATATAAAACACCTGCAAAATCAGTTCAGCAAGAACAACCAACAAGTGATATCAACAAAACAGAACAAATAATCACAAAGATGGTACGACCAGATCGACAGAAAAATGTACCAGAAGTATTTTGTTCGCCATACTATCAAAGACAAGTAGCAATGAAGGAAGCAAGAACAGCACACGAAAACAACATATCGGGATATGCTTTCCATGCAGAAGGAGAAATAACGTAAAAAATCATTTATATACACTAACACAAAACAAAAATCAAAATATTATAATTTGATTATTTTTTTTGCAGGGACACTCTCTTTGAAATTAGAGATCATGTATTTCTGTCGAGATATGGTGCAGAAACAATGAGGTCAGGATTGGAAATCACCGGAGAAGTAATCAATTGCTGGGCATATATTTTGAATGAAGAAGAAAAAAGAAGATCAAAAGACAACAAAACTCCAAGATTTTTCTGTACTATTCGAATGCTGGTAAGATCTATAAAACGCAATTTGTCTGTTTTATAGAAATAATATATGTTTAATGAAGTTTTTTGAAGTTTGATTGAATAAACTTATAAAAAACGCAATTGCCAGTTTTATTTCTTTCATAAAACGCAATGTATACTTTGTTTGAATGAAGTTTTATAAAACACAACTGTATGTTTTATTACCTTCATAAAACACAATTAATATGTTAATTTGTTTAATGTTATGCAGACTTTAACATCGAGTGAAAAGGAAGAAACTGAAAAGGAAGAAAAAATGATAGAAGCGTTCACAAAGAACATTGAAAAAATTCTTCAAGGTGCAAAACTAAAAAGCATAAAAGATTTTAAAATTATCCTTGTCCCGATTCTCCATTCAGAGCATTTCTTTGTGATCTCATTCAATCTTGAAGAGAAACAAATATTCATCATTGACAACAGTGCGAAAGCGGTCACAAATTTAGAAAAATATGGTGATGTGCCTGAAAATACAGTAAGTTTTCCGACTTATGCTATTAAAACACAAATATAAACCACCTAATCTTTTTGTATTTTTTTTCTGTAGAGGAATGCTTTGGCAGGTTACCTTAAATGTCACACCCCCAAAAATACCCCCAAGCAGAAACCCCCGCGAGGCGTGTGACGTACCAGGATCTAGCCACCAATCACATTGAACTCATACAAGGTTTTAAATAAGACTTTCATTCATTAACATAAAGTGTTACAAAACAGTAATTACAAATCATCGTATTTAGCGGAAGCATAAATCATTTGTTAAGTGATTCATTAACCATATGTATAATAACCATTAGACTCTTCTCGTGATTCCATGTATCTCGACCCATGACGACTCCAGCATCCCAGACAGCAAGTTCCACATCCACACATACCTATAACCTGCGAGCATGCACACAAGTGTATCAGACAACGCTGGTGAGTTCATAGTTTTTACGAAAACGTTAGTTACCAAGTGTTTAGTTCCGATCATTGATTTCAATATTGATAATACCTCGAATACAAGACGGCTCCAGATTTATTTTGCCCTTCCCCAATGCTCCTATCAAAGCATTGGGCATGACTGAGTCATTAGTTCACACCCGTCCTCTCAGGTACGGGGTGAGGGTGCCAAACCTAGATAGCGCTACCAACTAATACTCCATTACCTCTCAGGTAACAAACAACAAGGAGGGACTTTAATGGTGATAGGATGAGTATATTATCCAACATTCCAGATTTACAACAAGACGTATTCCTCTCAGGAATACCCAATTGATTTACCCAAAACCTATCCCTCTCAGGGATACCCAAAGACTGTCCCAACCATCGGGACGCATGCTCAAGAGGAATGAACTCACCTTAGATTGCTCGGTATGTTACGTTACACTACCCATTCCAATTTGATCAACCAAACGCTAGTGTGGTTACCAATACCAATCAGTTTCATAAGCACATAGTACACGTATTCTCTACACATACTACACTTGTAACGTACACAGGTTGCACATATCGTTATACAAATCATACTAGTAATTCATGCAACACACTAGTTCTTTATCATCAAAAATTCACATAGTGGGTAGTTGGTTTATTGCACGTTTTCATTACAAGTTCATACTATACCAGATGCGTAACATTTCATCTTGTTTCGGTCACACACCCAATGGTGCGACCCAATCCCACACAATTCATTCAGAACATTACGGCCCAATTACCCGATAACTGTGCGGCCCATGTTTAACCCGCAACCCATCGTGTACCAACCCAAACGCTCACCAATATTTCCTCATTGTTAGTATAGTTCTCGTAACAAAAACACGGCCCATATAGGTTCGGCCCAAATGGAGTACTGTGTGTGTGTCTGACGGGCCAAGGATGTACGACCACTTGTATTTACCCAGCCCAAACCCATTCTGTTTCCACGATTATGGTAATAGCCCGAGCCCGTTACAACTTACAACCCCAAACTGTCATGGGCTCAATAGATTGACTGGCCCATCAGGGCCCAGCTCACGTTGGATGTGTGGCTGTTCCCGAGCCCATCATGCGGCCCAACCGCATCCGTGTACCAAGTGTTTCACTTATGCGGCCCAATCTAGATTCATAAATGATTTATTATGCTAGAGTGGCCCGATTACATGCAAAGCCCAAATTACCAATTCATATAGTTTATAGGTTATTATGTATCTTCACCATTAACATTAGTAATCCCTAAACTAGTTATAACCATAATTGTTTAACATGCTACCCCTTAGAATCAACAACAACAACACTAAACATTCAAACGAAACCACATCAAACAATTATCATTATGACCCTCACATTATATAATCTAGACCAATAATTAACGTATATCCTACTAACATCTAGATTAATGACCCCAATGAATAAAATATTATAACATTATTTAACATTAACCATGCTAGTAGATCTCAACAACACATCAATAATCATGCAAACCAACCACACTTGGATGTGAACAAAAATAGCCAATCAATATCAGATTCGTTAAATATGCTACCCAAACTAATCAATCTAGTTAACCAAAAATCATTCATTATGACAATACTTAAACGAATCAACATGTAGTCATCACGGCTGCTTTGATACATAAACATTATCAGATTTCATGTGGTTACATCAAGGTGAATTTACTAACCGAGGAGTGAGGAGGGCTACCGTCGGGTTTCTGAAGTTGAGAGAAAACTTTAGGGTTTGCAATACAAGTTGTGAGAGGTAGCGTGCATATACATACTCGCATGCATAAGGAATAACAAGGTTGGGCCTGGTTTGGGCTGCACGACTTGGACCGAGAGCTAATGGAGTTTTAAGTGCCATATAGCATGTTTGGGCCGGCTAAGTGTTTGGCCTTTACATAAAATTCATAAAACCCATCAACGTGTAACCCCACCCATGAGTTTAATGCGTCACTCACTAATAAGTTCCAAACTCACTAGTAGCGACAATAAGTTCTAAATCCACCAGTAACGATAACCTTTTAAGGCATAAAGAACATATTGATATAAAATAAAAGATCGTGGAAATCAAATGATACTAACCTTGAGAACGCGGGTTGTCACCTCATTCCCAACTTGAAAGAAATTTCGTCCCGAAATTTGATAAGCAACTCAAAGCAGTACGGTGTTAGATCAGGATGACTGTGGATTTTCCCCAGATGCCACATCATCCCCAACTTGAAAGGGAATTTCATCCCGAAATTCAACAGTTGCATCAGACTTAGATTGGTCAGTTGGGAATAAGTGCGGGTACTTGAGTTTCATTTGATCCACGCGTTCCCACGTGAACTCCGTTCCACGCCTTGAGTTCCAACGAACTCTCACGATTGGAATTTGACTATGTTAACTAACCTTGACTTCCTCGTTCATGTCTTCGATAGACTCCTCGACAACTGCAACTTGTCTAATAAAGGTATCACAAATGTTTCACCAATCACTGCCTTAGATTCGAGACATAAATGACATTGTGTACGTTACCCAATTCGTCGGGTAACTCAAGTTTGTAGGCCATGCCCCTGATTCTTTCCAGAATTTTGAATGGCTCACCGTGACGTAGATTTATCTTGCCACAGTTCCCAAAGCGTACCGCACCCTCCCAGGGTGAGACTTTCAATCATGCAGCGAACTCCCAGTGTTTCCTAAGCTTATCAGCTTTCCTGATGGTCACGCGTTGCCGCCGAACGATTTCCGATCTAAACAATCTTCCCAAGTGTTTCGAGTTCAAGTCCGGGACCTGTGATTAGGTTGTCACCCACCTTACTCCAACAAGGAGATTGACATTATCGTCCATGCAATGCCTCGAACAGAGCTGTCTGAATACCAGAATGGTATTTGCTGCAGTAGGACTCATCCAAAGGTAGGTGTCCTTCCAATCTTTACTAAAGTCAGTCACACACATACTCGCAGCATGTCTTCGAGTGTCAGGATGGTTTGTTTACTTTGACCGTTTGTCCTACAGTGATAAGCAATGCTCATGTCTAGACGTAAGCCATGGGTGTTGTGCATTTCATATCATAAATCAGGTATAGGTCGAAATTAGAGGTAACAAGAGTTGGCACCCCGTGCCTAGAAACCGCCCTTCACAGATAGTTACTCACAGAATATTATGAGGACTTGTAAATTTTTCCTTGATTTCAAGAAAGTATACCGGTTACACGAGACAATCAATGATTACCCAGGTGATATTGTTCCCGTTTTGAGTTTTAGGTAGACCAGTGACAAAATCCGTGGCAGTTTGTTCCCATTCCCAAATGGGTGTTTTTGGTTGCTGACACAGTCCAAGAGGTTTCTGGTACCCCACCTTGACTTCCGCATAAGTCAAACATCGTTCACATACCTTGCTAGGTGGGCTTTCACGTCCGGCCACTGGTACAAGATCCTTAGATCCTAAGACATTCTATCAAAACCCGAACGAGCAGAATATCAAGGCTCGTGTTCTTCGCTCCGCACAAGTTCCCAAGGATTGCGGTATGGGGAGACCCATATTCGCTCCATGAAGTAGCGAATATTGTCCGATTTCCCAAAAGTTGCTCCTCCATGCCCCGCATGGACCCATCTTGGAAAAATTTCTTCCTTCAGTGCTTCGGTTTGAACAGGGCAAAACCGATCGGGTAGGCTAGAGTCGATGGTGAGATGCAAGCTCATACATGTTTAGGTTCCATAGTCGCAATCATTCAAAAGTTCCATCCAGCGATGCCATCACATGTTTAGCTCTTTCGAAACAAGGGTACACGGGAGGCCCTTGTGATCGGTCTAAGTAGTGCATTTGGTACCGTCCAAGTAATGCCTCCAGCTTAAATCCAAAGACCATGGCTTCCACCACAGGTTGTGACTCATGCAATTCTCCTTGTAAATCCACCACGTAAGCCATCACCTTCTCGTGTTGCATCGATGTGTAACTGGGACCCTGATTTGAACCATCATGGGGTACCACTAGATCACCGGTACCCTCAGGTAAGGATAATGCTCAGTGCATTGTAGAGTTGGGCTTCAAAAGCTGAAAAGACATCCTCCTGTTTTGTCTCCCACGAATACACAGCACCCAGCTGTGCTGAAGAGATTAAAGTTGCGCAGTCTTCGAAAATCCCGCGATGAATCTGCGATAGCATCTAGCAAGACCAAGGAAATTGCTATATCCCTGAAGGACTCTTTGGTGCCAATCAATTTCTAATAAAATGGATCTCAGCGAGATCCACGTGTATCCCCACTTCGTTGACTACGCGACCAAGAAAGTGTACCTCTCGAATCCTGAAGTTACACTTAGGTAGACTTTGCATGGAGTTGCTGCTCCCCTAGGAGCTCCAAGATGAAAATACAAGTGCAGTTCATGGTGTTCCTTTCTCCTGAAAGTGATTCAAAAGGTCATAGATAAGCACGGTTTTCGAATCTGGCGAGATGA
Organism: Helianthus tuberosus; assembly: GCA_030545235.1. NCBI lineage: Eukaryota > Viridiplantae > Streptophyta > Magnoliopsida > Asterales > Asteraceae > Helianthus > Helianthus tuberosus. The sequence goes on along the minus strand of CM060372.1, from coordinate 86,635,896 downwards.
GGTTGACACATACCACTTATGTGATCCCTAAGGCTACTAGTGTGTTGGATAACTTAAACAACAAGAACAGTAAATCATAGTGGCCGTACTGTATCTGTAACGCCGTGTTAGGAGTCATCCTCCCCTAAGTCTTCCATCAAGTGGCAGTCTGATCTTAAGTCGGTTTCCAAATAGAATCTTGATCATTTCGTTAATACGAGATAGAGGGTGACGGTCTATGATTGCCACCTTGTGGTAGTCTGTACACGTACGAAAGGACTCGTCCTTCATTTCCACAATAGAGTTCGGGCTCCCCAGGACAAGGAGCTAGATCGCTAAAACTCCTACCCGGTAGTTCCTGAAGTTGATTAGACAGTTCTTGGAACCCTCCTGGTGCAAGATGGTAAGGAGTACGAGTAATCAAGGCTGCCTCTGGCGTGAGATCAAACTGAGATTCTACCTAAGCAGTTGTGGAAGTAAACCTGAAAGTTCCTCGAGTAGCACACCGAGAGGAATCACGAAAAATTGGTGGATCCTCGATCCTCTTCCCTTAGCCTTAATCATTAGTAACGGTTGCCAACATAGCGGGGTAATCTCTCCGTAGACACTCCTGGGCTTTCTTTATTGAAATGATACCAACCTTTACACTACTCTGATGCTTTTGGACAGACGACGATTCTCCACTAGGGAGAGGAATACGCAAAATTTTTCCCTCATAGGGTATAGATATCTGCGCGGTATCTGGATAGTCAATCCACACTAGCTACTGCATCAAAACTATCAAGGGTAGCAGAAGAAAGGTCGATGTCGAACACTTGTCCCACAAGGTCGAGTTTGTATCCCTACGAACATATGAGGTTTCAATTGACTTGCCATCAGCAGATTCCACAACAGGTTTGGTTTCAAGAAGTATCAAGGTTAAGCAGAATGAAGCGATTAGTTACCAAGAACATGCAGGCCACCATGTTGTTGTATTCCTGGCGTCGCCCACGCCAATCCTAAATGCCCTCCCACGAGCATCATTTCCGGTGTTGTTGTTTTCGTTACGAGAATTTCCAGTACTGCCGTCGTCCCCTCGGTTGTTGTCATCTTGATTTAGCAACAGCCAATCCATGTCGTAGGCGCCTTCATTTCTATAGTGTAGGCTACGATTATGAGTACCTTGATGTTGCCGCGACTCTTGCCTCTAATGCCCTTGCTTGAAACGGAAACCTACGATCTTTCACCGACAAGGTCCATTTTCTCACATTCCGTGCCACGTCCTAAGGCGCTACTCATGGTGCTGGCAGTTACACATTCCACTCCATAGTCAATTATCATCATTTACGTCCCGATTAATTAGTAAGAGTTGACTCCCATAAGTCGTTGACTAGGGTTAAGGATTTGATTGAAGTCAACTTGCTGGTGTTCGTTGCCGGTAACCAAGGCCGTTCTAATACTGAGGTCGGTGAGATACTACGATCATCCTCTTGCCCCTCGATCTTGCAAGTTGATTGAGTAATACACAGTATGTTGCCAGGGTGTTATGGAAGTGATCTCACTTACGGAATCTAAGGCGTCAATACACAGAGTTCCAACCAATGAAGAGGAGTGAGAAAGGTATCGACCAATCATTCGATGCTGCGACATCCAACTCAGGGACATTTGTACAAGCACTTTCTACCCAGTTTGCTAGGCGTTCAAATGGGTGTTCAGGTAATACTCGATAGCATCGAGATTCGTAAGGATTCAGAGAGGAGTGAAAAGATCACGTTCAAGTAGGAGGCAATCACGACTAGGACTCCTATACATTTGTTACATTTCTCACCGATTAAATAATAGAACAGAACCCCTTTTTCTCTTGTTAAGTCTCCCTGGGACTCACATGCACCCCACACTATTATTATGTGTGCACCCACAATAATATTGTGATTTGCATGCTCATCTCAGTTCCTCCTAACTCGTGTCAAATGGTTCTTCAAACCCAGATATCAACGGAGGTTGTCAAAGAAATAAGATCACAAAAATCCAAGGACTATGGCATACTATCTATGCATTATAAAGTAAGCAAGCAATCCATGCCAACATGCTATAGTGACAAGTGTGTGTTCGTATGTTACGTCATAAATAAATGTGTACTAGTCATGTAATGTATGCAACAAGTGAGTAAGACGAACCTTGCAATCTGGAGCTGAGTGTCATGGTCGTATTCACGTATTCAGAACTGTTCGGTTATAGTCTGGTTTTACAAAAACGTTTTAAAACCAAGTTCACTATAACCAGTGGCTCTGATACCAAACTATCACACCCCCAAAAATACCCCCACGCAGAAACCCCCGCGAGGCGTGTGACGTACCAGGATCTAGCCACCAATCACATTGAACTCATACAAGGTTTTAAATAAGACTTTCATTCATTAACATAAAGTGTTACAAAACAGTAATTACAAATCATTGTATTCAGCGGAAGCATAAATCATTTGTTAAGTGATTCATTAACCATATGTATAATAACCATTAGACTCGTCTCGTGATTCCATGTATCTCGACCCATGACGACTCCAGCATCCCAGACAGCAAGTTCCACATCCACACATACCTATAACCTGCGAGCATGCACACAAGTGTATCAGACAATGCTGGTGAGTTCATAGTTTTTACAAAAACGCTAGTTACCAAGTGTTTAGTTCCGATCATTGATTTCAATGTTGATAATACCTCGAATACAAGACAGGTCCAGATTTATTTTGCCCTTTCCCCAATGCTCCTATCAAAGCATTGGGCATGACTGAGTCATTAGTTCACACGCGTCCTATCAGGTACGGGGTGAGGGTGCCAAACCTAGATAGCGCTACCAACTAATACTCCGTTACCTCTCAGGTAACAAACAACAAGGAGGGACTTTAATGGTGATAGGATGAGTATATTATCCAACATTCCAGATTTACCATAAGACGTATTCCTCTCAGGAATATCCAATTGATTTACCCAAAACCTATCCCTCTCAGGGATACCCAAAGACTGTCCCAACCACCGGGACGCATGCTCAAGAGGAATGAACTCACCTTAGATTGCTCGGTATGTTACGTTACACTACCCGTTCCAATTTGATCAACCAAACCCTAGTGTGGTTACCAATACCAGTCAGTTTCATAAACACATAGTACACGTATTCTCTACACATACTACACTTGTAATGTACACAGGTTGCACATATCGTTATACAAATCATACTTGTAATGTACACAGGTTGCACATAAATTCACATAGTGGGTAGTTGGTTTATTGCACGTTCTCATTACAAGTTCATACTATACCAGACGCGTAACATTTCATCTCGTTTCGGTCACACACCCAATGGTGCGACCCAACCCCACATAATTCATTCAGAACATTACAGCCCAATTACCCAATAACTGTGCGGCCCATGTTTAACCCGCAGCCCATCGTGTACCAACCCAAACGCTCACCAATATTTCCTCATTGTTAGTATAGTTCTCGTAACAAAAACACGGCCCATGTAGGTTCGACCCAAATGGAGTGTGTGTGTGTGTGATGAGCTAAGGATGTACGACCACTTGTATTTACCCAGCCCAAACCCATTCCGTTTCCACGATTATGGTAATAGCCCGAGCCCATTACAACTTACAACCCTAAACTGTCATGGGCTTAATAGATTGACTGGCCCATCAGGGCCCAGCTCACGTTGGATGTGTGGCTATTCCCGAGCCCATCATGCAGCCCAACCGCATCCGTGTACCAAGTGTTTCATTATGCAGCCCAATCCAGATTCATAAATGATTTGTTATGCTAGAGTGGCCCGATTACATGCAAAGCCCAAATTACCAATTCATATAGTTTATAGGTTATTATGTATCATCACCATTAACATTAGTAATCCCTAAACTAGTTATAACCACAATTCTTTAACATGCTACCCCTTAGAATCAACAACAACAACACTAAACATTCAAACGAAACCACATCAAACAATTATCATTATGACCCTCACATTATATAATCTAGATCAATAATTAACGTATATCCTGCTAACATCTAGATTAATGACGCCAATGAATAAAATATTATAACATTATTTAACATTAACCATGCTAGTAAATCTCAACAACACATCGATAATCATGCAAACCAACCACACTTGGATGTGAACAAAAATAGCCAATCAATATCAGATTCGTTAATATGCTACCCAAACCAATCAATCTAGTTAACCAAAAATCATTCATTATGACAATACTTAAACGAATCAACATGTAGTCATCACGGCTGCTTTGATACATAAACATTATCAAATTTCATGTGGTTACATCAAGGTGAATTTACTAACCAAGGAGTGAGGAGGGGTGTTCGAACACAGACGCTTCGGAAGAGGGGCCGGTCAGTGATCAAGGGCTACCGTCGGGTTTGTGAAGTTGAGAGAAAACTTTAGGGTTTGCAATACAAGTTGTGAGAGGTAGCCTACATATACATACTCGCATGCATAAGGAATAACAAGGTTGGGCCTGGTTTGGGCTGCACGACTTGGACCGAGAGCTAAGGGAGTTTTAAGTGCCATATAGCATGTTTGGGCCAAGTGTTTGGGCCGGCTAAGTGTTTAGCCTTTACATAAAATTCATAAAACCCATCAACGTGTAACCCGACCCATGAGTTTAATGCGTCACTCACTAATAAGTTCCAAACTCACTAGTAGCGACAATAAGTTCTAAATCCACCAGTAACGATAACTTTTTAAGGCATAAAGAACATATCGATATAAAATAAAAGATCGTGGAAATCAAATGACACTAACCTTGAGAACTCGGGTTATCACATTAAATATGTTGGATATGAAAATGCGGATGATATAAAGGGCATAACCCCTGTTAGAATGGAGATGAAATGGAGGACAAAAGATAACGACATTGACTGTGGTATATTCTGTATGCGTCATATGGAATGCTATAATGGTGAAGAAGTTGAAAAATGGGATTGTGGGTTTGATGAGGAATATGAAGAACCTACAATTATCAAGAAGGGTAAAAACAAAAAAACAAGTGAACAAGTAGATTGCACAACTTGATGATTTAAGAAGAAAGTTTATCGCAAAGATATTATTGCACGATATCAACGAACGCAAAGATTATGTTATTGAGGACTCAAAGAAGTTTCGGAACCTCAGTGCAAAACTTAAAAAACAATCTTATGACACTAGTTTAGAAAGGATTAAAGAGAGGCTTGCTCTTGCTGGTTTACTTTGATTTAGAAATGCTACTTATTATAAAACGCAATGTTTTTTCTTTTAGCATAATTTTAATATAACGCAATATTTTCTTGATTTTGCTGGTTTACTTTGATTTAGAAATGCTACTTATTATAAAACGCAATGTTTTTTCTTTTAGCATAATTTTCATATCACGCAATATTTTGTTGATATATTTGCTTTAAAAAATATACTTAGAGTTACAAATGCTACTTTTTGTTTGTTATTTTAAAATGCAATATGTATCCTTTTTTAAACATATTATTTAAAATTTTGTACAATTTATCAATAAAAATTTTAAATAATATGTTTAAAAGAAAGGATACATATATAGTGAAATGCTATTATGATAAAACGCAAACATTTTAATAGTATGCTATAACTCAACATTGTCTATTTATTTGTTGTTTGACATAAGTTATTTATTCTAAAATGCATTACAAAGAGTTTCCTAATTATTCATTTCCAAACATATAACGCAATATATCTTTATAAGGCAATAAAAGTTTTTTTACTATTTTTATAACGCAAAAAAATAAAAATAAAAAATAAAGGCTTAATGACAATAATGACAATCATAAAACTAATATATTATACTCTTTTTAAAACGCAATGTTATAAAATAAAATAATAATAAATGAGGAATTGATAAAACAAAGAAAAAACTGATAGCTTAATGACAAAGAAATTGATTAGACAAAAAGCCTTAAAAAGCCTTTTGGATTCCTGATAAAATACTGTATGATTGAACAATCAATTCAAAGAAAAAACTAAAATATAATTATTTTTATTATTAACACACTTGATACCAATCCCTCTACCAATCCATTATATAAGAACAAAAACCCTAAATTATTTTCATATTCCTTATACACCAATACCCAACAAAAAACACACACAAAAACCCTAAATGGCTAATCAACAACTATCAGTTTCGTGGGTTCAAAGAGAGAATTTCGTTCTTCAATTTCTTGATGGAAAAAAAAAATAAGATACCATTCCGTTGCTTCTGTTCTTCAAAACTGCAATGAGAATGTGTTGAGAAGGATGAATGAAATAGGTATACCACCTGCTTGTTACACAAATCAAACAGCCGCACTATTCAGAATTCTACACAAAAGATTTGGAAATCCGAATCAAACTGCAACTGAAGAAGCCCAAGTTACATCTTGGGAGTTCATTGAGGAAACTTTCAAAGTTTCAGTGACTTGGGACGATGGTGATGTGGAGATATATAACCCAAAGGACATATCTTCCAGTGAGGATATAAAATTTTTGAAGCAATTATCTGAAATACCAATCATCAACAACTTTGCTAGCAAATTTGCAGAGAAGCTTCAAAAGGCAGTAGTCGCACAGGTTGAACTTTAGACTGAATCTGAAAGTGATGAGGAAATCCCTAATGGAAGCTTAGGGTTCTCATCTGAAGAAGAAACAAACTTTGATCCATGATGCTGATCTTGCTAGTAATTTTTATTTAATTTTGTGGTTTGTAAACATCATCTTTGTTTTAAACTATCATCATCTATATAACTTGTTAATGATATCCACTTGCATTTCATGTTTAATTTGATCTGTGCTATAATAAAACGCAATAATCAAAAAATTCCATTTACAGTATATTGTTCTATGTATAAAACGCAATAACAATATACTGTTGTTATCATAAAACGCAATCAACCAAAAAAAGCTGATATTTATGGAGGATATCACAAAACGCAATAACAAAAAGAGCTGAAACCAATACATCATAAAACGCAATGACAAAAATTTTTTCGTTCTTATTAATATCAGAATTTAATAGAATTTGTATACATACTTACATTGTATTGCTAGAACCTATAGCATTAGAAGAAACCTTATCTTTACATGTGCGACTATTATGTCCTTTTCCACCACATACACAGCACGATTTTTGGATCTTTGATGATTTCTGAATTGCAATCTCACGATTAGACTTGATCCTTTTTGTACACCGCATCCTTTGGTCCTTATTTTGATCGGGACACGAATCATAGAATCAGACTTTTCTAATTTCCCTCTAGTATCAGCAAATCTTTCTTTGCGACTAGGAGGCGGCGCAGCAACCATAACCTCATCCGCTTTATCAATATAACTTTTAATATGATCTCTATAACGACACAACTCATCTAAATCCCCAACCAACCTATTAACCACATACTCATTTGCAACAACGATTTCTCTAAAAACTTTATCAATTTCACTATTCCTACTAATTTCATCAAACCGAATATTGCAATGAATTGATCCATTTGAAACAACATCTCTCATCCATCTTCTAAGAACATATCTTCTAGGAAACTCAGTTATATCATCATACCGTAGAATATAAAATATATGGCGGCACAATATACCAAATTGTTCAAAGCGTTTGCAAGTACAACTTACACTTAAACCATCTTCTTGTTTGCTGTATTGAACCTGTAAATAAAATTAAAAAACTATATAAAATTAGTGAAATGTAATATAAAACGCAATGAATAATAAATATAATACAGAAATTAAGTATATGATCATATAATGATAAAACGCAACAAATGATGGAAAAAATAAAACGCAATAGATGTTTAAAACAATATAAATTTAAAAAATTACCTTGAATAAAGATGTGCATGGCTGTTTGAAATCCTTTATTTCATAATATTGAACATCACCCACAGTATCATGAGACTTTGACATACACTTTGTAATGGCAGCATCAATTTCAATCTGGATATCTTTAAAAATTGTTTTGGTATATATTTCTGATGCTTGTTTCTACAATACAAAGTCACTCCAGGTCTTAGACTGAATATACCTTGTATCATGATCATTCCTCCTATACTCATGCCTTTGAAAATCCATTGCAGTCTCAAAATGAGTGAAAAATTCAACAAGTGTACATCTTGGATTGCAAAGCTGACCAAAGAAGTAATTCTCTCTTTCACATCTAGACGTAGTACGCATAAGACCAACCAAATTCTCTCCATGGTAATAAGAGGGAATCCAATCAAATCGAAGATCGTACATATCTTTTAACCACTCATGATTTTCCAATCCAAAAGTAGACATTATTGAATGCCACTCAGTTTCAAAATCTTCTGGAATAATATTATCATTCCAAACAACATGAGTCATTCTTGTATTAAAATCAATGTTTGATGACAAAATAGGACCAACCTGTATAAAAAGCAATAAAATTATTAAACGTAAAACGCAATAATTTAAAACGCAATAATTTAAAACGCAATATCATGAAAATGATAAACATAATGCATTAATGGTAAAACGCAATTGTTTTGTTATGTTAAAAAGCAATTCTATTGATAAAAATGTTTGGGGATCTTATTGTATAATACATAAAACGCAATTTAATAAACCTATATAAAAATTGCAGTTTATTATATCATAAAACGCAGTATAATACCTTTGTCTTCAATTTCTCCCATATATGCCACATACATAACCTATGCCTACTTCTTGAAAGTATATCCTTAATAGATCTCTTCATTGCAGCATCTTGATCAGTAACAACAACTTTAGGCTCATTTCCAAAAGCATTAACAAAGCACCTTAAAAGCCATATATAAGAATCTGCAGTCTCAGAACCAAGTAATGCACCATCAAATGTGACATTCCTAAAATGATTATCAATCCCAGTAAATGGTACAAAAACCAACTCATATCTACATAAAACAAATTAATAAAGCATTAGAAAAAATAGAACAGGAATATATAACGTAATAGAATATATAACACAATAAAAGAAAAAAACTTACTTGTTTGATTTCTAAGTAGCATCAAAACCAACTATGTCACCAAACACTGTATAATTTGTTTTTGATTGCTCATCAGCCCAGAAAAGTCCATTCAATCTTCTATCTTCACCAATAACATAATCACATGTGAAACCAGGAGAACATTCTTTCTTCCTAATAAGATTCCTAACTACCATTTCTGCATCATACTCTCCTATGTAAAGATTCAAATCCCTTCTATAGTTCTTACAATCGACTTTACTAGCACCAACTTCACCAAAACCACCATACATTGTTTTCATAATATTGAATCCTTTAACAGGTCTAATATTGATTGCAGACAATCCATATATAAAACTTTCTTTAACATAATCAATACTTCTGGCAGCAGGCAAGAAATGAATTTCTTCATCTTCAACAAAGATATGATTATGTTCTTCTTCAAAGTAGTAGATTTTAAACATATTATTGTTCTCTAATATTAATTTCACATGAGCATTACATCCAACTCTTTTTGAACCTCTATTACGTCTAACAATCTTTTTACTATTTTCATCAACGGAACAAGAATCTATTGCTTTACTAACATGAAATCCTTCTTTTGAGCACACAATATATCTTATTTTCACTAAATCACCACTTTTCCAAGAAGTATTTTTTCTTGCAAAAAAACCTACAGCAAGTGCATATCTCTAATAAAACGCAAAAGCCTCATCAAATGATTTAAAAAAACATTCCAACAGAAGGTGTAATGGATCCACTGACTTTAGGTTTGAAAAACTTTCTTCCACTGTTTAAGCATACATGTTCCTCCAACTTGGAAGTGTGATCTGAAACAATTAACAAATAACTATAAAACACAATACCTCTTATATAATAATGTTTTTAGTGTTAAATCTCAAAATATGTTAATAAAAATTTAAAAATACAGACCTTTAAAGTTTTTATATAAACTAATATAGTTAAAAATATAAAACGCAATACGTTCAGTAAAACACATCAAATGATGAACAAACAAAACAATGTATGAAACGAACAAAACTCTAAAATTGTACAACAATGACAGTTATTGCTTTATATTACATCAATCTTAAATTTAAAGTTTGTATGGATATAATGTGAATCAAATCATAAAACGCAACTCTTCACTAAAACGCAATAACTGATGAAGAAACAAAACGAACAAATTATGTTAAATTATACAATAATAACAATTAAACTTATGAAAAATCAAATATTGATAACAGAAAGACGAATTATAAAACGTAAAACAATGAATTTCTGCAAAATAACAAAAAGTTACTCAAAATTGAAGCTAAACTTACCAACAAAGTCTGAAGAAGACATTGAGGTTATCGAATTGACGACCGAAACAAGATTATTGCTTGAAAAAAAGGTGAATTTGGGATCGATTGCGATTTAGGGTTATAGAATCTTGAATTCTGTTATGAAATTGATGAACTAAGAAGAGAGGTAACAAAATCTAGAATCGTATTAGAAAGAAGATATGATAATGTAAAATGACGAAAAAGCCCACGCGTCTAAAATTTTAAAAATAGCAGATGAACGGCTAAGATTGCTTCCTATACTTCCTAGAGAATATAAACTTCCTATTTGATCCCCAAATTTTAAAAAATATGACCGTGAATTACGTGTTAAATATATGACCAAGATTACTTTGTCGTTTAACTAAGATTCCAATCATCTTTATTTTTAAAATTGGTTTTTTAAGGATTTGATTTTCCATGCCTCATCAATATATATTATTCAATCAATTATCAAAAAACATATTATACAACGGTTGTAATGACTCCTGGAATTTATAAGAAACTTGATTATGCAATTGTATGTTTTTGTGGCTACTAAGTTTATAAAAAAGTTGATGATTTAGTTTCTCTAATTGATGGATCACATGTTTTTATATTTATAAACTTCATAAACGTCACACATTTTAATCATACACAACACAAAATTTATTTGGACATTTGATAAGCGTCTCTACAAAATCGTTTTATAATTCTTAAACCTTCATTACTAACTCTATGTGTTTTTATCTTTAATCAACTTGTGTAAGACACAGGGTTGGAGTAGAAATACGTTACCAAATTTTTTATTAATCATTATCAGTTCTATTATTTATTCAAGTGAAAACTGGCAATTCACCAATATTGACAGTGACACATAATTTTTTTGGAAAGGTTGATTTCTTTCAACCAACACTAGCCAGGGGCTTGCAAAGCAAAAAAATACAAAGAAAACAAGACAAATTACATTATGTTTATACCTTTAGCTCAGCTGTTGATCAAAAGCAGCCCCAAAACTTTCACCTCTTCCAGGATCCCTTGAGCACTCGTTTTCTTCCCTTCAAAAATAATCTTCTTTCACGCCTTCCAAATCACCCAACAAGTGAGAAGCATAATAGAATTCATAATGCGAATATAATTTGATGAACCCTCCAAATTCTCATGAAAACTGAAGATATCCTTGATCGAGAAGGCCATAATTTGTTGAACTTTGCACCAACCTGACACTAAAGACCACAATTCATGCGACAACCTACAAGTCGTGAATATATGGTCAATAGTCTTAACATTCTTCGTACAAAAAGGGTAGAGATCATTGATGATTTGGACATTTCTTCGCAGTAAAGCCTTTTTTGGCGGGAGCCGATCCAATAAAGCTCGCCACCTGAAAATGTTGACCTTTAGAGAGAACCAATTGTTCCACAAAAATAGATCACGCCTTTCCATTTGGTCTTCGTCTTCCAGCCGCCTTCTCAAAGATGGGAAGTTTGAGTTTCTAACCCCAAAACCACTTAGCAAAAAGGCTAAGAATGAACTAATTACATGGATATTATGGATACGAACTTAATTTTATCGATTAATTCAACAAGCAAAAAGTTTGCAAGAAGCAACTTTTATTGCTTGAAGAACTGTTCGGTTAAGAAGAAAAAAGGGTTTTGTTTCAAGGTCAAGTAGGTAAGCAAGATCAATTCTTGATAAATTGATGAAAGTGAGTAGGAAAGTAATCGAGAGCGTTCTTCAAAGAAAGTAAGTAAGTAAGAAATTAAGAAAGAAAGAAAGTAAAGTTTATAGTGTTTGGTTATTTATTAGAGATTGGTTTCGGATCGGGAATCAATTCTAACTGAAAATAACAAACGAGAAAAGAAACGAAAGATAAAAAAGACACGATGGTGATTGGAGGACTACCAGTATTGACAAAATCGAACTACAAAGTATGGTTGATCAAGATGGAGGAATTTCTGAAAGACTATGGCTTTTGGGACGTTATTGAACCTACATTCGGCAGAGCTGTAAATGAAAGGAAGATGTACACTACATTAGGGTACATATGCCAAACCCTACCAGAAGACATCTTAGTACAGGTAGGCATACTCATGAATGCTAAGGAAGAATGGCGTGTTTTGAAGATTCGATTTCTTGGAATCGATCATGTACATAAAGAAAAACAGGAAAAAGCAACTCTAGAAGCCGCTGAGAAAGAAAGACTGGATGAGATCACTGAGAAAGAAAGATTTGATGCGATTGTTCAAGAAGAACAAGCACATAAGAAATAAGCTCAGGAAGCTATATAGAAAGAAGAAACTTTGCGAGTTGTTTTGGGAAGTGAAGAGAGAAAGAATGAATAAATAAAAAGAAAGAATTGCTTTGTGTAAGGACCTGCGAAAATGTCCTAAAACACTCCGTAAGTAGAAACCCGGACCCCTAAAAACCCTAATCCTTATGAAGAATCAAGAAAATTCAATTTTACTGATCTGTCGCGGGCCGCGTAAGACTTAAGGACAGTCTACGCGGGGCGCGGCAGCCTGACCAAACTCCGGATAACGATCAGAGCCACGTGTCAACCACGTGGCAGACCTACACCGTGACACGGCAGCCCTAGCCGTAGCTAGGGTGGCCTTCGCGGGCTGCGTTGGATTTCCTTAGAGTTTACGCGGGCCGCGACAAACTCAATTTTCAGCTATAAATTGGACGTTGCATGGCCTTTCTTCTGTGTTCAAAAAATCAGTTCAAAAACGTGTTTTTAAGGGTCGAAACGCTGCTACGATTACAGGGTAATAACTCGATCAATGCTACGATACAATGTCCGATTGATTAAAACCGATCCGATGGATGTTTAAGTGCTACCTGAATTCGGGCTATACTTTGTCATTCGTCGTGAGGGTTTTGATTTCGTGAATTTATCGTAAATGTTGTATTAAGTTACTAACCTAGTTCGTGTGCATTGTTATTTTAACTAGGTTACCAGGCTTAATCAGTAGGCAAAACTCTGTCCAACTAAACTTGCAATGTGAGTTATTCTCTAATTATCAAAAGTGCTTTACAATACCTAAATGTTTTCCAGTTATATGTTACAGGGATTAAGTCTTTGTTATCTTAAATTACTGGCAGTAAGTGGGGTATTGTGCACAATTACTACTGTTTTATCACTTTTAGGTGAAAGGACCTAAATAGTGATACACGTCACTTTTGGGTGAACGGACCCAATAGTGGTATGACCACAGTCATAGATCCGGTCGAGTGACAACTGAACCAGCTAATTATAATAGAGGGGCAATTGTAATCGCTCTTAATACTGTAATCTATAACAATGTGTCGTTTTGTGCAAATTGAATGACTCGCCAGTATTTCCCCGCTGATAAAATCTTTTTAAACATGTTTCAGGTGATTTACTGTAACCAAGGAAAAGTGTCGCGCAGCATTACCAGCTTGAATAATGTGGCTCAGTAAATAAATAAACATGTTTTGTAAACAGGGGATTTCCCAGTGAAATTCCTTTATTGTAAATTACGGGGTTTGTCCCGAAATTTGAAATGAAATAAATGGGTGTTTTCCGTTTAAACGATCCTGTTAAATTTTCCGCTGCCTAATTAAACACAAATACCACGGGTTTTTCTGTCCCACGGCTTCTGGACCGGGTCGGGGGCCGTGACAGAAAAATGTGGTATCAGAGCCACTGATTTAAGCCAATTAAGTATTTAGAAATACTTAATTTTTCAGATTGCCATTTCGTGATTCTGTGAAAGTTTAATTCACAATAGATAAACTTTTAATTTAAACTTTTATATGTTTCTTCATGTGTGCTAACAACATGAATGAACTGTCGGAGGCACTCCGAAACTTTACAATCCATACGACTGATATGGATACAACAGGAACCCAATCCGGCTATCAAACAGATACTGAGGAGCCACTAGTGTTCCAGGCCCATCCCCAGGAGAAACCCAAACCTAAGAAAAGGAGAAGACTTCTGGACTGGAAACACAGACGAAGAAAGAAGCCAGCTGATCAAAAGGTGAAAAAGACAGAGGATCCAAAAGACAAGAGAAAAAGAAAGGAAGTAGGGGAGAGTTCCGGTCAAGCCCAGGAGATGCCACCTTGGGAAGAACTTGATAGTAAACTAGCAAATTGTGACCTCATCGGACCAGCAGACGAAACCCTTTTCAATTTCCCCGCCCAATCTGAACATCCAACTAATTTGGAACATGCTATTCCGGACCTATTGTCAACCCACAACCTTTTACAGGGCAATTGGAAGAGTGGTGGATGAGCGACTGGCATTTTCAGAACTTCATGAATAACCCCAATGTTTATTTTCCCCAGTTTGATCCTGAACCTGCACCATTCCCACCTATGAGCTTGGAGAACGTTTTCGAATTACGCCTCTACGGAGAGGAACTGGTGGATGCGGGAAATCGGATTCGGGAAGTGGGGTAATACATCACGTGAAAGTACGATGAGAGGGAGCGTCGTTTCTGAGAAGCCAGTTAACTGTGGTTAAAAAGTTTTTGTATAATATTAATATGTGAAAAAAAATTTATATATATATATATATTAATAATAATAATAAAATATGTATAATAATAGTAATATAATAACTAAAATAAAACTTTTGTAAAATAGACGGTTTGTATTGATGCATAATATTATATAAATATAAATGTCGCAAGGTCGACGATTTTGGCTATATTTGTGTGTTGACTTGATTATGTTGTGATTGCCTTATTGTGTTTAGTTGCTATCCATTGTGTGACAATAATATGCATATATTGTTAATTATTCAGATGGAAAACGCAATAAACCAACCGGCAACCGAAGTTAACCAATCTGAACAACATAATGAGGATCATTTTCTTAGTAGACAAGATATAGAAAATATCGTTGCTCAGGGAATAGCCAACGCTATCCCTGCAATCGTCGCAGCTGTTAAAAATCCTGCTGAACCCTCCCAAGCCAACCATAGTAAACACACTCATGATGATAATTTCAGTAACAGTGTGAATGGAGGCGGCAATAACGATAATAATGTGGTTCAAGCCCCATTCCTTAAGAAAATGAAAGTTGCAACATCTGGTTGCACTTACAAATAATTCCTTGCCTGTAAGCCAGTCGAATTTGCAGGCAATGAAGGGGCGACTGCCGCACTGTGTTGGTTAGAAAAGACCGAAGCAGTAATTAAAATCAGTAAATGCACGAAGGGAGACAAGGTTATGTATGCACCCCATCTTTTCAAGGAAGAAGCTTTAGAATGGTGGAACACGGTGCTGCAAGACAAGGGAAGTGACGTGGCTTATGCCATGAGCTGGGAGGAATTTAAGGAATTGGTGGAAAGAAAATTTTATCCCGACTATGAAAAGGAACAAATGACGAAAAAGTTCCTGAACCGCCGGATGGTGGATGTTGAATGTCAGGGTATACTTCGAAATTTTCCGAGTATGCTAGAATTGTACCAACTCTGGCCTCGCCAGAATCGGTACTTATTTCTTGCTATATTTGGGGGCTAATTAGCAAGATTCATGATATAGTTAAAGCTGCGAGACCGCGCACAATTGACGATGCGGTTGAATAGGCCAACACCTTAACCGACGGGCTGGTACGCACTAGAGAAGTGTAACACCTCGTAAAATACTGTCCAATGATGTATTGACACGCGTAATGAACCCTAATAAAGTCAAACATTGACTATGAGGGACTAATTTCGTCAAAAATCAAAAACCTTGATTATAGAAGGACTGAAAGTGTCAACATGCATAAACTAAGCCTCTAAGTGACCTTATACAGTGTCCATATTCTCAAATGATCCACTTGTTGGATGAGAGGAGCCGTTTGCGTAATTATGTGAAAGTTTGCGCGCTGAAGGGTTAAAAGTGTCAACATGTTAATTCTTACCTTTGAGTGACCTTTTAACAAGCTGAGAGCTTCATAATGTTTGATCATATTCTCGGGAATGCCTAATATTGGCCATTCAAGGCTTTTATGCTAATAAGTGAAGTTACGCGCAAGTTTGCGAGTTAAAGGGGTTAAAAGCGTCAACATGTTTAATTATACCTCTGAATGACCTTTTAAGGAACCCGAAGAATTATGATGTGCAATTATTTTCTCAAAGAATAAGTGATAATAAATTCATGAGGTTTCGTTATCGTTATGCGTTAATTACACAAACTTTCAAGAAGAAGGGTTAAAAGCGTCAATAACTGCGTAAGTTTGCATTTACGAGCATATCTTACGTTTTGACCAAACAAACCGACATCCGTGATATTTCCAAGCATGTTTCAAGTCCCCTAAACTTTAACGTCCTTGTAGAGCCTTGAAAATGGCTTAACGGGGGTTGAATACGTTGAAAATGCACTTTGAAGTGTGCAGGGACTGAAACTGCAAATTCTGAAACTTGCAGCCCAGCCCTCGCGTCGCGCGACCCCTGAGGGGTTCTTCTGTCATGGCATGCGACCACTTCATTTCGACAGCAGGTTGATTTTCAGCCTGCAGGTTGTTTCTTAGGGGCTTTCATGCAAATTCCTTTGTGTAGGCACCAAGTTTAAGTATTCTTCAAGGCTTTAAACCACCACCAACCATTTGTATGGTCAAGATTATTCCTTGGAGCCTACACAATACACTTGTCTTGATCTTGTGCATCTCCAACAAGTATAAATAGCCTTGAAATCTCATTTATTCACTTGCACCATTTCATTTCTATCTCTGCTCTCTCTAGTTCAAGTGTTTTCTTGAGCATTCTGAGATTACTGGTCATAAGGAAGCTTATTCTTTAGTATAAAATATTGCTAGGACCCTTTGTAAGTGTCTTAGTCCCCTCTTTAGTTTAGTTTTTCTTAACTAAAAACCGAAAAGTCAAAGTTACGTAAATTAGCTTTGACTCTCGGTTTAAACTCAAATTGTCCAGCCATTGTTCGAAATGAATATGGTTACGTGACCATAATTAGGTAGGTGTTAATCCCTTAAAAGGGCACCTCCTAATTATTTCGTTTGCTTAGTTAATTGTCGGGTCAAACTATTTAATTAAAAAGTCAAACTGGACAGAATTATAAATAATAAACAAAACTAATAGTGTAGAGGTTATAAATTATATTTCATCATTCTAATAACTTGGTAATTATTATTAAAACATCTTTAAGAATGTTCAACCCGACAATTCTGAGTTTAGGGTCGGTTCGCAACCGAAAGTCGCAAAAACTTGACTTTTGCTTCAACTTTCAGTTCTGACCCGATTAAGATTAATTCTTCTATGTTTTAAGCTTTCATTAGGACCACATTATGTTGTAGTATAACAATCTGAGGTTATATTACCTGGTCATTAATATTCTTAATTATATGCTAGTTTCCTTTATTATGCCTATAAATGCCCATTTTGCCCTTTTGATTCAAAAGTGACATTTTTATATATATGATCATACAAATAGGTTAAGTATTGATATATAAACATGTCAAAATTGTTTTGACATAATTTTCTGGTCTCAAATTAAAGATATGCATGATATCGTAAATTAGAACATTTTATTAATTAAATTACACTATTATGCATAATGCATGTTTAAACATAGATTTTGATCCAAAACTCATTCACCTACTGTTAAGATATTATTTTAGGGATTTTTGGAATGTTGGGTCAGATTATAAACTGACCATAACATAGAGTTCTTGTATAAATTCCTTAATTGACGATAATGCCCTTTTGACTAATAAAATGTGATTTACATGTGATTAGCATGCAAAACCTTTTTCTACTGACTTGATATGAAAAATAAAATATTTTAAACACTCAAGAATGTCCAAAATCTCAGAATCACATAAACATCTCCAATATCATCAATTATCGACTTTTACGCTAATTAGGTGCATAGTATGGTTTAAAACCATATTTAACACCTAAGACTTGTTACCTTCTGAATTTTTAAATAAATTTTAATATTATTATAGTAGGTATAAGTCAGAAACTCAGACTTCCAAATATGTCCTAATAGCATATGTGAAATGACCTAAATACCCTTTCGGGGCATAGTTTGGCATAAATGGTAAGTCTCACATATGAATGATATCTTACTGTTATAACAACATAAAATAAATATTTTTGCAGATTACTTAAGACCAGAATATCAGTTTACTATAAAACCTCTATTATAAATATTAAAATGACCAAAATGCCCTTACGGGACTTAATTTGGTTATAAATACTTTTTGGGCATATATGTTAACATCCTACTGATGTATTAACATACTTTAAGCATAATAACATGAGGGACTTGTATATGGTTCATTTGGTTGCCCGTTATGCATTTACGCGTTCGGATCGGTTTATGTAACTAGTTTACGTAAGTTTGCCGAAACGGGTTTAACCTTATCGTTTTTACTTCAAAATCCAGAATGTACTTAGTTTACCCAAATTATACAAGTATCCATACTTGTTGGGTCTAAATAACATTCTATTCCGGTCATCGCTTAATCTAGCGTATCGTAACGCTTTAGATACTTTAAGCTAGCCGGTCTAAGTCTACGACTTAAATTAGACCGTTAGCATTCTGAATTAGTTATATATTACCATCACTTCAGACTAGAGCCACCCGGTAAAAGCTACCTGCATTTAGATAGATTGGATACGACTGAGTTATTTTGCTGTGAATCAAGTATTAGCTCAGGTAAATACTTTTAACTTATTTTCCCTTATACGGTCTTGGGATACGGTATTATAATAATACCGCTTGGTCGGGTATGAAATCTTTTAATCGGATTATGATTAATAAATTTACATAACCCGTTTTAATCTGTTTTGTTTGATAACATAAACATTGGGGGTTAATACGACCGTGTCCTGGATATCCTCGTCTCATTTCATTTGAAAATGGTCACGAGCTATGCACGGGGTGTAGGCATACACCTGACAGATGCAAATGCTAAATAACCCACATGTTAGGGATAACTCCTTTGTGGGTTCTATAAGTGGTGAGTCAGTTAATCATGACCGGCTTCCAAACCGGCCCATATGTATGACAAACATGTAAAACTGTATACAAGATTTTATTAAAGATTGTCCCAAGTTATAAATGGTTTGTGCCTTGTGCACTTAAATCAATTTCATAAACTCTTTTCAAATGAGTCGGTTAATTGTATTTACTAGTGAAAACTGACGTTTTTTCCAAAGACTAAGTGATAGGTACTACTCGTAATAGGATGGGAGTTGCTCAGTGTCGAAATAGAGGATCTTGCAAGTCCTCAAAGATGCCTTAAAGTCTGCTAAACTTCATTTTATACATTCTGTAATGATCCACTTGTGGATTTGCTATTACAAGCTCGTCTATAAATTAATACTTGATATTTTCAGACATTTGGGTTTGTAATAATATTTTATATTCCATGACTTCCGCTGTGCTATTCTGTGTTAATTGACTATGATGATATCAATCTTACGTCACGATACTCCCCACCGGGCCCACCGGTAATATGTGGGAATATCGGGGTGTGACAGGTTGGTATCAGAGCCAACGTTTGAGGGAATTAAACACTAGTATTTTGTGTTTAATCTTAAATGACACCGTAGCATATTCCTTAGACCTTCTGAGTCTAGACTTAACATAGGAATGCTCTCATCCCTATTAAGTAAACATTGTTTTCGATTTTATGTATTTTGAATATGTCGCCAAGAAAGGAAGCCGTTGATGGAGATTCTTCTCATCTGAAGACAAGGAATGTTAAGCTTCGTATCATGGCTAGGATAAGCGTGCGACCGGTTTGGAGGAAGACCTTTATGGATTCATTCCCAAAACCAAACCCATTGAAACTTGTAATCAGACTTCAGAGTCCATTCCGGAGGTCACTAAGGCTTAAAAATTTTGAAGTCTGTATAGAAGTCCATACCAGATGGTCCCTGAGGCTCCCGTATTGAAAATAATATCAGAAGATCCTAATGATCCCTAATTCTTACCTCCAAGTTCTGGAATCCCAGACTTGGATTATATCAGCAAAGCCCAATCCGTGATCCATATCATTCTTTAACCATAGAATCCTTGAATTCTACTTCTATAACGGATCCTGATTGGAATTATTACTTTATTCACAGAGGTCTTCAGTGCCTCTACTGTATATGGTAAACAAAGAAGAGAAACAATCGAAATGGAGCAAGGAAGGCGTTAGAGAATCCTTCTTTCATAATATTCATTATCCTTTAAGTCCCTATAAGGACCTATCTCTTCTATATAGTCCATGTGTGGACATACCTTTCAACTTAAGACCCTGTATGGGCATTTGCTATTTAGTCCCTTTATGGACATTATATTTCAATATAGCCCTTTCATGGACGTGTAATTTCATTAAAATCCCTTTGTGGATACACTATTTTAAAATAGTCCTTTCGTGGACTTGGTATTTCAATATAGTCCTTTCAAGGGCATATAATTTCATTAAAAAAATCTTAGACATATTATTTCTTCAAAGTCCCCTGGCGGACATAATAATTCATTATAGTCCTTTCAAGGACATATTATTTCATCAAAGTCCCTTTATGGACATATTATTCCATTAAAAATCCCTTGTGGATATGATATTTTATTATAGTCCTTTTTAAGGACATATTGTTTCATTGATAAGTCCCAATGAGGACGTATCTTTCGACATAAAGTCCCTATGAGGACAATTGTTTATGAACGTCCCTTCATGGACATGTTATATCATAATAATCCCAATGCGGACATATCTTATAGTCCCTATACGGACTATACCCTATACGGACTTATATTCCCTTTTAGTCCCTGCATGGACTAGAGTTGCTTTAAAGTCCCTGTGTGGACAAATGAACTACAAAAAGTCCTGATTAAGGCACTATTGTATATTTCCTAATGATTTATGGAAAGTTTTTGAAAATTTTAAATAGGTATTCATTTCGTCCTTTATCCAACGATAGTTCCGATTTCACTCTAACTTTATCGATCAGCTGAAAATTTTAAAAGATCCTCTTAATGGTATAACCTAGCCTATATGTCTATGAACATGGCTATGATGGTAAAACCCTCTTAAGACAATTAATCTTTGTTAACATCTAAGAACATGTTAAAACTCCTGGCAGTGTGACTTGAGAAACCACACCAGCCGTCAAGGTATTGGATTACGTCCAAGCCTTAAGCCTATATGATCAAAGTAGATCATGGAAAGTATCATCAATGTGATAATCATAACATAAACATTCATTAGTGGTGAAGTGCCTACAGGCTATACTTGTTGTCCAATAAAGACAACGACAGTTGTGGTCTACGACTCCCTGTCTAAAAACATTGGACTATGTCCAAACATAATAGTCTATATGATCAATGCGATCAAGTCTAATATCATCTAAAATGATGATCATGTTATTTAACATCCTTTAGGGATGTTTTGCCTACGGGCTATAATATATTGTCCATTTGAGATATCGACATTGTGATCTTTATGATTCCTTGTCTAAGGTGGTGAGTTATGCTCAAGGCTAATAGTCTATATGATCAATGCGATCATGACTAATATCATCTAATACTATGATCATATTATAAACATCCATTAGTGATGAAGTGCCTATGGGCTATACTTGTTGTCCCATAAGACAACGACAGTTGTGGTCTATGACCCCCTGTCTAAATATGTTAGACTATATCCAAGCATCATAGTTTATACGATCAATATAATCGTGACTAATATCATCTAATATGATGATCATACATAGCATCCTTGGAGATGTTTGCATACGGGCTATATTATATTGTCCAATTGTGACAAGACGATTGTAATCTTTTATGATTCCTTGCACAAGGGGATGAGCTATGCTCAAATCTCTTAGTCTATATGATCATTGTGATCCTGACTAATATCATCAGTATGATGATCATAATATTAGCATCCCTAGTGATGAAATGCCTACGGGCTATACTTTACTCTATTGTCGATAAGACAAAGATAGTGGTGATCTTTATGATCCCCTGATCAAAGTGGTGGGTTATACCCAAACCTAATAGTCTATATGATCAATGTGATCATGACTAACCTCATCAACATCTTAATCATACTAAACGTTCCTAGTGATGTCTCGTCTACGAGCTACATTATATCGTCTATGTGAGACAATGACAGTTGTGACCAATTATGGTTCCCTGTCCAAAGTGGAAATCTATGCCCAAGTTTCACAGTCTTTATGATCAATGTGATCATGACCAATATTATCAAATATGATGATTATATATAAACATCCATTTGTGATGTCAATTGGTTTACCTTCGTGCCAAAATGAACCGTCTTTCAAGACGATGACAGTTGTAGTCTATGACTCCCTGTCCAAAGGTGAAGAACTATGTTCAAATCTTAAAGCCCCTGATCTAATAAGATTGCGGCTTATAAATTAATGTCCCTTGTGTCAAACCAACGAATTATATTTTAAAGTCATTCATGACAAGCCAATGTGCTATAATTTGTCGTTCGTGACAAGTTAACATACTAAATGTTAACATTCCTTGTGACAGGCCTTTTGTGCCAGATTCTATAATGTCCTTCGAGACAGGCCTTTGGTGCCATATCTTATAATGTCCTTGTGACAAGGCCATTTTGTGCCATATCTAAAGGTCCTTTGCGACAAGGCCTTCGCGCCATACGATTACTTATGTCCTTCATGACTAAGGCTTTATGCCATATCCTTTTATGTCTCTAGTGACGGGCCTCTGTGCCATATATATATTAAAAGTCCTTTAAGGCTAGCCTTCGAGCTATTCATAATCGTCTATGTGACAAAGACAGTTGTGACATTATGATCCCCTGTCAAAAAGGTTATGGACTTGGTCCAAACCTTAAATGCAATTGATGGTTCTCTTGTAACCTAGGCTAAATGAAACTAATATTCCTTCAAATAACATTCAGTAGGAATGTTCGAAACATGATAGCCTATACGGTTTATTGGTTCCGTGGCTAATCTATGTCAGGTCGTCAGGATGATGACTAACAATTGTTTAAGTTGGTGATTAGTACCAAGCTTCGAGTATGGCAAACTCGGATGAGGTAGACAACAGTCGCGATATTAATGATACGACAAAAGATAATAATGCTACAAACATAAACCTCAATATTAATGGAGTTAATATCCAAGCTGTGATTGACGCAGCTGTAGGAAAGGCAATGGAAAAGGTCATGAAACAGTTCAAAGAGCCGAGTGCTACTCGCTCCAAATCCCATTCAAAACCACATTCAGTTGCTCATGAAAAGAGCTTTGTTCACACTTCAAATGTGAATAATGAACCAAAGGAGGAGGATAAC
Source organism: Helianthus tuberosus (assembly GCA_030545235.1). Lineage (NCBI taxonomy): Eukaryota > Viridiplantae > Streptophyta > Magnoliopsida > Asterales > Asteraceae > Helianthus > Helianthus tuberosus. The sequence goes on along the minus strand of CM060372.1, from coordinate 86,612,348 downwards.
TCCTAGAAATTTAAGAAAAAGAGCAAGTACGGGCTTAATAAGGACCAACAAAAGTTCAGTAAGAAGCCTGTATGTAAGAGCTGTTATAAAAGACACTGAGGACAGTGTCGAATAGAACAAAGACCAAAGAAGTGTGGCATCTGCAAAAGAATTGGTCATTAGTCCCATGAATGTAGGGACATAAAGAATGCAGTCTGTTACAGATGTGGTGAGAAAGGCCACATCAGAACTAAATGTCATAAAGCTGCCAAAGAAAGTGCAGTTAAGCCTGGAGAGGCTAAGAAAGGAAATGCCTGAACTACCTGATGAATGCCAGAGGTAGTACATAGTAATAATATCATCAGATACATTCCTTATCATTTATCGATGATAATTTCTGTTAAGTGTCCTGTTTTTAATACATGCAATAATAAGTCTTTCATAGACCATAAGCTTAGCAAAATTTTGAGTATACTCATAAGAACTCCAGATACTAAGTATAAGGTAGAACCTACCAATGAAACCATAAAGACCGTTTATCCTATTTCTCACCAATGATCCTTCTATAAATCTAAGAGTACTCTTTCTTCGAATAGAGTACGACAAAATATGTTATTATAGTTATTTTCTCATTGATTTCTATCAATTACGAGTGCCAACTATGATGGATAAAAGCACCATATGAGGATTGGCGTATCCCAGTGCGTCCCATAGATTGCGTCCATGCCTGATAAGTATGGAGGTTTAATGCATGGAACCACTAAGATATTCCAATGGTCATATAGTACTAAAGTCAGCTAGTGGTATTCAAGGAAGTTATCCATTACAGAAATGCCTAAGTAGGTGTCTCTACTTAAGGCATCCATGCACTCGTAAAATAGATGTGTCCTTTGCATGACACAAGTAGCGTTAAGTTAACCAAAGTCGGAGATTGGAGCTATCTCTATCATATTTGGATAACTTGATGTCTTCTTCGTAGAACTACCCTGTTTACTTCCTGAGAGGCAAGTGAAGTTAGGATTGACATTCTATTAGGAGTCGTATCTGTTACAGAAGCTCTATATCGGTTAGCACCAACGGAAATGGAAGAACTGAGAATCAATCAGATGAGTTATAGAGAAAGGATTGTACAGCCTATCTCATCGTCTTAAGAGCTCCGATTATTGTTGATAAAGGAAATCACGATGTAATACGCTTGTGCATTGATTACTGCAACCTAACTAGGAAATGATTAAAAATCGTTATTAGCTTCCCAGGATCGTCGATTTGTTTGACTAACCATGAGAATAGTTAATTCCTAAAGATTGATTCGGGTAGTAGTTGGAATGACTATCTCACCCCAATTAAGTTCTCCTATAACCAAAAGCATTATATAAGCAAGAAGGCTGCTCTATTAGAGACCTTGTATGGGAGAAAGTGTCAACGCCCGTTTGTTAGGCAGGAGTTGGGAAATCCCAATTATCAGGATCTAAGATTTGTCTTAAAGACGACGGATAAGATAATATGAATCCGTAATCATCTGAAAGCTGCCAGTAATTGGCAGAAGAGCAATGCGAACAAGAGGTGCAAATCTCTTAAAGTTCCAAGTAAGGAACAAGGCTCTATTAAAATACCAACATGGAAAGGTATGATACGTTTCAGTATAAGGAGCGAGTTGAGCCCTGGATATATAGGACCATTTAAGATCATCGAATGTGTTGGCAATATAGCTTATAAGCTAAACTTTCCTAAGGAGCTTAGTGGAATTCACAATGTGTTCCACATCTTTAACTTAAAGAAGTGTCTAGCTGATTAATCGCCAGCAATGTCTCATAAAGACGTATAGATTGATGAAAGCCTGAGGTTTGTTGAAAGACCTATATGACCGAGGATCGACAGGTTAAAAAATCCGAAGGAAGAACGTGGCTATAGTGAAAGTTAAATGGGATGCCCGTAGAGGCCCTAAATATACGTGGAAGGTTGAGTCCACTATGCGACAAAAGTACCCTCACTTGTTTCAGTAAATATCGGGGTAGAGATTTCTTTTAAGGGGGTGAGGATGTAACACCTCGTAAAATACTGTCCAATGATATATTGACACGCGTAATGAACCCTAATAAAGTCAAACATTGACTATGAGGGACTAATTTTGTCAAAAATCAAAAACCTTGATTATAGAAGGACTGAAAGTGTCAAAACGCTTAAACTAAGCCTCTGAGTGACCTTATACGGTGTTCGTATTCTCAAATGAGCCACTTGTTGGACGAGAGGAGCCGTTTGCGTAATTATGTGAAAGTTTGCGCGTTGAAGGGTTAAAAGTGTCAACATGTTAATTCTTACCTCTGAGTAACCTTTTAACAAGCCGAGAGCTTCATAATGTTTGATCATATTCTCGGGAATGCCTAATATTGGCCATTCAAGGCTTTTATACCAATAAGTGAAGTTACGCGCAAGTTTGCGAGTTAAAGGGGTTAAAAGTGTCAACATGTTTAATTATACCTCTGAATGACCTTTTACCGAACCCGAAGCATTATGATGTGCAATTATACTCTCAAAGAATTAGTGATAATAAATTCACGAGGTTTCGTTATCGTTATGCGTTAATTACGCAAACTTTTAAGAAGAAGGGTTAAAAGCGTCAATAACTGCGTAAGTTTGCATTTACGCGCATATCTGACGTTCTGACCAAACAAACTGACATCCATGATATTTCCAAGCATGTTTCAAGTACCCTAAACTTTAACGTCCTTGTAGAGCCTTGAAAATGGCTTAACGGGGGTTGAATAAGTCAAAAATGCACTTAGAAGTGTACAGGGACTGAAACTGCAAATTCTGAAACTTGCAGCCCAGCCCTCGCGTTGCGTGACCCCTGAGGGGTTCTTTTGTCACGGCACGCGGCCACTTCATTTCGACAGCAGGTTGATTTTCAGCCTGCAGCTTGTTTCTTACGGGCTTTCATGCAAATTCCTTTGTGTAGGCACCAAGTTTAAGTATTCTTCAAGGCTTTAAACCACCACCAACCATTTGTAAAGTCAAGATTATTCCTTGGAGCCTACACAATACACTTGTCTTGATCTTGTGCATCTCCAACAAGTATAAATAGCCTTGAAATCTCATTCATTCACTTGCACCATTTCCTTTCTATCTCTGCTCTCTCTAGTTCAAGTGTTTTCTTGAGCATTCTGGGATTCCTGGTCATAAGGAAGCCTTTTCTTGAACATTTCCTTTGTAAGTGTCTTAGTCCCCTCTTTAGTTCAGTTTTTCTTAATTAAAAACCGAATTATAGCGTTAAACTATTTAATTAAAAAGTCAAACTGGACAAAATTGTAAATAATAAACAAAACTAATAGTGCAAAGGTTATAAATTATATTTGATCATTCTAATAACTTGGTAATTATTATAAAAACATGTTTAAGCATGTTCAACCCAACAATTCTGAGTTTAGGGTCGGTTAGCAACCGAAAGTCGCAAAAGCTTGACTTTTGCTTTGACTTTCAGTTCTACCCCGATTAAGCTTAATTCTGAATTAGGACCACATTATGTTGTAGTATAACCCTCCGAGGTTATATTACATGGTCATTAATATTATGAATTATATGCTAGTTTCTTTTATTATGCCTATAAATGCCCATTTTGCCCTTTTGATTAAAAAGTGAGATTTTTATATATATGACCATACAAATAGGTTAAGTACTGATATATAAACATGTCAAAATTGTTTTGACATAATTTTCTTGTCTCAAATTAAAGATATGCATGATATCGTAAATTAGAACTTTTTATTAATTAAATTACGCTATTATGCATAATGCATGTTTAAACATATATTTTGATCCAAAACTCAGTTACCTACTGTTAAGATATTATTTTAGGGATTTTTGAAATGTTGGGTCAGATTATAAACTTACCATAACATAGAGTTCTTGTATAAATTCCTTAATTGACGATAATGCACTTTTGACTAATAAAATGTGATTTACATGTGATTAGCATGCCAAACCTTTTTCTACTGACTTGATATGAAAAATAAAATATTTTAAACACTCAAGGTTGTCCAAAATCTCAGAATCACATAAACATCTCGAATATCGTCAATTATCGACTTTTACGCTAATTAGGTGCATAGTATGGTTTAAAACCATATTTAACACCTAAAACTTGTTACCTTCTGAATTTTTAAATAAATTTTAATATTATTATAGTAGGTATAAGTCAGGAACTCAGACTTCCAAATATGTCCTAATAGTATATGTGAAATGACCAAAATACCCTTTCGGGGCATAGTTTGGCTATAAATGGTAAGTCTCACATATGAATGATATCTTACTGTTATAACAACATAAAATAAATATTTTTGCAGATTACTTAAGACCAGAATATCAGTTTACTATAAAACCTCTTTTATAAATATTAAAATGACCAAAATGCCCTTACGGGACTTAATTTGGTTTTAAATACTTTTTGGGCATATATGTTAACATCCTACTGATGTATTAACATATTTTAAGCATAATAACATAAGGGACTTGTATATGGTTCATTTGGTTGCCCGTTATGCATTTACGCGTTCGGATCGGTTTATGCAACTAGTTTACGTAAGTTTGCCGAAATGGGTTTAACCTTATCGTTTTTGCTTCAAAATCCAGAATGTACTTAGTTTACCCAAATTATACAAGTATTCATACTTGTTGGGTCTAAATAACATTCTATTCCGGTCATCGCTTAATCTAGCGTATCGTACCGCTTTAGATATTAAGCTAGCCGATCTAAGTCTACGACTTAAATAAGACTGTTAGCATTCTGAATTAGTTATATATTACCATCACTCCAGATTAGAGCCACCCGGTAAAATCTACCTGCATTTAGATAGATTGGATACGACTGAGTTATTTTGTTGTGAATCAAGTATTAGCTCAGGTAAATACTTTTAACTTATTTTCCCTTATACGGGCTTAGGATACGGTATTATAATAATACCGCTTGGTCGGGTATGAAATCATTTAATCGGATTGTGATTAATAAATTTGCATAACCCGTTTTAATCTGTTTTGTTTGATAACATAAACATTGGGGGTTAATACGACGGTGTCCTGGATATCCTCGGCTCATTTCAATTGAAAATGGCCACGACCTATGCATGGGGTGTAGGAATACACCTGACAAATGCGAATGCTAAATAACCCACATGTTGGGGATAACTCCTTTGTGGGTTCTATAAGTGGTGAGTCGGTTAATCATAACCGGCTTCCAAACCGGCCCCATATGTATGACAAACATGTAAAACTGTATACAAGATTTTAGTAAAGATTGTCCCAAGTTATAAATGGTTTGTGCCTTGTGCATTTAAATCAATTTCATAAACTCTTTTCAAATGAGTCGGTTAGTTGTATTTACCAGTGAAAACTGACGTATTTTCCAAAGACTAAGTGACAGGTACTACTCGTAATAGGCTGGGAGTTGCTTGGTGTCGAAATAGAGGATCTTGCAAGTCCTCAAAGATGACTTAAAGTCAGCTAAATTTCATTTTATACATTCTGTAATGATCCGCCTGTGGATTTGCTATTACAAGCTCGTCTATAAATTAATACTTGATATTTTCAGACATTTAGGTTTGTAATAATATTTTATATTCCAAGACTTCCGCTGTGCTTTTCTGTGTTAATTGACTATGATGATATCAATCTTACGTCACGATACTCCCCACCGGGCCCGCCGGTAATATGTGGGAATATTGGGGTGTGACAAGAAGAGAACAGGAAAAAGGAATTAGCCCAAAAGATTACCCAAGGTTTTCATGGGGGTAATAATGCCAGTAACTTCAAGAAAAAGGGAACCAGATAATCCTCCACTGCTCCATTTTGTAGTACCTGTAAAAGAAAGCATTTTGGAAAATGTAAGGGGTACTGTAATTTCTGCAAAATCTCGGGGCACCAAGAGGAGAATTGCCGGAAGAAATCCATGATCTGCTTCAACTGCGAAGAAACAGGGCACTTCAGGTCCGACTTCCAAAATTGGTCAAGCCAGTTGATAATAAGGCCAAACCTGCAGAAGGAACTAATAAGAAGAATGCAAGAGCTTTCCAGCTGACTACACAAGAAGCGGATCTGATTCCAGATGTGATAGCTGGTACGTTTCTTGTACATGACGTTTACTCAAAAGTATTATTTGACTCTGGTGCAAACCAAAGTTTTATAAATACTTCATTCTGCCAGGCTCTTAAGCAACCTTTAACCAAACTTAGGCAGATTTATACGGTAGAAACAGCAGATGGAAATTCTGTTAACATAGATAAGGTTTTGCAAGAAGGAAAGATAGAACTCTCAGGACATAAATTTTCTACAAACCTGCAACCTATGAATCTAGCCGGGTTCGATGTCGTATTAGGAATGGATTGGTTAGTAGCCAACCATGCTCGAATCCTCTGTGATAAGAATTCCATACACCCGCAGGAGAAGTAATTTTGATTTCAGGAGATAAGCCGTGTAAACCAATGAAGTTCATTTCAGTAATGAAAGTTGCTAGTTATGAACGAAAACAAGGAATAGTGTATAAGATTTCGGTAATCATTAACACTAGAAGTAAGGAACTTAAGAAAATTCCAGTAGTATCAGAATACCCAGATGTATTCCCAGAAGAATTACCTGGATTACCGCCCAATAGAGAAGTAGAGTTTAGAATTCATCTGATTTCTGGAACTACACTAATAGCTAAGGCACCTTATTGATTAGCACCCACGGAAATGTTAGAACTGAAGAAGCAGTTAGATGAATTACTAAGCAAAGGATTTATACAACCTAGTTCCTCCCCTTGGGGAGCACCAGTATTGTTTGTGAAGAAGAAGGATGGGTCGATGCGGATGTGTATCGATTATAGGGAATTGAATAAGGTTACAATTAAGAATCGATACCCATTACCTAAGATTGATGATTGTTAGTGCAGTATGTCTATCGCCTCCGTCAATCAGAACCGTAGCAGAATTAGAAGAGAACTAGAATTTATGTTAAGTGATGTAGTTATAAAGGCAAGGTGGCAATCTTGTAAATAAGGAGAAATCCTTATAAGCCTTGGCCTATAAATAGATGCCTTAGGGATTAGAATTAAAACTTTTGGCTCATTTGGCATTTGAGAGGTTTGGAGGAGCTTGTTCTAGAGAGAGAAAGTCTAGAGAGAGAAAGTTCTCCAAAGTGATTCACGGTATTGTACAACTTTCAGATTTATCAATGGAATCACAGATTTGGTACGATTTTGTGTTTCGGTCTCGTTCGTGTACGGATTCCGCACGTCACACGTTCGGTTCGCAATCGTTTCAGAGTCGAAAACTGGTCCAAACAAGTGGTATCAGAGCAGGAGCTCGATTGCATGGATCAAACACACTGAATCGCATAGGATTTCATCGAATTCAGATCCAAATTTCTTTCAGATTTGCTCAATTTCTTCACTTCTACATTTCTTCACATTTTTATTCGAAAATCGCCAAATTAAACAAGTTTTTACACATAAAATGATCTAATTTCTTGATATAACATGCGAAACATAGTTTTAATCAATCCTTGAATATATCAGACCTTAATTCAGCCTAAAAGTTGATTAATTTGACAAAAAACCGTCTGATCGTTCGTCAATATCATCAGTTCGCTCGAAGTGGACCTCCACTTCGCACCAAAACGACCCACCTTGCGCGGTTTGAGTTCTTGTTACATCAGTTAGTTTGAGAATCTTCAGATTGCATGAAACTTGCTGTCCAGGTCGTATGAAACATTGTTCAATTCGCACGAAGTGGTTAAAAGATTCTCAGATCGTGTGAGTTTTCATCTCAGTTCGTGTGAAGTGACTCCAGGTCGCTTGGTTTTGTTCAGTTCGTTTGACATAACTCAGATCGCACGTTCAGGTCGTTTGAAATCATGTGATTGCATTAATCAGATTCATTATTCAATAAGAGTGAGGTCCAATCAGAAAGTAATAAATAAGATAGATTGTCGACCATTTATCTAGAAAATTGCATATTATAAGTCAGATTCATTAAGTTCTCGGCCCAATCAAATTGTAATAGTCAATTGTGGGTAATCCACCAACATAATTGCGGCCCAGTAATCTTTTTACATTCAAATCAGTGGTCCAATTAGATTCTATTTGTTTTGAGCGGCTCAATATATTGTATTGATCATCCTGATATCTGATTGCTTTAATGAGTTTTTGTTAAAAGTTGTATCAGGTTGCATGTGAGATAATATTAAAAGTCAAAGTTCATTGTAGAGGTCAAAGTGTCAACAAGCTAACCGTTCGACCGACATAAGCATTTTGTCTTTTGTGCCATCAAACTAACAGCGGGTCGTTCGAGTTGCCATATTATTCAATTTGTACTGACATTCAAACGAGTGGAGGGTCGAACGAATTTCCATCCGATTCAAAGAAAGCATTACTTCGTTTGTTGTGTTGTCTAAGCATCAAGTGGTGACTCGATCAGAATTCCCACCAGATCGGACAGCGTTGTCACCCGATTGTTGTTACAATTGACTTTTGTTGACTTACTTGATCAGATACCAGTTTGATTTAGTTGTTTGATAAGAGTTTGAACTGATTGTTTGTGTGATTTGTTTACAGGTGATTTACAAGGTGCGAATATCAAGAAGTAGATTTAAAATGTCAGGAGATAGTACTTATGATAATTGGTGGAGAAGAGATAGTGCGAGATATGAGATTAGAAAATTGAATGAACCATTCAAAGAAGCTCGGAGAGCTAAAAGATGGAATGATGAATTGGAATGTTATATGGATCCATAGGGTAATCCAGTGGTTGATTCGTCAAAGGTGGATTTCGATGCAGTAACAAATCTCTTTCCAGATCAGGATACATACCACACAAGAAGGCTATCTGAAAAAGGGTATGAGGCTGATTTGATGAACAAAATTAAAGAAATCTGTGAAGCAAGTCTACCAAAGGTAGTAGAAATGAAAAAGAGGAAAGAAGAGGAGCTGAAAAAGCTGATAGAGGAGTTGAAAAGAACGGCAAAGGATGATGTTGAGGAAGAACAGAAGATAGAGGAAGAAGAGAAGAAAGAAGAAGATCTGAAAGTTGAAACAGGAAAATCACGGGTGCCGAAAGAAGCTGAGATAAATGAATCTTCTAAATTGTCAAATGCTGAAACTGTTGATAAAAATGAAAATAAGTGCAGGAATTGCATAGAAATGTGCAAAGCCTGTACCGAAAAAGATGAAATGATAAAAACCAAAGATATTGAAACAAATAAACTTGAAAATGTTTTCAAAATAAAATGTAAAGAAATGATTGAAAAAGAAGAAATGTTGAAACAAAAGGTTGAAAAGCTGACACAGAAATGTCATGATTTTGAAAAAGAAAATGAGATTTTGAGAGAAATGTGTACAGCAAAATGTGTTGGTTGTGTTGAAAAAGATATTAAGTTTCAAGATTTTCAAAAAGAATATGATAATTTGAAATTCTCAAGTCAGAGAGTACAAGAAGCTTATGATACTTTGAAGAGATAAGTCAAATGTTTTGATGAAAGATTGTCTGAAACTTTAACAACCAAGGAACTTTATGAGAAAAAGTTTAAAGAAAAGCAACTTGAATTAAACAAGCGTGTTGATGAAGTTGCTAATCTCAAACAAGTTCTGGTTGAAAAAAGAAAAGATTGTTACAAAACTTCAAAGTTATCATAACTCTTCGTACATTCTTGAACGCATTTTCAACATCACACCAGATGACAAAGATACTGACAAGAATAAAAAAGGTATTGGTTCATAATATCATCAGGTACCTCCACCATTGAGAAATAAATATACTTTTTATGATGAGGAAAAGGTGGCAAAAGGTCTGAATATCGTTGACCAATTACCTGAAAGTATCAATCTGACTTATGCCAAATCTGATGAAGCTGATGATTCAGAGGTGGTAAGTAAGGTTGTTGATAGCGTTTTGAAAGATGAGTCAACCAAAGGTAAGTCTGAATCACATGATGAAAATGAGGGAAATTTTCATGATGACTATATTAAACAGTCAAATCTGAGAAAGTTGTGAATGATGATTCAAAAGGATTGGTTTATACCATGATTGGATCGGACAAATTATTCTTAGATATTGTATTCCCGATTCAAAATGTGATTTCAGAAAAAATTGACAAAGTGTTTAAATTGGTTGAGATTGAGAAATCAGAAATTTCAAAATTTGTTGGGAAAAACAAGAAAACTTTTTATAACAAGCCTGGTTACAAAAAGAAGAATATGAAAGCAGGGTTGGGTTATAAAAAGAAACAGAATCAAAATAAAAAGTTTGAAAAGCAAAATTTTCAAAAGAAAATGAACTTTGTTCACGGGAAAAGTTCGAAAGAAGAGAAAGAACTCAAATTTAGACAACAGTCTAATGAAGAGTTCTATGCTCAGAAAAAGAAACAACAACATGCTAAAGATGTTTCAAAGAAAACGTGTTTTAAATGTGATCAAATTGGACATGTTGCACGCAAGTGTCCAAACCCAAAGCCTGCTAACGTTGAAAAACAGAAATGTGAGAATGTGAAACAAAAGTCTACCAGATTTGATTCCAAACAAACTTGGAGGTACAACACAAACAAGTTTGCTTCGAATCAAACTTGGAAATTAAACCAGACTAGGTTTGATTCAAAACAAACCTGGAATTGTCACACACCCAGAATCAGAACAACACAAAGTTGGCAAACTTCACTTGATATGACAAAACCAAACCAATTTTGGAAACCAAAAGTTGTTGTTCAAAGTCAAAATAATCAAAACGAGTCACGATTTTACAAAAGAAGTGCTTTAAAAGAACAAAACTGGGTGGTTAAGAAACAAGTGACTACTGTGAATGATGAGAAAGTCAAAGTCAAAGATGAAAAAGTTATTGTACGAGATGACAAAGATTTTCCATCATTGAATGAAACTTATTGTGTTGAAATGCCTAAGGTCAAACAGACCTGGGCTAAATTGTTCAAGTAATTGAGTTTTTGTGAATGTGCAGGTGCTCATGAAGTTTGATTGTCAAGGAAGAGAATTGATGAGCAGCCTAGCACAAGAGGAGAAGGCTGCTGAACCCTGGTTTGGTTAAACAGGGTGTTTATCAATTTCTGTACATAAATAAACCATATTTAAAAAAAACTCTAAAAACTGAAAAATTTTAAAAAACCAAAAATATGTTTTTATTTGATAAAAATTTGAAAAATCAAAAATATGTTTGTTTTTAAATTTGTCAAATATTCAAAAATTCAAAAATATGTTGATTGAATATGCCGAAACCCTCACGGCTGAACAAACATGATTAATTTCACAAGATTGAAAAACGGTTTTCAAACTGTAAAAGATCAATGTGTTGTAAATCATGGGGGTAATTACTGCTTTACATGTTATATCTTCTGCAAAACAGAGCATTAGATGCAGAAAATGGATAGCGAGACAAAGCTATCAGCATCGGGTTGTCAAATTTTCTTTAAATGATTTTGAATTTTAGGGGGAGTAAGAAATTTCAGAAAAATCCAAAAACATTTGAAAATTTGAAAAAGCCAAAAACATGATAAAATACAAAAATGAGTTTTTGTGTAAAAAGAGGAAATGATAGTACATCAGTAGACAATCATAGTACGCTAAAGAAATGGAAAGTTAAAATGTGATAAACGGTCTCACTGATGATATGCCAGTAGGTTTTTACACATTTAGTAGATTGATTTCGAGATATAAACCGAAATATCAATACTTGCTTATCTCGTGGGAAACATCTATCGGATATATAGGTAACCCCCGAAATCTTGTTTGAAAGATTGCCTGTTTCTGAAATACTAGGTCTTTATGCTTAGTGATATTTGGGGTATTATACCTGGACTTCTGATTTTGGGGGAGCAATAGCCTAGTCCTCGTATAATACTTTACGCATGCTTGAAATATAAGCCTCCCCTCAGCATAAAAATTGATAAACTATCGAAAGATGTAAATCAAGTGCTGTTGTAAAGAAGATCCCCAAGGGGGATACACCTAAAGTCGAGCCATCATCTCTCTAATTGAACGGAAGTTCTAGCCTGAGCTCTCATGGTCTCGCATTAACCCATTTACAGATATCATCTAGGTATACTCACTTGTAAGACTGAATATAGGGAATCTGGATACGAGAGTATATTCTGAGGTGGGACACATGAATAAGTTAAGTCCTTAAAACACTAATTCTCGTATCTCGAAACAATTGAACTTTGTGTGAAAATTTAAGAGGATCAGTATACTGACAATCTAAGTGAATCATTTAGAACTTAAAGTGTTTTAAAGCTCAACGGTACTAGTGATTTGTCATAAACTGATATGATCCTCTGACACAAACTTAAACAAAAATATTGTCTGTAAATATTTCTTTATTGCTTTATATTTCAGAAAACTTCAAAAAGATTTTTGATTCCGCTTTATTTTTGACAACCGATGTCTGAGAGTTGAGTTTCAAAATCTAAGTATGCTGAACGTGTTTCTGAAAATAAAACAAGTTCATTAACTTGAAACTTGTAGTTTTTAATTCAAAAATAAAAAAACAGTTTGTGATATCTCCAAGGTCATTAATTTGGACTTGGATGATTTACTATGAGGGATTTGGATTCTTAATTGTTAAAATCAGATTAAAGAGCTATGTTTCGATCTTGGTCGCTTAAATTGTCAAATCTATGAAGTTTGTTGATAGGGGAAGTGGAAATGTTTTAAAAGTGCCAGGTTACTGTTCCTGGACATCTGAAAATGCTTTCAATGTAAAAATATTTTAGTATACGTTGAGAGAGCCAGGTCATCAATCCTGGAGATTCAAAATGTTTTTACTTATGAATGTATGAGATTTGCATATGGTATTCCAGATTACGATCCCGATAGCTGAGTCTAAGGGGGAGTCTGAAGACAAGCTCAACGCAAGGGAGAGCGTGCATTCAAGGAGCCAGGTGACTATCATGGAGGAGCTTGTATCCGGAAAGCCAGGTGTCGATCCCAAAAGCACGGAAGCTTGACGAAAGGGGGAGCCTGAAGGAAGAGTCTATGGAGAGAGAGTGCAACGGAAGCCCGAAGACAGATCCACGGGGATTCTGTTCGAGAAAGAGGGAGTCTATGGTTGTTGATACCGTCAAAGTTTCAAGAAGACTCAAAGAGAGAGAGAAAAGACAAGACGCTACGAGATTGACTGCGGCAATATCCAAGGGGGAGTCTGTTAGTGCAGTATGTCTATTGCCTCCGTCAATCAGAACCGTAGCAGAATTAGAAGAGAATAAGAATTTATGTTAAGTGATGTAGTTATAAAGGCAAGGTGGCAATCTTGTAAATAAGGAGAAATCCTTATAAGCCTTGGCCTATAAATAGATGCCTTAGGGATTAGAATTAGAACTTTTGGCTCATTTGGCATTTGAGAGGTTTGGAGGAGCTTGTTCTAGAGAGAGAAAGTTCTCCAAAGTGATTCACGGTATTGTACAACTTTCAGATTTATCAATGGAATCACAGATTTAGTACGGTTTTGTGTTTCGGTCTCGTTCGTGTACAGATTCCGCACGTCACACGTTCGGTTCGCAATCGTTTCAGAGTCGAAAACCGGTCCTAACAATGATCTTTTTGATCAACTTCAGGGAGCTAGATACTTCTCTAAGATAGATTTGCGCTTCGGATACCATCAGCTGAATGTACAGGAAGAATACATACCTAAAACTACTTTCAGAACCAGGTATGGTCACTACGAGTTTACAGTCATGCCCTTTGGGTTAACGAATGCCCCTGCAGCATTCATGGACATGATGAACATAATCTGTAAGCCGTATTTGGATAAATTCGTAATTGTCTTCATCAACGATATACTTATTTATTCCAAAAGCTAGGACGAGCATTGTGAGCACCTGCATGCACTCTTAACCCTGTTAAGAAAGGAAAAGCTTTACGCCAAATTTTTGAAGTGTGAATTTTGGCTACAAGAAGTGCAATTTTTAGGACACATGGTGAATCACGAAGGTATTCGCGTAGATCCCTCCAAGATAGAAGCAATCACCAATTGGAAGGTCCCACAATCAGCTGAAGTTAGAAGTTTTCTGGGATTAGCTAGATATTATAGGCGTTTTATTAAAGACTTTCCTAAGATAGTTGTTCCACTAACTAAGCTAACCTGTAAAACGGATAAGTTTGAATGGGGACCTAACAAAAGGAAGCCTTTAAAATCTTGAAGCAAAGATTAACAAATGCCCCAATTCTGGCCTTACCAGATGGAACCGAAGATTTTGAAGTCTTCTGCGACGCTTCTAAGCTGGGATTAGGATGTGTGCTAATGCAACGTAAAAAGGTAATTGCGTATGCATCAAGGCAGTTGAAGAAGCACGAGGAAAATTATACGACTCCTGACTTAGAATTAGGAGCAATAATTTTTGCCCTTAAGATTTGGAGACATTATCTGTATGGAAGTAAGTTTACTATCTACACAGATCATAAAAGTTTAAGGTACATATTTGGGAAAAAAGAATTAAACATGAGGCAAAGAAGATGGATGGAAATTCTAAGCGACTACGACTGTGATATTCAATATCACGAAGGGAAGGCGAATGTAGTAGCAGATGCCTTGAGTCGTAAGTATCATGAAAAACGCAGGCGAGTTCGTGCGCTAAGATTAAATCTCCAATTAGATTTAATGGAACAACTGAAGAGCGTTCAAGAAATGGCAATCAAGGATGATGCTGAAGGAATGAAAGGACGGATAAAGGAATTAGACCAAGGGACTGATGGAATTTGGAGATTCCATAAGAAAAGGATTTGGGTACCTAGGAAAGGAGATTTAAGAAATAAGATTCTAGAAGAAGCCATAAATCTAGGTATACGATGCATCCTGGTAATAACAAAATGTATCAAGATCTAAGGAACAAATTCTGGTGGATAGGAATGAAGAAGGACATAGCTAGATATGTTTCTAAGTGTCTAACTTGTTCGCAAGTTAAGGCAGAACACCAGAAAACTTCAGGTTTACTTTAACAGTTAGAAATGCCCGTATGAAAATAGGAACTAATAACAATGGATTTTGTTACCAAGCTACCCAAGACCAGGAAAGGTAATGATGCAATTTGGGTAATTATAGACCGATTAACCAAATCAGCTCATTTCATACCAATGAAGGAAACCTTTAGCATTGAAAGATTGGCTAAAATCTATGTAGTCGAGGTAGTATCCTTACATGGAGTTCCACTCTCCATTATATTAGATAGGGATAGTCGTTTCATTTCGCATTTCTGGACAAGTTTCCAAGAAGCAATGGGGACTAGACTAAATTTAAGTACTGCATACCATCCTCAAACACATGGACAGCGAAAGGACGATCCAAACCCTTGAAGACATGCTCAGGGCATATGTAATCGATTTCGGTTGAAGTTGGGATGACCACTTATCACTAATAGAATTCTCCTATAACAATAGTTACCATACCAGCATTAATACTGCCCCGTTCGAAGCACTGTATGGACGAAAGTACCAAACCCTAGTTTGCTGGACAGAAATAGGAGAAAGTCAATAATCAGGACCCTAGATTGTACTGGAAACCACCGACAAGATAACTCAAATGAAGGAAAGACTGAAAACGGCGCGAGATCGTCAGAAGAGTTATGCAGACAATCGACGTAAGCCGTTAGAATTCCAAGTTGGAGACAAGGTACTCTTGAAAGTTTCTCATTGGAAAGGAGTAGTTCGGTACGGTAAGAAAGGAAAGCTAAGTCCAAGGTACATAGGACCATTCACAGTTACCCAACGAATTGGACCAGTTGCTTATAAACTACAACTATCAGAAGAATTAGCCGGGGTACATGATGTGTTTCCTGTATCTAATCTCAAGAAGTGTTTATCTGATGAATCACTGGTAGTACCTCTTCAAGACATGGAGGTAAATGAAAAATTGAAATTCGTTGAGAAGCCTCTCCAAATCGAAGACAAAAAAGTCAAGTTCCTCAAACATAAGAGATTGGTACTAGTCAAAGTCAAGTGGGATTCAAAAAGAGGACCTGAGTACACATGGGAACTGGAATTGGAAATGAAGCGAAAATATCCTTACTTGTTCCAGTGAATCTCGAGGACGAGATTTAAATAAGGTGGGGAGGATGTAAGGACCTGCGAAAATGTCCTAAAACACTCCGTAAGTAGAAACCCGGACCCCTAAAAACCCTAATCCTTATGAAAAATCAAGAAAATTCAATTTTATTGATCTGTCGCGGGCCGCGTAAGACTTAAGGATAGTCTACACGGGGCGCGACAACCTGACCAAACTCCGGATAAAGATCAGAGCCACTTGTCAACCACGTGGCAGACCTACACCGTGACACGCCAGCCCTAGCCGTAGCTAGGGTGGCCCTCACGGGCCGCGTAGGATTTCCTTAGAGTTTACGCCGCGACAAACTCAATTTTTAGCTATAAATTGGACGTTGCATGGCCTTTCTTCTGTGTTTGAAAAATCAGTTCAAAACGTCAATATTCTGCTTAAAACGTGTGTTTAAGGGTCGAAACGCTGCTACGATTATAGGGTTATAACTCGATCACTACTACGATACAATGTCCGATTGATTGAAACCGATCCGATGGATGTTTAAGTGCTGCCTGAATTCGGGCTATACTTTGTCATTCGTCGTGAGGGTTTTGATTTCGTGAATTTATCGTAAATGTTGTATTAAGTTACTAACCTAGTTCGTGTGCATTGTTATTTTAACTAGGTTACCAGGGTTAATCAGTAGGCAAAACTCTGTCCAACTAAACTTGCAATGTGAGTTATTCTCTTTTTATCAAAAGTGCTTTACAATACCTAAATGTTTTCCAGTTATATGTTACAGGGATTAAGTCTTTGTTATCTTAAATTACTGGCAGTAAGTGGGGTATTGTGCATAATTACTACTGTTTTATCACTTTTAGGTGAAAGGACCTAAATAGTGATACACGTCACTTTTGGGTGAACGGACCCAATAGTGGTATGACCACAGTCATAGATCCGGTCGAGTGACAACTGAACCAGCTAATTATAATAGAGGGGCAATTGTAATCGCTCTTAATACTGTAATCTATAACAATGTGTCGTTTTGTGCAAATTGAATGACTCGCCAGTATTTCCCCGCTGATAAAATCTTTTTAAACATGTTTCAGGTGATTTACTGTAACCAAGGAAAAGTGTCGCGCAGCACTACCAGCTTGAATAATGTGGCTCAGTAAATAAATAAACATGTTTTGTAAACAGGGGATTTCCCAGGGAAATTCCTTTACGGGGTTTGTCCCGAAATTTGAAATGAAATAAATGGGTGTTTTCAGTTTAAACGATGTCGCTAAATTTTCCGTTGCCTAATTAAACACCAATACCACGGGTTTTTCTGTCCCACGGCTTTTGGACCGGGTAAAACCGGGTCGGGGGCCGTGACACTTTGGAAGAAGAAGAGAAGACGGTGAACCTTCTGGTATGTTTTCCTGACTCAAAAAACCTTGAAGTTAAAGAAACTGTTAAAATCAGTGAGCAGCAACGAAGCAAGAAACCTGCTACTGATCATGATGATGAAAGAAAGAATCTAGTAATGAATGAAAGGCAGGATGCAACTGACAGATCTGCACATGTAGAACCGTATGTGAAAGTCAACAGTCGAGCATCTGTTGAAGAAAAATTAGAACCGAATGAAAAGTTCAGATTAATAGTCAGAAAGAAAAGCCCAACATGGTCTGATAAAGAAAGAAAGACTAACCCAGCTATGAGTTTTGGGTCAAAGCCGAATAGCCAAGAATGTTTGGATGATCAAAGAAAGAAAAGAAAAGCGAGGATGAAGAACCTGTCAATTGAACAAGTGATGCAACAAATATATGAAGATAGAAAAGTTTAAGAAAAGAAAATGTTCAATGAAGTAGAATCTAAGATGAATGTGGAAGATTTGATAATGAGCGTGAAGAACCTGTTAAACAGGTTTGTTACAAACAAATGAAAAAAAGAATAAAGACGGACCAATAACAGAAATTGAAGAGTTGAGAGTGCTATTTGGGATTCAAGATCTTGGCGGTACAAAGTGAAGAAAGTTTGAGTTGAGTTTTTGGATTAAGGGGGAATGTTGAAAGTTAATCCTAAAACTTGTATCAGTTGAAAGTTGAAGGGCCAAAGTGAAGATTGATATAATTATCTTTTATTAAAGTTTAGTTTATTTTAGGTAATTATATTGTACTTGGTTTAGGAAAGATTTAATGTCTTGCAGGGAAAGTTTAGTAATTGGTTTAGAAAAGGTTTAATGTCTTGGAGAGCAAGTTTAGTAGTACTATAAATAGGGGTCTATGTTATTGTTTTATTTATCCCTTTTCTTTGTAAGTTCGTATGTTCGTTTGATTGAATAGGAAGAGTTGTTGGGTTGTCCCCCAAATATCTCGTGTTCATGTTTGTTGATCGTGTTCGTGTTTATTGATACGATTGTTTGAACCGTCTGGGCTAACAGATTTCTCTAGTGGAGTAATGTTGGCGAAGGTGTTTCGATTTTGTAGGAAATTTCCCCGAGTAAACTCTTGATGACAGCTGTTTCGATTTGCTAATTCTACCAGACTCTATGATATTTATTATTGAATCTCGACGCACTATAACCGAGTTTACAAAGCTCCTATTTAAACAAAACATAAGCTGTTACAATTTTAGCTTGACTTATTAATTAAATTACTATAAACAAACTAGATAAAGTATTGGGAAAATCACCAAAATAACTTTTGATCAACCCCATTATACGAAAATGGACATGGATTGCGTCTGGGGTAGACTCAATCCGTGATCTTTGCATCAGACACAGACTCATACTCTTCTGCCAATAGAAACTTAATACATGTTATCATCTTTATTTTTTTTTTTTACTTTTCTACCATAATATCTAATGAGCATAATTTTTTCATACGCTAGTATATTTTTATAAAAATTACACAAAATTAAAGATAATAAAATTCTCTTTAATTTGCTTTAAACATTTAAAAAAAGATATTTATATATGAAAAAAGCTATGCTCGTTTGAAAATCGTGGTAAAAAAGTAAAAAAAAAAATACTTAAAGATGATGACACGTGTCAAGGTTCTATTGGCTTACAAGTGTGAGTTTGTGTGAGACCCAAAGATCAAGGATTCCGTCTACCCCAAACGCAATCCATGTTCATTTTCATAAAATAGGGTTGGTCATCTATGCCATTCAGACCGACCGATGTTCTTTGACCATCTGTAAACATCTGCTTACGGTCTTCTCACTAATCTGTAAAGATAACACATGAATTTTCTCCTACTTGCACATGGTAATTAACAGCTAACAAATCTACAAAGGACCACATTGACGAATTTTTTCTTCCAGGAATGTTCTCCCGTTTGCACATGGTAATTAACACTAGAGTTGGTTCATCATCATCTTCACCATGAACTAGATGTTTCTCTTTCCCTTTTTGAATTGCATCATCTCATTTCTGATTTTAACACTCTTTTGTGTACTGTTTGTATTCCTCACATATGTAGAACATTGCATTGATTTTATTACAAATAACAAATACAGAGTATGCTCTACAAATAAAATGAAGAGAGGGGTTTTGCAGGATTATGGTGTTTTATGTTGTTACTTTTGCTGAATACACAACATCCTCAAATAAAGAGATAGTTTTGCTGAATACACAACATCTTCAAATAAAGAGATATGAATTGAATGCGGAAAAAAATCTTTACAAATTACAAGAATCAATCTTATGATTACATATTATTTCCTTATGTTATTAGATAACCAAAATAGGCAACCAATCAAAATTCGGCGAATCGCCTCTATCTTGCATCCTAAATTAGTTGTATTTTAGAACCGCTAATTCACACACATCTAAATGTACTCATAAATCTATACCAATATCAATTATAAGCCTAGTACCTTCAACCACTTGCGGAGATACACCTTTAGCATGCACCATGATACCAATAGGCTAAAAGCCCTTTTGTATTAGGTAAAGAAATTATAAAAGAAAGGTCAACATTTCTATTTTGTCAAGGTTGTCATGTTGATACCAAAAGATAAGGACAACTTTCTGTAAAACCTATGTAATATGATGTATAAGTCCTAGAAATTAATATCTTTTAAGTTATTAACCACATATAGTGATATTTAAATTCCATTTTCACTTGTCAAGATATATGATCAATGCTTAAATGTATGTATTTTGTGTATAGGCACGAGAACTCTGGCGTAACTTTTGGTGAATCTGATGTGATATTGGATGATAATGCCCGTCCCGAGGCAATATGTAGTAATGTGTCAGCATCTCAGCCAATAACAAGCTTCAACCAAGAGGTACAAAATCTGTTATCTGATATTCGAGACGCCACTCCAAGAACATCTAATTTTTATATAGCATCCACAAGGCAAGTCCCAATGCCCCGCTTGCAGTGTGCACATATAATGTATATATGTGTGGGCGCTCGGGGGGCAAAAGTGAAATGGTACTAACTTTAACGTTATTTTACTAATTTCGTGAAAATAATGTTAAAAGCGGCGGATGGTTAATCATGCATCATGTGGTGACGTTGATAGCTAAAAGACACGGGGGTACATGCACCAATCAGTCTCTGTCCTGATTGTTTGAGTGTTATGTGTCTTAGGTCCAAGGCTTGATACAAAACTACAATCGAGCCGGGGGTCTCACCGGAAGCAGCCTCTCTATTCCTACGGGGTAGAGGTAAGGATGTCTACATCTACCCTCCTCAGACCCTACCTTAGCTTTGCTATTGATGGGATTTACTGAGTATGATGATGATGATGATGATGATGAAGGCAAGTCCCAACTGGCAATACATCAGTGTATGCAATTGCGCAGTGTGTTAAAAATGTAAGCCAAGCCATTTGTCGAGGTTGCTTGAATACAACATATAACAACTTACATGGTTATCTTCCCAATAAGGATGGAAGGGCCATTGACTTTTTTTGTTTTATGAGGTATTCTGAGACTCCGTTTTTCCAAAGCAACCAAACAACAAACATCATACGTTTCCAAAGTGGAGGTGAAGAGGCCACATATATATTTATTTTTAATTTATTTTTTTCATTGGCAGCTATTAAATTCTCAATACTATACTTAGACAAATGTGCAACTTCCACTGCAGGAAGTTCAAGCAATTCTGCAATGATAGTTGGAATGAGTAGTGCTGCCAGTCTTGTTTTGCTTATACTTGCTTTGTTGTTATGGTATCGGAAAAAGAAGAAACCTAAGACCATTGAAGAAGGTAACCATTTATATGTACACCATGGGTATGTTGGGTTAATCGGGTTCGTTTACGGATCACGGGTTGACACGTTATCGGGTCATGGTTCAACGGGTCGAACGGGTTACGTGTTTAACCGAGTTATGGGTCAAAATACCAGGTTTATTGGAGAAGAAGTGGTCATGTTTGACCGAGAATGTTGGGAGGTATGCTGAACGTTGGATAAAAGGAGTCACATGTTCCAACTATTTAGGAGAGCATATCTTTATATTCCTTTTATTTATTCGCATCACGTTTGTATTTTGTATGGCTATTTAAGGCCTCTCTTTTATTGATAATGTACCACTTCTTTCGATAATATAGTTACAGAAGCTTTCTTTCACTTCCTGCATATTACATATTTCACATAAGTTTTACTAGTGGGTTTTTGTGTGATTTGAGGGGCCTGTAACCAACATTTGGTATCAGAGCCTAGGGCTCGAGAAGCGGGTTTGAAGATCGGAGGAAGCCTCCGCCGCCGGCGGGTGTGTCGGTTGGTGGAGGGCAGGAGTGACAGAAGGTGACGAAGGTTCGAGACGGCAGGTGGCTGTTAGTTGTGATGAAAGGAAGAAGAACGTGGCTGTTTTGGTTGATGGTTGCGGGTTTGCGCAGCGGGTGTACAACCAGTGACAACAGCGGAAGTGTTATGATGGTGCCTTGATCGTGTTGTTTCGTGATAAGAGGAGACCGGCGTAGTGCGTGAAAAGCGGGCAGAATGGATCCGTCAAAGCAGGTGGGCTTTGGATTCGCTTCGTTTGGCAAGGTGAGAAAACGTTAGAAGCAGGTGGCTTTGTTTTCTTGGTCGGTGGAGAGGCCTCTTGAACAAGGGTGATCGGAAAAAGGTATGGTTAGAGAAAAAAAAATAACACGGGGTGACATTATGGCGTTGGAGTTCAATCGGGTGACTCGGATGTGACCGGGTAGAGGTCGTTGATCCGTGATGAGTCAAGATGTTAGTGAACGTTTCCAGCGTGATGCCATGTTACATGTTACGGGCGTGGTGTTTTTTTTATTCGGGTTGAACCGAGACATTGGACGTGATCGAGGTGAAGATCGGGTGTCCGTTAGATGTCATAGTGGTTCAAAACGAGATGATTTGGTGCTGCGGTGAAGGCGTAAACAAACACCGATTAAGGGGGTGAATGTTGGGTTAATCGGGTTCGTTTACGGATCACGGGTTGACACGTTATCGGGTCATGGTTCAACGGGTCGAACGGGTTACGTGTTTAACCGAGTTATGGGTCAAAATACCAGGTTTATTGGAGAAGAAGTGGTCATGTTTGACCGAGAATGTTGGGAGGTATGCTGAACGTTGGATAAAAGGAGTCACATGTTCCAACTATTTAGGAGAGCATATCTTTATATTCCTTTTATTTATTCGCATCACGTTTGTATTTTGTATGGCTATTTAAGGCCTCTCTTTTATTGATAATGTACCACTTCTTTCGATAATATAGTTACAGAAGCTTTCTTTCACTTCCTGCATATTACATATTTCACATAAGTTTTACTAGTGGGTTTTTGTGTGATTTGAGGGGCCTGTAACCAACAGGGTATGACATAGTGCTTAGTACAATATCTTCAAACATTCTACTATATGCTTCAAGTACACCTATAAAAATCATGCATGTGAATGGGAAAGGCCTCAACTAAAATGTTGATAGTAGTAACTAAAATATAGATAGTAATTCATAGATTGGGATTTCCATTTCATGGCACATTGGTTACTTGAACATGAATAGTAGATGTATATTGGTTTGTATATGGGATGACATCATATATATGCTTTTAATTTCCTTAACTCTTTACATCCTTACAATATCTTCAAACATATAATAATACATATGTTCCTGTATTACATCTAATACTAATTGTTTGTAGTTTTGTACCATGCACCATGTATTACTTTTAGCTGAATCTGGGCTGCAGTCGGATAAAAGTTACAGTTACCAACAATTGCGATTAGCAACTCATGATTTTGGAGACGAGTTTAGGATTGGGAAAGGAGGTTTTGGTGAAGTATTCAAGGTAATGTAACCTTTTAAATTGTTTTTTCTCTAAAACCTCCCTTACACTACAAGAAAACGCAGCAATAGCGGCGAGTCGCCGCTAAATGTTTTGATATGTGCCACTAAAGGTTTTAGCAGTGACATGTTGCCACTATTGCTTCGACGCTATTGACCCATATGTCGCTGCTAAAGGTACGTGTCGCCGCTATTGATGTAACATCTTTAGCGGCGACACTATGTCGCTTATAAGGCGTCACAATAGGTTTTTATCACTATTTTTCGGTATTTACAAATACACAAAACCTGCCTATTTTCAGTTTTCAGCATACACAAACAAACTACATAAACAAAATAGTTATATGAACATACTAACATTACCTAAAAGTTATTCATTTGATTCGCACAATAACATCCTAAAATTTCATAAACGTGAAAACTGCATCATATCGTTGTCATCGTCGTCGTTATCAAAAATTTCATTAGCAACATCCGCGGGTTGCGTTCCCCTTCAACTCGGTTAAAAAACGACGAGGTCTGGAATAACCACGAAACAAATTTTCTATAATAATATATATCAAAACTCAAATTACCATAATAACATACTACCAACATATATATACCAAAGTCACCAATTTTGTAACAAAACTACTAACATAACCCAACATTTAGCAAAGTAAAATAAGATAGCTTACCTCGGAATATTGTTGTTGAGTTTGAGAATACGCACGAAAGACATTCGAGGGCGTATTGGAAGATGGTTTATGCCTAATCCCTTGTAACACCTGCCGATCACCCAAGATCGTCTAAAACGAGGCAACCTCATTCGGCGGTTGAGAACTACAACCTTCTCCGGCACATTCGTTTTGACTCATAATCTCCCGTTCTAAAGCCAGTTATATTTTACCAAGGTGATTATATATATAGGGGAGGGTTTAAGAGAAAACCCCTTTTATTGCGAGAACTCGAAACCTCCTAAAAAAGGCCTAAAAACACACCAAATATTTTTTTATTTTTTTAAACATTTTTAGCTTTAAATCTAGCATTTTTAAAATACAAAAAAAATTGTTTTGAAAAAAAATATAAATTTGTATATCACATGTGCAACACTACGAAAAACCTAAACCGCCCACCCCCCCCCCCCTCCAACCCCCAAAAACCTAAACCCCCCATCCCCCCCCCCCCCCCCCCAGAAAAAACCTAAAACCCCCCAACCCCAAAAAACACCTAAAAACTAAACCCGAAACCTAAACCTAAACCCCCCACCCCCCAAAACCTAAACCTGCCCACCCCGCAAAAACAAAAAAAGTAAATCTGAAACCTACAAACCCCCCCCCCCCCCCCCCCCCCCAAAAAAAAAAAAAAAAACCTAACCCTAAAATCTAAAGTAAACCCTAAAGATAAGTAGTATTGCATATATGCAATACTATAATAGTAGGATAGAAAAAAGAACGACAAGTTAAATCTTTTGATTGTGTCGAAAAATATGCTCAAATAATATACTCAGATGAAAGATAAGAAAATTTGTGATCTTATGGCTCAATTTTTTATAAAAAAGGAGAATAACATATGAAGAATATAGAAATGTTTGAAAATTTATATACTTTTTTTTCAATTTTGCCCCTCATTCATCAAAAAAGCCCCCATTCCCTTCATAAGGAGGAGTTTTCGAGTTTTCTCACTAACTATAGGTTTTTAATTGAACCCGCCCCTATATATATATATATATATAGGGTTAGGTTCATTTGTGAACAACCTTCTTGGTTGTGAACATTAGTGAACTAATCCTAGCCCTTTATTATCAATACACAAGTATAAATTAATGGCAAGGATTTGATGATTAAAATATACTAGTGTATTTTACTATTTGATGATGTAAATCAATGGCCAGGATTTGTTCACTCAGTTCACAAATATACTAGTGTTCACTCTAGAACCCCACCATATATATATATATATATATAGGGTTGGGTTATATGGAAATCCCCATCTTTTTGAGAAAACATTGGAAACCCAACCTCATCCATTGATTGTGTTTGATCAATGGCTCTACTTTTTTTGGGTAATTATTAGATTTAAAATAATTCTTATATTTTGTCTAGTACAACTGCAAGGGCAATTTGGGTAGTAAAAAAGGGGCTTTTTGACCATTGAAAATAACCCACTCCACTTCCCTATGCATTACCATCAAATCATCAACTCTTTCTCTTTCTCTTACCTCTTTCTCTTTCCTCCCCCACCCCACAAACGTGAATAAGAACAAGAAGAAGATGATCACATTTAAGAATTCAAATATCTACCTTCAAGATTCCAAGAAACACTAATCCCAGATCTAAAAGTGATTTCAACAAACACTAATCCTAGATCTTTTAGAGAGAGAATGATGGCAGGACACAAGTTTTTAGAGATATGAATTTTTTGTTTTAGAGAGAAAAACAACAATCTTCATCATGTTCATCTATAACACCAAGAACACACATACAAGTGTGTGAGAGAAAAGAAGTTTGAAGTATGTTGTTTTAGAGAGAGAACGATGATAAGATGAATGTTTTTAGAGAGAGAAAGTTGATGTTTTAGATAGAGAAACAACAATCTTTATCACAAAGACATACGCACGAGTGTGTGTGTGAGAAGAAGGTTTAAAGATCTTCTTCGTGTTCATCGGACGGTTATAGATCCGGTAAGTGTTCTTGAAATATCATTTCACACTTGATTTTTTGTTGAAATGGTTGTTAATTTGTTTTTGTGTGCTAAAAGTGTTTTAGTAATGCTTAATGTTCATGTATTTTAAATAAATCAAAAACTTTAGGATGAGATTTTGAAGGGTTTTTTTTTGTTGGTTTGGTTGCTTGTTAGGGGCTTTTGATCTTAACAGTAGCTGTTTTTTTTGTTGGTTTGGGTTGCTTGTTTGGGTTTTTGATCTAAACAGTAAGTGTTTTTTTGTTGGGTTGCTTGATTCACAGACTCAGGCCCATAGCATGTGTTAAGCCCCCCTGTTAGAATGTTATATAACGTGTATTGATTTACAGAAACAAACCCATAAAGATATTCAATTGACAAGCTGGATGGATGTAGGCGAAGTTAATGCGTGTTCTAGTAATGGTTAATGTTCATGTATTTTAAATAAATCCAAAACTTTAGGATGAGATTTTGAACGGGTTTTTTTTTGTTGGTTTGGTTGCTTGTTTGGGGCTTTTGATCTTAACAATAATTGTTTTTTTGTTGGGTTGCTTGATTTACAGAGACAGGCCCATAACATCTGTTAAGCACCTGTTAGAATGATATATAACATGTGTTGATTTACAGAAACAGATCCATAAAAGATATTCAATTGACAAGCTGGATGGATGTAGGCGACGTTAATGCGGGGACATTGAATAAGTCACATCCTTTGGGAAAGAAGTCTTCGTTCATTTATAACATGTGTTGGTGGTTCATGCTGTAACAGAACACCATGATGTAACCTGACATGTGTTCATGTATAACATGTGTTAAGCCCCTGTTAGAATGATATATAACGTGTGTTAACCTTTTGTTAATTAAAAAAAACAAGTAATATCTATTTTATTTTTGTTGATGTTTAAAATATCCAATAATGTGGATACTGAGCGTAAAACTTGTACAAGTAATAAATGTACAAGTTAGTATGTAACGTGTAATATGAAACGACCCATTTATGGTAACACATGTACCGGTAATTTTGGAATATATAATATGAAACGGGTCATTTGTTTTGCACATTTTGGAATGTATAACATGTGTTAAGCCAGTGTTATAATCTTTTTGTAACCTGACATGTATTCATGTATAAGCTAGTGGTTTACAAAACACCATGATGTGTATATACTGATCTAACATGTTCTACAATTTGTCTGTTCGGAACATGTAATTGCTTAACATGTGACAAGGGTGAAAACAGTTGACGGGGGCGATGAGTTTAATGGTGAGCATAGTTAATATCGTAATCTTGTTGTAACCCCACTTGTATACATATGATAACATGTAAGCATCCATTATAACCCGACTTGTATTCATGTATATGAAAGTGGTTTGCAAAACACCATTATGTGCATGTACTGATCGTAACACGTGTACAAGTTATAAATTTAATATGGAACATACAAGTTAATATTGTAACACCGTATACCTGGGATAACATGTGTTAAGCCTCTGTTATAATCTTGGTTTTACCCAACATGTTGTCATATATAAGCTAGTGGTTTCCAAAACACCATGATTTGTAAGCTAGTGGTTTACAAAACACCATGATGTGTATATACTGATCTAACATGTGTTACAATTTTTCTGTTCGGAACATGTTATTGCTTAACATGTGACAAGGGTGAAAACAGTCGACGGGGGCGATGAGTTTAATGGTGAGCTTAGTTAATATCGTAATCTTGTTGTAACCCCACTTGTATACATATGATAACATGTAAGCATCCATTATAACCCGACTTGTATTCATGTATATGAAAGTGGTTTGCAAAACATCATTATGTGCGTGTACTGATCGTAACACGTGTACAAGTTAATAATTTAATATGGAACATACAAGTTAATATTGTAACACCGTATACCTGGGATAACATGTGTTAAGCCTCTGTTATAATCTTGGTTTAACCCAACATGGTGTTATGTATATGCTAGTGGTTTCTAAAACACCATGATTTGTATATACATATTGTAACATGTGTTACGCGCCTGACATGTATAGCGTGTGTTAAGCCTCTATTATAACGTGTGTTAAGACTTCCAGAATGGATGCATAAACTCCAATAGTAACTTAATAAAAACATAGTATACCTGATATAACGTGTGTTAAGCCTATTTTATAACGTGTGTTAAGACTTCCAGAATGTGTTAAGTCCATACCATTTTAACATCATGTACTAGACAAAACAATAAGACTCTCACATTACATATTACTAGTAAACGAAAATACATAGCACTAAGAAAAATGGTGGGCCGTTTACTATACCCATAACGGTATAACTGATATAACGTGTGTCAAGGCTCTATTATAACGTGTGTTAAGACTTTCAGCAAGTTACACATAACATGTGTTAGAGATTAATGTACTGGTAAACTTGTAAAAAGCTACATTGCCTACAAGCAAGTTACACAAAAATGGATGCATAGAGCCCAAAAGCAACACAAATATGCTGAGGTCGACTTCAGGGCAGAAGTTTGGAAGGCCATAATATTTTTAACAACACGTCCTAGACAAAATAATAAGAGCCTCACATTACATATTACTAGTAAACGAAAACACTGATCACTAAGAAGCGGTGGAGCTTCCATTGACGGTCTGTCTTTGTTATTTATCTGCTACCTTTGCTGACTCATCTCTTGCATAAACTCCATTAACCTATTCCAACAAGTTGGTCATTAACATATATAACAAAGGGTCGTTACATATGTAGCTGTAAAAAAATGTAACATGCGTAGCTATGGGTTGTAGTAACAGGATATGCCATCTAGTAGAATCACCACCTGGTAAGGATGAAAAAAAAAGACAAACATTTTATTGAAAATAACATCACCGAAAATCAATGAACTCATAAAAAAACTCAAAAGTAATGAAAATCTAACATCAAATCTGCTTCAAAACCATATGTTTGAAACACATATAGATCTGAAACAACTAAGAAGACCGGATTTTTGAAGAAAGAAATTGGGCACACAAAAATTTCTTCTTAGTCCTGATTTAAAATTTTGAAATAAACAAACGAAGCTCTGAATTTAAATTTATCAAATATCATAAAAAGAATAAATCTAAACAAATTACATAAATAAGAAAAGTAAGATCTTTAAACGTGTTTCTCTCACACACATTTGTGCGTGTGTTCTTGGTGTCCAGATGAACAACATGAATATTGTTATTTCTCTCTCTAAAAACAGAATTAAAGATGTGATGAGAGCAACACCTTACTTGAGCATTTAATTCCTCGTCAGTATGGAAGTCACTGGTAATGAACCTGTTGGGGAGCAGATGAACCGGCGACATTAACTCGTAGGTTGGTGGATTTGTCTCCATGGACATTAATGGAGAAAGGATGATATGCAGGAGAAGAGGGTAAAAGAAGATATTAGGGACATTAATGGAGAAGAGATCTTGAAATTTTTCCTTTTAAAAATGAAATAATCTAAAAGAAATGGGGGTTTGGTGATTTGTACAATGAGGTGATGGGCATTAATGATAATGTCAAATCAAATGGGGAAGAGATCTTGGGTTGGGTGGATAGATGTATAATTACATATATACCCTTAGAGGCAAAAAGGATAATCAGTTGACTATGGATACGTGGAAGGATGTAGGCCACATGTTGAGTTTGCAAAGTTTTCTCAAAATCTAAGGTTTTCTATGGTGCATTACCATATATATATATATATATATATATATATATATATATTATAGAGAATTATATTTTAACTAAATACATACAAAATTCTGATCGTCGTGTCAAGCCAATTCCCATCTTTTTCAGTGTGATTTTTGCGGTACATACCGTGTCGTTTCAAACCCTGTTTAACATTAAAATTAGATTAGACATTGAATAAACACACACATATATAAAGCACTACATTTTTTGTAAGCGCTACTCTTGTATGACGTTGTCCCCCCATGGTTTGGTAATTGTTGACGCTGACGGA
Organism: Helianthus tuberosus; assembly: GCA_030545235.1. Taxonomy (NCBI): domain Eukaryota; kingdom Viridiplantae; phylum Streptophyta; class Magnoliopsida; order Asterales; family Asteraceae; genus Helianthus; species Helianthus tuberosus. The sequence goes on along the minus strand of CM060372.1, from coordinate 86,582,486 downwards.
CTAGTGTGTTAGTGAGAGTTCAGGATCCGACGGGTTTAGACAGAAGTTTGGGTAGAAAAGAACTAGTTCTGCAGAAAATTATTAAGAACGGAGTAGAAGCATAATGCTTGTATTCATACCAAAAGAGTATACATCTTTTACAAGATGGAGAAACAAAATTTCTCCAACATTTCCCCTCTAGGATCTCCAAAACTTAACAAATTCCAACACATGAGCACTATTTATAGAGATGACCCATTCGTGCGAATGAGTCTTGGTCGTGCGGATGAGCTTCATCCGTGCAGATGAGTCTCATCCATACGAAAACTTCTAAGCTCTAAATCTCATGTGTTCGAATCTAACTCTCATCTATACAATATTCAGCACACGCTCTATCTAGTCTATTCGCACAGTGGCAGACATACATAATATACACTAACAAATTCCCCCTTGGCCGTCACTGTCGAATCTTGATCTTTGAAAACGAGAGTCGTGTTTGGATATTTGCAACTTCAATCTAGCATTTGATATCTTCAGATAATTCCCCCTTGATTGATGATTCGGGCTTGCATTCCCCCTGAAATGTATCTTCAGGTCTTTGTTTGCCCGATTTCCAACCTCCTCTGATTTGCTATACCACAATCTTCATGAATAATCACCAACTTGAAACTAATTGATGCAGCATCTCTATTTCAACGTTAATCACAACCGTGTTCGGTTTTTGATTTACCACTTCATCATAATATCTTAATCTTCGAAAACCCAAACGGAAATTGATAGAAACTTCGAATCACCACACCAGTAAACTTCAAGTCTATGAATACCCACAAAAATCTGAAATCCCATTTTCCGTAATCATCTTTAAGCACACTCCTGACTGATTGATCAGTGTAAATGGTAATCTCCCCAATCAGCATATCTTCATCAGATAACAAATCATCTTGTAAGACATTCAGATCTCATAAACATTCTTCCATGATCAGATTCACATTCTTCTTCTTCAGTCATGATAACAGATGCACAGTCTTCTCAGTTAATTGCGGCAGCAACTTAATCAACAAACATGATCATTCCCTGGCGGTTAGTGTAAAAAACAATTCTTCTGCTTGAAGATTAACCATTCTGATACTTTAGACTATCACAAAGCTGTGATATCTTTTAAGTATCGACAATACTAATGCATCTTCTGACGCTAATCCTACCAACCAGCTTGACGAAGACCCGAGACTCAAACCCTAAGACATCAATCTGGTCACAATCTGAAGAATCCGAACTTCCTATGATCATGAAATAACAAAATCGGATCCCATGCATCCCTGGAAATCTGAAGTCGGAACCACCGAATACTGTTGCATGTCACGAATTTCAAAAATGCCAGAATTTCATTATATTCTAATGAAATTTTTATTCCCCCTCATTTTTACAAATTCTGACCTCTCTAAAACTTATCACTAAATTTCCCCCTCAAACTTGGCAAATTCAGTCCTCTCTTTTCTCTGAAAAACTCAACTATGTGGAAAATATGTCATTTTAGTCAACAAAAGTTCGTTTTTCATCATTGCGGATTTTTCGATTTGGCAAATTAATAGTCACTATACCAAATGATAAACAGTCTTCATAGGTATCAATGACTACCCCACTATCTTCAACATTCTGTGATCGCATCATCAAATCCATTCTCTGAAGCCCCCGACGGTTTCCCTAAATAGCCAGTATTTATCGTCAAAATATCGAAAAAAAATTCAATCACCAAATTTTTTCTAGACTCTCGTCTCGTCACCACGATCAAAAAAATGCCTTTTTAGACATTTGAGTCTAGTTCGTGCGAAGGTGAGCCTTTCGTGCCGATGAAATCTTCTCCGTGCGAATGTAGATTACCTCCGTGCGAACATAGTACCTTCGTGCAAACGTAGTCTCATCTGTTCGAATGCTGCTGATTCAATTTTTCAATCCAAAATCTTTATTTCAGCGAATTTCATGACGTTTCTTTTACAGACATGGTCGAAATTCATTTCTAAACAATCCAATGGTCTCAATTTCGCTTTTTGATCGTGAATTGACCATTTATTTGATGATTTTCGTCTAAAACCCATAATTCATGTGCGTAGGTGATTCAATTAACTGTTAGATCGATTGAATAGGTACCGTAGCTCTGATACCAATTGAGAGTTTAGGATCGGCGGGTTTAGACGGAAGTTTGGGTAGAAAAGAACTAATTCGGTAGAATATTATTAAGAACGGAGTAGAAGCAGACTGATTGTATTCATACCGAAAGAGTATACACCTTTTACAAGCTGGAAAAACAAAATTTCTCTAGCATTTCACCTCTGGGATCTCTAAAACTTAACAAATTCTAACACATGAGCACTATTTATAGGGATGACCCATCTGTGCGGATGAGTCTTGTCCGTGCGGTGAGTCTCATCCGTACGAACCACTTCTAAGCTCCAAATCTTATGTGCTTGAATCTAACTCTCTTTTATACAATATTCAACACACGGTCTATCTAGTCTATTCGCATAGTGGCGGAATACATAATATGCACTAACAATTAGCCTTACATCTTGCAATATATTTTAGATCCAAGAAATGATCAATAGTTCTTTGCCTGTTTTCATTGGGCATATCCTGGGGACTTGCCCCTACTCTTTCAACATCACGATACCCTCCACTATTAAGACATTCACGTTTAGCATCATGCTTGCACCAGAGCACCACTTCATAAGCATATGCTTAATGTCGTCATTCAAGTTCTGGGCTTCATAATCTTGTTCAACTTCATCAAAATTGAAATTTTCCTCGGAATTAAATAAAAAAGTTAAAACAGTTAAACAAAGATATAAAATAAGTTAAAACAGTTTAACGGTTGCGCGTTTACACAACATTACTGCCACGTTTGTGTGAGTCCCAAATCAGCTTTGGATCATAGTGATAATGATTGACAACCACATAAACACCTATTGATTAAGTGTTTGAATGATAAAAGTAAGAAAAACAAGTAGAAGATGAAGAATCTTGACTAAGGATGAATCAACCAATGTTGATTTGGAATCCTATAATGTATAACACAATCAAAGAGCCTAGATATATAGATTAAGCACAAAAAATCAGATGAACAATACTTGAATATCACACAAATAACACACCTAGTCCAAGAAACTTGGAAGGCTAGGTTGCTGGTTGATTCTATATATAACATGGTTGCCCCATGTAGTTATAATTACGTGGGGAACTTAATTACACCGTCCCTGATGGGACAGATTACAAAAATAACATTTCAGCCCCTCTTAACTATTAAACTATTACAAACAAACCCTAAACTATCATACTCAAATACCAACGGTCTCAAAACATTCTAACAATATGACCCTAGACCATTGCATACTTGAGAGTCTTTAGTCTTTGTCTTGAGCTGCGGGGCTTGTTGTTGCATCTTCAGCGTCCTTTGGTGGTGGTGTTTGATTAATAGCAGCTTCACTTGTTTTTGATGGGTCCTCCATAGTGACTTCATATGTAGATGAAGTCGGAGGCAGTATCACTTGGATATCCGATTCTGATGAGGGATCTTTGTCTTGAGGAGTGGAAGATTGCGGTTCAGCAGACTTTCTGCTTCTTTCTTCTTTTTAGCTTCGTCGCGCTCATTTTGTTATTCAATTCGGAACAGATCTCCATCATTTATTTCTTTCTATCTCTCGCTCTTTCTATAGTACGTTGAAAGAGCATCCCTTCCTCTAGATAATCATTTCTAGCTCCCACATGTACCTTGTGCCCATAAAGAATGTTTAAATCGGACAAGCAGAACATAAACACGTCCATTGGATCAAAAATTTGGATGTCTTCATTGCTGTTAGATCTGATGACTGCTTCTCTGGTTTTACGATCATAGAACCATTTTTTGAAATTGGTGAACATAACGGGTTGTTCAGGAGGAATCTTCACTCTGGTCACAACTTTTGCTGGGTCAATCACCCATGTCGTATATTGGTTGTGTTTTGTAATAGTACACCAACCCATTTTATCAATCGTTTTACTCTATAAAATATATACTTTTAACTTATTTACCTTCAGGTGGTTTGATGTACGTGAATTAGATATATTTTTATAAATTGATTTTTGTTCACCCAAATTTAGTTTTAAAATAGTTTTCACCCAAGAACTAAACTACACACACACAAAGGGGTAAGTGTGCCCATTGGATGGAAATATAGTTTATAGGTAAGAACCGGATATGAATCCATGGATGCGGTGTCTTGGTAATGCCTATTCAAATAGCAAGTTGGTTTCCTAATTTTAGCATGCAAGTAATAAAAATACTAAGTTAGCAAATTTAAACAATATCTAACGAGAAGCTGTATAACCTAATTATCCATTATTGATCATGTGATGACTGTGGGAAGCACTAGTTGTTGGGGGATAGATGTCTGTTAACTTCTTCTTTATAGAGTCTTGTATCTAGATAGGATAAACCAGTGCTCAGCAGGATAGAAATTAGGTTTTGTATATCAAAGGGGCTTTTCGCACGAAATGACAAGAGTCATTTCGTACGAAAAGAAGCAACGGTATTTCGCACGAAATAGCTATGTTGGTTTCGTACGAAATAGCTATTCCTATATATAGCCTGAGCTGGTTGTCATTTGTATTGATCTGGATTTCAGAGCCGAGGTGCTGCCAGTTTGTCAAACGATCTGTAAAGCTTTGAAATCATTTATAAGAAGATAATTAGGGAGAATCAAGCTGTATCAAGTTAGAATCATTGATTCCGCCTTTGATTCTGACTCAAAACTCTTCTGAACGACTCATTCGGGTCATACGATGATCCAACAAGTGGTATCAGAGCTCAGGACGAAGAGTTCATACCGATTCAGCTTGTTTTCATTGATTTTTCTGACTTCTACACCTTCTTTTCAAAATTAATCAGAATTTACGGGTTAAAATGGTTTGATTTTCACATATATCACGTAAAACAGTGTTTTAACGAATCCTTGAAAGAATTGGACCTAACATCGACCAAAAACCATATCAATTGGACAAAATGGTGGCCGATTGAGTGATGTCAGCATCATTCCGCACGAAAACAACATCTCATTTCGCACGGAATCAACTTTGAGGAGCTTTATTTCGCGCGAAATCAACCTCTGGAACGTTATTTCGCACGGAATCAAAAATTTGGACCTCATTTCGTACGAAATACACATTCATTTCGTACGAAAGTCGCTATTTCGCACCAAAACTGCTATTTCGCTTGAAGAGGTTGATTTCGTTTGGCTATTCCGCACGAAATAGTCATTTCGTGTGAAAGCTCATTTCGCGTGAAGATCATTTCGTTTGAGGATCATTTCGCTTGAGATTCATTTCGTTTTAATCTATTTCGTTTGAAATTGTTGCTAAAATCACAAAATTTTTTCTAAGTGTTTGTTGATAGTTTCAGGTACTTCAAGATGGATGATGTTTTTCTAAATCCGTTTAGTGACATATTTGCTTTCACCGGCAATTCAGGAGATGGAACAAATGAAAATGCACCAAACCCGAGTCTGAAGAAAACCATAGCTGATTCTTTGAGCGTTGATAGTGCTTATGGCACTTACAATAAACCACCAAAGCTTATGGCTATCGATGAGTATAATAGATGGGCAGCACGGTTTGAGGAATGGCTAAAAGCTTTTGCTTACCAGAGTTGGAAGAGCATGATGAGTGTTTTTTACCTAGGAATAACTGATTTTCATAATCTAAATGAAACTGAACTAGAAAGGTTTGTGGCAGAACAAAAATGCATCACCTTACTACATCAATCAGTGAGGGATGACATTATTTCTTTAATCGACTACAAAGATTCTATGGATTTATGGGCAAAATTAAAAATGAAATGTGTTGGGGGTGCTGAAATTGTTAAAAACAAGAAAAAATTATTGAAAAAAGAATTTGATCTGTTTGGATGTTTAAAAAATGAATCTGTGTCAAAGATGATAGAGAGATTTGGTCACTTGAAAATGGAACTTGCAAGATACGACATTGTGTACTCTCAGGAAGAGTTGGTTGATAAACTGTTTGATTCACTGCCTGATGAGAAAGATTGGCAGTACTTTGCTTTGATGCTGAAGAACACAGTAAAGTCGGAAGATTTGACCGTTGATTTACTAATTGAAAGATTGGAAAGTCATGAGTTGGAGATCTGGAAGACAAACAAAGTTAACAATTCTTCGTATCAACAAAATGTTGACTTATATTATCGAGGAAGCATGATTCCGAAAACTGTGTCCCCAAAGACTGCTTTCTCAGCTGAAAACTCGAACATGTCAAAACAAGAAAGTCCAAGCAGTGGATATTTTGGTGGATCATCTTCAACAGCTCCAAGTCAACAACAGTCTGTTCCGAAAAACACTTTTGAGTGTAATATTGCGGTCAACCTCAACAATGCACAAAACTTCAGTGAAGAAGCCGCAAAGCAGCAAATGGTATTCTTGGCATCTGTCTTAGAATCTTATGAGAGTCTTGTTGCCGGAAATTGGAAATACAAATCTCACCAAGGAAGACTACGATCAGATCGACCCTGAAGAGATGGAGTTGATTGACATCATATGGTGCATGGTGAATGCGGTTAGAAGGGCTCAAAGATTCATGGAGATAACAGGCAGACACTCGATTGGTGGACCTTCAACAAAACTTGGTTTTGATAAATCGAAGGTGGCATGTTTCAAGTGCAAGCAAAAAGGGCACTTTAAACGTGAATGTCGAAATACAGCTGCTGATGAGACGGCAAACCCTTTCCGTGAAGACTATTACAAAAGGGCCATCTATCATCAAAACAAATCTGAACCTCCACGAATGAAGCAGATAGAAGAAAATCCCGAAGAAAAGTCGCGAGCTTTAGCTGTTTTTCATGACGATGAGGGTTTCGATTGGAGCGATTTGCTACCAGAGGAAGATGCAGTGGGCTATGTCTTCATGACAAAAATCATTCCTTTCAAAGATACCCGATCTGAAGAAGTGAAATATATCATCAGAAAGATGACAGCCCAATTCATGAAAGAGAAAATTTATCGAACATGGAAAGAGGCAAAAAGCGCGAAGAGATGGGATGCTGATAGGGAATGTTATTTGGATCCTAAAGGAAACATTGTTGTTGAACCTTCATCAATTAGTGTTGAAACTCTTATAGAGCAGATAACAGAAGAGGAAGAAGCAAGACAGAGAATGTGGTGGGGAGGAGAAGCTGAAAAAGAAGAGAAAAAGAAGGAGCAAGAGTCGAAAAAGATCGATGATGGAATAATTGACACGTCAAAAGAGTTCATGGCAGAAAATCTGAAGAAAATGGCTGACAAAGTTCTAGCACCAAAAGAGTTAGAGGTAGACTCTAAGTCCAGTTCTGAGTGAAAGAGCAAGGTCAGTTCTAATGATTCAGCAAATGAGTCAGGTAAGACTGATAAAGCCAAAAGTGAAAGCGACTGCAAAAATTGCATGAAAAACTACAAGGTTTGTAGTACACATGCTTATCTTAATGGTAAAAAGACTGAAGAATTGACTGATAGAGTCAGAAAAGTTGAAAAATCAGATTTTGAGTCGTGATAAGTTGATAAAAGCGTCAAATGATCGAATAAAAGAGTAAACTGATAAAATTGAAAATGATAAAATTGACGTAGAACGAATCAGGAAAGAAAACGAAAAGTTAATTCTTGAAAACCGTCAACTTTCTGAAAATTATGAGAAATTAAAGAGAACGGTAAAAGATTCTGATGAAAGAAATGCTAAAACAACCAAAGAAAATTTTCAACTGTCAGGAGTACTTCAGTCAAAGGAGAAGCAAATCAACCAACAGTTGGATGAGATCGCTAATCTGAAGCTTCAGTTTCAGGAAGCTAAGATTGAGAATGAACGCATCAATCTGAAACTCAACAGTTATAACTCCGCAAGTTTTGTTCTTCAACATATTGTTCCCAAACCCATTGGGAAAAACAAAGCTGACGAAGATGTTTACTCGGATGGAACTGGGGTTGGGTATCATCAGGTTCCACCACCAGTGTCAAATAATTTTTCAAAGAAAAAGTCCAGGTTGGTTAATGATGATGAAGCAGGTCTAAGCAATGCTGGAGAACATGATGATATTCACCAAAGTGAACATGCTCAAGACATTCAGACGGCAGAGAATGATAATCTAGAATCTGAGAATAGACCAATATTCAATTGTGGTGATTCAGATTCTGAGGGGGAGGAAATCCAGATTTCAAGTCAAACAATTCCAGTCAGTGAACAAGGTGCAGATCAAAATATCACAAATTTGGAGGGCGACGTAGATGTTCCAGGCGAGGTGATGCCAAGAACTCTTTCGTACCATCCAGAAGAGCTCATTATTGGTGAATTGCAATCAAGCGTCCGCACTAGACGACAAATTGACCAAGGCCTTACTTGTTTTTATTCTACAGTTGCTTCATTACAAACTGAGTTTTCACTTAGTTGTTTTATTTCGCAGATTGAGCCGAGAACATATAAGGAAGCACTAACCGAAGATTCTTGGGTCAACGCGATGCAAGAAGAGGTGAGTCAGTTTGAGAAGTTAGGAGTGTGGAAATTGGTAGACTTGCCTGATGGTCATAGGAATATTAACACAAAATGGGTGTTTAAGTGCAAGAGGGATGATCGAGGGGTGATTATTCGAAATAAAGCTCGACTCATAGTCCAGGGCTTTAGTCAGCAGGATGGTATAGATTTTACCGAAGTGTATGCTCCCGTGGCTAGACTTGAAGCGATTAGAATCTTCCTGGCATTTGCATCTTGGAAGGGATTTAAAGTTTTTCAGTTAGATGTGAAATCGGTGTTTCTCTACGGGAAGATAAAAGAGGAGGTATATGTCGGACAGCCACTGGGCTTTACCGACCCAATCCACAAAGACAAGGTCTATTTACTGGATAAGGCGCTGTATGGTTTACACCAGGCCCCGAGAGCTTGGTACGAGACATTGTCTCAACACCTGCTTGCCAACAGCTTCATCCGTGGAAAAGTGGATGCCACTCTCTTCACCAAAGAGGTCGACGGACATCTTCTGATTATTCAAATATTCGTGGACGACATAATATTTGGGTCAACAAATGAAAATTTGTGCAAAGATTTCGAAAGAGTTATGAAGCAAAAATTTGAAATGTCATCGATGGGCGAGATGAAATTCTTCTTGGGACTTCAAGTTGATCAACTGCCCAAGGGAATTTTTATACACCAGACGAAGTATATTCATGATATCTTAGAGAAATTTTGGATGTAAGGATCTACTCCAGCTTCTACCCCGTTAGCGACGAATCATGGGATAAACCCCGATCTCACCGGAGAGAAGTTAGACGAAACGATGTATCGTTCCATGATCGGATCGCTGATGTATTTGACAGCTTCTAGACCCGATATCATGTACCCAACTTGCCTCGCAGCACGGTTTCAGTCAAACCCCAGAGCTTCGCATATGGTGATTGTGAAACGGATATTGTGCTACCTGAAAGGAACTCCATCATTGGGGTTGTGGTATCCAAAACAAGGTGATTTCACGCTCGAAGGGTATTCTGACTCTGACTTCAGAAGCTGCAAAGTTAACGCAAAATCAACAACTGCGGGATGTCAGTTTTTTGGACCACGATTGGTCACCTGGCAGTGTAAGAAGCAGACCTCTGAATATGTATCTGCTAGCAGTTGCTGTTCTCAGATCTTGTGGATCCAGCAACAGATGCGCGACTACGGTTTGCAATTTCTTAACACCCCTATCTTTGTTGATAAGGAGGCAGCGATAAATATAACAAAAAATCCTGTTCATCACGCTAAAACAAAACACATTGAAATTCGTCATCACTTCATCCGAGATTGCTTCGAGAAGAAGTTGATACGAATTGAGAAAATCCACACTGACGAACAAAAAGCTGATTTACATACCAAAGCGTTTGATAAAACTCGTTTTCAATATCTTCTAAAATTGAATGGTATGACGCTTTTATCGGTATCGGCGGAGATTCTTGGTGTAGATGAAGGTACCACTGTAGATGAGGTTGAAAAGCAATATGCAATGGTTTGTCGATTTTTTACTTGTTTTGGTATTTAGGGGGAGGTAGTTTATATTTCAGAAAATACAAAAACAGTAAAAATTTTCAAAAATCCCAAAACATGAGATATTTCAAAATCCAAAAACAATAGAAAACTAGAAAAGAGCTTGTGTAAAAAGGGAAAATGATAGTACATCAGCTTGACAGTTACAGTATGCTAAAGAGATGTAAAGTTTAAATGTGTTAAGCAGTCTCGCTGATGATATGCCGATAGGTTTTTACACATTTAGTAGGTTTGTTCGGGATATAAACCTAAATCACAACTTGCTTTTTCGTGGGGAACATCTCTCGGATATATGGGTAACCCCTGAAATCTTGTTTGAAAGACTCTATTTCTGACATACTAGGTCTTTGTACGTGGTAATATCTGGCGTATTATACCTGGACTTCTGATTTTGCGGGAGCAATAGCCTAGTCCTCGTATAATACTTTGCATTGCTTTAATCTTAAAGCCCCCCCTCAGCATAAAAAATGATGAAACATTGAAAAATGCTAATCATGTGCTGTTGTAAAAGAAGATCCCCAAAGGGGACCCACCAATAGTTGAGCCATCATCTCTCTGATTTTGTGGAAGCAATAGCCTGAGCTCTCATGGCCTCAACACTTAACCCCTTACAGATATTACTAGTGTGCACTCACCTGTAAGACTGAATATAGTAGTCTGGATACGGGAGTATATTCTGAGGTGGTACACTCGTAAAAGTTAAGATCTTAGAACACTAAATTTGTATCCTGAACAGAATGAAATGTGTGTGAAAATTTAAGAGGATCAGTATATCGACAATCTAAGTGAATTTTTTAACTCTGAGTATGTAATCAAAGCTTAACGGTACTTGTGACTTGTTGATAGCTGATATGATTCCTTAACACGCTCACCAAAAATATGTTTGTAAATAGTTTTCATTTATTGCATTTCATTTTTGTTTAAGCTTTCTAGTTTAGAAACTTTATTCAAAATCCAAAAAGATTTTACATTTCTGTTTTATTTTTTGACAAATCAAAATGGAAAGCTGATCTTCAGACTCGCAGTTTGAAGAAGATGCAGGAAGTTTCTAAGCTGGACATAAAAGTTGGGAACTTATCTTGTTAAACTTGTGTAAATGAAAAGTCAAAATAAGTTCATTAAATTGAAACTTGTAAATTTTCAGAAAAATGTTTTGAAATTGTTTGAACAAAAATCAGTTTTTGTTTCTGTCTCGGATCAACCAAGGTCATTAAGTTGCACTTGGTAAACGAATTGAGTACTCAGGGTCATGAGTTTGGACCTGAATACTTAAGTGGATTATTAAAACTGATAAAAACGAGAAAAGATGTTAAAAGTCAATAGATTGTAATGTTATATTCTTGAGAAGCAGGAATCAAGATTCTCATGGCAAAAAAAGTATAAAGATTGAACCAGAACTCGAGCTCCAGCATATTAAAAGGGGGAGTCTACATTCTGGATCAACATTCAAAGGGGAGTTTGAAGATAAAGATTGAAGGATGCTTACAGTGTCAGACATTTTGAGCAGAGTGAGAAGATAGATCAAGACTAAAGACTGAAGATTTGATGCTACAGACTTCGTCAACATCCAAGGGGGAGTCTGTTGGTGCATAGATGTCTGTTAACTTCATCTTTATAGAGTCTTGTATCTAGATAGGATAAACCAGTGCTCAGCAGGATAGAAATTAGGTTTTGTATATCAAAGGGGCTTTTATCACGAAATGACAAGAGTCATTTCGTACGAAATGAAGCAACGGTATTTCGCACGAAATACCTATGTTGGTTTCGTACGAAATAGCTATTCCTATATATAGCCTGAGCTGGTTGTCATTTGTATTGATCCAGATTTCAGAGCCGAGGTGCTGCCAGTTTGTCAAACGATCTGTAAAGCTTTAAAATCATTTATAAGAAGATAATTAGGGAGAATCAAGCTGTATCAAGTTAGAATCATTGATTCCGCCTTTAATTCTGACTCAAAACTCTTCTGAACGACTCATTCGGGTCATACGACGATCCAACACTAGTGATGATACAACCTCTAAATTACCTAAGTTCCGGTTAAGGTTCCTAGTTTTATAATTCTTTCGGAAAATTAAAATGAAATAACACTCTAATCACCTACGAATCATTCTTTAAGCCTGGTTGTAAAGTTGATGTTAATCTTTTAACAAAAGTTATTTGTTCATCCTAAACTCCTAACTCGACAACTTAGGGAAAACTAATATGAAAAACACACTAATCACCCTAAATTGCTTTTAAGTAGATAATACCCTAATGTTGTTCTTGATATAAATCACAAGCATAATCATGCTAGATAACAATTTTGGCCTAAATCATCATACTTACACAACTACATGATATAGAATTCACATTAACATTACTATGATCTTTCCAAATCCAAATGCAAGAATTCATACACAACTCAAATCATCATTCATATCATGTTAACAATCACCATTCCTAGTATCATGTTATGAACCAAATTACAAGTAACAAGATTCAATAACTACAATCCACAAATGGGTTTTCCAACATGTCATGAGTAAAATCATAATCAAACATTCATGATGAACAACTTGTAGATGCATATGAACTCTAAGAACAAGACTAGAATATTATCATGAAGATCAACAACAACGTATCATTGCATCTACTTCCATATCATCACAATCACAAAAGCTTCAATAATGTTTAGATAACTCAAAGACTTAGTCTCTAAGGTTCAGAGTAAGTAACATAAATTGTTCCAAGATTACACTAATTAACATGAAAACAAAGCAGCTAACCAAGTTCAAAACAAGAAATAAATGGTGGATGATTAGATCTTCAAGTAGTTAAGCCTTCTCCAAAGCTCCTCCTTAGCTTCAACCTTCTTCCAAGTGCAGATTTTTGTGATAAAAACTTCAATCCAATACCCAACTCTCTTGCATGTTCATGCCACCTTTTGGCACGATCAAGCTTGGTCTGTGTCAGGTTCACTTTTCAACTATCGCTCATGTTTGCTACCATTTCTAGAAAATTCCGCTCAAAAGTTCCCTAGGTGGCACAATCGTGCTAGGGTTTGGCATGATCATGCGGGTCAGTATTTCACCGGTAATCATCAATGCATGCTCATGAACTGACTTCTCGTGGGTTGGTTGTGGTCAGGCACGGTCGTGCTTGGGGCTGGCATGATTGTGCCAGTCGGCAATTTCCTTGATCTGGCTACTTTTCCACTGGTGCTGGTGTCCGAATAATCAGGTATGATCGTGCCTGTGGTTAGCATGATCATACCATATCTAGAAGTTTGCTGGATTTGTCTGTTTTTGCTCAATTTTGCTCCAAAATCCTTTGTTTTGCCACCGGGCCAAAGCTAGGACCTGTATTTTCACATACAACTCAAATGAGTACCAAAATCAATAAAAATACAAAGAGTTTTCACTTAAACGAGGATAAATTTGACATTTAAAGATGTATAAATTCTTATACATCATGGTTAATCATGGCATCCTTATGTGGTTTGCTAAATTTGCGCCAACCCATTTTATTAAATGGGATGGTCCGCCACATATGCAAACCTGCCTCTATCGAAAATAGATCGTATGGTACAACGAGGGTATAAGTTGCCTCTCTACCAAACTGAAGAGACATAGGCCCCTCTGCCTTTACCTTTTGGCAGAGCTTTTCGTTTATCGCCTTCCGCCTAACTCTCCTCGCGAGAAGCGCTGTAATTAAAAATAAAAAAATAGTGACAACATTTATGATAACTGAAATAAAATTAATAAAAATTAATTTTTAATAAGACTTACAGTCTGTCTCATGAGTCCCTCGCCGAAAAGGATCCGGATATGGTGGATCCCAGGCTCCGTCGCCCCCATGTCACTGGAGGACCACATCAGCCATCAAATAAACAAATACAAACCACATAGATAACATTTTTCCTTAAAAAGTTACAAATGTTACAAACAAGTTTCTACTAGATACAAATTAATAGAAAGTACAACATGTGTAACTCAAATGCAAATAAAGATTTCAACAAGTGTTTATTAAATACAAATTAATATAAATTACAATAACTCTTCGTTTAATCAAACTTGATGTCATAATCGGAATCGTCCTTATCATAATCGGTCTCGAAGTTAAACACTCCGTCAACGGTAGCCATTGGCGGATTAACTACGGTTGTAGGCTCACTAGCAGTAACATGAGAAGACCTAATTTGAAAGTATTGGGTGAGGTCGATGTTAAGTGGACAATCAAATGAAGAGTTGTTGTGGACAACGTCAATATCTTCAGTTAAGTTGTTCTCAAGATTTTGAACCTTCTCGACGCGGTCATCATTTAATGGTCGATCCAAAATTTTTCAATGATTAATGTTTTTGACGACCCACCTATATTTATTTTGTTTTCAATACGATTATTGGATGAAGAATAGCTTGCTAAGCAAATATGAGTTGATCGTCTTTGTCCCATTCGTGTTTAGAATGGTGATATTATTTCCATAGTTTACACCTCTTCGAGTATTAAACCACTTGCACCGAAATAGGACAGTTGAATAACCATTTGTATAACACAACTCAATAATTTCTTTTAATAGGCCAAAAAACTTCACACCGTTCTATCCAACCACTCATATCCCAGAGTTTTGTTTTGCGCATTTTGCATCACGTTCAAGTGACATAAACCTAACACCGCTGACTATGCAAGAAGTGTAATTATCGGCATTAACTGAAAGAGCATACAACTCTGGGTGGAATTTTGAAGAACTTTGTGTTTTCATCGAATGGACCTAATAGATATAGAGTAATAATGCTTGTTATATATATATATATATATATATATATTAACTAACAAATGTAGAGTAATGCGTGTTATATATGTCTTATACCTTATCGAGAAACCACCCCAGAAATTTGGTTTTATTATTATCTTGGGGGTGTGTAGATTTAAATTCACTGCATTGATAACAAATATAAGAAAGTAAAGAAGGGAAAATACTAATTAACAGATTATGAAAATTTAAAGTTAGGAACACTCACTTCATGTAATCCCTAATTTATGCGCAGTTTTCGAGGACAAACCATTCATCTTGCTTTTTACGATGGTTGAAAGATGTTTGCTCTTTGTTGCGCTAACCGGATGACATTTAGACTCGAACACCCACAACTTTCTTTTTTCTACAACGACATCCTCGTTTCTATCAAGGCGATTGAACTTAGTCTGAACATCTTCAAGATACTTTTAACAAAATGTTATAGCTTCTTCAATCACAAAGCTTCAGCTATACAACCATCCGGTCTTGTCAACTTTCTAACATAGTTTTTAGTTTTTTCTAATATATATAACAAATTAAAGAAGAAATTTAACATAACCTAACCGATTTTCTCGATTTTGGGGTGTTCCCGTTGGTATACGAGAAGAGATTTGGGTATTAGCGGCGACAACGTGTCGCTGCTATTGGGTCTTCAGTCACCGCTATTGCTGAGAATAAACCCTAGCCATTGGATCAGGA
The DNA here is from genome assembly GCA_030545235.1 of Helianthus tuberosus. Lineage (NCBI taxonomy): Eukaryota > Viridiplantae > Streptophyta > Magnoliopsida > Asterales > Asteraceae > Helianthus > Helianthus tuberosus. The sequence continues at coordinate 86,566,963 of CM060372.1, read as the reverse complement.
TAAGTAATGAGTTGCTAGGGTTTGTTATGGGACACCGCGTTCCGGATGGACCAATAGCGGCGACATATGGTCTGTCGCTGCTATTCATGTCGCCGCTATTGAGAGAGAAGTACTGGAGCAATTTTCTGGATATATCTCATAAACAAAAACAATCCAACTTAAGGAATTACAGTGCAGAAAACTAGGAACATAACTGACGAACATGGGTAGTGTGGCATCCCACCACTCCCTTTATTTTGACCACTCACAACTGAAAATAAGGACATAACTTTGAAATACTAAACAAAACACACAATAACCCACGTGCAGAACCAACAACTTAACGTTTGACCCAGGTACACATCACATAAATAATGGTATTTTATTTTTACAGCAAAGCTTAAAAGGTAAACAGTAAGAAAGTTAGGCTATATGGAGTTCTTTTCCAATTGACGAAATTGTCGTATGCTATTATTGGTTCCTGGTTGTTGATAATATATGCATACATATCACTTTTATTACTTACATACATATTATTTTTATTATGTTGCTTATGTTATGTTTGTTATGTGTGATATGGACTCGGACTCGCTCACTGGACTGGACTTTGACTGGCATATGGGATGGAAGTTGAATGCTGGGCTGATGCTGCTGGGCCTTGAAAGATGCGAGTGGGCTTTGGAAGATGCGAGTTATAATGACTGGTGTATATAGCAAGTCTTCTATCAAGTCTTATACACACATTATAGAAAACATCATCTCAGATATTTTTTCTCTGTCAGTCGTCTCTCTCTTAGGGTTTTGATTCTGATCTTTTGTTAAGATCTTGTTTCTGTTTAGATCCACTGTAAGAGTTTACAGATCATCGTGTTGATGATCTGTTAGTAGGCTGTGAGTTGAGAGTTGATTTGTTTTCGAGATTCTTGATTCTTTCTGTTTGTTATTCATTGAAAATAGAGAGTTTATCTTGATACATGTTCAATTTGACATGGTATCAGAGCACTAGTTTGTTGCTCTTGGGGTTATAGCTTCCATTGTAAAACTGTTCTTCTTTATCGAAAATTAGTGTTTCCAGAATTTGGGGATTTCGGCTCAGATCTGTTTATATTTGGGTCGGTTGTACTGGTTTGTTAAGATCCTTTTTAGCCATGATAGTCTTGGTGTTTGTTGGCTTCAAATCTGGTCTGAATCATCGACTTGTGGTGCTGTGCTGGATCTGAGGAGTAAAATAAGGAAGCTGCTGTTCTGATCTAGGGTTCAACTTTCAAAAGTTGTAAAATCCTAATCAGAATCGGAGAAACCCTTACTAGGGTTTTCTATCTCGGTGAGATCTTTCTTTGTTTTACTTTCTGTTGCATTGTTTGTGCTGTTTTCTTGATTTGTTAATTGATTCTTGAATATTTGTAGATTTGTGTTGATTTCTTGTTTGTGATTTGATTCTTGAATATTCATTAGCTGTGTTCTCGTTATCTAGTTTATCTAGGTTACAGTACTTGTGCAAAGGCTTGGGTAAGCACCTTTAGAGTGATGAACTTACCATCTGGTCCCTGGCACTTGTTTACTGTTTAGGGTTTTTGGTGTGATTGTTTGATTGTTTAACTGGTAATTCGTTGTTTGTTTTGACATGGCTGATTTTGTTAATGTGTTCGGTGAAACCTTGATTAGTAAGCTTGAACCTGATAATCCGTTGTATTTACATCCGAGCGATTCTGCAAATCTAAGTGTAATTAGTGTTAAACTAAAAGGAACGGAAAACTACACTGTTTGGGCCAATGCTATGACACTTGCTTTAAGGGTTAAAAATAAACTTGGGTTTATTGATGGTTCTGTGGTTAAACTTGAAACTAATGATATATTAGCTACTCAGTGGGAAAGATGTAATTCGGTTGTGCTTACTTGGATTCTAAATTCTGTTTCAGAAGAGTTATATCTTGGTCATGTGTATTCTAAAACTGCGTCTGAGGTTTGGAAAGAGTTAAAAGAAACATATGACAAAGTTGATGGGTCTGTTGTGTTCGACTTATATCAGAAAATTAATTGTTTTTCCCAAAATGGTTTGTCTGTGGCTGAATATTATCACAAGTTAAACATTATGTGGAAACAATTAGATCAAATTTTACAAATACCTGTTTGTACATGTAATTCTTCTAAACAGTATAATGATTTTAGTCACTTAATCAAGTTAATGCAGTTTTTGATGGGTCTTGACAGTGTTTATCAGTCTGTTATAACTAATTTGTTGATTAAAGATCCTTTACCCACTGTGAAAGAAGCTTTTTCTATTATATCCAGGGAGGAATCTTGTAACACCTCGAAAATTTCGGGTTCAATAATAAAACGACACGTGTCATGTATGACAAAACGCGTTGAAAATTCGGAGTTAATAAAAATGTTTGACAGGATTTAAAAGTGTCGTCATGTTAACGTTTGCACCTCTGAACGACCTCGTTATAAATCCCAAGACTCAAAACATATTAACAACATCTAATATATTTACAAAAGTTCAGTGAATTATAACATTGAATAATTCGTGAATTGATATGGTGAACTCCTACGAAGAAAAAGAGCGGTAACCCTTTTGTTTCGGGTCTTGTTTATGGATTCAAACAAAACAATACATAAGGGTAAGGTTTAGAACCGTTCAAGCACATTTTTAGAGGTCCCTAGATGATAATTAATGCCCCATATGCGGATAATGGGGTTGCCTTTTCGATTACATGAAAGATCAAACAGAACAGCCCCTGTTAACACCATACGCACCGTAGCCAAACATCCCCTACGATGCGCAGGAGGTCTAGCGCACCGCTACAAATGTAGCGTAACGGTGCGCTACCATGTCCCCAGCAAACAGAAACCTTCTGCAGCCTGTTTTACGCACTTTTGACCCTTTAAGCCGGTTTTTCTCATTTGTAGATGACCCCTAGACACCCCTAAACACTAGGATTATGTGTTGATCAATTGTGGTGAGTAGTAGACTTAGTTGTCAACATGTTATGGTGATTACAAGTACTATATAAAGCCATAAGTTGCAACTTATCCTTCACAACCTTCATCTGCAATTCTTGAGCACTTCTGGAGCTTAGGAGCAGACCCAACACCTTCCTACTCGAGCTTAGGACTTGGGTAAGTATGCTAGACCTTCCTCGGTTTGGTTTTTGCTTAGTTATTAGCTTAAAAGTCAACCGTCGTAATTAACGGTTGACTTAACGATTAATCGCTAATGGTCCAGCGATTAGTCAAACTTAAAGTAGTTATAAGTTGGTAATTAGGTGGGTAATAAACCCCTAAAAAGGTTCCCCCTGATTCCCATTCTAACCAGGTCAAATGTCGGGTCAAACTTTTATTTAAAAAGTCAACATAATGCTTAAAATGTCGTTTATGCATAATTAGCTATCTAGAACATATATAACCTGTTTGATCATTGTTATAACTTAGTAATAAGTGTAAGAACATGTCCAAACATGTTCAACCCGACTATTTCCTGTTTAGACCTGGTTCGGAACCGAAAGTCACATAGTTTGACTTTCACTTTGACTTTCAGTTCTGACCCGCTTTAGTATGATTTGGAAATGCCTTAGAGTTTCCTTAGGACCAGGCTACATGTTAGCATAACCCTCTGTGGTTGGTTCATTGATTGACCCATTCGTTTACGCATTTCCGTTAATTGCTCATATGTTGACCATTATGCCCTTATTACCTTAAAACGTGATTTTTGGAAAAGTAAAAGTGTAGAAACCTTAACTACTGATATATAGACTTGTATGCCAAGTTTGACATCAGTTTGAATTGTAGAATAAGAGTTATGCGCATTAGCGTAAATACGGTGCCTTTTGTTAATAAAATGGCGTAATTAGCGTATAGCCTAATTAAACATACTTTTTGTTATCAAACTTAATACCCACTGATGTAATATATTATTTTGGGATTTTTAAAGATTTTTAATTAATTTTAGGCCGAGCATAACTAGTAGTCGTAGGCTTAATCCGGTAATTGTCGGTTTTGCCCTTACGGGCCATAAAAAAGAGTTTTACATATCTAAACGACTCCAAACCTTTTGCTACTGATCACATATGGTTAATAAATTATTTTAAGCCTTCTGGAAGTATAAAAATATCAGATTTAAGTATCGAACCCGGTAATGGCCTTTAATCGCCTAAATTAGCGTTTTTAACGCATAGTATGTTTTAAAATCATATTGGACATACCCGGGTTGATACCTACTGATATATGAGGCAAATTATGATATTTTAACAGTAAGCAAAGGTTGATAAACTCAGACTTCGTTTTTGAGCTTTTCGGCTTATGTGAAATTACCAAAATACCCTTACGGGGCATAGTTTGGTTAAAGATGATATATTTCACATATATACTTCACCCTACTGTTATAACTCATCGAATTGAATATGTTTGCTGTTTACATCAGACATGTAACTCAGTTAAACATCCAAACGCTTTTACAAACTTTAAAATGACCAAACTACCCCTACGGGGCATAGTTTGTGTTTAAATTAGTTCGGGGCATAATGAAAGACATCCTACTGATGTTACAACATATTTGAAGCATATTAACTTAGGAAACCTGTGTATGGCTCTTACGGATACCCGTTACGCTTATTACGCGTCGGTTCGGTTTATGTAACAAGTTTACATAAATTAGCCGAAACGGGTCAAACCTTATCGATTTTATCTCAAAATCCAGAATGTGTTTAGTTTACCCATATTATACAAGTCTCCAGACTTGTCGGGTCTAAATCACATCCTATTCCGGTCTTCGCTTAATCTTGCGTTTTGAACCGTAAACCTTTCCTTAAAAACTAACCGGTCTAAGTTACGACTTAAATAAGACCCGTTAGGAATTTAATAGGTTAATAAAACCTTCGTTCCAGATTAAGAGCCCCAGTAGAAGTACTTGTGCTTGCTGATTAAGATATACGGCTGAGTGTAAATTGCATTGCTAGCTCAGGTAAATACTTTTAACTTATTTTCCCTTATACGGGCTTGGGATACGGTATTATAAAAATACCGCTTGGTCGGGTGTAGAAACCTTTTAATCGGAGATGATTAAATTGCATAATCCCGTTTTAATCTGTATTGATTGATAACAAATAACATTGGGGGTTAATGACCGTGTCCTGGATATCCTTGGCTCATTTTAAAAAGTGAATGGCCACGACGTAAGCACAAGGTGTAGACATAACACCTCCTGTTGCATATGTATAACGTATACTCACTCGTAAGGGTATCTTCTTGTGAGATTATATTTGTGGTGTGTCGATTAATCTTGTCTGGCTTGTATTGTATAATCACCGGCCCTAAATGTTGGACAACCATGTAAATCGGATACAAGATTTTTATTAACAAAATTGTCCCAAGTATAAAAGATTAATTTTGCCTCTGTGCATTTTAATCAATGTGTCAAGATATTTTGTGCCGTTTGCACTCGAATCACTTTTCAAACTCTTTTTCCAAAATGAGTCAGTTAATTGTATTTACCAGTGTAAACTGACGTATTTTCCAAAAGGCTAAGTGACAGGTACTATGCGTAATTGGCTGGGAGCTCAGGGCGTCACTAGGGAATCTTGCAAGTTCTAGATGCCTAAAGTCTGTTGAACAGTTTTCTTTTATTGATCCGCCTGTGGATCCTTTACCTTCCGTTGTAATACTTTGACATTACTTATATTCGGAATGTAATATATTTATCTTTTGCTTCCGCTGTGCATTATTATATTGTGTTGTTTGACCATGATGTTGCCAACCACGTCACGATACTCCCCCACCCGGCCCACCGGTAACACGTGGAAATTCGGGGTGTGACAGGTTGGTATCAGAGCCAACATTGAGTGAATTAAACACTAGCCCTTAGTGTTTAATCTCAATGACACAGTAGCACATTCCTTGACCTTCTGAGTCTAGACTTAACATAGGAATACTTTCAATCCTAATCTGTAAATTTTTACTTCCAAAATTTTTATTGGATACGTCGCCAAGCGAAGAAGCCGTAATAGGAGTTCTCCACACCCGGAGCCCTGAGATGCTGAGCTTCGTACCACGACTAGAATGAAACGAGCATCCAAGGAGAAAGCATTCAGAAATATAATGAAGAAGAAACTCCTTTTACAGAAGATCGTTTCCTTATTAGTCCTTATAAGGACATATTTATCTTTCAGTCCCTTCGAGGACACATTATCCCTTCAAAGACCCGCTTAGGGCAACTCTGTACTTTTTCCATATAATGGATTGATTAAACTAAGTTTTCATTCTAAACATGAAACATGAAATAAATGGGAAATAACATCCCTTAGAAGGGAATTGCCTACGGGCTATAATTAATGTCCTCTGAGACTAAAGACAGTGGTAGCCTACAACTCCCTGTCGAGAAAAATAATGAATTTTGATTCACACCTACAAGCCCGATCCCAGACGATCATGGCTTATAAATTAAACTTGTCCACGTGACTAAGCCTTTTGTGCTATTACTAAATGCCTCGATCCCAGACGATCATGGCTTATAAATTAAACTTGTCCACGTGACTAAGCCTTTTGTGCTATTACTAGATGCCTCGATCCCAGACGATCATGGCTTATAAATTAAACTTGTCCACGTGACTAGGCCTTTTGTGCCATTACTAATTCATAAATTGCCCTGATTCTCTGAAATCTTGGCTTATAAATTAAACTTGTCTACGCGACTAGGCCATTTGCGCTATTATTAAATTATAAATTAGGATTTATGATAAAAATCCTAAATAAAATAAATATCCTTACTTTCCTGCCAGTGTGCAATTTAAAGAAAATCTTAAAGGTGAAACCTAGCCTACGCGGCCAAGATGGTGAAACCTACTCGAGAGATTCAAATCCTTGTTAACACCTAAGAACGTGTTAGCACTCTTGACAAATGTGACTCGAGAAAATCACAACAGTCATCCTTATATTAGATTCTTCCAATTTCCTTATCTAGCCTATTGATTTAGAAATCATGGCTTGTGTCATCCTATAAGATGATCACATTATAAACATCCAGTAGAGATGAAGTGCCTACGGGCTAAACTTGTTGTCCGATAAGACAACGACAGTGGTGGTCTTTGACCTCTTGTCTAAAAGTGTTGGACCAGGTCCAAGCATAATAGTCGGTAGGATCCATACGATCTCGACTAATAGCACCTGAGAAGATGATCATATTATAACCATCCCTCAGAAGGGAAATGCCCACGGGCTATATCTATTGTCCTAAAGGACAAAAGACAGTTGAAGTCTACAACTCCCTGTCAAGAGAAGGTAATGAACGTGATTCAAACCTTAATGCCTAGATTCTCTGAAATCATGGCTTATAAAAATGTAGAACTGTCCTTGTGACTAGGCCTTATGCGCCACTTTAATATCCTTAATGTTTTATAACTAGGATAAATTATAATGGAAAATACTAATTTAATATAACTAACAAGTTAACCAATATGGTTTATATTACCATGGTTGACAAATCGTCAAAGATGATGATTCCATATTAATCTCTGAATAAATCATTGTTAATATTTATGTAGCAATCAAACTACATGGCTGGATTAGATGAAGTTAACAGTCACTTGAAGGAGAGCAATGATACTACCAGAATTAATGTAACTGGAGCAGAACTACAGGCAATAATAGATTATGCTGTTGCTCGAGCACTTGATCGGCAGTATGATGAGTCAAATGATACCCACTCTAAGACTCTATCTGCGGCTAGTTGTAAGCCCCCTCTTAAAACGCATGAGTCAAATGAGGACGATGTTCATGACTTGTCAAATCAAAGGAGTATTCCGCCTAGACAAGTTGTGTTTCATCAAGAGGCACCAGTTAAGACCTGTTCATATAAATATTTTGTCTCCTGCAAGCCCAGAGACTTTACAGGAGAAGAAGGAGCCATCGATTGCATGACATGGCTCGATGAGATGGACGCTGTTGTTGACGTCAGCGGTTGTGCGGAGCAAGGTGTTGTGAAATTTGTTTCACAATCATTCAAAGGAGAAGCGTTGGCATGGTGGAGATCATTGCTCCAAGCCACGGGAAAGGTTCTACTCTACAACTTATCTTGGGAGCAATTTGTTGCATTAGTCAAGGAAAACTATTGCCCCCAGCATGAGGTAGAAAAGATAGAATCAGACTTCTTGACTCTGATCATGGAGAATTTGGATTGTCAGGCATATGTGACAAGTTTCAACACTATGTCCCGCCTAGTTCCTTATCTAGTCACCCCTGAACCTAAACGCATAGCGCGTTTCATTGGAGGCCTAGCACCAGAGATAAAAGGGAATGTTAAAGCATCTAGGCCGACCACATATAGGTCCGCGGTGGACTTATCCTTATCTCTCACCTTAGACGCAATCAGAATTAAGTCTGTTAAGGCTTCTGGCGAGAGAAGAAGTGAAAGAGAGGAGGAAAACTCTCATCAAACTAACAAGAAGAAGAAGGGAAGCTCGGAGCGCGGGAAGGATTCCGAGTTTAGGAAGAACTCGAGTCAGTCTGATAACAGACCCAAATGCCGTAACTGCAAAAAGCAACATTATGGAAAATGTACAATAGACCCACGTGCTAAATTGTGTGGAATTTGCAAGACCAAGGGTCACAAAACCTTAGATTGCAAGGGGTTAAAGAACGCCACATGCTACAGTTGTAACGAAGAAGGGCACATCAAAACCAACTGCCCAAAGCTTATAAAGAAGCCTGGAGAGGCCAGGAAAACAAACGCATGAGACTTCCGGACGAACGCCAGGAGATGGTACGGAAGGATAACTATATAGCAGGTACTTTTTCCTTATCAAGCTGTTTATGCAGAAATTTACTTGATGCTGACACATGTGATTCAATAATGAATGATCACTGTCGAGAACTGTTGTCTCCGTCTGATTAGGACTTCGGTCATTTCATACGAAGTAGAAATTGGCCGATGATACTTTAGATAATGCTCCAACAAACCTTAGATGGATATTTTATATCTAATAGGAATCACCCTTTTCTGATATTCCTATGGCAAGCTTTCAAGCTACCTAAATTCTTTAATATAATAAAGACAGATGTGACGTTTTGATCCTCTGTCAGAAAAGTGATGGACTAGGTCCAAATCTTTAATGCCATTGATGGTCTTTTGCGACCTAGGCTAAGTAATATTAATATATTTTTAATAACGTTCATTAAGAATGTTAGTGCTATAATAGCCTGTATAGGTTATTGACACCATGGTTTGTATATATTAAGGCCATCAGAATAAAAATATAGTAGTTGTTGGATTTCAACTGAGAAATTGCTTTATTGGTGTTAGGAACCAATAGAAAGTAATGGCAAACTCGGATAAGACAACAGTCGATCGCGCCATTGATGGCACGACGCATTCTAATGATGCTGAAATTGTGAACCTTAGAATTTCCAAAGATATTCTTCAAACTATGATAGACGCAGCTGTTGGAAAAGCTGTGAAGAAGGCGGTGAAAAAGTTCAAGGAGCCCCATGCTGCTCGGTCCAAATTTTATCTAGGACCACATTTCCTCACTCGTAAGAAGGATCTCGTTCATGCCTCTGATGCACAGGATGAACTAAAAAGGAAAAGGGAGGTAGACAACTCCCAGAGTTCTAAGAAAAAGAACAAACAAAAATCCGACCAGAAACCAGTATGTGAGACCTGCAAGAAGCGCCATTATGGGAAATGCAGGTTCGAACCAAAATCCAAATCGCAGCCCAGGGCTTGTGGAATTTGCAAATCTAAGGGACATAAAACCATGGATTGCAAGAAGTTGAAAGATGCAACCTGTTATGGTTGCAACGAGAAGGGGCATATCAAGACCAACTGCCCTAGGAAACAGAAGAAGCCCGAGTAGGCCAAGATAACAAACGCACGAGTTGTCAGGATGAACGCCCAAGAGATGGGGCAAAATAATAATAGTATAATATGTACCTTTCGTTATCAAGCAGTTTATGTAGGAACTTGTTTAATACTGGCACGTATATATATATATATATATATATATATATATATATATATATATATATATATATATATATATATATATATATATATATATATATATATTATGAATGATAAAGGTTGAGAACTGTTGTCTCCACCTGATTAAGACTCCGGTCATTTAATGCCCGGTAGAAAGTGGCGATGTTGCGTCGAAAATGCTCCAACAAATCCTATATTGATATTAATATCTATTAGAAATCACTTTTTTCTAATATCCTTATAGCAAGCTTTTGGTTGCATACTTAAGGACTCAATATAGTGATAAAAATCGATTGATCACTAATCAAGTCCATATTGTGAGTGATAAGAAGCAATTAATTATCAAGACTCCTTATGGGACAACCCTCGTAATTACACGTGTCCGTACGATTAAATAAATATTAAACATAAAAAAATGGTGGAACTGACCGTCCCCGGAATCGAACCCGGGTCTAGGCCGGCCGCACCCTTTCGCGCGCCTAGCCAACTGAGCTAGGTGCCTAGTTTGTGAAAATCTCCATTCTAATTAAATATAAGCACTTGTGCAATAAACTTCCTTATCATTTATCAATGATAATTTATGCTAAGTGTCCTGTTTTAATACAGGCAATAGTAAATCTTCATGAACCATAAACTTAGCAAATTTTTATTATCATCCACAAGGTATAACTACCAAGGAAACCATAGTAACCGATTCTTATAGATCGGCAAGGAATTCTTCCGAAAATCTATGAGCACTCTTTCTTTGCATAGAGTGCGACAACATATGTTATTTTAATTATTTTCTTCATTGTTTTCTATCGCCTGCGAATGCCAAACTATGTTTGATAAAAGTGTCATATGAGGATTGGCGTATCCTAGTGTGTCCCATAGATTATTTCCATGTCTGATCAGCATGGAGGTTTAATACATGGAACCCCTGAGATATCCCAATGGTCATATTGTACTAATGTCGACTAATAGTATTCAAGGGAGATATCCGGAAAAGAATTATCCAAATAAATATTCCTTGGTAACGGAATATGTGGACTCATAACATGAATGTGTCACTTATTAGACACAAGCGTTGATGAGTGAACTGGAGCTTGAGATATGGAAAATCTCTGTAACCTCCTTGTATCTTGGTTATCTTCTTCTAAGTTTACCCTGTTTACCTCTCTAGAGGCAGGTAGAGTTACGATTAACATCCCGCTTTGGGTTAGAGTGTTGTAAGAACTCCATGTTTAATATGGAATAACCGAAAACCTGATTAAGAAAATTTTAAGATATAGATTCATATATCCTAACTCGATATTCTAAGAGTTTGATATGGTTGGGTAAGAAAGACGGTTCATTTTGCTTATGCATTGTTACCGCAACCCTATTTAGACAACGATTAAGAATTTGCCATCAGCTGCCCAGAATAGTCGAATTGTTCGACTGACGGCAAGGATTAGCTATTCCCTAAGATTTGTTAAGCAGTGGTTGAAATAACCATCTCACCTTAAGATAAGCTTTTCTATAAAAGTTGATAAATAAGTATCAAGGCTGCCCCTTTGGAGACCTTGTATAAATGGAATATTGAACAATCTATTGATTAGGACAATAGATTGGTAAGTCCAATTATCTGGATCTGAAAGTTGCATTGGAAACAACGAACAAGATCATACAAATTCCTAACCATCTGTAAGTTGCCATTATTAGGCAGAGAATACTTCCTTTATTTCGGTAAATCTCGGGCCGAGATTTATTTTAAGGGGGTGAGGATGTAACACCTCGAAAATTTCGGGTTCAATAATAAAACGACACGTGTCATGTATGACAAAACGCGTTGAAAATTCGGAGTTAATAAAAATGTTTGACAGGATTTAAAAGTGTCGTCATGTTAACGTTTGCACCTCTGAACGACCTCGTTATAAATCCCAAGACTCAAAACATATTAACAACATCTAATATATTTACAAAAGTTCAGTGAATTATAACATTGAATAATTCGTGAATTGATATGGTGAACTCCTACGAAGAAAAAGAGCGGTAACCCTTTTGTTTCGGGTCTTGTTTATGGATTCAAACAAAACAATACATAAGGGTAAGGTTTAGAACCGTTCAAGCACATTTTTAGAGGTCCCTAGATGATAATTAATGCCCCATATGCGGATAATGGGGTTGCCTTTTCGATTACATGAAAGATCAAACAGAACAGCCCCTGTTAACACCATACGCACCGTAGCCAAACATCCCCTACGATGCGCAGGAGGTCTAGCGCACCGCTACAAATGTAGCGTAACGGTGCGCTACCATGTCCCCAGCAAACAGAAACCTTCTGCAGCCTGTTTTACGCACTTTTGACCCTTTAAGCCGGTTTTTCTCATTTGTAGATGACCCCTAGACACCCCTAAACACTAGGATTATGTGTTGATCAATTGTGGTGAGTAGTAGACTTAGTTGTCAACATGTTATGGTGATTACAAGTACTATATAAAGCCATAAGTTGCAACTTATCCTTCACAACCTTCATCTGCAATTCTTGAGCACTTCTGGAGCTTAGGAGCAGACCCAACACCTTCCTACTCGAGCTTAGGACTTGGGTAAGTATGCTAGACCTTCCTCGGTTTGGTTTTTGCTTAGTTATTAGCTTAAAAGTCAACCGTCGTAATTAACGGTTGACTTAACGATTAATCGCTAATGGTCCAGCGATTAGTCAAACTTAAAGTAGTTATAAGTTGGTAATTAGGTGGGTAATAAACCCCTAAAAAGGTTCCCCCTGATTCCCATTCTAACCAGGTCAAATGTCGGGTCAAACTTTTATTTAAAAAGTCAACATAATGCTTAAAATGTCGTTTATGCATAATTAGCTATCTAGAACATATATAACCTGTTTGATCATTGTTATAACTTAGTAATAAGTGTAAGAACATGTCCAAACATGTTCAACCCGACTATTTCCTGTTTAGACCCGGTTCGGAACCGAAAGTCACATAGTTTGACTTTCACTTTGACTTTCAGTTCTGACCCGCTTTAGTATGATTTGGAAATGCCTTAGAGTTTCCTTAGGACCAGGCTACATGTTAGCATAACCCTCTGTGGTTGGTTCATTGATTGACCCATTCGTTTACGCATTTCCGTTAATTGCTCATATGTTGACCATTATGCCCTTATTACCTTAAAACGTGATTTTTGGAAAAGTAAAAGTGTAGAAACCTTAACTACTGATATATAGACTTGTATGCCAAGTTTGACATCAGTTTGAATTGTAGAATAAGAGTTATGTGCATTAGCGTAAATACGGTGCCTTTTGTTAATAAAATGGCGTAATTAGCGTATAGCCTAATTAAACATACTTTTTGTTATCAAAATTAATACCCACTGATGTAATATATTATTTTGGGATTTTTAAAGATTTTTAATTAATTTTAGGCCGAGCATAACTAGTAGTCGTAGGCTTAATCCGGTAATTGTCGGTTTTGCCCTTACGGGCCATAAAAAAGAGTTTTACATATCTAAACGACTCCAAACCTTTTGCTACTGATCACATATGGTTAATAAATTATTTTAAGCCTTCTGGAAGTATAAAAATATCAGATTTAAGTATCGAACCCGGTAATGGCCTTTAATCGCCTAAATTAGCGTTTTTAACGCATAGTATGTTTTAAAATCATATTGGACATACCCGGGTTGATACCTACTGATATATGAGGCAAATTATGATATTTTAATAGTAAGAAAAGGTTGATAAACTCAGACTTCGTTTTTGAGCTTTTCGGCTTATGTGAAATTACCAAAATACCCTTACGGGGCATAGTTTGGTTAAAGATGATATATTTCACATATATACTTCACCCTACTGTTATAACTCATCGAATTGAATATGTTTGCTGTTTACATCAGACATGTAACTCAGTTAAACATCCAAACGCTTTTACAAACTTTAAAATGACCAAACTACCCCTACGGGGCATAGTTTGTGTTTAAATTAGTTCGGGGCATAATGAAAGACATCCTACTGATGTTACAACATATTTGAAGCATATTAACTTAGGAAACCTGTGTATGGCTCTTACGGATACCCGTTACGCTTATTACGCGTCGGTTCGGTTTATGTAACAAGTTTACATAAATTAGCCGAAACGGGTCAAACCTTATCGATTTTATCTCAAAATCCAGAATGTGTTTAGTTTACCCATATTATACAAGTCTCCAGACTTGTCGGGTCTAAATCACATCCTATTCCGGTCTTCGCTTAATCTTGCGTTTTGAACCGTAAACCTTTCCTTAAAAACTAACCGGTCTAAGTTACGACTTAAATAAGACCCGTTAGGAATTTAATAGGTTAATAAAACCTTCGTTCCAGATTAAGAGCCCCAGTAGAAGTACTTGTGCTTGCTGATTAAGATATACGGCTGAGTGTAAATTGCATTGCTAGCTCAGGTAAATACTTTTAACTTATTTTCCCTTATACGGGCTTGGGATACGGTATTATAAAAATACCGCTTGGTCGGGTGTAGAAACCTTTTAATCGGAGATGATTAAATTGCATAATCCCGTTTTAATCTGTATTGATTGATAACAAATAACATTGGGGGTTAATGACCGTGTCCTGGATATCCTTGGCTCATTTTAAAAAGTGAATGGCCACGACGTAAGCACAAGGTGTAGACATAACACCTCCTGTTGCATATGTATAACGTATACTCACTCGTAAGGGTATCTTCTTGTGAGATTATATTTGTGGTGTGTCGATTAATCTTGTCTGGCTTGTATTGTATAATCACCGGCCCTAAATGTTGGACAACCATGTAAATCGGATACAAGATTTTTATTAACAAAATTGTCCCAAGTATAAAAGATTAATTTTGCCTCTGTGCATTTTAATCAATGTGTCAAGATATTTTGTGCCGTTTGCACTCGAATCACTTTTCAAACTCTTTTTCCAAAATGAGTCAGTTAATTGTATTTACCAGTGTAAACTGACGTATTTTCCAAAAGGCTAAGTGACAGGTACTATGCGTAATTGGCTGGGAGCTCAGGGCGTCACTAGGGAATCTTGCAAGTTCTAGATGCCTAAAGTCTGTTGAACAGTTTTCTTTTATTGATCCGCCTGTGGATCCTTTACCTTCCGTTGTAATACTTTGACATTACTTATATTCGGAATGTAATATATTTATCTTTTGCTTCCGCTGTGCATTATTATATTGTGTTGTTTGACCATGATGTTGCCAACCACGTCACGATACTCCCCCACCGGGCCCACCGGTGACACGTGGAAATTCGGGGTGTGACAAATCTCACAGAAAATCAAATGTCAATTTGTCAAAATAACAAAATGTTGGTTTTTTTGTCAAGACTAATCCATTTGTTGATAATAGGAAGAAATCTAATAAGAGTTTAAATCAAAACGTAAAATGTTCACATTGTAACAAAACTGGACATAGTGTTGACAAATGTTTTGAGATTATTGGGTATCCTCCCTGGATGAAGAATAAGTTTGGTCAAGGGAAGAAACAAATTGTTAGTAATAATGTAGTTTGTGATTCATCTGAAGTTGATAAGAATACTGTTTCTAGTTTGACTGCTGATCAGGTGTCAAAGTTGTTGAGTTTATTGAATCAAAAGTCGGGTGAAGGTTCGGTTAGCTGTAATATGTCAGGTAGGTGGTCTAGTTTGTATGGTTTTGCTAGTACTGTTAAAAATAGATATTGTTTTGCAAGTTTAAGAGATTCTTTAAAATACGTAAGTTGGATATGTGATTCTGGTGCTAATCAGCATATGGTAATGATAGATGTTTAATAAATCAATTAGATATTTCTGAATATAATGTGAAAGTTAATCATCCAAATGGTACAAGTGCTTTGGTTACCAAAATAGGGGATATTAAATTGAATGATAGGATCACTCTTTATGATGTGTTTGTAGTACCAGATTACTGTGTAAATCTGATTTCGGTGTATAAACTTGCAAAAGATAGTAAAGTTTCCGTGTTGTTTGATGAAAATGCGTGTTATCTTCAGGATTTGTTAACAAAGAAAATCCTGGTGACTGGTAGTCAACGTAATGGTTTGTATTTTTGTGGTGAGTCATCTGTGAATACTTGTTTTAGCTGTAATAGTGTTGATTTAACTAGTTTGTGGCATGCCAGACTTGGACATCCATCTGAAATTGTTTTAAAGGTCTTAAAGGATGATTTAAAATTGAAGCAGTTTGATAAAGCCATTCCTTGTGAAACGTGTTATAAATCTAAACAACATAGAGATCCTTTTCCATTGAGTGACCACAAAACTAAACGATTAGGTGAAATTATTCATATGGATGTCTGGGGGCCTTATAGAGTGAAAAGCAGAGAAGGGTACAAGTATTTTTTAACTGTTGTTGATGATTATACTCGGTCTTCTTGGGTCTATATGCTAAGATATAAAGATGAAGTGTTTGAAAATATTAAAAGTTTTGTTCAGATGATTAAAACTCAGTTTGAAAAGTCTGTGAAAATAATTAGCACCGATAATGGGACCGAGTTTACTAATAACATGTTAAAGGATTTTTTTGCTAACAAGGGAATAATACATCAAACGACTTGTGTTTATACCCCTCAACAAAATGGCATTGTTGAGAGGAAACACAGGCATTTGTTGAATGTTGCAAGAGCTTTGTTATTTCAAAGTAGTGTCCCTTTAAAGTTCTGGGCTGATTGTATTCTAACTGCTGTATACTTGATCAACAGGACTACTTCTTCTGTGCTTAATGGTAAAACCCCTTATGAGCTTATGTTTGGTTTCAAACCCCCTTTAGATCAACTTAGAGTGTTTGGGTCACTTTGTTTTAGTACTATACTTAATAATTCAGATAAATTTTCAAGTCATGCTAATAAATGTGTTTTTATTGGTTATTCGGATGAAAAAAAGGGATATAAATAGTGGGATTTGGAACATAAAAGTGTGTTTTATTCCAGAGATGTTAGATTTTACGAAACTATATTTCCTTTTAAAGAAAATAAAAATTTAAACTCATTTGATGTTGGTTTACCTGAAAATATTAATACTTTGAATTTTTTGACTTACACGAACAAAGTGAATCTCTATACTCTGAGGAAATAGGTAGTCCCGATGATGAGAAGGGGGTTATTCAACCAACGGATTCTAGTGGTCATGAGTCTCAGCAATCTGGTGAGGTTTCTGAGGCTGCTATAGGAATGGCTGACCATCAGCAACCTAGTGAATCTGAACCCGAACTAGATAGGGCTGAGCATGAGTAATTAGGTGGTGAAGGTGATAACCTATGTTGTCAAAAGCGCACGAGGCAAGCGCCTAGGCGCTCAGGCGCAGCGAGGCGGAGCAATAGCGCCTGGTGGTTGCTCAGGCGAGATTCTGGGTTTTTTTTGTAAAAGCGCTGCTCAGGCGAGCGCCCAGAGCCAGGCGCAGGCAAGAAAATCGTGGGTTGAGGCGCATGAAGAAGATAAAGAGAAGTGCATACCTATTGAATTCCATCAATCACTGTTTTCTTCTTAGTTCCTCTTACTCTCATCTTCTCTCTTCTATTACTGCTCTATTTTTCAAGAGCGGCGTTCTTTTTCCCCCTTTTAGGGTTTTATTTTTTGAACGGCTTTTAGAGTTTTATTTGTTTCCTATTTTTATTTTTGTTATATTTGACTTCTTTGGGATTTCCTTTTTCCTTTGCTCTTTCCTTTTAATTGCTTTTCTGTAATTTATGATTATTAACTTCTAAATTTGACTTATTTAGATTTTATTTTCTTACTTTTTTAAAGCTTTTATTTTTCTGATATATATATATATATATATTAGATTTTTATTATAAATTATATTTGTATAACAATATAAATATGAGAATTGTTGATGCTTATTATTAAACTACCCCTAAACAAGTCTAAAACATGTCTAAAACCCCTAAAAATAGTATTTTTATACTATGCGCCTTGATAAAAAAAACCCTCGCTTTTTAAGCGCCTTGCTCCTAGGCTCCAGGCGAAGCCTATGCGCCTTGAGTGCGCCTTGCGCCTTTGACAACATAGGTGATAACCTGTCTGAGGGAATCCATATGCCTAATGTTCCTACTAGTATTAGAAGGTCCACTAGGTCTTCGGTTTTGCCTAAAAGTCTAAATGATTTTGTAATAGAGGGAAATGTTAAGTATGGTCTGGAAAGAGTGGTTAATTATTCAAATTTGTCATGTGAAAATTTGTGCTTTGTGTCTAGTCTAAATAAGTCACTAGAACCTAGATTTTATTTTGAAGCTTGTAATGACCAGAATTGGATTAATGCTATGAATGATGAAATAGAGGCTCTTAATCGAAATAAAACATGGGATCTTGTTGAATTACCTCATGGTAGAAAACCTATTGGGTGTAAATGGATTTACAAAATAAAATACAAGTCATCAGGAGAAATCAAAAGGTATAAAGCTAGACTCGTAGCAAAAGGTTATAGTCAAAGAGAGGGTATAGATTTTGACGAAACGTTTTCTCCGGTTGTCAAAATGATAACTGTTAGAAGTGTCTTAACTTTGGCAGTTTATAACGGTTGGAAAGTTTACCAACTTGATATAAACAATGCTTTTTTATATGGAGATTTGATTGAAGATGTTTATATGAGACTGCCAGAAGGATATTTTGATAAAAAGGACACTAGAGTTTGTAAACTCAATAAATCCTTGTATGGGCTTAAACAAGCTCCAAGGATGTGGAATGCTAAACTTGTTAGTGTTTTGTTTGAGCTAGGATTTGTTCAAAGCAAATGTGATCACTCAGTGTTTGTGAAATCTGTAGATTCTGTGTTTATTGTGTTACTTGTTTATGTAGATGATATTCTTATAACGGGTAATAATGAACTTGAAATAGAGAATGTAAAACAGTATGTACAAACCAAGTTTAAAATTAAAGATCTAGGTACCTTGAAATATTTTTTGGGTATTGAAGTTCTAAATGTTAGTGATGGATTGTGTCTGTCACAAAGGAAGTATTGTTTAGAGCTTCTTGCAGATTATGGTATGTCAGGTTGTAAACCGGTTAATAATCCTATTGAACAAAATCATGTGGTTACTGCATTATGCGATAAAGAATGTGATAATTTTGTGAATGTCACTGGGTACCAACGATTGATAGGGAGGTTAATATACCTGACTCATACCAGGCCTGATATAGCTTATTCTGTGCATGTATTAAGTCAGTACATGCATAAGCCAACGAAGGCTCATATGTTATTAGCAATGAGAGTGTTAAGATATCTCAAAGGTGCTCCAGGTAAAGGGTTGTTTTTGGGAAAACATACACATCTTAATTTGTCGGCTTATGCAGATTCAGATTGGGGTAAGTGTCTTGTTTCTAGAAAATCTGTTACTGGGTATTGTGTTTTTCTTGGTACATCTTTAATAGCTTGGAAAAGTAAAAAGCAGTCAACAGTTTCTCGGTCTACAGCTGAAGCTGAGTATCGAGCTATGTGTACTGCGACATGTGAGTTAATGTGGGTTGTAAATTTGCTTAGAGAGTTGCATGTAGAAGTTAAACTACCTGTTTCTGTGTATTGTGATAATTCTGCAGCTTTATCTATTGCAGCAAATCCTGTCTTCCATGACAGGACAAAACATTTTGAGATAGATTTGTTTTTCCTTCATGAAAAGATTCAAGCTGGAATTGTTAAAACTGTTGGTGTTAAAACTGAAACAAATTGCCGATATTTTTACAAAAGGGTTGTTAATTGGTCAACATCATGTTATTTGTAAATGGTTGAATATGTTGGATGTATTTAGTAATAAAAGCGAGGGGGGGTGTTGATAATATATGCATACATATCACTTTTATTACTTACATACATATTATTTTTATTATGTTGCTTATGTTATGTTTGTTATGTGTGATATGGACTCGGACTCGCTCACTGGACTGGACGCTCACTGGACTGGACTTTGACTGGCATATGGGCTGGAAGTTGAATGCTGGGCTGATGCTGCTGGGCCTTGAAAGATGCGAGTGGGCTTTGGAAGATGCGAGTTATAATGGCTGGTGTATATAGCAAGTCTTCTATCAAGTCTTATACACACATTATCGAAAACATCATCTCAGATATTTTTCTCTCTGTCAGTCGTCTCTCTCTTAGGGTTTTGATTCTGATCTTTTGTTAAGATCTTGTTTCTGTTTAGATCCACTGTAAGAGTTTACAGATCATCGTGTTGATGATCTGTTAGTAGGCTGTGAGTTGAGAGTTGATTTGTTTTCAAGATTCTTGATTCTTTCTGTTTGTTATTCATTGAAAATAGAGAGTTTATCTTGATACATGTTCAATTTGACACTGGTTTTCAACCCAAAATTTGCGATTTTGGGTTAGCGAGACTACAACCAGAGGATAAAACCCATGTTAGCACAAATCTAGTTAGCACACTGTAAGTTAGTGAAATCACCCCTTTGATATATATTTTGATCCAGATTCAAATACCCTACTTTTACCATGACAACATTTTAATGGCATAATTGATATAGAGGATACATGGCGCCAGAATATGCAACAATTGGACATTTATCAGAGAAGGTTGACACCTACAGCTTTGGTATCGTGATCCTTGAAATCATTAGTGGTCGAAGAAGTAATGATGAAAATTTTAGTGGACCTGACACATCTCACCTTCTTGAACATGTAATATACAACCTCGTTAATCTTTTCTTCTTCGATAAGTGAACAAAAATGATTATTCCATATGCAAATTAACTCTTGCGGAACTTATTGTCTGTGTTACATATACCATTTGTATGATAAATATAATTTTGTTGAATAGGCATGGCAATTGTATGAGAGAGGCATGTAAATAGAGTTGATTGATCAAGAATTAGGTATAGAAGAACACCATAAAGCCAATGTGACGAAGACCATTGAGATTGCTCTAATGTGCACTCAGTCGCCAGCTTCTTTGAGACCAACCATGTCAGAAGTTGTTGTGATGTTGTCAAGTGGGCTATCTATGGGACCAAGAAAACTAGTAAAGCCTAGTTTCATTGATTCTTGTAGAGTCATCCACTTTAGTGCAATTCAGTCGCAGTATAAGTAATACATATAAATGTATAAAAATTATATTGATCTCTTATATAGATTATGTATCCAATTTGATTTAGCAAATCTACATTCAGGGTCTATGGGGTCACCAATAAGCTGCACGTTCAAATTTGGGTCTATTGGGTCACTAATACGTTGCACATCCCTGTATTTTTCCCTTATTAAACAAGGGTGAGGATATTGATACATCCCTACTTTTTAAGTGCACATCCCCCCAGAGGTGGCGTATAGGGAAATAAGTGGAGTATAGAGTGTTAAAGCAATTAATGTGTCAGAAAAAAGGGTTTTGATAAGCCTCTTATTGCCCTATGAGAGGCGTATAAGGTTGTTGTAGTTGGAGCATTAAACCCTATACGCCTCTCATCGAGTAATGAGAGGCTTATCGGCACTACTTTTGATGAATTTAAGGTATAATTACTGACATGCAGGGGAGTTCAGTCTGAAAAAGCGTGAAAGTGACCCATATGACCCTTATCGACCTATACGACCCTTATCGACCAAAAATGTTTATTTACCCAAGCATGCGGGATTTATTTGATTCAAAATTTTTCAAACTCACAAAATACCGATGAAATGATGAAAATTCTTAAATAAAAACGTTGGTTGAGACCGTGAAGCATAAAGATGTCGTTTTGGGACATTGGTAATTTTTTTGGCGAAGATTCGAACCAGTCGTACGTCTCCGAAAGCGTTTGGTTATCCGGCATTGATCGAGGTGAGGAGGAGGTTGTGTCTGTGCCTCGTTGTGATGACGGGGGTGTGCAACCTGTGTTACATGACTTGAACCAGGTGTTTGTAGATGAGGGGGAACCATCTTACATTGCCCAATGTTATCCGCGACACGAATACGAGACTTACCATTCGTATACGGAAAACCAACACAAGTTAGAGTATGAGGAAGGTGCTAAGGAGTTTGAGGAAAATGATAATGAACTCGAAGAAGGTGCTAACGACTTTGAGAAAAATGATAACGAACTCGAGGAATGTGCTAAGGACTTTGAGGAAAATGATAACGAAATCGAGGAAGGTGTAATGCACTTTGAGGAGGGTGTTGACGACGACGAACCTGCTAACGAGGAAGGTGTTCACGATGACGAACATGCTAACGAGGAACGTGCTAACGAGGATGGTGCTAATGACGAGATAAAAAAACAAAAAAAAAGGTATGACATAACCGTCAATTACGTGTTATTCGTGTTATATAATGTTGATATAATTTTAGAGTGAAAAAAATGATTTTGTATACGTGTTATTTGTTATATATAATTTTTATTAGGTAGGAGAAATCTAGAAAATGTTTGACCCGTCCCGACCTTAACCCGAACCCGACCAGAAAATTGTGTCATACATATTAACCCGATTTCGTTATCATTTTGGTGAAATATTATATATGTTCTGGTGAAATATTTTGTTAAAAAATAGATTACTTAGGCTTGTAAATGAACCGAACGAACACGAACGAGGCATGTATACTGATTAAAAGTAGAAAATGTATGACACGAAATTTCATACAAACCCAAAAATGTGTCATACATATTAACCCGAACCCGATGTTCAACCCGAGTTTTTTTATTGTTTTTTCGACAAATTAATATATTAATTTCATTTATGTGAATTTCTAATGAACCTTTTTTTTAGGTATTTGGGTCACTTGAAGAATTGAAGAATTGGGTATACAAAAGAGAAGTTGCGAAAGGTTACGTCATTGTGACCCAACGAACGATAACAAAAGGCGAAGGTTCGTCAGCAAGGACAGTGAAGATATGGTTGCAATGCGATCGTGGCGGCGAACCCAAAAGTAAAGCAACAGTTCGGCGTTCCGGTAGCAAAAAGGTTGGCTGTCCTTTTAGTCTGATAGGGAAACTAGACTCACGTAGTAGTAATTGGAGCCTTGTGGAAAAGAAAAACATTCACAACCATGAGCCTGCTGAATTTCTCGAGGGCCACGCGTTTGCTAGAAGGCTGACCCCGGACGAAGAATCACTGGTGGAGAGACTTTATCTGCAAAACATGGAGCCTACAAATATACATTTAACCATAAGAAAACAAAACCCACATAGCGTGTGCATTCTACAAGACGTACAAAACACGATTAAAAAGATTAAACTCAAAATGTATGGCGATCGAACTCCAATGCAGATATTGGAGAGCATGTTGCAAGAAGAAAGGTACATTTATTTCACCAGGGTGAATCCCTCCATAAACGCGGTCGAGGAGGTTTTTTTCCTTCATCCGGACTCATACAACATGTGGCGTGCATTCCCACATGTGTTGATGAATGATGCTACCTACAAGACGAATGAGTATAAGCTTCCGTTTATTCAAGTTGTGGGTGTGACATCGACACACAAGCCTTTTTGTGTGGCTCATGCGTTTGTCTCTAAAGAAAAAAAGATAACTTCTTATGGGTCCTGGAGAAGCTCAAAGAATTGTTGGTAGATTGTATGGAGCCACGTGTAATTGTAGCATATAGGGATTAAGCTTTGATGAATGCTTGCGATAAAGTATTCCCAAAAGCTTCCAAATTGCTATGTAGGTGGCACATCTCACAGAATATTCTAAAACACTGTCGGGCAAAATTTACGGATGAAGACTGGAAAATATTCAAGCTTTCTTGGTCTCGACTGTGTAGTTCTCCCACTCCAACGCTATACAATTATAACTTTGAGCGGCTTTTCACGCGACTGACTAACGACAAACGATCAGGTACATATTATATTAGTTTACATACATTCATCCATACCTATATACATAAAAACATTACAAATCGTTGTATTCAATTTTTTTTTCTAGATGTTCTGGATTATTTGTATGATGTGTGGCTGAAAGATTATAAAGAAAAGTCCGTTTCAGCTTGGACTAACACAGTCCCCAATTTTGGTCAACATACAACCAACAGAGTTTCAGAGATACATTAAGTTTAAGAGATAGATTAAAGGGCCAAACAACTCATTCCATAGACTTGTGTGGCTTGTTGGCAAAGTTGTAGAGTCACAAAAGATACAAATAAAACTTAGTTTTCAGGAGAGCAGGTCCGTGCAAATGGGGGACTACAGATTTTCGTTTTTGACAACCTACGCGGTAATGTTTCCCAAAAAGCCTTAGAGTTGTTGGTTGTTGAGAGGAAAAAGCTACATGCGTTGAGGGTAGGAGGGGGGACTTGTGGCCACCAGCTTTCTACGGGTTGTGGGTTGCCATGTGCTTGTTAGATGGAGTGGTGGGAAAGTAGAGGTAAGATAACAACTATAACATATGGTTCGATCCATAGAATATAATCATCATTATACTTAATGTTTTAACAATGATTATTGAAAAACATGTTGGAAAATTCCACTTGCCGCGATAGACAAATTCTGGACAAAACTTGATTTTTCGACAGGAAAACTTAATCAAGACGATTGTAATATTCAGGTGGAAATGGATAGACAGACTCACACAGCAACTACAGGCGCAACCACCTCTAGTGGTAAAAAGTATGTTGTCGAAGATGAAAGCGGTGTTGAATCCAAGTATGACTGACCATCAACCGCCTGAGGTACAACAAGATACCCGGAGCCGCCCAACTACGAAAGCAAAACAACAAAAGAATGAAGACCTTGCGAGATGTAAATTTCGCAACTCCCGTCCACTAGCAACCCGGGAACGGGCGGCCGCGGCCAGTTTCGGTGGTATCAGTGTTTATCAGTTTTGGCAGCGGAAATACATCAGGACCGTAGTTAGGAAATATTTTATCAGAGTAAAATACCACGCTTTTATAATATTAAACACATGGGAAATTCCCAAGTTTCAAGTACACACATTTTCACAGGGATAAACCCTAATTTATTTAAATAAAAATCTCTTTATTTTAGGTAACTTTATAGCCACTTTTCCAAGCCTTCAGTGCTGTCCAGCTGGCTTCTATTTGGCTTTCACATTTTGTTACCTGAAACGCGTTTAAAAACATTTTGTCAGTGGGAAATACTGGTGAGTGAATCCCAGTTTAATCAAGACAAGTAAAACCGTTGTACAGTATTGAGGGCAGTCGCACAATTACATTTGTTTCCATCTACTTTAATTACCACACACGGTACTGTCAACCCGACTTGTGGTCATGTTACTACTCACAATGTAGTAACAAATTTTGTATACAAAACCCCAACATACCGACGATAATTGTAGAATACAAATACTCAATCACTGTTTAATATAATATTAATTATTTGAGATTTTGTAAAAAACAATTTGTAAAAAGGAGATTACTCACAAAAAAAGGATTTACAAAAAGAAGGATTACTCACAAAAAAAGGATTTACAAAAAGAATGATTACTCATATTGCTGTCTTAGGGTTTTCCTTTAGGGTTTCCTGGTGATTATCTATTAATTACACAAATGCACACGCGTTAGTATAATAACCCAATATTTACATTAGTAATACCCTCCTCGAGACGGCATTCCAACGGCTACATCGGGCAGAACCACGACAGTCGTTACGGAACCCTAGATCAATCGGGCAACGTATCTAATACGTAACCGGGGTTATGATACTTACAAAGAGGCAGAACTTCATTATTTAGGGGGGTATTATGCCCGAGTATAGCTTATACTATATAGTAATTAGAGAGAGAATTTGTGTGTGAACGATTTCGAATGAACGGCCGAAGCCATCTATTAATAGTGCTGATTTCGCAGTTTCTCGCGGCCTGCGAAGACTTATGGGTGGTCTTACGCGGCCCGCAACCTAGGGGGTAGGGCCTAGCTGTGCTGATTCGTCGAGTATAGGCTTAACACGCGTTTGACACGTGGCGGCATCGAGTGAGGCCTGGTGTCCAGGTGCTCGCGGCCCGCGTAGAACCTAGAGCAGTCTGTCGTGGCCCGCGACAGACTTGTTTTTCTTGTTTTTATTTTATTTTTAATTATATATGGTATTTTGGGATCGGTTTTCGTATACGGGGCGTATTTTAAGACGTATAGGGGCACTTTAAATATTTTAAAGGTGTCGGAAAATATTTTGGAGGGTTGTTATATCCTCCCCACCTTGTTTTAGAACTCGTCCTCGAGGTCTACTGGAACAGGTGCGTGTATTTCCTTTGCATCTCTGATTCAAGCTACCAAGTGTATTCGGGTCCTCTCTTGGAATCCCATTTTACTTTGACTAAAACTAATCTTTTGTGTTTGTGAATCTTGACTTTCCTGTCTTCAATCTGTAGAGGCTTTTCCACAAACTTTAGCTTTTCATTTACCTCTATGTCCTTAAGAGGCACTACTAGTGATTCATCAGTTAAGCATTTCTAGAGATTAGATACATGAAATACATCATGTACTCCTGCCATTTCCTCTGGCAATTGTAGCTGATAGGCTACAGGTCCTATTCTTCTAATAATCTCAAAAGCTCCAACATACCTGGGGCTTAGCTTTCCCCATTTGATGAATCTTACCACTCCTTTCCAAGGACAGACCTTCAATAACACTTTGTCACCTACTTGAAATTCCAACGACTTTCGTCTGTTATCAGCATAACTCTTTTGTCGATCACGTGCTGCTTTCAGTCGTTCCTTGACTTGGATGATCTTGTCGGTTGTTTCTTGTACTATCTCAGGTCCAGATAGTTGCTTTTCTCTTATTTCTTCCCAACAGACTGGGGTTCGGTACTTTCGTCCATAAAGTGCTTCGAATGGTGCAGCATTGATACTTGTGTGATCGCTGTTATTATAGGAAAATTCAATTAATGGTAAGTGATTGTCCCAAATACCTCCGAAATCAATTACACAAGCTCTAAGCATGTCTTCCATCGTCTGAATTGTTCTTTCGCTTTGTCCGTCCGTTTGAGGATGATAAGCTGTGCTTAGATTTAGCTTGGTTCCCATGGCTTTTTGGAAACTTGTCCAAAAATGAGAGGTAAAACGGCTATCTCTATCAGAAACAATTGATAAAGGAATTCCATGTAATAAAACTATTTCATTTACATACAACTTAGCTAACTGTTCCATACTGAAAGTTTCCTTCATTGGTAAGAAATGAGCTGACTTAGTTAGCATGTCTACAATCACCCAGATTGTATCATTACCTTTTCTTGTTTTAGGTAATTTGGTAATAAAATCCATTGTTATCAATTCCCATTTCCAAACTGACATCTCTAACTGCTGCATTAAACCTGAGGGTTTCTGATGTTCAACTTTAACTTGTGAACAGGTTAGACACTTAGAAACATAAGCTGCTATATCCTTTTTCATTCCTATCCACCAAAAATTCTTTCTTAAGTCCTGATACATCTTATCGCTTCCAGGATGCATCGTATATTTAGATTTATAGGCTTCTTCTAATCTACGGTGGCGTAGGTTTTCTAATTTAGGTATCCACATCCTTTTCTTATGGAATCTCCAAATTCCATCAGTTCCTTGATCTAATTCCTTAATCATTCCTTACAACTTCTTAGTATCATCCTTGATTACTGATTCCTGTGCCTTTCTAATCTGTTCATTTAAATCTACTAGTAGATTTAATTTAAGAGAACGTACTCTTTTTGGCTTTTTATGATATTTTCGACTTAAAGCATCAGCTACTACATTTGCCTTTCCTGCATGATACTGGATATTACAATCGTAATCACTAAGTATCTCCATCCAGCGTCTTTGCCTCATATTCAATTCCTTTTGCCCGAAAACATACCTTAGACTCTTATGATCCGTAAGAATGGTAAACTTACTACCGTAAAGGTAATGTCTCCAAATCTTCAGGGAAAAAATTATGGCTCCTAATTCCAGATCATGGGTTGAATAATTCTCTTCATGATTCTTAAGTTGTCTAGAGGCGTATGCTATAACCTTTTGGCGTTGCATCAACACACATCCATAACCTAATTTAGAAGCGTCATAGTAGAATACAAAGTCTTCAGTTCCTTCTGGTAATGCAAGTATGGGTGCATTGGTCAATCTTTGCTTAAGAATTCAAAAGGCTTCTTCTTGTTTTGGTCCCCATTTAAACTTAACAAATTTACAAGTTAACTTAGTTAAAGGAATGACTATTCTAGAAAAATCTCGAATAAATTTTCTATAATAACCGGCCAATCCTAAGAAACTTCTAACCTCGGTTGGTGACTCAGGGGTTTTCCATTTAGTAATTGCCTCGATCTTGTTGGGATCCACATGCATTCCTTCGTGATTGACTAGAAGTCCAAGAAACTGTACTTGTTTTAACCAAAACTGGCATTTCAAAAACTTTGCATAAAGCTTTTCTTTTCTCAATAAACTTAGAAGTGCGTGCTGATGTGCTGCATGTTCTTCCTTGCTCTTAGAGTAAATGAGAATATCATCTATAAAGACAATTATGAATTTATCCAAATATGGCTTACATATTCGGTTCTTCATGTCCATAAATGCGACTGGGGCATTGGTTAAACCAAATGGCATGACAGTAAATTCATAATGGCAATACCTTGTTCTAAATGCGGTCTTAGGAATATCTTCTTCCTGTACCTTTAATTGATGATATCCTGAGCGTAAATCGATTTTAGAGAAAAATCGAGCTCCTTGCAACTGATCGAATAAATCATCGATTCTTGGTAATGGATACCTATTTTTAATCATGACTTTGTTCAATTCATGGTAGTTGTTATGGGTCATTATCTGCTCATATATCCCGATTAATATTCTGACTCTGTTTGTTTTATTGTGATCAGGATACCGGATCAGGATATTGGTAACCTCTTGGCACGATATCCTGGTAATAACTAATTAACCCACGTGCAGATTAGAAGGTGCAAGTCTCCAACGTTCAAGTGGACTTCTTCTCCTCAAGACTCAGGCAAATCAGTTGGGTTATAGATGTGGAAGCCGGAAGACGTGGACTACAACGTTCACCTGAGGAATATTCGTTGAATCCCGCGAAAGTAGGCTAGTTTGTTAGTTTATTTTACTATAAATGGATTGATCGGATCAGATAGAAACACACACAATCTTTCGCACACTCTTTCTCTCTTGTTGCAAACAATCACTACACACTAACACTTGTACTTGAATTACATTGTAACACCTAGTTGATCCGCATCATATCCTGCACTGTATCCTGGTATTTGAAGTAATAGAAGAACAAGGCAGCTGCGATTGTCAGCTCCTGAGGTTTTGTGCCAGCGATCTAGATTGATCAAGGGCTTTCCTCGTACATCCTTTGTCACCCTTTACATTTTCGCTCGTTGTTTGATCATAAATACAGCTCTATATCCTGAGCCGTATCCTGAAACTGTTTTTGCAAACAACTCAATCAACATATTTTTAACACATTTTTTCAGCACACTACCTCACTTAACTAATTTGATCACTTAATTGGTTCGGTAATTTTTGACCAAAATAATTTGGCGCCCACCGTGGGGCAAGTGGTGCTATTTCTACTAAAAGCTTTTGCAAAATCATTACTTGGTTTTCTATTTTCGAAACCTTTTGCTACACTATTTTCAATGGCCTCGAGATCAAACATGAGCTCTTCCACCGTGTCTGCCACAACCTCTGCAACAATTGGTTCGGTGCTTCTACCACCTCCTCCAAGATCGCAAGCCTCTTCTCAAGGAACTAAAATTCATGTGGCTCGGGATGTTATCCCCGCTGGCAATATTCAAGGATCCGGTCCTATTATGGCCTCTAATGAAGAAATTCTAAATATGTTTGGCAGTGTACAGGAACTGATGAGGCAGCAGTAGGAGACCAACCAGATGCTGATGAGAGAGATACAACTATTGAAATCCGGCTCAAGCAGACCTGCTTGGGATACTGTCACTCCCTTGCAACCCAGAGCTTTGAACTTCAGTTCTGCAGTATATACTGAAGATAACAGGGGGAATATTGTGCCTAGCCATTCCCAGAATCATACTCCTGAAATACCCTCTTCGGTCAGGGTGTCAACTGTGAGAAGCTCAGGATATGCTTTAGGATATGGCCAAAATCCTCCGACTGGTAACGTGTCTAATAATAATAATACTTTTACTACTAATGGTGTTCGATCTTTGCAGGATGCAGGTATGACATCAGCATTTTCTAGGGAGCTTCAGAAATTGAAGGACGTGATATCCAGTGTACCTGGGGTGGTCCAGCCAATTCCAGAAGTATCCCAAGACAGCTACAGGATATCCCGGTTCGCGTATCCCATTTGTGATGCTGAAATCCCAAAAAGATTTCAGACCCCTAACATGAAGCTCTATGACGGAACTACGGATCCTGAAGAGCATATTGCCCAATATAGGGAAAGGATGGAGATCAACCCTATCCCTCTGGATCTCAAGGAAGCATGCTTATGCAAGGGTTTTGGTTCTACTTTAATAGGATCAGCCTTGAAATGGCTCTTAAACGTTCCTCCCCACTCAATTACTTCATTTGCTCATTTGGTTAATTTATTTAATAGTCAATTTTCTTGCAGCCGAAGTTTTGAGAAACTAACTAGTGATCTTTACAGGAAAACTCAAGGACCTCAGGAATCCTTGAGGCATTATGTGAACAAATTTAGCCTGGAATACTTAGATATCCCTCATCTTGACGTTGCAACAGCTATGCAAGCTTTCAATATGGGGTTGCAAAAGGATTCTCAATTTTACCTGGATGTTGTAATGAATCCCTGTAGGAATCTGGATGAAGCTCGTAACAGGGCTCTGAGATATATTCGGTTGGAGGATGATAAAAAGATGCAAGAGAGGATGAATTCGTCTACAACCTATGAGTCGACCAACAGGAAATCATAATACTCGCTCTAAGCCATATGGCAGAAATGACAGCAAAAAAGTGAATGTTGTTGAAGACGCGGATCCTGAGGAGTATCCTGAGTTGTCTGAATATTTTTTTTTCTGTTAATATACCTGAGCTGATGTATGCTATGCAGTGTTTGGGAGACAAAGCAAGATGGCCCCAGAAGAATCAACAAAAAGCTAATTGGAAGGATAAGTCCAGGTGGTGTGCCTTCCACAAAGATTTCAGACATGTTACTGAGGATTGCATTGTTCTAAGGAAAGAAATAAGCTATCTCTTGAGTAAGGGATATTTGAAGGATCTCTTGGGAAGAAAGAAGAATAAGGGACAGGATACTGAGAAGGATCCTGAACGAGCAGCATCACCTCATGCGGATGCAAAAATAATTAACTTTATTTCAGGAGAATCCGACATTTGCGGGACTTCATATTCTGTGGCCAAAAGACATGCAAAGGAAGCCAAGGCAGAAATAGGAGATAAGCTAACCAGGATGACAACCCTTACAACTGATAAAGAGATCACTTTCGATATTGATGACAGGGATACGGTCCAGGATCCTCACCATGATGCTCTAGTAATAACATTATATGTGGCTAACCATTTTGTACGCAGGATACTGGTAGATAATGGCAGCTCCGTCAACATAATTCAGCTGGAGACATTGAAGAGGATGAATGTATCCTCGATGGATATTACTTCGAAATCCACTGTGCTTGTCGGTTTCAGTGGAGAGGCTAGAAACACTGTGGGAGAGATAAAATTGCCTGTATATGTTGAAAGGGTCAACTCAATGCAGCGCTTTTGTGTCATGGACTCCCTATCCTGCTATAATATTATATTAGGTAGGCCTTGGGTCCATGATATGAAAGTTGTGCCATCAACCTATCATCAATGCATCAAGATACCTACCCCTTGGGGAGTAGTAAAGGTGGAAAGTGATCAACAGGAAGCAAAAGAGTGTTATTCTTCTTCAATGAAGTCCTCGACAAAGCCTAGTGCAGCATAGCAATTAAAGATGTGGGCCCAGGATATTGTGGAGGCTTCTGAGCAGGATGTAAAGAAAATTATCCTGGATCAGGATAATCCAGATATCTCAGTGCTCGTGGGAACCAATATCCCTTAGAATATTGAAAATCAATTGACTAACTTTTTGAAATGCAGGATGTCAACATTCGCGTGGAAACACGAGGATATGACAGGAATTTACAAGGATATTATAACTCACAAGCTCGAAATTGATAGGTCTTTCAAGCCTGTCCAGCAGAAACGAAGAAAATTTGCTCCAGAACAGAACACTATCATTCAGGAGGAAGTTAAAAGATTATTAAAGAGCAAGATGATTAGGGAAGTGAAGTTTCCTAAATGGCTGGCAAATGTAGTTGTGGTGCAAAAGAAAAACGGGAAATGGAGAGTCTGTGTAGATTACACAGACTTGAACAAAGCTTGTCCCAAAGACCCGTTTCCTCTACCTCATATCGATTCAATGGTGGATGCTACTGCTGGCCACGAGATGCTAACTTTCATGGATGCCTCCTCAAGATTCCAACAGATCCAGATGGAACCCTCGGATCAGGAGGATACTGCCTTCATGACACCAACAGGTATTTATTGTTATACTGCTATGCCTTTTGGTTTGAAAAATGCAGGTGCAACATACCAGAGATTGGTAAACATGATGTTTAAAGACAAACTGGGGGACACCATGGAGGTGTACATCGATGATATGGTAGTAAAATCCAAGAAGGCTGGGGATCACCTCCAGGATATTAAGGGAGCATTTGATATCTAGGACCAATACAACATGAAGCTAAATCCTGCCAAATGCCATTTTGGAGTAGGAGCAGGAAAGTTTCTGGGATACATGGTAACCAAAAGGGGGATAGAAGCGAGCCCGGAGCAAATAAAAGCTATCTTGGAGATTAAGCCACCTTCAAATATGAAAGATGCTCAAAGGTTAACAGGGCAAGTAGCGGCATTAAACAGATTTATCTCAAGATCCTCGGAGAAGTGCAAGGAGTTTTATGATATCTTGAAGAAGAATAAAAAAATTCGAATGGGGAGAGAAGCATGAAGCAGCCTTGTAGGATTTGAAGCAGTATCTTTCAACCGCACCTCTATTGATGAAGCCTGAGGATGGTGAACCATTATCCCTGTATCTTGCAGTGTCAGGGAATGCAGTAAGTGCTGTCCTTGTAAAGGATCGTGAAGGTCAGCAGTATCATGTTTATTATGTTAGTAAAAGTTTATTAGATGCTGAAACTAGATATTCTCATTTAGAGAAATTGATATTAGCCCTAGTTATGGCATCAACGAAACTTAGACATTATTTTGAAACACATAGGATTCATGTTAAAACTATCCTGTTAAAAATGTGCTTAGGAAACCCGAGATGTCAGGTAGGATGGCTAAGTAGTCAGTGAAATTAAGTGCATATGATCTAGTGTATGAACCGAGAAATGCCATAAAGTCTCAGGCTTTAGCTGACTTTGTGGCTGATTTCAGTAGTGATATTCAAAATGAAGTAGACCTAGAAGTGAAACAACTAGGAGAAAACATAGAATCCTGGACACTATGTACTGATGGTGCATCTAATGTAAGAGGTGTAGGTTTAGGTATACTACTAAAATCGCCACAGGGGGACATATTACCCCAGGCTATTAAATGTGAATTTCCTGCTACTAATATTGAAGCAGAATATGAAGCTTTAATTGCAGGATTAGAATTGGCTAAGAGTATGAATATCAAGAATTTACAAGTATTTGTTGATTCTTTGTTAATTACTAATCATTTTAATGGGACCTATGCAGTCAAAGGTGAGAAGTTAATCGAATATCTTGAAATCCTCAAAAAATTAGCAGGATATTTCGATGTTTTTACACTTGAACAGGTACCCAGAGAAGATAATGCTGAAGCTGATGCGTTGGAAAATCTAGGATCATCAGTCAGGATACCAGAAGGAACCCGAATACCAATATTACATGTCCTGTATCCTGCGACAGATTCTCAGGATAAGGAGGTAGTAAGTGTTCAGGATCCTAATGATGAATATCTTAAGGAGGATCCTAAGTCCTGGATTGCTCCGATCATGAGGTATCTCAAGGAAGGGCACATTCCAAAGGATGAAAATCCTAAGGCCTTTAGAATGAAGGTATCACGGTTCACTCTTATAAATAATGTTTTGTTTAAGAAATCTCCTGCAGGACCATATCTGAGGTGCTTGGAGGATCCTGAAACCAATGAAGTGCTTCAGGATATACACGAAGGGGATTGTGGTAACCATACTGGGGGCAGGTCGTTATTCTCGAAAGTATTAAGAACATGATATTATTGGCCAACGATGAGAAAAGATGCTGCAGAATATGCTCGAAGGTGTGATGCATGTCAAAGACATAGTAATATATTACATCAGCCTGCTGAACCACTGTATCCTATTGTTTCCCCTTGGCCATTCATGAAGTGGGGAATGGATATAGTAGGAAAAATGCCAAAGGCTCCAGGAGGGAAAGTCTTCATGCTGGAAATGACTGATTATTTCTCTAAATGGGTTGAAGCTGAAGCATTTGTCCAAGTTAGAGACTAAGAAGTAGTATCCTTCATAAAAAGGAATATCCTGACCAAGTTTGGAGTACCAGCTGAGATAATCTGTGACAATGGTTCTCAGTTTATAAGTAAGAGGACTACTGACTTTTGCAAAAGTTGGGGAATTAAAATGATCACATCCACACCGGTACATCCTCAAGTAAATGGACAAGAAGAATCCTCAAACAAGATAATTCTCAACAATTTGAAGAAAAGGCTTGGAGCTAAGAAGGGAAGATGGGCAGAAGAATTACCCTTTGTCCTATGGCTGATAGAACGACAGTGAAAAGTGAGACTGGTCAAACCCCATTTTCCTTAGTATTTGGAGCAGAAGCCGTGATCCCGACATAAATGGTGATACCTACAGCGAGATCCAACCTCAGGGATCCTGAGCAGAATCCTGAAGCCCTTTGCCAGGAATTAGATACTATTGATGAAACAAGAGATGCGGCAAAGCTAAGTATGGCAGCATATCAACAGAGGATATCCAGAGCATATAACAAGAATACAAGAACTAGGAGGTTTCAAGTTGGAGATTGGGTGTTAAGAAAAGCTTTTCAGAATACTACGAATCTTGCTGATGGAAAGTTGGCTCCAAAGTGGGAAGGACCCTATGAGATTGAATCAGAATCAGGGAAAGGAGCATACCGACTCAAGAATATGGAGGGGGATATGCTACCAAGATCCTGGAATGCTATACATCTAAAGCTCTATTTAAAGTGAGTTTGGAATTTAGTTTCTAACTCAGGATGGTATGAATTCTATCTTCTTTGATATATTTGATATTGTTTATTCTTTTGAACCCAATACTGACTTAAGCATCGGAGGGGTGTTAGCCAGGCTAAAACCCACCTTAGCTTATGGTTGTTTTGCAGTATATGCTTCGGGATATAGCTCCAGGATACACACTCAGGATACTTCGAAAGACTAGAGGATTGGCCCCCTCTCTCACGTTTAATGGATCCTGATCCCTTCACTGGTTTAAAGGTATTCTCCTTTCTCTCGAATTGGGTTTAAACACCCCGCTTGGAGCGCAAGTTATCCAGGGATAGTTCAAGATAGCGGGACCAGTCCATGTAAAAGTGGCTGACAATTTCGTTATTGTTGGCTATATCCTGGATCCTAAAGGTATATGAGGATTGATCACCCTCTCTCACGGAAGGGTATTTTCATACTCTCTAAGGTTTAAAGGTTACCACCTTTCTAAGTCTTGGAGTTTTTACACTACCGCCTGTAGCGCATGAAAATTTGGGATTTTCCCTAGGATACTTACGGGTTTATTCCCAGGATACTAAGGATTTATCTCCAGTATATTTTAGGGTTTACCCCCTGTAACACAAGAACTGTTTAGACGGTTGGAACCAATGTTCAAAAAATTACTAAGTGTTCAAAGACTTTATGCACAAGGGGCATTCCTTCTGAGGCGATTGTGTAAAGCTCAAAGGATCAAGTTTGGACCTAGTATACTAAGTATCTCGGACTGGGGACATCTTAGTGGAAAAAATTGCAAAGGGATTGAAGCTCGATAATAGGGTTACACTCTCTTCCTGGTATGGTCTTTCCTTTGTAAACCTTATATAAGTCATTTGAACTTTTGAAACTATGTTTAAAAAAGTCTTAAATATCCTGATTAGGATATATTCTTAGGATATATTTTTGGAATATGTTATAGGATATTAGGTTGGAATATTTGGGATATAATGCTTGGGCTGAAAACTAAAATTGTGTTCTAGTCAAACAAGTATTATCAAAACAAACTTAGTAAAATAAGAATGAACTGTCCTTTTTTCTTTTTTGAGACTTTAATCGAATTGTTTGGGTTATAAAAAGCCTATTTGACGCACGTCTTTATAGGATATTTGCGAGTATACTGATCAAGATATTTTCAAAAAATAGTGGCACTAATTTTGGGAAGCTGAAATTTAAACTAAACAATGCATAACAAAAAATTAGAAGGCAACAACAAGTAAGTCAAAAGGTTGTGTTATCCGAAATAAACGATACTAGTTGATGACTAAAGGCTTCATCCTGTAACCCAGGACCCGTCCACCTTTGGCTTTCAAATTGTTTTAATGCAGGAAAAGAAAATTGTTTAAAGGACAAGAAATAAAATTGTTCAAACAAACACAACCATCAAATTTAAGAGAAATGGGCTCAGCCATGAACATCCATCACTGCCCGCTTCGCAGCTCTTAGGGAGCGGCACCTTCTTCATTCATCATGTCTTCATCAGCATCCACTTCAGGATTAGCTTGGACATCCTTCTCAGCTTCGCCGCCAACGCCAATTGGTTTTTCAACCGCTTTTAAAGACCCTTCAGCTGCAGATTTAATAGGATTGCCGCCGAGACTACTTAACTTTGTCTCCCAGGCATCCACATCCCAAGAAGGGCATTCGAAGCCCAGGGCCTTGGCTTCATGGGCCATTTTTAGCCTGGCCTGAAGAAGGGAAGTAACGACAAAACTTTTATGGCCTTCCCGGTAGGTAACTGTTTTGGTCAAAAATTACCGAAGCAATTAAGTGATCAAATTAGTTAAGTGAGGTAGTGTGCTAGAAATATGTGTTGAAAATATGCTGATTAAGTTGTTTGTAAAAATAGTTTTCAGGATACGGCTATGGATATAGAGCTGTATCTATGATCAAACAATGAGCAAAAAATGTAAGGGGTGACACGAGATATACGAGGAAAGCGCTTGATCAATCTAGATCGCCGGCACAAAACCTTGGGAGCTGACAATCGCAGCTGCCTTGTTCTTCTATTACTTCGAATATCAGGATAGAGTGCAGGATGTGATGCGGATCAACTAGGTGTTACAATGTAATTTGAGTACAAGTGTTTGCGTGTAGTGATCGCTAGTAGCTAGAGAAAAAGAGTGTAAGTGAAAATTGCGTGCCTTAACCTGATCCAATCCATCTATTTATAGTAAAAGAAATTTAACAAACTACCCTATTAAACCGGGATTCGGCGGATATTCCCCATACGAACGTTGTAGACCTGGTCTTTCGGGTTCAACGTCTCTCATATAACTGGTTTGCCCGAGTCTTAAGGAGAAGAGGTCCACT
Organism: Helianthus tuberosus; assembly: GCA_030545235.1. Classification (NCBI taxonomy): domain Eukaryota; kingdom Viridiplantae; phylum Streptophyta; class Magnoliopsida; order Asterales; family Asteraceae; genus Helianthus; species Helianthus tuberosus. Next base: position 86,529,631 of record CM060372.1, on the reverse strand, counting down.
TGACCGTTGGTGACCCACAGCTTCTAACCTGCACGTGGTTAATTTAGTTAATACCAGGATATCGCACCAGGATATTACCAATATCCTGATCCGGTATCCTGATCACAAGTAAACAATCAAAAGCAGAATATTAGTCAGGATATATATATGCTCAGAAAATGACCCATAACAATTGTCCCCAAATATATCTGTTGGTATACCAATCCAACGGATATATTTCAAAAACCCCGTCTCGCGAATCAAGGCAATTAAATCGAAATGACGGTCAAGATTGCACTATACAACTTCCAACGTGCTTTTCACTCGATGGACATCTACAACGCTCCTATATCTTCTCTCTTTTTGTTTGAGAAGCAGATATCACCAACAGAATCTCCAGGTAATCACTTATCCCTTCCAGGTTTTCTGTTAACTTTATTCTTCCTCCGATGGCTACTGTAGTCCATTCTCAGACCGGTGAATCATCGGAATCCTTCGTTTAGCAAAACCTTCTCAAAAATCCCGAGAAGGAGATCTGTGCTTTTGATAACGCAGACATTGCGGCGTTGAGAGCCTCCGGTGTTTCCCCGTTGGCACGATTTTTAGACCATTTGATCGAACAATTCGATCAGATGTTTCTTCTACCGATTGGGTCTGTTTTCCGGCTTACCCTTTCTCGCTAGGTCTTCGGTATCCATTTCCCGAATTCATGATGCAATTCTTCCGGACTACCGGTATTTCCTTTGCCCAAACCATGTGTAGGATCGATTTTTGACCCGAATGAGTCGTTCGGAAGAGCTTAAACCCGTTTCAGAGGCGGAAACAAAGAAACGGAAGTGAAAACAGCTTGATTCACACTTTAAACCTCTTGTATATTGAATTAACAAAGTTTACAATCAAAAGGAATACCGGCAGCACCTCGGTATCACTCTAAAAAATCTGTTACAAATGAAATGACAACTATCCTATTTATAGTACTCATGCTTTCGCTTGAATATGATAGACCTAGTTCAAGCGAAGCCTTATATTTACAAGTTCAAGCGAAAGCCTTCAATAATTTGTCTTCAAGCGAAAGACATCAACAACATTCTGATTTCAAGCGAAACATGCAAATATGTTTTGTCTTCTTGTGTAGTGATGCAATGATGATGTCACTTGTGTGATGTCATCATTCTTAATGATGACATCATGCTTGTTTAGATCCACAACGAACCCGAGACTCGATATAAGACGAAGACGACAGATGTGTGCACCAACAGACTCCCCCTCAGATGTTGACGAGTCTTAAGTGTCGAGTCTTTGCATCTTTATCAGTCATTGAACTTCCAAAATCTTGTACTAGCTCTTGTCTCATTCTAAATCCTTCTCTCTCTAGAAAACTCCCCACGAACAATCTCTACTCAGATGTCTTCAGACTCCCCCTTTCGATATGCTGGGATCGCAGTATGGCTTGTTGAAATCACATAGACCTCAGGTATCGGAACCTAGCACTCTGTCTTCAGGTTCAAGATCGAAACCTGGCTACACCTGCACATTCTTAACCCAGAAGTAAATTTCACAAATTTAACAGTTCAATGTAAGCACTAACACTGACTCTCCCTCAAAAAATAACTCAAAAATCTTGATGAACCTCTTTTTTAAAAATTTGTTCAAAACACATTTGAATTTCAAACACATACTTCTTTTCACAAAAAATGTCATCATGTTTAGCACTTGAGATTTTGAAAATCAGCTCTCCAATATCAGTTATCGAAAATCTTTTTGAGTTTTTTTCAAAATTTATGCTAAAACACACCGAAAATCTTTTTGAATTTTCTAATGAAATGAAATGCAATGCAGTAAAGAAATATTTACAAACAATTTTTTTGTGAGTTTGTGCAAGAGGATCATATCAGTTTATGATAAGTCACGAGTACCGTTGAGCTTAGTTACACATTAAGATTAAACAATTCACTTAGATTGCCGATATACTGATCCACTTAAATTCTCACACAAATTTCAACTGATTCAGGATATGAGTTAGATGTTTTAAGGACTTAAACTCATTCATGTGTCCACCTCTTGAATATACTCCCGTATCCAGATCCCAATATTCAGTCTTACAGGTGAGTATACCACAGATGATATCTGTAAAGGGGTTAAATTACGAGGTCCGTGAGAGCTCAGGTCGATACTCCCGTATACACAGAGAGATGACGGCTTCGACTTTTGGTGGGTCCCCTTTAGAGGATCTTTTGAATTACAACAGCAATGACTATCAATTTTATTGTTTCATCAATTTGCTGAGGGCGGCGCTTATATTTCAAAGCATATGCAGAAAGTATTATGCGGGGACTAGGTCAGAAATTTCTTTCAGCAGAAGTCCCGGGATAATACCCCAGATATCACTGAGCATAAAGACCTAGTATCTCAGAAAGAGGGACCTTTCAAACGAGATTTCAGGGGTTACCTATATATCCAAGTAGTGTTCCCCACGAAATAAGCAAGTTTGAATTTATGTTTATATCCTGAAAAAGTTTACTAAATGTATCAAAACCTATCGGCATATCATCAGTGAGACTGTTTAACGCTATTTAAACATTACATTTCTTTAGCATACTGTGACTGTCTACTGATGTACTATCATTTCCTCTTCTTAGACACCAATACTCATTTTTGTATTTTATCATGTTTTTAAATTTTTCAAATTTTCTAATGTTTTTGGATTTTCTGTGAAATTTTTACTCCCCCTAAAATGCAAACACATTTTAGGAAATTTGAAAACAAACTATACAATAAACGTTGACAACTGATATCGAACCACTTCAAATCGCCATCCACTTGGCATAAACAATCAGAACTCCCCCTTTCACAAAACTATTTTCTCATTATTATTTCAAAACACTTAAGTTTGTTTTAACCAAAATGATTTTTTCGGAAAATATGTTTTGTTGATTTTACCACTTGTAGATTAGGGGTATGGTTCATCATATTGTTCATTCAATCTCTTGTATCATGATTACATCAAGTTCAAACTAATGACCTTGAGTAATCACTTGTAGGAAAAACAAGTACAACTTAATGTCCTTGATTTACCACTTGTAAGTGAAAACCTTCATCAACCAACTTGTAGGAATATCACATCTACACAAAATCATTTTACCAATAAAGATGCCGATTCCTGCTTCACACTTACCAACCTGGAAGCTCCGGCAATTCACACTTATCCTGTAAAAATTCAATTTTTTTTAAGATTCAATCACAAAATCAAATTTTCAATAAGAATGATGCCGATTCCTGATCCGTGATTACAAACTTGGGATCTCCGGCATAGTCAGATGTTCAAGGGAAAAGAATTTCCACCCAATTCTGACCAACCTTGGGTGTTTTTAGCTCTTGTTCAGTAGGGTTGTAAGTTGCCTTTTTAGTTGCATAAAAATCTTTAACCCCTTTTACTTTCCCATCAAGCATTTTCCCAAAAATTTTCTTAACATTCCCATTGAATGTTTTCTCGACATCAAACTCTGTTTTATCAAAATAAAACTGATCTGAGATTTCAACTTTACCAACTTCCTGTTTGACTTTTTCAAACTTCAGTGATGGAAACTCATCATCATTCACTGAAAATACTTCTTTCACCTCTCCTTGTGGCTCTTCTGGCTTTGTGGAACCAGAATCATCACCGACTTTCTCTTCAAACTTCTTAACAACCCATAGTTAGTTGTTCTTGGCTTTCTTTTTGTAAAAATTCTTTTTAGAACATTCACCAACCTCATAAATTGAATTTTCAAATATTTTGAATTTTTCGGTTGGTTGTTCAACATCTACAACTATTTCTTTCAGTTTTTTAGAAACTCCCTGTTTAGTCTTAGCATTTTTCGGACAGTTCCATGCAATGTGACCAACTTCATTGCATTTGAAACAGGTTTGAGTCTCTTTTGGATGAAACACTCCAGTTCCATTCCTTTTCTTTTCAGCAAGAAACTCCTGGTTTGATTGTCTCCAGAAAGGTTTCTTCTGTTCATCCTCAGCACTTCCACCTGAAACAAATTCTGTTCTTGTTTTAGAAATTTTGTCATTTTTGTAATTTTTAGGTGGAATAAAACCTAAACCTTTCTTTTTGTAGCAACCATTATGGTTTGGTTTCTTTTGAAAACCAGAACCAGAATTGTAACCCTTTTTCTTGTTTAATCGCTGTTGAACTCTTGAAGTGTATTTTTTAGGTTTTCCAGTAAGATTTAAATCTTTTATTTCAGAAATCTTAATTTCTGTCATTTTGAAAACCTTTTTGATCATTTCAAATCTAACACTTCTTATTGGAAACTCTTTGTCAGGGTATAATTTGTCAGAATCATTTAAAGTGTATGCAACTTCAAATGTTTCATTATCCAAATTTGCTTTTGATAACAAAAATTCTTTACTATAAGACCGTTTAACCGACGATTTTGGACCGTTGACCGACGGACATGAACCTCCAGACTCTGACTTTGACTCAGACTCCTCATCAGTATCTAACACCTGATCGACCACCTTTTTGATTAACTCAGACTCGTGATCAGTGTCAGATGATGTGTAAATAACGTCAATGTTTTCTGGTAATTCATCAGTTGTATTGGTTTTTAGCTTTATATTGACTGCTTTTTCAAGTTGCTCCTCGTTTGGTTTTCTAGGAGAATACCCTTCCCAGATTGGAGGCGGACACTTGTTATAGCTAACAGTCGGTTTCTTACCAGTATCTTTTTTCTTTGGCTTCTCATCTTGGAAAGCTTCCATACCTGCAACAGTCGGGTAAATTCGATCAATAAGATAATCAGAACTGGAATAACTCTGCAATAAACGTCTGATTCTCTCATTCTCGATTTTCTCGGTTTCCAACTCTTGCTTCCATTTAGCACTCTCCTCAATGTAGAAGTTGATAGCTTTCTGCTTCGACATCATCACAGCATTCATCATTGTCAAAGCATCTTCTCTCTCTGAGTTTGTCTTTTGAAGACCAGTCACTGTTCTATTCAAGACATCATAAGATTCTTTCACATAATTGAGATTGAACAACAACTGCTCTTTCTTCTTTTCATACTCAGCTATCATCTCATCTTTGACTTTGCATTCTTTGCAAGCTTTAAGACACTTTAAACATGGCTTGACGACCTCAACAATCTTTTCAACTTCTATTATCTTCTCAACTTCGACAACTTTCTCAGCTTCAGTCACCTTTTCTTCTTCTTTCACTTGCTCAGTCTCAACCATCTCCTCAGCAACACTTTCAACTTTTTCATTTTGAACAACACTTTCAGTCTTCATTTCCTTTTGTTCTTTTGCAGCTTGTTTTTCTCTTAGCTTCTCCAAGCGATCTGCAAAATAGAAATGAAAACTTCCAGGAGAAAGATGAAATTTTGCAATATTAATATGTTTCTCTTCTTCATCGTCACTACTATCATCAGTTGGTGACTGATCAAACTGTACAGATTTTTCAGAATTGTCATCCGATGAACCAGAATCAGATGGTGTTTGATCAAAAACAATTTCCTTTTCTAAACTGTCATCTGAGCTTTGTGAGCTTTCATCTGCACTCTGTGAACTTTCATCAGATACAACAGACATTACAGTTTCACCAATCGATTTCATCCATGTGGTAAACATATCTGGTTCTTTCAAAATTTTAGCAATGAATGCTTTGAAATCTCCTTTTTCATCTACAAACATATCCTAGCTGAATCCTTCAGGTAGTCTTTCATCATCCTGATTGACTAAGCATACTTTGTTTTCGGGTGATATGAATTTGTTCCAGTTAAAATCCACCAAACATGCTCTTTTTGAATCCTCTATCACCTTTCTACCAAGAGCCACTTATGGTTCTTGTAGTTGTTGTTGACCAACTTGTTGATATATGGCTTTCCGGTAGTAGTCATCTTTTTCGAATGGATTCTTCACGTCACTTGCTTCTCGGTTCTTGCATTCTCTCTTGAAATGACCTTTCTCCCTGCATCGAAAACAAGTAACTTTAGATTTATCAAAACCCAAAGTAGAAACGTGTGCCTCAAGAAAGTCATTTCTTCCAGTAATCAGCTTGAATTTTTCAGCTCTTCTTAGAACGCTAGCTAGACACCATTTGATGTCCATAAGTTCCATTTCTTCAGCGTCTATCTGATCATAATCCTCCTTTGTGAGCATAGGATTCTCTATCCTTCCAGCTACTAATCCTTCATAAGATAGCAACACTGATCCAAGTAGAGCCATGTGATCTTTCGCAACCTCTTCAGAAAAACTTTGGTTATCTGGAAGATTCAAAGCGATGTTACACTGGATCACATAACCATTTCCTGTCTTTGTGTTTTGAGAATGGAAACTTGTAGTTGAATCTTTTGGATTAACACTTGGGAATGAAGAAAAACCACTGCTGACTTTAGTTGAACTCTGATCAACTTTTTCTGTTGAATCCCCAGCACTAAACGCAGTCTGTATTTTCGGGCTTCTTTCAGTTTCCGGAATACTACCTTTGTAATACATCTTTACATCCTGTTGACCACTTGGACTGTTCATCCTCGCGATCTTTTGTTGTTCCAGATCCTGACTTTCAATCTTCTCAATAAACTGGGAAATAGTTAACCCATCATACACCCCGGTATTTTTCAGAATCATCAAATAAGTTCCCCATTCTTTCTGCGGTAACGCATCAGCTAACTTGTCTACCCACTCATTAGGATCTTTGGTTATACCAATCATCGACATAGATCGCACTAAGTGACAATAACGTTCAATCAGCTTCTTCGTATCTTCTCCCGGTAAACTACTGAACAGATCAAACTCTTTCTTGAGCAACGCCTTCTTGCTCTTAATCATGTTCTCACTACCCTCAAACTTAACACGTAGAGCATCCCAGATTGACTTTGAAGTTTTGTCGTGCTGAAGCAGTATAAAAATGTCTTCTTTGATAGCTTGCTGAAGTAAGCTGATCATCATCTTTTCAGCTCTATACATTTCTCGTTCTTGATCACTAAACTCAGAAATTGTTTTCACAACTCGTAACTCAGTACGTGGCAAAACATATTTCTTCAGAATACACTCCCATGACCTAAGATGGTTTGCCTGAACCCAGTTTTCGAATCTGTCTTTCCACCCATAGTATTCTTCGATACTCATCAGTTTCGGGGGATTTTGTAACGTTCCGGTCTCGTTTTCCAAATTCATGTTCTGAGCAATAACAGCTGGACTAGTCAGGGATGTTGCAAATGCGTTGTAAAACTCTTCACTCATGATTCAAAATTAAAGAATTTCTCAAATAAATTTTCAAATGAACTGGTTCACCTCGTAAAAATATACCTGAAACAAACAAACAAACAATCAGTTTAAAAGGACAGAATATGTAAAAATGTGTGTCGATTGAATCGATCTAGGACTCGTGTCGAAGATTTGTAGACTCGTTTAATGAATTCCGCAAACTGAATGAATGGGCTTGGGCTGAAAATACACAATGATGATTGGGCCGAGGACTTTATAATGTTGAAACTTGGGCCGTTGAATTTCTTGTACTGACAACACACTTAATGATCTCACCAAACTTGATTTTAGTTGGCCGAAGATATATGATGGGCTGACTCTTTCAAGTAACAATTCAATTTGATTGGGCCACTTTCCTTTTAAACTTTGATTAGACCTCAATTTAATTTTTCAACTAAATTCTGATTGGACCTCCACTAAACCGACCAACAAAACATGAATTGTACTGATTTACTTTGATTTAATATTCAAAAGGTGGGATTTAATGTTTCTTGATTTCATCGAGATTCTCATGCAGATAACAAATGACCGACAACTTCTATTATCCAACATAATTTCAATTGGACCTCACAATCCACTAATATCTGATTGTGGCCGACACCTTTATCTTTGAATCACATGCAAGACTTGAACAAAGCACTCATGTGACCAATTTACACACCTTTACCAACTTTCACATGCAAACCGACAAAACGTGAGGACAATTTTCGAGAGTCACATGCAAGCTGACACAAACATGATTTCTTTTCCAACTACCAATGACCTGACAACCTCTTTTTACTTTTCACACAACACGATGCACTTTCAAACACTTTCAAGTGGTGTGTTGGTTTCAAGCGGACTCAGGTTGATTTGATTTTCAAGCGAAACCTGAACTTTTCAAGCGAAAGACCTTGTTTCAAGCGAGACCAACAAGTATATTCAAGCGAAAGCCTGTGTTTCGCTTCAAACAGCACCACCTTTTCAAGTGAAACCCAACTGTTCGTTCAAGCGAAACCAGGTTTTCAGGCCCTTTTTACAAGTTTTACTTCGAAATTTAAGCTCATATATTCTCAAGGATTGATTAAAACACACTTTTACACACACTGAGAAAAAATTGTCTGATTTTAATCGTGAAATCTTTAAATTTTGAAAGAAGGTGTAGAAAAACAGAAATTTTCAAGCTGAATCGTATAGAACTCCTCCTCCTGAGCTCTGATACCACTTGTAGGATCGATTTTTGACCCGAATGAGTCGTTCGGAAGAGCTCAAATCCGTTTCAGAGGTGGAAACAAAGAAACGGACGTGAAAACAGCTTGATTCACACTTTAAACCTCTTCTATATTGAATTAACAAAGTTTACAATCAAAAGGAATACCGGCAGCACCTCGGTATCACTCTGAAAAATCTGTTACAAATGAAATGACAACTATCCTATTTATAGTACTCATGCTTTCGCTTGAATATGACAGACCTAGTTCAAGCGAAACCTTATATTTACAAGTTCAAGCGAAAGCCTTCAATAATTTGTCTTCAAGCGAAAGACATCAACAACATTCTGATTTCAAGCGAAACATGCAAATATGTTTTGTCTTCTTGTGTAGTGATGCAATGATGATGTCACTTGTGTGATGTCATCATTCTTAATGATGACATCATGCTTGTTTAGATCCGCAACGAACCCGAGACTCGATATAAGACGAAGACGACAGATGTGTGCACCAACACCATGCCCATGGTCTGGAGAGTACTAATCGTGCTCAACCAGATTAAAAACCTTCACTATCCCGACCTCTGCATCGAAGATATGCCAATCGCTTACCGCCTCCGATCCCACAGTTCTAGTCGGTTCCTGCTCTTTTCAACTTCCAGTAAACCGCTTATTCTTAAAGCCACCAAAAATGAATATAGATGGCAACGCAAGTTCTTCTTCGTCAAACGAGACTCCATTCATGAGGGTGCTAGTCTTCCGGTGGAGTGGTTAACCACCGGTAGGATCATGAATGTCCCCATGTTCTTCTAGACTTCTATCTTGTGCTAATATCTTCTTATTTGATCTTTTCGCAGTGAATTTTAAGGAAGTAGCTCCCCCTACTGTGGAATCAGAAAAAAGAATCGAAGCAGTTTACCAGTTGCCTGCAAGTGACAGGAGTTTTACCACACATATCCCGAGTTCCAGCCAATATTCATCATCCGAAATGTCTGGTAAGAGTTACTTTTGAAATGACTAATTAATGTAATATAATATAATGAAGAGTAATAAGGACGTGGGACTTTTCCCTTTATGCAGCACCATCCAAGATCCCTGAGGTTTTCGACCTTGATGAGCTGGACAATTATTCTGATCAGGTCCAGATCAAGAAGGAACCTAGTCCCTAGGCCATGGCCTCATCCAAGCCCAGCAGCTCCAAGGCCATCATCATTCCCAAACCTTCGCCAGCAACTAAGCCCCAGAGTTCAAGTTCTTGTAAAAGGAAAGAGCCTGATTCTCCTGTTATCTCTGATACATTCCCCTATGAGAATCACGGGTTCATTGAGGCAAGCGGATTCATGACTTCTTTTCTTAACCAGGTTAATATCCTCGAGCCATATCCTGCACCTTATACCGCTTATAAGAATTTATTAAAACTAATACCTATCCTCTTACTTTGCAGGGTCTCGAACGCCTGGTTCATTTATATCAAGAATCTTGTGGGCTCAACAAGACGCTTGAATCCAAGTTGAAGAAAGCCGAGGTTACCATCTCCGATCAGGGTATGATTGCAGCTGCCAAATCTCGGTATTACGAGGACAAGTTCAAGGCTATGACCCAAGAACATCAGGTCGCCCTCAACAAAGCTTCTCTCCAGGCCCAAGCCGATCTTGATGCTGCCCATGCTCAACACGAACAGGATATGATCAGCTACCGGGAAAGCCTTAAAAGTTCTGTCATCACTTCCCTTCTCCAGGCCAGGCTAAAGATGGCCCATGAAGCCAAAGCACTGGGCTTCGAATGTCCTTCCTGGGACATCAATGCCTGGGAAACAAAGCTAAGGAGTCTAGGCGGCACTTATGCTAAACCTGTAGCTGAAGGATCTTCAAAGGCAGTCGAAAAACCAACTGATGCTGAAAGGGATGCCCAGGTTGATCCCGAGACGAATGATGCTGAAAATGCCATGAATGAAGAAGGCGCTGCCTCCTAAACCTTATTTCCCTTAAATTTGAGAGTTACGCGTATTTGAACAATTTTATTTTCTGTACTAAAACAATTTGATAACCAAGGGTGGATGGGTCCTAGGTTTTAGGACGAAGCCTTTGGTTATCGGCTGGCATCGTTTATTTTTAAATAATACCACCTTCTGACTTATTTGTTGTTGCCTTCTAATTTCTGTCATGCATTTCTTAGTGTAGATTTTAGCTTTGCAAAATTTGTGCAACTATCTTTTGAAAATATCCTGATAAATATACTCAGTGATATCTTATGAAGACCTTTATCAAATAGAATTTCTCAAAATCCAAACAATTTTAGACAAAATTTTAATAGAATAAAAGATAGTCTATTTTCCAAAACCTGTTTTGAGAACACTTGTCTGATCAGAGTATTAATTTTCAATCCAAGTATCATCTCCCAAATATTCCAATCAAATATCCCGAAACGTATCCCAAAAACACATTTGAAGACATATCTAAAGATATATCCTTATCAGGATATTTTGAGCCTTAAACAGAGTTAAACAATTCATGTAAGATTCACAAAGGAAAGATCATACCAGGAATTGAGTGTAACCCTAGTATTAAACTCCAACCCTTTTTGCGACTTCTCCCATTAAGATGTCCCCAGTCCGAGACACTTAGCCTAATTTTAATCTCTTGAGCTTCACACAATTGCTTTATAAGGAATGTTCCCTGTGCACGAAGTCTATAAACACTTAGAAAATTTTTGAATATCAGTTCCAACTGTTAAGACAATTCTTGTGTTACAGGGGTAAAACCCAAAAATATACTGGAGATAAATCCTTAGTATCCTGGGGAAAGTCCCAAATTTTCATGCGCTACAGGCGGGAGTGTATAAACTCCAAGACTTAGAAAGGTGATAACCTTTAAACCTTAGAGAGTATGAAAATACCCGTTCGCGAGAGAGGGTGATCAATCCTCATATACCTTTAGGATTCAGGATATAGCCAATAGTAACGAAATTGTCAGCCACTTTTACATGAACTGGTCCCGCCACCTTGAACTATTCCCGAATAACTTGCGCTCCAGGCGGGGTGTTTAAACCCAATTCGGAAGAAAGGTGAATACCTTTAAACCTGTGAAGGGATCAGGATCCCTTAGACGTAAGAGAGGGGGCCAATCCTCTAATCTTCTGAATTATCCTGAATGTATATCCTGGAGCTATATCTCGAAGCATATACTGCAATACAACTGTAAGCTAAGGTGGGTGTTAGCCTGGCTAACACCCCCCTGATGCTTAAGTCAGTAATGGGTTCAAAACAGTAAATAATATTAAAATTTAATAAAAGAGACAGAATCCATACCTTCCTGAGTTAGAATTTAAATTCCATACTCACTTGAAATATAGTTTTAGATGTATAGCATTCCAGGATCTCGGTAGCATATCCCCCTCCATTTTCTTGAGTCAGTATGCTCCTTTTCCTAATTCTGATTCAACCTCATAGGGTCCTTCCCATTTTGGAGCCAATTTTCCATCAGCAGGATTAGTAGTATTCTGAAAAGCCTTCCTCAATACCCAATCTCCAACTTAAAATCTTCTAGTCCTTATATTCTTGTTAAATGCTTTAGATATCCTCTGTTGATATGCTGCCATCCATAGCCTTGCTGCGTCTCTTGTCTCATCAATAGTATCCAGTTCCTGGCATAGGACTTCAGGATTCTACTCAGGACCCCGGAGGTTGGATCTCGCTGTAGGTATCACCATTTCTGCCGGGATCACCGCTTCTGCTCCAAACACCAAGGAGAACGGGGTTTGGCCAGTTGCACTTTTCACTGTCGTCCTATCAGCCCACAAAACAAAGGGTAATTCTTCTGCGCCCATCTTCCTTTCAAGTTGTTGACAATTATCTTGTTTGAGGATTCTGCTTGCCCATTTGCTTGAGGATGTACCGGTGTGGATGTAATCATTTTGATTCCCCAACTCTTGCAAAAGTCAGTAGTCCTTTTACTTATACATTGAGATCCATTGTCACAAATTATCTCAGCTGGTACTCCAAACCTAGTCAGGATATTCCTTTTTATGAAGAATACCACTTATTGATCTCTAACCTGAACAAATGCTTCAGCTTCGACCCAGTTAGAGAAATAATCGGTCATTGCCAGCATGAAGACCTTTCCTCCTAGAGCCTTTGGCAATTTTCCTACTATGTTCATTCCCCATTTCATGAATGGCCAAGAAGAAGCTATATGATAAAGTGGTTCGGCCGGCTGATGTAATATGTTACTGTGTCTTTGATATGCATCACATTTCCGAGCATATTCTGCAGCATCTTTCCTCATCGTCGGCCAATAATATCCAGTTCTTAACGCCTTTGAGAACAATGACCTACCCCCAGTATGGTTACCACAATCCCCTTCGTGTATATCCTGAAGCACTTCCTTAGTTTCGGGATCCTCTAAGCACCTCAGATATGGTCCTGCAAGAGATTTCTTATACAAGACATTATTTATAATAGTGAATCGTGATACCTTCATTCTAAAGGCCTTAGGATTCTCATCCCTTAGGATGTATCCTTCCTTGAGATATCTTATAATTAGAACCATCCAGGACTTGGGATCCTTCTCAGGATACTCATCAGGATCCTGAATACTTAGTACTTCCTTATCCTGAGGATTCGTCGCAGGATATAAGATATGTAACATTGGTATTCGGGTTCCTTCCGGTATCCTGACAGATGATCCTAGATTCGCCAAGGCATCAGCTTCAGCATTATCCTCTCTTGGTACCTGTTCAAGTGTGAAAATATCGAAATATCCTGCTAATTTTTTGAGAATTTTGAGATACTCGATTAACTTCTCGCCTTTAACTGCATATGATCCCTTAAAATGATTAGTAATTAACAAGGAATTGACATATACTTGCAAATTTTTAATATTCATATTTTTAGCCAACTCTAATCCTGCAATTAAAGCCTCATATTCTGCTTCATTATTAGTAGCAGGAAATTCAGACCTAACAGCCTGGGGTAATATGTCCCCCTGTGGCGATTTTAGTAGTATACCTAAACCTACACCTCTTACATTAGATGCACCATCAGTATATAATGTCTAGGATTATAAGTTTTCTCCTAGCTGCTGTACTTCTAAGTCTACTTAATTTTGAATGTCACTACTGAAATCAGCCACAAAGTCAGCTAAAGCCTGAGACTTTATGGCATTTCTAGGCTCATAAACTAAATCATAGGCACTTAATTTTACTGACCACTAAGCCATCCTACCCGACATCTCGGGTTTCCTAAGCACGTTCTTAACAGGATAATTAGTGTTTTGGTCAAAAATTACCAAAGCAATTAAGTGATCAAATTAGTTAAGTGAGGTAGTGTGCTAGAAATATGTGTTGAAAATATTCTGATTAAGTTGTTTGTAAAAACAGTTTTCAGGATACGGCTCAGGATATAGAGCTGTATATGTGATCAAACAATGATAAAAAATGTAAAGGGGTGACACGAGATGTACGAGGAAAGCCCTTGATCAATCTAGATCGCCGGCATAAAACCTCGGGAGCTGACAATCGCAGCTGCCTTGTTCTTCTATTGCTTCAAATATCAGGATACAGTGAAGGATATGATATGGATCGACTAGGTGTTACAATATAATTTGAGTACAAGTGTTGGTGTGTAGTGATTGCTAGTAACTAGAAAGTGAAGTGTGCGAGTGAAAAAGCGAGTGCCTTAACTTGATCCGATCATACTATTTATAGCTAACCGAAAGCAACTAACTCTCCTAATAAACTAAGATGCCCCGAATATTCCCATGTAGTCATTGTAGTCCTGGTCTTTCGGGATCAACGTCTCTATTTCAACCGATTTGCCCGAGTCTTGGGGAAAGAAGTCTTCTTGAACGTTGGAGACTTGTAACTTTTAATCTGCACGTGATCAATTCAATTAATACCAGGATATCGAACCAGGATGTTACCAATATCCTGATCCAGTATCCTGATCACAATCAAAAGCAGAATATTAGTCAGGATATATATGCTCAGAAAATGACCCATAACAATTGTCCCCAAATATATCTGTTGGTATACCAATCCAATGGATATATTTCAAGAAACCCTATCTCGCGAATCAAGGCAATTAAATCGAGATGACGGTCGAGATTGCACTATACAACTTCCAACGCGCTTTTAACTCGATGGACATCTACAACGCTCCTATATCTTCTCTCTTTTTGTTTGAGAACCAGATATCATCAACGGAGTCTCCAGGTAATTCCTTACTTCTTATTCATTTCCTGTCAATCTCTTTTCCTTTACTTGCAATGGCTACTAGAACTTTTTCTCAAACCGGCAAATCGTCTGCGACCTTTATCCAGCAAAATCTTCTTAAAAATCCCGAGAAGGAGATCTGTGCTTTTGATAACGTGGACATTGCAGCGTTGAGAGCCTCCAGTGCTTTCCCCGATGGCACGGTCTTTAGACCATATGATCGATCAATTCGATCGGACGTTTCTTCTGCTGATTGGGTCTGCTTCCCGGCATACCCTTTCTCGCTAGGTCTTCGGTACCCGTTCCCCGAATTCATGAAGCAATTCTTCCGAACCACTGGTATCTCCTTTGCACAGACCATGCCTATGGTCTGGAGAGTACTGATTGTACTCAACCAAATCAAAAACCTTCACTGTTCTGACCTCTGCATCGAGGATATGCCAATCGCTTACCGCCTCCGATCCCATGGTTCTAGTCGGTTCCTGCTTTTTTCAACTTCCAGCAAACCACTTGTTCTTAAAGCCACCAAAAACGAAGATGGATGGCAACGCAAGTTCTTCTTCGTCAAACGAGACTCCATTCATGAGGGTGCTAGTCTTCCGGTGGAGTGGTTAACTACCGGTAGGATCATGAATGTCCCCATGTACCTCTAAACTTCTATCTTGTGCTAATATCTTCTTATTTGATCTTTTCGCAGTGAATTTTAAGGAAGTAGCTCCCCCTTCTGCAGAATCCGAGAAAAGGATCAAAGCAATTTACCGGTTGCCTGCAAGTGACAGGAGCTTTACCACACATAACTCGACTTCCAGCCAATATTCATCATCTGAAATGTCTGGTAAGAGTTACTTTTGAAATGACTAATTAATGTAATAATATAATGAATAGTAATAAGGATGGAGTACTTTTCCCTTTATGCAGCACCAGCCAAGATCCCTGAGGTTTTTGACCTTGATGAGCTGGACAGTTATTCTGATCAGGTCCAGATCAAGAAGGAACCTAGTCCCAAGGCCACGGCCTCATCCAAGCCCAGCAGCTCCAAGGCCATCATCATTCCCAAACCTTCACCAGCTACTAAGCCCCGGAGTTCAAGTTCTCATAAAAGGAAAGAGCCTGATTCCCCTGTATCTCTGACACATTCCCCTATAAGAATCACGGGTTCATTGAGGCAAGCGGATTCATGACTTCTTTTCTCAACCAGGTTAAAATCCTCGAGCCATATCCTGCACCTTATACCGCTTATAAGTATTTACTAAAATTAATACCTGTCCTTTTACTTTGCAGGGTCTCGAACGTCTGGTTCATTTATATCAAGAATCCTGTGGGCTCAACAAGACGCTTGAATCCAAGTTGAAGAAAGCCGAGGTTACCATCTCCAATCAGGGTATAATTGCAGCCGCCAAATCTCGGCATTACGAGGACAAGTTCAAGGCTATGACCCAAGAACACCAGGCCGCACTCAACAAAGCTGCTCTCCAGGCCCAAGTCGATCTTGATGCCGCCCATACTCAACACGAACAGGATATGATCAGCTACTGGGAAAGCCTTAAAAGTTCCGTCATCACTTCCCTTCTCTAGGCCAGGCTAAAGATGGCCCACGAAGCCAAAGCACTGGGCTTCGAATGTCCTTCTTGGGATATCAATGCCTGGGAAACAAAGCTAAGGAGTCTCGGCGGCACTTCTGCTAAACCTGCACCTGAAGGATCTTCAAAGGCAGTCGAAAAACCAACTGATGCTGAGATGGATGCTCAGGTTGATCCCGAGGCGGATGCTGCTGAAAATGCCACGAACGAAGAAGGCGCTGCCTCCTAAAACTTATTTCCCTTAAATTTGAGAGTTACGCTTATTTGAACAATTTTATTTTCTGTATTAAAACAATTTGATAATCAAAGGTGGATGGGTCCTAGGGTTTTGGACGAAGCCTTTGGTTATCGGCTGGCATCGTTTATTTCTAAATAATACCACCTTCTGACTTATTTGTTGTTGCCTTTTAATTTATGTCATGCATTTCTTAGTGTAGATTTTAGCTTTGTAAAATTTGTGCAACTATCTTTTGAAAATATCCTGATCAATATACTCAGTGATATATTATGAAGACCTTTACCAAATAGAATTTCTCAAAATCCAATCAATTTTAGACACAACTTCTAAAGAATAGAAGATAGTCTATTTTCTAAAACATGTTTTGATAACACTTGTTTGATCAGAGTTTTAATTTTCAATCCAAGTATCGTCTCCCAAATATTTCAATCAAATATCCCGAAACGTATCCCAAAAACACATTTTGAAGACATATCCTAAAGATATATCCTTATCAGGATATTTTGAGCCTTAATCAGAGTTAAACAATTCATGTAAGGTTCACAAAGGAAAGATCATACCAGGAATTGAGTGTAACCCTAGTATTAAACTCCAACCCTTTTTGCGACTTCTCCCACTAAGATGTCCCCAGTCCGAGACACTTAGCCCAATTTTGATCTTTTGAGTTTCACACAATTGCTTAAGAAGGAATGTCCCCTGTGCATAAAGTCTTCAAACACTTAGAAATTTTTTGAATATCAGTTCCAACTGTTAGACAATTCTTGTGTTACAGGGGTAAAACCCAAAAATATACTGGAGATAAATCATTAGTATCCTGGGGAAAGTCCCAAATTTTCATGCGCTACAGGCGGGAGTGTATAAACTCCAAGACTTAGAAAGGTGATAACCTTTAAACCTTAGAGAGTATGAAAATACCCGTTCGCGAGAGAGGGTGATCAATCCTCATATACCTTTAGGATTCAGGATATAGCCAATAGTAACGAAATTGTCAGCCACTTTTACATGAACTGGTCCCGCCACCTTGAACTATTCCCGAATAACTTGCGCTCCAGGCGGGGTGTTTAAACCCAATTCGGAAGAAAGGTGAATACCTTTAAACCTGTGAAGGGATCAGGATCCCTTAGACGTAAGAGAGGGGGCCAATCCTCTAATCTTTTGAATTATCCTGAATGTATATCCTGGAGCTATATCTCGAAGCATATACTGCAATACAACTGTAAGCTAAGGTGGGTGTTAGCCTGGCTAACACCCCCCTGATGCTTAAGTCAGTAATGGGTTCAAAACAGTAAATAATATTAAAATTTAATAAAAGAGACAGAATCCATACCTTCCTGAGTTAGAATTTAAATTCCATACTCACTTGAAATATAGTTTTAGATGTATAGCATTCCAGGATCTCGGTAGCATATCCCCCTCCATATTCTTGAGTCGGTATGCTCCATTTCCTGATTCTGATTCAACCTCATAGGGTCCTTCCCATTTTGGAGCCAACTTTCCATCAGCAGGATTAGTAGTATTTGGAAAAGCCTTTCTAAATACCAAATCTCCAACTTGAAATCTTCTAGTCCTTATATTCTTGTTATATGCTTTAGATATCCTCTGTTGATGTGCTGCCATCCTTAGCCTTGCTGCATCTCTTGTCTCATCAATAGTATCCAATTCCTAGCATAGGACTTCAGGATTACACTCAGGATCCCGGAGGTTGGATCTCGCCATAGGTATCATCATTTCTATCGGGATCACCGCTTCTGCTCTAAACACCAAGGAAAACGTGGTTTGGCCAGTTGCACTTTTCACTGTCGTCCTATCAGCCCACAAAACAAAGGGTAATTCTTCTGCCCGTCTTCCTTTCTTAGCCCCTAGTCTCTTTTTCAAGTTGTTGACAATTATCTTGTTTGAGGATTCTGCTTGCCCATTTGCTTAAGGATGTACCGGAGTTGACGTGATCATCTTAATTCCCCAACTTTTGCAAAAATCAGTGGTTCTTTTGCTGATGAATTGAGATCCATTGTCACAAATTATCTCAGTTGGTACTCCAAACCTAGTCAAGATATTCCTTTTTATGAAGGATACCACTTCTTGATCTCTAACTTGAACAATTGCTTCAGCTTTGACCCACTTAGAGAAATAATCGGTCATTGCCTGTATGAAGACCTTTCCTCCTGGAGCCTTTGGCAATTTTCCTACTATGTCCATTCCGCATTTCATGAATGGCCAAGGGGAAGCTATAGGATAAAGTGGTTCAGCCGGCTGATGTAATATATTACTGTGTCTTTGACATGCGTCACATCTTCGAGCATATTCTGCAGCATCCTTTCTCATTGTTGGCCAATAATATCCTGTTCTTAATGCCTTTGAGAACAATGACCTGCCCCCAATATGGTTACCGCAATCCCCTTCGTGTATATCCTGAAGCACTTCCTTAGTTTCGAGATCCTCTAAGCACCTCAGATATGGTCCTGCAGGAGATCTCTTATACAAGACATTATTTATAATAGTGAATCGTGATACCTTCATTCTAAAGGCCTTAGGATTCTCATCCTTTGGGATGTGTCCTTCTTGAGATATCTTACGATTGGAGCCATCCAAGACTTAGGATCCTTCGCAGGATACTCATTAGGATCCTGAACACTTAGAACTTCCATATCCTGAGGATCCGTCGCAGGATATAGGATATGTAATATTGGTATTCGGGTTCCTTCCGGTATCCTGACTGATGATCCTAGATTTGCCAAGGCAACAGCTTCAGCATTATCCTCTCTTGGTACCTGTTCAAGTGTAAAAATATCGAAATATCCTGCTAACTTTTTGAGAATTTCGAGATACTCGATTAACTTCTCACCTTTAACTGCATAGGTTCCATTAAAAAGATTAGTGATTAACAAAGAATCAACATATACTTGCAAACTCCTGATATTCATATTTTTTGCCAATTCTAATCCTCCAATTAAAGCTTCATATTCTGCTTCATTATTAGTAGCAGGATATTCACACCTAACAGCCTAGGGTAATATGTCCCCCTGTGGTGATTTTAGTAGTATACCTAAACCTACACCTCTTACATTAAATGCACCATCAGTATATAATGTCTAGGATCCTGAGGATTCTCCTAATTGTTGGACTTCTAGATCTACTTCATTTTGAATGTCATTACTGAAATCAGCCACAAAGTCAGCTAAAGCCTGAGACTTTATGGCATTTCTAGGCTCATAAACTAAATCATAGGCACTTAATTTTACTGACCACTTAGCCATCCTACCCGACATCTCAGGTTTCCGAAGCGCGTTCTTAACAGGATAATTAGTTTTAACATGAATCCTATGTGTCTCCAAATAAGGTCTAAGTTTTGTCGATGCCATAACTAGGGCTAATATCAATTTTTCTAGATGAGAATATCTAGTTTCAGCATCTAATAAACTTTTACTAACATAATAGACAGGATATTGCTGACCTTCATGGTCCTTTATAAGAACGGCACTTACAGCATTCCCTGATACTGCGAGGTATAGGGACAGTGGTTCACCATTTTCAGGCTTCATCAATAGAGGCGCAGTTGAGAGATACTGCTTCAAATCCTGCAGGGCTGCTTCATGCTTCTCTTTCCATTCGAACTTCTTGTTTTTCTTCAGGATATCATAAAATTCCTTGCATTTCTCGGAGGATCTTGAGATAAATCTGTTCAATGCTTCTACTCGCCCTGTTAACCGTTGAACATCCTTCATATTTGAAGGTGATTTGATATCCAAGATAGCTTTAATCTGCTCCGGGTTTGCCTCTATTCCTCTTTTAGTCACCATGTATCCTAGAAACTTTCCTGCCCCCACTCCAAAATGGCACTTAGCAGGATTCAATTTCATGTTATACTGATCTAGGATATCAAATGCTCCCTTAATATCCTGGAGGTGATCTTCAGCCTTCTTAGATTTTACTACCATGTCATTGATGTACACCTCCATAGTGTCCCCCAGCTTGTCTTTGAACATCATGTTTACCAATCTTTGGTATGTTGCACCTGCGTTTTTCAAACCAAAAGGCATAGCAGTGTAACAATAAATACCTGTTGGTGTCATGAAGGCAGAATCCTCCTGGTCGGAAGGTTCCATTTGGATCTGCTGAAATCCTGAGGATGCATCCATGAAGGTTAACATTTCGTGGTCGGCAGTAGCATCCACCATTGAATCAATATGAGGAAGAGGAAATGGGTCTTTGGGACAAGCTTTTTTCAGGTCCGTGTAATCTACACAAACTCTCCATTTCCCATTTTTCTTCTGTACCACGACTATATTTGACAGCCATTTAGGAAACTTCACTTCCCTAATCATCTTGCTCCTTAGTAGCCTTTCAACTTCCTCTTGGATGATCACGTTTCGTTCCAGAGAAAATTTCCTTCTCTTTTTTTGGACAGGCTTGAATGACCTGTCGATACCTAACTTATGTGTTATAATACCCTTGGAAGTACCTGTCATATCCTCGTGTTTTCACGCGAACGTCGACATCCTGCATTTTAGAAAATTAGTCAATTGATTTTCAATATCCTGAGGGATATTGGTTCCTACGAGCACCGAGATATCCGAATTATCCTGATCCAGGATAACTTTCTTTACATCCTGCTCCGAAGCCTCCATGATATCCTGGTCCCGCATCTTTAATTGCTATGCTGCATTAGGCTTGGTTGAGGATTTCATTGAGGATGAGTAACATTCCTTTGCCTCCTGCTGGTCACTATCAACCTTGACAACCCCCCAAGGGGTAGGGATCTTGATGCACTGATGATAAGTCGATGGCACAACCTTCATATCATGGATCCATGGCCTGCCTAGTATGATGTTATAGCAGGATAGGGAATTCATCACACAGAAACGTTGTATTGAGTTGACCCCTTCAACATATACTGGTAACTTTATCTCTCCCACTGTGTTCCTGGCCTCTCCACTAAACCCAACAAGTACGGTGGATTTTGAAGTAATATCCATTGGAGATACATTCATTCTTTTCAAAGTTTCTAGTTGGATTATGTTGACGGAGCTGCCATTATCCACCAATATCCTGCGTACAAAATGGTTAGCCACGTATAATGTTATTACGAGAGCATCATGGTGAGGATCCTGGACAGTATCCCTGTCATCACTGTCGAAAGTGATCACTTTATCAGTTGTGAGGGTAGTCATCCTGGCTGGTTTATCTCCCCTCTCGGCCTTAGCTTCCTTTGCATGTCTCTTGGCCGCAGAATACGAAGTCCCAAAAATGTCGGATCCTCCTGAAATAAAATTGATTATCTTGGCATCCGCAGGAGGTGATGCTGCTCGTTCAGGATCCTTCTCAGTATCCTGACCCTTATTCTTCTTTCTTCCTAGGAGATCCTTCAGATATCCTTTGCTTAGAAGATAACTTATTTCCTTTCTTAGAGCAATGCAATCCTCAGTTACATGTCTGAAATCTTCATGGAAGGCACACCATTTGGATTTATCCTTCCAATCAGCTTTTTGTTGATTCTTTCAAGCCACCTAGCTTTGTCTCCTAATCCCTGCATAGCATACATTAACTCAGGTATGTTAACAGAAAAGCAATATTCAGATAATTCAGGATATTCTTCAGGATCCTCGTCTTCAACAGCATTCACTTTCTTGTTGTCATTTCTGCCATATGGCTTAGAGCGATATGGTTTATACGAGGATTCTGATTTCCTATTGCTTGATTCATATGTTGAGGTGGAATTCATCCTCTCTTGCATCTTCTTATCATCCTCCAAGCGAATATATCTCAAGGCCCTGTTACGAGCTTCGTCGAGATTCCTGCAGGGATTCATTACAAGATCCTGATAAAACTGAGAATCTTTTTGTAATCCCATCTTAAAAGCCTGCACAGCTATTGCAACATCAAGATGTGGGATATCCAAGGATTCCCGACTAAACTTGTTCACATAATCCCTCAAGGATTCCTGAGGCCCTTGAGTTATCCTGTAAAGATCACTGGTTAGTTTCTCAAAACTCCGGCTGCAAGAAAACTGACTATTAAATAAATTATCCAAATGAGCAAACGAAGTAATTGAGTGAGGAGGAACATTTAACAGCCATTTTAAGGCTGATCCTGTCAAGGTAGAACCAAAACCCTTGAAGAAGCATGCTTCCTTGAGATCTAAAGGAACAGGGTTGATCTCCATCCTTTCCCTATACTGGGCGATATACTCTTCAGGACCCGTGGTTCCGTCATAGAGTTTCATGTTGGGGGTTTGAAATCTTTTCGGGATTTCAGCATCACAGATAGGATGCGCAAACCGGGATATCCTGTGACTGTCTTGGGATACTTCTGGAATCGGCTGGACCACCCCAGGCACACTGGATATCATGTCTTTCAGCTTTTGAAGCTCCCTAGTGAATGTTGACGTCATACCTGCATCCTGCAAAGATCCACTATTGTTAGTAGCAAGAATATTATTATTTGACAGGTTACCAGTCTGAGGATTCTGGCCATATCCTGAAGCATATCCTGAGTTTCTCATGGTTATCTTCAGTGTAAACTGCAGAACTGAAGTTTAAAGCCCTGGGTTGCAAAGGAGTGACAGTTTCTTCAGCAGGCCTACTTGGGCCGGATTTCAAGAGTTGTATCTCTCTCATCAGCATCCGATTAGTTTCCTGTTGCTGCCTCATCTGTTCCTGTACACTACCAAACAAATTCAGAATTTCATCATTAGAGGCCAAAACAGGACCAAATCCCTGGGCACTAGGAGCGGGGATAACATCCCAAGCCACGTGACTCTCAGTTCCCTGTGAAGAGGCTTGCATTCTTGGAGGAGGAGGTGGAAGCACCGAACCAATTGTTGCAGAGGTTGTAGCAGATATGGTGGAAGAGCTCATGTTTGATCTCGAGGCCATTGAAAACAATGTAGCAAAAAGTTTTGACAATAGAAAACCGAGTAATGATTTTAGTAAAGTTTTTAGTAAAAATAGCACCACTTGCCCCACGGTGGGCGCCAAATTGTTTTGGTCAAAAATTACCGAATCAATTAAGTGATCAAATTAGTTAAGTGAGGTAGTGTGCTAGAAATATGTGTTGAAATATTCTGATTAAGTTGTTTGTAAAAACAGTTTTCAGGATACGGCTCAGGATATAGAGCTGTATCTGTGATCAAACAATGAGCAAAAATGTAAAGGGGTGACACGAGATGTACGAGGAAAGCCCTTGATCAATCTAGATCGCCAGCATAAAACCTCGGAAGCTGACAATCGCAGCTGCCTTGTTCTTCTACTGCTTCAAATATCAGGATACAGTGCAGGATATGATGCGGATCGACTAGGTGTTACAATATAATTTGAGTACAAGTGTTGGTGTGTAGTGATTGCTAGTAACTAGAAAGTGAAGTGTGCGAGTGAAAAAGCGAGTGCCTTAACTTGATCCGGTCATACTATTTATAGCTAACCGAAAGCAACTAACTCTCCTAATAAACCGAGATGCCCCGAATATTCCCATGTAGTCGTTGTAGTCCTGGTCTTTCGGGATCAACGTCTCTATTTCAACCGATTTGCCCGAGTCTTGGGGAAAGACGTCTTCTTGAACGTTGGAGACTTGTAACTCTTAATCTGCAAGTGATCAATTCAATTAATACCAGGATATCGAACCAGGATGTTACCAATATCCTGATCCGGTATCATGATCACAATCAAAAGCAGAATATTAGTCAGGATATATATGCTTAGAAAATGACCCATAACAATTAGTTTTAACATGAATCCTATGTGTCTCAAAATAATGTCTAAGTTTTGTCGATAACTAGGGCTAATATCAATTTTTCTAGATGAGAATATATAGTTTCAACATCTAATAAACTTTTACTAACATAATAGACAGGATATTGCTGACCTTCATGGTCCTTTATAAGAACGGCACCTACAGCATTCCTTGACACTGCGAGGTATAGGGACAGTGGTTCACCATTTTCAGGCTTCATCAATAGAGGTACAGTTGAGAGATACTGCTTCAAATCCTGCAGGGCTGCTTCATGCTTCTCTTTCCATTCAAACTTAATGTTTTTCTTCAGGATATCATAAAATTCCTTGCATTTTTCGGAGGATCTTGAGATAAATCTGTTCAATGCTGCTACTCGCCCTGTTAACCATTGAACATCCTTCATATTTGAAGGTGATTTGATATCCAAGATAGCTTTAATCTGCTCCGGGCTTGCCTCTATTCCTCTTTTAGTCACCATATATCCTAGAAACTTTCCTACCCCCACTCCAAAATGGCACTTAGCAGGATTCAATTTCATGTTATACTGATCCAGGATATCGAATGCTCCCTTAGTATCCTGGAGGTGATCTTCAGCCTTTTTAGATTTTACTACCATGTCATCGATGTACACCTCCATAGTGTCCCCCAGCTTGTCTTTGAACATCATGTTTACCAATCTTTGGTATGTTGCACCTGCGTTTTTCAATCCAAAAGGCATAGCAGTGTAACAATAAATACCTGTCGGTGTCATGAAGGCAGTATCCTCCTGCTCTGAAGGTTCCATTTGGATCTGCTGAAATCCTGAGGATGCATCCATGAAGGTTAACATTTCGTGGCCGGCAGTAGCATCCACCAATGAAATAATATGAGGAAGAGGAAATGGGTCTTTGGGACAAGCTTTATTCAAGCCCGTGTAATCTACACAAACTCTCCATTTCCCATTTTTCTTCTGTACCACGACTACATTTGCCAGCCATTTAGGAAACTTCACTTCCCTAATCATCTTGCTCCTTAGTAGCCTTTCAACTTCCTCTTGGATGATCACGTTTCGTTCCGGAGCAAATTTCCTTCTCTTTTGTTGGACAGGCTTGAATGACCTGTCGATACCAAACTTATGTGTTATAATATCCTTGGAAATACCTGTCATATCCTCGTGTTTCCACGCGAACGTCGACATCCTGCATTTTAGAAAATTAGTCAATTGATTTTCACTATCCTGAGGGATATTGGTTCCTACGAGCACCGAGATATCCGGATTATCCTGATCTAGGATAACTTTCGTTACATCCTGCTCCGAAGCCTCCATGATATCCTGGGCCCGCATCTTTAATTGTTATGCTGCATTAGGCTTGGTTGAGGATTTCGTTGAGGATGAGTAACATTTCTTTGCCTCCTGCTGGTCACTATCAACCTTGACAACCCCCCAAGGGGTAGGGATCTTGATGCACTGATGATAAGTCAATGGCACAGCCTTCATATCATGGATCCATGGCCTGTCTAGTATGATGTGATAGCAGGATAGGGAATCCATCACACAGAAATATTGTATTGAGTTGACCCCTTCAACATATACTGGTAACTTTATCTCTCCCACTATGTTCCTGGCCTCTCCACTGAACCCAACAAGCACGGTGGATTTTGAAGTAATATCCATTGGAGATACATTCATTCTTTTCAAAGTTTCTAGTTGGATTATGTTGACGGAGCTGCCATTATCCACCAATATCATGCGTACAAAATGGTTAGCCACGTATAATGTTATTACGAGAGCATCATGGTGAGGATCATGGACAGTATCCCAGTCATCACTGTCGAAAGTGATCACTTTATCAGTTGTGAGGGTAGTCATCCTGGCTGGTTTATCTCCCCTCTCGGCCTTAGCTTCCTTTGCATGTCTCTTGGCCGCAGAATATGAAGTCTCACAAATGTCGGATCCTCCTGAAATAAAGTTGATTATCTTGGCATCCGCATGAGGTGATGCAGCTCGTTCAGGATCCTTCTCAGTATCCTGACCCTTATTCTTCTTTCTTCCTAGGAGATCCTTCAGATATCCCTTTCTTAGAAGATAACTTATTTCCTTTCTTAGAGCAATGCAATCCTCAGTTACATGTCCGAAATCTTCATGGAAGGCACACCATTTGGATTTATCCTTCCAATCAGCTTTTTGTTGATTCTTTCGAGGCCACCTAGTTTTGTCTCCTAAACCCTGCATAGCATACATTAACTCAGGTATGTTAACAGAAAAGCAATATTCAGATAATTCAGGATATTCTTCAGGATCCTCGTCTTCAACAGCATTCACTTTCTTGTTGTTATTTCTGCCATATGGCTTAGTGCGATATGGTTTATACGAGGATTCTGATTTCCTATTGGTTGATTCATAGGTTAAGGTGGAATTCATCCCCTCTTGCATCTTTTTGTCATCCTCCAAGCGAATATATCTCAAGGCCCTGTTACGAGCTTCGTCGAGATTCCTGCAGGGATTCATTACAAGATCCTAATAAAACTAAGAATCTTTTTGTAATCCCATCTTAAAAGCCTGCACAGCTGTTGCAACATCAAGATGTGGGATATCTAAGGATTCCCGACTAAACATGTTCACATAATCCCTTAAGGATTCCTGAGGCCCTTGAGTTATCCTGTAAAGATCACTGGTTAGTTTCTCAAAAATCCGGCTGCAAGAAAACTGACTATTAAATAAATTAACCAAATGAGCAAACAAAGTAATTGAGTGAGGAGGAACATTTAACAGCCATTTTAAGGCTGATCCTGTCAAGGTAGAACCAAAACCCTTGCAGAGGCATGCTTCCTTGAGATCTGGAGGGATAGGGTTGATCTCTATCCTTTCCCTATAATGGGCAATATGCTCTTCAGGATCCGTGGTTCCGTCATAGTGTTTCATGTTGGGGGTTTGAAATCTTTTCGGGATTTCAGCATCACAGATAGGATGCGCAAACCGGGATATCCTGTGACTGTCTTGGGATACTTCTGGAATCGGCTGGACCACCCCAGGCACACTGGATATCATGTCTTTCAGCTTTTGGAGTTCTCTGGAAAATGCCGATGTCATACCTGCATCCTGCAAAGATCCAACACCATTATTAGCAAGTGTGTTATTATTATTAGATACATTACCAGTCTGGGGATTCTGGCCAAATCCTGAGCTTCTCACGGTTGATACTTTTATTGAAGAGGGTATCTCAGGAGTATAATTCTGGGAATGGCTTAGCACGATATTCCCCCGGTTATCCTTAGTGTAAACTGCAGAACTGAAGTTGAAAGCCCTGGGTTGCAAAGGAGTGACAGTTTCTTCAGCAGGCCTACTTGGGCCGGATTTCAAGAGTTGTATCTCTCTCATCAGCATCCGATTAGTTTCCTGCTACTGCCTCATCTGTTCCTGTACACTACCAAACAAATTCAGAATTTCGTCATTAGAAGCCAAAACAGAACCAGATCCCTGGGCACTGGGAGCGGGGATAACATCCCAAGCCACATGACTTTCAGCTCCTTGTGAAGAGGCTTGCATTCTTAGAGGAGGAGGTGGAAGCACCGAACCAATTGTTGTAGAGGTTGTAGCAGACATGGTGGAAGAGCTCATGTTTGATCTCGAGGCCATTGAAAACAATGTAGCAAAAAGTTTTGACAATAGAAAACCGAGTAATGATTTTACTAAAGTTTTTAGTAACAATAGCACCACTTGCCCCACGGTGGGCGCCAAATTGTTTTGGTCAAAAATTACCGAAGAAATTAAGTGATCAAATTAGTTAAGTGAGGTAGTGTGCTAGAAATATGTGTTGAAAATATGCTGATTAAGTTGTTTGTAAAAACAGTTTTCAGGATACGGCTCAGGATATCGAGCTGTATCTATGATCAAACAACGAGCAAAAAATGTAAGGGGTGACACGAGATATACGAGGAAAGCCCTTGATCAATCTAGATCGCCGGCACAAAACCTCGGGAGATGACAGTCGCAGCTGCCTTGTTCTTCTATTACTTCGAATATCAGGATACAGTGCATGATGTGATGCGGATCAACTAGGTATTACTTCAAATACCAGGATACAGTGCAGGATATGATTGATCAACTAGGTGTTACAATGTAATTCGAGTACAAGTGTTAGTGTGTAGTGATTGTTTGCAACTAGAGAGAAAGGCAGCTGCGATTGTCAGCTCCTGAGGTTTTGTGCCGGCGATCTAGATTGATCAAGGGCTTTCCTCGTACATCCTGTGTCACCCTTTACATTTTCGCTCATTGTTTGATCATAGATACAGCTCTATATCCTGAGTCGTATCCTGAAAACTGTTTTTACAAACAACTTAATCAGCATATTTTCAACACATATTTCTAGCACACTACCTCACTTAACTAATTTGATCACTTAATTGCTTCGGTAATTTTTGACCAAAACAGTAGTCAACGCACATTCGCGTTGACCCGTCTTTCTTCTTGACGAATAAGATCGGCGCTCCCCATGGCGATGAACTTGGCTGTATGAATCCTTTCTCCAACAGCTCGGCTAACTGTTTCTTTAATTCTTGCATTTCTGCTGGTGCCAAGCGGTAAGGTGCTTTGGCAATCGGCGCCGTTCCTGGTAGTCCTGGTAATTCTTCTGGAAACACATCTGAAAACTGTGATACTACTGGAATACATTTCAATTCTTTTCCTTTAATGTTAATGATTATAGAAATCAAATACACTAATGATTCTTTTCTTACATAACTAGTTGTTTTCATCACAGAGATGAATTTTGTGGATCTAGACGGTTTATCTCCTTTAATTGTGATCTTTTCACCCCTTGGTGAATTTACTTGGATTAACTTTTGATCACATAGAATGCTGGCTTTATTGGCTATTATCCAATCCATTCCTAACACAACATCAAATCCTGCCAGATTCATTGGGTAAAGGTTTGCGATAAACTTTTGATTTAAAAATTCTATTCTTGCTCCCTGCAAGATTTCAGAAATCCTAACGGTTTCCCCATTTGCTGTCTCTACTAGACATTCTTGTGGGAGTTTAGTTAATGGTTGATTGAGAACTTTGCAAAACGAAGTATTAATAAAACTTTGGTTTGCACCAGAGTCAAATAATACTTTAGCAAAAACATCATTAACTAAAAACGTACCGGCTATCACGTCTGGAATCATTTTAGCGTCTTTCGCAGTCAGAACAAATGCCCTAGCATTTTTAGGATTCTTATTGTTTGTGGCCGGAGCTAGTTTTGGGCAGTTTGGCTTGATGTGACCCTTTTCTCCACAGTTGAAGCACATTCCATTATTAGGTTTCTTCCTATAATCTTCTTCCTTGTGTCCCGGTATCTTGTAGAAATTACAGTAGGTGGAGCATCTTCCCGAATGCTTCTTCTTACAGACCTTACAGTAAGGTGCAGAGGTAGAACCTACATTTTTCCCATGGTTGGAGTTACCGTAGCGAAATTCCTGGGTAAGTCTTTGAGCTAGGTTTCTCCTCTGGTTCTCTTCTCGTGTACGCACTAGTTCATCAGTCAAGGTGTTTGCTAGTTCTACAGCTTCTTCTATAGTTTGAGGTCTAGCTGCCTTGACTACATGCCTAATCTCACTGATTAATCCCCAGATGTAGCGGGAGATTAACACTGGTTCTGGTGATGCAAGGGTTGGCACTATTCTGGCATATTCAAAGAATAATGTAGTGTAACCCTTACTATCCACTCCAGTCATTCTAAGGTTTAAGAATTTATTTGCAATCTGTTCTTTTTCATTGGGAGGGCAAAATTTCCTTTCCACCAGGTTTTTAAATTCATCCCATTCCATGTTGTAAACCCTGTCACTTCCTCTAGACTGGAGGATAGTGTTCCACCATTCTAAGGCTGAGTTCTTAAATAAATTGGAGGCAAACATTATCTTATCCTCTTCCATGCACTTGCTTATTTTTAAGACTGCCTCAGTCTTTTCTATCCAGCGTAGAGCTGCAATGGCCCCTTCATTGCCCGAGAATTCCATTGGTTTACAAGACCATAATTCTTTATAAGAACAACCATAAGACATGCTTCTTCTTCTTTTGGGAATGGGCACTTGAAGTATGGGTCCATTGTTTACACTGTGTTCAAGTTCAGTGGGTCGTTTACTGCCATGATCACTTTTATTTTCCGCTTCCTTAACCGTCTTAATAATATATGGCATTGCGTCTAAGATTCCTTGGGCCACTATGTGTTGGATGGCACTATTATCCACTTGATTTCCATTTTTATTGTTGTTTGGGTTATCGTTATTCTGGTTTTCCGGATTTACTTCGTTGTCCATCTGAATTTTAAACATTTACCATGTATTAATATCACAAGATAGTATTTAACACAATCAATCACACAACACGCATATTGATCAAAATCGTCGAACATTGCGACTTACCCTATTTTATACTATGCATCCATATATATTACAATACAACTGAAATAGAAATTACAATACTATTAGGCATCAGTAGATATTGTTTAGTTTTTTTTTCAAACATACACACATAATATATATTATTTTATTATTATTATTATTATTATTATTATTATTATTATTATTATTATTATTATTATTATTATCACTGTCACTGATATGGGTTCATCCAGAACTCCATATTACGCTCGTCATACTTCCAGACGAGTCGTTCTCTGATCTGCCTCATCCTCTCACTACCTTCTAAAATCTCCTCACCAAAGGTTCGGAGTTCTTGCACCTTCTCTGCACTCGTTGGGGGTGCAGGGGCTGGTACTGGGTTTGGGAACTGGGGCATGGGTTCCTGGTAAGGGTATGGATTCTCTAAAATTTACCTAATGTATTGGTCATTATCATAGTAGGGATCTAGAGGGTCCAAGTCTGGGTAGGCTGCTAGGTTTGGCATGGGTTCGTCTTCTGGTATTGGGTAGTGACGTTGGCGGTTATATACATCTATTTACAGTATCCTCACGCGCCCGACGAAATGTGTTTTATATTTATAAAAATGATTTATACCTTAACATTAAAACACACACAACAAAGGACAAGTGTATCCCGTCATATATTCAGTAAAGTATAGGTAAGAGCCAGATATCGATCCATGGAACACGGGCGTTATAATGTACTAAATCTTTGTCATTAGATTAAGGAAAGGTGAATGGTTGTTTAACTAAGTTATCTAAATTATATCTAAAACATAAATATACTATTATCTTGTTTCATAAACAACCTAAACATGTTATCTATCAGATATGTCACAGAAGCACTTAATCAATTTTCCAATTTTGAGACAGTTGTCATCCTCTAGGAGTTTTCTAACATGATGCTTCTTTGGAAAGTTAACGTGATAAACACACGTTAACCACCTAAAATTATTCTTTAGCGAGCTATTGATATTCATTCATGTAAACCTTTAAAGATAGATTAGTCATCCGCTAGGAGTTTTCTAACCTCACTAATCAAAGAAAGCAATACCGATGGTCATAATACAACCACGAGGATAAGCATTTAAGTAGATCATATAACAACATATTTCACCTTTACAAGTCTTGAACACAAATCTACCATGTCAGCAATTTCAGACCAAAACCACTAAACAATGATCATAAACCGCATGCAAGAACATGTAATCAACACCATATAATTCGTTAACCCATACGTGCAAGAAAGTATTCCTAATCAAAATAAGATATATCTTGGATAAAACCAATACCCCTCTCGAGTCTCATGGTGTAAACAAGTTTACAAACAAGTGATTAATCAAGAAATAGTTACCATCCCACTAACCACAGATTCATTATCCAAAATAATCAAACATAATCAGGAACTCAACATCAATGAAACGTTCATTATATAATCATGAAGATTCAAACATGAAAAGGTACTAAAGTTTCATATAAACAAGATTACAACATAAAGATTATTCAAGAAACAAGTTCTTTATTACTAATACATAAACTACATTAAACATAAACTAACATCAGCTAATAACTTGCAAAATGATCAGAATACATGTTCAAGAACAAGGAATCGAACCATAAACAAGCAAGGAATTGACGGGTTGGATCGGTTATGCTTCCACTCGATCTTGAAGCTTCGAATGGGTTTGATCAGGACTGCTTTGGAACCTAGAAATCGCCCAGAAACATGGAGAAAAACCCAACACTTGAACCAGTAGCGAATGGCTCTATTTAATGGATATTTCTTGATCGGCACGGTCGTGCCACAGGAGTTGTCGATGATGTCAGTTTCTCCGATCCCAAGTCAGCCAAGTGGACAAGTTGTCTCTCTCATCAGATCGGCACGGTCGTGCCATTGGTCGCACGGTAGTGCGATGTCATCAGAAACTAGATGAGAAATGTTGATCTTGATAGTGCACGGTCATGCTTCGGATGGCACGGTAGTGCGGTCCGAGAAAAGTTTGGCACTGGCTGTTGCACTGGTAGTGCTTCCGAGATCGGACGATTGGCACGGTAGTGCCGATGGATGGCACGGTCGTGCCAAACATGGCAGTCAACGGATTTTTGCCATTTTCATCAGAAATGCATCAGAATTTGTCCGTTTTCATCAGAATTTTCCTTTATGTTCTGTTTAAGACCTGAAAATATAAAAGTACCGAATTTGGTACCTAAACGTCGTGGTTTCGATAAAAAACGCTCAAAACGAAAGTGTTTTGGGGTATAAAAACATGTATAATTTAACGTATATCAAACAGCCCCACACTTGAACTTTGCTTGTCCTCAAGCAAACTTAAAATAAAATACGTAATCAAATCTGAAAATTTACAAAGTTACTAATTTGTTTGGTGGTCAAATTGGTTTTCAAAAAGTCATCATCAAAGATTTAAAACAAACAAGCTTTGTTAGATGTATGAAAGGATAACTATAAAGCAATGATTCAACGTTCGTTTGACTTTGCATGCAAACCCTTATATTTCTCACAATGTTCACACACACTCGGTTAAATTTCTGAATCATACATATAATGTGTATGTTTAAACACTCGATGCCTAGTCAATGAATCATGCAATATCATAAGCTTGTCAAAAGATCTAATCTCCACCAATTAACATGTGAAAAGCATAAATCAAGAGGTCTTTGATGGGTTGTAATGTTGGGCAATGGTTAAGAGTATGGAATGGATATTTGAAAGTGGCAAGAAAGGTTAAAACTTGACCAGAAACTTGGTGCTTTTATTTTCTAGGATTCTGAACACGTTGCTAAGCTACTTGTGTATGTGTTCAGAGTTTATTCTTCTTACACTTCCACTCTCTATTTTCTTTCTTGATAGTTTTTCCATGATTCCTTTCGAGAGTTTTGACAAACGTTTTTTTTTTCAAAGAAACATTACATCAATTTAGATAGTAATGGCCGAATTTTAACAAAAAGGGAAAATATGAAAAGGTTTATATTTGGTTTAAGTAGGCGTAATTTTTGGGTATGGTTATGAAAAATACGGAAAATAGGCTCAACATGGTGAACTAATGGATAGTGTTGGGTGCGGGATATAAACAAAGAAAAAGGCTGACAAAGGGGTATCCTAAATGCCTCTATCATTTCTATATAATTTCACATATTCATGATTTTTGAAAAGTATACAAATGACAAGTTCTAAATTACATAAAACATCCGACTCACTCATTTTTCCGCAAAAATAAAAAAGCATTTGACAAGAAAGCTGTAAAGGCTCAAAAATATGCTCACGTAAACAGAAGGAATGGGTATAAATATAAAGATAAATATGCAAGTCTTTCTTTTTGTTTTATCATGCTTTTTAGTTATCTTTTTCAAAAATTAATTTGGCTTGTTGATTTTTATCAAATTTGATGTTTTTTAAAGAACACAAATTGACCATTTTTGTTTTATTTTTTCGAAAATATATACAGAAATGAGAACAAATAAGGACAATCAAAGTTTAAAGCCTTTTAAACCCCTCCCCACACTTGAACTTCACATTTTCCTCAATGTGAAATACATATTAGTTAAGCAATTATGAAGAACTAAACTAATAATGTGAAAAGGGAAAGAGGTACTCCCTCAGAGTTAAAGTTGACTTGTTTGAGTAGACTTTGATTGAAGTCGTCTCAACTCTGTGTGCATTTCTTTACAAATCTGCCAATTATGTCACTTGCTAAAGCATTCAACATTATCACTGATCAAAATGTTAGATAACCAAACCATATCCATTATTCAAACGAAGCAAACACACTACTTAAAAATATTAAAAAACAAACATAAAGTTTAAAAATCCCAAACAAAGTACTGAATAGAAATAAAATAAAACATTAGTTTCTGAATTGTTCTGCCCTACCTCCTCCTCCTACTCCTCCTCATCATCATCATCATGGTGGCGTGTTCCAGATGAACCCGCCCCATAGTTACCTGTGTTTCCAAACGGAAACTTTGGAGGGTTGCCGAAATGGCTGGGATATACGCTTTGTAGCCCTTCGAAGATGTAGGAAAAACCTGCATACATTTCCTCCCTCATTGTGTGTTGAGATGCCCGTATAGCTTCCTTGTCTGCTCTCATAACGTCTTGAGTTGCTCGCATAGCCTCTTGATTGGCTCTGATAGTGTCTTGAGAAACCTGCATATGCTGGAACTGCTGGTACAACTCAGGGTAGGAAGGTTTACCTGGAAGCCAGTTTGACTGATATTGATATTGGTGCTGGTGCGGTTCGGGATCTGGCTGATCATGTGGTGGTGGCTCTAGGGCCGGATTCTCGTCCATGTTGACGTCCTCGTCCTGTGGTGGTAGCGGATCCCATATCTCTCCATTTAGACCCCTTAGCCTTGGTCCATTATCTGTATCCACTACCAGACCCATCGCTCTCAAAGATCTCATATCTACGTCTCCTCCTGCATGAACCATCGTGAGACCACTGACTACATCATCTGTCATAATACCTAAGTTGTATGCCAAATGAGTCACATATTCACCACCATGGATTTCACTGCTTGTAGTTCTCCCCGCGTTGTTTACGAAAAATTCTGCCATTCTAGCTGCGAGGTTGACGTGCACTTCAGTCACTAAGGAATATAAGAAAAGAAGATCCGGAGTGGGACAGTTTCCTGCACTGTCCATGCGCCCACAGATGGTGTGACTCATGACTTAATGAATAACCCTGAGTAGCGGGTCTCGTAGTCGTGAAGATTTAGCTTTTCTAGCTTCATAGGGTGGTTCAACTGCCACTTCTGCCCAAAAGTTAGCCCGTTGCTGATCATTATCAAAGTTGTAGATATTGGTGAAAAGTTCTGAATCAATATCTTCAGCTGAGTATATGCCCAATCTTCTTCCATGTCTAGCAACCGACCACTTATGCCACTTTTTACCCAACCTGAATTGTATCGTCTCCCTGTTTTTAAACTCTGGATTTTCGCTTCTTGGTTTTTCATAAGTATATGAAGCGAAAAATTCCAACGTAAGCTCAAGATAAACTGGTCGTGCAATGTTGAACAACCTTGACATGGGATGCGACATCATTTCGGATAACCTTTCTTCTTGGTTGAGGGTTGTTAAAGTGTCCCAGTTGATTCTTCTCGGTTCACCGATTTGTCCCCGTCTATTCCATAAAGCTTCTAATCTTGCAATACAGGGTTGTTCTTTCGCTTTGTTTTCGCTGAACTGGAGGAATCTGTGATATATCTGCATACAGGAATACAACAACATAAGAGCAGAAAAAAAATTTCATAACCGCCACCGGAAGAGGCTGTTTACGACGTTCTGTTGTCGTTTTACCATTGGCACGGTCGTGCGTCTGGTGGCACTGCCGTGCCAATCCCTAATCGCTCAACAGCTTGTTTCTGGAAACTCATGTCGCACTGCCGTGCCGAATTGGCACTGCCGTGCGACTCGACATCGCAGTTTTGAATCGGCAACCTGACCTTGATTTCTGACCGGCTCAGTCATGCCGTTTCAATGGCATGACCGTGCGACTTCGAAAATCATCAGAAAGCAGTGTATTTCACTGATTTAAACCTTTATAATTCAAATTCTAACTTGTAATTGGTGAATAAACTTTAAATTAAGGATCAGAACTACCGATTTAGCACCAAACACTCAAGAACAAGGGTTTATTTGATTTTATGAAGAAAACCCCCAAATTTCTTGATTCAAAACATCAGATCTACATCAGAAACTAAGTTTAATCTGCAAAATAAGTAGGAAACATACCTTGGAAGATGATTGAAGTGAAATCTAGGCAAAAATTGGTTGATTTATGTGTGTAGGCGACCTGGAACTCCCGTGCGGCTACTAAGGTTTCGAAAAAGTGATTAGTTTTTACTGCAGAATCGCTTTTATACCCCGTTTTTACTGTTCAGTTTTTTACTCGCACGGTCGTGCGGCTGGCCGCACGGTCATGCCATCCCGGATCGCGTTTCTGGTTTGACTAATATTACCGGTTTGCACGGTTGTGCATCGGGCCGCACGGTAGTGCGAGCCGATGACTGCCTTGTGCACGAGTTCTGGCCAGTTTTGATTACGAAGTGCATGACCGTGCCAATTTTGGCACGACCGTGCAACACCTGGGCCTTTTATGGTCATTTTTCACAATAAGCTTTTAACTTCGTATTTTCACCAAATTTTTCCATTTTTGCACTATTTCATATATTTTAACAATTAATCATCATCAAAATTCCAAAAATTATGGATCAAGCTTGTATGTGCCTACGTTTAAAACCGAAAAATTAACGAACTATGAAATAAATATTACAAACTAATATATACAAAATTATTCTTAGCGTGTGAAAACACGCTCGCTAAATTTGTCAGCGAGTCGATAGCTAGACTCATTCTCCCCACAGTTGTTTTAAGTATGCGGGACGTGGAGTTCAAGAATTTCCTCCACCGGGTTAATCGGTCCGTTGATGTAACTTTTGAGTCTATGACCGTTGACATTGAATGTTTCCCCGCTTAAATTTTTGATGGTGACGGCTCCGTATGGAAATACTTCTTTGACCGTGTATGGACCCGTCCATCGAGACCTTAACTTCCCGAGGAATAAACACAGTCGTGAGGAGTACAATAAAACATGATTCCCAACGCGGAAATCTTTATGTTCTCTCAATCTTTTGTCATGAAACTTCTTGACTCGTTCTTTGTACCTGCTAGAACTTTCATAGGCATGGTTTCTTAGCTCCTCGAGCTCATGGATTTGCAGAAAACGGGCTTCACCTTCTCTTTTTAAGTCCATATTTGCCGTTTTCAAGGCCCAATATGCCCTGTGTTCTAGCTTGACAGGTAGATGACAGGATTTTCCGTAAACCAACCTAAAGGGTGTGGTCCCAATAGGTGTCTTGAATGTTGTTCTAAAAGCCCACAGAGCGTCATCTAACTTGTCTGACCAATCCTTGCGGTTATTATTAATGGATCGCTCAAGGATTATTTTCAAACCCCGATTTGTGACCTCCACTGGCCTGCTCGTTTGAGGGTGATATGGTGTAGCCAATCTATGATGAACACCATAATGGGACAAGGCTCGTTCTAACTGCGCATTACAGAAATGCGTTCCTCAATCACTGATTAGTGCTTTTGGAGCACCAAATCAGGAAAATAAACTTTTTAAGAACCTCACAACTACCCTAGCATCATTTGTAGGCAAAGCTTGAGCTTCTACCCAATTTGAGACATAGTCTACAGCAACTACGATGAATTTGTTACCTCGTGAGGCTGGAAATGGACCCATGAAGTCGATACCCCATATATCAAAGACTTCACAGACTTGCATTGGATGTTGAGGCATCTCATTGCGTGCGGAGATATTGGTTGCCCTTTGGCAAGCATCACACGCTCTAACCCATTCATGTGCATCACGAAAGATTGTGGGCCAGTAAAACCCAGAGTCTAACACTTTCTTTGCAGTGTAGTTTGCTCCATGATGACCTCCGATTGGCCCTTCGTGACAGTGGCTCAGAATGTTAGCTGCCACTTCTCCAAATACACATCTTCGGATCACCTGATCGGCTCCGATTCTAAACAAGTATTGTTCGTCCCAAATGTAATACTTCAAATCTGCAAAGAACTTCCTCTTTTGTTGATATGACAACCTTTTGATAAGGATTCCACATGCGAGGTAGTTTGAAAAGTCGGCGAACCAAGGTGACTCATCATTCATCTCGATGCTTAAGAGGAATTCGTGGGGGAAATTGTCGTTTATTGGTTCCTCCAACAAATTTTTAGAACTTCCATGCTCAAGTCTTGAGAGATGATCGGCTACAACATTTAAAGCTCCCTTTTTGTCTTGGATCTCAATGTCAAATTCTTGTAGTAACAAGATCCATCTGATAAGACGCGATTTTGCATCCTGTTTGCTAAAAAGGTATTTGATTGCTGCATGATCCGTATACACAATTGTTTTGGACAACACAAGGTACGACCTGAATTTGTCGAAAGCATAAACTACTGCCAAAAGCTCTTTCTCTGTAGTCGTGTAATTTTCTTGAGCATCATGTAGAGTTTAACTGGCATAGTAAATAGGATGAAAATGCTTCTCCCTTCGTTGTCCTAAGACTGCTCCTATTGCGTAATCACTAGCGTCGCACATTATCTCAAATGGCAATGCCCACTCTGGTGCAACTAGAATAGGGGCTTCAATAAGCCTTTGTTTCAGCTGCTTGAATGTTTTCATGCACTCGCCCGAAAACACAAATGGAGCATCTTTTTCTAATAAACGCGTCATAGGTCTTGCGATTTTCAAAAAGTCTTGTATGAATCGCCTATAGAACCCTGCATGACCCAGGAAACTCCTAATCGCTCTGACCGAGGTAGGGGGAGGAAGTTTAGAAATGATGTCCACTTTTTCTGGATCAACTTCCAAACCGGCTTCAGAGATTTTGTGCCCGAGAACTACCCCTTCCTTCACCATGAAGTGGCATTTCTCCCAGTTAAGCACCAGATTAGCTTCCTCACATCTCATTAACATTCTTTTCAGATTTCCAAGACATTGATCGAATGAACTCCCGAAAACAGAGAAATCATCCATGAATACTTCCATGGAGTCTTCAATCATGTCATGGAAAATAGCTACCATGCAACGCTGAAATGTGGCTGGTGCATTACACAGCCCAAAAGGCATATGCCGGTAGGCGAATGTGCCGAATGGACATGTGAAATTAGTCTTTTCCTGGTCCTCAGGAGCGATAGGAATTTGAAAGTATCCATAAAACTCATCCAGAAAATAGAAGAATGACTTCCCCGACAGACGTTCCAACATCTGGTCGATGAATGGAAGCGGGAAGTGGTCCTTACGGGTGGCATCGTTGAGTTTGCGATAATCGATGCAAACTCACCATCCGGCGACGGGTACGGGTAGGAATAAGTTCATTCCTATCATTTGGAACTACAGTAATACCACCTTTCTTGGGTACTACTTGCACTAGACTTACCCAAACAGAATCAGATATAGGATAAATCAGCCCTGCATCTAACAACTTAATTACTTCTTTCTTTACCACGTCTTGCATATTAGGATTTAAACGCCTTTGATGCTGTGCACTAGGCTTGTAATTATCTTCCATTAGAATCTTATAAGTACAAAAAGAAGGATTAATGCCTTTGATATCCATAATTTTCCATGCCATGGCTCTCTTGTGAAGCTTTAGAACTTTGAGAAGCTGTCTTTTTTCCTCTTTTGCTAAAGATGCTGGAATGATGATAGGCAAGTGACACTCCTCGTCTAGAAATGCATACTCGAGATGCGGTGGGAGTTCTTTTAACTCCAACGATGGTGGATCTTCAACCGAAGGTTTTGACTTTTCTTCAACTTCACGGTCAATCTCCACAAATTGATCTGGACTTTGGGAACCATCATCACCGATTTGGAAAACCGGCTGCTCAACTTCGTGGCCTTCCTGCGAAATGCCATTTTGGTTCTCACACAACAGATGTGTGTCCATATCAATTTCTTCAATTGTGCCTTTGAAATGAGAGCTTACACAAGTATCGACAATGTCGACATAGTAAAGCATGTCATCGTGACTTTGCGGATGTTGCATTGATCTTTTAATATCAAAAGTCACGTGATCGTCATTTACTCGGAGCGTGATTTGGCAAGCTGCCACATCAACAATCGTCCTCACAGTATTTAGGAATAGGCGTCTGATGTGTGCAAAATGCAACATATAAATTACATCAATTGTGGCATAAAACTAACCCTTTTTTAGTACTAATGTTAGAAAAAGTGTGCTTTTGTCTTCCTTTTGTATTTTCAGGATTAAATGAGCTCAAATGAACAAAAAAGCAAAGAGACAGCTAAATCTAACATAAATACAAGAAAAGGAATAAACGTGGCATGCCCGAACCCTCGACAGCATCCTCCCAAACAAGAACAAGAAAACAGAAGGCTGAACACGCCCCGTGCTCAATGAGCACGGGGGCGTGCCCAAGTTTCTGCAGAAAAGACAAAGCTGTAGAAGCTTCTATCACCCACCACGGGGGCGTGCCCAGCGGACACGGGGTCGTGGTCAACTCTAAGATTCGCAGAATCTGTGGAAATCTTGATAGTACAGATACGCTTCTGTACACGGGGTCGTGCCCAGTGGACACGGGGCGTGGTCAACTAATGCAGACAAACTGCATTTAATAAAGAAAGAGAAGAGGGTGGACACGGGGCCGTGCCCAATGGACACAGGGTCGTGTCCGGGATTCTGTGCAGGCTATAAATAGGGGTGCTTGGCTCATTTGCAAACCATCCCTTGGCAAACCAACTTTCTCACACTTCACCCACACTCCACCACCACCACAACACCATCATCCACCACCATCATCTAGCATCCATCATAGAGTTGTGAGTAGTCTCGAGATCCAAGATTGATCGTAAGAGTTCTTGACAATCAAAGGCCATGTT
Source organism: Helianthus tuberosus (assembly GCA_030545235.1). Lineage (NCBI taxonomy): Eukaryota > Viridiplantae > Streptophyta > Magnoliopsida > Asterales > Asteraceae > Helianthus > Helianthus tuberosus. Next base: position 86,488,646 of record CM060372.1, on the reverse strand, counting down.
TGCCTAAGTCTCTTACATCACTTGGTGAAGACAAGCATTTAGTGTAATACTTTTTATTTTTAATCTTTTCACACTTTTTATTTGGTTATGTATTAATGACTTTAATAATTAGTTTCTTATGTTGAAGGTGAGTCTTCCTTATTGTTTGTCCGTGGTATCTTGGCATTATTTTACTGTCTATATAAAATAAAAGATTTTCACCATTCATATCTCCACGGTCTATATGGAGGTATGTTGGCTACCTGGTCGGGGGTTAAGGGAACGGTTTGGTAAGAGTCTTGCCTTGTTTAGTGTATAGAACCTGCAAGGACCTGGATCAAATTTAGTAGGACCTCCTTCATTACCCACCGGTATTGGATGGCGGGGGTCCAAACTCTTTGATCCCCTCATATGTAAGCTACTATTAAATATTTAACCCGGCTACTTAGGACTGTATCCCTGCTGACTCAGACTACTTAGCCGAGGGTAACGTCACCTTCAAAAGAGGGGCCTACCACATTACGCATTAATAACTTAATTAATTATCTTTCAATAATCCGACCCTTTAGGATTGTATCCTTGCTGACTCGAACTACTGGGTTGAGGGTAACGTCACCTTCAAAAGAGGGGCCTACTACAATAACTAAGATAATCTCTTAAAAAGTGCCAAAGTGCGGAAATAATCAAAGGTTACACTAAAGGCGAGTTGGATCCAAGTGATTCATCTTGTCTATCTGTTTTTATTTTATTTTATTTTTATTTTCAGTATTTTAGTTTTATTTTTTTCTAGTTTAAAACCCTTTTTCTAAATTTTTGATTTGATTAGACGTTGAGGATAAACCGGTATTAAAAGTTCTTGTGTCCTTGGACGACCTCGGTATCTTACCAACACTATACTACTCTCACGATGGGTGCACTTGCCCATATGTGTGTTTGGTGTTAGTAAATATCGTGTTTTATAAATTTAAAACTTGACTAAAGTGGTTAAAAAGGGCTAAAAATATACATAAAAATATAATACACCACACACGCATCAAGTTTTTGGCGCCGTTTCCGGGGACACAAGGATTTTAAGAAAGCTTAAAATCAACGGCCTAATCAGTTTTTCAAAACTTTTTTAAAAACGCGCGCACATTTTTCTGCATTTTAGTTAGTTTTGCATTTACAGTAGCCTGAACACGGGGCCGTGCTGCATATTTTTTTTAAAACACCCAGTTACAGAGTCTGAACACGGGGTCGTGTTCACTGAACACGCCCCCGTGCTGCACAAAACCAGTAACCTTTATTCAAACGCCCAGATACAGACCCTGAACACGGGCCCTGTCCACTGAACATGGGGTCGTGTCCAGCTTCTGTTTCCGTTTAATTTTTGTTTTCTGGTCCTGAGACTCTGTTGTGGTCTGCTGAGTGATTCTTATGGATCAATACTAGGGAAGCTACAACTACACCTATGAGGAGGATGATTATAGGGAAGACTGACTATTGCACCATTTGTGGTGACCCGGACTCGGTACAATATTGTGACTTATTTTAACCATCCGCTTCATACACCTATTATGAGGAGCCCAGGTACGAGCCATCAACTTCATACACATCCTATGAAGACCAAAGGTATAAACCCTCCCCCTCATACTCATATTTTGATGAACCAAGGCATGAGCCTTCATACTCACACTTTGAGGAACCAAGATATGAGCCACCACCTTCATATACTTATTATGAGGAACCATGACGTGAACAACCCACCTCATATGAGTATTATGAAGAACAAAATTATGACCCTTACCCATCATATGCTTACAATGAAGAACAATGTGACAACTATGCTCTGTAATCGATGAACAATGCAAAACAATGTTAATTATTAATAAAACAATGTGTTTTGGTGTTACTATATGTGTATTTGTGTTTGATGATTTTACAGTTTGATTCAATTCCGATTTCAAGCTTTAAATCGCTTTCTGGAAGGTTATACGCGCACTGATGCGTAAATATAACCAGTTTAATGCAACAAACACTCCAAAATAGTGACATAGGCTTAACATACCTAAAATAACCTTTACATAACTTAGAAATAAGTTTTGGATGGTTTGGTGTGTTAAAAACAAGTTTATTCGATCACAGGGACTATTTGTGTCAAACTGCAAAACTATACCGATTTGTATGGTATCGAAGAGTCTGGAACCTGATCATAAGCTAAACATACCATAAATAACCTAAAAATAGCTTAAAAATAAGCTTTGAGGGATTCGGTATGCGAAAATACGCTTATTTGATCTTACAGGGACTAAAAGTGTCAAAAACGACGTAAGTTTGCATTTTCGCGCATATCTTACGTTCTGACCACATCTGGACATCCAAAATTTTTGTACACACTAAAATATTTTTATTTTAGTGATCGGCATATAAAAATAACGTTCGTCTCTTAATTTGGTTCGTTTTCGCGTCCGTTTGAGTTTCGTTGTAATTTAATGAACAACGCGACCGTACGACCAAACGAGCCGACATCTGAGAGTGTTCCAAGCACATTTTGAGTCCTATAAACTTTATTGACCTCATAGAGCCTTGAAAATGGCTTAACGGGGGTCAAAAGGGCCTGAAACGGGCTTAAAACAAGTGCAGGGACCTAAACTGCCAATTCTGAAACTTATGCTGATCTGGGGAGGCCAGGCGGGGCGCGTAAGGTTGTCCCTATACCTTACGCGGGCCGTGAGAAGTGCCCAGTTCCAGAAAACTCAGTTTCAGGAATCTGTTCAATGTTTAGGGGCTGTTTATGCAATTTCTTTATGTGGTAGCCAAGTTATCTCTTCCCCAAGGCTTTGAACCTGCAACAAACAAGTGTATGGTCATGATTTAATGCTTGGAAGCTACACAAACATGTGTAATGGTCTTATGTTCTTGCTACAAGTATAAATAGCCCAACCATTTCACTTGTTCATTGCTAATTCCCTTCTTATCTTCTCTACAATCTGGTTTGGGAGCTCTCTCAACTTATTGGAACCTTATTCTTTGTAGAAAAGATAGCTAGGACCTTTTGTAGGTCTTCTTTCATGCTTATTCTTTATGTTTAAGCAGAAAGTCAAACAGTTTGGCCAACAGTTTGACTTTCGGTTTTGACCATCAATTGATCAAGTCAAAGTTCAATTGAACTTTGCAACGTGATTGTAATCACGATGGTTATAATCCTTAGCGATTATACCTACTGATTACCACGTTAACTAGGCGTAGTGACAAGTCAAAGTTTCGGTCAAAATGCGTTTTAGCACGCATTTTGAAACGGAACTATTTTCGGGTATCAAAACCCATTGTTTTGATACCAAATCAGGTTTATAAACTAGTTAAACATGTTTTGACATGTTTAACTTGTCACTATTAGTTTAGTGCTTGTTTAGGGTCATAAATTAAGCGGTCTAAACAACCGCTTAGACTTTCAAACCCGACCCGTTTGGTCGATCTTTAGGATCCAATCAAGCTTGATTAGTGATCATATTTGTATAGGGAATAACCACTGAGGTTATACCTTATGATCACATGGGATTGGTTAGTTATTTGTTAAGTAGCCTGTATGCCCATAAGAAATGACCAAAACGCCCTTTTGAAGCTTAAATCCGTATTTTACATATGTAAACAAGTTTTTGACTTCTAAACTGATATGGTAAGATAATTAGGCATAATTGGGCATATAAGACTTGACATAGCACATAGTTAACCATCCGAACATAGTTTTGCGTGGACGACGCATTAAAGTAGCATAAGCTACCTTAATGGCTCGTAACGGGTCGAAAGCACTTAGGCTAAGTTCCGATTTAGAATGTAGGCTTTGTTAAACCATATCACATGAGTTCCTACACTCATTTGGTTTACAAGACCTCATTCTATCCGATCTTCCGATTTAGATGTCGATTTATTTACTAGTGATCCGATTACTAGGTACTACTTGAATTTCCTTGGTTTGTCTAAGCTTCGCTAAGTTCTTTAGATCAAGGATACCCTATCATTCAATGTGAGTACATAGTTCCCCTATTTTACTGTTTTCAATTGTTTTGGGGTGATTCGTATGTATCCAAACGATTTCGATATTTTAACGATATTTTCAAAAACGATTAAGATGGTTTATATTAAACTAAATACGATTTCGATAATGTGAATGAAACTTGTTGGTTGTAACTACATAACGAATGACCTTCATTAGCATTGATCAAGCCAACCCGTATTAGGTTATGGTACCATAGGATCTGATAAATCCCGTTATCAGACTACACCCATGGTTATGTGTGGGGGTTATGTAGGTAACGACCGAATCTGATGATTGTTAACTTACCCTTTGGTGGTTTGTTAATACGATAAACGAGGTAGTCGAGTCATGAAAGTTTGAATGTTATTAGCGAGGCGACCAAAAAGTAGTTTCACAATTAAAACGAAAACGATTTTGGGATGAATTAAACGATTTGGAACGACCCAAACGAAATAAACGATTTGGAACGACCCAAACGAAATAAACGATTTGAACGAACGATTGGTTTTGGGTAGTGATTAGATAATGGGACGGGTGTAACATGATAGAAGCATGGTAGATACGCCGCTGGTACATCTTATATAAGTGCTTCTATCATATTACATTGCGTGTCATTATTTAGTTCACTTGGGAAACGATTTGAAACGATGTCACACAACGAGGTTTTTGAAATGATATAAACCATACGAGTTTTATTAACGAGTTTTTAACGAGATGTTTAACGAATTGGTTTACTAAAGAAAATTTTTTGGGGTTAAGAATCATGGCTACGAGATTTTATAAATTATAACCATCTTGTTTTGAGTTGGTTAATCATGTTGCAATATTATATACTTTTCAAAACAAGGTTTTCGAGGTATTGCAATATACATATAAACGAGCCATGATTCCGAAACTCTTATAAAACCAATGTGCTCGCCAGCATTTCTTTGCTGACTTTATTTTTACATATGTTTCAGGTGATGTTGCGTGATGATTGCTAGGAAGCATGTTCACTTAGGATCTGGACGAGATTTTTTAGTGACATAAAAACGATAGTAGACGATGTTTAGAATTATTTGTTTGGTTTTAAGACAATGTAAATTATTTGATAAATCAATAAAACGAAACTTTTGAATTACCATGGTTGTGAAACGATGATTCTGTTACAACACTCCCCGACGTTTCCGCCATGGTTTGTTGTTATAATGTGGTCGGGGTGTGACAGAAGAGTTGGTATCAGAGCCAATGGTTATAGGGAATTAGGTTATTAGTAATGCTTTGACCTAGAATATAACTTTCTAGGACCCTAACGCGAGTTATCTTGCGTTTAGATTTTAAAACAATACCGTCACCTATCCTTAGGTGATAACCACAACGAGAACATAATAACAAATCCGCTTCGAAAATTAATCATCTATCCTTGGATGATTGATTGTAAGGTTTTGAACCCTGTGAGTTTCCAAAATCTCGTCAAATTTTGGTCTAAATAATGTGAACACGTGCAAACTGGAAGAGTGAATGCCTGTACCCTGAGTTTTCTGTCTAAGGCTAGAGTTTTCGTACAAATCTGCAGTATCGGACCAGTCACTCTTACCTGGGAACTCTTGGGGTGAGTTTTCACTTATAGGCGAGCATGTCTTCAGCGATACATTATTATGATCTATTTACTTTGATTAGTCACTGCGTATCGTTTGTTTGTTCGAAGTAATGAATGAATGATCGCCTTCGTTATGTTTTGTCGATGTTTTCAATACCTCTTTTGTTTATCCGAATGTCAATGCCAATGTGAATCCCGCTCGTGGATGAGCATTCAATCTGAATCCAAACGAGGCTCGAGCTGACAACCTCGTTGTCCTTGGTACCTTGGTTGTTAACGGTACATTCCTTGTTAACAATCAACTTGCATCTATTCTTTTTATTTTGGTGCCGATAGGAGTTTTGTTTTGTTATCCTTTGAGCCTTTACTTGCGATACCTAGAACTAAACTAAGGAAACCCTTATCTGTTGAAGTTGCTACTGGTAAACCTCTTGTTCTCGATTCTGTTATTCATGGTTGTCAATTGAACCTCGATAACCATCTTTTCCCCATTGACCTCGTACCGATGCAACTTAGGAGTTTCGACATTATCGTGGGGATGGATTGGTTAACCAAACACCATGCTGAGGTGATTTGTTTCGATAAGATCATTCGTATTCCTCTTTCGTCTGGCGATGTTCTGGAAGTTCGTGGCGAGAAACAATCTGGTGGATTGAAACTCATGTTGTGTACGAAGGCCCAAAGTTGTTTGCGAAAAGGATATGTTGTTTTTCTGGCACATGTCACCGAGGAAAAAGGCAAGAACAAGAGTATTCAGGATATTCCGATTGTTCAGGATTATCCAGAGGTGTTTCCTGATGAACTGCCTGGTTTGCCTCCAGTTCGTCAAGTCGAGTTTCATATTGACCTTGTACCCAATGCTAACCCGATTGCAAAAGCACCTTATATTCTTGCACTATCTGAGATGCAAGAGTTATCGAAACAGCTTCAAGAGTTATCTGATAAAGGATTCATCCGTCCAAGTTATTCACCTTGGGGCGCTCCTGTCCTCTTTGTGAAAAAGAAAGATGGATCTTTTCAAATGTGTATCGATTATCGTGAGCTTAATAAGCTTACCATCAAGAATCGATATCCCCTACCCTGAATCGATGATCTCTTTAATCAGCTGCAAGGTGCTACTTATTTTACCAAGATCGATCTGCGTTCTGGGTATCATCAGCTTCGTGTATTCGAAGAAGATATTCCCAAAACTGCATTCCGCACGAGATATGGGCATTACGAGTTCACAGTCATACCTTTTGGTTTGACGAATGCCCCAGCTATCTTCATGGACTTAATGAATAGGGACTTTAAACCTTATTTAGACAAGTTCATCATTGTGTTCATCGACGATATTCTCATTTCTTCGAAGTCTCGAGCCGATCATGAGCAACACCTTCGTTTGACACTGGAACTCCTGAAGTAGGAACAACTTCTTGCGAAATTCTCCATGTGTGAATTTTGGCTTAAAGAAGTTCAGTTTTTGGGACATATAGTCAATGTGGAAGGTATTCATGTGGATCCATCCAAGATTGTTGCAATCAAGGATTGGAATACACCAACGACACCTACAGAAATTTGTTCTTTCCTTGGTCTCGCTGGATATTATCGTCGTTTTATTTCAAACTTCTCGAAGATTGCGGTTCCACTTACTGCTTTGACTCAGAAGAATAAGCCTTTTGAGTGGGGACCCAAACAAGAAGAAGCGTTCCAAACGCTGAAACGGAAACTCTGTGATGCTCCTGTTTTATCTTTGCCCGAGGGAAACGATGATTTTGTTGTCTACTGTGATGCGTCCAACTTAGGCCTTGGTTGTGTTCTTATGCAACGAGGTAAAGTTATAGCATATGCATCTAGACAATTGAAAGTTCACGAGAAGAACTACACGACTCATGATCTTGAGTTAGGAGCTGTGGTTTTCGCGCTTAAAATCTGGAGACACTACCTCTATGGAACGAAGTGTGTGGGTTTCACAGACCACAAAAGTCTCCAGCATATTCTTAATCAGAAAGAGCTCAACATGAGGCAACGTCGTTGGGTTGAACTCTTGAACGACTACGATTGCGAGATTCGCTACCATCCTGGTAAGGCGAATGTCGTAGCCGATGCGCTTAGTCGAAAGGAGTGAGTCAAGCTTCATTCTGTTCAAACTCTATCTGATCTTCAAACTCGTGTTCTTCAAGCTCAGCAATTTTGTGTTTCACAAAATTTGATGGGTAAGGAATTACCACGTCAACTTGAGCTTAAGCTCGAAGCAAAGGATGATGGTTTACTCTATTTCATGGATCGTTTGTGGATTCCAAAACAAGACGATCTTCGCACTTTAGTGATGGATGAATCTCATAAGTCTCGATATTCTATCCATCCTGGTGCTGATAAAATGTACAAGGACCTTCGTACTAAGTTCTGGTGGCCTGGTATGAAGAAAGATGTTGCCTTGTATGTGTCGAAATGCCTAACTTCTCTCAAAGTCAAGGCAGAACATCAACGACCTTCTGGTTTGCTTATACAACCAGAGATACCGGTTTGGAAGTGGGAGAACATTGCTATGGATCTCATCACTAAATTACCGCGTACTTCTAAAGGTCACGATGCTATTTAGGTTGTTATCGATCGTTTAACGAAGTCAACTCATTTTATTCTGATTCGCGAGGATCTATCTGCTGATAAACTTGCAAAGATTTATGTTGATGAGATTGTATCACGACATGGTGTTCCTTTGGATATCATTTCCGATCGTGATGCTCGATTTTCATCTCATTTTTGGAAGACCATGCAATCTGCCATGGGAACCCAACTAAATCTAAGCACTGCTTATCATCCCCAAACAGATGGACAATCTAAGAGAACAATTCAAACTTTGGAGGATATGCTTAGAGCATGCGTGATAGACTTTGGTGGTAATTGGGATTCTCATCTCCCATTGATCGAGTTCTCTTACAACAATAGTTATCATGCTAGTATTAATATGGCACCATTCGAAGCTCTCTACAGTCGAAAATGTCATTCACCTGTTTGTTGGAACGAGACCGGTGAAGCTCAGCTTACTGGACCGGAACTTGTTCTGGAAACAACAGACAAAATTAAGAAAATTCGCGATAATCTTGTGACAGCTAGATGCCGTCAAAAGAGTTATGCGGATTTACGACGCAAGCCCTTAGAATTTCAAGTCGGAGACCATGTCCTACTCAAGGTGTCACCTTGGAAGGGAGTGGTGAGATTTGGAAAGAAAGGAAAACTTGCACCACGATATGTTGGACCATTTAAGATTGTTGAAAGGGTTGGAAAGGTTGCCTATCGACTAGAGCTTGGAAATATTCATCCGACTTTTCATGTGTCCAATTTGCGAAAGTGTGTAGCTGACGCTGATCTTCACATTCCTCTCGACGAGATTTAAATCGATGAAATGATGCACTTTGTCGAGAAACCTGTGGAGATAGTGGACCGTACATACAAACAGTTGAAGAACAAACGAATTCATTTGGTCAAGGTTCGCTGGGAATCCAAACGTGGCCCAGAGTTTACTTGGGAACGTAAGGACCAAATGAAAGCGAAATATCCGCAATTGTTCTCACAAGTTTCCTCTAGTTAAACTTTCGGGACGAAATTTCCTAAAGTAGGGGAGACTGTGACAACTGTGCTCTGTAATCGATGAACAATGCAAAACAATGTTAATTATTAATAAAACAATGTGTTTTGGTGTTACTATATGTGTATTTGTGTTTGATGATTTTACAATTTGATTCGATTCCGATTTCAAGCTTTAAATCGCTTTCTGGAAGGTTATACGCGCACTGATGCGTAAATATAACCAGTTTAATGCAACAAACACTCCGGAATAGTGACATAGGCTTAACGTACCTAAAATAACCTTTACATAACTTAGAAATAAGTTTTGGATGGTTTGGTGTGTTAAAAACAAGTCTATTCGATCACAGGGACTATTTGTGTCAAACTACGAAACTATACCGATTTGTATGGTATTGAAGAGTTCGGAACCTGATAATAAGCTAAAAATACCATAAATAACCTAAACATAGCTTAGAAATAAGCTTTGAGGGATTCGGTATGCGAAAATACACTTATTTGATCTTACAGGGACTAAAAGTGTCAAAAATGACGTAAGTTTGCATTTTCGCCCATATCTTACGTTCTGACCACATCTGGACATCCAAAATTTTTGTACACACTAAAATATTTTTATTTTAGTGATCGGCATACAAAAATAACGTCCGTCGCTTAATTTGATTCGTTTTCGCGTCCGTTTGAGTTTCGTCGTAATTTAACAAACAACGCGACCGTACGACCGAACGAGCTGACATCCGAGAGTGTTCCAAGCACATTTTGAGTCCTCTAAACTTTATTGACCTCATAGATCCTTGAAAATGGCTTAACGGGGGTCAAAAGGGCCTGAAATGGGCTTAAAACAAGTGCAGGGACCTAAACTGCCAATTCTGAAACTTATGCTGATCTGGGGAGGCCAGGCGGGGCACGTAAGGTTGTCCCTATACCTTACGTGGGCCATGTGAAGTGCCTAGTTCCAGAAAACTCAGTTTCAGCAATTTGTTCAATGTTTAGGGGTTGTTTATGCAATTTCTTTGTGTGGTAGCCAAGTTATATCTTCCCCAAGGCTTTGAACCTGCAACAAACAAGTGTATGGTCATGATTTAATGCTTGGAAGCTACACAAATATGTGTAAGGATCTTGTGTTCTTGCTACAAGTATAAATAGCCCAACCATTTCACTTGTTCATTGCTCATTCCCTTCTTAGCTTCTCTACAATCTGGTTTGGGAGCTCTCTCAACTGATTGGAACCTTATTCTTTGTAGAAAAGATAGCTAGGACCTTTTGTAATACTTCTTTCATGCTTATTCTTTATGTTTAAGCAGAAAGTCAAACAGTTTGGCCAACAGTTTGACTTTCGGTTTTGACCATCAATTGGTCAAGCCAAAGTTCAATTGAACTTTGCAACGTGATTGTAATCACGATGGTTATAATCCTTAGCGATTATACCTACTGATTACCACGTTAACTAGGCGTAGTGACGAGTCAAAGTTTTGGTCAAAATGCGTTTTAGCACGTATTTTGCAATGGAACAATTTTCGGGTATCAAAACCCATTGTTTTGATACCAAATCAGTTTTATAAACTAGCTAAACATGTTTTGACATGTTTAACTCGTCACTATTAGTTTAGTGCTTGTTTAGGGTCGTAAGTTAAGTGGTCTAAACAACCGCTTAGACTTCGGAACCCGACCCATTTGGTCGATCTTTAGGATCCAATCAAGCTTGATTAGTGATCATATTTGTATAGGGAATAACCACTGAGGTTATACCTTATGATCACATGGGATTGGTTAGTTATTTGTTAAGTAGCTTGTATGCCCATAAGAAATGACCAAAACGCCCCATAGTTTTGCGCGGACGACGCATTAAAGTAGCATAAGCTACCTTAATGGGTCGTAACGGGTCGAAAGCACTTAGGCTAAGTTCCAATTTAGAATGTAGGCTTAGTTAAACCATATCACATGAGTTCCTACACTCATTTGGTTTACAAGACCTCATTCTATCCGATCTTCCGATTTAGATGTCGATTTATTTACTAGTGATCCGATTACTAGGTACTACTTGAATTTCCTTGGTTTGTCTGAGCTTCGCTAAGTTCTTTAGATCAAGGATACCCTATCATTCAATGTGAGTACATAGTTCCCCTACTTTACTGTTTTCAATTGTTTTGGGGTGATTCATATGTATCAAAACGATTTCGATATTTTAACTATATTTTCAAAAATGATTAAGATGGTTTATATTAAACTAAATACGATTTCGATAATGTGAACGAAACTTGTTGGTTGTAACTACATAACGAATGATATTCATTAGCATTGATCAAGCCGACCAGTATTAGGTTATGGTACCATAGGATCTGACAAATCCCGTTATCAGACTACACCCATGGTTATGTGTGGGGGTTATGTAGGTAATGACCGAATCTGATGATTGTTATATTACCCTTTGGTGGTTTGTTAATACGATAAACGAGGTAGTCGAGTCACGAAGGTTTGAATATTATTAGCGAGGCGACCAAAAAAGTAGTTTCACAATTAAAACGAAAACGATTTTGGGATGAATTAAACGATTTGGAATGACCCAAACGAAATAAACGAACGATTGGTTTTGGGTAGTGATTAGATAATGGGACGGGTGTAACATGATAGAAGCATGGTAGATACGCCACTGGTACATCTTATATAAGTGCTTCTATCATATTACATTGCGTGTCATTATTTAGTTCACTTGGGAAACGATTTGAAACGATGTCACACAACGAGGTTTTCGAAATGATATAAACCATACGAGTTTTATTAACGAGTTTTTAACGAGATGTTTAACGAATTGGTTTACTAAAGCAAATGTTTTGGGGTTAAGAATCATGGCTACAAGATTTTATAAATTATAACCATCTTGTTTTGAGTTGGTTAATCATGTTGCAATATTATATACTTTTCAAAACAAGGTTTTTGAGGTATTGCAATATACATATAAACGAGCCACGATTCCGAAACTCTTATAAAACCTATGTGCTCGCCAGCATTTCTTTGCTGACTTTGTTTTTACATATGTTTCAGGTGATGTTGCGTGATGATTGCTAGGAAGCATGTTCACTTAGGATCTGGACGAGGCCTTAGTGACATAAAAACGATAATAGACGATGTTTAGAATTATTTGTTTGGTTTTAAGACAATGTAAATTATTTGATAAATCAATAAAACGAAACTTTTGAATTACCATGGTTGTGAAACGATGATTCTGTTACAACACTCCCCGACGTTTCCGCCACGGTTTGTTGTTTTAACGTGGTCGGGGTGTGACAAACAATGGTGCGAACCATCTACTTCATATGAGTACTATGAGGAACCAAGGATCGAACATCCGGATTCAAGCTTTGAGGATCCTGATCCTTACTCTATCACCGAAGTAACCGAAAAGATACTAGAACACATTAAAACTATTGTTCGTTACATAAAAGAATCTCGCGCAAGGGAAGAGGAGTCCCGCGCAAGGGAAGAATTAACTTGTAATAACGAAGAAATATTTGAAAATGGAAGAACAAATAAGTGAAAAACCGACACATGAGTTAAACAACGAAAAAGGTGAGTCCGACAACGTTAAAATTCAAGAAGAGCCTAATTTTTAAGAAATTAATCTCTTGTCACCTTCTTTCGAAAGTCATTGTTTAATTCCCACTCATGCTAAGTTTTTAAAAGAGTTAAACACTAACACTAACACTAAAACTGACGAAACGGTAAGCATTAACTTAACAAATGATCAAACTTCGCTAATAAAAGAAGACCCATTTGAAATCAACATTACACCGGTTCCATGTTTATTTCAAAACTCCTTTATTAGTAATCTCACAATTGATAAAGATCTTTGTGTTAATATAATGCCAAACTACATTTTCGAAAAATTAAGTATTAGTGATTTTTCTCCACTTCAAATACCCATTTTTCTATCTAATTATAACAACCCTAACGTAAACCGACACCCTCATAATTTTTCCGACACCCTAAAAATATTTAAAATATCCCAACATGTCCCTAAAAACACCCCATACGCGAAAACGGGCCCTAAATACCTTAAATATTATTAAAAATAATTAAAAACCAAGTTTTTGGGTTTGAGGCGGGCCGCGTAAGCCACCCTCAACCCTTACGCGTGCCGCGACAACTTAAAGATTTGGCAAGGCCCTGGGCCGCCACGTGGCCCAACACCCGTCAAGCCAACATAGTGACCCGGACAAGCTACACCGTTGACCAGAGTTGACGCGGGCCGCGTAGGCCTTTGCCTATGTTTACGCGAGCCGCGAGAAACCCAAACTCAAGCCCTATAAGTAGCAGGCCTCAGATCTTCAGTCGAATCGCTCAATTCTTTTCTTTCTAATCGAATTTCCACATAGTAGAAGCTATACTCAGGTCTAATACCCCCTAAATAGCGAGGTTCTGCTCCGATGTAAGTATCATAACCCCTGGAGATGTATTAGATACTCTGCCCGATTGATCTAGGGTTCCGTAACGGCTGTCGTGGTTCTGCCCGACGTAGTCGTTGGAATGCCGTCTCGGGGAGGGTATTACTAATGTTAAAATGGGTTATTATACGAATACGCGTGCATTTGTGTAATTTATAGATTGTCACCAGGAAACTCTAAAGGATAATCTAAGACAGCAATGTGAGTAATCTCCTTTTAGTAAACAGTTTTCATAAAACCTTAAATGTTTTACAATGCAATTTAGCAGTGATTGAGTCTTTGTAATTCTTCAATTACTTCCGGTATTATGGGGTTTTGTATACATTACTTGATAACCTTCACAATTGGACAACGGGTTAGCCAATGTGTGATATGACCATAGCCACAGATCCGGTCTAGTGGCAAGTACTGAGTGAGTAATTGTGTAGATATAAACATTGTAATCGCTCTCAATACTGTTTAAATTAATAACACTTTTCTTGATTAAACTGGGATTCACTCACCAGTATTTCCAACTGACAAAAATTTTTTAAACGCGTTTCAGGTAACACAATGTGAAAGCCAATTAGAAGCCAGCTGGAGAGCACTGAAGGCTTGGAAAAGTGGCTATAAAAGTTACCTAAATAAAGAAGGCGTTTAATTTCAATAAAATGGGATTTATCCTTATAAATCAGTTTGTAATGAAAACTTGGGTTTTTAATCCCATGTGTTTATTTATATAAAATATGGTGTTTTACTCTGATAAAATAATTTCCTAACTACAATCCTGATGTAATTTCCGCTCCCAAATTGATAAACACCGATACTGAGTTCGCGACCACCCGTTCCCAGGCAATTAGGGGGCGGGGGTTGTGACAGGAGGTGGTATCAGAGCCAAGCCACTGATTTAGCCACAGAAGTGTTCTGCTGACACCCAAATTCAAAGTGTTAGGAAATAAATTACGGAAATACGTGCATAATTGTATTTTATTGTTATGTGTTATTTGACTATTTGTTAGTTTACAGTATGAGCGACCAAGGACCATCTGACGCGTACAGTCAATTGTCTGGTTCGCCTAGAAGCGAAGGTGCCTCTTCTCAGCCTGCCCTCTCGGGGTACTCTGCTGATACGAAAGAAGGAATATTCGTATTTAAGGCTCAATCTGAAGAGCCATTTCCTAAAAAAAAAGAGGATGGTTCAGTAGGGGAGCACACGAGCGTAGAAAGCGTATGAAAAAGTTACAAGAGCAGAGAACACTAGCCGCAGCCAAAAGAGAAACCGATGCTTATGCCCAGGATATGCTTAATAGGGGAATAGCCAATATTCACATTTTAGCAACCACTGCAGCTGACCCTAACCAGGAGCAAATGTTAGCACCCCAACCACAACCACAACCACAACCACTAATTCCTGACTAACCGATGGAGATAGAAAACCCTGAAAATCAAGTAGAAATGCATGATTTCAATCTGGAGGAGATACCTAGGGTACCCGCACCAAATCCCTTAGACCCAAATTACGACCCCTGGTGGGACGAAAATAGGGACTACATGCCACGTTACCACATACAAGAAGACATACCCATGCAAAACCTAGGAGCCTACCCTGGGTTAGATCCTCTAGATCCCTATTTCGATAACGATGTGTACATTAGGGAGATCTTAGAGAATCCTTACCCATTTCAGGCCCCTACACCTCCATACCAAGAACCCGTACCCTAGATTCCAAACCCAGTCCTAGAACCTGCACCCCCAATTAGTGCAGAAAACGTACAAGAACTTAGGACTTTTGGTGAGGAAATTTTAGAGAATAGCGAAAGAATGAGACAGGTGGGAGAGCGTCTCGTATGGAAATACGATGAGCGCAATATGGATTTCTGGATGAATCCATATCCATGAATGTGATGGTGGAAACGGTAGTAATAGTAATAATAATAATATAATATATAATAAAATATGTGTGTATGTGTTAGAAAAAAAAAACTACGGATGCCTACTACTATTAGTGTAACTTTAAATTTCAGTCGGTATTGTAATTTTAATTTCAGTACTGGTGTGTAATAGATGCATACTATATGAATAGAGTAAAGTCGCAATGATCGACGCTTTTGACCAAAGTTCGTGTCTTGTGATTGGCTATATTCCATATTATTGATGATATTAATATGTGGTAAATGTTTAAAATTCAGATGGACAACGAAGTAAATCAGGAAAACTAGAATGCCAGTATCCAGAATGATAACCACCCGAATAACGACAATCTGAATAATGAGAATCCGAACAACAATAACAATGGAAACCAAGTGGATAATAGTGCCATCCAACACATAGTGGCACAAGGAATCATAGATGCAATGCCATTTATTATCCAAAATGTTAAGGAAGCAGATAATAAAAGTAAACATAGTAGTAAGCGACCAACTGAACCTGAACACAGCGTCAACAATGGACCCGTACTTCAAGCACCCATTCCCAAAAGAAGAAGAACCATGCCATATGGTTGTTCTTATAAAGAATTTTGGTCCTGTAAACCAATAGAATTCTCGGGCAATGAAGGACCCATTGCAGCTCTACGCTAGATAGAGAAGACTGAGGCTGTTTTAAAAATAAGTAAGCGTGCTGAAGAAGATAAAATAATATTTTCTTCTAATCTATTTAAGAACTCAGCTTTAGAATGGTGGAACACTATCCTCCAGTCAAGAGGAAGTGATAGGGTATACCACATGGAATGGGAGGAATTTAAAAATATGGTAGAAAGGAAATTCTGCCCTCCCAATGAAAAAGAAGAGATAGCAAATAAATTTCTGAACCTTAGAATGACTGGGGTAGATAGTAAGGGCTATACTACCACATTCTTTGAATATGCTAGAATAGTACCAACCCTTGCCTCACCCGAACCAGTATTAATCTCCCGTTATATCTGGGGATTAATTGGAGAGATTAGGCATGTAGTCAAGGAAGCTAGACCTCAAACCATAGAAGAAGCTGTAGAACTAGCAAATACCTTGACAGATTAACTAATCCGTACTAGAGAAGAAGACCAAAGGTAAAACCTAGCTCAAAGGCTTAACCAAGAATTCCGATCTGGAAATTCCAACCGTGGAAAAAGTGTAGGTTCTACATCTGCACCATATTGCAGGTATTGCAAAAGAAAGCATTCTGGAAGATGCTCCATATATTGCAATTTTTGCAAAATATCAGGACACAAAGAAGAAGACTGCAGGAAGAAAGCCAACAGGGTATGCTACAACTGTGGAGAACAAGGTCATATTAAGCCAAACTGTCCAAAATTAGCTCCAGCTGCAAACAACAAGAACACTAAAAATGCTAGAGAATTTGTTCTAACTGCAGATGAAGCCAAGATGATTCCGGACGTGATAGCCGGTACGTTTTTAGTTAATGATGTTTTTGCTAAAGTATTATTTGACTCTGGTGCAAACCAAAGTTTCATTAATACTTCGTTTTGCAAACTTTTAAATCAACCATTAACTAAACTCTCACAAGAATGTCTAGTAGAAACCGCGAATGGAGAAACCGTTAGGATTTCTGAAATCTTGTAGGGAGCAAGAATAGAAATTTTTAACCAAAAATTTATTGCAAACCTTCACCCAATGAATCTGGCAGGATTTGATATTGTGTTAGGAATGGATTGGTTAATAGCCAATAAAGCCAGTATTTTATGTGATCAAAAGTCAATCCAAGTAAGTTCACCAAGAGGTGAAAAGATCACAATTAAAGGAGATAAACCATTTAGATCCACGAAATTCATCTCTGTGATGAAAACTGCAAGTTATATAAGAAAGGGATCTATAGTGTATTTGATTTCTATAATCACTAACACTAAAGGAAAAGAACTAAAAGACATTCCAGTAGTGTCTTTTCAGATGTGTTTCCAGAATTATTGCAAGGGCTACCGCCAGACATAGAAGTTGAATTCAGAATCCACCTACTACCAGGCACGGCACCAATTGCCAAAGCACCTTACCGACTGGCACCCACAGAAATGCAAGAATTGAAGAAACAAATAGACGAATTGTTGGAGAAAGGATTCATACAGCCAAGCTCATCACCATGGGGAGCACCGATTTTATTCGTCAAAAAGGATGGATCAATGCGTATGTGCATTGACTACCTTGAATTGAACAAGGTCACGATTAAGAACCGGTACCCATTACCAAGGATCGATGATCTGTTTGATCTACTTCAAGGAGCTCGATTTTTCTCTAAAATCGATTTAAGATCAGGATATCATCTATTAAAGGTACAGGAAGAGGACATTCCTAAAACCGCATTCAGAACAAGGTATGGCCATTATGAATTTACTGTCATGCCATTTGGTTTAACCAATGCCCCAGCTGCATTTATGGACATGATGAACCAAATATGTAAGCCATATTTGGATAAATTCATAATTGTTTTTATCGATGATATTCTAATTTACTCTAAGAGTAAAGAGGAATATTCAAAGCATTTGCATGCACTTTTAAGTCTATTAAGAAAGGAAAAGCTTTAGCTAAATTTTCAAAGTGTGAATTTTGGTTAGAGCAGGTACAGTTTCTTGGACACTTAGTTGATCATGAAGGAATTCATGTGGATCCAACAAAGATCGAGGCGATTACCAAATGGAAAACCCCTGAATCGCCAACCGAGGTTAGAAGTTTCTTAGGATTTGTTGGTTATTATAGAAGATTCATTTGAGATTTTTCTAGAATAGCCATTCCCTTAACTAAGTTAACCTGTAAATCCATTAAGTTAGAATGGGGACCAAAGCAGGAAGAAACTTTTAGAATTCTTAAGCAAAGACTAACCCATGCACCCATATTAGCGTTACCAGAAGGAACTGAAGACTTTATAGTCTATTGTACCGCTTCTAAGTTAGGTTATGGATGTGTGTTAATGCAACGCCAAAAGGTTATAGCCTACGCATCTAGACAACTTAAGAATCATGAAGAAAATTATTCAACCCATGATCTAGAATTAGGAGCCATAATTTTTGCCCTTAAAATTTGGAGACATTACCTTTATGGTAGTAAGTTTACCATATTCACTGATCATAAGCGTTTAAGGTATGTTTTCGGGCAAAAAGAACTGAATATGAGACAAAGACGTTGGATGGAAATACTTAGTGATTATGATTGTAACATCCAGTATCATGCAGGAAAAGACAATGTAGTGGCTGATGGTTTAAGAGGAATGTATCACGAAAAGCCAAAAAGGGTACGTTCTCTTAAATTAAATCTACAAGTAGATTTAAACGATCACATTAGAGAAGCACAAGAATCAGTAATCAAGGATGATACTGAAAAATTAAAAGGAATGATTAAGGAATTAGAACAAGGAACCGATGGAATTTGGAGATTCCATAAAAAGAGAATATGGATACCTAAGTTAGGAAACCTACGTCATCGTATATTAGAAGAAGCCTATAAGTCCAAGTATACGATGCATCCAGGAAATGATAAGATGTACCAGGATTTAAGGAAAAATTTCTGGTGGATAGGAATGAAGAAAAATATAGCAGCTTATGTTTCTAAATGTTTAACTTGTTCCCAAGTTAAAGCTGAACATCAGAAACCTTCGGGATTGCTACAACAACTAGAAATGCCAGTTTGGAAATGGGAATTGATAACAATGGATTTTGTTACCAAATTACCCAAAACAAGAAAAGGTAATGATACAATCTGGGTAATTGTAGATAGGCTAACCAAGTCAGCTCATTTTCTATCAATGAAGGAAACTTTCAATATGGAACAATTAGCCAAACTGTATGTAAATGAAATAGTTTCATTACATGGAATTCCTTTATCAGTTTTTTCTGATAGGGATAGCCGTTTTACCTCTCATTTTTTAGCAAGTTTCCAAAAAGCGATGGGAACCAAGTTGAATCTAATCACAGCTTACCATCCTCAAACGGACAGACAAAGTTAAAGGACAATCCAGACAATGGAAGATATGCTTAGAGCTTGTGTAATTGATTTCGGAGGTAATTGGGACGATCACTTACCATTAATAGAATTTTCTTATAATAACAGTTATCACACAAGTATCAATGCTGCACCATTCGAAGCACTTTATGGATGAAAATGCCAAACCCAAGTCTGTTGGGCAGAAATTGGGGAAAAACAACTATCTGGACCTGAGATAGTGCAAGAAACAACTAACAAGATCATTCAAGTCAAGGAACGACTAAAAGCAGCATGTGATCGATAGAAGAGCTATGCTGATAATCGACGCAAACCGTTGGAATTTCAAGTAGGAGATAAAGCATTGTTAAAAGTCTCTCCTTGGAAAGGAGTGGTAAGATTCATCAAACGAGGGAAGCTAAGCCCCAGATATGTTAGACCTTTTGAGATTATTAGAAGAATAGGACCTGTAGCCTATCAGCTACAACTGCTAGAGGAAATGGCAGGAATACATGATGTATTTCATGTATCTAATCTCAAGAAATGCTTAGCTGATGAATCACTCACCGTGACTCTAAACGACATAGAGGTAAATGAACAACTCAAATTTGTAGAAAGACCTCTACAAATTGAAGACAGGAAAGTCAAGAACCTCAAGCACAAGAGATTAGTTCTGGTCAAAGTGAAGTGGGACTCCAGAAGAGGACTAGAATACACATGGGAGCTTGAATCAGAAATGCTAAGGAAATATCCACACCTGTTCCAGTAGACCTCGAGGACGAGCTCTAAAACAAGGTGGGGAGGATATAACAACCCTAACGTAAACTGACACCCTCATAATTTTTCCGACACCCTAAAAATATTTAAAATATCCCAATATGTCCCTAAAAACACCCCATACGCAAAAACGGGCCCTGAATACCTTAAATATTATTAAAAATAATTAAAAACCAAGTTTTTGGGTTTGAGGCGGGCCGCGTAAGCCACCCTTAAACCTTAAGCGGGCCGCGACAACTTAAAGATCTGGCAAGGCCCTGGGCCGCCACGTGGCCCAACACCCGTCAAGCCTACATAGTGACCAGGACAAGCTACACCGTTGACCAGAGTTGACGCTGTAGGCCTTTTCCTATGTTTATGCGGGCCGTGAGAAACCCAAATTCAAGCCCTATAAGTAGCGGGCCTCAGATCTTCAGTCGACTCTCTCAATTCTTTTCTTTCTAATCGAATTTCCACATAGTATAAGCTATACTCGGGTCTAATACCTCCAAAATAGCGAGGTTCTGCTTCGATGTAAGTATCATAACCCCTGGAGACATATTAGATACTCTGCCCGATTGATCTAGGATTCCGTAACGGCTGTCGTGGTTATGCCCGACGTAGTCGTTGGAATGCCGTCTCTGGGAGGGTATTACTAATGTTAAAATGGGTTATTATACTAACACGCGTGCATTTGTGTAATTTATAGATTGTCACCAGGAAACCCTAAAGGATAATCTAAGACAGCAATGTGAGTAATCTCCTTTCTGTAAACAGTTTTTATAAAACCTTAAATGTTTTACAATGCAATTTAGCAGTGATTGAGTCTTTGTAATTCTTCAATTACTGCCTGTATTATGGGGTTTTGTATACATTACTTGATAACCTTCACAATTGGACAACAGGTTAGCCAATGTGTGATATAACCATAGCCACAGATCCGGTCGAGTGGCAAGTACTGAATGAGTAATTGTGTAGATATAAACATTGTAATCGCTCTCAATACTGTTTAAATTAATAACACTTTTATTGATTAAACTGGGATTCACTCACCAGTATTTCCCACTGACAAAATGTTTTTAAACGTGTTTCAAGTAACACAATGTGAAAGCCAATTAGAAGCCAGCTGGACAGCACCGAAGGCTTGGAAAAGTGGCTATAAAAGTTACCTAAATAAAGAAGGTGTTTAATTTCAATAAAATGGGATTTATCCTTATAAATCAGTTTGTAATGAAAACTTGGGTTTTTAACCCCATGTGTTTATTTATATAAAATATGGTTTTTTACTCTGATAAAATAATTTCCTAACTACGATCCTGATGTAATTTCCGCTGCCAAATTGATAAACACCGATACCACCGATACTGAGTTCGCGACCACCCGTTCCCAGGAAATTAGGGGGCGGGGGTTGTGACACTAATCAGAAAATAATAAAATCAATCGGTAGAGTTGATGATGTCTTGGTTCAAACAAATCAAATGGTAATCCCAACTGAATTTGTCATCCTCGATGACGCTCCTCTAGTGTTGGGACGACCTTTTGTAACAACACACGAAGCCTTGAAAAACCGGAAGCACAATAATCTATCTATTCAATTAGGGGCATTTAAAAAAAGTGTCGATCTTGAGCGTTCAACAAAATATCCTTTCGGCAATAATGACCCCCTAATTGAAGATGAAGATGAACCACCCGATACAAGTCAAGAGATTGACCACTTTGTTGAAGAAGAGGTCGCCATAGAACAAACTTTTATGGTTCTTGATAAAAATGAGCAACCAAATAAGGAGTCTCCAAAAGACCCACCTCTTGAGCTTAAAGAACTTCCAAAAGGTTTGGAATATGCTTTTCTAGACAAAGATGGTAAATCACCTGTAATTATTTCGTCTAAGTTAAGTAGTTTAGAAAAGGAAAAATTAATTACACTTCTGAAAAAACACAAAAATGCGATCGCTTGGAAGCTTGTAGATATTAAAGGAATAAGTCCTTCCATGTGCACGCACAAAATTTTAATGAATGATGACTATAAATCGGTAATACAACCACAACGTAGAGTAAATCCAAATGTCCAAGAAGTGGTTAAAAACGAGGTCATCAAATTACTTGACGCCGGACTCATTTACCCAATCTCCGATAGTCCTTGGGTAAGTCCCGTCCAAGTAGTTCCAAAGAAAGGAGGTATGAAGGTAATAACTAACGAGAAAAATGAATTAATACCAACAAGAACCGTCACAGGATGGAGAGTGTGTATAGATTATAGGCGATTAAATGAAGCAACAAGGAAAGATTACTTTCCTTTGCCCTTCATTGATCAAATGTTAGAAAGATTATCCGATCATAAATTTTATTGTTTCTTGAATGGTTTTTCAGGTTACTTTCAAATCCCGATAGCACCCGAAGACCAAGAAAAGACAACATTTACATGTCCCTATGGAACTTTTGCTTATCGACACATGCCGTTTGGTCTATGTAATGCCCCCGCAACCTTCCAACGTTGCATGGTGTCCATCTTCCATGACATGATAGAAAAGACAATGGAAGTCTTCATGGATGACTTTTCTATCTTTGGAGATTCATACGACCAATGCCTCGATAATCTTGAACGAATTCTATCCCGATGTGAGGAAACTAACCTCGCCCTTAATTGGGAAAAATGCCATTTCATGGTAACGGAGGGAATAGTACTCGGTCACAAAATCTCAAACGAGGGAATGGAGGTTGATCGATCCAAAATAGACACTATTTCTCGATTACCACCCCCATCCTCCGTTAGAGCTATCAGAAGTTTCCAAGGGCATGCCGGATTTTATAGGCGATTTATCAAAGACTTTTCTAAAATCTCAAGGCCTCTAACAAAATTACTTGAAAAAGATGCCCCTTTCATCTTTGACAAGGATTGCAATCAAGCATTTCTAACACTAAAAGAAATGCTAGTCAATGCACCTATCATGATAGCGCCTGATTGGAAATTACCTTTCGAAATCATGTGTGATGCAAGTGACTTTGCAGTCGGAGCTGTCTTGGGACAAAGAAAAGAAAAGCATTTTCACCCAATCTATTATGCTAGTAAAACACTTAACGATGCACAAGAAAATTACACAACAACAGAAAAAGAGTTACTAGCCGTGGTATTTGCTTTTGATAAATTTCTTTCTTATCTTGTTCTTTCTAAAACAATAGTCTATACAGATCATGCAGCCATTCGATATCTCTTCAAGAAACAGGATGCTAAACCGCGTTTGATTCGGTGGATTCTACTCCTCCAAGAATTTGATATTGAAATCAAAGACAAAAGAGGAGCAGAAAACACCGCAGCAGATCATCTTTCGCGCTTAGAAGACCTAGCTTTGGAGGCAACCAGGGATGAGCAAATCAACGAAAAATTTCCAACGGAGTCCCTGGAAATGGTGGAATACTGAGAAGAGCCATGGTACGCCGACTATTCTAACTACTTAGCTAGCGGTATAGTCGCGAAAGGTTGGCCACATCATCAAAGAAAAAAATTCTTTGCCGATGTGAAGCATTATTTTTGGGAGGATCCTTATCTTTTCAAAATATGTGCCGATCAACTCATCCGCCAATGCGTACATGGTAGTGAAGCAAGAAGAATTATCTGCCATTGTCATGAAGGTCCATACGGAGGACATCATGGTGCCGCTAGTACCGCACGAAAGGTATTTGATTCAGGATTTTATTGGCCGACCATTTACAAAGACGCACAAAGTCTTGTAAAGACATGTGATGCTTGCCAACGATCAGGTAATATTTCTTCCAAAAACGAAATGCCACAAAATGACATTCTTGTTTGTGAAATTTTTTATGTGTGGGGACTCGACTTTATGGGACCCTTCCCACCGTCAAAAGGAAACAAATATATACTTGTGGCGGTAGATTACTTGTCTAAATGGGCCGAGGCCGAGGCACTTCCAACAAATGATGGAAGAGTCGTGGTAAGATTTCTGAAAAAATTATTCTCTCATTTTGGCACACCAAAAGCATTAATAAGTGATAGAGGTACCCATTTTTGTAACCATCAACTCGAAAATTTTTTAACAAGGTATGGGGTCTATCACAGGGTCTCAACAGCATATCACCCTCAAACAAATGGACAAGCCAAAGTGACAAATAGAGGTTTAAAAAGAATACTTGAAAAGACCGTAGGGTTAAATAAAAAAGAATAGGCCGATAAATTAGATGATGCTTTATGGGCTTTTAGGACTGCCTATAAAACAACAATTGGTACAACCCCATATAAGCTAGTCTACAGAAAAAGTTGTCATTTGACAGTAGAAATAGCACACAAAGCCTACTGGGCAATTAAAAATGTAAACCTAGATGTAGAATTTGCCGGTAAGAATTAATTGTGTCAATTAAATGAATTAGACGAACTAAGGAATTATGCATATTCTAACTCTGAAATTATTAAGGAAAGAATGAAAAATTTGCATGATAAATATATTAAACCTAATGAATTTCGGATAGGAGATCAAGTTCTTTTGTTTAATTCACGACTTCAATTGTTTCCTGGTAAATTAAAGTCTAGGTGGTCAGGACCTTTTTCCATCACCCATATTTTCCCACACGGTGCAGTCGAAATTAAATCTCGGAATGGAATTACATTCAAAGTCAATGGCCAACGGCTGAAGCTTTATCAAGTATTCATTGAGGATGAGGAGGAAGAAATCTCGCTTCAAACGGTCAAAGAATGAAAGCATCCACGTCATACCTGGTAAGTTAGAAGCAGGTTGACATCTAAATCGGTAAGTCTTCTAACCAAGTTTTGGGAAAACAGGGCACTCACACGAGCACTAGAAATATATATATATAGGACAAAGATCCGTTAGGAACCACCTCTTATTGCAAGAACCGCGAGAACCAATGTGAACACAACCAAAAATGCCTAAAAATAGCTAAAAATCACACAACAAAATTTTTTTTTAATATTTTTTATAAAAAAATCGCTACTTTTCGAAGCCAAAAAAAATTTTTTTTTTTGGCTACTAAAAGTAGCGATTTTAACATAAAAAATATTAAAAAAAAATTAGATTTATTTTTAGATTTTTTTTAGGTTTTTTGGGGGTTTAGTTTTTAGCATTTTAGCTTGGGGTGGGGGGGGGGTTAGGTTTTTGGGGGGTGGGGGAGGGGGGTTTAGGTTTTTTTTTTTGGGGGGGGGGGTGTGGGGGTTAGGTTTTTTTTAGGTTTTTTTAGCTATTTTAGGTTGTGTTCACATTGGTTCTCGCGGTTCTCGCAATAAGGGTGGTTCTCGCATGAACCTTACCCTATATATATATATATTTCAAAAATCGCCCGACACGGGGCCGTGTCCGCACAACTGTCGGGATAAAACCCCTTTTTCATAATTGTTTCCTCATTCCACACGCCCCGTTTCCCCGAACTCTCTCTGGTTCAGGCGATCTTTGTTCACGATTTCAACGTCTCCTCTACTCCTAACAACACCAAGGTATGATTATATCATTATTAGTAGTTAGATTAAGCATTTGCATGTCGTTTAACATCAAGATTTAGGGAAAAATCTAGGGTTCTTCAACTTGAACCGGATCGAACCTCAAATTTTTGCATAAATCTGTTAGCATTAGTTTAGCATCTTGTTATAGTAAGTAAACCCACCTCTATTGTTCATAGATGTGCCCGATTTCTCACCAAAACCCCAAACCCTTGTTTTTGAACCGAAAAAGATGAAATTGAAGGGGTAAACGGTTTGTTTTGGGGAAAACGGCACTTGGGGTTTCATTTTCGGGGAAAACCGCCCCTACTGGACCAAAAATTTTCAAGTTTTCGGGACCGGGTCGAAAAATGGGATTTTTGGGAAACAGACATCTGGACATGGGGTCGTGCTTACTGAGCACGGGGGCGTGTCCAGCCAATTTCTGACCAACTCGGGGCGTGTCCGCTGAACACGGGGCCGTGTTCAGCCGACTGTTTTTAGTTTTCTCTGAAAATTTCACTGTTACATGCTAATTGTTTGGTGTTTCCTTTCAGATGTCCAAGAAATTCATGCGGTTCAATGCAAATGAGTTGGATGCTAAAGCAAGATACGATGTGCTTAGAACCAAGCCGGAAGAATACCCACGACAAGTTTGCATGGATCTTCTAGGAGCAGTGAACCAACTTGACCGATTTAACAACCTGGTCACCGGCCCACTAAGAACCGCCCTGTGCATTCGATTTCGTTCAGTCCATGAATATAACCTGGAATTCTACAGCACACTAGCTTTCAATACGAGAGCCGATCCATTCGACAATGATGGGGTAGAATTCCAGTGTGGAGGGACTGTATACTCAATCTCAATAGCACAGTTCGGGTCTATAGTTGGGTTGTATGCGGAAGAAGATGCGGGGAATGAGGAAAACACCGGTGGTCTCCGCGAGATCAAGGAAGGTAACCGCCAAGCTGCTTGGGCTCAAATAGGAGAAGGGCGCTACAATCCAAGCCACACTAAGAGCACTCAGTTGAGGGACCCTCTTTACCGCTACATCCACAGGGTCCTCACCTAGTCTCTTAGTCAGAGGCACGACAGCAGCGGTGTTGTAGGTCTACGGGGTCTACTGGTCCTTCACTGCATCCACAACCGGGTCAACCTTGATGTTCCATACCTCCTGCTCTGAAACATGCACTGGAACCAGCTCGCTACTCCCCCGACTCCTATCTTCTTTGGGGGATGGATATACTGTCTCTTCAAGCACTTCGTGAACATGCCGAGGTCTTTCCAAAAGAGCCCATGGTCAGGGAGAGTAGACATGGTCATATGCCGCTCCATGAACTTGATTTATGAAGCGGAAGACGGGACGGTCAGCTTTCAAAGAGTTCAAGGGCATGCATGGAACCCGTAAGAAGCACTCGTCTTACACGCTCCACAATTCCAACCTCCTCCTCAATACCACTACCGGCCTAAGGGTGATCCGGGCCAATCCTCCTCTCAAGGAGGCGGTTTTCCTAATTTTCAAAGTTTACATGATTTGTTGTAGGAAAACCTCATGTGCACCAGGAACACCTACAACCTAGCCAACAACACGTACACCCGGGTTGGAGCAATAGAGAGAAACATATCCAACATACAGGATGACATTGGGAACATCCGGGAGTACATGGCAGGGCACGGAGGAGGCGATGACGACGAAGACGAGGATATGGACTAAGCGGGTGGAGTGGAGGTAGGATCAGCTGGTTGGAGGTCTCTTAGGTTAACCCCTCTTTTCTCATGAACAATTTCCGGTCTGCGTGTCGTGTGTTGAACAATTTACTTTCATCTAACACTTTTTTTACTTTTCGGCATTTTCTTTATTTTAACTTTGTGGTATGGATGTTTGAAAAATGGTAATTTAGGATGCTTGCTATGGTTTGGTGTAGTGTTTATTGATAAAACAGGTACATACAAGGCTTAGGGCACTAAACCTTAGTGCTACTAAAAGCCGGGACAGGAAAACCGAAGACAGAAACCTGTTTTTCACCTTTGCAGATTGTCTACACGGGGTCGTGTCCAGCCAACACGGCCCCGTGCCCATTACCCCAGACCTGCTGTTTGTAAAAATTCAGCAGATTTTTGCCAGACACGGGGTCGTGCTCAGCCGACACGCCCCCGTGTCCACCTTCTGTAAGTTATCGTTACTGGCACTCTAACCACGGGGTCGTGTTCATCCGACACGGGCCCGTGTCCAGGCGCCCAGTAACATTAAAATTTGTTTTTAAACACACTTTTACACATTCAATCAACCTAAAACTTATTTTTGGGACACATTGAGGACAATGTGTAATTTAAGTGTGGGGGGGATGCTAAACATTGGATTTTTGCAAGTCCTAATCACAAGCCTTACACAAAACTCTATTGGAACCGCTAATCACCCCAAATTTTTTTCAAAAAATTTTTTTCATTTTTTTACTTGTCTTGGTTTAAGTTGGGAATTACAAGTTTTAAAAAGTTTATATTTTTACAAATTTACAACCGATAGCGTTGTGATAAAAAGAACCAACATAAGAAAATTATGAAATGGCATGACAAATCTAGTTAAAATTTGATTATATATACTTGATCACATAAAAACCCATTCCCACAAAAGTGAGTTTTGAGACTTTATTGAGCATACAAATACACATCTTTAAACTAAACGCTCATTTTTCGTTTCTTGTGTGAATAGCCGCTTGGTTTCTTACAAATCTAGAACTTGCCACGACGATACATTCCCGGCCCTTACCAACTTAAACCCAAGTAAGTAAATGATGGAGGCATTAGGACTAACCATTTTTATTTCTATACCATTATTTTTCTTTTTTTTACCACCTACCCAAAATCCCCCTAGTTAACCCCTTTGAGCCTAAACCTTTTCATTTCTTAACCCACAAAACAGATACCCTTTTACACACCAAAACCCTTTTTCATTTTAAACCATATATTTTAGTAACAAAGCTCGGTTTTTCATATGACATTCCTTGAAAAAAAATTGTGATGATGAAGCCAAGAAATAAAACAAACAAGTTCAAAACAAGAACTTTGTTTAAAGAGTTGCTTCATTAAAATAAAAAGTTATGAAAAATAAAAAGTCTTACGAAAACCGATGCTTTTTACGCCTTTTGCCCTTTTTTCTAACCATTAGCCCAACCACCCACCTATAACCCAAGCCTAACCCTTCCCCCAAGTCCTCTTGATATTTACAAAAGTTTATAGTTAAAAAGGAGGACGATTGATTGCTTGGCAAGCATATGGTAGAAGTAAGTTCCATGCCGCTCTCGAGTGCTTCACAAAAATATATATTCGGCCGAGTGTTGAGTGATCTCCCGTGAGGTATGTGAACTTGTATATAAATGGAATTTTAAAGAGGCATGTTATGCCCAAATAAGTAATTATGTAAGGTTTTAAATAAATCATGACGAATAGGATTGTAAATAAAATAAAAATAAAACCTAATAAAAATCTTGGAATCCTGACACTCTATGACAAGCCCAAAAACCTTCTCTTCTACCCATTCCATTTGGGAGTGTAAAGCCACATTATAAAGAGTTTTGCTTGAGGACAAGCAAAGATTCAAGTGTGGGGGTATTTGATGTGTGCAAAATGCAACATATAAATTACATCAATTGTGGTATAAAACTAACCCTTTTTTAGTGCTAATGTTGGAAAAAGTGTGCTATTGTCTTCCTTTTGTATTTTCAGGATTAAATGAGCTCAAATGAACAAAAGAAGCAAAAAGAAAGCTAAATCTAACATAAATACAAGAAAAGGACTAAACGTGGCATGCCCGACCCCTCGACAGCATCCTCCTAAACAAGAACAAGAAAACAGAAGGCTGAACACGCCCCATGCTCAATGGGCACGGGGGCGTGCCCAAGTGTCTGCAGAAAAGACAAAGCTGTAGAAGCTTCTATCACCCACCACGGGGGCGTGCCCAGCAGACACGGGGCCATGGTCAACTCTAAGATTCGCAGAATCTGAAGAAATCTTGATAGTACAGATACGCTTCTGCACACGGGGTCGTTCCCAGCGAACACGGGGCGTGGTCAACTAATGCAGACAAACTGCATTTAATGAAGAAAGAGAAGAGGGTGGACACGGGGCCGTGCCCAATGGACACGGGGCCGTGTCTAGGCTTCTGTGCAGGCTATAAATAGGGGTGCTTGGCTCATTTGCAAACCATCCCTTGGCAAACCACCTCTCTCACACTTCACCCACACTCCATCACCACCACAACACCAGCATCCACCACCATCATCCATCATCCATCATAGAGTGTGTGAGTAGTCTCGGGATACAAGATTGATCGTAAGAGTTCTTGACAATCAAAGGCCATGTTTGCCTAAGTCTCTTAGATCACTTGGTGAAGACAAGCATTTAGTGTAATACTTTTTATTTTTAATCTTTTCGCACTTTTTATTTGGTTATGTATTAATGACTTTAATAATTAGTTTCTTATGTTGAAGGTGAGTCTTCCTTATCGTTTGTCCATGGTGTCTTGGCATTATTTTACTGTCTATATAAAATAAAAGATTTTCACCATTCATATCTCCACGGTCTATATGGAGGTATGTTGGCTACCTGGTCGGGGGTTAAGAGAACGGTTTGGTAAGAGTCTTGCCTTGTTCAGTGTATAGATCCTGCAAGGACCTGGATCAAATTTAGTAGGACCTCCTTCAATACCCACCGGTATTGGATGGCGGGGGTCCAAACTCTTTGATCCCCTCATATGTAAGCTACTATTAAAAATTTAACCCGGCTACTTAGGACTGTATCCCTGCTGACTCAGACTACTTAGCCGAGGGTAACGTCACCTTCAAAAGAGGGGCCTACCACATTACGCATTAATAACTTAATTAATTATCTTTCAATAATCCGACCCTTTAGGATTGTATCCTTGTTGACTCAAACTACTGGGTTGAGGGTAATGTTACCTTCAAAAGAAGGGCCTACTACAATAACTAAGATAATCTCTTAAAAAGTGCAAAAGTGCGGAAATAATCAAAGGTTACACTAAAGGCGAGCCGGATCCAAGTGATTCATCTTGTCTATCTGTTTTTATTTTATTTTATTTTTATTTTCAGCATTTTAGTTTTATTTTTTTCTAGTTTAAAACCCTTTTTCTAAATTTTTTATTTGATTTGACGTTGAGGATAAACCGGTATTAAAAGCTCTTATGTCCTTGGATGACCTCGGTATCTTACCAACACTATACTACGCTCACGATGGGTGCACTTACCCATATGTGTGTTTGGTGTTAGTAAATATCGTGTTTTATAAATTTAAAACTTGACTAAAGTGGTTAAAAAGGGCTAAAAATATACATAAAATATAATACACCACACACGCATCAGCGTCCAAGTATTAATGGCACTTTTGAGTCTTCGTCCATGTCTAAAATAACAAAATCCACGGGGAAAACAAATTATCGATTTTAACAAGCATGTTTTCAACGAATCCACGCGGATACTTGATTGAACGATCAGCAAGTCGAATGCTCATTCTAGTGGGTGAAGGTTCGCCCAGATTTAATTTAGCAAAGACCTTATATGGCATAAGGTTTATGCTAGCTCCTAAATCAGCTAATGCATGACTGACAGACATGCTGCCAATGAGACAGGGAAGAGTAAAATTGCCCGGATCTCCCATCTTTTCAGGTAGACGGTTTTGGAGAAGGGCTGAACAGTTTTCATTCATCAACACACAAGACAAGCTTTCGAGTTTCTGCTTGTTTGTGAGGATGTCTTTCAAGAACCTTGCGTATTTAGGCATTTGAGCCAATGCTTCAACGAATGGTATGTTTATATGTAATTGTTTAAACATCTCTAAAAACTTACCATGTTGTTCATCGTTCTTCTGCTTCCTCAATCTGCTCGGATATGGAATTGGAGGAATGAAATCTGTAGCTAGCTCCTGGGGCTGTGCTATACTTGCTGGGAGTCGCCTAGCGTGCACCTCGTCCGAAGCATCAGTTTGGACCGTTTCAGTGATCGGTGGTTAGTCCGATTTGTCAGGTCCCATGATTTTACCACTCCTCATCATTACTGCATTAACGTGCCCTCTCGGGTTTGGTTCTGTGTTACCTGGAAGACTACCTTGGGGTCTTTCAGACAACATCTTGGCCAACTGGCCGACTTGATTCTCAATGGTTTGTATTGAAGCCTTCTTGCTCCGCATTTCCCCTTCTTGTGCCATGAAACGCTCCTTATGTTACTGGTATCGTTTCTCAGATATTTGGTTGGCATTGTTGGAGTTGTTTAATAGCTGCGCCATCATCTCCTCTAGTTTTGAGTTGTTTTGAGAGGTTTGTGGCTGGGAAGTGCTTCCTGAACCTAAATTATTGTAACGTGGTTGAAAGGTTTGCCCTGATGGCTGAAAAGATTGTCCCTGGGGCTTAAAGGATTTCCCCTGAGGCTGTTGTGGTGCGGGAGCGCGTTGAGCATATCCGAGTGGGTTTTGGTTAATGGAATTGGCTTTCCACCCAAAGTTTGGGTAACTCCTCCATCCCGGATTGTACGTGTTGCTATAGGGGTTATTTTGGGGCCTAATTTGATTGCCCAAATAGTCCACCTCTTCGTGGCCTGTAAACATAACACCCTGCTCACAAGTACCTGGCTCGTGTGATACTCCACACAACTCACATGATGATTGTACCTGTGAAACGTTCTGAGCTCAATCAAATCTTGTTGCCAAAGCTCCAATCTGCACTGCAAGAGCCGTATACGTATCCACTTGATGAACTCCAGGAATAGATGATGCTTTATTTCGCACTCCACCGTGACGAGAACTCGACTTCAAGGTAGCCTTTTCTATGATTGCATAGGCTTCATTGGGTGTTTTTGTTCCAAGGTCGCCTCCTGCATATACATCTAAACGTTCTTGTGAGTCGTAGTTAAGTCCTTGGTAGAAGTTCAACACAAGTTGTCTTTTGGACAACCCATGATGTGGAACATCGATCAAAAGATCTTTGAACCTCTCCCAAACTGCGTGTAGAGATTCTCCTTCGTCCTGTTTAAATGTCATTATACGGTTCTTAAGCTTAGCTGTCTTTTCTGGAGGGAAATATTTTTGCATAAAAAGATCCGCCATCTCGTTCCAAGTCGTGATGGACCCTGCTGGAAGTGACAAAAGCCTAGATCGGGCTTTGTCTTGAAAAGAAAATGGAAATAGTCGCAAACGATTTGCGTCTTCAGAAACGTCTCTAGTTTTGAAAGTCGAGCACACCTTGAGAAATGAAGCGATGTGTCGACCTGGATCTTCGTGATCCTTTCCATCGAACTGCACAGAGTTTTGTAACGTGTTAATTATACTTGATTTGATTTCAAAACTCGGTGCTGCTATCGTAGGTCGGGCGATGCTTGGTAGCAAGCCCTCTCCTCCTGGATGGCCGGTCTCATTCAAAGGCTGGTCGTCCTCTGCCATAATGCTTCCTGTGTCGTCCTCTGAACCCTCTCGCTGTCAGAAAGTATCACTGGTTCGTC
Organism: Helianthus tuberosus; assembly: GCA_030545235.1. Lineage (NCBI taxonomy): Eukaryota > Viridiplantae > Streptophyta > Magnoliopsida > Asterales > Asteraceae > Helianthus > Helianthus tuberosus. The sequence continues at coordinate 86,455,486 of CM060372.1, read as the reverse complement.
GATTGCGGCCGCAATCCTTTGTGCTACAACAAGTGATCTTTCGCGAAGCCGCCTACTTCTTCTTAAGTTATGTTCTTGTACGATGGCTAGCTCAGCATTAGCGGGTACAGGGGTTGTGGACATTAGCCTGCACGCAAAAAGAAAGGCATTATACAGATAAAAGATTATAATAAAATGTAAGAAATAAGTGTAAATAATAACACTAATAAATAATCTACATACATATATATTGTATTTACTTATTTACATCCGAAAACTGTTTTTGTTTGTTTACCAGAATTTCTGATGACGTCACCAGAAATCTGAGCAAACCTCCCCCCCCCCCCTTTTTTTACATCAGAAAATCTGATAAGTTCCGATAAAATTCTGATGAAAATTTGCCTTCCATCAGAATTTCTGATAAATCCATCAGAATTACCAAAAAATCTGGTAAATTCAACAGAAATGAAAATTGTTGTTTTTAGAATATCTAATGGGTTATCAGAATCCATTAGAAAATCTGGCAAATTCATTGGAATTCATCAGAAAACCTGATGATTTTATCAGAAAGTTATATTTTATTTTCGTGGGGTACATAAATAAACAAATGAGTGTAAATAAACAAATGAGTGTAAAAATTAAATGGATAAGTGGTTACTTTTAACTAAATAATTGGTCAGAAATAAATAAATAAATAACTGAACGTAAATAAATAAATGTAAATAAATGCGGAAATGAAATAAATATAGATAAGCGGTTCGACGTGCGAACACAGACATAAATATATATAAAATAAATAGAAATAAAATAACTGAATTAAAATGAATGAAATACTGAATTGAAATAACTGAATTAAAATAACTGAAATGAATAAATGAAAGTAAATGGTTCGATTCCGAGCACATTAATGAATAAAATAAATTGAAATAAATGTTAGTCGAATAATAAAATAAGAAGTTAGTCTGTTAGTAAGGTTAGTTGGTTAGTAGCCAGCTGGTTAGTAAAACAGAAAAAGAAAAGTTAGTCAAACGGTTAATTAATAACAAGTTAGTAAAAGAAAACAAATAAATACAAAAATGTACAGATATTTACAAGTATTCACAGTTTGTACACCGGTAAAATAATGACTCGGATTGTTCCGAAAATTTCGCCGTGTGTCCCCGGCAACGGCGCCAAAAACTTGACGTGGGCGGTTATATACATCTATTTACAGTATCCTCACGCGCCCGACGAAATGTGTTTTATATTTATAAAAATGGTTTATACCTTAACATTAAAACACACACAACAAAGGACAAGTGTATCCCGTCATATATGCAGTAAAGTATTGGTAAAAGCCAGATATCGATCCATGGAACACAGGCGTTATAATGTACTAAATCTTTGTCATTAGATTACCAGATATAAGGAAAGGTGAATGGTTGTTTAACTAAGTTATCTAAATTATATCTAAAACATAAATATACTATTATCTTGTTTCACAAACATCCTAAACATGTTATCTATCAGATATGTCACAGAAGCACTTAATCAATTTTCCAATTTCGAGACAGTTAGTCATCCGCTAGGAGTTTTCTAACATGATGATTCTTCGGAAAGTTAACGCGATAAACACACGTTAACCACCTAAAATCATTCTTTAGCAAGCTATTGATATTCATTCATGTAAACCTTTAAAGATAGATTAGTCATCCGCTAGGAGTTTTCTAACCTCACTTATCAAAGAAAGCAATACCGATGGTCACAATACAGCCACGAGGATAAGCATTTAAGTAGATCATATAACAACATATTTCACCTTTACAAGTCTTGAACACAAATCTACCATGTTAGCAATTTCAGACCAAAACCACTAAACAAGTATCATAAACCGCATGCAAGAACATGTAATCAACACCATATAATTCGTTAGAACCCTTACGTGCAAGAAAGTATTCCTAATCAAAATAAGATATATCTTGGATAAAACCAATACCCCTCTAGAGTCTCATGGTGTAAACAAGTTTACAAACAAGTGATTAATCAAGAAATAGTTACCATCCCACTAAACACAGATTCATTATCCAAAATAATCAAACATAATCAGGAACTCAACATCAATGAAACGTTCATTATATAATCATGAAGATTCAAACATGAAAAAGTACTAAAGTTTCATATAAACAAGATTACAACATAAAGATTATTCAAGAAACAAGTTCATTACTACTATTACATAAACTAACATCAGCTCATAACTTGCAAAATGATCAGAATACATGTTCAAGAACAAGGAATCGAACCATAAACAAGCAAGGAATTGACGGGTTGGATCGGTTATGCTTCCACTCGACCTTGAAATTGCCCAGAAACATGGAGAAACCCAACACTTGAACCAGTAGCGAATGGCTCTATTTATAGGAGATTTCTTGATCGACACGGTCGTGCCACAGGTCGCACGGTCGTGCGACAGGAGTTATCGGTGACGTCAGTTTCTCCGATCCCAAGTCAGCTAAGTGAACTAGTGGACAAGTTGTCTCGGTCATCAGATCAGCACGGTCGTGCCGTTGGTCGCACGGTAGTGCGATGTCATCAGAAACTAGATCAGAAATGTTGATCTTGATAGTGCACGGCCATGCTTTGGATGGCATGGTAGTGCGGTCCGAGAAAAGTTTGGCACTGGCTGTTGTACTGGCAGTGCTTCCGAGATCATACCTGGCAGTCATCAGATTTTTGCCATTTTCATCAGAAATGCATCAGAATTTGTCCGTTTTCATCAGAATTTTCCTTTATGCTCTGTTTAAGACCTGAAAATATAAAAGTACCGAATTTGGTACCTAAACGTCGTGGTTTCGGTCAAAAACGCTCAAAACAGAAGTGTTTTAGGGTACAATAACATGTATAATTTAACGTATATCAGGTAGCGTTGCTAGTAATCCCTATGGTCGTCAAACCACGGTTCGTAGTCTGGGTCTAAGGGATTGGGTGCTGGTACTCTAGGTATCTCAACTGTGTCAAAGGTTGTTGCTGGGAATTGGTCTTCTGGGTTTTTTTCAATTTCCATTGGCTGTGTGGGAAACAATGGTAAGGGCTGGGGTGCTATGAGTTGCTCCAGGTTATGGTCGGCAGTTGTGGTTGCTAGAATATGGAAATTTGCTAGACTCCTATTGACCATATCCTGTGTGTGAGCATCTATTTCTCTCTTAGCGGCTGCTAAAGCTAGCTGTTGTTATAACTTTTTCATCCTCTTCCTACGCTCATGCGCTCCTCTACTGAACCATCCTCTCTTCTCAGGAGGGAATGGCTCTTCAGACTGAGCCTTAAACACGAATATCCCATCTTCATTGTCAGCTAAATACCTTGAGAGGGTAGGCTGTGAAGAGGTGTCTTCGTCCCTAGGTGAGCTGGACAACTGACGGTAAGCGTCGGAAGGTCCTTGGTCGCTCATACTGTAAACTAACAAATAGTCAAATAACACACAACAATAATATACAAATATGCACGTAATTCCGTAGAAAATTTCCTAACATATGATATTTTGGTGTCAGCAGAACACTTATGTGGCTGAATCAGTGGCTTAGCTCTGATACCACCTTCTTTCGCAACCCCCGTCCCCTAGCAACCCGAGAACGGGAGGCCGCGGCCAGTTTCGATGGTATCGGTGTTTATCAGTTTTGGCAGCGGAAATTACATCAGGACCATAGTTAGGAAATATTTTATCAGAGTAAAATACCACGCTTTTATTGTCACACCCCCAAAATACCACATGCGGGGACACCGCGGGACGTGTGACGTACCAGTATCCAAGCCACCAATCACATTAAACCAATGATAAACTTTTAATTAAAACATTCGATTCATTCCATAAAAATAAATAATCCATGTCATAAGTTAAAACCAAAGTAAACGTTCAGCGGAAGCATATAGTAAATTGTCATTCAACTGCTAAAAATCAAGTGTTCAAAACCAATGTAACAAGTGTCCAAGAGTCTTGATCCATGACCACTCCAACACTCCTAGATAGCAAGTCCATAATGATGAATCTAATGACCTGCAAGCATTCAGACAAGTGTGTCAGACGACGCTGGTGAGTTCAAAGTTTTGTTAACGTGTCTAGTTACCAAATATGAGTATAACGCAGTTCAATGATTTGATTTGATGTTGTTATTAACTCGATTACCGCAGATGGCTCTAGATTTATTTGCCCAAACCCCAATGTCTCTATCAAAACATTGGTCAAGTGGTTAAGGTAATTAGTTCACGACCGTCCTCCCCGGTACGGTGTGAGGGTGCCAAACCTAATAGCGCTATCAACTAATGACCTCGTTTCCTCCCTGGCAACTAATCGGTAGATGTAAGGGGTCTTAAAGATAGAAATGAGTGTAATAACAAACATCCCAATAACCTAACATTCCTCCCCGGAACGTTACCCGATATCCCTCCCCGGGATGCATGCTTGGAAAAAGAGCAGTGAACTCACCTTGGTTTACTCGGTATGATTAGTTACTTATTCACAGTTAATCAATCAAGCCTATGATATTCATGTATACGTAATCAGTTTATGTTCACATTGTACACGTATAAGTTGTAATCATGGTGTGCTTTTAAGCAACAGCTATTCAAGTTCATATGACTCCACAATTCTCATGTAAGTTTCACAACGGTGTTAACAGTTACATGTACTACGCATGTATGTATCCTAACAGTCGATGTTCATATCATTTATAGACACTAATAGGGTTTCGTCACAAAGAATCATTCATATCATTCAAATTTCAACAACAGTCTAAACTATCCTTTGGGGCGGCGAAACTTCCAACGGCGAAACACTGAGGTGTTTCACCCATGTGATGAGTGACGAAAGTCTAGAGTGTTTCGTCAACATGCCGTGTGACGAAACTCTAATGTGTTTCGTCGTCAAGAGTGTTTCGTCGGCATAGATGTTTCGTCAACATACTCAACAGTTTCAAGACTCACATGTTACTGAAAACCATAATCAAACCGATTGCCCTCATGACAATTTGACAGTTTCTATTCAGATCAAATCAAGATTTTGCACAATAGATAACATAATACACATACTGCAAACCGAATCATTAGATCTATGTAGTGAATATCCAAACCTTAATCAATCACAACTTAAGATTACATTTTCTAGTAAAACCCTACAATCACAAGAGATCATCACAGCAATTAACAACAGTCTAATCAAAAGGTGTTTGCTACAATTCACATCAACATACAATCCAAAACAAGGATACTGTTCTAATCACACCAATAAATCACGTAATCATGTAGGACAAATAGAATAACAGAACGTTTGGGCAACAAACGCTAACCTTAAACAAGACGGAATCGAAGGATAGCTTGGATCGATCTAAGGTTTGCCGTCGGTTTCGAAAGAGGAGAGAAGGGGTGATATGAAGATCAGGGTTTCGTTACAAGATAACTGCCGCACACATGCAATAACATATACTCGAGTCGTACATGGGCTTTACTTGGGCTGAAGCCCATTTTGGCGAAACATCAAAGGGGGCAACGAAACTCCCTAAGTTTCGTGGAGTAAGGGAATGACGAAACACTTATGTTTCGTCGAGTTTGCTAGTGGCGAAACACTAATGTTTCATCAAGTATGGTTTTAACTTTTAAACAGTTCAAAAGTTTATAAAACTAAACACATTAATCATATACTGAACATATACAAGTTATAATGCAGTACGAATTATAAAAACACCGGTGTGAAACAAGTATCACGCAGAGGAAAGACCTTGAAAGTTCGAGTTGTCACATTTATAATATTAAACACATGGGAAATTCCCAAGTTTCAAGTACACACATTTTCATAGGGATAAACCCTATTTTATTTAAATAAAAGATCTCTTTATTTTAGGTAACTTTATAACCACTTTTCCAAGCCTTCAGTGCTGTCCAGTTGGCTTCTATTTGGCTTTCACATTTTGTTACCTGAAACGCGTTTAAAAGAATTTTGTTAGTGGGAAATACTGGTGAGTGAATCCCAGTTTAATCAAGACAAGTAAAACCGTTGTACAGTATTGAGGGTGGTCGCGCAATTACATTTGTTTCCATCTACTTTAATTACCACCCACGGTACTGTCAACCCGACTTGTGGTCATGTTACTACTCACAATGTAGTAACAAATTTTGTATACAAAATCCCAACATACCGACGATAATTGTAGAATGCAAATACTCAATCACTGTTTAATATAATATTAATTTTTGAGATTTTGTAAAAACAATTTGTAAAAAGGAGATTACTCACAAAAAAAAGGATTTACAAAAAGAAGGATTACTCACAAAAAAAAAGGATTTGCAAAAAGAAGGATTACTCACATTGCTGTATTAGGGTTTTCCTTTAGGGTTTCCTGGTGATTATATATTAATTACAAAAATGCACACGCGTTAGTATAATAACCCAATATTTACATTAGTAATACCCTCCCCGAGACGACATTCCAACGGCTACGTCAGGCAGAACCACGATAGTCGTTACGGAACCCTAGATCAATCGGGCAGCGTATCTAATACGTAACCGGGGTTTTGATACTTACAACGAGGCAGAACTTCGTTATTTAGGGGGGGTATTATACCCGAGTATAGCTTATACTATATATAAATTGGAGAGAGAATTTGTGTGTGAACGATTTCGAATGAACGGCCGAAGCCATCTATTTATTATAACAACCCTAAAGAAAACTGACACCCTCATAAATTTTCTGACACCCCAATATATATTAAAATATCCCAATATGTCCAAAAATACACCCCATAAGTGAAAACGGACCCCGAATACCTTAAATATTATTAAAATTAATTAAAAATAATGTTTTTGGGTTTGTCGCGGGCCGCGTAGACTCCTTAGGGATCTTACGTGGGCCGCTAGAGATCAAGAATGTGGCGCAGCCCGGTGATGGCACGTGTCATCATCGTGGCAAGTCTAGTCGATGACCCGGATCAGCTACAGCGTTGACCAAGGTTGACGCGGGCCGCGTAGACCCTTGTCTTCCTTTACACGGGCCACGAGAGGACCAGAATCAGGCCCTATATAAGAAGGCCTCGGGATTTCATTTTCTGTCGCTCAATTCTTTTCATTCTCAATGAATTCTCTGATAATAGGCATTATACTCGGGTCTAATACCCCCTAAATAGTGAAGTCCTGCTCCGTTGTAAGTATTATAACCCCTGGATACGTATTAGATACGCTGCCGATTGATCTAGGGTTCCGTAACGGCTGTCGTGGTTCTGCCCGATGTAGTCGTTGGAATGCCGTCTCGGGGAGGGTATTACTAATGTTAAAATGGGTTATTATACTAACACGTGTGCATTTGTGTAAATTATAGATTGTCACCAGAAAACCCTACAGGATAATCTAAGACAGCAATGTGAGTTGATCCGCTTTTTGTGAACCTATTGTTAACTATTTTTACAAAACCTCATACAATTAAATGTATTTTAAGCAGTTATTGAGTATTTGTAAGAATACAATTATCATGAGTATGTTGGGGTTTTGTATACAAAATTTGTTACCACCTGGTCAAGGAGTAACATTTCCACAAGTCGGGTCTGACAGTACCATGGATGTTAATTGATATAACTTGGAAACAAATGTAATTGTGAGATCGCCCTCAATACTGTACTTTTTCTGAAAAGTTGACAGGACATTTATGACACTCCACTTCCATACGCGTCTCATCGACCCATACGGGTATCAATGAACTTCAGTTTCTTTTCTTCTTATAGTTAAAACGAACAAGTACATATGTAAAGGTATTTTTTTGGACCGAGTTCTGGACACACGATGACAATCTGGAAAGGGACCACACGCGTCTCTCGTATAGTTTTCGCTCTCGTATCGGTCTATACGGTCGGAATATTCAAGGTTTGTTTTTTTGTGGTTTTATTTTGGCCGTTTGTGGTGGTGTTGGGGTTGGGGTTGGGGTTGGGGTTGTGGTGGGTAGGTTGTGGTGGGTAGGTTGTGGTGGTGGTGGTGGTGGGCCGGCTGGGGTGGTTGTGGTGGTGGTGGTGATCGGCTGGGGTGGTGGTGGTGGGGGAGGGTCGGCTGGGGTGGTGGTGGTGGTGGTGGTGGTGGGTCAGCTGGGGTGGTTGTGGTGGTGGTGGTGGGTCGGCTGTGGTGGTGGTGGGTCGGCTGCGGTGGTGTTTTGTTTTTTTTATTTTTACAATATATTCTCCAATGCCGAGTCTAATGCTAAATTGTATTTTTTATTAACAGGATATCGAAATTCGGTGTTTTGACGGTGGTGGTAGCGTAATCCTTATGGATAAACTATGTTCGTATTTCAGATTCATGCACTAGAACGCCGATCTAGGATTACGTGTTATCGGAGTAGCCTGTTGCCTCGTCAGCTCCCAGTGACGCTAGCCAACGCACTCTGCCCCATGACATGTCCTTCCAAGAGAGGAGTTCATTAGTGTTCTCATGAGCCTTCCACCAACGGGAATGCCACTTCGCTCACCATCCTGACAAGACGCGGAAGACTGGACGGTGGTTGATAAACGAAATGCTGAATCCATTGCTCCAACCTCCTGATCCCTTGTGCCATCTCAGTGTGGTAGATGTGAAGCAGAAATCCCGTTGGAAGGCAGGGTTCCGTACACAATTTCAAGACAGTCGGCCTGACTCGAAATTGTGTATGCTGCACCCATCGTTTTCCTGTACAGGAATTCAAGAATATGTAACAATTAGAGATTTAGGGTTTAGGGTTTAGACGTTACATTCTGTATCAAAGTTACATGTTTTGTGTATTAATATAAAACGATGTTTAATTACATTTTGAATTACGTTTCTTGTTGCGTTATGGTTAATAAACGACAATTGAAAAACAATTAAAGACATAAAAATTTGACATTTTTAACATACACATTGCGTTATGGAAACAATTAAACACATAATAATAATTGATAAATAAAAAAGTTGACATTTAATAAAACGTTATAATATACCCATTTAATAAAATTTGACATTTAAAAGTTTGACAATTAAAGACGTAATAATACTCATTTAGTAATATTAAATAAAAGTCGTTTAATAAAATATTGACATTTAAAAAATTTGACAATTAAAGACATAATAATAATAATTCATAAATAAAAAAAGTTTGTTATAATATATACAATTCGTTTTATAAAAAAATTGACATTTAATAATAGTTATAAAAAATTGACATTTTATCATATACCCAATTCATTTCATAAAAATATGAAGTTTTTAATAATAATACTTAATAAAAAAAACATATGCACCTTTTTTATTAAAAATATATACAATTCATTTCATAAAAATATGAAGTTTTATAATACTAACACAATTTTTTATAACAACATTTTATAAAAAAATATTAATTTTCTTATATAAATATTTCACAACTTCCCCATACAAAAACCCTATCAAAATAAACTTCCTTACATACCAATCATTGGGTAATCATTGGCTGACACCCAATGATTGGCATTAATTAGATGGTATGGACCATTTTCAAACGTATTGGGCAATGAGGGGTGTATTGGTGGGGCCAGTTTGAGGCATATTGGGCAATGAGGGGCGTTTAGGGTTAGGGGATGTGTAAATACTTTTGGGGGGATGTATGGATACCCCCACCGTTAAACAATGGGTAAATTTCAAATGTTGTCGTTAATTTTATACCAAATTTCAAGCGATATCCTTTGGCATTAAAATTGACGAATTTTGTACATAACGTTTTAAAATTTTGCATGGTACGTCATTTGGCCCTAACTCAGTTAATTTTTATTGTTAATTTAGGGTAGTTTATTCTTATTACTAATTAGGGTGAGGATCAAATAGGAAGTTTATTTTGGCTAGGAAGGATAGGAAGCAATAGGATTATGACATGTGGCAAAATTTAAAATAAAGAGTAAGGGTATTTTAGTCAATTTACCCAATCTTCTCCCTTTTTCTTCTCTCTGTAACTTCAAAACCCACAATTTTCAAAACCCACCAACTTCAATCTTTTCTTCATTTTCTATCTCAATAATCACTACATTATAGTGCGATTTTCGTCACCAATCAATGACTCAAACACCCAATCAACGTGTTCTTCAACTTTTTTGGAGAAACTCAGTTTAATTTCATACATTATCTCATTTTTTCCCTGTGATTTTGAAGCGAATCACTCGATTCGTTCGACTCGATCGCTGATAAGTGTTTCTAACATTCAAATTTAGTCAATCGGTGAAGAAATCTGAAGAAATCGGCTTCGATCTATGTAAGAAATTTTTTAATTGCATTTTAACGATCTGGGTTTTTGAATTGATTCATTTCATTTTACGATCTTGGCGCGGTTCCGGGGGCAGCGCCCCTGGGAGGAGGGTCCAAGGGGCGGCAGCCCTTGGCGGGATCCATGGGGCAGAACCCCTGGATGGGGTCGAGCTGATTTTTTTTATTATATTGCTTTAATAAAACTGCATTGGAAATTGCCTCATTGCGTTTTAGAAAATAAGACATTTTTATGTGTTTTCTGGCCATTGCGTTTTAGAAAAACACATTTTTGACGTGTTTTTAGTCGTTGCAATTTAGGTAAAACACATTTTTATGTGTTTTCTGTTCATTGCGTTTTAGAGAGAACACTTTCTTTTTTTGTTTTTAGACCATTGCGTTTTATAAATAAGACATTTTTATGTCTTTTTAGATCATTGCGTTTTAGAAAAAAAAAAAGACATTTTTAAGTGTTTTCTGGCATTGCGTTTAAGAAATAAGACATTTTTTGTGTTTTTTGTGCATTGCGTTTTAGGTAAAACATATTTTTATGTGTTTTCTGTCCGTTGCGTTTTAGAAAGTACACTTTCTTTTGTGTTTTTAGGCCATTGCGTTTTAGAAAAAAGACATTTTTAAGTGTTTTCTGGTCATTGCATTTTAAAAATAAGACATTTCTTTGTGTTTTTTGTGCATTGCGTTTTAAGTAAAGCACATTTTTATGTGTTTTCAGTCCATTGCGTTTTAGAAAGTACACTTTCTTTTGTGTTTTTAGGCTATTGCGTTTTAGAAATAAGACATTTCTTTGTGTTTTCTGGACATTGCGTTTTAGAAATAAAACATTTCTTTGTGTTTTTTGTGCATTGCGTTTTAGAAAAAGTCATTTTTTACGTTTTTTTTCATTGCGTTTTACGCAACTGTGTTTTTTCCATTGCGGGTTTTCGAAAATATAGCAATAGTATACTCGTTTTAAAGATAAAAAAAAAACGCTCGTTTTTTTGGTGCAATTTATAAAAAAATGTCTTATGAAAAAGTTATTAACGTTTAAAAAATGAGGGGGAATTGGAGGAGAGAGAAACTATTGTGCTGGATTGACTAGAATGCCCTTACACAAACCTACGCGCCTCTTTTTTCTCTTCAATTTCACTCATTTAATCTTAGCCCTTGATTAAATCTATTGATGGTTAAGATTACTTCCTAGCCTTCCTACCCAAAAAAACTTCATATTATATCCTAACCTTACTAATCTATTATATATAATAAATGAAAGTTATTTGGGCCACGTGTCACTTGATTAGGGCATCCTCAGTTCTCTTTTCCCGCCCAACAGTGCCATCCCCTTTTCCTTATATAACCTCTCTTCTCACTTCGGATCTTTGTTTACAAACTCCTACGGTTCATTCTCTCTCTATATTCAGGCGATTCAAATTCAAATTTCACAAACCTTAATCTTCTTCCAGACGCCACCATAAAATCATCTTTTGTTCATCGATTACTTCATCAAAAGGTTTGTTCTTCTTTTTTTTAGTTGAAATAGTTTCATGATTTCCTCTTATTTACACTAATCCTAATCTCTACTCGTAATCTAATCATATGGTTCCAGGGTTGTTGTCATCGATTGTCATCAAAGTTGAAATCCGCTTAGCTGCGGATAGATTTCTGCCATAAGCTGGTATGTTTAAATATGTTTAGAAATTAGCGTTTTTTTCTTAATGGTGATGATATGAGTATATCATCTGTTGATTATTGATGTTTGAGTATGTTCAGCCATTATTCTTTCTGAAATTAGGGTTTCATTTCTAGTTCTCGAGGTATTATCTGTTTGTAACATGAGGTGTTTGCTTCATTTATCGAACCTGTAGAATGAGATGCTCCACCGTTCCAGTATCATTGTTCCAACATCGTTGTTTCAATGAAGCTTCCCATCACACATCAATCTTTCAATATCGATGTTGCAGTATAATTGTTGCAACATCATTAAAGGTTGCATGTGCTATATTCTTTGATGTGAGAGTTGTGGCTTCCCTTGATAATGGTATGTGTTTTTGTTTTTGATTTTTACTGAAGTTTTGTTATATGAGTTGTGACTAAATGATGATTGTGTATGATCTGCTGCAGATGATGACGATGATTGTTCTACTGTTGTTTCCAATATCATTGTTCAAACATCGTTTAATGTATGTGTGTTTTGCTTTTCCAATTTGGATTTTTTTTGTTTTGCTGCTGGTTTTTATAGGTTTGTGTTAAAGAAGCATAAAGTTAAATTAAATACAAAGAAATATTTTTAAATCTACATTTATATTGATTTTTGCTGTTGACTAAATGATGATTATATGTGACTCTGGGCAGATGATGATGATGTAGAAGCTGCACTACTTCCTGCTAAAGTAATGGTCTTTCCTTCCACGGAGTTCATGGCGATTGTCGAAGATATACTTTGATGGAGTTTAAAGCTAAAAGCATTAAATTTTAAGTTAAAAGCATTAAATTTTTCCTGTTATTATAGGTTCCAGAATTTATTGGTGTTGTTTTTATATTTTAAATTGTATGTAATTTTGTAAAGTACAATAAGAAACAGTGGTTTTAACATCTGTTAAGTGTTAAACAGATGTTTACCCTTTAACAGATGTTTGGCCTTTTATATCAGAGGTTTGTACTTAAACAGTTGTTTCAGATTTTTTCCTGTTTTAGGTTCCTAAATTTATTCGTGTTGTTTTTATATTTTAATTAAATTGTATGTAATTTTGTAAAGTACAATAACAAACAGTGGTTTTAACATCTCTTTGCGTTTTGGTCAATAGATAATGGAAACCCATGTTAGGTTGAACACTGTTTTTAAGTTAAACATCTGTTAAGTGTTAAACAGATGTTTGCCCTTTAACAGATGTTTGGCCTTTTATATCAGAGGTTTGTACTTAAACAGTTGTTTCAGATTTTTTCCTGTTTTAGGTTCCTAAATTTATTCGTGTTGTTTTTATATTTTAATTAAATTGTATGTAATTTTGTAAAGTACAATAACAAACAGTGGTTTTAACATCTCTTTGTGTTTTGGTCAATAGATAATGGAAACCCATGTTAGGTTGAACACTGTTTTTAAGTTAAACATCTGTTAAGTGTTAAACAGATGTTTGCCCTTTAACAGATGTTTGGCCTTTTATATCAGAGGTTTGTACTTAAACAGTTGTTTCAGCTTTAACAAATGTTTTGCCATAAACCGATGTTTTACTCTAAACATTTGTTTTACCTTAAACAGATGTTTCGCCTTCTGTATCAGATATTTGGAATTAAACAGGTGTTTGTCCTTAAACAGATGTTGCAAATACTTGATGGGTATTTGTTGCAAATCAAATCACTAATTAATGGTAATTTCTTGAGCTTTGGACTTTTAAAATATGCAAAATATGAATTTCAAACTGACGGTTATTATCTATTAATTAAAGTTAAAATAAAAGTTAGAAAAGTCAACATCACAATTGCTTTCAAATCAGATCACTGATAATATCAGTAATTTTGAAATTTTGAAATTAAATTTTCAAATCACATCCACTGCTGAAATACAACCTCTGTTTCTTCAATCTTCATTCAGACGTTTAAATAACTGTTCGGTATCTACTGATAGGAAAAAATAGCCACTGGTCACTTTTTTATTCTTGACATCCATTGATATTTACCATCAACGGTATTCCTAAAAAACAGCCTCCACTCACATTTTTATAATTGATGCCTTGATGGTGTTAATTAGTGATATATTGAAATTATCAAATAAAAACTAGAATTAAAATGAAATTACCATTTTCCCTAATCGTTACATTGCAATGAGATAAGAGTTCCTCCAATATTGTTTCCCTGATGAAATTTAATGTTAAATTAAAAAAAAATACTTGATGGGTATTTGTTGCAAATCAAATCACTAATTAATGGTAATTTCTTGAGCTTTGGACTTTTAAAATATGCAAAATATGAATTTCAAACTGACGGTTATTATCTCTTAATTAAAGTTAAAATAAAAATTAGAAAAGTCAACATCACAATTGCTTTCAAATCAGATCACTGATAATATCAGTAATTTTGAAATTTTGAAATTAAATTTTCAAGTCACATCCACTGCTGAAATACAACCTCTGTTTCTTCAATCTTCAATCAGACGTTTAAATAACTGTTCGATATCTACTGATAGGAAAAAATAGCCATTGGTCACTTTCTTATTCTTGACATCCATTGATATTTACCATCAACGGTATTCCTAAAAAACAGCCTCTACTCACATTTTTATAATTGATGCCTTGATGGTGTTAATTAGTGATATATTGAAATTATCAAATAAAAACTAGAATTAAAATGAAATTACCATTTTCCCTAATCATTACATTGCAATGAGATAAGAGTTCCTCCAATATTGTTTCCCTGATGAAATTTAATGTTAAATTAAAAAAAAAATACTTGATGGGTATTTGTTGCAAATCAAATCACTAATTAATGGTAATTTCTTGAGCTTTGGACTTTTAAAATATGCATAATATGAATTTCAAACTGACGGTTATTATCTCTTAATTAAAGTTAAAATAAAAATTAGAAAAGTCAACATCACAATTGCTTTCAAATCAGATCACTGATAATATCAGTAATTTTGAAATTTTGAAATTAAATTTACAAATCACATCCACTGCTGAAATACAACCTCTGTTTCTTCAATCTTCAATCAGACGTTTAAATTATTGTTCGGTATCTACTGATAGGAAAAAATAGCCAAAACTCACTTTTTTATTCTTGACATCCATTGATATTTACCATGAACGGTATTCCTAAAAAACAGCCACTACTCACATTTTTATAATTGATGCCTTGATGGTGTTAATTAGTGATATATTGAAATTATCAAATAAAAACTAGAATTAAAATGAAATTACCATTTTACCTAATCGTTACATTGCAATGAGAAGAGTTCCTCCAATATTGTTTTCCTGATGAAATTTAATGTTAAATTAAAAAATAAAAAAAAAATACTTGATGGGTATTTGTTGCAAATCAAATCACTAATTAATGGTAATTTCTTGAGCTTTGGACTTTTAAAATAAAAATTAGAAAAGTCAACATCACAATTGCTTTCAAATCGGATCACTGATAATATCAGTAATTTTGAAATTTTGAAATTAAATTTATGCAAGATGGTAATTTAGAATTGACGTTCTCTTTTTTTTTCCCTACTTTGCATATCATTACTAATATTTATTTACTTTAATAAGGAGGGATATAAAGATATACACTACTTACCTTTCAGTTCCCAATAAACATCAGTTCCCAATAAACATCATCACAATTGCGGTCAAATCAAATCAGTAATTACTAATAATATCAGTAATTTTGAAATTCAAAATTCAAACCATATATATTTTTATCCTTAATGTTAAATAAAAAAAAATACTTTTTGACTATTTGTTGCAAATCTAATCAATAATTAATTGTAATTTCTTGAGCTTTGGACTTTTAAAATATGCAAAATATGAATTTCAAATTGACGGTTATTATCTCTCAGTAATTTTGAAAATTTGAAATAAAAAATATGTAAAAGGTAATTTAAAATTGACTTCTCTTTTTTTGAAATTTTTTTTCCTACTTTGCATATTTCAGTTCCCAAAAAACATCATAACAATTGCTTTCAAATCAAATCAGTAATTACTAATTAATATTAGTAATTTTGAAATTCAAATTTCAAACCATATATATTTTTATTATTCTATAAATAAGATACAATTATCTGGTTTCACATTCAAATCTCGCTCGCTCATATATGTGACCGTATCTTTCTCTCTCAAATGCATCTTTCGCGTGATTTAGCAGTTAATTTCCCATTACACTTCTTTGTTCGAATGTTTGTTGATAATGTTTACATGTTATCGTTCCTGTATCATTGTTCCAACATCGTTGTTTCAATGTAAATTCGCATCCCACATCAACCTTTCAATATCGATGCTGCAGTATCATTGTTGCAACATCGTGAAAAGTTGCATGTGTTACCTTTTTTGATGGCAGAGATGCAACTTTAAAGTTACATGTGCCATTTTTTTTTTTTTGATTTCCGTTAAATCCAAAGTCACGTTTTCTTGCTCCAGGAAGATTTTCTTCTTTTAAAGAAAGTATACATTCGTCCAAAGCTCGTGAAAACTCAGATGTGCAATAAAAATGAAAAAGACACGTTTAAATTTTAGATTAGTTTCTTATTCTTATTTGTGTTGTCAGTAATATGGAGTGTGGTGATAGAGACTTGCAGTTTATGGCGATGCTGAAGGACATACATCAAGAGGTTCAGCAATAGATGTAGTGGAAACTAAAGTTTATTAGTTCTTGCTGTTATTCTTAGATTTGAACTTGAATATGTTCAGTATGTCATGTAATTATTGGACTTTTATTCTTTAAGGTCCTCAATAAATGATTAAATATAATTTTATGAATCTTTGTTGTGTTTTATTTTTACTTATTATTTATTGTTTCAGTAATATTTAGATTATGTTGATGTTGAATTGTGTCTGAAGATCTGTTTGGTAAGTCAACAGGGGATTAATAGTGTCAAGGATTTGTTTAATGGTCCAACTCTGAAAGGGTGGTGTGGTTATAACAGCTGATCATGCTAAGGACTGTTATAATTAATTCCTGCTCCATATAAAGACTGATGGGCTTATTGTCTCATGAGGGCTATGCACTGTTGAAGGCAAAGTCCTGTTAAAGACTAGCAGTTATGGTGTAGTTATAACAGCTTCTACAGCGGATTCAACTTTAGTATTTATGTATCAGTTTTTGAATTACTGGGGTACTCATGTTTTAATTGAGTATTAAACGAAAATGAGTTGCCTTAGCAAAAAGTTTTCATCATCTGGGGTACTAAACCACTGTCTTTCAAAATTGACATGTGGCAAAACCTTGAATGAAAATTCTCAAAACTGTTGCTGGAATACTTGTCCTTCAGATCTGTACCATTTACCCTAACCACTGTTTTGTTCCAACGTCTGATCTCTAAACACTGTTCACTGCTGAAAGTTAACCACTGATCCCTCATTTTCTTGACAAGCACTGATGTTCAAAATCAGTGTCCTATCCACTGATATGCTATCCACTGATAGTAAAAATCATCCACTGCCCACAATTTTTACCGTTGTAACCACTGATGCTTGATACGTCAGTGGCCCTTAAAACAACTGTTTTCCATCCTTCATCCATTTCATCAGTGTTTGACACGTGGTCAGTCTTTAGCCTTCAGATCATAATAACCGCTGCCACATCAGCGATCATTTTTTCCGCAGCTAAAACCCTGCCCTAAACCCCAAACAGGGTTTTACACTGTCGAATTGAATTCCAAAATTCTCTTCTCATAGCAGTTTCCAACCTTTCTTCTCAAAGTCTCCAAAATCCTTCTTCGTTCTTCTCCGCAAAAATGACAAAATCAAAGTCAAAATCAAAATCAAAACCTAAATCACCACCACCTTCAAATGAAGTCGCTCAAACGGTCGAAGAATCCAATGAGATACCATACAAACAATCTCACAACTATTTGGGTTTACTCACAAAACCCACAAACAATCATACCTTCAATTCCATTCTTGACACCATATCTACATCAAAGTACAAAACTTTGTTGACAGTAGACGCCCCCATATATCTGCAAACCCAGAGAGAGTTCTGGAAAAATGCTACGCTTGAAAAACAAGATGATAAAGTAGTAGCCATTAACTCCTCGATACAGGGTACTGCGGTTCAAATCACTCCGCAATCATTATCAGAAATCTTCAAACTCGATGATCAGAAAGGTAAAGCTTCTTTTGACAAAAACGAGTTAAAAGCTGATTTTCTGAAAAGGGGCTATGCAGAACAGTCAAAGGTAGATACCCTACAAAAGGGTTATTTTCCATCTGCACCCAGATTTTTATTTCACACACTTCTGATGTGTGCTTCGAATAAAACAACATCTTTTAACGAAATACCATTAAAAATTCAATGCCTGGGTTACGCTATTTTGAATAATAAAGACTACAACTACTCGCAGGAGATTTTCAATGACATGGTAAAAAACGTTGAAAGTAAAGCATTTTTGTTGTTTCCAAGATTTTTGAGTTATTATTTTATACAAAAATTTGATAAGAAAAATGAAAATTTGCTTAAACAAGGTGTCCATTTTCAAATAAAAAGCTTGACAACTGAAACATTCACTAGAATGTTGGCACCAATAAAAACAAAAGCAGGGGTACCTGAGCAGATTTTAGCGGTTACAACTGCTCCTCAGGTATCAGCTGCTGAGCCCACTGCTCCAGGTGATCAAAGCAACACAACCACTGCTTTGAAACCCACACCTGATATTACCAAAAAGACCAAAAGAAAAACATCCAGAAAACCCACCAAACCCAAAACAAAGGCAACTCTGGAAGATGAGATCCCAGAGGAAATGCCTGTGACAACACAAAAGTCACCACAAACCACTGCTGCTACTTCCTCACAGCAGTTGGAAGAAAGATCTCAACCCATGCCTGAAACTCCTCCTGCATCCTCACAAAAGGATCAGGTTGTAATCACAGGGACACCAAATTATGAAGCTCCAGATCCACTTGGCTCTATCTTCCACAGTCCTGATCCCAAGGACATGTCTCTTTCAACACCTATACCCTCACCAATCATAATGCCACAATCCATGCTACCCTTGTTGCATGCAGCTGCTATAGCTCAGACACAAACCAATTCCTCTCTATCACCTATCACTGAGAGTATACCCCCACAAGAGACTGGGTGTGATGCTACTACTTCTGCTATCCCGGCAACAATTGAGGAGGTTACACCCCCTGAGTTACAAGTAACTCTCGGTGGTAGTTCAAGTGGAGCAGCAACTACAACTGGTGGATCAACAGATCTTCAGTTAAACAGTTGTTTCATAAGTAAGACTCCCTTGAAGGCAATTTCTTCCATGGCAACTTCGGTAACCACCAGTGAGTTGGATCTAACCACTGGTACCATCAAAGGTTTATCGAGTGCTGAAGAAAGAAGTCCCCAGTACCAAGAACAAGGGGCATCAATGGGTGATTTTTGGGACTCTGTTCCTAAGTCACACATTGATATAACCACTGCTGGTGGGGATTCAGATGATCCTACTAAAGTAGGTGATGATTCAAAATATCAGGAATTGACGAACAGAGTTGACAAACTTGAAGAATCAGTTGCTGAAATAAAGGAGATGGTGCAAGAGATTTTAAAAGCTCAAAAAGCACAGTCTACTGCTGCCCCACCACAAGCATCTGTTCCTACTCAAGCATCTGCACAACATGCAGTTGCTGCAAATGAGCTCTGGAATATCTTTCAATCCATGCTTGAAAAACAGCAACAAATGGCTGATCAAAACCATGCTACTCATGTACAAATGCTGACCAACATGGTGGAATCAAGGTTCAAAGATACTCAAGCAGATATCAAGGCTATAAAGGCTAGCATTCAAAGTGTCTCTGGCAAAGTTCCTTCTTCCCTATACTTTCTTGATAACCCTCCTTCAGATAATGCCAAAAAGGGGGAGAATATCAAGCTGTTGAGACAAATGAATAAGATGGGAATAGAACATGGCCTTTATATTGAGCCTGAAAAAGAAAAAGAAAAAGAAAACCAGGTATCAAAACCTGTTAGTCAAATAGCTGATACAGCAGTAGTTACAAAAACTGCTGTCAGTAGCCAAACAGCTGCCATGTCATCAACACACACATCTTCAACACACACCACTCTACCACACACCACTGCAACTACTGCTCTACCACCATCATCTACAATCACACCATCACCACTGCCTCCTGTCATAAAACAGAAGACAACAGATGTTACAACATCTATTGTAATGACAGCAGTGGTTGAAGCACCAGTTGTTTCAACAGTTGTTTGTCAGACACTCCCCATGATTCAAACCACTGATTCACCCAAAACATCATCTGCCCCTTCTTCATTAAAAAGGAGAAGGAATCTCATATCAGATGATGATTCACCACCACCATCACCACCATCAAAAACTACCTCACCACTTCCATCCCCTGCTCAAAAGCAGAAGACAATTGCTGACATATCAGCAGTTGTAATGACAACGGATGTTCAGACACCAGTTGTTTCAACAACTGTTAGTCAATCATCCACCACTGCTCTCACCTTCTCTACATCACAACCAAAGCTCTTCAACAGAAAAAGAAAGCCAATCTCTGCCGATGAGGGTATACATGATCCTAATGCTGCACAACATCCACTGGAACTTGAAGCTATCAAAAATGAGATGAGGCAATTCTATACAGAAAAAGATCCTTCAAAAAGAAGATTCTCTTCACTCATAGGCTACATGCCACCAGATGATATGGATGATTACCTCAAAGTCAAGGCAAGGCAAGCTAAACTAAGAGCTAAAGTTGAGAGTGAACGTGAACGTGAACGTTTAAGCGAAGATGGCATTGCTAAAAGACTGGAGTTCTACTTCACAAAAGTAAAGCAGATAGAAGAGTTTGCACAAGACCTAAACAAAGAAAAGGCTGATCAAAGGAAAAAGTTAAGAAAACAATATCTAGCCAACATCATGAAAGAGAAATTCTATCCTGCTGAAGAACAACAGTTCGAAGAATGGCCAATAATCGCTCTAAAGCATGAGGCCGAAAGGATTGAGAAAATCCAGAATGATCCTACAAAGAAGAAGAATGCTCCAAACTGGAGCAAATACAAAAGGCTCATTGCTGACCTAACTGCTGAGTATAAGAGAAAGAAAAAGGAGCTGGTGGATGCAAAAATGGATACTGCTGAAGCCATATCAAAATGGTCAAAACAGCAGACTGATGAAGCCTATGAAAGGCTGAAGAAAAGAAAGATAACTGTATCAAGCACCTCAAAGAAGCATGAACAAAGAATGAAGCTTGAACAGCAGATAGAAAACCTCAATACACTGTTCCGGTCTACTTTTGTGACAAATCAAGAAGAAAAAGAACAGTTGACCAGTGAAGAGGTGAAAGAAAAGGAGGTTGAGTACTTGACAGAATCCATCATGAAAATGGGTCTAAAAGAAGAAAACTCAGAAAAACTTCAAAACCTTTTTAAAAGGATGTTAACCAAACCTGCATCACCAAACACTTCAACAGACATTGAAAGGCAGGAGCTGATTGAAAGAGAAATTGCAGAAGATATAGCTGCAGCAAATGATGTCATAGAAATGGCTTTCAAAAGAATGTTTGAAAGTCTGCAAGTCTTCTCAAGGCCAATATCTCAAAGCTCATCATCAAATAAATCTCTCCCAAGAAATCCATTGGGTTTAAAAGTACTAAAGTGGCTCTCTGATCAAAAGACCCACGTATTGACTCTGGTCAGATCCAACGGAGAGGTGAAGTATATATCAAGGAAAGAAGCACTAGGCCTTAGTGTTCAAGATTTGCAGGATCTCCTTGAACTTTCACTGTGCCGGGATGAAGATGATACAAGCTCCAAAGCATTTGAAGAAGAATTTAAAAGAAAAGCAAGGGAACTTTTGATGAGTAATAAAGATCCAGAATAATGACAGGTTTTTGGCATTATCTGTTCCAGGGGGAGATTGCTGGGATTGAACCCTACCAGAGGAACAGATAATGTAAAGCCAAAACCTGGTCACAACAGTGGATCCACAATAAGCAGCGGTTTACATTAAGCTTCCCCCTTGAAAATGATTTATAACAACTGATGGTCTTGCATCCACTGACCGGATACAACTGCTGCTGTTCTGCATAACTACTGATGAAGCTTAGAAGACTGCTGGACACTAAGCACTGCTGGTACAATATGCTGATGACAAAGCTCTGCCCAATCAAGGACTGATCAACCTTGAGGAAAGCACTGATGTAAAGAGAGAGCAACTGTTTAGTGAATTATCTGTTTTATGTATAGTCAGTGGTTAGGTATAGCAGTATTTGTAAAAGGACAGTAGATAGTTTGTTAGGTAGTTGTCAAAATACTTCAATATGGTATGGTTTTGTTTTATTCCAGTATCACGGCATTTCAGTACTTTAATATGTATGGCTTCATCTTATTCCAGTATCACTGCATTACAGGTTACAGAAATGATTTTCAGCGATCGAGAAAATGAACAAAATCTGTACATTGTTTATACAGTTTCAATTGTATTTTTCTATGATTTTATGAGTGATCTAGAATTCTGCCCATTTTCTAATGATCTGCGCATAAGGACAACCTATGTAAAGTCGAATCTACATGGCCGAACTGCATGCATGCATTTTCACTTTTTACTGGGTGAAGTCATTATTATCATTCAATTTGTTTCATATTTGTGCAGGTGGGAAAAGAGCAAAAGGAAGGGGAGGTGGCAATCGAGGTGTGCAGGGGAATGGATTTTGATTTGGGGATATGATACAGTTTAGAACGCAAACCTGCTTCATCAACGGGTGGTTTGGTATAGTTTGCATTGACCCAAAACACTTACTATTGTCAAAAGTTTTAGAACACATTATATAAATAATTACTACCTTAACTACCCCCGGTATGTTGTAATCCTGTAAGTTTTATGGATGTCTATTAATCTTAGCCCGCTAATTAATTGCAATAAACTTTCGAGAGTTTGTCTTAAGTTTAGCCTGAGACTAAGCCAGCCTTTAGAATCAAGATGTGTGAAAACATCTTAGAAGATGAGGCTTTCTTGATGTGATCGTGACCTCTAGGAATTTGCGTATATATCACTATTATCAATCACGATCCATCCATTTGGACACATAACCTTACACTAGAATCTTTTTAGGATAACGTAATGGCTTATGTGTACCTTACATTTGTACGTTTCTTAACCATGTTATCTAAAAAATGAGTTTCACATCACTTATCTATTATCTACTATCTATTATCTATTTCCTAACTATGTAAACCTTTTGAGGTTTACATTGCTCATTTTAATGCTTATATTATAACCATGTCGCATTTGCACTTTGATCATGTACCTCTTTTTCTTTCGCGAAGATTTTATTTTTGTATGATTTTAACTATATATTAATCATAAATAGATTTTCATTAAAGTAATTTTATCGAGCCCGGGAAGCAATCCCGGGTAAAAACCTAGTCTTATATATATAATAAATAAAACTAATTGTGGGACACGTGTCCAATTCTTAGGGCATTGTTTTTGTGGGTTTCCCGCTCAAATAATTGGATCAATTTTTAGGGACCCGACCCATATCAAATATGCTTCTTATGTTCGCTACTTTCTCTTTCTTTTATGTTTCAACAGAGACTTTGGGCATGTTTGGCTAAGCTTATTAGAGTTAAAAAGGACTTTTGGGAAAAGGACTTTTTGAAAAGGAGTTTTTAAAAAAAGTGTTTGGATTAGCTTATGGGTGGGAAAAGCCAAATATAAGGGGTAATTTAGTAATTTCATTTTTGAAAAGTCGTTTCTGGATATAAGGAAACAAATATAAGGGGTAATTTAGTAATTTCATTTTTGAAAAGTCATTTCTGGATCCAAAAGTCACGAAATCTTGGCTTTTCAAAACCTCATGTTTCCTTCTTTGCAATAAGCTATTTTGAAAAGAACTTCTTGGTTATCCAAACATAAAAACCGCTTCCTCTCTCATCGAAGTCTCTCTGATAGAAGTCATCCCTTTGATTCGTTCAACACCCAGTAGTTCTTATAGGAAGATGTTGATGATGAACATGATGAAGGCGACTCAAGGGTATTGGTGAAATCAGATCAATAACTAAAGACAATCAAATCAACAGGTTAGGGTTTTTAGTGTATTTTTTGTTTAATGGTTAAGAGGAAACCTAAATTGCTCATTTTTTCAATGTTGTTTTTTAAAACCCTGCTCACCAAATTCATTATCCAAGAAAATTCAATCTTCATCTACGATAATCTGTCTTCAAGGCATTGAAGGTTAGTAACTGGTTCCAATACTTAGATTTTTAGTTCTTTGTATTTTTTACTGGTTGATTTCGGAAAAATCATGTCAAAGATTAGGGTTTTTGTTCATCGCCATGTGGTTTTTGTTCCAAACAGTCATTTCAAAGATTCTTTTTTCAATGTTGTTTAATGTTGTCTTTATCCCTGTATATTCATTAGTTTTATGGCCTAAACTGTTGATTCAGAAGTACACTGTGAGTGACATGAATCCATATCTTTATATCTTTAAAGTAGAAAAATAGGACATCAGCAATTTTGTTTCTTTTGTTGCCCCTTGGTCCTTACATGTTTTAATGTCATAGGATGTGTTGAAGCAACCTGTAATGCTTATTATCAATCAAGCAACTGGTCAAATTGGAATAAAAACACTAGCAGCTAATGATCGAACATTGTTTTCTAATTCTTTTGTGAAATACAAGCCAGTTCTGGATGTTGCTTGCCAAAGAATACATTTGGGAAACGATCATGGCTCAATACAAAATTGTGGTCTGGATTTTACTCGATCATGGTTTAAATCGAACGCTTACTTTTTTTAGAACATAATCATTCAATCTTTGCATGAACTAACTCATATTCTTTTAGCAGACCATGACCCGTCTTCTATGGGCACGATTCAGATGTGTATGCATCTCCGCTATATGGATGGTGGTGCCACCAAGTATGTCGTCAGTACCCTGAGATTTTTGAAATATTATTAGTTAATTATAGTTTCACACAAGTCTACCTTCACTTGTTATATCTTCATAATCAGCCTAAAAGCAGGTATCTTCATTATCATTATAGTCAATGTTATTTTAATAATAAAACAATCTATAAATAGAGACTATGAGAACTCAAGTAACATGCTTGATTCGATCATTGAACTAAATTTTGTATTTTCAGATATAATAAAAAGCAGGAGTCGATGGTGGTGCCCGATAAGGTTACGGTTGTTTTGCACAGGGGTGGAAGGCATATACTATTCGAGCCTGCATTTGTAAGAATATAAAAAAATCCTTTTAGACAAATATGATTAAAAAATGATCATGTATTCTAAAGTTCATTTTTTATCCATTTTAAAGGGTCGTGTGCAAGTGCAGATATTGCGGGACCCAAAAGGTGGCACTTAGTGAATGGGAGAGACATACAGGGTTAAAAGTTAAAAATTGGAAAACGAGCATCAAAGTGAAGGGTTCGTTGCTGCCACTAGAA
Source organism: Helianthus tuberosus (assembly GCA_030545235.1). NCBI lineage: Eukaryota > Viridiplantae > Streptophyta > Magnoliopsida > Asterales > Asteraceae > Helianthus > Helianthus tuberosus. The sequence goes on along the minus strand of CM060372.1, from coordinate 86,430,170 downwards.
CAATAGGTCGGTATACGAAACTGATTATTTCCGTTTCTAATTTTCGTATAATTGGGTGCCATTAATGTAGGACTTATTATGCTGCGTTTGATAAAAATTGTCCCAAAAATTGTATTTTGCAGAGGTTGCAGGTAGCTGAGTATCATGCTCGTGCTCTTGTTTCTGTGAATTCTCAAAAACGCCCTTCATTAAAAGCATGAAAGCAGAAATTGCTTAGTTTTCTTCAAGGTATGACTATGTTCTGGTTTGTATGATGTCAGTTTAAAGTTTGAATAAATATATTCTGATACGGGTTTCCATATTTTATAGAAAATATGAACCGGTATATGCGAAGTGGACAACCGAACATTGTGCTGTATGCCGTTGGATTGAAGATTTGGACTACAACAAAATCATCATATGCATCAGGTCTAGACAACATCCTATGCATATACCTACCTATTCATCATGTTCACTTCATGGGCCTGATTTACATATTATAAAAAACCCGATTTACATATTATAAAAAAACTTGGTTAAAGTTATAAATTATAATGACAGGTGTCAAATAGCGGTTCACCAAGAATGCTATGGGGCAAGAAATGTTCAAGATTTTACTTCATGGGTTTGCCAGTCCTGTGAGACACCGGATATTGAGCGAGAATGCTGTCTCTGCCCTGTAAAAGGCGAGAACTTTTCAGAGACTTGTGATTACTTTTTCTTTCTTTTATTTGTAATTTATAGTTTTTGTTTTTTTATTGTTGAATGAAAATATTGTTTCATTCTTTGTTATTTTTTATAAATTTATTATTACCGATCAAAATTGCATTTCTTAACCCGTGTTTCACATGGGTAGCTAACCTAGTAATATTATAAAATCAAACCCAAAGCTAACCAAACTGTTAACTTGGAAAATTATAGCAGCAGTACAGCAAGCCAAAGAAAAAAACAACAGTGGGACACCACTTCTCCCAGGCAAGGTCCCTCGCTTTCGAGCAATTTTTGAGCCACAAGAAGCCAAAGGCTTTAATCTCTTATCCAAAAACACACCTAAAGTTATTGCTTTCACTTTCTCCTTACCTATTCTTTTACTTTGTTAAAACCGGTTTTCAAGTTATTATGATCACAGCAACTTCAAAGCATTCTCATCTATACTATATTATAATGCATGAGAGAGGGGTATTCTATACTATCAACGTGAATTTAGTGCAGAGGTAATTTTAAGGTTTTTTAATCTTTTTTTTTAACTTTTGTATTCAATTTTTATCCTTTTTAAGGATCAGAAGTTTGAGACTCAAATGAAGAGATCCAAGAGACTCTCTCAATGGAAATGGAGTGAGGTTATTAATTTAGACGATTCTGAGACAATGACAAATAAAAGGAATTAGAAGATACTACCGATTCAAGCACAAACTAGAAAATCCTATCAAAATATCTCGAGTGTCAATTCAGAAGCGGAACAGATTTCATGCAGTCTAATATGAAATTTATCAAGTGTTTTTATGTTTATTTTCATTTTCAGTTGTTATATTTGATCTAGACGTATGAATGAAGTTTATTTTATATTTAAACTTTATAATATAATGATGTTATTGACCATATTAATAAAGCTCAAGATAAAGTTAGTATCCTAAATTTACAAGTCAACTGAATTTATATAAGTTAATATCCTAAAGTTGCAACAAATAGATATTGCAGTTAGATATAGTCAAGCTGAAAGTATAAAATATTGCAGTTATTCTTGGATATTAATCTAATAATTTGTATTTCTTAATTAAAAAATAAAAGTAATAAACTTTAAAGCTAAACTAAAAAACTGAACTTACTATGATATAAAGTTAATAAAGATATAAACTCGTAACATCCTATTTTATATAAAACACTGTTTTTAAAATTTTAAAAAAAATATAATTTATTTATATATAAAAACGGAATTTAAAAATTAAAGTTAAAGGTGTAAAACGTACTTACGAGTCAACTACTATTTTTAAATTTTATTAAAACAAAAATTTTAAACTTAAAGTTTATTGGATGAGTACTATGTGGATATTTAAAAAAAGTTATGAACTTTAAAGAATAAAATTATAAACTTTATCATTTAGCCAACAAAATAAACTTACTTTACAACTATAACAACTTATCTTTTATTTTTTTTCTCATTTGGTTATTATTTTTCTATTAAAAAGCGAAACTTTGCATTTGTAAAACAGTTTTTTTACATTATTTATAAACAAAACATTTTGTTTCTATAAAAAAATTATTTTATAAACATTTTTTGTAACAAGTAATATAAATAAAATACTCCAGAAATTTACAATCTTTACTAGATAAATAATAAATTGTGTTGCGAATTTTTAGGAGTTATAAGTTCAACTATATTGTTATAGATAATATTAGTCAGTTTCAAAAGAATTCTTTACCAACTTGAGTAGATACATAGTAGATTGTCTTGCATATTTTTAGGAATTATAAGTTAAAAGTATATTCATATAGATAAGATTAGTTAGGAACTAAAAATCTGAACTTAGTATATGATATAAAGTTAATAAAGATATAAACTCTTAACATCCTATTTTTTTATAATTTGAAATTTAAAAAAAAAATATTATCATGATGCAAAGTACTTGACATTTAAGCTTTTAGTTTTCAACTTTTATATTTAAGACTTAGATTTCCTTATTCGTGTACTACTTTATATAACTTTTATTTATGTTTAAGAGTTGTTTTTTTTTATTCGTGCGTTACTTTATTGCGTCAATGGTTTCTTGAAGTACTTGATAAATTCATTTCTAAATTTAATAACGACTAAATTGCACAAAACAACCTTTATGTTATACCTAAATGCACTTTATACCTTTCACTATGAAATCAGCCAAACTCAACCTTTATGTTCACATTTTGATACATGGGTCAACCTTTAACACTAACACTGTTAGATTATTTGGTTAAGTCACCTCACATGCAAAGCATGTGAGGGTATTAATGTCATTTCAGTTATATTTTAATGGTTTTTTATATAAACAACCCCTCAATTATCCTTTTAATCATTTTAAGGTTGTCATCTTTATCCCTGGTTAACACCACAATTTCCGGCAGCCACCGCCACCGGCGGCATCTTATCTTCATCGACTCCGACAACCATATCATCTCACTCTCTAACCCACCACCTGGAACGGTCCAACGACTCTCTTCGCGCCAACTGACGCTTCAATCTGCTCATGCTCTTCAAGCTCCGCCGCTCCGTGTTCTCGGTATATCTTTGCCACACTTTTCGCCTCACACCGTCAGAAGTGATGCCTTTCTCGCCTAAATGTGCCACACTTTATTAAACTAATATATATTGGCTTAAAAGTTAATACCATCACCATACAAAAGCAAATTAGTGTATCCTAATCAACTACAAGAAAAGTAAGGGATCTGTTATTGGATAAAACAAGTGAGAACTATCCTATATACAGAAAAAAAAGTATTTAGAAATTAGGATTATGAATGGCAAAATATCAAGCAATTATTTGTTACAAAGCTGCATCACAGTATAGCTTTCATCAAAATTCAAGAAAATTGCATAAAAAATAGAATCTTGATTGCATGTTTTACATCATTTATTGGAATAATAGTATCATGATCATGTAACCTAGCCATGGTTGTAAAAGTCGTTAGGCGCTTCCTAGTCGGTCGACCGAGGAGTTGAGAGTACTCGGCCTAGGCGGAGAGTACTCGGGGAGTACTCGGACATGTAAAATTATAAAGAATTTAGTTTTTAGAAATTAAATATATGTCAAATAACATAAATTTACTAATATCTATAACAAAATACGTAAAAATGATATTCATTATTTAATATGATAGGCATAGAAATTATGTTTTATTATTTTCTAAGTCAAACTCGGCCCGAGTTGACCTACTAGATACGATTTTGGCCGAGTTTGACCGACTCCGAGTAATTAGTCGGAGTCAAAGAAAGTCGCCTCGGCAGCCTACCCTGTAGCGACTACTCGGGGAGTACTCGGCCTTGGAAACCTTGTTTTACAACCATGAACCTAGCTAATAAGATCATCCTTTGACCATATCAAAGTCATTGGTTGTTTAAAAAAAGCATCCTAAACTATTAGCATAGTTAGAACAGAGCATCAACGGCAAAAAGAGAAGAATAAGAAAACATATGAGCAATTCAACACATTTCAGAGCTGCACAATACAGAAGAAATTAAGGTCCCTGATGCGTCAGTTGAAGACTGTGGTTCACAGTATCTATTTGGTTTGGAGGATGTTGTTAATGTGACGGTGGCGTCAGGAGATTGTACGGCCGGTGATACCACCACCATCATCACTAGCCTGTCATTGCCGCATCACCGATCATTTTCTCATCATCTTTGATCACCACAATCTCCTTCAATGTGAACCTAGTTTGACTCACTGGAGACGCGTGAACCTGGTTTGATTTGTGCCTGCAAATGTGAAGGGTGATGTCGCCAGGGTTGTACGTGCAAAACTTTGAACTCGCCGGAGAAAACATTGACTCGTTGGACTTGTAACTGGATTTGACTCCCCGGAGGGTTGTTAGTGGTTACCAGAGAAGAAAATGGTGGTTCATGGTGGGTTGTTACGTTTTTTTTTTTTTTTTTAATATATACATTTAAATAAGGATTTATAAAGACTAAAAAGCCCTCACATGCTTTGCATGTGAGGTGACTTAACCAAGAAATCTAACGGTGTTAGTATTAAAGGTTGACCCATGAATCAAAACGTTAACATAAAGGTTGAGTTTGACTGATTTCATAGTGAAATGTATAAAGTGCAGTTTAGGTGTAACATAAAGGTTGATTTATGCAATTTTGTCTTTAATAATTAATAGACATGTGTAATACTTATAACATATATCCACCAGAATAATGCTACCATGAATATTATACGAATAAGAAACTACCAGAAACAAGTGCCAGAATGAAAAGTGTCACTCCGCCGCATCGCGCGGGCACCCTACTAGTTCTCCTATATATTAAAAAGACAATGATTTGAACAGTAAGTAAAGGTTATAATAATAAATATAGTTTTTTTAATTATTTTTATTATCATCTTTACTTTTTAATTATATAAATTTATGTCAACTGGTACTAGTATCGATAAATACCAATACGGTTATTGGTACATGAACGTAAAAACCGACACCAGCCTGGTATAGAAAACACCAAAAGTCGGTATCGAATTGATTTTGAAAATCTTTTAGTTCGGAAAATTCGGTACTGCTACCCGTTACCATTTGCTCATCCCTGATCACGTGTGTCGTACGAACAATAACAGTATCGTGCAACTTTTTTTGTTGATTTTAATGATTTCTTTTTTTAGATTCACGGGTAGGGATGAGCTCGGTGCCAACCAATATTGAATCGGTACTGGTACTGAAAATACAAGTTACGGTACCAGTATATAAAGGTAAAAAAACGGTAGCTAACCGGTACCAGGAACGCCAAAAGTCGTACCGAATTGGTACTTAAGATCTTTCGGTTCAGGAAATTCGGTACCGCTACCCAGTATCATTTGCTCATCTCTGACCACAGGTTTCATACGAACAACATTATTAGTTTATTACCATACAACTTTTTTGGTTGATTTTCTTTTGGTTATCTTTTAGTGTTTTTTCCTATATTTTCTTTTTATTCTTGTCAACGGTTTCCGTGCGCAACGCGCTGGTAGTGATTCAAAACACATGTAAACACAGATTAAACAACAAAAGACGTTCGCCGCAACGCGGCGATAGTAAAAAAACTAGTTAACTTTAAAACTATATTAATAAATAACACAAAGCTGAATTAAAAAATAATATTTATATATATAAACAAAAAGTGCCTTCCATGCCTAAGCAGTTAATGCGGAAAAATATCGGTTATCGGTCAAGGACCGATATTTGAGATATCGTTTATCGCGGTGAGATATCGGTGAGATATCGGTAATTTATAATATCATGCATAAATATGTATATGTATATGTATATATAGAACCTATATAATATATGTATATTAATATCTAGAACCTATATAATACATGTATTGTAAAAGTCTAAGGTTAATTTTGATAAATTTATAACTGGAGGATCAAATTGTAATTCAGTTAAAAGATAAAGGGGGTAAACAAGAAAAGAATGATTTAATTTTTATAACCTTACCAGCCATCACCCCCTTTAAACTAAAAAAACCCTAAACAACTAAACAACTAAAGCAGCCGTCTTCTATCTCCCTCCCCTATTCGCTCTTCCATCTTCTAAACCTAAAAACAGCCGACAGATCTTCTTTCATTCTACGATTCAGCAGGAAGGTAAGGTTCGATCAGCAGGTAAGCTTCGATTCAACAACTTCGATTAGCCACCATTTCTTCTCTATCACGATTGAATTCTCTATCACCCACCGTTTAAGGTTTTTTAAGTAGCGAGACATAAAAAAATTGTCAAAACTGGCCCAACCGATAATCTCGGCGATTCGACCGAGATAAGTTAGACATAATATCGGCGATAACCACCGATATTATCGCTGACCGATATAAGGACCGAGATATGAAACCGATATTTGATTGAAGGACCGATAACCGCTATATCACCGATATAGCACCGATATATCGGCCGAGTTAAATGCATAGTTCCATGCAACCACTATCCGCCACCACCTGCCACCCTGCAACCACCGTTCACCACAGGGGCGGACTTACCCCTAGCCCAAGGTGGGCAGGCGCACCCACAGGAAAAAAAAAATTAATGCTATTTTCCGTTGGAAATCCCGTCCGCACCCCTTGGATTTTTTCATCCGCACCCATTGGAATTTTTCGTCCACACATGTAAAAAATGTTATCGATTTATATTTTAATTTTTTTAGTAAACTCTAATTAAAAAAACTACCTAAGTTATATAAACTTATACTACCCAACTTAACCCAAATACCCAATACCTTAACCCACTATTTCATTAAACATAATTAGCCCACTAATTACTAGCCCATTAATCAAACTCAACCTAAGTTCAAACTATAATAATCAAAATAAGCCCAATAGTCCCTTAGAATTCCTCCCGCCCTCCCTCTTTTGGGTCGTCTCCTGCCAGCGATCTTCGAACATAACAGCAACCACAACAGCACGTCATCAGCAGCCGCGAACCACCGCCGTCTGACACCAAAAGGTAACAAAATTCTTAAATAGGTTTGAAATTTCATGTGTTTTGACGTTGTTTATGGTTGTTTAGATGATTTTGAGGGTGATTATGTTGTTTAGATGATTTTTAGGGTGATTACACACGATTTCTATGGTTGAAAATTAAAATTGAAACATTATGTTATGGAGCGATGAACTTATGGATCAATTTGTTTGTGATAGGAACCATGAGTAGGGACGTTATGACGCGATTTCTTTTGTTTTACATGACCCGACCCGACCCGAACCGAACCGATACGAACCAATTTTTTTACTTATATACCTAGGGCCTAAAATTTTTAAAAATGTTTCGCACCCCCATGGAAAATTCCTGGGTCCGCCACTGGTTCACCATCGCATTCCCTGCAACCATTTTCCACCACCGCCCCCCACCCTGCAACCAGTGTCCACTACACCACCACTCTTGGCCTCTCATATCTCTCTCTCTCTCTCTCTCTCTTACTCTCTCTAGCTTCTACAGATCTGGAAAGACTCTCACGTATCGGGTTTTGAGTCTAGGGTTTTGAGAGACATACGCCGACGACCTCAGATCGGGGATTTGGGGCTCAGTTTGACGTGTACCTCTCCAACCGTAATCGTCCCTGAAGACCACAACGTCGCCATTACAACATCCCTAAAGACCACAACGACAATGTTTCATCAGATCCAAAGTGATACCGTTTCACGGATCCGAAATTCCGAAGTCGCCTTCGGTGACACCGTCGGTTATTCATTTGTTTAGGGGTTTGGATCAGAATGCAGTTTCATTTGTTTGGTGTTGGATTACATGTAGAAATTTCATTAGAATGAAGTTTCTATATATTAACTATGTTATAGAGATAAAAGTTTTCTTTATGGTGTGGGCAAAACCGAAGCGGAGGTTGAACAAATGGCAGACATTTTAAAATGCAAATCAGGTATGTTTCCGTTCACGTACCTAGGGCTAAAGGTGGGGGCGAACATGAATCGGGTTGGGAACTGGAAAGAGGTAATAGATAAGTTCAACAAACATCTTTCTATTTGGAAAGCAAGATTTTTATCATTTGCTGGAAGACTCACGCTCATTAAATCGGTATTGGGTAGCATTCCAAATTACTTTCTATCATTATATAAAGCACCTAAAAAGGTGATACAAACCTTGGAGAGAATGAGGCGACGATTTCTATGGGGTGGGTGTGGGAGTGGGAGTGGATGTAAAATTCGCTGGATGAAATGGGAAAGAAATGGTGCCGAAAAAAAATGGGTGGACTTAGAGTGGGGGGGATTCGGGAAATGAATTTGGCACTTCTAATGAAATGGAGGTGGAGGCTAAAAGAGGATCCGTATCAACTGTGGGTAAAGGTAATCAAGTCGTTACATCAGAATAAAAGGGTAGTGTGTAATATTCCGGTAAAAAGTCACAAACCGGGGTCTGGAAAAATATAGTTGGGGTGGAGGAGGATTTTAAAAAGCTGGGTATTGAAGTTCATCAATGTCTCAAAAGCAAAGTGGGTAATGGGGAAAAAACTCTGTTCTGGTTAGATACCTGGGCAACTTTCAGGCCACTTAAAGATGAGTATCCACGTTTATATGAGCTGGCGAGTAACAAAAATGGAACGGTGTCGCAAAATTACAAGTCAAATCAAAGCGGAAGATTGTGGGACTGGCAGTGGCGAAGATCGCCTAACTATGATGAAGAAAGGAATGAGATGGCTAATTTAAGCACACTATTACTGCAACAACAACAAGGGTATGGGGAAGACCAATGGAGGTGGAAGGAGAATGTGATGCAGGGCTTCTCGGTAAAGGATATTAGAAAAGAACTGGGCGGGATTGTGAATTTAAATAGCGAGCCTAACTGCTTGGAATGGAACAGGATCGCAACGCCAAAAGCAAATTTGTTCATTTGGAGAGCTGTGGAGGAGAAGATCCCAACGCTAGATGTGCTAAAAAGGAGGGGGTGCAGATTAATTCGGATACCTGCAAGACATGCGGATCATCGACAGAAACGGCTGAACACATATTTATCCGTTGTCCATATGCTAATCGTGTATGGATGATGATATGGGCATGGTTAAAAATCCCGGAAAAGACCAACTGGAGTCGCTGCGTACAAGAATTCAGGATAGATCTGAATGGCCGAGAAGTAAAGCAAAAATAATTCATGCCATATACCTCCTAACTGTTTGGAACATTTGGCTGAACATAAATAAAAAGGTTTTCAATGACGAAATATCGAAACCGAGCAAATTAATAGAAGAGATCAAGGAGGAGTCGTTTGACTGGATAAACAAGAGATCAAGATTCCAAGGCATAACATGGAACAATTGGAGCGAGTTTTCGATCCCGGAAAGATGAAAGTTTGTATAGTCTGTTTGTTTGTTTTCTCTTGATGTATGTGTTCTCTTGATTTCCTGGATTGTACTTATGGCTTTATAGCTCCTTGCTATGTACCGGGTATTGTGATGAATAAAGGTTCCGTTGTTGTCGTTAAAAAAAACGATGTTATGGAGACACTTTTGATGTTGGATTAGTGGTGGAAATTTGTTGGTGTGGATCCTCAGAATTTGTGGGATTTGCTTGTAGGTGTGGGGATCGTGGTTTAGGTCATGGATTACCATATGGGACTTGATTCGCTTGGTACACCCCCTCCTTAATTAATGCATGGTGAGCATGGATGTTTCCATGTCAACCATTAGCCTCCTTGAATTAGTTGAGGGAATTTGATTGGTGGATGAGAATGGTGAATGAGAGGGGGGGGGGGGGGTCATGGACTACACCATATATGGTGGTGGATGAGGGCAAAGTCGTGTGACGCCTATGTGGAGGGTGGTGGTAGTGATCAGGAACATCACCACATCACAAAGCCTTAGAATGGAAGTCAAATGGTGATTTTAATGCCTCTTTGGCGGTGGTTGCTTTCAGGTGGTGTAGGGTGGTTGGTGGCGGGTGATGGTTTTGGCGGGTTGGTGGTGGTGACATATAGTGGTGATGGATGAAGGCTGAGAGAGAGAGAAAAAGAGATATATGTATATATAGCAGTTTTTTCCTTATAAAAGTGTTTTTCTTATATTAAATAAACGGGCAAAAAGACCAAATGACCCTTGTGTAACCTAATTTAACCATAAAAATTATCTAGATTAGTATTAAAGGATATACAATGCAAGATTTTAAAAGATTAAGTACAAAATTCATCAATTTTAACGTTAAAAGACGACGCCTGAAAATGGATATAAACAAATAGGGCAAATCTTGTGATTCACCCTTAAATAATAGAGTTTTCTTTAAAAAATCTTATTATTTTCCTTTATTTTTTTTTTTTTGGGTCTATCGGGCGAATAAATTTTTGTTTGACGATAAATAATAGACATTGATCCAAAACTTACTACACTCATACGTGGAATACACGTAAACGAGGCAAAACATGACATAACTTAAAAAAGCATAATTTGGATACATTTGGAGTAACAGGCCAATAAGTAATCTACTAAAAGTTATCGGCGAGCCAGATCATGTGGCAACAACCATAAATGATTCGTCTTAAACCAATATTCCAAAACCTAGAGCCCAAATTATGAAATAAACGGTTTCCAAGTTTAGTGTAATGTTAACTTATTTTCTTTTATATGTTAAACGTGTGAATATTTGATTTTTGTAATTTATACATATATATAGGAAGTGAATTTGTATTTAGCTAGTCCTTAGGGTGCTCGGTGTGGAGCTCGAGGAGGGGTTGGGGTGGTCCAGCCCCGGGTGGGAACACCCCCCTATTTCGGGTTCCGTTTCCACCGATCATCGGTGACTTAGCATCGGACAAAGGGGAAAAGTGGGAAAGGTTAAATATTTAAAAATTAACGGTAATATTGGTAAAAAAAATTCAAAAACCTCAATTTTTAAACCCTTTAAATACCAATTCCATTTCTACCATTTTACCACAAAAACTCTCTCGTTTCTCATCTAAACCTACTTATTTCTCTCTATAAATATTTATCTGGGTAAATTACATTTTTCGTCCTTTATGTTTATAGCGGGTTGCAATGGGTAGCCTTTAACTTCAATAATTACAGTTCTCTTAATTGGGAAACTCGTTACATCTTTCATCCTTTAGCACTAACAATGTTAAAAATTTCAGTTAAATCTATTTATATAAGGGTACTTTGGTCTTTTACCAATCTAATAATTAAAATATTTTATAAATAAAACAAAAATCAATCAATAAATACACACCTGCATCTTCATCTTGACCCATTTCTCCCCCTTTCAATTTCATCCTATCACTCCAGATCAAGATCTTGATTTCTCTTCAGGTACACAAACAAACACTGAAAATCAAAACTTTTTCAACACCCATTTATCATTGCAGCTTTCTACAAAAAAAAATTTGAAATCGATTTAAGTTTGAAGACATTAAATCATTGCAGCTTTTTCACCACTGCCATTAAATCCTTTCTGAGATCTTGTCATCACTTCTGACCCTACTAACCGTTTGTCGGTATCAATATCATCATCCATAACCGAACCTAAGGTTTGTTGTTAATCAATTACTCTGTTAGGGCACATATGGCGCCATTAATCTATACTCGCAGAAGTTGCAGGTTTGGATAAAAAGCCTTCGATAAAAAGGACGTAGGGTGTAATGAGTTTTATAAATAAAGAATTGTAACTGTAATTATTGAAATCAAAGGGTATCCATTGCAATCCGATACAAATATAAAAGACGAAAAGTGTAATTTACCCTATTTATCTTAAATGGCAAGGATACCATTGACCCAAAAAGAAGAGATTGATTTGGCTACATATTGGGTCTCAACCCTTAATGACGAAGCACCTTCTGAAGCAACGGCTTCGTTTTGGAAAATGGTTCTTCGACGGTTTCGTATTCGTATGGTTAAGACAACCAAAACGTGGATCAACTTTGTTCACGTTTCAGGGATATCCGTGGAAAAGTGCAAGATTTGATTTGCTCTTTAACAATGTGGAAAATGTCAACAGTAAGCTAACGGAAGATGACGTAATTCAAGTGACCATTGTCGACTATAAACATATGTAGAGCCGTGACTCTAAACATGTTTCGGCATGGCAAATTATAAGGATGTTTGTTTAATTATGTATTTTCCATTTATTTATGTTTAATTTTTTTTTTTGGTTTAATACTTAATATTAATTATGTAATGTTTATTTTTAGGTTTTTTTTTAAATTTTTTTTATTTTATTATCTATCTTTTATTTTAATTTATATTTGAAACATTTAAATATATAATTCCTTTTAAAATATGATTAAATTAAAATAGTTTGGTTTTGGGGGGGGGGGGGGGGGGGGGGATGGGGAAATCTGGGACGACACTGCGTTATCTGGGGAAAAACTCGAGAAAACGGGAAAAAGCTAGCCTGGTGCTAATGTGTCACACGGTGAAAACTGGGAAAAATGGGACGTCACCATGTAGCCTTAAGACTGAAGGGAGTGGGGCGTCCTTTAGAGGGGGCGTCTTGCGACACGTGGCGCTACGTCAGATCAGAGGATTTTGAGCAAAAAAGGGGGCGTGGTGTTTGGGGCGGCTTGGGGCGTCTTGGAGGGGGAATCCTTGAAACTTTGTGCCAAAAATCGATGTGTGTGAGGAAGCAGGCGACGAGAAGAGGACGCCAAGGAGGGGGACACCCCCTAGAACGCCGATGGGGGCGGTGTTTGGGGCGGCTTTGGGCGGCAAGGGTAGGGGAGACGCCCCACTCCCTTCAGTCTAAGGGGACATCCTGGTGGAGTGCTGGTTAAGTGGATTGCTCACTACAACCAAAAAGGTTAGGAGTTCATATCATGCAATGCGAGAGTATTAATGTATTTATTCTAGAAAATAAAGGAAATATTGTTCAAATCATGTGGTGTGCGGATACCGGTGCTTTACAACCAAAAGGATACCACTTCGATTGAGAATCCCAACCTCCACGACGTAAGGGTTGTCCAAGAAGAACATAGCTTATATCAACTGAAGCTTATGTTCGTGGCAGGCAGGTGCCATCAGACGACATGGAAGGAGGCTGGTTTTGGAGTTGCAATTAATAAAACGAGAAAAATGCTCGGATAGTCCCTGGCACGGATGGGGGTTAACTTTTGATGTTGAGTGGGTGTGAAATGACCAAAATGCCCTTACTAATAAATAAAACATAAAAAAAAAAACAAACCCACCCCTACCCTCTTCTCTCTTTGCTTCTTGCCCACTACAAGAACCTGTGTTTATAATTTTTTGTTCGATTATGGGTTTGATAGCCAACAGAAACAACAGCAAATCAAGAAGTCATTTTACCTACATCACATTGAAGAAACCCAATCAAAGAGGTAACCACTAATTTAATCCTTTTACCTGCATCACTGCATCTATACAGTTCGATTTCAGCTATGATTTTATAGCTTTAAATTGCTCTGCACTTCTAAGATTTTGAAGAATAAAAATATGTCATAGGTGTATTGGTTTACTAATAAAAGAGTTTCAATCATCACCCTTTATCATTTTATTGTTAGCTTTTCTTTTCTTTTTTAAAAGCACGATGCAGAGGCACCGGGGAAGACCAAAAGCACACAGAATAGCGGAGGGTGGCTATGGCTGTGGTGATGATGGCGGCGGTGGTGGTTTTGGTGGGGGTGATGATGGTGGAGGGTGGTTATGGCAGTGGTGATGATGGCGGAGGGTGTTTGTGGCAGTGGTGATGGTGGTGGTGGTGGCTGAGTGGTGATGGAGGTGGTTGTGGTGGTTTTTTAAAGGAGAGAGAGTAGAGAGAGATGTGTCTGGGTCTCATATATTTATTATAACAAGAAGGGTATTTAGGTTATTTCACACCAACTTAACTGAGAAAACTAACCCTCATCCATGTCAGGGACTATCCGAGAACGAAATTGCAAAAGTTAGGGACCATAGCTGTAATTTTAGAAAGTTAGAGACTAAAGGTGAAAAATGGGCAAACTATATGGACTATTAGGGCACTCTTCTCTAATAAAACAAATGATAAAGGGAAGGTTTTACCACTAGACTATGAACAAACACTGTTAACAATATTATAATTGTGTGTAGGGAGATCGATCAATCTATTAAGATATTGTTTATTTGACTAAAAGTTAATAAAAGGATTTTAAGAATCAGGAGTAGGGATTGTACTCTTAGTTAGAAACCAAATTAGTCATGCATCCCATAAAGATTTAATTTTATATCAATATCGACCAAACCTTCTAGCTGAAGTCGAGACCTAAAAGAGGCGAATGGAGTAATCTTCTCCCCAAAATAACCTTAATTAGGGTCGCCGTCACCACCCAAAAGTCCCAAATTTCCAGTCATCTATTTTCGACTTACAAAGATTGAATGATGGCATTGATTATCGAACTAAAAAAAATTTACCTTAAAACAAGATTAAGAATCAACGTAGAGACGTGGTGTTGGTGTGTTGCGATGAAGCGATCACGACCCTTTCTCACTCATAAGTTCGTTTGATGAAACTGCATATTGTGGTGTTATCAGGATTTTTAATACGTTAATAGATTTGCAACAAGGTAAACAGTTTCAATTCCAAAAAAATGATGTCACTTTTAGTCGATTTTTAATACGTTAAGAGATTTGCAAATGTTTTTTTTTAACGGCCAACAGAATCAATCCCGAGCACTCTCGGGGCACCCACTGGACCAAACGGAGTACTCCGAGAGTAACCCGAGTCCATCAATTCCGGGAAAAACCCGGTAACCTACCCACCCATAGGCATGATGGTGAAATTATCGGTAAAACCCGTGTGGCTTGTTGATTTGATAATCCCACAATGATACGCGGTTTTAGAAATGGAAGAGCCTTGTGATAAATTTTAGAAGGGTCGTATTATTGGCACACCTTGGGGCTTAAATCGACACCCTCAATACGCATCGTATAGGTCTATACGATGCGTATTGAGGTGGTTCAAACTTCTATGCCTGCCAAAAGCTGCCATTGTCCCCCGCCAAAAAGTAATACGCATCGTGTAGACCTATACGATGCGTATTAAGGGTGTCGATTTAATTTTTTAATTTTTGCAAGGTAGCTTCTTGTCACGCGGTAGCTTTCCGTCATGCGAACGAAGAAGCAGCACTTTGGACATTTGTTGGTCTTCAAACATCTAGGAAACATTATTTTTGAGAATACCCCTTAAATTAAGAAGGTGGCCTCTTTGCTTCGTCCACTAGAACTATTTGTGTATGCATTCTTAGGGTTTTTATTATTTGATCAATGGAAGTTGAAATCGGCTTTGTATTTAGCACACGAAAGTACTTAACACACTGAATCAGTTTCTCTTTGCTTCGTCCACTTTCCAAACGGAATAACTAGCAGAACCCGACACTTCTTCTGTGATGATTCGAAACATTCCGAATAACTAGCAGAACCTCGATCCACTTACATTCGAATAACACTGAGAATCCACAATGCTTATGGCCAGATTATTTCCTTCAATCTTGGCAAAATCAATGCCTGCTTGTTTCAGTTGTTTCTGTTGATCCACAAATTACAACAAATTGTGTCTAATGCAAGGATCTTCGAACGCGGTGTGTACGTTAAATATCGTTCACCTCTTGTTTAGTTGCTTCTCCTGTTAAGTTTCTGAACCAACCGAAATCCACAAATTCAAACAGTTTCACCGTTAAATCGAACAGTTTCTTCGTAGATTCCGTGTGAGCCCCAACCACTAGCATATACCTATAAGAGGGTGTCGAAATAGCCTCCCCCTTGTTAGAACCATAAACAAATGTTTCTGAACCAACCGAAATCCACAAATTCAAACAGTTTCACCGTGAAATCGACCGGTATAGGTCTATACTTTTGTTTCCCATAGCCACCGTTTCCGTAGACAAAACAAGGATCGTTCTAATAGATTAAAGAGAATAAACGAACATAATCCTAGATTGTCTAAAGAAGCGCTTCGTCCACTAGAACTATTTCTCTCGTTGAAGATCAGCTCTTGTTGGTCAAAGGGGATATGTTCATTGGCCTGTATTTTGAGCTTGACGCTGCCAACTGTGTCTGTACCTTTAACATCAAGTGGCACGATCTTACCCGTGTCGGTCTTTTCTTCGTCCACTAGAACTATTTGTGTATGCATTCTTAGGGTTTTTATTATTTGATCAATGGAAGTTGAAATTGGCTTTGTATTTAGCACATCTGCTTTCTGAATCTGAGTCGGCTTTGTATTTAGCACATACTGTAAAAGATCTCTACACAAACTCTTCTACATCTTTTAACCAATTGTCCATCACTTAAGACCTTGAAAGATTTGTTTGAAATCGAATTTGTGTATCTGAATCAGGTTCTCTGCTTTAGATCGGTCATTCCTTGTGATGCATGAACGTTTGATTTGAATTTCGAAATTGACAAATTAATGGATAACGCAAACAAGTTCTCCACAGTTTGTTATTCAGATCTCTGTTCGGTCATCTTTCCAAACTGCAACACACGCTAAAATACGTTACAGTACGTTAAAATACGATAAAATACGTTAAAATACGCTAAAGTACGCTAAAATACGTTAAAATACGTTAAAATACGCTAAAATATGTTAAAATACGCTAAAATACGCTAAAATACGCTAAAATACGCTAAAATATGTTAAAATACGCAACTAACGATATTTCCACACACGTATACATATAATGCGGCACTATGGAATTCAAGTGGATTTCAAACAAAACTGTACGTAATCATAGAATAAGATATTCGAACGCACCCGAACGGCACCGAAACGACTATTGTTGAAGGTATACGTAATAAAACGACAAAATATGCGAAAGTTCGGCAAAAAACGAGACGTATACGCGTCGAACCGAGGGAAACGCGATAACACAAAATTTGAAATAACACCATATACGATCGTATAGGCCTATGTTGTATCGTATATCAGATTAATACGAATCGTATAGGCATATACGATTCGTATTAAACTTTGAATTTTCTCAAAAATACCCCTGAAATTATCAGAAAACCAGGGGTATTTCAGTAAAATCATCGATTAATACGCATCGTATAGGCCTATACGATGCGTATTGAACTATACATTCTCAAATAGTGTTTATTCAAATCAAGGATTCCATCATTTACAACCACTTGTTTTCAACATAGATGTAATGCAATGATTCCTCTCAATTGAATAGACCGACACTTGCTTCATAGGACTCACTTGAATCGTCTCGGATGTAATAACAGTATCAGGTTCTCAAAAAAAGGATCGTTCTAATAGATTAAAGAACGCTGATATTTTGGAATTGATCTTGGAACAACATACTCTTGTTAAGAAGGCAGTCTCTTTGCTTCGTCCACTAGAACTATTTGTGTATGCATTCTTTTGGCATAGCCACCGTTTCCGTAGAAGAACCCGACACGTCTTCATGTTACGGAGAATGTTCTAGAAATTGAAGGAAAAGGAAAAGATTTGTTGAAATCGAATTTGACAACTATGACATCTAATTAAAAGCAGCAATCACCTCCTATAATTTCCTGGTCAAATCACACACTATAAAGGTATAAAGTTATCGTTTGTTGAAATCGGTTGCTTCATAGGACTCACTTGAATCGTCTCGGAAGTGGATTTCGGTTGGTTCAGATCTCTTTGGGTATTGAACAACAGAAGGATGAGATATCGGCGGTTAGCTCGAAGATACATCTATACGATGCGTATTGAAAAAGTAAGGTGTGTAGATAGATAGGAAAGTGTCGAAATAGACATCCTCAAAGTTAATATTCACTGTGGTGGATGCAAGCATAAAGTTAGAAACCGGTGGAATTGAACCAACATTTCCTTCAAACATGTACGTGACAAAACAAGGATTGTTCTAATAGATTAAAGAGAATAAACCCTTGAATCCCAACGCTTCTATGATGATATCAGCGTTGTTTATCACCCTGTGTGAGCATTGGAAGCCCCGACCACTAGCAGAAGAACCCGCCACGTCTGCTATGATGATTCAGAGGTAGGTCTCGGGTGGGCATAAGATCCGTGGGCCCTATTGTCGGATATGTGATTCAAGAATAGAATCTGAATCTGAATGTTAACTTTGACTCGTTCAAGTCATGCAATGTTTCCTCTCAATTGAATAGACCGACACTTGCTTCATAGAACTCACTTGAATCGTCTCCGATGTGGATTTCGGTTGGGTCAGATCTCTTTGGGTATATTCGAAACCAACTAAAATACGTTGAAGTATTGAATCAACCGAAATAACTGAAATAACTTGAATTATCTCGGAAGTACTAAACAACAGAAGGATGAGATATCGGCGGTTAGCTCGAAGAAGTTTCTCTCAATCAGGTGTTCCATTAGATTTCCCCTTTTATCATGTGTGATCCAGAGGTCGGTTTACTTTGTGTTATAGAACTTCCGAGCTAACATCTGACGTAGCAGGTACAATTGTTTTGAGGTGCTGGTCTTTTCTCCCACTGTGCAAACTTGAAAAGTTGTTTCTTTAGACAATCTGGGATTAAGTTCTGCAAATTGGGAACCACATTGTAGACTGGTTGGTTTACTTTGTGTGATCCAGAGGTCGGTTTACTTTGTGTTATAGAACTTTCGAGCTAACATCTGACGTAACAGGTACAATTGTTTTGAGTTTTGTCAGATAATACTTCATTTGTCGAGAAACCATACTTGAAAAGGTGTTTGTTTAGACAATCTGGGATTAAGTTCCGCAAATTGGGAACCACATTGCAGACTGGTTGGCTTGAATGGTTTTAATAATACTTGAAAATGGAAATAATCGTGTCAAGATCTTTATCAATCATATCATCGACCAACTGCTCGAAATCCCTTTCGTTTCTCGGGTTCGCATTCGACACAACACAACAAAAAATAAATTCAAAAAAACAGGGGGTTGATACGCATCGTATAGACCTATACGATGCGTATCAAACCGCTGCCAGACACAACCTGCACCTGTCAGTCTGCCATGTTTTTTACTTTAATTCAATACGCATCGTATAGGCCTATACGATGCGTATTGAATTGCAAAAGTGTGTAGATAGATGGGGGGTGTGCGAATAGAAAACCCCTTTTAGAATTCATTAAATGGTTTCACCAAAAAGTTCTACGGCATTAATCTATTATTAAATTCAAATCAATTGTGTTAGCTTTTTCGTATTTAAATCAATCAAGTTTAATACCAACAAATAAACATATATAATATATACATCTTATCACTCGTGAATACTCACGAGTTTAGATATTTAAGTTTTATTAAACACAACAGTATATATATTTAAAAAAACGAATAATGCGTGAAGAATAAGGTATATTAATTAAACGTTAACGTCTTTGATAACCCGTTTACAAGTCGTGTGACATAAACCATTATGTTATGCATTACTGGAACCCCCAACTTTAAAACTAATCTATGGTTTGGTAATCTAGAAATTTTTGTATTGTTTAACACGTCAACATGTAAATCTTTATAGAATATCGACCATTGGTAGATAAGAGTGCTGAAATTCTAAGTAGCTAAACTAAAGATTGGATAAGAAAGTTCTTCAATAGTGACTTCATAATTCACTAAGAACAACTATATTAAATAACATGTACGTATAACAAAATGGGTTATTATATGATTATAAAAAAATGTTGAACATGGCCGAAAGGAACACAAAATGGATTCAGAAAAATAAAACCACATGAGGCTTAGGAGCTGAACAAAACCTTATGCAGAACACAAATAATCAAAACAAATCTATGGAAAACTTTGATGAGATTATTCTTTTAATATAAATAAAGATGGTGATTAACCAGTTTTAGGAGGTAATTAAGACCAATCAACATAATAACTAGGATATTATAAATTTATATGAAAACAATATTAAACTAAATTTCGGTTTCAATACTATGATGAAAATTAATTATATGCTTATCTAAACACCGTTAAAATTAATAAATGAAACAAAAATCAATTTATCTTTATAATAATTATTTATATTTTTAAAAGTCTAATAAAAAAGAAACAAAATTAAATCAAACAATAGAATCACAAGGATTTAAACTAAATAATACATCTTCAAAACCATTTAAAAATTTATGAAACAAAAGTGCTACTAATAACGTGAATTAAACAAATAATATATAACTTTTTGGAATCATAAAAACCGCAACTTCAGGTAGAATCCACATCGTCTTTTTCATCACTAATCCGACGCTTGGTTGAAGAGCAAGCTAAAGAGGAATCGCTGTCAGAAACTTCATAAAGATTTCATTTAAGAAATTTAGGTTTATGTTCCTATAAATACATAAACAAAAGGTTAGATTGTTATGATTGAAATACAAATTAGTATAAAAATAGCATTTTAAAATAATGATATATAGGATATTCTTTGAAATGTTATAATTTTATGTTCAATCTTAAACTTATTTTTAAGGTCACAAAAAATAGATTCATCATCAGATTTATAGGTAATGCAATACACTTCATCTAAATGTATCAAATTATAGTCGATAACATAAATGTTAAAAGCAAAAAAGTTTTCCAGTCAATGAGTTCAGTTGATCTCACGATATCACCTTCCTGTAAACATTGTAATAAAATGTTAAATATCATAATTTTAAATTAATAATATTAAAGAAAAATTAAAAGTAAATGTATTTAAAAAATGCACACAACCAATGTGTTCTCCTCTAGCAAGTGCTTTGGAGATTTTTTTAATAATCTGAGAAGCCTGCTCAATGACATAAGATAAATAATATTGAATCACTGATGTCCTCAACTTAAATCTTGATCTTAAACCTAGGTTGAGGCTCAACAACATGTTCATGACAATTCTTATTAAAACACACGTATTCATCAAAGAACCTAAAATCAACAAAACAATCTGGTGCAAAGACTTCAAATGAATCTAATTCCACCTCGAGTGTACATGTAGGGTACCACATATAGTGCCAACCAAAACTTTTTCCAATGGCTTTGACGGTACCTATTACAATCACAGATATTGGTTATAATCATCAGAAACATTTCTGTTAAGTTTATTTATAAATAGACTGAATAAAAATTAAAAGAAATAACGTTACCTCCATTATCTCCCAAACATCGTCAATGTTACTAAAAGCAGTACTGGTAAGAAAATGACAATCGACCTGTATGCGGTTTGTAGACATAATAATTTGTGCACACACGTATTTAAATACAATATAACATAAAATCTATCAAATATATAAATATTTTACATAATGATTCTTATTTAAGATTAAATTAGATTGAATTGAAAACCCATATATTATAATATAATATGTCGAATTAAAATTGATTAATATTGTTATCTTTAACATGACTATTAAAAAACAATCATGACAATAAATTAAGAGATTGTAATTGATTTGAAAGAAATATATAACCAAATAAAATAAATAAATTTAAAAGATAAAAAGTATTTTGATTAATTTGTTTTGTTTAATATCATTTAGCAATTTAATGAAATTCCATAAATAGAAACAATTTGCTAATTTAATAAAATGTCATAAAATAACATAACTTAATCCCAGAATTAGATGATTCTTCAAACATATTTACTAATTTGGATTTGTTCCTGTAACGTTTTTTTAAAAAGTTTTGTAAGTGGTAAAACTAGTTTCATTCGAATTTGTAACATTTTTAAAATAAAACTCAAATACATTATTTTGTAATGTCTGATTCAATAAAATATCAATATGTTTAAATACTACATTATAAATGTTAGGTTTGACTATTAACTTAAATTTATCTACATATTTGTATGAATAATGTTAAAAGTAAATATAACTAATAAACGCATAACCCAAATTATTCCAAACATTTTATTATGTTCAAAAACATAATAAATCAACAAAAACATTAAAATGCGCCACAATGTGAAAGATAAACACCAAAATGTCTTAAAAAACAATTCATCAAAATGAAATCTAACGAAACACGGTAGTTCACCATCTTTGGAATCAAAAGTGTGACAACTCCATCAGCCTCCACTTAATCTTTTTAATCTCCAATCCGGCGTTATGTTGAAGAACAATTTAGTAAGTCTTTTACCTCATAGACTTCATGAAGGTTATGATTAACTTCACTAGAAGATGATAATTTTGAATATTTTGAATAACATTAGATATAAGCGTTAAATTATCTCAAGTATAAGACACTTTATCATAAAATACATAAACATAGTTTTAGAAATGGTAATGATGTGTGCAAAATGTAACATATAAATTACATCAAATGAGGCATAAAACTAACCCTTTTTAGTAATAATGTTGGAAAAAGCTTGTTTTTGTCTTCATTTTGAATTTACAGGACCAAATGAGCTTAAACGAACAAAAGGAGCAAATAAGAAGCCAAAACCAGCATAAATACAAAGAAAATGAATAAACGTGACATGCCCGACCCCTCGGCAGCATCCCCAAAGCAAAATCAAAGAAACAGAAAACTGACCACGGGGTCGTGCCCAGCCGAACACGGGGGCGTGGTCAGGGTCATGCAGAAAAGACAAACCTGTAGAAGCTTCCACGCCCACCAAGGGGGCGTGCTCTGCTCAGCACGGGGCGTGGTCAACG
Source organism: Helianthus tuberosus (assembly GCA_030545235.1). Classification (NCBI taxonomy): domain Eukaryota; kingdom Viridiplantae; phylum Streptophyta; class Magnoliopsida; order Asterales; family Asteraceae; genus Helianthus; species Helianthus tuberosus. The sequence goes on along the minus strand of CM060372.1, from coordinate 86,407,497 downwards.
CAAAGATACGCAGAATCTTGCAAAATCTTGATAGTATAGATACGATGCTAACCACAGGGCCGTGCCAAGTGGACATAGTGTCGTGTGGGACCCTCTGCTGACACTTGCATTTAATGAAGGAAGAGAAAACGCTGGACACGAGGCCGTGGCAAACCACTGTGCAGGCTAAAATAGGGGTGCCTGGTTCACTTCAAAGGCATCCCTTGGCAAACCACTACTCTCCCACTTTGCCACCACTCCACCACCACTACAACACCGACACCCACCACCATCATCCATCATCCATCTTTAAAGTGTGTAGTAGTCTCGGGATCCAAGATTGATCGTAAGGGTTCTTGCCAATCAAAGGCCATGTTTGGTTAAGCCTCTTACATCACTTGGTGAAGACAAATCTTTATTGTATTACTTTTGATTTTTAATATTTCTGCACTTTTTATTTGGTTTTGTATTAATGACTTTAATAACTAGTTTCTTATATTAAAGGTGAATTCTTCCTATCATTTTTCCGCGGTGTCTTGGCGTTACTTTACTGTCTATATAAGGTAAAAGATTACATCATTCATGTTTTTACGGTCTATATAAAAGCATGTTGACTACCTGGTCGGGGGTTAGAGGAATGATTTGGTAAGGTTCTTGCCTTGTTCAGTGTATAGATCCTGCAATGACCTGGTTCAAGCTTACTAGGACCTCCTTCAATACCCACTGGTATTGGATGGCAGGGGTGCGAATAGCTTGAACCCCTCATTTGTAAACTACTATTAATACATTAAACCGGCTTCTTGGGATTGTATCCTTGCTGACTCAAACCACTTAGCCGAGGGTAACGTCACCTTCAAAAGAGGGGCCTGTCACTTTTCGCATTAATAACTTAATTAATTATCTTTCAATATTCTGACCCTTTGGGATTGTATCCCTACTGACTCAAACCACTGGGTTGAGGGTAACATCACCTTCAAAAGAGGGGCCTACTACTATAACTAAGATAATCTCTTAAAAAGTCTGAAAGTGCGAAAATCATCAAAGGATACATTAAAGGAGAGTCAGATCCAAGTGATTCATCTTGTTTATCTGTTTTTATTTTATTTATTTCTGCATTTTTTATTTTTATTTTTATGTTTCAAAACTTTTCTCAAAAATTTAGATTGATTATACGCTGAGGATAAACCGGTACTAAAAGCTCTTGTGTCCTTGAACGACCTCGGTATCTTACCAACGCTATACTACGCTCACGATGGGTGCACTTGCCCAAGTGTGTGTTTAGTGTTAGTAGAATATCATGTTTTATAAATTTAAAACTTGATTAATGCGTAAAATGGGCTCAAAATATTAGTAAAATCATATCACGCCGAATGCAAACCAAGTTTTTGGTGCCGTTGTCGGGGACACAAGGATTTTAAGAAAGTTTAAAATCAACGGCCTAATTATTTTTACTTATTTTTCTATTTTTTAGGATTGTTTTTTATTTTTCAGCTTCTGCAGACTTCAGCACGAGCCATGCTCAGCCAGACACGGGCCGTGTCCATCTTTATTACTGGCAATCCTGTTTTAAGTCAGATAGTAGCTGACCACGGGGCCGTGCTCACTGAACACGCCCCCCGTGTCCAACCTCCAGTTGCTGAAAACAGAACCGTAAGATCCCGACGGTTGGTAATTTCTGACAAAAGTATGAGTGATATTGATTATTTTTACTTTCGCTCCTTTTACGGTGAATGGTGTCAAATATGTGGTGGATTCCATAAGGATTTAGAATGTTACTTTCTAAATTGCACTCTCCACTATTTAGACCCATTGTTTTCCTGTAACCTTAAAATGGGCAAAAGTAAAAACGATCACTATCTCTCGCCCGAATGCCCTCAACCATCTCTTTCAGAAGAATTATGTCAGCTCGAAGAAATAATTCTCCTAAAATTAAAAGAATTAGATCTTGAGATGAAAACAAGTTATTTATCACAAGACAACAATCAAGGAGAATTATTGAGGACACATTCGGATTCTACCAACATCGACGATACCGAAAACACCTCAAACTCTTGTGAAAACATGAGCGATAGTCGTCCCTGTGTCGATTGTGCCATGAAGGACTCTCCATCGGTCCCCACCGATGCGCTCATAGACCTGAGCGATTCGACATACACCTTCTTTAACAAGAGCCCGGATAAGGGGAATAAAGGTTGGTTTCGCCCACCGGTATTTAGTTTAGGTTTTACCCTTTCCGATAAGCTCTTGCATTCTTGTTTCAAGAGTAATTAAGGTACCTTAGGCACTTCGGTCTTGTTTCCTCCAGTAAGGAACCACCCAATCCGAATAAAATCCTTAAAATAAGACGAAACTTCATAAAACACTCTAGCCACGGGGCCGTGCCCAGGTCAGCACCCCCCGTGCCCACCTCAAAATTGACCACGGGGTCGTGTCCAGGCCAACACATCCCGTGTTCAGAATACGGACAAAATGTGTCAGAGTCAGCGTGCTGTCGTTTTCTATAAAGTCAGGATGATTCCTGCACATTTGGACCCATTCCAAAGACCAAGATTTGTTGGGATCTTCACACATACCTTAAAAGGTATATTCCAAAGAAGGTTTCTCAACAACCATCTTGTCTTTGCCACTTTTGTCACTTACCTTCTTCTCCAAAACTCCTCAACCTCCATTAAAACTTAAAACTTCCATGGCTTCAAGCTTTATTGTGATATTTGCAAGGTTTTTAACAAAGGAATTTTATTAAAAAGAAGTTTTACAACACTGTTTTAAGTTATTTATGCTCAGAAATGTTTCAAAATTCAGAAAAATAATTTAAAACAATGAGATTCCTTGGTTCAAAAATCTATAGAATGTTGACCACGGGTACGGGGCCGTGGCCGGAGTTGCAGTTTCATAATTTTGAAATTTTCGACTTGTTTTCTTAGAATGTCGAGCTAAAACAGTGGAACATCTTCAGTTCACTCAAGAAACAATCGAAGGGGAAGAAGAACATCGATGGAGGACTCCTTGGTCAACTATGTCTATGCCTTACGAGAAGCCATTGATGAGATGACGTCCGTGGAAGAAGCTTTAATTGACCGTATTAATCAGTTGACAGTGGGGTTAGAGGGTTGCCTTCAAGAAGTCAACCTTTTGCACCAAAGGTTGAATATTCTTGCATCACCTCCCATTGTGCCAATTGTCACGCAAGGAGGATGGGATGTCATGCCGGATATCATTATTCCAGTCGGGTGGAATGTCCTACCTAAGGAACCTCCTCTAGACATACTAAACGGGGTTCCGGAAGCCGTTGCACCTCCCTCACAAGACATTATGGAGAATGAGCCTACCTTCTTCCTCCTTAGGGAGATAAAAGAATGGCTCAATGACATTTGAGGGACATCCTCCGGTTTCGAGTTCTAGAGGCCCTTAAGCACCGGAAAGTCATTCCCGGGTTTTTATCATGTAAAACATCTAGGGTAGAACTCTATCGTGATTTAGATTTCCTGCATTTTATGACCTATCTATCTTCGGACCTTTGTAGCTTTTCATTTTCAGGACTTTTATCTTAAATTCTTAGGAACTATGTATTTCGCACTCTAAATGAATGATGGTTTATGTTATAAAATGGTGTTTGGATGATGTTATAATAGTTTAATAAACAAGGAAAGATGAGGGTTACCAAGGGAACGTTAAAACCACACCCCCTGCACGAAAACAGAGCCTCCCGACAACTTTTCCAGCCTTACAGCAAGTTCAGCACGGGGCCGTGCTAAGCCCAACACGCCCCGTGCCCAGGCTCTGGAGAAATTTGCCCAGTTCAGGTAACTGGCCACGGGCCCGTGCTCGCTGAAGACGCCCCGTGGCCAGCCTTTTGTTTAATTTTGGTACTGGCAATCTGACCACGGGGTCGTGCCCGGACCAATAAGGGGTCGTGGCCAGACGCCCAGTAACATAAAATTTTGTTTTTCAACACCCTTTTACACATTCAATGAACCTAAAAACTTATTTTTGGGACACACTGAGGACAATGTGTAATTTAAGTGTGGGGAAGATGCTAAAACCTTGAATCTCGCAAGTCCTAATAACAAGCCTTACACAAAAATCTATTGGAACAGCTAATCACCCCAATTTTTTTTCCAAAATTTTCATTTTTTTTACTTGTCTTGGTTTAATTTGGGAATAAGAAGTCCTAAAAATGTTATATTTTTACAAGTTTACAACCGATAGCGTCGTGATAAAACGAACCAAATAAGAAAATTATGGAAAGGCATGACAAATCTAATTAAAATTTGATTATATATACTTGATCACATTATAAACCCATTCTCAGAACAAGTGAGTTTTGAGCCTTTATTGAGCATACAAGCATATATCTTTAAACTAAATGCTCATTTTTCGTTTCTTGTGTGAATAGCCACTTGGTTCTTAAGACTCTAGAACTTGCCACGACGATACATTCCCGGTCCTTACCAACTTGAACCCAAGTTAGTAAATGATAGAGGCATTAGGACTAACCCATTTTCCTTTCAACACCATTATTTTTCATCTTTTATATCACCTACCCAAAATCCTCCTAGTTAACCCCTTTGAGCTTAAACCTTTTCATTTCAAAACCCACAAAAACAAACACCCTTTACCCACCAAAACCATTTTTCTTTTCAAACCCCTTTGTTTTAGTAAAAAGCTTGGTTATCTTGTGACGTATGAAAAAAAAATGAAAGTCTTGCAATAAACAAACAAGTTACTCAAAGAAACTTTGTTTGAATATGCTTAGTTTGAATAAAAGTAGCAAAAACAAAAAGTTTTATGACGACCGACGCTTTTTACGCTTTTAGCCATTTTCACTAACCACTAACCAAAACCACCTACCCTTAGCCCAAGCCTAACTCTTCCCCAAAGTCCTCTTGATATTTACAAAGGTTTATAGTTAAAAAGGAGGAGGTTTGATCGCTTGGCTAGCATAGGGTAGAAGTAAGTTTCATGCCGGTCTCAAGTGTTTCACAAAAATACATCTTCGGCCGAGTGTTGAGTGATCTCCCGTGAGGTATGTGAACTTGTATATAAATAGAATTTTAAAGAGACATGTTATGCCAAAATAATTAATTTTTCTTATAAAATGTTGTAAACAAATCATGACGAATAAGATTGTAAATAAAATAAAAATAAAACCCAATAAAGATCTTGGATTCAAATAGTGTAGGGAAATGAAAAAAGAACATATATTATACATCTTTTATATAGGAATAAAATATAAAAATTTTATTTTTAAAACATATAAATTTAATTTAGGAAATTAAAACATTTTGAGTAACAATAATATTGAAATACAAAATGGTATTTAGAATCTATTAAAATGGTAATTTAGGAAAAGATATTTCAATTCAAAGATTTTTTACTATACAAAATAAAAGATGCTTACCAAATTCAAAATTTTTTATAAAAATAAATTTTAAATAATATAACATCCACACTTTAAAATTAAAAGTTAGTAAAATAATAACTTGATTGGTCTTAATCTGGTCCATAATATATTACCAACATAATTACATATATTTTGTATTCGACCATAAAGAAATAAAATAAGTTTAGGTTATAAGGTTGGTAAATTAGAAAGTTAATAAATGATAAATACAAATTAAAAAAATGATTGATATTGACTTAGAAATCGACCATAAAAACATATTTTAAATTTAAAAAATATACATAACTAAATATGGTATTGTTAATGTGACAACCGGTAGTTTACGCCATTAATTACGCGAATAACAAACGTATTAGACGATAACAAAGGGTGTTTAAGAAGCCGATTAACTTAATTAGGCCTCTGGAGTATCTAGGAACGTCTATCCTACTTTACAGTGCGTGAATGGTGATTTGCAGAAAATCTGCTAAACGTTAAACGGTAACGAATTGAAACCGAACAAGATACTGACAACACCGAAAAATACGAATGTTTACGAATATTTTATACTTATAAATTTAGTTTTGCGAATTTATCGTGCTTCCGTACATCACAAACGCAAACGCGAACGAAAAACGCTACTGCAGGAAACGTACCGGCAACGAAACGGAAGCATCGGAGATGTGTATTACCTTTAAAACTAAAATTTTATGATATATTAGCTTCGTAATTAAATTTTGATAACCGTAGTCAAAACCGGATCGAAAAACGGATTAAAAACGACAACGGCGCAATTTTACGCGATTATTACCGTAATCGACGAACGAGCGCGCAAACAACGACTACCGACCATACTTTACGCGATTTAATACAAGAATTTTTTATGACGTTGGCTGACGTTCGGGTGCGTTAACGGGCTTTAGAAATATGACGGGCCACTCAATACACGAGAAGTGGGCTTGTGGGCCTTGGGCCCAAGCCGACTAACCAAACCCTAATATAAGTAACCTTATCTACAACCTTATTCTCATTTCTTGAAAACTCAGATCAAACTCACGCACACACAGTGTTCTCTCTTCACCTACAATTGAAAACCCAAGTTCCTTCTACACAAGACTACACCTGCACATGTCGATTCTTTCCCACCTGCTTCTCCTCTTCTCTGTTAACTCAAGAATACACACACATGGAGACCCTTTCATCTCAACAAACTCTCACAGGTACCATAACCACTTCTCCTCTCCATCTCGATTTCAAACTGGCGACCACAAGGAGTGGCACCTGTTAACGGGCCGACCAAACCCACTCACACCATGTGGTACCCGAGGAAAATCCACGGTCATCCTGATCTAACACCTTGCTACCTTTGGGGTACTTGTCAAATTTCGGGGCGAAATTTCTTTCAAGTTGTGGATGATGTGACAACCCGGACTTTTCAGGATTCTCTTGGTACGTATCGATTCTACTCTTGATCCACTGCCACCTTACGTAATAGCTACGTGTCCGTTAAGTGAATATGTTTACGAGGATGTTATGTGAGATTATTCGAAGCGAGCAATCAGAAGTTGCTAGGAGGATGTATGTCATCGCGTCTATTGCACACGAGATACGGGCCGCACACTCTAGTCGTTCGCATTGCATTATTGGGCTTTAAAAGCCCAGCTTTTCCTAAGGCCCAAACCGAGCCCCCAACCTAGCTTAAGGGTTATTCACGCATACAATCATGTATGCGACCTCTACACCTTCATAACCCACAAACTTCACAAACCCTACACCCTCTTGGACGACATTAGGAAGATTGACAGCAAGAAGGGACCCAAATCAGTCGCAACCCTTCTTCCTCTCATTCCATTGTTCGGTTAGTATGGCACCCCTTATTCTAGTTGAGGATTCTCGATGATTTGGGACATGTATATGTGTCTTGATGCAAGTATTTTGATCATATATGGCTGTATTCTTGTTAATGGTTCAATTGTCATTGTATATGTGCAAACGTATTTGTGATTTGCGTGATAGTATATGGTTGATGAAAGTTCTGGGATCTTGTGGAACGCTATTTACTTAGATGACTATAATATGAACTAGGGTTCATGTCAATCAATTAATCATATTTTAAATCTATCCTAAAAAATTAGTAATTGGGGATATGCATAATGAACGATTTGCTGTTACTCATGTTTGCACTGTTTGATTAATTGATGATTAGGGAGAGTGTTGATTGCATAACCGTCTGATTCAACAGAGTCTAGGGAATCCGGAACTTCTGTGTAATGCAGCGACGAAAAACCTAGGATGGCGAACATCATCTTTCGTCGACTAGGCTTGTGACGAAAAACATCTTTCGTCGACTGGCCTCCTCGACGAATAATATGGTCTTTCGTCACCAGGGCTTTTGGCCGAAACATGTGATGTCTTCAAACACAAACTCGTTATACAGGATGCGTGAGCATGATTCTTGAATGACATTGATATTCTATAATGAATTCGGTTTGCATAATGATGGCCAATATAGGGATGGTTACATTACTTGATTTAGATGGAATGATGATTAATATAATAACTCTAATGGTAAATTGCCTATAATATGGGAAGTTGTGATGGTTGTGAAACTGATAGACTCAGATTTAAGGTATTATGTAACCTTGTTTGTATACTTGTGTGGGCTTGAACATGCAAATGGGCCACATGAAAACTATTTAAACATTGGGCTGTACACTCCGATTTGGCCGAATACTTCACTGGGCCTGAACTGTTGGACTTGTGTATTAGGCCGTAATTTTCTGAATAAGTTATGTGGGGATTGGGTCGCACCATCGGGTGTGTGTGACCAAAACGAAATTAAATGGAATGTTAATTGCTACGTGTCTTGTGAGGTATAAACTTGTTGTGTGAATGATAAATGAATCAACCACCTACTATGTGTATGTATGATGATAATGGACTGGTATGTTACATGAATTACCATTGTGGCTTGTATAATGATATGTGCAATCTGTGTACGCTACAAGTGTGGTATGTGTAGAGGATACGTGTCTATGTGCATATGAAACTGACTGTTATTGGTAACCACACTAGGGTCTGGTAGATCCATTTGTAACGGGTAGTGTAACGTAACATACCGAGCAAGCTAAGGTGAGTTCACTTCTCTCAAAACAAGCATGCGTTCGGTGGGGACAATCAAACTGACAAAACTTGTAAACGGATTTTCGTAAACCCATATCCTGGTAGGGGATATGAGTTTTCAAATACCCACATCCTTGTAGGGGATGTGAGGCGGATTTCACATACGCATATCCTTGCAGGGGATATGCAACGGTTTTCAGTAAACGTTAATGTTGGATAATACACTTACTCTCTATCACTTAAGTCCCATCACACTACCGGGTTAGTTGCTTGTAGGGCAACGGGGTTATTAGTTGATAGCGCTATTAGGTTTGGCACCCTCACAACGTACCTGGATAGGACGGGCGTGAACTAATAACTTTAAATCATGACCAATGTTTGATAGAGCATTGGAGAAGGGCAAAAAGGGCCGTCTGCGGTATCGAGTTATTATCAACATAACATAACATGAATTAGTAATCGGTAACGAACTGTTTAACAAATCAGTGAACTCACCAGCGTCATCTGATACACTTTTTCTGCATGCTTGCAGGTCTATAGGTATACTTAATTGGAACTTGTAGCCTGGGATGCTGGAGTGGTCATGGGTCGAGATACATGGAATCGCAAGACAAGACTAATGGTTTTCGTTCATATGGTTTATGGAACATTTAACAATTGATTTATGCTTCCGCTATAAATGATGAATTACATTAAACGTTTTGTAACACTTTATGTAGTGAATGAAAGTTTTTACTTAAAATGTTGTTATGAGTTCAATGTGATTGGTGGCTAGATCCTGGTACGTCACACGTCCCGCGGTGTTTCCGCAAGTGGTATTTTTGGGGTGTGACAGTTTGGTATCAGAGCCACCGGTTATAGTGAACTAGGTTTTAAAAATGTTTTTTTATAAAACCAGACTATAACCGAACAGTTTTGAATACGTGAATACGACCATGAAACTCAGCTCCAGATTGCAAGGTTCGTCTCTCGTTTACTCATTGTACTGCATAACTAGTGAACACTTACATGTGATATTGCATGTGATTGCACATTTAGCACAACAGTATGGATTCATGTGTTACTTGCATGTGTTAAGTGGTTGATAGTGTGGTGATACCCTAGACATTCGTGACTCATGTTTTGTGATGTTCTTTGTTGCTACTCGAGTCTGAGGGACTATTTAACACGAGTTAGGAGGAGCTGAGATGAGCATGCAAATCATGTTATTATTATGTGTGCACATATAATAATAATGTGGGGTGCATGTGAGTCCCAACGAGGCCTAGTTAGGGTGAAAGGGGTTCCATTCTATTATATGACCAAATGTGAAACATAACAAACCTATAGGGGTCATAGCAGTGATTGTCTCCTACTCGAACGTGATCTTTTCTCCTCTCTGAATCCTTTCGAATCTCGATGCTATCGAGTATTACCTGAACACCCATCTGAACGCCTAGCGAACCGTGTAGAATGTTAGGTGCTTATACGAACATCCCTGAGTTGGATGTTGCAGCGTCAATGATTGGTCTATACCTCTCTCACTCCTCTTTGTTTGCGGGAACTCAATGTACTGATGTTTTAGACCCGAAGCGCGATCACTTCTGCAACACCCTGGAAACATACCGTGTACTACTCAGTCAACTTGCAAGAACGATGGACAAGAGGGTGAACGTAGTACTTTACTGACCTCAGTATTTGGACGACCCTGATTACCGGCAACGAACACCAGCGAACTGACTTCAATCGAATCCTTAACCCTAGTCAGCGACTTATGTGAGTCAACTTTTACGGATCAATCGGGACATAAGCGATGACAATTGGTTATAGTGTGGAATGTGTGATTGCCAGCACAATGAGTAGCGTCTTAGTACGGGACACGGAATGTGAAAAGATGGACCCTGTCAGTGAAAGATTGTAGGGCTCCGCTTCAAGCAACGGCAATAGAGGTAACAGTTACGGCAACATCAAGGTACTTGTAATCATAGCCTACCGAATGGGAAACAAAGGTGACTTCGACAAGGATTGACTGTTATTAAGTCAAAATGTCAACAACCAAGGGAACGATGACAGTATTGGGAATCCACGTGACCGTAACAACACTGGTAGTGGTGCTTGTGGAAGGGCATTTAGGATTGGCGTGAGCAACGCCAGGCATAATAGCAACATGGTAGCTAGTATGAGCAGCTAATCGCTTCGCCTCTGTTCTGTTTAACCCTGATGCTTCTTGAATCCTAACCTGTTGTGGAATCGGTTGATGGCAAGACAATTGAAACCCCATAAGTTTGTTGGGATGCAAACTCGACCTTGTGGGACAAGTGTTCGACATCGACCTTTCTTCTGCTATCCTTGATTGTGACACCTGGGTCACTGTGACCATCAAAAAAAATACCAAACCAATGAAATATTGTATTTCATACTTGGGATTTGTACAAATATGTGTATTATTTGCACATATCAATTCTTGTTCGATTTCGGGCTCTAAATCGCTTTCTGGAAGGTTATACGCGCATTGATGCGTAAATATAACCATTTTAATGCAAAGAACACTCCGGAATAGTGAAATAGGCTTCACATACCTTAAATAACCTTTACATAACTTAGAAATAAGTTTTGAAGGCTTTGGTATGACAAAATCAAGTTTAATCGCTTACAGGGACTAAATTCGACACACTGCGAAAGTATGCCGATTTGAACTGTAACAGACATTCCAGAACATGACCATAAGTTAAACATACCATAAATACCCTTTACATCGCTTAGAAATGGGCTTTGAGGGGTTCGGTGTGCTAAAATAAACTTTTGGCTCATTCAAGGACTAAAAGTGTCAAAAGGTGCATAAGTTTGCACTTTCGGGCATAACTTACGTTCTGAATACATCCGGACATCCAAAAATTTATGTAAGCATTATAATATTATGCTTTAGTGTTTGGCTTGTCAAAATTCCATTCGTCGCGCATTTTGGACCGTTTTTGCGTCCGTTACGACTTCCGTCGTAATTAAACGAACATCCTAACCGTACGGCCAAACAAACCGACATCCGAGATGTTTTCAAGCATATTTCATGTTCCCTATATCTTAACATCATTGTGGGGCTTGAAATTGGGTTTGACGGGTGTTAGAAGTGCCGTTACGCAATGAAACAAGGTGTAGGGACCAAAAGTGTAATTCTGCCAAAGTTGATGGCTTACAGACCGTAAGCCATCACCCTTATGGTCCGTAAGCAGGGGTCAGATGCAGAAACTTGTTTTGACTGCTGTTAATAGCTTTTCAACACTCCATAGGCCAATGCCACATGTCAATCTCTGGTGGTGGGGGCAAATTGAGTTACCATAACATTCCAACACATGTACGGATGAGATTCGAGCACGGTATTCGATAAACGGTCCTAACGGTTGTCCAAATACTATAAATACCCAACCCCATTCAACTCAAAACCCACAAAATATGATCTAAAAGCTCTAAGTTGAAGCCATTGCTTCATACCTGAGCTACTTGGATCAAGATTAGCTTTCGGGGACCCTTTGTAAGTGTTCCTTCGTTCTTTTATCGCTTTTCAAGTCCGAAAGTCAAACTTTGTTTGACTTTCTGCATTGACCAGTTTATGTTCAATGCGAAGTTCGTTTGAACTTCATAACGTGAGCGTAATCACGATGGTCATAGTCCCTAGTGACTATACCTACTGATTACCACGTTATCTAGGCTCAGTGACGAGTCGTAGTTTCGGCCAAAATGCGCATTCGTGCGTATTTTGTAACCAAACTACTCTTGGGTATCAAAACCGTTTGTTTTGATACCAAACCTGTTTTCTAAACTTAGTTAAGCATGTTTTAACATGTTTAGCTCGTCACTTTTAGTTTAGTGCTTGTATAGGGTCGTAAGGTAAGCGATCTAAACAATCGCTTATACTTTCGAACCCGACCCGTTTGGTCGATCATTAGGATCCGACCAAACACATTAGGTGACCGTAGTATATAGGGAATAACCTTCCGAGGTTATACCTTATGGTCGCTTCGTTTAAGTAGTTGTATGATAGGTAGTTTATATGCCTTAGGTAAATTACCAAAATGCCCTTTTTACGCCAAAATTCATTTTAAGCATATGTAACATAACTTTTGACATCTAAACTGATTTGGCAATAATATTAGACATATTAAGGCATATTTTACATGTCATAGTCCTAGTTAGGCAGTCCAAACGCGTTTTACGCGAGCGACGCGTTAAAGTAGCATAAGCTACCTAAACGGGTCGTAAGTACTTAGGATAGGTTTCATTTTAGTATGTAGGCTTTGTTAAACCATACGACATGAGTTCCCATACTCATTTGGTTTACGGGCCCTCATTCTATCCGATCCTCCGATATAGGTCCGGTTCATTAACATAGTTACCTATATTAGGTGTCGTTTGATTCCGTGATCTCTAGCATTGCTTGGTGGTTATCTTAGGACTTCTGAGCAATCTCAAGTGAGTACATAGACCCCTCTTTTACTGTTTTCCAAACATTTTGGGGTGAAACACATGTGCCTACTTGTTACTTTCATGCTTTCCTGTTTTCACATCATATACTTGCTATGTTCATTAGTACATTTATAGTACATGATTTCATTGTGTTTTTGCTATGTATGTCCTTTGTTGCATACTTAGTACATTGTTTTACATTACATTTTATGCTATGTATGCCCATTGTGTGCATACTTAGTACATTGTTTTACATTACATTTTATGCTATGTATGCCCATTGTGTGCATACTTAGTACATTGTTTTACATTACATTTTATGCTATGTATGCCCATTGTGTTGCATACTTAGTACATTTGTTATTCATCACATGCTTACATTTTGGTATGACATTTGGTTTGTTTAAATGAGACAATGTACATTCATTAACACCGATCATGCCGCTCGGTAGTAGGTAGTGGTACCATAGGACTTGACAACTCCCATTCCTGAAATCCCGGGTTTGTTTGGATTGGAAGGAATGACCGAATCCGACTACATTTCTAGGTGGACCTTAGACTTTGTGCTAGGGTTCATTCTACAGTCACAAGGCTTGGATGTATGAATTTTCACAATACCGCATAGATGTTTGTATCAGTATAGCATGCATTTGTTTCACAAAACATAACTTTGATTTAAACCATGTTTTACTTCAAAACCTTGTTTTTGTGCATTTTTACATATGGTTTAGTTGATATATTTCACTTACCGTACATGATATTTTGGATACACATTACATGATATGCATTAGACATGAACATTTTGACATTGATATACAAAATTCATGATTTACATTAGACATAAACCTTTTGATATTGATATACACAATTCATGATTTACATTAGACATAGACATTTGACATGGTTTTCACACAAACATTTTGACATTTGATTATACATAAACATTCTAATTTGATGGTTTGGTTTGAGTAAGTGATTTAAGTAACGAGGCGTGTGTAATATGATACAAGCATTGTGGATACGCCGCTGGTACTTCCTATATATAAGTGCTTGTATGGTATTACATATCGTAGCGTTGTTTGAATCATTTCAATTTAGACATATAACATTTTATACAAATAACATACTTTTCCTAATACATTGTTTTACAAAAAACTTACCTAATACAAACTCATTTTACATGGTTATTTACTTAACCATGTATTATTCTTTTATACATATATATATATCATTTGGTTTATTTATCACTTTTCAAATGATTTACAAGACAAAGCAAATTACAAGGTTCATGACTAAACATTTTCTTAAACTAAGTCATGAATTCTATTTTCACAAAACCTATGTATCTCACAGGCATTTTTATGCTGACGTACCTATTTTCACATGTGTTTCAGGATATGATGCATAGGATTTATCAAGATACACTTAGGCGGACTTGGGCCTTAGCAACAGTAAAAGATGCGAGACTAGTTATTTATGTTATGTTTCTTTGATTGTCAAGACATTGTAACTCTTTTAATCAATAAAACAATATTTCAATTTCCATGTGTTATAAAACAATGATTCTGTTACAACACTCCCCGACGTTTCCGCCACGTTTTGTTGTTTTACGTGGTTGGGGTGTGACATTGATGGCTTCGATGCAGTAGTTAGTGTGGATTGGTTATCCAGAGATCGCGCAGATATACCTTGTGAGAAGAAAATTTTGCGTATCTTTCTTCCTAGTGGAAAACCGTTATCTGTTCTAAAGCGTCAGAGCGGTGCAAAGGATAGCGCCATTTTGCTATGAAAGCCCAGAAGTGTCTACGGAGGGATTACCCCGCTATGGTAGCAACCGTTACTAATGATAAGGCTAAGGAAAAGAGGATTGAGGATCCACCAGTTGTTTGTGATTACTCAGTGTGCTACACGAGGAACTTTCAGGTTTATTTCCACAACTGTTAGGTAGAATCTCGGTTTGATCTCACGCCAGGGGCAGTCCTGACTACTCGTACCTCTTACCGTCTTGCACCAGGAGGCTTGCAAGAACTGTTTGGTCAACTACAAGAACCGTTGGACAGGATCTTTGTTGGACCTAGTTTTTTTTCGCTTTGGGGAGCCCCAATTATATCCGTGAAGATAAGCCTTTTCGTATGTGTACTTGTTATCGAGAACTCAACAAAGTGGCAGTCAAGAACCGTTTTCCTCGACCATGTATTGACATCCTGTCGATCAGTTGCGAGGGGTCAAGCTCCCATTCGAGGATTGACTAATGAATGAACTATCATCAGATGGAAGTCCAAGGGGATAATGTTTCTATAGCGACATATCAAACGCAATGCGGCCATTACCAGGAGACACAGGAAGAATTGCTCCATGACCTTTGGGTTAATCAACATACCAGCAGCTTTATGGACCACATGAATCGACCATGTTTATTGATGACGTTTTCAATCATTACCAGGAGATAGGAACATCATGGGCTGCATATGTATCTTACCTTAGAGCTCCTAGGGGAGGAGCAACTCTACGCGTAGTCTACCAAAGTGTGACTTCAGGATTCGAGAAGTACACTTTCTTGGCCACGTAGTCAACGAATTGGGAATACACGTGGATCTTGCCAATATCCATTTTATTAGAACTTGGTCGGCACCAAGGAGTCCTTTGGGAATACAACAATTTCTTGGTCTCACTGGATACTATCGTAGATTCATCATAGGATTTCCGAAGATCACGCAACTTTAAACCCCTATAGCACAGCAGGGTGCTATGTATTCTTGGGAGACAAAACAGGAGGATATCTTTTCAGCTTCTGAAATCCAACTCTACAACGCACTGAGCATCGTCTTTACCTGAGGGTACGGGTGATCAAGTGGCATACCATGATGGTTCGAATCAGAGTGCCAGTTACACGTTGATGCAACACGAGAGAGTAATGACTTAGGTGGTAGGTTTACAAGAGGGATTGCACGAGTCACAACCTGCGGTGGAAACCATGGTCTTTGGATTTTAGTTAGAGGCATTACTTGGACGGTACCAAATGCACTACTTAGATCGATCACAAGGGCCTCCCATGTACCCTTGTTTCGAAAGAGCTAAACACATGATGGTGTCACTGGATGGAACCTTGAATGATTTCGACTGTGAAACCTGAACGTGCACGAGCTTTGCAACTTACTATCGACTCTAATCTACCTGATCAGACTCGCTCTGTTCAAACTGGAGAACTGAAGGAAGAGAATTTTCAAGTTGAACCCATGCGGGGCATGGAGAAGCAACCTTTGGTAGGTCGGACGATATTCGCTACCTCATGGAACGAACGTGGATCTCATTATACGGTAACTGTAGGGAATTTGTGTTGAGCAAAGCACACCGGCCTTGATATTCTAGTCGTATGGGTTTTGATGAGAGATATTAGGATCTATAAATCTTGTACTGGTGATCGGGCATGAAGGCCCATCTGGCAATGTATGTGAGTGATGTTTGACTTGTGGGAAAGTCAAGGTGGAGTATCAATAACCAGAAACACCCATATGGAAATGAGAACAGACTGCCATGGATTTTGTCGCTAGTCTACTTACAGCTCGAGATGGAACCAGCACGCTTTATTGCAGTCAGGGAAACTGACGAGTCGTCACAGCTTGTGAATATTCCTCTGAGAGAGGCGGCTTTTAGGCATGAGGTGCCAACTCCTGTTACCTCCGATTTTTTACTATACCTGATTTTGACAGGCGATGCACAACACCCTTGGCTCACGTCTAGGCATGAGCATTGCTTATCGCCGTTGGACAAATGGTCAGAACCAATGAACCATCCTGACACTCGAAGACATGCTGCAAGCATGTGTGTGATTGACGTCAGTAAGAGTTAGAAGGACATTTACCCTTGGTCGAGTTCTACCGTAGCAGTCACCATTCTAGTATTCAGACAACTCTGTTTGAGGCATTGCAGGGACAGTAACCCTATCTCCATGTTGGAGTAAGGTAGGCGACAACCTAATCACAGGTCCAGGACTTGTACTCAAACTCTTGGGAAGATTGCTTGGATCGGAAATCGTTTGGCGGCAACGCGTGACCGCCAGGAAAGCTGATAAACTTAGGAAACACTAGGAGTTTGCTGTAGGCGAGCGAGTCATGTTGAAAGTTCCACCCTGGGAGGGTGTGGTACGCTTTGGAAAGCGCGACAAAGCTTAAATTACGATGCGATGGGCCATTCAGAATTTAGGAAATAATCAGCATCATGGTCTACAAACTCGAGTTATCTCACAAACTGGGCAACGTTCACGTTGTTGATCACGTCACAAACACTAGAGGCTTCTTTGTAAGAACTAAAGGTCGATGGTAAGTCGTAGTGTGTTGAGAAATCTATTGAAATCATGGACCAGGAAGTCAAGGTTCGCTAGCATAGCCGAATACCAATCGCGAGAGTTCGTTAGAACTCAAGACGTGGACCGGAGATCACATGGGAACACGAATACCAAACGAAGCTTAGTACCCTAATATGTTCTGATACAACTGGTGAATTTCGGGACGAAATTCCCTTTCAAGTTCGGGATGATGTGGTACCCGAGGAAAATCCACGGTCATCCTGGTCTAACACCTTGCTACCTTTGGGGTACTTGTCAAATTTCAGGACGAAATTTCTTTCAAGTTGGGGATGATGTGACAACCCGGACTTTGCAATATTCTCTTGGTACGTATCGATTCTACTCTTGATCCACTGCCACCTTACGTAATAGCTACGTGTCCGTTAAGTGAATATGTTTACGAGGATGTTATGTGAGATTATTCGAAGCGAGCAATCAGAAGTTGCTAGGAGGATGTATGTCATCGCGTCTATTGCACACGAGATACAGGCCGCACACTCTAGTCGATCGCATTTCATTATTGGGCTTTAAAAGCCCAGCTCTTCCTAAGGCCCAAACCGAGCCCCCAACCTAAGTTAAGGGTTATTCACGCATACAATCATGTATGCGACCTCTACACCTTCATAACCCACAAACTTCACAAACCCTACACCCTCTTGGACGACATTAGGAAGATTGACAGCAAGAAGGGACCCAAATCAGTCGCAACCCTTCTTCCTCTTGTTCCATTGTTTGGTTAGTATGGAACCCCTTATTCTAGTTGATGATTCTCGATGATTTGGGACATGTATATGTGTCTTGATGCAAGTATTTTCATCATATATGGCTGTATTCTTGTTAATGGTTCGATTGTCATTGTATATGTGCAAACGTATTTGTGATTTGCGTGATAGTATATGGTTGATGAAAGTTCTGGGATCTTGTGGAATGCTATTTACTTAGATGACTAGAATATGAACTAGGGTTCATGTCGATCGATTAATCATATTTTAAATCTGTCCTAAAAGATTAGTGATTGGGGATATGCATAATGAACGATTTGCTGTTACTCATGTTTGCACTGTTTGATTAATTGATGATTAGGGAGAGTGTTGATTGCATAACCATCTGATTCATCAGAGTCTAGGGAATCAGGAACTTCTGTGTAATGCAGCGTTGAAAAACCTGGGACGGCGAACATCATCTTTCGTCGACTAGGCTTGTGACGAAAAACATCTTTCATCGACTGGCCTCCTCGACGAATAATATGGTCTTTCGTCACCAGGGCTTTTGGCCGAAACATGTGATGTCTTCAAACATAAACTCGTTATACAGGATGTGTGAGCATGATTCTTGAATGGCATTGATATTCTATAATGAATTTGGTTTGCATAATGATGGCCAATATAGGGATAGTTACATTACTTGATTTAGATGGAATGATGATTAACATAATAACTCTAATGGTAAATTGCCGATAATATGGGAAGTTGTGATGGTTATGAAACTAATAGACTCAGATTTAAGGTATTGTGTAACCTTCTTTGTATACTTTTGTGGGCCTGAACATGCAAATGGGCCGCATGAAAACTATTTAAACATTGGGCTGTACACTTGGATTTGGCCGAATACTTCACTGGGCCTGAACTGTTGGACTTGTGTATTGGGCCGTAATTTTCTGAATAAGTTATGTGGGGATTGGGTCGCACCGTCGGGTGTGTGTGACCAAAACGAAATTAAATGGAATGTTAATTGCTACGTGTCTTGTGAGGTATGAACTTGTAGTGTGAATGTATAAATGAATCAACCACCTACTATGTGTATGTATGATGATAATGGACTGGTATGTTACATGAATTACCATCGTGGCTTGTATAACGATATGTGCAATCTGTGTACGCTACAAGTGTGGTATGTGTAGAGGATACGTGTCTATGTGCATATGAAACTGACTGTTATCGGTAACCATACTAGGGTCTGGTTGATCAATTTGGAACGGGTAGTGTAACGTAACATACCGAGCAAGCTAAGGTGAGTTCACTTCTCTCAAAACAAGCATGTGTCCGATGGGGACAATCAAACTGACAAAACTTGTAAACGGATTTTCGTAAATCCATATCCTGGTAGGGGATATGAGGCGGTTTTCAAATACCCACATCCTTGTAGGGGATGTGAGGCGGATTTCACATACGCATATCCTTGCAGGGGATATGCAATGGTTTTCAGTAAACGTTAATGTTGGATAATACACTCACTCTCTATCACTTAAGTCCCATCATACTACCGGGTTAGTTGCTTGTAGGGCAACGGGGTTATTAGTTGATAGAAATATTTGGTTTGGCACCCTCACGACGTACCTGGATAGGACGGGCGTGAACTAATAACTTTAAATCATGACCAATGTTTGATTGAGCATTGGAGAAGGGAAAAAAGGGCCGTCTGCGGTGTTGAGTTATTATCAACATAACATAACATGAATTAGTAATCGGTAACGAACGGTTTAACAAATTAGTGAACTCACCAACGTCGTCTGATACACTTTTTCTGCATGCTTGCAGGTCTATAGGTATACTTAATTGGAACCTGCAGTCTGGGATGCTGGAGTGGTCATGTGTCGAGATACATGGAATCGCAAGACAAGACTAATGGTTTTCGTACATATGGTTTATGGAACATTTAACAATTGATTTATGCTTCCGTTGTAAACGATGAATTACATTAAACGTTTTGTAACACTTTATGTAGTGAATGAAAGTTTTTACTTAAAATGTTGTTATGAGTTCAATGTGATTGGTGGCTAGATCCTGGTACGTCACACGTCCCGCGGTGTTTCCGCAAGTGGTATTTTGGGGGTGTGACACACCATCTCTACCCCCCCCCCATCTCGGTCTCCCTGTTCACCTGGATGGTCGGCCGACCACCACCTGTGGTGTCACACCCCAAAAACGTCGTAGCGGAATATAAAACGTAGTGGTGACGGAAGTTGATGCCAATAAATATCTTGCTGAACGATGCATTGTTAATGTTGGACATTCAACTTAATTAAAACCTATTTTTAAAACATAATGTTTAGAAAACACAACACAACCGTAACGTAGTTAAGTTGTCTTGATCCTTATGGATCTTATTACATAGGTCCGAAATTTGTTTTAAAAGTTGTCCAAAACATTATCAAACCAAACATGCATCAACAACCACAAGATACACCATAATTCCCGAAGCCGAACTCAAGTACCTGAAGAACACGTTAAAATCAAGTGTCAACACAAAGGAGGGTGAGTTCACATATCCAAATTATAAACAATTTGATCCAAGGAAAACTTTATAATTATGGGTTTATTATCAAAACATCCATATAATTTATGAAAGTTAATTTATTTCCTTAATAAAAATCCAAGGGTCAGCCGTCGCAAGCGTTTCCCAAAAACCTTCGACCAAAAGCATCTTCCCAATTTTACATATTAAATTGATAGCATCACATGTTCAGGTTCGTAAGTTTGCAAGACATTACGAACTATATATTAACAATGAAGGTATAATCAAAGCTAGAATATAACAGAATATCAATTCGTCATTTGACTTGACACGGAGCTACCGGTCATGACGGGGTGGTCAACCCGATATATCTACCAACAATTCCACGCGTGCAATACTTAAATGATTAAACAACAATATTTGCGCATGCGCCCATAACGGTCCATCTATACTGCTTGCCTCATGAAAAATATATATATCCTACTAATGCTGATAAATTTAATATATCATATTGTACGAATTCCCTGAAGTCCCCACCGACGCATAAGCCTATATCCGATACTTATTCTCTTGAGATCAGGCAAATTCAACCCAACTTTAGATTTAAGCAATTTTAAATCTACACGGTCGTTTTCTCCCAAACACCGTAAGAATCCCCGTTTCTCCCCGAAACATATTTATTCACAAAACCGTTTCTACCCGAAACATATTTATATCATTAAACCATATATTTTTCACGAAAATATACATTTTATAATTCAAAAGGTATGTTTTATTCAGAAACATCTTTAATCCTTTTAAGGCGTGTTCTTCCCCCAAAACATATACAAAACAGTAAAAAGAGAGGGGTTTAGTGACACTCACCTTTGGGTGCGTATTATAATAGCGCAATCCCACAAATTTATTCTACACGTCCTAATATACGTAGGAACGATTTACCAATCAATATTTCACAAAATTCCTAAGTTTCTCCAAATCTTAGAATTTTCACATAACTTTGAGATTTTCTCGAAAAATCATTATTTTTTATTATGTTGGCGTATTAATATATATATGTGTTCACATATATATTTTAAGATTTTGTGACTTGAACGATTCTATTGGTGACCCTTATTATGTAAATCCGTTATCACTCCCGTTTATAAGTAATATATCTATGATTTTCGCGTTGTAATATATATACATAAACGTGCACAAATACTCAATTTCATAACACGCGGAATTTCGTTAACTTATACACTTTATAATTTTTAAAGCATTTATACATGAAATAACTTATCAAGTTAACCTATGTATCAATTTTCATGCTCGACAAATAAGTTACACATTTAACGCGATTTTACCGATTTTACCGCTTTAAACACACAAGTGTACATGTATTGTCTAAACTCCCGCTATCATGTCAACACTTAACATATTATCATACACACATATCTAAATCACATAACACACTGTAACACATAAGGTTCACCCATGAACAACCCATTCTAGTGTACATTGAAAAACGCGTATTTTAGTGATTCAGTAACGTTTTCGGGCGTCGAAAGTCACGTATGACTAACCAAACACCAAGTAAACTTAATATAAGTTAAAATACTTATATTTATATCAAAAATATCAGTTTACTTACTGATCTAAAACAGTTTTGTAAAAATCCTTCGAAAAGCCGATTTTTAACCGTTTTACCGCATAGTTTTGCATCAAACGTTACCATAACCATCCCAAATCGTAAAGACTTGATATTTTAAAATAATCCATGTTATTTACTGATTAAAATGATGTTTATAATCAGGTTAGTTCAGTTTTTATGTAAGTCACATAAATCATGCGATTTCACATATTTTACAACTTTTTATACTACATGTACCACATGCAAAGCTACCAAACTCGTGACCAAGTTTCATGTTATTATAACACTTCAAACATTAATAATTTTAGTGTTTATAACCTGATTAAAAATCAAATTTATCATACCATATCATTTTCATCATCTCATGATCATTTTAACAACATGCATGCTTATGTACGTGCATCTAATGCACCCATATCACATCATCATCGTCTTGTATGAACTTAAATGCATCCAACATATATTTAACTCATGTTCAAATAATCAAGAACATCATAATCTTCGTATGATCATTACCTTATCATCATGTCATAAATGCATGTACCATGTTCTTACATAATTAAGACCTAGCAACAAAACTCATGTGTATACATACACATATACATACATACTACGTATGCATACACACATATATACTTTCAAAATTTCACTTTTTCACATGTTCATCTTAAATCATAAAAACCCTTTTTGAACATTCTTTAGATCACACATGCAAATTACTTTACAAGCATCATGTCATGCAAGAATTTATCAAAATCAAAACTCAACCTCATATACATCTATATACATACATACGGCCACACATATACATACACACTCATCCATTTTTATTTTCTTTAAAAAACTCATTTGTTTTAGTTTCAAGTTTGGGTTTAAATCTAAGAACAGGAGAAACCTTCCACTATCATTTTCATCACTGGTGTGCATATAGCGTGATATGATTTTTATTAATATTTTAAGCCCGTTTAGGCATTAGTCAAGTTTTAAATTTATAAAACACGATATTGTACTAACACTAAACACACACTTGGGCAAGTGCACCAATCGCGAGCGTAGTATAGTGTTGTTAAGATACCGAGGTCGTCCAAGGACACAAGAGCTTTTAATACCGGTTTATCGTCAACGTCTAATCGATCTAAATTTTTGAAAAGAGTTTTTAAACATGAAAATAAAGCTAAAAATTAAAAAAGATAAATAAAATGAAAAACAAATAGACAAGATAGGATCACTTGGATCCAACTCATCTTTAATGTATCATTTGATGATTTTGCTCTTTCGGACTTTTTAAAAGATTATCTTAGTTATAGTAGTAGGCCCCTCTTTTGAAGGCGACGTTACCCTTAACCCAGTGGTTTGAGTCAGCAGGGATACAATCCCAAAGGGTCGGAATATTGAAAGATAATTAAATAAGTTATTAATACGAAAAGTGGTAGGCCCCTCTTTTGAAGGTGACGTTGCCCTCAGCTAAGTGGTTTGAGTCAGCAAGGATACAATCCCAAGAAGCCGGTTTAATGTATTAATAGTAGTTTACATATGAGGGGTTCAAGCTATTCGCACCCCCGCCATCCAATACCTTTGGGGCATTGAAGGAGGTCCTAGTAAGCTTGAACTAAGTCCTCGCTGGATCTATACACTGAACGAGACAATAACTTTACCAAACCACCCTTCTAACCCCCTTCCAAGTAGTTAACGCACATTATATAGACCGTAAAGACACGAATGGGCAAATCAATGACACCATGAAGAAATGGTAAAGAAAATTCACTTTCAACATAAGAAACCAGTTATTAAAGTCAGTAATACAAACCCAATTAAAAAGTGCTGAAAGATTAAAAATCAAAAGTAATACATTAAAGACTTGTCTTCACCAAGTGAAGTAAGAGATTAGCCAAACATGGCCTTTGGTTGACAAGAACTCTTACGATCAATCTTGGATCACGAGACTACTACACACTTTAAAGATGAGAGATGGATGTTGGTGGTGGGTGTTGGTGTTGTAGTGGTGGTGGAATGGTGGCAAAGTGGGAGAGAAGTGGTTTGCCAAGGGATACCTTTGAAGTTAACGCACCCCTATTTATAGCCAGAACAGAGCCCCGACCATGGCCCCGTGTCCACTGGGCATGGCCCGTGGCTAGTCTTCTTCTCTTCCTTCATTAATTGCAGTTCTCAGTAGAGGGTCCCACATGACCTCGTGTCTTCTGGGCACGGCCTCGTGGTCAACTCTTCGCTGTACTATCAAGATTCTTCAAATCTAAGAGTTGACCACGCCCCATGGTGAGCTAGGCACGGCCCCGTGGTGGGCGTAGAAGCTTCTGCAGCTTTTGTCCTCTTGTGTCAGGGTTGACCACGTCCCATGCCTGGCTGGGCACGGCCGCGTGGTCAGTTTCTGTCTTCTTGTTTTTGCTTTGGGGGATACTGCCGAGGGGTCGGGCATGTTATGTTATTCCTTCTTCTTGTGTTTATGTTGGTTTTGGCTGCTTATTTGTTCCTTTTGTTCTTTTAAGCTCATTTGGTCCTGTAAATTCAAAAGGAAGAAAGAAACGCGCTTTTTCCAACATTAGTACTAAAAAGGGTTAGTTTTGTGCCTCTATTGTTGTAATTTATATGTTGCATTTTGTACACATCAATCACCAAGAATCAAGAACATGTTTTAAAGAAATACTTTTATACCTTCAAGATTCAAGTGGATTTTTGACAAAAATGATGATATGGAGCTTGGTTCTTGCTTGAAACTCCTTGGAATCACCTTTGGATCTTCAAATGGACTTGAAATCACCTTGAAATGGCTTTGAATTCCCAAGAACAAGTTTGAAATTTGAAAATGGATGTGGGTTAGGGGTGTTTCGGCCGAGATTATTAGAGAGAGAGTTGTTTGATTTGTTTTGATTTTGTGTCTTGGATTTGTAAGATTTTGGAAGATATGCAAAAAGATTAATCATCACTTGAGCCTTCCAATGTTAACAAGTGTAAGAGATAGGAGAGAGAGAACTCCCCCTTAGCCGCCACCTTGGCCCTCTCACACATGCGTCACTTATACATACAAAATTTCTTCTCATTTGAACCCTCCACTATATATATATATATATATGTATATATAGGTTAGAAACTGGTATTTTACTTATCACCGGGTATTTTATCTAGCGTTTTAATCCAGTTTTATGGAATTTTAAATTATTTTTATCATTCTATAAAAATAAACTCGCCAGATTATTACTGAATTAATTATCAGTTGCCTTGACTGGCTGTGTTGACAGTATTTTGTCAGATACGCGCTGTATCGCGTAGTACGCGCTTAAACTTGAAAAATAGAGTTTCTTAGCGTTTTAATTTATTTTTCCTTCCGAACATGATTAAAAATACCATTTTAGTCATAACATAATATTTTTAGGATTTTAACATTAATCGGGTGGTCACTTACGTTCGTTTCGCAATTTGTTCGTTACGCGATAAGCGTTTATCTTATTATTGCCAACATAATTTTTAATCAAGTTTGGATTTACCAACACATCAAATATCACATATAAACACCAATATCAATAAAATATACCCTTTTATTTATTCATGACACGTGTTACATTTGTATGGTACATCTCTATATAGCCGGGTGTCACATGTGGTGGCGGCGTTCGATGGCTGGAACAACAATGATGGGCGGCGGCGTGGTTTATCAACAGGGACGAAAGAGACAGAAAGAGAGAGTGTCGAGGGAGATGAAGAGCTGTAGAAGAGAGGAGGAGAACGACAGGAACGAAGAAAGGTCTGCCACCGCGCGCGGCGGCGGCAACCGTCGAGCTACAGGTGGTGGATTATGGTGGTTTCGGGGTCAAGACGGAGGTGGTGGCTCTGATCTGATTAAGTTCCAGTTAGAGATTATGATGGTTCAAGTTAGATTAGTTGTGGTTTCGGGTTCGAGATTCATTATGATTCGGGTCTGCTTCAGTTTAAATTGTAAGAAAACATGTTATGGTATGGGTTCTCATGGAATTCTTGGTTCAGTATCGTGTTCGGGTCAGCCGCGGTTCAGGTAGCGTCTCGAGTTTTCAGCCTCGGGTCATGGTTCACTCGGGTCGAAATGGTTCAACTCTGTTTGGTTCAAAGCTTCGGGTTCGGTACATATGTAATTCAGATTCGGATATTATGTTGGATGTTTCGGGCTCGGGTCAGATCTCGGGTCAGATTTCGGGTCAACTCAGCTTACGGGTCAACTTAACTCGGGTCAACAACGAGTCAACTCAGTCAACGTATCGGCACGTGAAGAGTGGTAAAGAATTAACGATGCGAATTTTTATTTATAGTTCTAGTTTTTATTTTCACGTGAAAATGAGCTCTCGAACCGAATTGATTAAGGAATCGTTATAAATAAATTTAGTGGATTCGTATATTAGTCGTATTTATAAAACTTGTTTTATTTCATATATATACATATATTGTTGAAATGTTTGTGTTGAATTTTTAAAAATAACGACAACTTGTGTTGTCGGGGGCGTCCAAAAATAGAGGAAACTCTGCCCGTTTTTCGAGAAAACCCGTAAAACGAAAACACGTTTTATTCAAACGACTTTCATAAAACAAGATTCAAATGCATATTATTTCAACGACACTTTATAACTTACAAAAATGTCATTAACGCTAACTATTTTACAAGATAACATAATAACTTTTATATTTATTTTCAAACGTCTAACGACTCGACTTCTCTTATAAAAACGAATATAGTTTATATACTTATTTCGAACATCAAAAATTCGGACATTTTTATCTATGTTTAGTTTAAACATTGAAAACTCGACAATTCTTTATACAATAAATATAATTATTATATTCATTTCAAACGCTACGACTCGAAAACTATATAAACTAAACATAACTTCTATATTATTTTCAAACGTCGAAAACTCGATGATTCATTTATAAAATAAATATAACTATTATATTTATTTTAAACGACCACGATTCAAAATTCTATAAAATAAATACAACTATTTATATTTATTTCAAACGCCTAAACGGCTTAAACATATACTTCGACAAGCATCTATGAGACGCGATACAACATACTAGTTTACAATATAATTTAAAAAAAAAATATTCGTTACATACACGTACGACTTCTCGAGACGACTAACGAGATTCTATCGCTATATTTATATATTTTTATATAAATATTTATATATTTTAAACCTCTCAAGAACTAAGTCTTTCCAAGACTAAGTAATTTTTCACCCACATTAAACGAGACTTAACAAATATATCTTCTTTGTTTCTTTCTAATTTAACAACTTACCGTCGAATCGTTCGGTTAACGATTCGGTAGAGCTCGGTGACACGTAGTTTAGTTAACGCTTTTGTTTAGAAACTTATAAGATATTCCGTGTTAGGAATATTATAGAATGCACGCTAGCGAGTCACGTCTTGGAAATGACATCACAAAGTCATGTTAAGCTAGCTTTGCACAAGAATATCCAGGTGAGTTCATAACCCCACCTTTTTGCGGTTTTTACATTTTTCCAAATGTTTTCGGGGTGGAAAGACATGCATGTTTTGCAAAAAAAAAAAAAAAAAGTTTTCGGTGATCACAAATTACGTATTTTCTAGACATACACGTTTTGCTAAGACACATAAGGTTTTTGATGAAAGAAGATTACATATTTCTAAACCATTTTACAAACGAGTTTTAGCTAACGCAAATGGTTTGTGAATTTCAATAAACTCAAATGGTTTACGAAAAACTTATGCAAAACATACCGATTTTTACAAAAACATAAACGGTTACGAAACAAGCATAATCTACAGACACTAGTGACGGGGTTGGTCCTAGTTACAAGGGGACTGGGGGTCCCACATACAAACAGGAGGACTGGTTGGTCCTATACACGAACAACGGAGACTGTGTATCCCACATACAACAACCCAAAATCTTGCATGCACCTAAGGCCTTCATATTAAAGACTGAATAGTCCAACATACAGACTCATGCGGGCATGTTTGTCATTGTCATGCTGTTGGATCTGAGTTTGGTTTTGAATGTATTTTACGTTTGAAATTAAGATGGAAATGGATGAGTTGTGCAGCGGAATTAAAATGGAAACAAACTTTGCATACAATCAAACGAGAGTATTGCTTTAATCAAAACACTTTTCACTATGAACCGAAAGATTGAATTTAGTTTCAACAACGATTACAAAGCAATGCTTGATACAAACTCCCCCTCAGCCAGAGCTCAGCGTTTGTTCGTGCAGGAAAAGAAGTTTCCAAAGAGCTAATAGAACAGTACAGAGCACTGTTCTATTTATAGGCACTAGCAAACCACTGAGCATCTAAGCTGACATCACCATGAAAGTGACATCTAACCTCCTAACAAACTCTAACCTCTGATCAATACAAACACTGCTATGCTAACTACTGCTATTACATTATATTACAAACAGACTATAGAACAGCTGCTGCAACCTTCCACTGCTGTGAATCCAGCAGTACGTGTCCGGATCAGCAGTGCTTGAATCAAGGAAGTAGATTGAAACAGCAGAGCTTTAGTCTTTCAACAGGTCTTTACTTGAGCAGCAGTTTGACGGTCAGTGGCTTGTATGGTCAGTAGATAGGACGTCAGCAGATGTTGAAATCACTTTCAAGGGGAGAGACTTGTATGTAAATCTGCTTATTCTGGATCCACTGCTCTGACCCAGTTTTGGCTTTAATTATCTGTTCCTCTGGTAGGGTTCAATCCCAACAATCTCCCCCTGGAACAGATAATGCCAAAACTCTTCATTATTGTGGAATTTTTATTGCCTCATCAGCAGCTCCCTTATCTGACCTTTAAATTGTAGTTCAAAGTTTAGGGCATCTGTGTCATCATCATCCTTGCTAAGTGGAAGATCAAGGAGATCCTGCAAATCTTCAAGACTCAGGCCAAGAGCTTGTTCCCTTGATATTTTCTTCACTTCTCCACCAGACATGAGCAAAGTCAATACGTAGGTCTGTTTGTCAGTTTCCCATTTTTGTATTTTTGAGCCTGGTGGGTTTCTTGGGAGATGTTTATTTGCAGAGGTATTTGGTGAGGCTGGCCTATTCATGATTGGCTGAGTAGCACTTGCAGATTGTTCCAATTCGAGATCTTCTTTGATCATTAATTTAATGTCCTCTTTTACAATAGCACTTCCAGCTTTTAGATCTTGAATTTTTTCAGCACCTGACTGGTTTTGACTCCTTCTTTTGTAGATGGCAGCACCAGCTGGAGCAGTGGTTCTTTTGACTTGCAGCTTTGGTGGTCTTTTTGAGACCTCTGCTTTGGAGTAGTCAGGCTTTTGTGGAACTTTTGGATCTTTCTTTCTGAGTTCCTCTAACCTTTTGTAGGTAGCCCTGACCCTATCTTATCCCCACTTTGTCACTGAGTTCTTTGACCCATAATCAGCTGCTATCAGCTCCTCTTTCATTCTCTTCAACTCTAATGCCTTATCAGCTTCAAACTGTTTGAACTTTTCAGGAGGAGTCTGCTTGACCTTATTTTTGATCATTTCTTGAATCCTGGCTGCCTCTTTTTTAAGCTCAGGAATGGTCCAGGTTTTGTACATGTGTTTCTCCCCCTTGTATTTCTTGTAGGTCATGATGTTCTCAATGTAGTCTTTTCTCAAGGACTCATCTGCCCTTTCTGAGATTTGCTGACATACATTTTTGGCAAATTGTTCCATAGCTCTGACCTGTGTGAGTAGAAACTGATAGTTTTGCTGAAATTCCCTATCAGATTTCCCTTGTTTATTTTTTATTGTGATATCCTCTGCTTGTTTGGCCTTGAGTTTCAAATATTCTTCAATATTGTTAGGCCTGGGATATCCTTCAACTGATGGCAAACTCCTTTTAGCTGGGTCATCCTCATAGTAAAAGGATTTGATTTCTTCCCTAACTGCAATGAGTTCCAGAGGAAATGAGACACCAGCAGGAGGTAATGGCTTTAGAATTTGAGCTGAAGAGAGAGGCATGGGTTTTGGAATGGTGACAAGTGACAGGGATTTTGAAGATGTTGGTGGTGGTGAATTGTCATCATCTTTAAGAATTAGTCTTCTCCTTTTTGTTTGAGGAGGAACTGATGATGCGTTGGATGGAATAGTGGTGATAGTTTGAATGGCAGTGGTTTGTGATTGACTAACAGCTGTTGAAACAACTAGTGTTTCAACCACTGTTGTCATTACAACAGATGTTGTAACATCTGCTGTCTTCTGCTGTTTGTTAGCAGGTGATGTTTTTGGTGGTGATGGTGGTAAAGCAGTGGATGTGGTGTGTGTTGAAGTGAGAACAGATGTTGAAACCACTGAAGTACCGGCAGTAGTTGATACAACAGGAGTTACAACAGCTGTTTTGGATGGTGGTTTCTGAGCAGACTTTGAACGTCTGGTTGGGATGGATTTGGGTTGCCTTACTTTTCTAGTAGGCTTCTTCTTTTCCTCAACAGGATTTTCATGATCCTTTGACCCAGAAGTACCCTGATCTGGATAATCCACCCTAGCTTTCTTCTTAGCCTCTCTATCCTTTTTGACATTTGCAAATGCTTCTGCCAGTGCATTTGTGGTCACATCAATTTTCTTGCTACCATCTGGCAAAGGGATATTTCTGGTCATGGCATCCTTTTCTGGTTCAATGAAAAGACCATCATCTATTCCCTTCTTCTTCCACTCCTGAATTTTCTCCCCCTTTTTGGCATTATCTGGAGGGAGTTGATCAATAAAGAAAAGAGTTGGAGGAGCAGTGCCAGTGGAATGCAGGATCTGAGCTTTTAGAGCCTTGAGATCAGCTTGGGTGTTCTTGAACCTAGACTCCAATGTATTTCTCAGCTGTAGTACATGGTTTTCATGTTGCTGATCTGCCATTTGTGCTTGTTGATGGAGAAAAGGTTGAAATAGATTCCAGAGCTCATTTGTAGCAGGTGCTTGTGGTGAAGCAGGTGCTTGAGGTGGAACAGCAGTGAATTGCACCTTTTGTACTTGTAACAACTGTTGCAACATATCTTTGAGTTCTGCAACAGAGTTATCAAGTTTTTCAACACGATCTGTCAATTTCTGGTACTTTAAACCATCACCCAATTTAATGGGATCATCTGATTTCCTACTAACAGTGGTTTTATCAGTGGTTGAGGTAGGGAGGTTACTCCAAACACTAACCACTGATGCCCCTTTTTCTTGGTACTGGGATCTTCTCCCTTCAACACTTGACAATCTTTTGATGTTGCCAGAGGTCAAGAAAAGTCCACTGGTAGATGTCAGAGGTGCTATGGAAGGAATTGCCTCCAAGGAAGTCTTATTAATGTAACCACTGTCCAAATGTAGACCACTGGCTTCAACATTTGTAGTGGCTGCTTCACTTGGAATACCACCAAGAGTTACTTGTAACTCAAGGGGTGTAACCTCCTCAGGTTGTGTTGGTGGGTTAGCAAAGATTGATACATCAGACCCAGTCATTTGTTGAGGTATATTCTCATTAATAGGTGATTGAGAAGGACTGGTTAGTGCCTGGTTCAAATCAATTGCATCCAACAGCAGTTTAGTTGGTGAGGGAATTGTGGATGTGAGGTTTGGTGTAGAAACAGGATTTGCTCCGGCCATTGAGCTGTGGATGATGAAATCAAGTGATTTCAGAGCATCATGATGTGGAGGCCCTAAGTGTACAACCTGTTCTTTTTGTGAAGAAACAGGAGGAGTTTCGGTTATGGGTTGAGATATTTGTACCAACTGCTGAGAGGAAGTAGCAGCAGTGGTTTCTTGTGACATTTGTGCTGTCACAGGCAGTAGCTCTGGTATCTCATCCTCCAGAGTAGCCTTTTTGATGGGTTTGGGGGGGGGGGGGGGTGTTTGAGTTTTTCTTTTTGGCTTTTTGGGGATTTTAGGTATGGGTTTCAAAGCAGTTGTTCTGCTGCTTTGATCACCTTGAGCAGTGGGCTCAGCCGCAGATACCTGAGGAGCAGTGGTAGCTGCTAAAATCTGCTCAGGCACCTCTGCTTGTGTTTTGCAAGGTGTTAACATTCTTGAAAAAGTTTCAGCGGTTAAACTGTTTATTTGAATATAATCACCTTGGTTTATTACAGCAATATCATCCTTACTGAATTTCTTTTCAAAATAATAACTTAGAAACCTTGGAAACAGTAGGAATGATTTTGTTTCAACATTATTGACCAAGTCATTAAAGATTTCCCGAGAATAATTAAAATTTTCTTCTTGAAGAATAGCATATCCCAGATTTTGAATCTTTAATGGTATTTCATTAAAAGAAGTTGTTTTGTTTGAAACACACATTAGGAGGGTATGGAATAAAAATCTTGTTGCAGAAGGAAAGAAACATTTTTGTAAGGTAGCTTTCTTCATCATTGTGTCTGCATACCCTCTCTCAATGAAGTCAATTTTCAACTCGTTTTTAGGGAAAGAAGTTTTACCTTGCTGATCCTCGAGTTGAAAGACCTCTGAAATTGACTATGGTGTAATCTTGACAGGTTTTACCCTTAGAGTAGAGTTAATGGCTATTACAGCGTCTCCTTGTGTTTCAAGGGTTGCATTCTTCCAAAACTCCCTTTGGGTTGTCAAGTAAATTGGTGCATCGGCTATTAACAAAGTTTTGTACTTTGATTTAGCCATTTTGGTGATGATGGAGTCGAAAGCATCTGTGGTGCCGGGTTTTGTGAGAAGACCCAGAAGATTGTGAGATGATTTGTATGGAATTTTGGTGGGATTGGCCTTTTGAGAGACCGCTTTCGATGATGGTTTGGATGTGGGTTTTGCAGATGGCTTCGATTTTGTCATTTTGAGGATGATGATCGAAGAAATTTGTGAAGAAATGAGATGAAAAACTTCTTTGAGAAGAGAATTTTTGAGAATTCAATTCGACAGTAAAACCCTGTTTTTTGATGTGAAGTGGGGGTTTTATAGAGGAAAAAGTGAATGCTGACGTGGCAGCGATTACAAAAGGTCTGACCACAATGTACTGCCCACGTGACAACCCCTGATGACATGAAGGACAGTACTTTTATGAAAGTTACTGGTGAAGACAGTGGTTAGGAAAGCAGTGGATGATTTTCACTATCAGTAGATAGCATATCAGTGGATAAGACACTGCTTTTGAACAACAATATTTATGAAGAAACAGGGGTTGACTTTCAGCAGTGGACAGACTTTGAAGTAGAGTAGACTTTTGAACAAGCAGTGGTTATGGCAGACTTTTAAGGATTTTAATGAAAATTTCATTTTTAGCTATTTTTAAGGATGGATTTTTGATTTTCTGAAAACATTTTAATGCATTTATTCATAGAAAAACAAGATGTTGCTTGTTATTCCATGTTGAGCATCCCAATTCTAGAGACCAAGCTTTCAAAGGTGGCTGTATCAAGTGCTTTTGTGAGCACATCTGCCAACTGGTCTTTAGTTGGGACATGATGCAGAGAAATCAAACCTTTTTCATAGCTATCCCTCACAAAGTGATGTCTGATGTCGATGTGTTTGGTGGTTGAATGAGAAACTGGATTTTTAATGATATTTTCTGCTGCCTGGCTATCCAACATGAGTGGTGTTTTTAAGGCAGTGATACCAAAATCCAGCAACTGATTTTGAAGCCACAGGAGTTGGGCTGTACAGCTTGCAGTAGCAATGTATTCAGCTTCAGCAGTGGATGTTGAAACAGCTGCTTGCTTTTTGCTTTGCCAAGAGACTAAGCAATCACCTAGAAACTGGCACCCTCCTGATGTGGACTTCCTTGTGGTATGACAACCAGCAAAGTCACTTTCTGAAAAATCTGAAAGCTTGATATTCCCATTAGCTGGATACCAGATACCAAGTGTGGGAGCACCTTTTATGTATCTTAAGATCCTTTTTACAGCAATGAGATTTGATTTTCTGGGGGCTGATTGACTTCTTGCACAGACACATGTTGCAAACATGATGTCTGGTCTAGATGCAGTTAGGTACAATAAAGACCCAATCATGCTTCTATAAAGTGTTTGGTCAATCAGCTCATCCTTTTCATCAGACATGACAAGCTTATTTGTTGCCATGGGTGTGCTGCATGGTTTACAATCATTCATATCAAATTTATTCAAAAGTTCTTTAGCATATTTCCTTTGATGAATGAAAGTTCCATTTTGCATCTGCTGAACTTGGAGACCAAGAAAGCATTGCAGCTCACCCATTGCACTCATTTCAAACTCAGCTGTCATGAGTTCCCTAAACTCTTCACACATTTTGTTACATGTGCTTCCAAAAATAATGTCATCCACATAAATTTGGACAATCATTAAATCCTTCCCTCTCCATTTTAAGAACGGTGTTTTATCAATGGTACCTCTTTTGAAACCATTTGAGAGTAGAAAGTTGGAAAGAGTTTCATACCAGGCTCTAGGTGCTTGTTTCAGGCCATACAAGGCTTTGTTTAACCTGTAGACATGATCTGGATAAAATGGATCCTCCAAACCTGGAGGTTGACAAACATACACCTCTTCTTGAATTGTACCATAGAGGAAAGCACTTTTGATATCCATCTGAAACACCTTCATGTTGTGGTTGACAGCAAAGGCCAGGAACAGTCTTATAGCTTCCAATCTTGCTACAGGGGCAAATGTTTCATCATAATCAATCCCCTCTTCCTGTCTGTAACCTTGAACCACAAGCCTGGCTTTATTCTTGAAAACAATACCCCTTTCATCAGTTTTGTTCTTGAAGACCCACTTTGTGCCAATGGGACTAACCTCTTCTGGCAGTGGTACAAGCTCCCATACTTGTTGTCTTTTAAACTGTTGGAGCTCCTCTTGCATGGCTTCTACCCAGCTGTTGTCTTTCAGTGCCTCTTGGTACTTGACTGGCTGATGGAGTGATAGAAAACCAGCAAAAAGACAAATGTTTTGGGTTTGGCTTCTTGTGAGCACCCCTTCATTGATGTTGCCAATGATTTGATCAGGTGGATAAGATCTTAAGAAGATTAAATCTCCTTGGTATGGTATGATGGCATTTGTTGGTGAAGGCTGCAAATGTGTATCATCTGAGCTAACCACTGCTGGTGACTTTGATGACCCAGCAGTGGCTTCAAAAGGTGGTGGAATAGGAGGTAATGGTGAGGACACCTGCTGACTTTTATCCACTGTTTGGGGACTTTTGTCAGCAGTGTTTGTTGATGTGGAAGTAGTGGTTGATGGGCTACTTTGGTCAACAACTGTTGAGGTAGCAGTGGTTGAGCTTTGACAGCTGTTTTGAACATCTGATGCTCTTCCCATTTTGGCAGACCTTTGAGGGATGATGATTTCATACCCATAGTCTGGTGTTGAATCCTCTGATGGACCTGCACTGTTAGTCTTGACAGCAGTATTTTCAAAAGTGAATTTTTCAAGATCAAACAGATCTGCAAGATTTGCTGGGATTTTCATTGATGAAAGTTCATTGAACTTTACATTCAAGGTCTCCTCCACTGCCTTGGTCCGTGTATTAAACACTTTGTAGGCCTTGGCAGTGGTTGAGTATCCCAGATGATAACCACAATCAATTTTGGCTGCAAATTTTGAAATGGGGTCTTTTAAATTCAAAATAAAGCATGGGCAGCCAAATATCTTGAAGTATGAGATCAGTGGTTTGATTTTATACAGAATTTCATACGCAGTCTTTTTGTGCCTGAGGTTTATTAAAACTCTGTTCTGGACATAGCAAGCAGTGTTTACTGCCTCTGCCCAGAAAGTTAATGGCAAACCTGAATCTAAAAGCATGGTTCTGGCAGCCTCAATCAAAGTTCTGTTCTTTCTTTCAACTACCCCATCTTTTGAGTGTAAAAAGAAAGTCCATGTAAACCTAGAAAAGTCATCAACAATAACCAAACAATATCTTTTCTTTTTGAGACTCATGACTTGAACTGGGCCAAACAAATCCATGTGCAGCATTTGCAACCACTGGGTTGTTTTGGACTCTTCAATGGACTTGAAAGAACTTTTATGCTGTTTTCCTTTTAAACAGGAAATGCAATGTTCAGGACATGAAAACAATTTTTGTGGCAGGCCTCTTACCAAACCATTTTTTGAAATTTCAGTGATTGTTTTAAGATTTGTGTGCCCCAGTCTTCTGTGCCAAAGTTCTGTCTCTTTGTTAGAGGCAGTTGAGAACAGACAGGTATCAGCTCTGGGACACTCTTTTGACATATCAACAACATAAACATTGCCACTTCTTTGAGCAACAAGTTTTGTTTGACCAGTTTTTATTATTGCTTCAATCTTTTTAACCATTTCTGGTCCAACAATCCTACAACACTCCTTTGTGAAGAATGACCCATACCCCTTGTCACTCATTTGTTAAACACTCAGGAGGTTGAATTTCAGACTGTCTATCAGATTGACATTTTCAAATTTTACATTTCCAGATTGTACTGTACCAGACCCCAGAACTTTCCCTTTACTGTTATTCCCAAAGGATATATCACCCCCTCCATGAATTTTGAAATCCTTGAGTAGGGCTTTACATCCAGTCATGTGCCTGGAGCCTCCACTATCAACATACCAAAGGCTATCTAAACATGCAGAAGCTCCCTGCACATGAAGTAAAAGGATTAGTTCATTAGGGTTTCCAAAGCCAATAAGGCTTTGGATGGGGTCTCAACAGTGTTTGGGATGGATGCAGATTGATGGACAGTGGTTAGGTCAGGGGTTTGGACAGTTTTAGTACTGTTTCTTGCTAACCACTGTTGGGGGTCTTGACCAATCACCTGTTGGTACCCAAAAGGATGCCTGTTCACTTTAGGTTTAGATGGCCTTTTGTAAGCCTCATAAACGTGTGGAATCCTTTGGTAAGACTGTTTTTCCTTGCCTTTTCTGAACTGATTGGCAGGAGGTGCATCAGTAACCTGAACATCTCTTTTGACAGATGTTTTGTTCAGCTGTTTTGTGACAGCTGTTTGAACTGGCACAAACAGTGGTTGGTTTTTGGTGAATTTGACAGCTGATGTTGATGGACTCAATGATGTTTTAGCAATGTACTCATTCTTTTTCACATCAAAGTTTTTGAGATACACACATGCTTGAGTTTTGTGGTTTGTTTTACCACAAACAGTGCAGCTTCAGCTGGAACAATGACACTTGTTTTGTTCAAATCATAAGCTTTTAAATGGAAACAGTCTTTTGTTAGATGATTCCTTTTTTCACAGAATTCACAAAACAAGTTATTGATCTTTTCTTTCTTCTTTCTCTTTTCAGACTCCTTTGCAGCAGAGGTTTTAACCTCTGTTGGGATGTCCTTGAGAGGAATGACTTTAGCTTTTGGAGCTTTAACACCATCAGTTGATGTAAAGTCCATGGGCTTGAAATTTTCAAGAATATCACACTCATCAGACCACTTTGGTTTAAACTGACAATTTTCAAGCTCCTCAA
This sequence comes from Helianthus tuberosus, assembly GCA_030545235.1. NCBI lineage: Eukaryota > Viridiplantae > Streptophyta > Magnoliopsida > Asterales > Asteraceae > Helianthus > Helianthus tuberosus. The sequence goes on along the minus strand of CM060372.1, from coordinate 86,370,002 downwards.
AAGTAGAGGATTCCATTGTTCTGTCAAGTGTGATTTTATTACCAAGTTTATCAGTGATTTTCACTTCTTGGCCATTCTTGTTTTTGGGGAGGAACTCAGTGGTTACGTCAGTGGTTTGAACAGACTTTCCAAAAGCAGTGTTTTCATCATCATGTTTTCTATAACCAACACCAAATTTCACATTGCTTTTTATCTGTTTATCAAGCATAACCTCATACCCTTTGCATGATTCCACCCATCTTTCACAGGTGATCTGGGTGGACTCCAACTCCTTTTTGCAAACTTGGTATTTTTCTACCATAGTTTGGAGTTGGGTTTTGGTTATGCTCTGTTCTTCTTTCAGACTGCTGATCTCTTTTTCCTTTTCAGTCAATTTGTTTTTAAGTTCTTTTAAAGACCTTTCAAATTTGACTTCATCAGTTAAGATTTTATCCCGAAGGTATTCATTCACCTCTTTGATGTTAATAAAAGCAATAATGCAATTGTCAGAACACAGTTTTTCAAGAACTTGAGGAAATACCTTGGCAGCAGCCATCATTGCACAATCACATTGATGATTTTCTTCATCATCAGCTCTTCCTTCTTTCTCACCCGCTTTCTCATGTTTCTCTTCTTCTTTGTTCTCTTCGGTCCATGGGTCTGTCATTGGTTCAATCAGGGTTCCTGAACTTTCTCCCAGCAGTAGTTCACCAGCCACAGCAGTAACCACTGCTTCAGTCACCTCATCCACTGTTTCATCATTTAGTTGTTCTCCTTCAGTTTCAATCCCCTCTGGTATTGACTCTAATGCCATCAAAGAAAATTCATCATTAGAGGTTCATTAGAAGCATAGAGTGCAAAATTTTCATCACCAAGCTCATCAGGCATGCTGCTCCAGTCAACAAAGCCTTGAGTGAAAAAGCTTTGCTGATCTGGTTGTACTACTGCTGGAGCAGCTGTTTGAGGTGCAGGTTGAACTTGTGCCTGGGGGACAGGGGTTTGAACATATTGAATCTGTGGAACAGTGGTTTGGACATAATGCACATGCACAGGGGTTGCAGCATAGTGAGCAGTGTTCACATGAGCCGCAGGGGTATATTGGGTATAGTGCACAGTGCTTTGATTTTGTGGTCTAGGGTTTGAGCTGGGATGAGTGACAATTGGTCCAACATTTTGACTTCTGCATTCCCTAGCAAAGTGCCCTAGCCTATTGCACTTGTAACACTTAATCTTCGACTTATCCAACCCCACCCTTAAATTCCCATGTAACCCTGGGAATTTTCTCCCTGTTCTTTTATAGAATTTGCTAGTTCTAACACTGAGCAAAGCCAACTGATGCAAAATGTCCATCTCCTCTAAGTCAGTGGGATCAAAATGTTGTAAACCATTGAGTTCAAATCACAAATTATCTGACATCTGGTTTTCAGTGTTTGCAGTAAAAGCATAATTTGCAGAGTAAGAATCAGGGTTGGTAAAGTTTCCACCAGCTGTTATATCAATGAAATGATCATAACCCTGTTCCTTACTACTGCTACCAGATTCTTCCTGACCAAGAAGAGCTGTGCTACCGAATGAGTAATCCTCAGTGCCTTTTCCAGACTATTGCAACTTCTTTTTCTGGTTCAACTCCCTCTCATAAGTCAGGAGTCTACCATGAAGTTGGGCCAGGGTCAGATCTTTGAACTCAACAGAGTTTCTAGTCACAAATGCAATTGTGTCCCATTTATCAGGTAGTGATCTAAGGAACCTGCTATTTTGAGTTGATTTTGGAAATTCAACCTTAACAAGCCTTAGCTCACTGATGAGACAACTAAAACCTTCAAATTGTTGGGTCAATGTTTCACCCTTAATGTGACAGAAGGTTTCATACTGCTGATTCAGAATTTCCCTATTGTTTTCAATAACTTCTTCGGTACCCCCAAACTGTTCCTTCAATGCATCCCATAGCTCTTTGGCACTGTTACAATGTAACAGTCCAACATAGATCTCATTTGGTAATGCAGATGCTATGATGCAAAATGCTTTGGCATCCAGTTCGAACTTTTGAAAATCAGTTTCAGTATAGTTTTCATAAGGTTTTGGTACGTTCTTCTTTGGATCCTCAGCACTTGGCACCATAGGAACATGGGGACCAAACACAACAGACCTCCAACATCCAGTGTTCTGTTGAGCAAGGATGTGACCCATCCTTCTCTCCCAGATGTTGTATTCATTACGTTTAAGCATGGGTGGTTTAAAAAGCGAGCCAACATTATTCTTATCATCTTGTGAATGTGACGTCATCCTGGTTGTTTTACAGATACTGATTAATCAACTTTAATGGTGATTAAACCTTGCTCTGTTTTTCAACAAAAACGAACAAACTATCGATATCAACGATTTTGAGCTGAACTATTTATGTCAAAAAGATTGTTAAATCAAATTTGATTGTCCAAGCTCTGATACCAATTGTTGGATCTGAGTTTGGTTTTGATTGTATTTTACGTTTGAAATTAAGATGGAAATGGATGAGTTATGCAGCGGAATTAAAATGGAAACAAACTTTGCATACAATCAAACGAGAGTATTGCTTTAATCAAAACACTTTTCACTATGAACCGAAAGATTGAATTTAGTTTCAACAACGATTACAAAGCAATGCTTGATACAAACTCCCCCTCAGCCAGAGCTCAGCGTTTGTTCGTGCAGGAAAAGAAGTTTGCAAAGAGCTAATAGAACAGTACAGAGCAATGTTCAATTTATAGGCACTAGCAAACCACTGAGCATCTAAGCTGACGTCACCATGAAAGTGACATCTAACCTCCTAACAAACTCTAACCTCTGATCAATACAAACACTGCTATGCTAACTACTGCTATTACATTATATTACAAACAGACTATAGAACAGCTGCTGCAACCTTCCACTGCTGTGAACCCAGCAGTACTTGTCCGGATCAGCAGTGCTTGACTCAAGGCAGTAGATTGAATCAGCAGAGCTTTAGTCTTTCAACAGGTCTTTACTTGAGCAGCAGTTTGACGGTCAGTGGCTTGTATGGTCAGTAGATAGGAGGTCAGCAGATGTTGAAATCATTTTCAAGGGGAGAGACTTGTATGTTACATCTGCTTATTCTAGATCCACTGCTCTGAACCAGTTTTGGCTTTAATTATCTGTTCCTCTGGTAGGGTTCAATCCCAACACATGCGCAGACATTGACAGCCACACAAGTGTTACAAACACAAAACTTTACAAAAACAAAGTTTTACAAGCATAACGCTTTACATATACAAAGTTTCACAAACACAAAGTTTTCCTATAACATGCCAAAGAAAATGATTTTCATTTCATTTTCTCCAACAATATTTTAAAAACCGGTAATTCAAAAAGATTTATTTCAAATCTTTTACAAACATACTATGAACTCGCTCAACTTTATGTTGATTTTTCGCATGTTTCTTTCTCAGGTTGCATTTCAAAATTATGGCACAGTTGGAATAGGAGAACCATGAGGATTCGAGTACTTAGTGGGCGTTCATCATATAGAAGTCTTAGCATTACTTGGTTCCGCTGTGCAATGAAGATACCAGTCCAGTCACGGTATCTCTGATATTTCAGGATGTGACAGTTAAATGGTCATTCGATTTAGTTAATAAAATTAATACATAATTTTGGAATACTAAGAGTATGGATAACTTATTTTTGGATTCTATTTATGTTTTAAATACAAATTTCAAACGGTATAAATGGATGTTATTATGAGTATAATAATTTAGTTGGTATTTATTAGCTCCTTAATTAAATTACTTCATTGATTACAACTTATAGACTCAAAATTAGTCAAAGAATATAAGTTAGTTTTGTAAGTTTCTTAAATTTTGAAGTTAGTAAATGATAAATAGATATGAAAGAATGATTGAAACTGATTTGCAATTGATGAAATCGGTTATAAATAGACATGTTTTCAAAATTATAGATAGCTATATATAGTATTATTAAATGGTAATTCAGTTTAAATAATAAAAATATTAAAATAATATAATGCTAGGATTTAGTAAAGCTTATTTTAAGAAACTATTTAAATTTAAAATACAAATATAAAACAATATCAATAGAAATCATTAAGAAAGTCTATCAAATTATGCAGAAATAATGCGAATGTTTTTTTTTTCCATAATTGAATATGTCATAACAGTAATAGAAGTAAATTCCAAGACAAAAATCTTTTAATTAACAGAAAAATTCATCTAACAAATAACAAAATTCAGTCAATAATTTTTCATTTCTTTTTGAATAAGTGCAAACAAAAATGTGAAACACCAAAAAAAATTCTTTTTTTATGAAATATAATATTAAAATCATCTTTATCTTCAAAGATGGATCACAAACATAAACCGATAAAAGTTCATAGTTTAAACCTTACTCATAAGTCTTTTATAATTCAACTCAAATATTTGCACTTTTTTGTATAACAAAACCTAAAACATCTCATTATTTAGAAAATCTATTTAAATATATTCATAACAAAAACTGCATAATCCAAGAATCAAATCTTTTTCATACTCAATACCATTCTATTCAAACATGGATTACAACCAACAATTGTTAACAAAACCAAATATTTCAAAATTTTTGTTTAATCTTGAATCTTAATATAACACAATACAGAAAAAAAAACATATACACAAATACAATAAAAATACATGTATCGATGATCATGTTTCTAGGTGATGAACAGGGAAGCGTATGAATCGATATTAAAAGAACTAATGTTAAATAAAAAACAACATACATATTTAAGACAATGTTAATCATAAAATATGAAAATAATGAAAGATCACATACCTTTGGTTTAGATTGAAGAATCAGAGTGAAAAGTAGCACAAATTGTATACATTGAGTATCAGGATTACAGTTTAAAAACCAAAAACAAACAAACCATTACTAACTTGGATTAACATATACAAATACATAAACAATAAAAGATTCAACATACCTATCTTAAAGATTGAAGAATCATCGTTCAAAGAAACACAAATTGAATAAATCGAGTACTTAGGGTTTCCAAGTTAAAAAAACAAAAGCAAACAAAACATTAGTAAACTCGATTAAAATAGGAACATCCATAAACTTCTAAACATTGAAACACACCACTGATTTTGTTTGATGAACTGAGGAATCAAGAAACAGATGAAGATGTGTGTCGGTTAGGGTTTAGAGAGAAAAGTAGGTGGAGAATGTGATCTCAATAATTGAAATATAACATTATATATGGATCCGATATCTTGGGTAATGGATGACCCGAACTTATATGGATCCCGCAGAAAAACAATTTAAATGAAGGATATGAATTCCCTCCCAAATCACCTGGAGGTTCCACCACAACATGCCAAGCGTCCCAAATCATGTTCTTTTGTTATATTATATAGACTACGATAGTCTTTTTTAATGACTAAACTTGCACACCATGGGAATTGAACATAAATAATATATTAGGATAGACTATTCCCAAGTGAATTAGGTAGGTGTGTGATATACAAGATGAACTAATATTTTATGTAAATATATGTTTTGAATAGAACTACATGAAACATTGATTAAAAAAATACAAAATTGTAATTAGAATTAATATTTACAAAGGTAAAAAAATGTAATAGTAATTCATATCTGTCTAAATATTTCTTTGTATACAACATTTGTTATATTCGTCATGCTATCATCTTTATCTAATTATAGTAGTTTAACTCTGTCTCTGCTTTTAATTCTTAACAAAGCCAAATACAATTGTCCATGTGTGAAAACTAGATCAAAAACCGAGCATAATGTTTTTCGAATAGGTCAAAAAACTGACAGATGGGACCTTTGATCTCAAACATCCAATGGTAGAAAGGTTATTAGGACAACCAAGTGATGGCATTAGAAATGCTGGCACTATGCAAATTCTGTAATTTTGATACAAATTTAAAAATATCTACAACAACACCTTAATTACAACAGTTTCAACACAAAATCACCAAAAATTCTTGAAGTTTATCAATTGTTTAATATAACACTTAATAAAAATACTAAAAACAAAGTTAGAGTTTCATAAGCATCAATAGTAACCTCTTGATTTGCAACAATTTCAACATAAAATCAACACGAGTTTCTTGAATCAAATATAAACGGCATGAAATTCAATGAAACAACAAAGCAATAAGTTACCAAGAAAATGGATCACATACTTACCAAGAAGAGAATCAACAGACGTAGATAGTGACAATTAATACGCATCGAACTGATCCATGAAGAAAGTCAGAGATTAGATGAATACCTTATGAGAATCACAGTCTAAGTTTTTCAAAGATGGGGAATCGCGATGTAAGGTGAGAAAAAAAAAACACACTGTAGAAAATAGGGTTTGTGATTTTGGGAAGTAAGCACTGGAAGTGTAACGATTTAGGGTTTAATCGAATTGTAGCGTATAACTTTGTCACGTGTCAACTAATTAGAGATTTCTAAATAGTCTAAAATAGAAAGGAGGAGATGGGCAGCCAAGTGTACTCCTATTTTTATTTATTAGTATAGAAATACAGTTAGTGTGTTACTTTTAGAAATTGTTATATTTTTTATTATTTGGATGTAATGTAATATATAATATATTGTAAGGCCTTAATAATATTTTTAAGTAGGCGTTTACTATATGAAAACATTAGTATTTAGGAAAAATGATAAATAAAATTGATAGGTCTGATGAGTTGCATATAAACTAATACTATATTTATATCAACGTGTTGCTAAAAACACAACAAATGATTGTTAGTACATATTTCTATTGCCTACTTCTTTTTGTGTCTAGCTGATTTATAGTATAGCATAACATGTAATAGGGTCGGAAGTTTTGTATTGTTAATAGACACATCCGGACGGATGAGTCCCATCCTGTGGATAAGGACTCATTCGTACAGATGAGTCAACCGCCCGAACTGGTCATCCGCCCTAAACCAAATGTCTATATATATGATGTTTGGGGCGCATAAGCACATAACTTTGGGATTTCACTCTTGTGCTCTCATTTTGTCAAAATATCATATTGTACTGTTATGTTGTCCAATTTAATGCAAATTGAGAAATTATGTAATTCTTGCTTCTTCTACTTCATTTCTATGGATTTCACACATATATTTGAAGCTTAGAAATCACCACATGTTGTCAAGTCAACCAAAACGATTCTACGAGTGGTATCAGAGCTCAGAAAGCTCTACGTGTAATCATGTGCGAATTCAGACGAGTTTCGGATCATTTCGGTGTAAAATTCAAACTTTTCAGTGAACTGAGGTGTATCGTTGATAAATTTCAGACTGTTTACACTAGTTTCTGTTTGTTTCAGTTGAGATTTTGATTTTTTCGGACATTTCAGATTGATTAAGGACTGTTTTAATGGTTAAAAACTGGCTAAAACATTTGAATTTTGTTCATAACATGGTTAGATGAAATTGTTTGACGTTTTTCTTATCTGAATCAAAATCGAAAGTGTTATTCTGTTGAGACGATTGTTTTTATAATCCATTGGAATTTAAATTTTTGTTGATAATAGATCAGTGAGATATAGCGAATCATAAAGAAGCTCAGATCTGATACGTGTAGATCAAATCTAGATTCGAGTAGCTGATGTCATCGTTGTTTCAAAGTTGGATTGTATTTATTTGTTCAGATTTAAACGAAGCTGAATTCGTACACATAATTTTATTCATAAACGTCAAACATCAAAATCAAAGAATGAAGAGGTATGGTCCCAAATCAGTGCACACGTGTCACGGGGATCACACCACCTTTCCAACATGGTGTCCACATCACACGAGTGCATCTAGAAGGTTCTGGAACCTTCTGGAAGAAACCGTCTGGTGACCAAGAAGATGCTCCTGCAGACAAAAAGGACAACAGGTGGCACCAATAGAGGGACGCTGAAGGGGTATGGTCTCAGATCTCGCGTCAGCACGACCGCGAGTGACCATTACCCTTATCAAAAACCCCCACCAGCAAGAACTTATCTGTGTCCGTGCGGGCACGCGCGAACACAACGGTCGAATCCAATCTGTCAAGTGATGGCATAGTAACCGACAATGGCACCAACTTTGCGGCCGAAGACTTTCAAAAATGGCTAAAGGAGCTAAACATTGAACACATATTCTCCTCAGTGGTGCATCCGCAAGGGAATGGCCAGGTCGAGAGCATCAATAAAAGTTTAGTCGAAGGCATAAAGACACGATTGGGAACAGTCAGACGTGGCTGGGTCGATGAACTCCCTAGTATCTTATGGGCTCACAGGGGTCGATGAACTCCCTAGTATCTTATGGGCTCACAGGACTAGCCCAAAGACAAGTAACGGTGAGACACCCTTCAGCCTGGTCTATGGCTCCGAGGCGGTGATCCCCGCTGAAGTAGGTCTCCCTTCACCCCGAATGTTGGCTATCAGCAAGATAGACAATAGCGTTGAACGCAGGGTTGACTTGGACCTCCTAGAGGAACGGCGTGAAAACGTAGCAATCAACGAGGCCAAGTACAAAACCAAACTTGAAAAGTACTACAATGCACACGTTCGTGTTTGTACCTTCAACCCGGGAGACTACGTCCTTCGCGATAATGAAGCGTCTAACGCAGAACGCCCAGGGAAACTTGCCCCCAAGTGGGAAGGACCCTACCTCATCCAAGAGGTCCTGGGCAAAGGCGCGTATAAACTACAAGCATTAGAAGGCGAACCTATCGCACGTACATGGAATGCACAGCAACTGCGACGCTGTTACATGTAAGCCTTGTTTTACATTTTCCATGTAACCTATCGGGCCGTAGGTCATTTGCAAATAAATAAATGAACGATTCAATGCAATATTGTTTGTTTCCTTCTATTACAAATGCGTGTTCCACTTTGCGGTATCTACAAAAACAGATTGGCAAAATCTTCATTCGCGATACCCACACAAAGTGGTGACCACACACAAATATTGTAATAGGCCAGCAAAGGCAAAACATTAAATATCTATCCGACTGGATATGCATATATGGTTTTTACAAAACTGACACAAGTTCTAAACCCTAACGGAATAAAAACAGGAATTGACTAATACTTATACGACAAAGGTATAGAGTATACTCAACTGCGCTTTACAGCCAACAGAGTTCCCCATATGTGCGCTTAAACAAAGACAAAGTGAATATTTTTTACTAACACACTTTGAGCCGCACATACTTGCATATCACCTAGATATGCAAAAGGCAACTTCAGACTTAATGTTATTCACAAAAAACATTAACTCACACTGATTCAAGAATGCAAGTACTAAAACAGACTTGTACAAATTGAACAAAAAGATTAACTTTGTATTCCAAAATTTTCTGCGCCTGCGCGGTGCACAAGAAATTTACATACAGTTTTCTAACATTTACATCAAGGAGGAAATCAAAAAGGGCACGCAGGCCAACCTAGTCCTTCTTTGTACCGCTGGTACCCGCATCACCCTTGCCACTACCAGCGGTCTCTTCCTCTACTTCAAGATTAGCATACAACAAACGCAGCCGGTCCACATAATCTTCCGCCTCCAAGCATTTATCAATGTCCTCAATAGCGGAAATGGACAGGTCGTTGTACGCTTTAACAGCAGCAAGCCGCGCTTCAGTATCTATGCCATGGAACCCAGACCGTTCATCAGTAAATTTGCTTTGGTACACGGGGTTCATGTGACTAATGCATCGAGCGTAACCAGCCTTGAAACCCGCCTCCCGCGCGCGCTCCCTAAGCTCATTTACCGCAGCTATGTTCTCAGGTGCATCAAGAATAGTTCCAACAATCTGCAAAACACAAGTAATAAGGTTAGCAAAAGCAAACCTAAAGAGAGCAAAGGCAACAGATACTTACATGACCGATACCGCGACAACGCATCCAATCACGGTCAGCCTTTAACTGCTCAAAGAAAGAAGTCAGGCTATCTCTAGCCTCAACAACCTCCCTTGCCCGCGCTTCAGCTTCAGTAGCGCGGGCAGTGACCTCCTCAGTAATGGTCACCCGGTTCTGTACTTCAGCCTTTCAACAACAAAGAAAACACAAGTGTACAAAGATAATCAATCATACTTGTGAAACAAAGATACAAATTCAAGTGTAAACGCAACCCATACCTTGAGATCTTCAGCAACCTTATTCAAATGGTTGCGGTCAGCATTTGCCTCTTCAAGAGCCTTGGCAGCGCGAGCCTCCGCATCCTTGGCCTCTTTGGCAACCGCCTCAGCTGCGGTCTTCTCCTTCATCAAAGCAGCGTTTGCTGCTTTGAGATTAGTGACCTCCTGACGAACAAAAAACAACTTTTTATTCTGTTTTGCCCAAGATTCTTTCCAACTCTTGCGCTCATCAGAAAGCAATTTTGCAAGAGTACGAACCTGTTTGAGCTCGACAGTTGCAGCCCACTCCTCAGTCTGCTTATACTGCTCGAAAGCAGCTTTCTCTTTTTCCAGCTGCTCCGCACCATCCCGAGCCGCCTTAGCCACTCCTCGGCCTCAGCCCGCAGGCGAGCAGCTTCCTCCTCCCTGCGACCCAGAACCTTGTAGTCTTCCATAATGGCATTCGCCATTATGGAACTCCCAACAAGCATGGAGGAGAGTTGGTTGATCTGGTGCTCACAGGGCAAACCACGGGCTCAAAGAACCTCAAACGGAATGCCCAAATCACTCAAAATATCCCTACAAGTGGTGGGATCAGTCAAAACATCATCCCCTTGCATAACGCTCCAAGGGGGACGATGGTAATTCACACCCCGGTCTTCCGTATAAGTACGGTAGTAGAATTCCAATTCAGTCTCACCAGGCTGAATGGATGGTTCTTCAAAGCCCGTACCCGCGGCAGTAGAACCGAAAGCCTTCTTGTCACACCCCGATTTCCACGTGTCACCGGTGGGCCCGGTGGGGAGTATCGTGACGTCATGGTTGGCAACATAATAGTCAAACAACACAATATTATTAAGCACAGCGGAAGCAATTGAAAATATAATACAACCGAATTTATTATTGTAATATCAATTGTCACAATATTCGGAAGTTTATCCACAAAAGGATCGAACATAAAATGGAAACAATAGTTCAACAGACTTTTAGGCATCTTAAGCTTGCGAGACTTCTATTGATGCTAAGGAGATATATCCAGCCAAGTTCGTATAGTACCTGCATTTAGCCTTTTTGGAAAATACGTCAGTTTACACTGGTAAATACATTCAACTGACTCATTTTGGAAAAAGAGTTTGTAAATTGTTTTGAATGCACGTGGCACAAAATATCTTGACACATTGACTAAAATGCACAGAGGCAAAATTAATCTTTTTAACTTGGGAGAATTATTTAATATTATAATCTTGAGAACGATTTACATGTTACTTATGCGTTCAGTAGCCCGGAACGTATCCGGGTTAAAGATCAATAGACACACCACAATTCTAGAGTTATACACTGACAGGTGTACGCCTACACCCCGTGCTCAGGTCGTGGCCATCTCGTAAGATAATGCCGAGGATATCCGGGACATGGTCATTAACCCCCCAAAGGCTGTAAAGTAACACATCTGTTTAAAACGAGCCGATCAAATTATTCAACTACCCACTAAGCGTGGAGATTTGATGCCCGATCAAGCGGTACGCTATGTACCGTAACCCAAGCCCGTATAGGGAAAATAAGTTAAAAGTATTTACCTTTGCAAGTATAAATCCTTAATCGAATAAATTGCAGATAGCTTTTACTGGTTCTCCTAATCTGGAACGAAGGTTTAATATAACCTATTAGAATACTAACGGGTCTTTAATTAAGCTTAAGCTTAGACCGGTTAGTTTTAACGATACGGTTCGTACGCACGATTAAGCGAAGACCGGATAGAATGTGATTTAGACCCGACAAGTTTGAGGACTTGTTCAATATGGGTTTACTATTCACATTCTGGATTTTGAGATAAATATGATATCGTTTGACCCGTTTCGGCTAGTTTATGCAATCTAGTTACATAAACCGAACCGAACGCGTATAATGCATAACGGGTAACCGAAAGGGTCGCGAACAGGTTTCCTAAGTTAATACGCTTTAAATATGTTGTGATATCATTATGATATCTTCCATAATGCCCATAACGAGTTTAATCCCTAAATATGCCCCGTAGGGGTATTTCGGTCATTTTAAGGGTTATAAAAGAGATTTATAATACTTCTGAGATACGGGTCTGATTCAATCAGTAAAATTATTAATTTTAACAGACCACAATAGTTGGTGAAGAGTCTCATTTCCCAAAATGGTTTTTAAACCCAAATTATGCGTTTAATACCCGTATGAAGCCGTTTAAGCGACACACGGTTTAAAATACCATTCTGAGTTTTCTGATCGGCAAAACAGGCTCAAAACACTCTATTTATTATTTTAAATCAGTGGCAATTGGATTGGTATCAAACGGATTTGTAAAACTCGTTTTATGGCCCAAAAGGGCATATTCGGTATTAACCGAATCAATGCGATAAGCCTAGCTTAAGATCAGTTTAAAAATAATTAAAAATCTTCAAAAATCCCAGAATATTATTTATCATCAGTGGGTAAAAGTTTTGGTACCGAAAATCGGGTTTAGATAGGCTATGCGCTAATCGCGCCGTTTAATTAATAATAAGCTTATTATTTACGCTAATGCGCATATCTCTTAATCTAGACTTCCGATTGACGTGAAAATTTACGTACATGTTTAATAATCAGTAACTAAGATTATTGTACTTCCACATTTTCAAAATTCTCGTTGTATGGTCATAAGGGCATTACGGTCCATTTTAAGCATTTAACGGAAACGCGCGAACGAATCGGATAATCAACGAAACAAGTACAGAGGCTTATACTATCATGTAACCCTACTCTAATGAAGCACTAAGGCATCTACGAATCAAACTAAAACGGGTCAGAACCGAAGTCAAAGCAAAAGTCAAAGTTTTGCGACTTTCGGTTCCGAACCGGGTTTAAACAGAAATCTGTCGAGTCGGACAAGCGTAAACAAGTTTTTATACTTATTATTAAGTTATATTAAGGTCAGAACAGGTTACATGCCTCACGGATTGCTAATCACGCGTTAAATCACAAATTGCATTTCTGTTGACTTTTTCGGTTAATGTTTGACTCGACAAACGAACTAGTTAGGATGGGAATCAGGGGGAACCCTTTTAGGGTCTTATTACCCACATAATTACCAACCTAACGGTACTTTTATTTCGGGTTACGACTGAGTCAACTTTAATTAAACTGGAAGTCAAATGTTAAGTACGATATGTTGACTTCTAAGCTAAAAACTAAACTAAACATAATTAAGAAAGGACTAGTGGACTTACAAGAGTATAATGATGATTAGGGAGGCCTTGAATCAGATTGGAAGCTCCTCAAATGATCAGATGACACTTGAATGATGTGTGAAGCAATTGTTGTAACTATGGTCCCTTATATAGTGCTCATGGACACCACAAAAGCTTGACAACCAAGTCTAGGACCCTTCCACAATTGTTTGACACATGCCCTAGTGTTCTAGGGGTGTTTTAGGGGCCAAGGGGTGATGAATGATCGATCAAAGTGCATGCACCAAGGCTGTGGCAGACAAGGGACCAAGGAAATAAACATTCTGTCCAGATCAATCAGTCGCGTAGCGCGACTCCATAAGGCATCAGGCTCGCGCTACGCGAGCATGTTTAATTCAGCCAAATTTTTTTTTATTTAATTGCTGTTTGATCCTTGGCTCTTCAAATCTTGTACAGACACTTATAAATTGCCGTATGGACCCTTATAATTGACATATAGGGGCTTTTAAAACATATACCCACTTTGTTAAGCCCTCGGGTAACCTAATTGTTACCCGAAAAGGTCTAACTTTCAACGTTTACGCTTTTAAACCCTCGCACACGAATTTGATCACAACTTCCTCATACGTTGACGAAACTTTATGAAATTTTAACCGTGCATTCTAGTGAGCATAATTTATCGTTACAAAGCTTCGGGTATGTCAAAAGGTCACTCAGAGGTATAAATTAAACATGTTGACACGTTTAACCCCTGTAGCTTGTAATCTCTCACTTTCAGCTTCGTATGATCCATGATTTATTCGTTTGAAGGTATGAGCACCACGTAGGGTTAATATACATTATATTTATTCACAGTTGACACTTAGAATACGTATATTCACATACTTTCCATGTTTTTCAGCTTTAGTCCTTTTATAATATTTCTTTCACACGTTTAAACATTATGACACGTGTCAACATATTATAGGACGTGAATTTCCGAGGTGTTACATCCTCACCCCCTTAAAATAAATCTCGACCCGAGATTTACTGAAATAAGTAAGGGTACTTTTCTTTCATCGTGGATTCAACCTCCCATGTGTATTCGGGACCTCTTCGGGCATCCCATTTGACCTTTACAAAAGGTATATGCTTCCTTCGAAGCTTCCTTACCTGTCGATCTTCAATCGACAAAGGTTTTTCCACAAACGTTAAGCTCTTATCTATTTGCACATCTGTATGTGGCATGACATATGAATCGTCAGCGGAACACTTCTTTAGATTGCAGATGTGGAACACATTGTGAATTCCACTGAGCTCTTCTGGTAAGTTCAACTTGTAGGAAACTGACCCGACACGTTCGATAACCTCGAAAGGTCCTATGTATCTCGGGCTTAGTTTGCCTTTCTTACCAAATCGCATCACTCCTTTCCAGGGTGACACTTTAAGTAGGACTTTGTCACCTACTTCGAAGTGAAAATCCTTACGACTTGGATCCGCGTAACTCTTCTGCCTATCCCGGGCAGCTTGGAGATTGTTACGGATCTGGACAATCTTGTCCGTCGTTTCAAACACGATCTCTGGTCCTGATAACTGGACTTCCCCAACTTCCTCCCAACAAACTGGCGATCTACACTTTCTACCGTATAATTCCTCAAAAGGCGCAGCCTTTATGCTGGTGTGGTAGCTATTGTTGTAGGAGAATTCGATCAATGGTAGGTTCTTATCCCAGCTACCTCCCAAATCGATCGCACATGCGCGCAGCATGTCTTCCAACGTTTGAATAGTACGCTCACTCTGACCGTCAGTCTGAGGATGGTAAGCCGTACTAAAGTTCAAACGTGTGCCCAAAGATTGCTGGAAGCTCTTCCAAAAATGCGACGTGTACCTAGTATCTCTATCAGAGACAATAGCCACAGGTATGCCATGTAAGGCTACAATCTTATCAACGTATAACTGGGCTAGCATATCGGAGCTATAAGTCTCCTTGATGGGTAGGAAATGTGCTGACTTAGTCAGTCTGTCAACTATAACTCATAATGTATCATTTTCTTTCCTTTTCTTGGGTAACTTGGTAATAAAATTCATAGTTACCATCTCCCTACTTCCACGTAGGAAGTTCAGGTTGTTGTAGCAAGCCTGACGGCTTCTGATGCTCGGCTTTGACTCGCGCACGTGTCAAGCATTTAGCTACATAGGTGGCTTCAGACTTTTCAAGCCTATCCACCATAATTTTTTTTTCTTAGATCCTGGGTAGCTGATGGCAAATCCTTAATCGTTGTCTAATCAGGGTTGCGGCATGTATGCATAAGCAATATGAACCGTCTTTCTTATTTAATAACATAAAACCCTCAGAATATTGAGTCAGGCTATATGTGCCTATGTTTTAAAACTTACTAAGTCAAGGTTTCGATTATTCCATAATCAATATGGAGTTTTCATAATACTCCAGCCCACAGCTGGATACAATCTTAATTCTACCTGCCTTCCCGAAGGTAAGCAGGGAAAACTTATGAGAAGATAATCAAGATTGCAAGGAAGCTGCAGAGATTTTCCATATCTCAGGCTCCAGTTCATCCACCATTACTCGTGTCAAATAGGTGACACCTTTTTGTTATAAGTCTGCGAATTCCTTAATCGGGAACATTTACTTGAAAAAAAAAATTTTCCATTTTTGGATACCTTCTTTGAATACTACTAGTCGACTTTAGTACAATATGACCATTGGGATATCTCAGGGGTTCCATGTATTAAACCTCCATGCTGATCAGACATGGAAATAATCTATGGGACACACTAGGATACGCCAATCCTCATATGACACCTTTATCAAACATAGTTTGGCATTCGCAGGTGATAGAAAAACAATGAGAAAATAATTAAAATAACATATGTTGTCGTACTCTATGCAAAGAAAGAGTACTCTTAGATTTTTGGAAGGATTCCTTGCCGATACTAGAAGAATCGGTTACTATGGTTTCCTTGGTAATTTATACCTTGTGGATGAAAGAAAATTTTTTTTTGCTAAGTTTATGGTTCATGAAGATTTATTATTGCCTGTAAAAAAAACAGGACACTTAGCAGAAATTTTCATTGATAAATGATAAGGAAGTTTATTGTACGAGTGCTTATATTTAATTAATGATGGAAGTTTCACAAACTAGGCACCTAGCTCAGTTGGCTAGGCGCGCGAAAGGGTGCGGCCGGCCTAGACCCAGGTTCGATTCCGGGGACGGCCAGTTCCACCATTTTTTTTTTATTAAGCCTGTACTCGCTCTCTTTCTCAGATTTCTGGGAGTTATTCTCCTTCTTTTGGTTCATCCTACATATTCGAAGTGCGAACTAAATCTCCTCATGAGCAATTAAACATGGTTTCTAATGAGATTTAGAGCGAGAAGAATTCGGCTCTTTGGATTGTCTCATGACCTTTCTATGGTCCTTCCATCTGTTGCGTCAACCACAGCCTGAAGATTAACTCCATTAATATTGAGGTTTACGTTTGTAGTTTTATTAACTTTCGTCGCCTGAATAGCGTTGCGACTGTCGTCTACCTCATCCGAGTGTTCCATACTCGAAACTTAGTACCAATCACCAAGATTTAACCTTTATCAGTCATCATCCTGATGATCTGACTTAGATTAGCCACGGCATTCATAAACCGTATGGGCTATTCTGTTCCGAACATTCATAGTGAATGTTATTTTGAATGTATTTCCATTATACTTAGCCTAGGTCACAACTGGACCATCAATGGCATTCAAAGCTTGGAGCGAGTCCAATACTTGCTTGACAGGGAACCATAATGTCACAACTGTCCTTGTCATAAGTACGATTATAAATAGCTCAAAGGCTAGCCTTTCATGACTTCGGTTATATATATATATATATATATATACATATATATATTTTTTTTTTACATATATGGCATAGAAGCCTGTCGCGAGGGACGTAGAAAATATGGCATAAAGCATAGTCATGAAGGACATAAATGATTATACGGCACGAAGGCCTTGTCACAAAGGACAATTAGATATGGCACAAACGGCCTTGTTATAAGGACATTCATCAAATCTGGCACAAAGGCATGTTACCAGGAATGTTGACATTTAATATGTTAACTTGTCACGAATGACCTATTATAGCACATAGGCTTGTCATGAATGACTTTAAAACATAACTCGATGGTCTATTATCGAGGACCTTAATTTATTAGCCGAAATCTTATTAGATTAGGGCTTCCAGGTTTGAACGTGGTTCTTCACCTTTAGACAGGGAGTCATAGACTACAACTGTCATTGTCTTGAAAGACGATTCTTTTGGCAGAAAATAAGCCAATCAACCTCACTAATGGATGTTTATATATAACCATCGTATCTAATGATATTAGTCATGATCACATCGATCATATTGACTATTAGGTTTGGGTGTAATCACACCATTTTGAACAGGGGATCATAAAGATCACTACTATCTTTGTCTTACCGACACTAGAATAAAGTATAGCCCGTAGGCATTTCATCACGAGGGATATTAATATTATGATCAGCATACTGAGGATACTAGTCAGGATCGCACTGATAGTATAGACTATGGAAATTGAGTATAGCTCACCCCCTTGGCAAAGAATCACAAAAGATTACAATTGCCTTGTCTCAGTTGGACGATATAATATAGCCCTTAGGCAAAACATCATTACGGATGTTTAAAATTTTTAATCATCGTATTGATGATTTTTGTCATGATTGTATTGATCATATGAACTATTAGGCTTGAGCATAGCTCACCACCTTGGACAGGGAATCGTAAAGATCACAATGTCTTTGTCACACATGGACAGTATAATTTGGCCCATCGGCGAAAACATCACTCATGGATGTTTATAATTGGTTCGTCCTATTAGATGCTATAAGTCATGATTGCATTAATCATATTGACTATTTGGCTTGAGCATAGCTCACCACCTTAGACAAGGAATCATAAAGATAATAATGTCTATGTCTCAAATGGACAATATATTATAGCCCGTAGGCAAGACATCACTAAAGGATGTTAAATAATATGATCATCGTATTAGATGATATTAATCATGATCGCATTGATCATATAGACTATTATGTTTGGACATAGTCCAACATTTTAGACAGGAGGTCAAAGACCACCACTGTCGTTGTCTTATCGGACAACTAGTTTACTCCGTAGGTGCTTCATTACTAACGTATGTTTATAATATGATCATCTTATAGGATGATATAAGTCATGATTCCTAGATCACTAGGCTAGATTTGAGAATTGGAAGAATCCAATATAAGAATGACTGTTGTGATTTTCTCGAATCACATTTGTCAGGAGTGCTAACTTATTCCTAGGTGTTAACAAGGATTTGAATCCCTTGAGTAGGTTTCACCACTTTGGCCGCGTAGGCTAGGTTTCACCTTTAAGATTCCCTTCAATTGCATACTGACAGAGAAGGAAGGGTATTTATTTTAGCCGGGATTTTTATCATAAATCCTAATTCATAAGTTAATAATAGCACCAATGGCCTTGTCGCGTAGACAAGTTAAATTTATAAGCCATGATTTCAGAGAATCGTGGCCTTAAGGTTTGAATCAAAGTTCATTACCTTTTCTTGACAGGGAGCTGTAGGCTACCACTGTCTTTAGTCTCAGAGGACATTAACTATAGCCCGTAGGCACTTCCCTTATAAGAGATGTTTATTACTGGATTGCCCCTTAGGGAAATTCATTAACCATGGTAAACAGAGACCATATTTGGTTAATTTATTAATCATATTTATTTAGGATTTCTATTATAATTTATCCTAATTATAAAACATTAACAGTCTTATTAGTGGCACCAATGGCCTGGTCACATGGACATTTACAAATTATAAGCTTATGATTTCAGAGAATCAAAGCAACAATAACTGTTTTATTTAATAGCACAAAAGGCCTAGTCACAAGGACAAAATTTTAAATTATAAGCCATGATTTCAGAGAATCAAGGCCTTTAAGTATATTAGCACAACTGGCTTAGTCACAAGGACATATATAATTTATAAGCTATGATTTCAGAGAATCAAAGCATGTAAGTATATTGGCACAATAGGCCTAGTCACGTAGACAATTATAAATTATATGCTAGGATTTCAGAGAATCAAAGCATTTGAGGTTTGAACCTAGTTCATTACCTTTATCTGACAGGGAGTCATAGCTACCACTGTATTTTGGCTCATGTAGAACTGAGCAAGGCCCGTAGGCACTATATTACCACGTATGGTTAAAATATGATCATCTTAATTGATGATGTAAACCCAGGATTTAGAGATCATTAAACTGGGTTAGGAATCTTTTGAAGAATTCCATATAAAAATGACGTGTGTGATTTTAAATGAATCACATCTGCCAAGAGTGTTAACATGTTTTAAGATGTTAACAGGGAATTGAATCTTTTTAAACAGGTCTTACCATCTTGGCCCGGTCTTATAATTGACCCTAGGCTAGGTTTCACATTAAGATTCTTAATTTATAATTAACGCAGAACAATTTTAAATTGAGGTGTAAATATGGATCTGAATCTAAATTGCGGAACAGCCATCTTGGCCGGTCTTAATATGACCCGAAGCTAAGTCTTGCCCTTTTAGATTTTGCCATTTTATTATAATGGTAGATCTTGCAAAAAGAAATATTATTTTTTCCATTTATTTAATATTTCTTATTTAGAATGAAAGTTTAAACTTAATCATTCCATTTATAAAAATAAAAGTATAAAGTTGCCCTAAGCGGGACTTAAAAGGAATAATGTGTCCTCGGAGGGACTGAAAGGTAATTATGTCCTTATAAGGACTATTAAAAAAAACGATCTTCAGCAAAGGAGTTTCTTTTTCAGTCAATTCTTGAAGGCTTTCTCCGTGGTCGCACGTTTCATCCTGGTCGCGGTACGAAGCTCAGCATTTCAAGGCTCCAGATGTGGAGAATTCTTATTACAGCTTCTTCGCTTGGCGACGTATCCAATATATAAAAATTTGGAAGCAAACTTCAAGATTAGGATTGAGAATATTCCTAAGTTAAGTCTAGACTCAGAAGTTTAGAATGGTGCTATTGTGTAACTGAGATTAAACACTAAGGCTAGAGTTTAATTCACTCAGTGTTGGCTCTGATACCAACCTGTCACACCCCGATTTCCACGTGTCACCGGTGGGCCCGGTGGGGAGTATCGTGACGTCATGGTTGGCAACATAATAGTCAAACAACACAATATTATTAAGCACAGCGGAAGCAATTGAAAATATAATACAACCGAATTTATTATTGTAATATCAATTGTCACAATATTCGGAAGTTTATCCACAGAAGGATCGAACATAAAATGGAAACAATAGTTCAACAGACTTTTAGGCATCTTAAGCTTGCGAGACTTCTATTGATGCTAAGGAGATATATCCAGCCAAGTTCGTATAGTACCTGCATTTAGCCTTTTTGGAAAATACGTCAGTTTACAATGGTAAATACATTCAACTGACTCATTTTGGAAAAAGAGTTTGTAAATTGTTTTGAATGCACGTGGCACAAAATATCTTGACACATTGACTAAAATGCACAGAGGCAAAATTAATCTTTTTAACTTGGGAGAATTATTTAATATTATAATCTTGAGAACGATTTACATGTTACTTATGCGTTCAGTAGCCCGGAACGTATCCGGGTTAAAGATCAATAGACACACCACAATTCTAGAGTTATACACTGACAGGTGTACGCCTACACCCCGTGCTCAGGTCGTGGCCATCTCGTAAGATAATGCCGAGGATATCCGGGACATGGTCATTAACCCCCCAAAGGCTGTAAAGTAACACATCTGTTTAAAACGAGCCGATCAAATTATTCAACTACCCACTAAGCGTGGAGATTTGATGCCCGATCAAGCGGTACGCTATGTACCGTAACCCAAGCCCGTATAGGGAAAATAAGCTAAAAGTATTTACCTTTGCAAGTATAAATCCTTAATCGAATAAATTGCAGATAGCTTTTACTGGTTCTCCTAATCTGGAACGAAGGTTTAATATAACCTATTAGAATACTAACGGGTCTTTAATTAAGCTTAAGCTTAGACCGGTTAGTTTTAACGATACGGTTCGTACGCACGATTAAGCGAAGACCGGATAGAATGTGATTTAGACCCGACAAGTTTGAGGACTTGTTCAATATGGGTTTACTATTCACATTCTGGATTTTGAGATAAATATGATATCGTTTGACCCATTTCGGCTAGTTTATGCAATCTAGTTACATAAACCGAACCGAACGCGTATAATGCATAACGGGTAACCGAAAGGGTCACGAACAGGTTTCCTAAGTTAATACGCTTTAAATATGTTGTGATATCATTATGATATCTTCCATAATGCCCATAACGAGTTTAATCCCTAAATATGCCCCGTAGGGATATTTCGGTCATTTTAAGGGTTATAAAAGAGATTTATAATACTTCTGAGATACGGGTCTGATTCAATCAGTAAAATTATTAATTTTAACAGACCACAATAGTTGGTGAAGAGTCTTATTTCCCAAAATGGTTTTTAAACCCAAATTATGCGTTTAATACCCGTATGAAGCCGTTTAAGCGACACACGGTTTAAAATACCATTCTGAGTTTTCTGATCGGCAAAACAGGCTCAAAACACTCTATTTATTATTTTAAATCAGTGGCAATTGGATTGGTATCAAACGGATTTGTAAAACTCGTTTTATGGCCCAAAAGGGCATATTCGGTATTAACCGAATCAATGCGATAAGCCTAGCTTAAGATCAGTTTAAAAATAATTAAAAATCTTCAAAAATCCCAGAATATTATTTATCATCAGTGGGTAAAAGTTTTGGTACCGAAAATCGGGTTTAGATAGGCTATGCGCTAATCGCGCCGTTTAATTAATAATAAGCTTATTATTTACGCTAATGCGCATATCTCTTAATCTAGACTTCCGATTGACGTGAAAATTTACGTACATGTTTAATAATCAGTAACTAAGATTATTGTACTTCCACATTTTCAAAATTCTCGTTGTATGGTCATAAGGGCATTACGGTCCATTTTAAGCATTTAACGGAAACGCGCGAACGAATCGGATAATCAACGAAACAAGTACAGAGGCTTATACTATCATGTAACCCTACTCTAATGAAGCACTAAGGCATCTACGAATCAAACTAAAACGGGTCAGAACCGAAGTCAAAGCAAAAGTCAAAGTTTTGCGACTTTCGGTTCCGAACCGGGTTTAAACAGAAATCTGTCGAGTCGGACAAGCGTAAACAAGTTTTTATACTTATTATTAAGTTATATTAAGGTCAGAACAGGTTACATGCCTCACGGATTGCTAATCACGCGTTAAATCACAAATTGCATTTCTGTTGACTTTTTCGGTTAATGTTTGACTCGACAAACGAACTAGTTAGGATGGGAATCAGGGGGAACCCTTTTAGGGTCTTATTACCCACATAATTACCAACCTAACGGTACTTTTATTTCGGGTTACGACTGAGTCAACTTTAATTAAACTGGAAGTCAAATGTTAAGTACGATATGTTGACTTCTAAGCTAAAAACTAAACTAAACATAATTAAGAAAGGACTAGTGGACTTACAAGAGTATAATGATGATTAGGGAGGCCTTGAATCAGATTGGAAGCTCCTCAAATGATCAGATGACACTTGAATGATGTGTGAAGCAATTGTTGTAACTATGGTCCCTTATATAGTGCTCATGGACACCACAAAAGCTTGACAACCAAGTCTAGGACCCTTCCACAATTGTTTGACACATGCCCTAGTGTTCTAGGGGTGTTTTAGGGGCCAAGGGGTGATGAATGATCGATCAAAGTGCATGCACCAAGGCTGTGGCAGACAAGGGACCAAGGAAATAAACATTCTGTCCAGATCAATCAGTCGCGTAGCGCGACTCCATAAGGCATCAGGCTCGCGCTACGCGAGCATGTTTAATTCAGCCAAATTTTTTTTTATTTAATTGTTGTTTGATCCTTGGCTCTTCAAATCTTGTACAGACACTTATAAATTGCGGTATGGACCCTTATAATTGACATATAGGGGCTTTTAAAACATATACCCACTTTGTTAAGCCCTCGGGTAACCTAATTGTTACCCGAAAAGGTCTAACTTTCAACGTTTACGCTTTTAAACCCTCGCACACGAATTTGATCACAACTTCCTCATACGTTGACGAAACTTTATGAAATTTTAACCGTGCATTCTAGTGAGCATAATTTATCGTTACAAAGCTTCGGGTATGTCAAAAGGTCACTCAGAGGTATAAATTAAACATGTTGACACGTTTAACCCCTGTAGCTTGTAATCTCTCACTTTCAGCTTCGTATGATCCATGATTTATTCGTTTGAAGGTATGAGCACCACGTAGGGTTAATATACATTATATTTATTCACAGTTGACACTTAGAATACGTATATTCACATACTTTCCATGTTTGTCAGCTTTAGTCCTTTTATAATATTTCTTTCTCACGTTTAAACATTATGACACGTGTCAACATATTATAGGACGTGAATTTCCGAGGTGTTACACTTCTCGTCGGCAGGAGATTTTTGCTTCTCAGCATCAGCAAACTTCAGGTTCAAATTATCCCGCAGAGGGATCAGATTATCATGAGAGTCCACCGTATCAAAAATTTGATCCGCGGTCTTCTCCCCAACATCCTCTGCCTGCACAGAGGGCTCAGGAACCACCTCGATAGAGGGGCTTCTTGTAAACTCCTTGTTGATATCCGCAGCCGCGTCATGAACGGGAGATATAGGAGCATCAAACAAGGAAAATATTCCCTCTTGCGGTTCTACAACAAAGCAAAAATAACTATAAGTTACAAGCTTACAATAACAAACACTTGTAATGTTATGATTCACTTACCAGCCACAACCGCAGGCTTTGGCTGAGAGACAGCAGTTCTCTGTTTCGTTCTCAACTTCGGACGTTTCTACTCACCGGCACCAGCAGCTTTCTCCTCTGCCTTCCTTTTCTTCTTCTCATCAACAGGTTTGGAACCCGCAGAGGAACCACCTACAGCCGCACCACCACCGGGAACACCCAAACCCTCAAGGGTGTCAGACACTACCACGTAATCGGTGTATCTGCGAAAATAAGTACAAGAGATACCTGCCACCTGCGGCACCAAAGGAGGAACAACAGCAGGCTCATGCTTTTTCCTCGACGTACGGATCCGCACAGTTTTCTCCACCTGCTTTTTGGGAGCACCCTTCGCGTCAGGGCCTCCCAAAGCCCCAAGATCACCTATGTTTAAATCATCAAACAAACAAATCAGCAAGGTGAACTTCTTTACAAAGCAAGTAACAAAATTATACACTATACCTTTGCCTTGCGGCTGTGGTGCCTTCATCGCCTCGCGATCAGGATTGCGGAAGTTGTCGCGAATGGTCAAGTTAAAACTTTCTTCACCCACCGCACACGGAAGTACCTCAACCTTGCCCTTGAAGTCCGAAGCAAATATCCTCCACAGGGCAGCGTCCTCTAATAGTACACTTACAAATCAGTAACACATAAGGAAGTAAGGAAACCGCACAAGAGTAAAAAGTACTTACCACCACTTTTCTCCCGCACAACGGGCCTTGCTTTCCTACTGGGCCTGGTCAACATCAACCGCAGAACCCACAACTACGAGTTGTCCAGCTTCTTAAACTCAATGGTCCGCAACTTTGGGAACCACTCCACCGTATCAGCCCTGGGAACAGCAATATCCTCCGCAAGGATCGTATCAGCCCTGGCAACAACCGCGACAGCTTTAATGTAGAAGAACTTTGTCTTCCACTTCGTGATACCCTTGGGAGGGATCATCAGCTTAGGGCTCCCATACCGTTGGGCGAAAGAAAAGAACCCAGTGTTCACTGTCAACTGGTAAAACCACCGGAAGTCTTCGACGGCAGGTTCCATACCAAGAGCACGAAAAGTGTATTCAAAGTTTCGAAGCCGAATCATCCCGAACGGGCTCAGCTGGGAAATGTGGATCTTGTACCACTCCAAAACTTCAGCAACAAACACCGTCAGCGGCAGACGGAGTTTCCATCACCAAAAAAGTCAGCCCATATGGTGACGTATCCCGCCGGAGCATCGGCACCGGTGTCACCTTCCTGTGGGTAGATAAACCCATACTCTTGGGGCATCTGAATACTAGTCATCAGGGTATCAAACTGACCCTTCGACCAATTCAGCATTGGTAAGCCCCCGCCGGGGTCAGCACCACCTTCTTTCTCCTCCGCCGCCACCGGCGATGAAGGGTCTGGGTTTTCACCCTCAGCAATATGTGGATTTGATGGTTCAGCCATTGTAATGAAGAAGACAAAAACTAGAAGATGAGTTTAAAAACTCAGAAACCTCACCGGAAAATCAAACAAATGATCAGAGAAAACCAAGGAATTTTTCTTTCTCTCACCGGAAATTTTTTGAAATTTTGAAGAAGTGAAGGGAAACCACAAACGGTTTCCCCTTTTATAGTCACCGCAATAAATGCGAAACAGAAACCGAAAGGTCGTGGGAGAAGAGAACAAACCATGCAGCGAAACATGTACAGCGACGGTTCCGCTGACGGTTACCACGCGCGAGTGGCCGCCCACGCGCCTGACAAAAGAGACTTTAACAATCCTGCTACAGTGCAACGATTGTCTCGGGCAGTGCAAACGTCCTTTCATTTCAGCACATGTCAGACAAATCTCACTAACTTCCACCAACTCGCACGTGCGGTCTACAACGTTTGCAAAAAGCTAAAAATGAAGATAACTCTCATGTACGCGGCATGCGGTTTTTTATGGTTTCCCAAACCACAACCTAGACCGCATGTCGTTTTTTACATCCCCTCAAAAAATAGAAAAAAATATATTTAAACTATGTAAAGGGGATAAATCAATATCCACATATACCCACGAGCACACGCAGAATATGCGGAGATGACACACACGAGCCCGTACAGGTGTGTCAGATACTCAGAACCAGCGTTGTTCTTTGGACTGCGAAAACCGCTTCTCAGGAACAACAAAACCGCATCACCTTGAAGTTCTTCAAGCTTCAAATCCCTCGTGTCCGGTTCACAACCACAGAGGGTACGCAAACAGCTTCACGTTAGTGAAAAGGATAAGTATGATGAGCGACCGCACATCAGCAACCCTGACTCCTGATCCTTCGAGAGCCACATCCAAGAAAATTCCTCTTTTAAAGCTAGTCTTCTGCCGCAAGCCGCAGACACTCATAAGTAGCTGCGGCAGAACGCAACTACGCGAACGGTAGCTACGGAAGAGCCACAACTAAGCCTTCACGCGGTTGGGCAAAGCTACTTCCAGGAAAACTGAACTGCTTTCCAACGAAGCGTGAAGGAAAGTGGCTACAAAACGGATGCGGACGAGTCTCACCCAGATTCCAAAGTATCTAAGGTGATCTCCTTGAGCAACAAGCCAAGCAACAGTGGTAACAAGTCTGCTTATGACTTTGTTTGCCCACTTATGAGCTGGATAGAATAAACAATGGTGGGCACAATCATGCCTATGACCATGTTTATTTGACCATTATCCAGATTCACATTGTTTTACCAAACACGGCCAACAATGACGCAAGTACCCCACATTGTTCGGCCAAACATGGCCAGCAATGTAAAGGAACGAGGTAACCGCAAAGGACGTGCGGTTACTTGAGAGCTAACTGGAAGAACATGAACACCCCACAAAGTAGGAATCATCATTACATGCCCAGTTGCTGAACATAGAGCTTGAGCAAGGCACTTACAGTATTGCATCAGCTACCGCAGAGGTTACAACTAGAGTTGCAGTCGCGGACATCCTCCGTCACCGTCTCAAAGGTTGGTTCGAACCCTGGTGACATCTTCAGTCACGATCTCAGAGGTTGGTTCGACACACCAACAGGTGGCGACCAACCCTGATGACATCATAAAAAGGTAGACCATGCTACCGGATCAAAACCCTAGGCTGAGAATTTCGCATCAGACGGAACTTGCTCACCGGTACGGAAGAGACGTCACACGACTCTACCGGATCCCCGGCTTGATTTACTTGAAGCAAGAGCCATCTACATGGCCTAGAATCTTCTCCAAACTAGAAACTACCTTCTAGACACCATAGTCTAGTACTCCTCCCACATGCAACTTGCATGAGGAAGCAATACTAGACTAGGGGACTTGAAGGGGTATGGTCCCAGATCTCATGTCAGCACGACCGCGAGTGACCGTTACCCTTATAAAAAACCCCCACCAGCAAGAACTTATTTGTGTCCGTGCGGGCACGCGCGAACACAGCGGTCGAATCCAATCTGTCAAGTGATGGAAGAGGACTTACCTTGTGTATGAAAACGGGTGTACACATAGCGATGCGGCCTAGCACCGCATCCTATGGATGCTCTCGTCACAATAAGGGATCTAGACAACAGCAACAGTCACCATAAGCAGCGATGCGGCTAAGCACCGCATCCCGCAGTCTTCGCCAGAGTGGGAACGCGGAAACAACAGCGGTTACCGCAAGCAGCGATGTAGCGCGGCACTGCATCCTACCCACGAGGCAAGTGGGACTGACACCACAGAGCAAGTGGCACCAATGACAGTCGCCTGTCAGCCCATACGTAAGCGACAGACTGACACCACAGTAGGACGTGGCTTCACCTCCACAGCCGACAAGCCTGACACACCTGCATAAGGGCGGCGCGTCGTCAGTCTGTCCACTCAACCACCCTCCTTCACTCCTCGGCTATAAATACCCATCCCAAACCAGGTTTGAGGCGTCGCTTCTCAACTCTCTCACTACTACTACTATCACACACTTTGCTTCTCAAGAAAATTACTGATTCTCACGCTGGAGAGTGGTAACAAGGAGAACCCCCACCCCTTTCTCCTTGTTACGAGTCACGGTGTATTTTCCTTGTGTAGGAGACAGCCCAGCTGACGGTCCAGCCACCGATCCTCGGAAAGAAGGGATTAACCCTACTTGACAAGACCAGTGAATTAACCTCTCTTGGTTAACCACTGTTTCATCAGACGCTAACTGTGATGGCAAGATCCCTGGAGGACAGGCCGGCAACTAGTACTAACAGGAACCTAGCTGGAACGAATGATTGCGCGCCACGTCACCCACGGGACTGACAACGTCAGAAGGGACAAAAAGGATATTCTCCCTGGTCGGACAGCTGGCGAGCATTGGCTAGCTGCCAGACCTCCTCTTCCTCCTTCATTCTCCGGCTATACATAGGACTCCACCTCTAGGTTTAAGGATCGGCTCTCTCACTCTTTACTCTTAACACACACTTATTCCTCAAAACAATACTTATTCTCACGCCAGAGGGTGGTCACAAGGAGAACCCCCCTATTCTCCTCCTTGTGGCGAGTCATCGGTGTTGTTGTTTTGTAGGAGAACTAGCTTAACGACGAGTGGAGAAAGAGATTGAACCACCTTATACGAGACGACCAACAGGGATAACCTAGTGTTAACCAGTGTTTCATCATTGCTGCCCACCGCATTTTTACAACCATTTTCATCTCTTTTCTCTTCGAAAACACTCATCAATGGCTGAACCAAACTCTTCCTTTCAGATCGGCGGGGAAAGCTCTCCGTTTGGCCCGGCGGCGGATAACACGCACGTCGAAAGCCACCAAAGGGACGAGCGTGTCGGTGGAGAGTTCACAGATACTAGAGTCACTAACGTCTTTGGAAGTGCCACTCAGGTAACCCAACAGACGACTCCTGGCACACAAAACATAAATCATGGCGATGGTCCATCGACACCAGCACAGGAAAACGTCTCTGCGCTGTTAGGGTTAGCAGAAGGAGAAACTCTCACCTCCTTGTATGCAAAGTCCAAAGCAACATTGAATCTGATCTACGCGTAACAAAGCGCACAACAAACACTGATTCAAACACAGATACGGCCATCTCCTTTCGTGACCCCTGCTCCTCGTCAGGTGGACAATCAGACCCCATACCATACGCACATGCGAAACCAACAACACGAAAGGTCATCAACGCTAAGAAGGCCGAGTGCGCAAGACACGCACGATACTTATGGAGAGACGGAGAGCAATTACGACAATCACACTAATCAATAGAGGAAACCTCCGTTGAGTAGCTGGCTAGGGCCGCGCAACATAAACAACGAATGGGTGCGCAACACCGAAGACGAGGACTCAACATACCGACAAGAAGAGTCCTCCGTTTTTAGCAGACTCCCACCAAATCATGAATTATACAAGCCCCGCATGCGCGCATGGTATAACCCAGCAGCAGAGCATGATTTCACCCTAAGTTACCGCCAAGAAGGCGTAGCAGAGAAATCCAAGTTCATCAAGGAAATCGCCATGGCTCTATTGGAAAAACGAAGCTGCCACATAACGTAGGGAAATAAAATGGCCTCACAGACCCAGATGACCATCTCCAAGTATTCATAACCGAGGGAGTAGTAGGAGGGTGGTCATTACCAGTGTGGTGTCATTTATTTATGCAAGCCTCCGTGGGCGCAGCACACGCATGGTTCGATAGTTTACCATCTGGAAAGATAAATTCTTGGATGGATTTCCAAGAGAAATTCTTATCGCATTTCAGTCAACATCGAAGGTATACCGGAGATCCGGAAGATGTCTTGAACATCTGGCACAAGGAAAATGAAGGCATTGAAGACTTCATCACCAGGTATAACAAAGAATACATGGAAATTGGAAATGTTGGAGATGAAATTATGCATGCGCATTTCATGTGCGCCGTCAGATACGGCGACCTGATACGAAGGGTGAAAGGAAGAGATGGAGGCCCAAAAGATTGGGAAACTTTCATCGAAGTAGCCAAAATCATTGCGCAAACAGAAAAGAAACTGACCGGTGAGGAAGGCCGTCAGCATAACTATAGCCAGCACGCCAACGACAGGCGCAACAAAAAAAGGGCCAGTCCCACCATGGAAAGTGTCTGGCTATAGCAAGAAAAGTCAACCGATGGAAGATGTGTGTGCGACCATCAATCAGATCGGATACCGAAAGGAAGTCAAACGAGAAAACAGAAAGAAACAGTGGACACCACTTACCAAGACTCCTTATGAGGTGCTATTTGGCGAATATCATCAGTTCAGAGCTCCTCTACAAAAGCGCAACAAAAGGGGGCAAGACCCAAACCTTTTTGTGAATATCATAAAGACACATGGCATCTGACAGATGATTGTATCAGCTTGAGGCAAGAGATAGAGAGAGCCATGAAAAGTGGTAAACTGACACACTTGGTTAAGAACGGAAAAAAAGACACGCGCCAAATAAATAGACGAGACAATGGGCCAGGAAACATGAAGATTCGAAGGTTGGAAACGCACTTGGTGCAGGGTGGCCCAAGGAGAGCTAAAAAGAACTATAACAAGTGCGCCCAAGACGATTCCTGGCGTAAGAGACAAGTAATCTTCCCTGTCATCAGGGAGGACCACGAGAAAGGAGACCTATCATAATCTTAGGGGTATTTGGGCACTACCAGACAGATTACATCTTCATCGATCCAGGAAGCACAGCAGATATCATTTACGAGCAATGCTTTAACCAGCTGGACCCAGAGGATAAGGCACGTTTAGAATCGGTAGACTACCCACTTACCGGATTCCGCAACGAAGCTGTCTTTCCCTTGGGCCAAATATCATTCCTAGTAGGAACTCCCAAACAGAAGAAGTCATGGTCCTTCCAGCAAACTCTCGCCATGATATCCTCCTGGGAAGAGAATCCCAAGGAGATTTTAGCATGATTTGTTCAGGACCCCACTCAGGGGTTGGATTCCCAACAGAAATAGGCGTAGCCATCATTTACGCAAGTAAAGAAGTGCTCATGACCGATGAGGCATACCCATCGAAAGCAAGCAAACCAACTCCATGCACAGAAGCAGAAAAATGGGTTCTCAACAGAAAATATCCAGAACTAACGGTCACGCTAGGCACAACGATTTCAGAAAACACCCACACTTTCCTGAAACAGTTATTGTTTAGGGACATGCATATTTTTTCTTGGACACCAACATATATGGTGGGTGTTCCACGACACATAGCAGAGCATCGGTGGAACATCTCAGAAAATACCAAACCAGTTGTGCAGAAGAAGCGTAATCTCGGCCCGGAAAAGAACGAGGCCATGAAAGAACAAGTGACAGAACTGCTCAACGTAGGAATTATACATGAAGTGCGCTACCAAACCTGGATCTTGAGCCCAGTAATGGTGATCGGTGGCGGATGTGTGTTGATTATAAAGATCTCAACAAAACATGCCCAAGGGATTGCTATTCTTTGCCGGAAATTGATGAAAAAATCGATTCTTTAGAATCATTCAGATGGAAATGTTTTCTAGACTGTTACAAAGGGTACCATCAAGTTCAGATGGCGATACAAGATGAAGATAAAACATCATTCCACATGCCGATGGGCTTATACTACTACACCAAGATGTCGTTTGGTCTACGCAATGCAGGAGCCACACATCAAAGGTTGATGAATGAAACATTCGGCGATGATATCGGCAAGCATATAGAAGTATACATGGATGATCTAGTAATCATGAGCAAAAAGGAAGACCAGATGTTGTAGAACATAGATAAAACCTTCGATACGCTTCGTAGCGTCAACATTAAGCTGAATCCAGCCAAATGATCATTTGGAATGGAGGAAGGAAAGTTTCTGGTTTCATTGTCACAAGAGATGGGGTTAAAGTGAAGCCAAAGAAAGTACAGGCAATTGAGCGTATGCCTTCTCCCTCGACGATCAAAGAAATGCAAGTCCTGGAAGGATGTTCAGCTGCGCTAAACCGCTTCCTCGCCAATCATGCTGCGAAATCTTTCCCATTCATCAAAACCTTACATAATTGTGTCAAGAAGAACAAATTCCTATGGACTCCAGAGGCGGAGGTTGCTTTCAAGGAAATGAAGGAATGTCTGATACGCCTTCCAACTCTCACAGCTCCAACAAAAGACGAACCATTGGTCATATATCTTTCAGCTTCAAAAAAGGCAGTAGGGGCAATCCTCCTAGTCAACCGACAAGGCGTACAGACACCAGTATATTACGTCAGCAGCACCTTAAACGATCCAGAAACAAGGTATTCAATGATGGAAAAGCTAGTTCTAGCACTCATCCATGCCTTCAGGCGGCTACGTAGATACTTCTCAGGTCACGTCATCCACGTCATGACGAACTACAACATTGGCAACATTTTAGCAAGGCCCGAAATTTCTGGAAGGTTGATAAAATGGGCCATTGAGCTAGGTGGACACAATGTAGTCTTTAGGCCCAGACCGGCGATCAAAGGACAGGTGTTAACAGATTTCCTCACTGAAGTACCAGATGACAAATATCGAGAATGCAAAGCAATGGAGAAAGCGGAGAAACAGTCCACAGATGAACCGTGGTTGTTATAAACAAATGGCGCATCCAATGAGGATGGCGCAGGAGCAGGACTGAGGCTAGTAAGTCCCGACAAACATGAGTTCACGTACGCCATTCGCCTGGAATTTAAAAGTACAAACAACGAAGAAGAGTACAAAGCTTTCCTCATAGGCTTACGCCTAGCAATCAAGATGGGAGTGAAAAACCTTGAGGCGCACGTAGATTCACTGCTGGTGGCAGGCCAGATCAACGGGCAGTACGACGCAAAGGCGACATCATGGCACTTTATCTCGAACAGGCAAAGTCACTACTACAGAATTTTAACTCCTTCAAGATTACCCACGTCAACAGAAGCGAGAACAAACCCGCAGATGCTTTAAGTAAACTCGCCTCCACAAGCTTTCAGCACCTGGCAAAAGACGTATGAATAGAAGTACTAAAGAACCCGTCCATCCCTCTACGTCAAGATAATGTCATCCAGATGGGATCATCATCATGGATATCACCAATGATCATGTACTTATAGTCAGGGATTCTACCGAAGAGCAAGGCAGAGGCTCGAAAGGTACAGCACAAAGCATTGCACTACCAGATGTCCGATGGCATCTTGTATCGACGATCTTACTTGAGACCTCTGCTACGGTGTGTCGAGCTAGAAGACGCTAATTATCTTATCAGGGAAGTACACAAAGGGATCTGTGGAATCCACACAGACCCAAGGATAGTGGTGGCAAATGTGATGAACGTCGGATGCTATTGGCCAGGGATGCACCTGGATGCAGTGAAGGTTTTAAGGAAATGTGATGCGTGCCAACGGCACGCACCCAAGATGTTGCGCCCCAAAAATGCTTTGGTCCCTATCACAACAACATGGTCATTTCAGCAGTGGGGGATCGACATGTTCGGCCCATTCCCAGATGCCCCCGGAGCGGTAAAATTCATAATAGTCGCAGTCGACTATTTCACTAAGTGAGTAGAAGTAAAGGCCCTGGCTTCAACAACAGCGATGGTAGTGCACAAGTTTATATGGGAACATATCATATGTCGGTTCGGATTACCACTACGAATCATCACTGGTACGAACTTCGCGGTCGAAGACTTGTAGAAATGGTTCAAAGAGCTAAACATTGAGCATGTCTTTTCCTCGGTGGCACACCCACAAGGAAATGGCCAGGTTGAAAGCGTGAACAAAAGTATCGTTGAAGGCATCAAAGCACGATTCGGAATGCAAAGGAGAGGATGGGTTGATGAGCTTCCCAGCATTTTATGGGCTCATAGAACCATGCCAAAAACCAGCAATGGAGAAACACCATTCAACCTGGTATATGGTTCGGAAGCAGTCATACCTGCGGAGATCAGTTTGCCATCTCCAAGAATGTTGTCAATCAACGTTGTCAATAACGAAGAAGAAGGAAGAATGGATCTGGACCTCTTAGAAGAAAGGAGAGAAATGGCAGCCATCAACGAGGCAAAATACAAGACGAAACTTGAGAAGTATTACAACAGTAAGGTGCGCATTTGCACCTTCAACCCTGAGGATTATGTCTTTAGAGACAACGAAGCCTCCAACACGCAGTGCCCCAGAAAACTTGCCCCAAGTGGGAAGGACCTTACGTCATTGACAAGGTTCTAGGGAAAAGGGCGTACCAGCTGCGCACCCTGGATGACAAAGCGGTCCCCCGGACCTGGAATGCATAGCAACTAAGAAAGTGCTACGTGTAACCTGCAGTTTTTCTTTATATGTACGGCCCCAGGTCCAACACAACATATGAATACAAGAAGTGTTAACTGCTTTACATTTTTACTTTCTGCTTGATGAATTTTGATTACAAATGTATATATCACTTTGGGTGTACAAGAAAACATCGTTGGCACAACGACAGTACAAACATTATAGACCTCTAAGGCTCGTCACGACCAAGTGCACAGCCGGGTCGATTTAACACAATAATCTGTCTTAGCCAACATTCCTTCGTAACACTTGGGGTGTACACGAACACATCGTTGGCACAACGATAGTGCAAACATTGTAGACCTCCAAGGCTTGTCACGACCAAATGCATAGCCGGGTCGATTTAACACAATAATCTGTCTTAGCCAACATTCCTTCATAACACTTCAGGTATACATGAACACATCGCTGGCACAATGATAGTGCAAACATCATAGTCCCCCAAGGCTCGTCACGACCAAGTGCACAGTCGGGTCGATTTAACACAATAACCTGTCTTAGCCACCATTCATTCGTAACACCTGTACAAAGTAATCAACATATGCAAAAATTGTAAGACAGACAAATTCATTAAACGGCCCAAGGCCCAATAAAAAAATATAACATTAACCAAACTATGGTAGTCACAAAAACAACACATTACCAAAAGCATGCACAAGTCATGTTCAATGGAAACAACAAAGAAACAACTGTTTAAAGAGTTACATGGTCCGAAGACCAAGCCACGGCGTGCAAGCCGGTAATGAAAAATACAAACTACTGGCTGGAGCCATCACCACCGGTCTTCGCACTGCCACCTTCCAGAACCTTTTTCAAGGTCTCGACCGTAACACCTCGTCAAGCTAATTTATCAATTGCCTTCAAAATGCCAAACTCCAAGAAGCCAAATTCATGACGCTTTGCGGCATAATTGGCAGCGCAATCTTCCTTGAAAAGTTCAAACTTATCGTCGGATGTTCCCGCTTTAGCAAATGCTTTACCCTCAGCATAGCCATCCTTACGTCCTCTATTGTAGGCAGCTCCACCATGCTCAAACATATACCTCGCTAATTCCTCAGAGCCCACCAAACGGTCCGCAAGCTACATAAGAAAAAGCAAAGCATATAATGAACATATACGAAATAAAAAAGGCAAAAGGTAAAGCAAAACTCACCAAGGGAACCCCATGAGTCAACAACCACTTACAGTCATCCCCCAATTCTTAGGACAACAATTCTAAGGTGTTGTTTTGATTACGTTGATCATCGACAGTTTTCTCCAATTCTGCAATTCAGGCCAATGCCTCTGCATGGCTTTTCTGAGCTTCAATGGCTTCAGCTTGTTTTTCCTTATACAAGGTAGAAACACGCTCAACCTCCTTACTCTCAGCATCCCTCTAGCCCCTAACCCTGACAACTTCATCACGAGTTGCTTTCATGTCACGGTTGGACCTCTCACATGCGTTGGTCCACTCCTTCTGGCGCTCAGCATGAAGTTTTTGTTCCTTGGCAAGCTTGTCTTTGGCATCCAACACTCGCCAATTTAAACCCTTTTTCTCAGAGTTAAACGTATCTCGTTCAGTTGCAAACTCTCGCCTAGCATTCTCGAACTCCATAATATCTTCGCCCGTCGATCGCCACTCCCGAATAATCTCCTGAGTGGTAGAAAAAAAGTTCACACCAGAACGAACATGGTCGTCTAAAAAACGGAACCGATCACGGTTCTTCTGGTATAATCTTTCAGCATGAGGCAAGGACACAGAGTACAATTCATGGCAATTATCGAGATTGTCCATGCGAAACCCCTGAATAAGATTCCAGCAGGGGACGTGGGGAAGATTATCATAGATCGAGTTATGAGCCATCCAAGATCCACCAACATCAACCCTCTCCAAATCAGGACTCCCCTGCGCTTCAGAACGACCACCCCCTGAAGGAAAGGGTGTGTGCCGCGTATAAATAGTCCCTTGGGGACCGACCGACGGTGGCATTTTCTCAGCAACAATCTGTTCCGGCACCTCTTCTGGACCCTTCCCTTTAAGATCCAGATGGGGGAGAGAGTTAAAAATAGGAGAATCCCCAAGAACAACAGGGGGAGGAGATGTCGGGGGAGGAATGGCAAAAATATAGGGAGTAACAATCTTGACACCATGGGAAGCAGACCGTGTAGACTTTGAAGAAACTGTAGAAAAAATAGGAACTCATACCTATCAAGTCCAAAGGAAGGAAAAAAGCGAACACTGGAAATGGTAGCTATTAAAAAGTCATACCATTTTTTGAGAAGACGCTTCATATATCTACTCGAGAAGGTTACCAAACTTTTTGGTAAACACCTCAAGATCTACCTCGCTATCAGAGGGTGCAGCAATGTGACCCAAGACCTTTCTCTTCTTCTCAGAAAGCTCCAAGGCAGCCTGCGCATCCAATCATGCTTCTGATCAGCCAAAAGTTTTCATTTTTTCTCCATCATTTGGGTAAGAGTGGCTTGATCTTCTTCATCAGCAGCAGGTCGTTCTGTCCCTGCGTCTAAGCCATACAATGAGTCAGAGACTATAACATAGTCCAAGAATTTTGCCTTAGAAGAATGCTTACGAGTATGCGCGCCGACTGGCTCCTTCTTTTCAGACCCTTTTCCTCTTAGGCTCCTTCTCAGGCTCCTTCTAGTTAGGCTCAGAAGTAGCAGCCATAGGTTCAGCAACGGGGGGCGTGGATACAACAATACCCTCAGGGCCCTGAACAGGGCGCTGTCGTGGACCTGCACGCATCGAGCGATGTATTAGTCCGTGAGAAGATCCGGTAGACTCCTCACTCGAAAGGAGAATAGTCTCCTCCCGAGTAGGAGAGTTATCTACTTCATTTTTAACTGGGGGACACGTTCCTAGAATAATAGCACCATAAGCTACCAAGCTTTCAGAAGAAGGATGCAAAAAATTATCCCTGGTCTGATCCACCAAGGGTTTCTCTCCTTCACGCAAGATCCTACAAGTCATCTTGCCACCAACCTCCGGGTCCAAGACGTTCATCAAACTATAGCCTACAAGAATAAAAACATGTAAGCAACTGGGCCCTTGAAAAAAAACAACACTAAAAGCAAGGCAACAACCAACAAAGGGTACCTTTGCCCCTCAAGGCATACACTGGTGCTGCTCTTGGATCCTTCAGCACCCACATCATGCTCATCCCAGCAGCCACCAACGCTTTCTCCTCGAGCTGTACAATCGAAGTAGGAACCCTAGTCAGGGTCTTATGCCAGTCTCGGTCAGCATAAGAACCACCTGTCACAAACTTTGGCACCCCTTCACGCTCAGAACGATAATGCATGTCGATGTGAATCACACCGCGGCGGATATAGAAAAATTTGTTTTTCCAATCATGAAAGCTTTTAGGTGGGTCCCTGCTGCAAGGAAGAACATTTGCGGTTCGAGAGTTGAAGGAGTAAAAACCACCGGTGTATATAACGTAATAGAAGATGTAAAACATCTCAACCGTCGGAATCAACCTCTGAGCACGGCAGATAAACTCGAAGTGAGTCACTCGGGGCAAGCCCAAAGCGTTTATCTGAGAAATATGCAACCCATATTTCGTAAGAACCTCACCAAGAAACTTTGTCATCGGTAGACGGAAATTACCCTCCCTGAAGAATGCGGATCTTTAGGCTTAACGCTTTGTTTATCTGAGAAATATGCTCCCCACTCCGAAGGAAACCTAAATCGTTGACATAAATTATGAAACTCTTTTTCCTTCCAGTTGATAACCGCATGATTCGGCCCAGGTGGATCTTTAGGCTTAGATTGTCTCTTCTTTGAAGTCCCTGGTTTCGAAGATGTCGACATACTTGCAAAAATAATAGTTGATTGGGAGAAGAAAAGAAGAGAGAACGATGAACAAGAAAGAGACACCGAAACACCGTCTGTTTAGGGCATGTGGCCGCCACGCGCCTGAAACGTACGCAAAAATGTGCGTGACACCTGATGTGCCTCCTGCAAAAGCGACTGTTCCCTCCTCAACAAGATAGCCATCTCAGAGGGAACATCAGTCAGATGTCAAGGGTCACATCACACCAAACATATAAACCAACAAAAAAGGAACTTCTCCTTGAAGAAATCTCGAGGAAAACTCCCATACGCGTGCGCCAAATCCATGCGCTTTGTTGGCTCAAGTCTGTGCGACATACGCCACACGCCTTTTTGGCTCAAATTTGCACGCCATTCTCACGTGCCGTTTTGGCTCAATTATGCACGCCATACCCACGCACCGTTTTGGCTCAAATTTGTACGTCATTTCCACACACCGTTTTGGCTCACGTCTATGTGGCATACGCCGTTTTGGCTCAAATTTGCACGCTATTCTCACGCGCCGTTTTGGCTCTATTTTGCACGCCATACCCACGCGCTGTTAGCTCAAGTTTGTACACCATACGCCACATGTCGTTTTGGCTCAATTTTGTACGCCATTTCCATGCGCTTCTTTGGCTCAATTTGGTATGCCATTTCCATGCGCTTTTTTGGCTCACTTTCGTACGCCGAAGACCAGACGCCTTTCTAGCCTATTGTTGTACGCGACTCACACGCGCAAATTTGGCTCAACCTTATGCACCAAACCCATGCGTTTCATCGTTTAAATAACACACCGACAAAGCCACTTCAATTTTTTCTGAGTGAAGAATCTCTCCCAGATGATAAACTCACCTGGAAGCCTAACTAGACTGGGGGGACTTGAAGAGGTATGGTCACAAATCAGTGCGCACATGTCACGGGGACCACACCACCTTTCCAACATAGCGTCCACATCACATGAGTGCATCTAGAAGGTTCTGGAACCTTCTGGAAGAAACCGTATGGTGACCAAGAAGATGCTCCTGCAGATAAAAACGACAACAGATGGCACCAATAGATAACGCCAACTATGATGGCAAGATCCCTTGAGGACATGCCGACAACCAGTACTAGCAGGCGCCCAGCTGGAATGAATGATTACGCGCCACGTCACCCACGGGACTGACGGCGTCAGAAGGGACACAAAGGATATTCTCCCTGATCGGACAGCTGGCGAGCACTGGCTAGCTGTCAGGCCTCCTCCTCCATTCTCCGGCTATAAATAGAGAACTCCACCTCCAGGTTTAAGGATCGGCTCTCTCACTCTTTACTCTTAATACACACTTATTCCTCAGAACAATACTTGTTCTCACGCTGGAGGGTGGTCACAAGGAGAACCCCCTTATTCCCCTCCTTGTGGCGAGTCATCGGTGTTGTTGTTTTGAAGGAGAACCAGCTTAATGACGAGTGGAGAAAGAGATTGAACCATCTTGTACGAGACGACTAACTAGGATAAACTAGTGTTAACCAGTGTTTCATCAAAGAAACAATCTGAAAAAGATGAGACCAGAATCATGCGTATCAGCATTTGTTTCTTGTTCGAAAAGTAACGATAATAAGAAGAAGAATTAGCATTTGTGACTGATCTTGATAGAGTTTTCTTGGCATGATTTGATATTGTTATTCAGTTTAAGTGAAACGAAGAAGATAACAGATCCAGGTTTTATAGAAGATGAGTATTAGATGAGAATAACTGCAGATCTGAAATTGTAAGTCTACCCGAAATTGAAAAGAGGCTTTGATTTTTTTAGGTTACAAGGGGCGCCGTATAAGTGACGAAAAGTTGTTTTTGAAGTGTCAAGAATATTCAGTTTTTTTTTTTTTTTTTTTTTTTGGTAAAGGGTTACCCCGGTGATTCTATTAAAACAACCGCAAATAAAGTACAAGTAGTGAGGATGAGTTCCACACTAGTTCATATACAGGACATGCCCCATATATGTAAGCCAAAAAACAAAATACCTATGACATCACGTAACCTAGTCTACTTTACATCATGAAAAATGTCCAGTAGACAAACAAACAAAACCAACAAACCGTCATTATCCTCCATCATCAAAAATAAAATTGCCACGAAACAACAACCCCTTGACCCGAACCAGAAACAGCCTATCCATTAGAGAACTTTGTGGAAGAGGTGCTTGCCCCTGCTTTTGAAGACAAAGGATGAGAGTCTGGAATCATAAATTCATTTGTTTCATTGTAGCCTTCAACAACCTCCTCATCATCAGAATCATCTATATCATCTCGCGTCCCCTTGTTCTATTGACCGCCCATACCCTGCTCATCCCTTAGAGCATCAAACGAGTTCCGTGACACAACACTAGCCGAAGGCTCTGACTTTTTAACCCCTCCATTCGTTTTGAACCCAACCGGCCTGTACTCGAATTTCGGCTTAGCTTTATTAACATGAAAGCCAGATTTCCTAGCCGCTTTTTTTCATCCACATCCATGAAGCCATCTTCATCCACTACTGGCTTCTTCACCTGAACACGAGTTTGCTTCCCACCATTTTGTTTATGAGGTTTAGGCACTTCCATAGGACACTTCCTAGGCTGTCTCGGGCAAGACTCATCAGCATGTCCGAAGACCTTACAGTGGGCACATCTGTATGGACTCCATTCATATTCCACAACCGTCTTTACTTTAATAAAACCTTCACCTTCTAGCTCAGGCACCGCTATAATTATTTCCTCTTTAAATTCATTCTCAGCTGAAACTTCTATCAAAGCTCTTGCATAACTACTCCTTCCCCAAGCATCCGTACACATAGTGGTTGTATACGAATCCAACAATTTCGGTTCACCAATGGCCGTAGCAATCATACTCAACCCATCTTCCGTATAGGCAGCGATAGGAACATCATGGATTTTAACCCAAACTTGTATCTTTTTTACATCCTTCTTCTCTAATCTCGAAGTAGGCGACCATACACTAAGGAAGATAGGTTGTGAACGAATAATCCAAGGTCCTTCTTTAAGAACATTCATCATACCGTCTTTGTCCGCAAATTTGAAAAAGAAAAACCCGTTTGCATTCATCATAGACTTTTGCAAACCAAACTTCTTCCATTTGTTTCTTACAAAGTACTCAACAACCGGATAAGCCACACGATCCCCCAAGAAATACCCATACAAAGTATTTGCTAACCTGTCTAGAACTAGTTTAACAGATTCCCGGGGGAGCACCACATCACAACCATCTTGCAACACCGGACTCGCAAGAGTTCTGAAGTTTACCTGCTTGGTCTTGGCTGCCACAACCGAATCAGCATATGAAAAAGGCTTCAAAGCACCACCCATATCAGTTCGGACATTGGCCTTATCTTCCCTATTCTCCGAATCCCTCGTGTTAGGTTGCTCATTCTCCATAGGAATCTGAATCGTAGACTTGAATAATT
The DNA here is from genome assembly GCA_030545235.1 of Helianthus tuberosus. Lineage (NCBI taxonomy): Eukaryota > Viridiplantae > Streptophyta > Magnoliopsida > Asterales > Asteraceae > Helianthus > Helianthus tuberosus. The sequence goes on along the minus strand of CM060372.1, from coordinate 86,328,351 downwards.
CATCAATGATGTTAATTTTCCTAGGTTCCGTTTGAGCCGACTGAACTATACCCCGACGTGGCAGCCATGTATGTCCCTCAACATCAAGAACACGGCTGGCTAACGACTCAAAGGAAAGAGACGGAGTGGCACGATCAGTCACACCATCAGAATTACCTTCCTCCATTCGTAAACCCTAATCTGAACAAACGCAGAAACTGATCTACGAACAGCCGACACAACTTCGTAGACCCAAACTGAAAAAATGCAGTGAAAATGCAATACAAATCAGCGAACACCAGTGAAATAAATTTCACCCAAAAACCGGGACACACAATCAGCGCCGATGAAATGCCAAAGAGATTGGATTGCCAAAACCCTAATCTGAATATGTATTGCCGCTGAAAATGGATTGCCGAACCCTAAGAAGATGGATTGCCGCACAACCTTTTGACAATCAGAAAACAAAGAAAAACGAAAACCCTAGAAACAAAATCCTATTCTGATTTCACCTGTTTATCTTCTAAAGATCGATTGGAAAACCCTAAGAAGATAACCAAGATTAATCGAGAATAGGAGGAACAAGAAAATGCTAGGGTTTCACGAGAATGCCAAGGTCGCCAAAATCGCCCAGAGAACCTCCATCTCTATTCCTTTTAACAAAGTTTGACTTTAACGCAATAAAAGAACGAAGGAACACTTACAAAGGGTCCCCGAAAGCTTTGATTTCTCAAGTATTCTCAGGTATGAAGTAGTTTCACTTCAACTTAGAGAACTCTCAAGAATCAAGTAAGAATATTCAGTTTTATTCTAGTGTAGTTAAAGGAATAGGATTGGATGGAAAATATTAGCTTTAGAGTTGGTATATTGAAAATATCTTTGGGAAAAGTTATCTTATGAACTTGTGAATAATAAAGTGACAGAATGAGGTGACGTGCAAAAGATCATAGTAGGGTTTTTCTTGAACGGCAAATTTGAATCAGTAACGAATCATTAAGTATCATCGTGTCATCAGTAGAACCATCTAGTAGAACCATCTGATCATATTCATCTCCACTATTCATAATGTCTACACCTATTCAGGAGAAAACCTAATAAATATGGGAAGAAACCCCCTTATGTGAATCGAACTCAGAACCTATTGGTCCTAAAGTCTTATCATAGTAGGGTTTAGATGTGATTTTTTGTTAGACCACGGGGTGTGGGGTGTTGGTTGGGGCGAGGAATTTCAGGTAACGCTGGCTAAATCACACCGGGCCAGCGTTGGCCACGGCGTTACCCCGCTGGCGTGGCTTTGAAGCCTGGCGTTGGGCGGCGGGGAGGTCTGAGGTGGCTGGCTTGGATTGGCTGGTGGGAGATGACCGTTTGGGCTAGCCATTTGCTCTAGCCGTTGGGGATGGCGGTTTTGAAGTAAAAATCAATTTTTAAAAAAAAATTACAATTTTTTACCTATAAATACCCATCCTAAACTTCATTTTTTTCTCAACTATTTACAAATCTTCTTCAACCAAACCCACACCAAATAACAAATCTTCTTCAACCGAACCCACACCAAAAAACCGAACATGGTGCATTGGACAGAGTAGGAGGAGATCACACTTGTGACATCGATTGTTGATGCACAACGTACGCTACAACGCGGTCAAACCACATATTGGGGACGAGCGTTCCAGCAATACCAACAACACGTTGGCAACGCGCGTCACAATTTAAACGTGTGCCAACACAAGTGGCGTGAACTCAAACCAAAGTTGGATCGGTTTAAAGTTTGTTTCGACTGTGTGTTCCCCACTTTAATATTTACCGAACTTTGTAACTTTTTTTTAGGATTTAGTAACTACTTTTTTTTATTTTTTTAAGATTTAATAAGTAGGTTTTTTAAAAAATTTTGGATGTTATGTAACTTTTAAAAAAAAATTAATATAGCTTGTGTTTTATTATATAAATGTCAACTATATAAAAAAATATAAAAAATCAACATGGCACCCTAACGCCACCTGGTCACGCCGCTTCCACACCCCACATTTTTTGGAGTGGTCTGATGAAGGCCACACTCGGCACGTGTCAAGCAATACACCCAACCCAAGACCCCACATCCCGTAGTGTTAAAGACTAGAGCTAATGGGAATTTACTAAAGGATAAAGTGAATTCAGTGAACGGAGATTTTTAACTTGTCTTAGGCCGATATTTTGAGAGGATAGATTGATTTTTAGTGGGCTACAACTATGGGTGGCAAAATGGGTGGGTTGGGCAAGTTTGGATAATGGGTTAGAATGGGTTTGGATTTAGATTAGGATGGATTTATTAAGAAAAAGGTCAAGATGTGTTTGAGTTAAGATGGGTTTGGGTTAGGATGAGTTTTTGGTTAAAATGAGTTTCGGTCAAGATGGGTTTCAGTCACGATAGGATAAAACTAAAAGAACACAAAAGTAAAAAAATAAAAAATATTCAAAAATCATCTAAAACATATAAAAAAAAAATCAAAAAAGATTCTAAGTTCATTAAGTTCTGAGTTCGATTCCCATAAAGGGTTTTTCCCCAGATGTATTGGTTTTCCTACGTTGATACTCCAGTGGTCCATCATTGCCCAAATTCGGCGTTGAAAAAAATGTTAAATAAAAGTTAATTCTACTATCTAATACAGTCAAAATGATTTGGCAGTTTCTTTTTCTATATGAGTATAAAAAATAAGTTGTCTTCCTTATATCAATACGATGTGAGAAAACCTGACAATAATTACGAGAAACTACCGATATTGAGATACACACGCCAAGAATTTCAGCAACTTAGACATATTTCTTAGGTGAACTTTTAGAATCATTAATTGGTCATGTTATGTAGTATAACTAACCGCACTGGTTGTATAGTTTGAGATAGATGTGTTCTTAGTGAGTGACACGATTTGTTTTAAGGGAACTGTGTCAAATACGAGGTCTCAGCTTCTATCTCTCCTAGTGTTGTTTACTTTTTTTGTTCTAACTTGTATCTTGATACAATATATTGTAATTTCTTTTCCTTTCCTCTCCTTTGGTATTGTATTTTTTTGTAATATATGTTTATGATAATGCTTCGACGAAAACTTGCAATTTCGCTATATAACCGAATGCAAAAGATAAAAACCTATCAAAAAATAAAAACCTAGCATTGCAACTTACTGTTTTAATATCAATATACATTAATGAACGTTTCTACATAATAAAGTAACTTTAGTAATACATTTTTTTTTTTGAAAAAGGGCGGAAATTTTATAAAAACTTAAGCAAGATGCTCAAGAATCAGTACAAACGACAAAAGAAAATGGTACAATAATACAATAATGCAAAAAATGAAAAGGTTTATAGAACTCGAAAATAGTAATACGCGTATCATATAACGCGGAAATAATGATACCCTTAAAAAGAGAGATGACTAGAGTTTATGCAAAATCAGATGCGCGCCATATTGGGGTTGAAGATTGATTACAATGCTGGGAGAATGGACATAGGATGGTGATAACTCAAATGAGAACCTTTGTAAGATCATTGCAAGGGCAAGTTTAGCTTCTAACAATGAAAAGTTTTGTCCAATGCAGATTCGAGGTCCCGAACCAAAGGGAAAGTAAATGAGTTGGTTTTTGGTTGCCTTAGAGATTCCCTCAGAAAATCTTTCGGGATTAAATTTCTTGGCATCGCTTCCCCAAAGTTGTTCATCGTAGTGAATTAGCATGATTGGCAATCCAATCTGAAGTCCAGATGGTAGCGTAAATCTTCGTAGTGTGATATCCTTGGCAGCGATGCGAACAAGTCCATTAACAGGAGGATATAGCCTTAATACTTCGTAGAGGATCATATTCACCTATGCGGAAAGAAATAAAAGATTATTTGGAAATGTACGTAAGGCAAGTATAATTCGTGACTTCGTCGATTGAACATATGAGCACTTACAACTTTGAGATGATTTAGCCCATCTACGTCTATATCTTTATCTTTGTCCCCAAGAACATTCAACACCTCTTCTCTAGCACGCGACTGCCATTCTTGGTGTCGACTCAATAAAATCATTGTCCATACAAGCAAGCTAGATGTTGTTTCTTGTCCAGCAAAGTAAAAAAGTTTGCATTCTTCAATAACTTCATTGATGGTCATTCCATGAGTCTTGTTTTGATATTGCTCGACCTCTTTGATGTTAGATTCTAGCATTATTCCTAACAAATCATGATAGTTACCTTCACCCGCCTTCATTGCCTTGAGTCTCTTGTCGATAATACTTCTTATAGACCATTTTATTTCTTTATCTATTGCTTGCGTCCTCCTGTTCCTCTTTGTTGGAAGAAACCTTTGCCAAAATTATATTTGAATACTTAGTATTAGTTAAGTTATATATTATACCTAATGCATAATCCTTTCTTATAAAAAAAAATAGGACATTTTGTTGCGAAAACTAACATTATTGTGAGAATACTTACCTAGATCCAGGGATGTAAAGTGACTGCAATGCCTCCATTACAAGTACAGTTTGTTCTCTTATAAGTTCAAATATATGAATTCCTTCTTCATAACTACTTCCAAACGCGGTTCTTGATATCACATCACTGGTTAAAGCTTGAAGATGAGGCCAAACGTCCAACTCGGAAGATCCGTTTGACGAAACAAAGTTCTCCCACTTCCCAATCATTTCATCACAACTCAAGTGGAAGGCAGAAACCATATTCTAGGTAGAAAACATGGGTTGGGTGGTGTTAGTAAAACACAAACTAAACCTTGAATTTTTTGACTTTTTTAACATCAAAATACCTTTAGCTTCTCCACACGGAAAGCAGGGTTCACTAGTTTTCTATGTTTGGCCCACTTATCCCCTTCCAAGGTCCCTAATCCTGACGCTAGTAACAGAAAAAATGGATTGCTTTTTAGCTTTTGGAAGTCATTAATCTTTGTAAATACATCTTTGATGAGTTCTGGGTCCATAATGGTCACTCTTGGCTTCCATCCCATCCACGTGATGTAGCTTCTTCCTGCAAGTAAAAAGGATCTTGTCATTGCAACTTTATGGGATCAAATTTTGAAGTCCTTAAGCATGAGACGCGTGGTAAGAAAGCGGGATGGTGGGTAATTTCAAGCTTCGCCATTGTGGGTAAATGCATCAAGAAAATCTAGGCGTAAAGACAAAAGATATAATCGAGATGTGTCGTTAAAAAAAATTGACGCACTGTTACACCACACGGTGTGGGCGTGGAAATTCGGCATGGAAGCCAGTCCAAGCCAAGCTAACCACCCGTGTCCGGTGTGGAGCACGACGTTGTGGTTGGGGCTTGAAGACCTCCACTGGCGTGGGGCAAATGTGTCTGTGAAGTGGCGGTGTTTCATTGGTGAATGGATTTTGGGTTGGTTTTGATTGGTTAATTTTTTTTTGTTTTTATACAAACGCAACTTTCGAATCCTCATCCCACTCCTTCCTTTTTGTACAACGGCACTTTTTTGACTCGTGCTGACATGACGTCCATATGTTACATAATGCCCTTTTTTTTCAAACCCCTCCACATTGTATAGTCCTAAAATTAATCAATCCAACGTAAATTAATCAATCCAACGTACTTTACCAGATTAATTTAATGGTAATATCAACACGATAGAATTTAGTAATTAACTAAATGTTAATAATGGCTGGCAGGTCGTAGGGGTAAATTTGTTCTTTTGTTAATTTTTTTATTAAGGGAAATTGGATTTATTAATCTTACTTTTAAGCGGTTGGCCAATAATAATCTCACTTGCCAATAATAATCTCACTTTCAAATATCGTCAACAGTCCCACCTTTCAAAAAAAAATCATTGGACCTCTGTTAAAAAACTTCAATCAGTTAATTTTTCCCGAATTTCACACTGATGTTTTGGAGCTTTTGATTAGAACGATGATACGAGTCAATTGATGTAAAACTTACCTCGAAACGGTGTTCCAAACTAGGAATACAGTGCTTTAATTTGGGTGTTTAAACTTCTAATTAACAAAAAAAACAAGTTGTTTGGAGTTCCGTTTCAATGTAAGTTTTACATCAATCGACTCGTATCCTCATTTTGATCAAACGCCCTAAAACATCAATCGACTCCGTTAAGTTTTTTCAACAGAGGTCCAGTGGGGACTGTGAGTACCGATATTTGAAAGTAAGATTATTAGAGATCATGAAAATCCAATTTGCCTTCTATTAAATTTCGGTTATACCAAATTACCTGTATAACATTTATTAAGTTTGGTGAACAATAGCTCACCTGCTTTGGGCCCCAATCAATTTACGATTTTGTCCCTGCTTTAAAATTACAATTTTGCTATCAGTTTAAAATTACGTTTTTACCTCCGGTTCAAACTAAAATTATGTTTTTACCCCTAGTTAAAAATTACAATTTTGTCCTCAGTTCAAAATTACGATATTGTCCCGTTTAAATTTACAGTTTCGCCATTAGTTGTGTTTTGTTCCTCCCAGCTAAATTACGATTTTGCCCTCAATTTAAATTTATATTTTTGTCATCGCTTTTTGTTTGCTTTCCCAGTAAAATTACGATTTTGCCCCCAATGTATAACTACAGACACAAGATGGATGAATAGTGTCAGGAAGCTGCCTGGCACTCCCCCATTGGCCCAACCAATTTACGATTTTATCCCCGCTTCAAAATTACGATTTTGCCATCATTTCAAAATTTCGTTTTTACCCCAGTTCAAAATAAAATTATGCTTTTGCTCCCATCTAAAAATTACCATTTTGCCCTCGGTTCAAAATTACGATTTTAACCCGTTTAAATTTACAGTTTTGCCATTAGTTTTGTTTTTTCCCCCACCCAGCCAAATTACGATTTTGCCCTCAATTTAAATTTACATTTTTTACCATCGTTTTCCTTTGCTTTCCCAGTTAAATTATGATTTTGCCCCAGTGTACAATTACAACCATGCTATCGTTTTAGTTCCGTTTTGCTCCCTGTGGTTTGGTCACTTTAACGGTTTTGCTCCAAACCTTTAAAAATAGCTATTTTACTCCCTGATGTTTTGGTTTTTTTTGTCAGTTTGCTCCCCGCCTCTAACTCCATCCAAATTGTTTGTTTTTCCATTTTGCTCCCAGCAGGGATCAAACTAGCAACAAAACCAAAACATCAAGGAATAAAATGGCTATTTTTAAAGGTTTGGGGTAAAACCGTCAAAGTGACCAAACCACAGGGAGCAAAACGGAAGTTTACTCTTTTTTTTTTTGACAAAACTATAGAAGTGCTTTGTTTTAATTGTTTGACTCGATGTAATTTTTATTCGTGCCAGATGGCTGCCTGGAACACGCTCATTTATCATGAAAAATTACAATTTTGCCCCCTGTTTAAAATTATTGTTTTTTTTTATCGTTTTTGTTTTTCTTAAGCAAAAGTATGATAGTGTTTTAATTTAACTGGTTGACTCAATGTAATTTTTTTAAGATCGTGTTATGAGTATAGTATATACAATTAACCAAAACACAGCGTACATATTATATATTACGAGAGAGAAATATTCGGCTGAGTGCCCCGTAACACAGGCGGGGCAAAGTCTAGTTGTTAAAACTTCCAAAATGGGTTGACTCGTGAAACATATCACGTGTGTAACTTTGAAAACGCCAAGGAGAGATGACCTTTCGCAACGGTCATTTTTTTTAAGTTCCTAATTTACCTATTTTTTTACCTTTTTTTAACCCACTATCTCACCATTTTTACACACACTCTCATAAACTTCTATACTCCCATACACAGCAACAACCCAATGAGCTGAAGGTCAAGAAAAACACATACTGCGTGGTTAACAGGTGAAGAATACGCTTTGGCTCGTGCTTGGCTCGACGTATCCGAGAATCCTTATGTTGGTAAGTATATTTTTTTAACATTTTTATTTTTTTTCCATCATTAAATTAATGCTTATATTTTTTTAACGCTAGGTATACTTTTAGCAAGGTATCAAGATAACGAGTTTTCGTCGAGAATTCAGGCCAAGTTTTGACACAAATCGGTAAACGGGACGACTACCGTACTCCGTTTCAAAAAAGGAACAAGTGGAGGGATATGCGGGTGAAAGTAACCACACTGTCGTGCTTTCGGGCGAGTGTTCACGGGTTTCGGCCTTAGGTGAGGGTTTTCCCCGGTTCAGAGGCGAGTGTATCCGATGTGGTGAATTTCGCCAGTAACCCATTTGGATAATTCGTTGGCCGTTCAAAAAGAAATAACAAATTTTTTTGACTCAAAATGAGTATGCTACCATGGCGTTCACATGACGGAAAATTTCCTAAAGAGGCATTAACCAGTAGGCATATGCATATGCATATGCATGATCTAATAACTTTTATATAGTTTATTATTTATATAATATATACTTTAAAATCAAGCTATTTGTTCTCATGAGTATAATATTGTTATATTTATAAAACAAATAAAAGATTTTTAAAAAGGTGTAACACATTGTATGATATAGTTGTTACGATTACATGGTGTGGTTATCATTATAGACGATGTGGGTATATGACTAATGATGAACTTATAGAGTGCGGTAATCAAAATTAACAAATCATGCCGATGGTCATCCTTATTTTAATCTGTTTTTGTGATTACGTGAACAAATTTGGCATCATAGGTATTTATTTCTAGTTACTGTGCCCGACTAAGGGGTTGTTTGGCAACTTCTGAATGGTTAAGTGTTGGATCAGTAAAAGGTCTGAACCATTAAGAAGTCTAAACCATTAAGAGTCAGTATAATTGTTAACCGTTCAAAGGCAAATGTCTGACCAATTCCGATTAGAGTTCTTAACCATTTAGACTTAGTTTAATGCTTAACCATTCAGAGGCAAATGTCAAAACCGTTCAGATATCTGTTCGCAAAACAAACAGTCTGAATCATTAAGAGTCTCGTTAACAACACACAACCCCTAAATGTAACAAAATTAGTTGGGTTTTTAACTAAAACTGAAACACTAATTAACCCATTAGTTCCAACCGCTCCTTTTATTATAATTTAACCATCTATCAAATAGATCACAAAAAAAAGTATCATAAACATAGCAAAGATTCATCAGGTTTTTATGACCACTTGGTCTATGAATGAAGATGATTTAAAACATACCATGTTTTTTCAGAGATTGAAGGGGGAAACCGACAACGTGTGATAGAACTTCATCTCCATCATCGATATCGATATGCTTAGAGTTAGATTTGGATTGTTGAAAAATCATAGATAGTTCTTTCATGTCCCCAAACAAAAACCTGTATTTGTTTCCTTTGAAACCTTGATTCTTCAGAAATTTCTCTAGCTTCTTTGGTCTCACCCATATCATGTTTACAATCTTCCATGCACATAGTACCACTACTATAGCACATGAGAGAGCAAATGTGTTTGTTATAGCATCCATAGTGGTTTAAATTCGCATATTGTTGGAAGGGACATTAGTGTGTATATATAGAGAGGGAGAGAGAGGTTGAAACCATAAAGATAATAAGTAAATAATAAATAGTAACATAACAAACAGTCATTTTAATAAGGGTGTTAGGAGTGGAGCGGCAAAGTGGTCGGCAAACGGTTTTGCCTATCGGCAAACACCGCCGCCAAGACTTTGCCGAGTCGGTGAAGGGTGTGGTGCGGGGAGGGGAAGCCGACGCGAGGAAGGAGAATATTGACATTGGGGGCGTGATTCAACGGTAATATTACCGTTTAAATTAAAAAAATAATTCTTTTAAAAATTAAACTATAAATAACATACCAAACCATCTTCAAATTTATATCCAATCAAACCAAAAAAATACCACAAATCATTCCCAAACATCTATAAAACAAAATGGCGGATGAACTCTCGTTATGGTTCCCACCCATGAGTAGCGACGATTCATCCGATAGTAGCATTCTTTTTTTTTCAAAATCTCATCGAAGAAGCCGAACTTCAAGACACGGGCACGTCTAACCGAAGGAGATATATTGAACGTCAACGTGAGGAGGGGCATGAGACACTCATGGCGGATTATTTTGTCGAAGACCCGAAGTACAACGAAGATATATTTCGACATAGGTTCCGTATGTCAAAACGTTTGTTTCTAAAAATTGTGGCCGACGTGGTAGAGAACGACCCATGGTTTGAAGAGGCCCCCGTTGCGCGAGGTAGGAAGGGGTTTACGCCGTTGCAAAAGGTGGCATCGGCTATTAAACAACTCGCAACTGGTAACACTCCAGACGAGAACGACGAGTACTTGCATATGGCCGATAGAACTTCCCGCGAGTGCCTAGAATATTTTTGCGACACGGTTTGCAAAATATACGGTCCCGAGTTCTTACGTAGACCGACAAGCCACGACATGGCACTTTTATACCAAGCTCATGAGGAAAAACATCACCTTCCAGGTATGTTCGGTAGCCTTGATTGCACCCATTTCGTTTGGCGATATTGTCCGACAGAGTATCGAGGCCAATTTATGCGAGGAGATCACCGATATCCGACTGTTATGCTCGAAGCGGTTGCTTCTCAAGACTTATGGTTTTGGCATGCTTTTGCCAGTCCACCGGGTTCTCAAAACGATATCAATGTGCTACAACAATCTCCTTTATTTTTAACGGAACGAAATGGAACCGCGCCAAAATGTCCATTTTATGTTAACAACCATTTATACAAACGTGGTTATTTGCTCGTGGATGGAATCTACCCTTCGTGGTCCGTGTTTGTGAAGTCGATCCCTTACCCTCACAAAGTAGACCAAAAGAAATTCAAGGGGCAACATGAGGCGGCAAGAAAAGACGTCGAACGGGCTTTCGGTGTTTTGAAGGCGAAATGGGGTGTATTGAGTCGACCGATGCGAGCAAGATCCGTTAAAAAAATTAGGAGTGTCGTGTACACGTGTATTATTTTACACAACATGATTTTGAAAGATGAAGGAAAGGCAATAGCACCGGTGCACATTCGGGATCCTCCGGTCGAGCCCGCTCTAGACGATACGGTGTTGGGCGAGTTGATGGATGAAGACACGCATTGGAGACTAAAACACGATCTCATAGATCATCTCGCAAGTCAAGATTTACCCCACCTTTTGGTCGATTCCGACGAAGACTAGTTTAATTTATTTCAAGTTAATGTAATTTTATTGTTTTTTAATTTAGTGTAATTTTGATGTTTTTAATTTAATTTATGAAAGTTTATTGTTTTTTAATTTAATATATTTATTCTACATTTATTAATATTAAATAAAATAGTGCACAAAAAAAATAATAAAAAAAGTTTACCACTTCAGCAAGTGTTTAAACCATTGCCAACACTTTTCAGCAAAGTTTAAACACTTTTGACTGATTGACATGGCGCGCTCTGATTGGTCGGTTTTTTGGTTTGCCACTCCAAAGTGTTTAACCACTCCTAACACCCTAAATAGTAACATAACAAACATTCTTTTTATAGCTTTAAAAACATATTCAATAGTTATTTTGATCTATTTTTTATAGCTTTGAAAACATATTCAATAGTTATTTAATCTATTTATAAAAGAGATTGGAGCGCAACTTGTTATCCGTTTAATAGTTATTTTAATCTATTTTAAAAAAGGCGACGCAGTTTTTTTGCCCGTTTACCTGTCATTCTTACGTAACTTTTTTATCACAAAAATTATTCAAATTAACATAGCTTCATCTGTACTAGAAATATCACTTTATTTTGTTTCTTTCATTCAGTTGATCACAATCATCATAATTTATTCGAACTGTTAAAAGCTAAAGAAACTATTCACTTCGTCCTAATTTTACTACTTATTTGTAATTGTAATTTATTATATAACTAGTTTTGTACCCCATGAGTGTTGTGGCATGCTAAAATGAATTGTTTTCAATTTGACAAGAGGTACGTTTATGGTTCAATTACTTCTACAGTACTATAAACAATATGATCTCGGGAAAAAAATATCAAGACCTAGTGTTGGCTCATATGAAACTTTCCTTGAGAATAGATGATACAAAGCCAAAACAATTTTGCAACTACTGATCCAAAATAACAGTGCTTTGAGTTACTACTTCCTTCAATGGCAAGATATCTAACAACTGTTGGTTCTAAGGTCTGCTCTTTGCAAAGCTCTGCTGGATTGTAAAGACTGTTGAAGATTAAACCACTGAAGAAGCCAAACATCTACTGAAAGTCAAAGGTCTGATCTTTGAGATTAAATATATTATTATTGTAATATTTAATCTTATAGCCATTATAATCATTTATATTATATAGATCAAAATATATTAATAACTTATTAATAATTAGTTGGTAATTGTTGATGGACCATATTACCCTTATTAACTAATTAGGTTTCCTCTTGGGTGTATATATAAGGAGATTATTAGAGAGGTAAAATGTTAGACACATAAACCTATTAACTCATAACATCAATCGGCTCTCTCTCCCTAATCGAAACCTCCCTAGTTTCGGTTCATCACCATCATAATTTTACACCCTAAGGAGACCAGATCATCCTGACAAGAATGTCGAACTCAATGGCTGCATCTCTGACTAGATTCTCTGCTGGCCTGTCTGCTGTAACAGGTATGTTATTCATGTTTTCCATTATATTTAAACAGAACTGATCAACATGTGGTATCAGAGCATATGTTGACAAATAAGTTTTGTTTTCATATCCATTATTCTGGGATTGAAATCTGGAAAACAGAGTTTTGAAAACTTAATAAAAAATCACGGCTGGTTTCGAGTCTAATTGTGTCAAAATCACTGTTTTCAGAAAAAGGGTGGTTAATCATGTCACTCGAAACCAATATGGGTTAATTTTATGTCTGAAATCCGTTTAAAACCATTAAAATTCAGGTTTCGGGTTTCCAGAATTATGTTTTTAATTTTAGGGTTCATCATATGTTCTTAGGAAAATTCGAAAATTCCTTAAGTTTTGGAATATAATTTGGATTAGTGGATATTTTTACTGTTTTGATCTGAATTATATCTCTTAAAAACATTGAAAATTGTTAAAAGAAAATCAAGTTATAATTTTTGAAATCTTTTGATAAGTTTAGATCAACACTAAAATAGGAAACACTATCCCGCAATCCCTAAAATTTCGAGTTTTCAGTTATATTTCACACTAACAGCTGTTGACAGTAGGTTTCGAGACCAACCTTAACGACTCGAAACCATAAGATTCCGACTCGAAACCATAAGATTGTGACTCGAAATCATAAAGGTTTCAGTCTTCATGACTCGAGACCAACATTCCGACTCAAAATCATAAAGGTTTTAATCTTCATAACTCGAGACCAAGGTTCCGACTTAGATTCCGACTCGAAATCTCACTAAAATACGAGTACAACTGAGATTGCGACTGAGATTTCGACTCGCAATCATGTGGTTGCGACTTGAAACCTCATTATGAAGTCGAAATCTCATAAATATTCATTACTTGAAACCTTGAGATTTCGACTAAGGTTTCGACTGATATTAGTAACTCGCAACCAGGTGGTTGCGACTCGAAACCTTAATGACTCGAAACCTCATAATGATTCATTATTGAGTCAAAACCTTACTCGAGATCTCACTCGAAATCTAAGGTTAACTCTTGATCTCACTCGAAACCTCATTATTATTAAACTGTTAATGTGAACTAAAATTTAGCAGGTGGTTTGCTATTAAATACTTGGTTTTGTAAACACTTAATTACTTAATCACAATCAGATAATTTTTCCACAAAACCAAAATAGCTTAACTTGAATGAGTTTCTGATGTATCATTTCTTGCCAAAGCTGATTTGATGCATCTATTTATTGTTCAAGTATTATAAAATCTATGTTGAGTATGCATTACAAACGTGAAATGTCTTAATTTCTGGTCAAAGCTGATTTGAGTCATTTATGTCTAGCATACTTAACAAGTGCATAACTAAAGTGATTGTCTCATTTCTGGCCAAAGCTGATTTGTCATGATTACTTTGCACACATGCTTAAATGATTACACTTCTGGACAAAGCTCATTTGTTTTCATTTAAGTAGAATTTTAACTAAGTCTATTATTTTGATGTTAGTAATAGACAATATCACAGCTTCATAACTAAAATGGTCATTATTTATGCCTGCTTTAGTATAACATGCCCTTAGATCACATTAGGACTTCTTGATTAGTATCATAATTCGCTCATCTTATTTCCACTATCAGCACCCAATTGCGGGATTCCACCTTTGACTGGTGATAACTTTGCTGCATGGAAGGATGCCCTCATGCTTACGCTTGGATTGCTGGACTTTGATTATGATCTAGGAGAGAATAAGCCAGCGGATCTTACTCCACAAAGTACTGATGCTAAGCAGATAATTCATGAAAATGGACTAGGTGTAACCGCATGTCTCTCATGTTCATGAAGCAGCCCATACACAATGCAATTAGAGGAGCTATTCCTGATTCTGAAGATGCTAAAACCTACCTGGCTTTTGTGGAGGCACAATTGACGGGGACATCTAAAGCACACGCTAGTACTCTTATTCTCAAGCTGGTGACAACTAAGTATGATGGGAGGAGCGGCATTCGCGAACACATCATGATGATGCATGACATGGCCAATAAGCTGAAAGGGCTAGAGATGGAAATCAGTGATGGTTTTCTTGTTCACTTCATCATCACTTCGCTTCCTTCGTCCTATGAAGCATTTAAGATCAATTACAACACTCAGAAGGACAAATGGACGATGAGTGAGTTGGTCGCTATGTGCGTACAGGAGGAAGAGCGTATGAAGATGGATCGCACTACTAATGTTGCAAACTTCACCACCTCCGACTCTAAGAAGAGGAAGAACAATTATCAAAGAAAGGATGCTTCCAAAGTCCAAAAGCCCAATCCTAATACAAGTGCACCTTCCATCTCTAAGAACTCCTTAGGAAAACCCTACTGCAAGTTCTGTAAGAAGACAGGACATAAGCAAAAGGAATGCCCTGACTTTAAGGAGTGGCTGGCTAAGAAAGGTAACGATTTTTTCATGATACTTGAGTCCTATAATTTCAATGTCCCTGCTAATTCTTGGTGGTTTGATTCTGGTTATATGGTTCATGTAACCAATTCTACTCAGAGATTCCTTTCAATCCGGAAGCTGGGAAGAAACCAAAGAACACTTAAAGTTGGGGATGATCAGGAATTAGAAGTGAAGGCCATAGGAACATTACAATTATTTTTGAAAACTGGTTTATGTATTAAACTTTATGATACCTTATATGTTCCTGAGGTAACTCGGAACCTTGTATCAGGGCCAAAGTTGGACATAGACGGTTTTGTTGTTTCCCATGGTCATCACAAACTCTCTATTCTCTATGATTCCGTTGTTTATGGTACTTGCACTCTGGATGGTGGTCTCTATAGATTAGAACTGGATGATGATTTTTCCAAATCTTTGTTGTCATATAATATTAATGAATTACTCACAAAGATGAAACAGAATCGAGACTTAGAGACTTCATCCATGTTGTGGCATCAACGTTTAGGCCACATCTCAAGAGAACGATTAAATCGTCTCGTAAAGAATGAAGTCTTACCTCCTCTCGATTTCACTAATTTTGGAATATGTGTCAAATGTCTTAAAGGTAAAATGACATTAGCAAATAAGAAAGGTGCCACTAGGATCTCTAATTTATTAGAACTCATTCATACTGACATTAGTGGTCCCTACCAAATCGCTGGCATAACAGGACATACTTCATTTATCACTTTCATTGATGATTATTCCCGTTACATGTACTTGTATCTCATTAAGGAAAAATCTGAATCTCTTACAACTTTTAAAGATTATAAAGCTGAAGTTGAAAAGCAATTAGATCGTCAGATTAAAGTTGTGAGATCAGATACAGGCGGTGAATATTATGGAAGACATACTGATGTGGGTCAAGCTCCTGGTCCATTTTATGAATTTTGTAAGGGCCATGGGATTGTAAACCAATACACCATGCCTGGTACACCTCAGCAAAACGGTGTCGGTGTCGCTGAACGAAGAAACCGTACGCTTATTAACATGGTGCGCATTATGTTAACCAACACTAATTTACCATTATTCCTCTGGACTGAAGTGTTAAAAGCATCTGTTCATATACTCAATAGAGTTCCTTCTTAGTCTGTCCCTAAAACTCCTTATGAACTTTGGACAGGAAGGAAACCGAGTCTTAAATATATGAGAGTATGGGGCTGCATTGCTGAAGCAAAATGTTACAATCCTTTCCTAAGGAAACTTGACCCTAAAATAGTTACCTGCTTCTTTATCGAGTATCCTGATAACTCAAAGGGTTTTCGTTTCTATTGTCCTTCCCATGTCACCTGTATTGTTGAAACCAAGCGTGCTGCGTTCCTGGAGGATTTCAAGGTCAGTGGGAACAGTACCAATCCTTACGAAGAATTGAAAGAAGTACAAAACGTGGGGGGAGAGACTCGTCGCTTACCATTACTCTGTTTACTCCTCTTGTACCAATGCAACAACTGCACCTAGAGCTACTGCATCAATTCCACCTCCACAATCAGAACCTATTATACCTCATAACGAAGGCACATAAAACGCTCAAAACCAAGACAACGCTGGACCCGGTAATCAACTCAGGAGGTCATCTAGGCAAAAAAGTCCTACTAATTGGGATGATTATGTTACCTACCTGACTGAAATGGATGCCGGAAAGCTCAATGATCCTATCTCTTATAATGAAGCCATTAGCGGTGATCAGTCTTCTGAATGGAATAAAGCAATGAATGATGAGCTTGAATCCATGAAGAAAAATGACGTTTGGGATTTGGTAGAATTACCCAACGGTGTCAAACCCGTATGATGTAAATGGGTGTTCAAAACAAAACTGGATCCGAATGGGAACGTTGAACGCTACAAAGCGAGATTGGTTGCAAAGGGCTACACTCAGAAAGAGCGAATAGATTATAAAGAGACGTTTTCACCTGTCTCTCGTAAAGATTCATTAAGGATCGTTATGGCCCTAGTAGCTCATTTTGATTTAGAGCTGCATAAGATGGACGTCAAAACCGTTTTCCTTAACGGAGACTTGGACGAAGATGTTTACATAAAACAACCTGAAGGCTTTAACCCTGAAGGTCAGGAGCATCTAGTCTGTAAGTTGAAGAAATCCATTTACGGGTTAAAACAAGCATCACGTCAATGGTATCTCAAGTTTGATGAAGTCATGAAGAAACAAGGTTTTATAAAGAATCAAGTGGATCAATGCACCTACCTCAAGTTGAGTGGGAGAAACTTTACTATACTTGTCCTTTACGTAGATGATATTCTATTGGCAAGTAATAGTTTAGACATGTTGCATGATTCGAAGCGGTTACTCTCGCATAACTTCGACAAGAAGGATCTCGGAGATGCTTCTTACGTCATTGGCATCGAAATTCATCGAGATAGACACAAAGGGATCTTATGATTGTCTGAAAAGACTTACATAGATCGTGTCCTTACACATCACAACATGCAACAGTGCAAACCCTCAGTCGCTCCAGTAGTTAAGGGATATGTTTTCGGTTCATTCCAGTGTCCGACAACATAGGTTGAAAACGAGAAAATGAGCTAGATACCTTACGCGTCAGTGGTCGGGAGCCTGATGTATGCTCAAGTCTGTACTCGCCCAGATATCGCTTATATTGCTGGAATGCTAGTCCATTATGTTACACCCCGACCGCGTAAAACAACAAACCGCGGCGGAAACGTCGGGGAGTGGAGCGACAGAATTATTGTTTCACAACACATGGTAATTAAAGTTTGGTTTTATTTATTAAATTGTTTACATTGTCTTTGTTCAAACATAAAACAGAACGTAAATTAAACTTGTCTTTCATAGTTCTATGTCACTAAGGCCCGAGTCCGCCTAAGTGTGTCATGATAATCCTCAAACATTAGCTCCTGAAACACATGTGAAAATAGGTACGTCAGCATAAAAATGCATGTGAGTTACATAGGTTTTGTTGATGAAGGATTCATGACTTGTAGTTAAAAGAAGTGTTTAACAAAAGTAGTCATGAACCTTTAAAAAGTGTTTTCTTTTATAAAATCATATGAAAATCGATGTTAAAATCAGATGAAATAGAAGAATAATGCATGGTTAAATAAATAACCAAGTAAAAATGAATTTTGTATAAAACATGTTGTGAAAATATGTCATTTGTATAAAATGTGTCATGTCTTTGTCTTTGTCGAAGTGGTTTAGATAACGCTACGATATGTAATATCATAAAAGCACTTATATATAGGAAGTACCAGCGGCGTATCCACCATGCTTTTATCATATTACACACGCCTCGTTATTTAAATCACTTATCAATAACCACCAAAAATGTCTTGTTTAAACCAATGTCAAAATGTTTATGTGTAAACAATGTCCAATGTCAAGTGTAAACCATGTCTTGTATAATCAAATGCTATGTATGGCAAGTAAAGAGTATTTACTCAAACCATATGTATAATGTCAATGTATAACCAAATGTCATGTATGGTGAATAAAGAGTATTTACTCAAACCATATGTATAATGTACAAAACAATGTCTTTGAATAAACCTAAGTTTAAATCAAAAGTTATGTTCTGCAAAATCAATGCTTTATGGATACAAACATTTATGCAGTAATGTTTATCGCATACATTCAAGCCTTGCGACTGTCGGACAAACCCTTAACAAGTTAAAGGCTTATCAAATATGTTTTCGGATTCTGTCATTCCCTACTTCCAAACAAACCTAGGAAGCCGGGAACGAGATTTGTCAAGTCCTATGGTACCATTACATACTACCGAGCGGCGTGATCAATGTTAATGAATGTATTGTTGTCCCGTTAAACATACCAAATGTCATAACCAATGTAAGCATGCTATGTGAAAACCATGTCCTAAGTATGCTAAGTAAACATACATAGTAGAAATGTCCATGAAATCAATTGTGCCCATATGCTGAGTAAACATATGAAGCAGAAATGTAATGTAAACAATGTGTCCATATACTGAGTAAACATATGCAACAAAAGTGTTTATGAAATCAATGTGCTTGCATGCTCAGTTAACATACAAAGCAAAGCATAATTGAAATCATGTACTATGTATGTACTACGTGAACATAGCATGTTTATGTCATAAAAAGCAATGAAAACAAGAAAGTAACAATGTAAGCACATGTGTATCACCCCAAAATATTTGAAAGCGGTAAAAGAGGGGACTATGTACTCACTTGGGATTGCTTAATAGTCTTGGAATAAAGACCAAATAAAGCTTGAAGGATCACAGAATCAAACGGCACCTAGTATAGGTAACTATGTTAATAATCGGATCCTAAATCGGGAGATAAGATAGAATGAAGTTCTATAAATCAAATGAGTATTGGAACTCATATGGCATGATTTAATAGACCTGACATTCTGATTAGAAAGTTATCCTAAGTGCTTTTGACCCGTTTCGACCCGTTAAGGTAGTTTAAGCTACTTTAACGTGTCGTTTACGTAAATCTAGGGTCGAATAGTTATTTATGTCCTATGTTAAGTCTTACATGCCCATTTATGTTTAAAAATGTTATTTAATCAGTTTAGATGTCAAAAACTTGATCACAAATGCTAAATATGGATTTATGCTCAAAAAGGGCATTTTGGTTATTTTTAATGGGCATATAAACGACTTAACGAATAACTAACCAACCTATGTGATCATAAGGTATAACCTCAGTAGGTTATTCCCTATACAACTATGATCACTAAATATGTTTGGTAGGATCCTAATGATCAACCAAACGGATCGGGTTCGAAAATCTAAGCGGTTGTCAAGACCGCTTGACTTACGACCCTAAACAAGCACTAAACTAATAGTGACGAGTTAACCATGTTAAAACATGTTTAACTAAGTTAGAAAACTGATTTGGTATCAAAACAAAGGGTTTTGATACCCGAAAATAGTTCCGTCGCAAAATGCGCATAAATACGCATTTTGACCGAAACTTTGACTCGTCACTACGCCTAGTCAACGTGGTAATCAGTAGGTATAATCGCTAGGGATTATAACCATCGTGATTACAATCACGTTGCAAAGTTCAATTGAACTTTTATTTGACCAATTGATGGTCAAACCCGAAAGTCAAACTGTTTGTCAAATTGTTTGTCTTTCAGCTTTAAATAGCTGAAAATACAGACTAAGCCATGAAAGAACACTTACAAGGCTCTATGGCTGAAAGATTGAACTAGAAGAACTCAGGTAGGTGGCTCCCAAAGATGGAATCCTCCACTTAGAGTCCAATAGAGAAGAAAAGATGGAAATGAGCAATGAGTGAAGTGAATTAGGGGGGTATTTATAGTTGTTAGAGTGTTGTAGGATCATTCCAAGTGTTTGTGTAGTGCCCAAGCAATGAATCTTGACCATACAAGTTTTATGGCCAGCTAGCATATGCTTGGAGAGGTGTTAACTTGATGCCCACACAAGGAAAATTGCATAAAAGTCCCTAAGAAACATGCTGGTAGCTGAAAACAGATTTGCTGTCAAAAACATGGGGTCGCGTGCTGCGACAGAAGGGC
Organism: Helianthus tuberosus; assembly: GCA_030545235.1. Lineage (NCBI taxonomy): Eukaryota > Viridiplantae > Streptophyta > Magnoliopsida > Asterales > Asteraceae > Helianthus > Helianthus tuberosus. The sequence goes on along the minus strand of CM060372.1, from coordinate 86,307,884 downwards.
CCTTAGGTCATCGCGTGACGCGAGCACACATGCTGAAGTTTCAGAATTGTCACGATTAGTCCCTGCACACGCTAACTTGCATATTTGACGTATTTAACCTCCGTTAATGTAACAATCCTAAATAAACCGACACCCTCGTAATAATTTCCGACACCCTAGTATATTTTAAAATGTCCCCATATGTCTTTAAATACACCCCGTATGTGAAAACCGAGCCCGAAATACAGTATAGCATTAAAAATAAAATAAAAATCTGATTTTTAAGCTGAGGCGGGCCGCGTAAGACCCACCCCAACCTTCACGCAGGCCGCGTGAGACCAAAATGTGGCGCAGCCCTGGGCCGCCACCTGGCCCAACACATGTCGAGCCTACATGATGATCCGGATGGGCTACAAGTTGACTGGAGGTCAACGCGGGCCGCGTAAGGCTTTACCTACGCTTACGCGGGCCGCGAGAGGACGAGATTCAGCACCTATATAAGGAGGCCTCGGGATTTCATTTCTGTCGCTCAAATCTTTTCTTTCTTATACGAATTCTGAGTAGTATAAGTAATACTCGGGTATTAGACCCCCCTAATTAGTGAAGTTCTGCTCCGTTGTAAGTATTATAACCCCTGGATACGTATTAGATACGCTGCCCGATTGATCTAGGGTTCCGTAACGGCTGTCGTGGTTCTGCTCGACGTAGTCATTGGAATGTCGTCTCGGGGAGGGTATTGCTAATGTTAAAATGGGTTATTAATACTAACGCATGTACATTTGTGTAAATTATAGATAATTCTCAGGAAACCCTTACGAAAAACCTAAGACAGCAATGTGAGTTTATCCTCTTTTTGTTAACATTTTTGGTAATGTTTTACAAAACCTTAACTATTTTACAATGCAATTTAGCAGTGATTGAGTCTTTGTAGTTCTTCAATTACTGCCGGTATGTTGGGGTTTTGTATACAAAATTTACTACACTGTGAGTAGTAAGTCAGGATGACAATACGTTACCATTGGACAATGAGTTAGCCAATGGGTAATATGACCCACAAGTCAGGATTGACAGTACTAATGGAGTAATTGTGTAGATATAAACATTGTAATCGCTCTCAATACTGTACACTGTGACTTTTTATTTAAACTTTATTAAACTGGGATTCACTCACCAGTATTTCCCACTGACAAATATTTTTAAAACGCGTTTCAGGTAACACAATGTGAAAGCCAATTAGAAGCCAGCTGGACAGCACTGAAGGCTTGAAAAAGTGGCTATAAAAGTTACCTAAATAAAGAAGGCGTTTTAAATTCAAATAAATTGGGATTTATCCCCATAAATTAGTTTGTAATAAAAACTTGGGTTTTAACCCATTTGTTTCAATGTTATGAAATTGTGGTATTCTACTCTGATAAATATTTCCTAACTACGGTCCTGATGAAAATTTCCGCTGCCAAATTTGACGACATAAGATACCACCGAAACTGGCTCGCGGCCGCCCGTTCCCGGGTATCAGGAATCGGGGGTGGGGAAAGAAGGTGGTATCAGAGCCTAGCCACTGGTTTAAGCCAAAGAAGTGTTCTGTTGACACTTAAATTTTAAATTTTGTGTTAGGAAATGAATTACGGGAATACGTGCATAACTGTATTTATTTATTATGTGTTATTTGACTATTTGTTAGTTTACAGTATGAGCGACCAAGGACCATCTGACGCGTACCGTCAATTGTCTGGTTCGCCTAGAAGCGAAGGTACCTCCTCTTCTCAGCCTGCCCTCTCAGGGTACTCTGCTGATACGGAAGATGGAATCTTTGTGTTTAAGGCTCAGTCCGAGGATCCGTTTCAGTCGAGGGGCACACGAGCGTAGGAAACGTATGAAGAAGTTACAAGACCAGAGGGTACTAGCAGCAGCTAAGAGAGAGACAGATGCCTATGCCCAGGATATGATAAATAGGGGTATAGCCAATATTCACATCCTAGCAACTACTGCAGCTGGCCCAAATCTGGAACAAATAATAGCACCCCAACCACAACCACCAATCCATGATCAACCGATGGAGATAGAAAACCCTGAAAATCAAATAGAGATGCATGACTTCAATCTGGAGGAGATCCCTAGGGTACCTGCACCAAACCCCCTAGACCCAAATTACGATCCCTGGTGGGATGACGTTAGGGACTACGTGCAACGCTACCCGATACATGAGGACACACCTATGCAAAACATAGGAGCTTACCTAGGTTTGGACCCTTTAGATCCCTATTTCCACGATGAATACATTAGGGAAATCTTAGAAGATCCTTACCAATTCCAGGCACCTACACCCCACACCAGGAACCCGCACCCCAAATTCCGAACTCAGTCCTAGAACCTGCACCCCCAATGAGTGCATAAAATGTATAAGAACTTAGGACTTTCGGGGAGGAAATTTTAGAAAGCAGTGAGAGAATGCGACAGGTGGGAGAGCGTCTCGTATGGAAATACGATGAACGCAATATGGATTTTTGGATGAATCCATATCCATGAATGTGATGGTGTGACGGTAATAGTAATAATAATAATAAAATAATAAAATATGTGTGTATGGATGCCTACTATTATTTATTTCTGTCGGTGTTGTAATTTTTATTTCAGTACTGGTGTGTAATAGATAGTAGATGAATAGAGTAAAGTCGCAATGATCGACGCTTTTGGCTAAATTGCGTGTCATGTGATTAACTATACTAGCTATTATTTTGTGATATTAATACGGGGTAAATGTTTAAAATTCAGATGGCCGATGAAGGAAATCAAGGAAATCTGAATAACGATAACCAGAGTAACCTTAACGTGGTTAATGAGAATCCAAGCATCAATAACAATGGAAACCAAATGGATAATAGTGCAGTTCAACACATAGTCGCACAAGGAATCATAGATGCAATGCCATTTATTATTCAAACGATTCAAGAAGCGAATAATAAAAGTAAACATAGCAGTAAGCGACCAATTGAACCAGAACACAGCGTGAACAATGGCCCTGTACTTCAAGTGCCTATTTCCAAAAGAAGAAGAACCATGCCTAATGGTTGTTCTTACAAGGAATTCTGGTCCTGCAAACCAATAGAATTCTTGGGCAATGAAGAACCTATTGCAGCTCTACGCTGGATAGAGAAGACTGAGGCTGTTCTGAAAATAAGTAAATGTGCGGAAGAAGACAAAATAATGTTTGCTTCTAATTTATTTAAGAACTTAGCCCTAGAATGGTGGAACACTATCCTCCAATCAAGAGAAAGTGATAAGGTTTACAACATGGAATGGGAGGAATTTAGAAATGTTAGGATCGGAGGCTCTCATGATTGTGTTTGTTTGTATGTTTGGAACGATTTGTAAATATGAAAACATGTAAAGTGCAGCGGAAATGAAAACAAACTTTGTAAACACAATCAAATGGAGAAAATAGTTTGATAACCAATTGCTTCTCATAGAGTCAAAAGATTTACAAATCAAAGCAAAAGATTACAGATATGCTTACAAACTAAACTCCCCCTCAGCCTGATGCCCCAAGGTTGGTTGCACACAAGATGAAAGGATTAGACATGAGGAGAAGAACTCGCTCAGTCAATCAAATGTAACAGTACAGGGTACTGTTACATTTATAGGCAAACCAAACCACTGAGGTATCTCAGCTGACGTCACCATGAAAGCGACGTCTAACAGCCTAACAACCTGTATCTACTGTCCTTACACAAACACTGCTAACCTAACCACTGACTATACATAAAACAGATATTTCACTAAACAGCTGCTTTCTCTTTATGTCAGTGCTTTCCTCAAGGTTGATCAGTCCTTGATTGAGCAGTGCTTTACCATCAGTAGTTGTGACCAGCAGTGTTGGATACTTCAGGGTTTTCATCAGCAGTTGAAAGGACAACAGCAGTTGAATATGAGCAGCAGATAGAGACCATCAGTTGTTATAAATCACTTTCAAGGGGAGAGCAAAGTGTAAACTGCTGCTTATTGTGAATCCTCTGTTGTGACCTGGTTTTGGCTTTACATTATCTGTTCCTCTGGTAGGGTTCAATCCCAACAATCTCCCCCTGGAACAGATAATGCCAAAACCCTTCATTATTCAGGACCTTTATTACTCATCAAGAGTGCCTTAGCTTGATCTTTGAATTCAGCTTCAAATTCCTGTGCACTCTGGTCATCCTCATCCCTACACAGTGTAAGTTCAATGAGATCCTGCAAATCTTGAACACTAAGGCCTAGTGCTTCTTTCCTTGATATGTACTTCACTTCGCCATTGGCTCTGACCAGGGTCAATACGTGAGTCTTTTGATCAGACATCCACTTTAGTATTTTTAAGCCAAGTGGGTTTCTTGGGAGAGACTTATTTGTAGATGAGTTGAGGGATGATGGCCTTGTGAACACCTGCAGACTTTCAGACATTCTTTTGAAAGCTTCTTCCATGACTTTGTTTGCTGCAGCTATGTCTTCTGCAGTTTCTTTTTCAATTTGCTCTTGTCTTTCAATCTCTGACATGTCTGTTGAAGTGTTTGGTGATGCAGGTTTGTTTAATACCTTAAAAAGGCTTTGAAGCTTTGTTGAAGTTTCTTCTTTTAGACCCATTTTTGTGATGGTATCTTTGAAGTACTCTGCTTCTTTTTCTATAACCTCTTCTTCAGTCAACTGTTCTCCTTCTTCTTGATTTGTCACATAAGTAGACCGGAACAGTGTTGTGATGTTTCCTATCTTCTGTTCAAGCTTCATCATTTGTTCTTTCTTCTTAGAAGTGCCTGAGACAGTTATCTTTATTTTCTTCAACCTTTCATAGGCTTCATCAGTCTGCTGTTTTGACCATTTTGATATGGCTTCAGCAGTATCCATTTTAGCATCCACCAGCTCCTTTTTCTTTCTTTTGTATTCAGCAGTGAGGTCGGCAATGAGCTTCTTGAATTTGTTCCAGTTAGGAGCATTTTTCTTCTTTGAAGGATCCTTCTTAATTTTCTCAATCCTTTCTGCCTCATGCTTTAGAGCGACTATTGGCCATTCTTCAAACTGTTTTTCCTCAGCAGAATAGAATTTTTCTTTCATAATGTAGGCTAGATATTGTTTTCTCAATTCTTTGCGTTGTTCAGCCTTTTCTTTGTCTAGTTTTTGTGCGAACTCTTCCATCTGCTTTACCTTTTTGAGGAAGAAATCCAGTCTTTTAGCAATGCCTTCTTCGCTTAGATGTTCTTTTTCACTTTCAAATTTAGCTCTTGCTTTGGCCTGCCTTGCCTTGAGTTTGAGGTAATCATCCATATCCTCTGGTGGCAAGTAGCCTATGAGTGAGGAGAATCTCCTTTTTGAAGGATCTTCTTCTGCATAGAATTGCCTCATCTCATTTTTGATAGCTTCAAGTTCCAGTGGGTATTTTGCAGCATTAGGATCATGTGTACCCTCATCGACAGTGATTGGCTTTCTTTTTCTGTTAAATAGCTTTGGTTGTGATGTAGGAGAGGTGAAAGCAGTGATGGATGATTGACTAACAGCTGTTGAAACAACTTGTGTCTCAACTGCTGTTGTCATTACAACTACTGATGTGTCAGCAGATGTCTTCTGCTTTTGAGCAGGGGTTGTGATGGCAGTTGTTTGAGTGATGATGAGTGGCTGACTAACAGCAGTTGTTTCAACCGCTGCTGTCATTACAACAGATGTTGTAACATCTGTTGTCTTCTGCTTTTTCGCAGGAGGTGATGATGGTGATGTGATATTGATGGGAGCAGTGGTTTGTGATTGGCAAACAGTTGTTGAAACAACTGGTGTTTCAACCTCTGTTGGCCTTACAACTACTGATGTGTCAGTAGATGTCTTCTGTTTTATGACAGGAAGCAGTGATGTAGAAGATGATGGTGGTGGAACAGTAGTTGTGGTGGAATATGGTAGAGTGGTGTGTGTTGGAGGTGTGTGTGTTGATGAGATGGCAGCTGTTTGGCTACTGACAGCAGTTTTTGTAACTACTGCTGTATCAGCTGTTTGGCTAACAGGTTTTGAGACCTGCTTTTCTTTTTCTTTTTCTTTTTCAGGCTCAATATGAAGGCCATGTTCTATCCCCATTCTATTCATTTTACCCAATAGCTTGTTATTCTCCCCCTTTTTGGCATTATCTGAAGGGGGGTTTACAAGAAATGGTATGGAAGAAGGAGCTTTGCCAGAGACACTTTGAATGCTTGCCTTTATAGCCTTGATATCTGCTTGAGTGTCCTTGAACCTTGATTCAACCATGTTGGTCAGCATTTGTACTTGAATAGCATGCTTTTTGTCAGCCATAAGTTGCTGTGCTTCAAGCATGGGTTGAAAAGTATTCCAAAGCTCATTTTCAGCAAATGCATGTTGTGCAGGTGCTTGAGCAGGAACAGCAGTTGCTTGTGCTTTCTGAGCTTTTAAAATCTCTTGCACCATCTCCTTTATTTCAGCAACTGATTCTTCAAGTTTGTCAACTCTGCCCGTCAATTCCTGATATTTTGAATCATCACCCATTTTACTGGGATCATCTGAATCCCCACCAGTGGTGGTTGTATCAATGTGTGATTTAGGACATGTAGCCCAGAAATCATCCATTGATGCCCCTTGTTCTTGGTACTGGGGACTTCTTTCTTCAGCACTTGATAAACCTTTGATGTTACTAGTGGTCAAAATAAGCTCACTAGTGGTTAACATTGGTGCTATTGAAGAAATTGCCTTCAAGGGAGTCTGATTTATGTAACAACTGGCCAACTGAAGATCTGTTGATCCAACAGTTGTAGTTGTTGCTCCACTTGAACTACCACCCAGAGTTACTTGTAACTCAGGGGGTGTAACCTCCTCAATTGTTGCTGGGATAGCAGGAGTAGTAGCATCAGACCCAGTCACTTGTAGGGGTATACTCTCAGTGACAGGTGATAGAGAGGAACTGGTATGTGTCTGAGCTATAGCAGCTGCATGCAACAAAGGTAGCATGGATTGTGGCATTATTATTGGTGAGGGGATGGGAGTTGAAAGAGACATGTCCTTGGGATCAGGACTGAGGAAGATGGATCCAAGTGGATTCAGAGCTTCATATTGTGGTGTCCCTGTGCTTACAACCTGATCCTTTTGTGAGGATGCAGGAGGAGTTTTAGGCATGGGTTGAGATCTTTTTACCAACTGCTGTGAGTAAGTAGCAGCAGTGGTTTGTGGTGACTTTTGTGTTGTCACAGGCATTTCCTCTGGGATCTCATCTTCCAGAGTTGCCTTTGTTTTGGGTTTGGTGGGTTTTCTGGATGTTTTTCTTTTGGTCTTTTTGGTGATATCAGGTGTGGGCTTCAAAGCAGTGGTTGTGTTGCTTTGATCACCTGGAGCAGTGGGCTCAGCAGCTGATACCTGAGGAGCAGTTGTAACTGCTAAAATCTGCTCAGGTACCCCTGCTTTTGTTTTTATTGGTGCCATCATCCTTGAAAATGTTTCTTTTGTTAAGCTTTTTATTTGACAATGAACACCTTGTTTTGGCAAATTTTCATTTTCCTTTACAATTTTTTGTTTAAAGTAATAACTCAAAAATCTTGGAAAAAGTAAAAATGCTTTACTTTCAACATTTTTCACCATGTCATTGAAAATCTCCTGGGAGTAGTTGTAGTCCTTATTATTCAGAATAGCGTAGCCCAGGCATTGAATTTTTAATGGTATTTCGTTAAAAGATGTTGTTTTATTCGAAGCACACATCAGAAGTGTGTGAAATAAAAATCTTGGAGCAGAAGGAAAATAACCTTTTTGTAAGGTATCAACCTTCGATTGATCTACATATCCCCTTTTTATGAAGTCAGTTTTCATCTCGGCTTTATCAAAAGAGAGTTTACCTTCCTGATCGTTGAGATTAAAGACTTCGGAGATTGATTGTGGGGTTATTTGAACTGCTTTACCCTGTATAGAGGAGTTAATGGCTATGACTTTTCCGTCTTGTTTTTCAAGCGACGCCTTTTTCCAAAACTCTCTCTGGGTTTGCAAGTAAATGGGAGCATCTGCCGTCAACAAAGTTTTGTACATTGATGCAGACACTGTATCAATGATGGAGTCGAAAGTGTGGTTGTCTTTGGGTTTTGTGAGTAAACCCAAATAATTGTGAGATTGTTTGAATGGTATATCGATGGATTCTTCGGCCGTTTGAGCGACCTCTTGTGAAGGTGGTGGTGATTCAGGTTTTGATTTTGATTTTGACTTTGATTTTGTCATTTTTGCGGAGAGAAACGAAGAACGTTTTTGAGGATTTTGAGAAGAAGGGTTGGAAACTGCTTTGTGAAGAGAATTTTGGAATTCAATTCGACAGTGTAAAACCCTGTTTGGGGGTTTAGGGCAGGGTTTTATTTAGGAAAAATGATCGCTGATGTGGCAGCGGTTATTATGATCTGAATGCTAAAAACTGACTACGTGTCAACACCTGATGAGAAGAAGAATAATGGAGGACAGTTGTTTTAGGAAACCACTGATGAAACAAGTATCAGTGGTTGCAACGGTCAAAATGAGGACAGTGGGTGATTTTTACTATCCGTGGATAGCATATCAGTGATTGTAACACAGATTTTGAATATCAGTGCTTATAATAAAAATGGAAGGACAGTTGTTGACTTTCAGCAGTGGACAGTAGTTAGACAGCAGATATTTGAACAAAGCAGTGGTTAGGGGTAAATGGTATAGATCTGAAGGACAGGTGTTTCAGCAACAGTTTTGAAGATTTTCCATTCAAGATGTTCCCACATGTCAATTTTGAAAGACAGTGGTTTAGTACCCCAGATGATGAAAACTTTTTGCTAAGGCAACTCATTTTCGTTTAATATTCAATTAAAACATGAGTACCCTAGTAATTTAAGCACAGTTTGCAATCAACCTTTGATAAAAATTTAGGAGCAAACCTGAGTATGAAATGATCTTAACAAATATACCATTTCCTTTTGACCCATTTATGAGGACAATAATACCACCAAAAATAAGGTATTACATCCTGTCAGGAGCTGAAACTATTGCCAAGAAAAACAAGCAAAAGTTTCAAATATATCTTAAAAAAATTGAATGATATATCCTGGTTATTCGAGAAAGTCCTTTTTTTTTTAAATGGTTAAAGGATTTTCTGAGAACAGAATCAAAAAGGATCTGGTAAATTTTCAATAGAAAACATAGTCATAACATTCTCAAGTTTTATGAAGATGGTCAGTGGTTTGACATCAGTGGTAGAATATTTTGACAACATTTTGACCACTGTTTGGTACCATTTTCTTTGTCAGTTGATTGCAACATGAGGACACATGGACACATGAATTTTGAAGATCCTGTTGTAGATCTAATTTCTATGTGATGTTTTTGAAAATTTGTCTAGTCCTTTTGTAAGTTCAGTCACTGGAAACACTAATATCACTTGAACTTTCATGAACTAATGAGCACAAACAGTTGCTTAATTTACCATTATTACCCCAAGCTTTGACTCTTAAGTGTTTTAAGTTTATTCCCTTTTTCTTCTGAATTCAAAAGTTTTGAGATAAACACACTTCAGAGTTTTTGTGAATATTAGTCCAAAATCATTTTGCAGTAATGTTTTGAGAGACTTGGTCATGTTTTCACAAGTTTGTCACCCAATCTCACATTACATATGATACGGACTATGTTGACCCCTATTTTCTTAATGTATTTGAACATCGTTGATTTTGTCCTTTTTAGGAACTCAACCTGTTTTTAACACATAAGATCTAAATGACTAAAGTTTTAATTTCCCTCTTTTTGTGTTAACAAAACAACAATGTTTTTATGAACATAGGTTTTGTTAATCTGGGGTTTATACTTTAGCATTTAATGAAAACATCACAAATATCAACACAATAGTTGAAATCAATTTTTGAAAATATGGAATTATCCCATAATTTATCAGATATGTTTGCAGATCTGAAAACTATGAGTGACTTATGTATGATATCACTTGTTGTGTGAAATTTGTGTGTCATATGACATCTTGGTTGATTTACAGAGTTTTGATTAACCACTTTGAACATGATTTATTCGTTACTCTGTCTTTCAACTAAATACAACCAACCTTAGTATCAATGAATTTTGAGCCAAACTGTTATGTCAAATTGATTGTTAGATCGAATTTTGACTGTCCAGGCTCTGATACCAATTGTTAGGATCGGAGGTTCTCATGATTGTGTTTGTTTGTATGTTTGGAACGATTTGTAAATATGAAAACATGTAAAGTGCAGCGGAAATGAAAACAAACTTTGTAAACACAATCAAATGGAGAAAATAGTTTGATAACCGATTGCTTCTCATAGAGTCAAAAGATTTACAAATCAAAGCAAAAGATTACAGATATGCTTACAAACTAAACTCCCCCTCAGCCTGATGCCCCAAGGTTGGTTGCACACAAGATGAAAGGATTAGACATGAGGAGAAGAACTCGCTCAGTCAATCAAATGTAACAGTACAGGGTACTGTTACATTTATAGGCAAACCAAACCACTGAGGTATCTCAGCTGACGTCACCATGAAAGCGACGTCTAACAGCCTAACAACCTGTATCTACTGTCCTTACACAAACACTGCTAACCTAACCACTGACTATACATAAAACAGATATTTCACTAAACAGCCGCTTTCTCTTTATGTCAGTGCTTTCCTCAAGGTTGATCAGTCCTTGATTGAGCAGTGCTTTACCATCAGTAGTTGTGACCAGCAGTGTTGGATACTTCAGGGTTTTCATCAGCAGTTGAAAGGACAGCAGCAGTTGAATATGAGCAGCAGATAGAGACCATCAGTTGTTATAAATCACTTTCAAGGGGAGAGCAAAGTGTAAACTGCTGCTTATTGTGAATCCTCTGTTGTGACCTGGTTTTGGCTTTACATTATCTGTTCCTCTGGTAGGGTTCAATCCCAACAAGAAACATGGTAGAAAGGAAATTATGCCCTCCTAATGAAAAGGAACAAATAGCAAACAAATTCTTAAACTTAAGAATGACCGGAGTGGATAGTAAGGGGTACACAAAGTTATTCTTTGAATATGCTAGAATAGTACCAACCCTTGCATCACCTGAACCAGTATTAATCTCCCGTTACATCTGGGGATTAATCGGAGAGATTAGACATGTGGTCAAGGTAGCTAGGCCTCAAACCATAGAAGAAGCTGTAGAACTAACCAACACCTTAACAGATGAATTAGTCCGTACTAGGGAAGAAGAACAGAGGAGAAACCTAACCCAAAGGCTTACTCAAGAATTCCGTTCTGGGAATTACAATCGTAGGAATATGGGTTCTACCTCTGCACCTTTCTGCAAGGTCTGCAAGAAAAAGAATTCGGGAAAATGCTCCATTCTTTGCAATTTCTGCAATATGCCGGGACACAAAGAAGAAAATTGCAGGAAGAAAGCCAGTAATGGACTGTGCTACAACTGTGGAGAAAAAGGTCATATCAGGCCAAACTGTCCAAAACTAGCCCCAGCTGCAAACAACAAGAACACTAAAAATGCTAGAGCATTTGTTTTAACTGCAGATGAAGCCAAGATGATTCCAGACGTAATAGCTGGTACGTTTTTAGTTAATGATGTTTTTGCTAAAGTATTATTTGACTCTGTTGCAAACCAAAGTTTTATTAATACATCATTTTGCAAAATTCTAAATCGGTCATTAACTAAACTACCACAAGAATGTCTAGTAGAGACAGCTAATGGAGAAACAGTTAAGATTTCCGAAATCTTGCAGGGAGCAAGAATAGAAATTTTAAATCAATAGTTTATGACAAGCCTTTACCCAATGAATCTGGCAGGATTTGATGTCGTTTTAGGAATGGATTGGTTAATAGCCAATAAAGCCAGTATTTTATGTGATCAAAAGTCAATCCAAGTAAATTCACCAAAAGGTAAAAAGATCACAATTAAAGGAGATAAACCATCTAGATCCACAAAATTCATCTCTGTGATGAAAACTGCAAGTTATATAAGAAAAAGATCTATAGTGTATTTGATTTCTATAATCACTAACACTAAAGGAAAAGAATTAAAGGACATTCCAGTAGTGTCTCAGTTTTCAGATGTCTTTCCAGAAGAATTACCAGGACTACCACCGGACAGAGAGGTGGAATTCAGAATTCACCTACTGCCAGGAACAACACCAATTGCCAAAGCACCTTACCGTTTGGCACCCGCCGAAATGCAGGAATTGAAGAAACAATTAGATGAATTGCTAGAAAAAGGATTCATACAGCCAAGTTCGTCGCCATGGGGAGCGCCGATATTATTTGTTAAAAAGAAGGACGGATCAATGCGTATGTGCATTGATTACCCTGAATTGAACAAAGTCACGATTAAGAATCGGTACCCATTACCGAGAATCGATGATCTGTTCGATCAACTGCAAGGAGCTCAATTTTTCTCTAAAATCGATTTAAGGTCAGGATATCATCAATTAAAAGTACAGGAAGAGGACATTCCAAAGACCGCATTCAGAACAAGGTATGGACATTATGAATTTACTGTCATGCCATTTGGTTTAACCAATGCCCCAGTCGCATTTATGGACATGATGAACCGAATATGTAAGCCATATTTGGATAAATTCATAATTGTTTTTATAGATGATATTCTAATTTACTCTAAGAATAAGGAAGATCATGCAAAGCATTTGCACACACTTCTAAGTCTATTAAGAAATGAAAAGCTTTATGCTAAATTTTCAAAGTGCGAGTTTTGGCTAGAACAAGTACAATTTCTTAGACACTTAGTCAATCATGAAGGAATTCATGTGGACCCAACAAAGATCGAGGCGATTACCAAATGGAAAACCCCTGAATCACCAACCGAGGTTAGAAGTTTCTTAGGATTGGCTGGATATTATAGAAGATTTATTCAAGATTTTTCTAGAATAGCCATTCCCTTAACTAAGCTAACCTGTAAATACATTAAGTTTGAATGGGGACCAAAACAAGAAGAAGCTTTTAGAATTCTTAAGCAAAGATTAACTCATACACCTATACCAGCGTTACCAGAAGGAACTGAAGACTTTGTAATCTATTGTGACGCTTCCAAACTAGGTTATGGATGCGTGTTGATGCAACGCCAAAAGGTTATAGCTTTTGCATCTAGACAACTTAAGAATCATGAAGAGAATTATTCAACCCATGATTTAGAATTAGGAGCTATAATTTTTGCCCTTAAAATTTGGAGACATTACCTATACGGTAGTAAGTTTACTATATTTACTGATCATAAGAGTTTAAGGTATGTTTTCGGGCAAAAAGAGTTGAATATGAGACAAAGACGCTGGATGGAGATGCTCAGTGATTATGATTGTGATATCCAGTATCACGAAGGAAAAGCAAATGTAGTGGCAGATGCTTTAAGCCGAAAGTATCATGAAAAGCCAAAAAGGGTACGTTCTCTTAAATTAAATCTGCAAGTAGATTTAAATGATCAGATAAAAGAAGCATAAGAATCAGTAATCAAGGAAGATGCAGAAAAACTAAAAGGTATGATTAAGGAATTAGAACAAGGAACAGATGGAATTTGGAGATTCCATGAAAAGAGAATGTGGATACCTAAATTAGGAAACCTGCGTCATCGTATATTAGAAGAAGCCCATAAGTCTAAATATACGATGCATCCAGGAAATGATAAGATGTATCAAGATTTAAGAAATAATTTCTGTTGGATAGGAATGAAGAAGGACATAGCAACCTATGTTTCTAAATGTTTAACATGTTCACAAGTTAAAGCTGAACATCAGAAACCCTCAGGTTTGTTACAACAGTTAGAAATGCCAGTATGGAAATGGGAATTAATAACAATGGATTTTGTTACTAAATTACCCAAAACAAAGAAAGGAAATGATACAATATGGGTAATTGTAGATAGGCTAACCAAGTCAGCTCATTTCCTACCAATGAAGGAAACTTTCAGTATGGAACAGTTAGTTAAATTATATGTAAATGAAATTGTTTCTTTACATGGAATTCCTCTATCAATTGTTTCTGATAGAGATAGCCGATTTACCTCTCATTTTTGGTCAAGTTTCCAAAAGGCAATGGGAACCAAGTTAAATCTAAGCACAGCTTATCATCCTCAAACGGATGGACAAAGCAAAAGGACAATTCAGACAATGGAGGACATGCTTAGAGCTTGTGTAATTGATTTCGGAGGTAATTGGGACGATCACTTACCTTTAATAGAATTTTCATATAATAATAGTTATCACACAAGTATCAATGCTGCACCATTCGAAGCACTTTATGGACGAAAGTGCCGAACCCCAGTCTGTTGGGCAGAAATTGGGGAAAAGCAACTATCTGGACCTGAGATAGTGCAAGAAACAACTGACAATATTATTCAAGTCAAGGAACGACTGAAAGCAGCACGTGATTGACAGAAGAGCTATGCTGATAAAAGACGTAAACAGTTGGAATTTCAAGTAGGAGATAAAGTATTATTAAAGGTCTCTCCTTGGAAAGGAGTAGTAAGATTCATCAAACGGGGAAAGCTAAGTCCCAGGTATATTGGTCCTTTTGAGATTATTAGAAGAATAGGACCTGTAGCCTATCAGCTACAACTGCCAGAGGAAATGGCAGGAATACATGATGTGTTTCATGTATCTAATCTTAAAAAGTGCTTAGCTGATGAATCGTTAATAGTACCTCTTAAGGATATAGAGGTAAATGAACAACTCGAGTTTGTAGAAAGACCTCTACAAATTGAAGACAGGAAAGTCAAGAATCTCAAGCATAAGAGATTAGTTCTGGTCAAAGTGAAGTGGGACTCCAAAAGAGGACCTGAGTACACATGGGAGCTTGAATCTGAAATGCAAAGGAAATATCCTCACTTGTTCCAGTAGATCTCGAGGACGAGCTCTAAAACAAGGTGGGGAGGATGTAACAATCCTAAATAAACCGACACCCTCGTAATAATTTCTGACACCCTAGTATATTTTAAAATGTCCCCATATGTCTTTAAATACACCCCGTATGTAAAAAACCAAGCCCGAAATACAGTATAGCATTAAAAATAAAATAAAAATCTGATTTTTAAGCTGAGGCGGGCCGCGTAAGACCCACCCCAACCTTCACGCGGGCCGCGTCAGACCAAAATGTGGCGCAGCCCTGGGCCGCCACCTGGCCCAACACATGTCGAGCCTACATGGTGATCCGGATGGGCTACAAGTTGACTGGAGGTCAACGCGGGCCGCGAGAGGACAAGATTCAGCACCTATATAAGGAGGCCTCGGGATTTCATTTCCGTCGCTCGAATCTTTTCTTTCTTATACGAATTCTGAGTAGTAGAAGTAATACTCGGGTATTATACCCCCTAATTAGCGAAGTTCTGCTCCGTTGTAAGTATTATAACCCCTGGATACGTATTAGATACGCTGCCCGATTGATCTAGGGTTCCGTAACGGCTGTCGTGGTTCTGCCCGACGTAGTCGTTGGAATGCCGTCTCGGGGAGGGTATTGCTAATTTTAAAATGGGTTATTAATACTAACGTGTGTAAATTTGTGTAAATTATAGATAATTCTCAGGAAACCCTTACGAAAAACCTAAGACAGCAATGTGAGTTTATCCTCTTTTTGTTAACATTTTTGGTAATGTTTTACAAAACCTTAACTATTTTACAATGCAATTTAGCAGTGATTGAGTCTTTGTAGTTCTTCAATTACTGCCGGTATGTTGGGGTTTTGTATACAAAATTTACTACACTGTGAGTAGTAAGTCAGGATGACAATACGTTACCATTGGACGATGAGTTAGCCAATGGGTAATATGACCCACAAGTCAGGATTGACAGTACTAATGGAGTAATTGTGTAGATATAAACATTGTAATCGCTCTCAATACTGTACACTGTGACTTTTTATTTAAACTTGATTAAACTGGGATTCACTCACCAGTATTTCCCACTGACAAATATTTTTTAAACGCGTTTCAGGTAACACAATGTGAAAGCCAATTAGAAGCCAGCTGGACAGCACTGAAGGCTTGAAAAAGTGGCTATAAAAGTTACCTAAATAAAGAAGGCATTTTAAATTCAAATAAATTGGGATTTATCCCCATAAATTAGTTTGTAATAAAAACTTGGGTTTTAACCCATTTGTTTCAATGTTATGAAATTGTGGTATTCTACTCTGATAAATATTTCCTAACTACGGTCCTGATGAAAATTTCCGCTGCCAAATTTGACGACACAATATACCACCGAAACTGGCGCGCGGCCGCCCGTTCCCGGGGATCAGGGATCGGGGGTGGCGACAGTTAAGCCATTTTTAAGGCTCTACAAGGACGTCAAAGTATAGGGGACTTGTAATATGCTTGGAAATATTACGGATGTCGGTTCGTTTGGTCGTACGGTCGCGTTATTCGGCTAATTACGATGAAACTCGAACGGACGCGAAAAAGATCCAAATTAAGCAACGAATGGTATTTTTGCATTCCTATCACTAAAATAATATATTTTAATGACTACAAAAATTTTGGATGTCCGGATGTGGTCAGAACGTAAGATATGCGCGTAAATGCAAACTTACGCAGTTTTCGACGCAAATAGTCCCTGTGAGTGAATAAACTTGTTTTTGCCATACCAAACCCTTTAAAACTTATTTCTAAGTTATGTAAAGGTTATTTACGGTATGTTAAGCTTATGTTTCTGTTCCAGAGTGTTTTTCGCGTTAAACTGATTACGTTTACGCATCAGTTTGCGTATAAATTTCCAGAAAGCGGTATAGAGTTTAAAATCGAACAAAAATCAAAACGTGCATAATGTCGAATATAAATAAACAAATATTGGGATCAAAACACATTGTTTTATTGATATTGAATTGTCCAGAGTTTGTATAATGATTACATAAGCACAGTTGTCACAATCTCCCCTACTTTAGGAAATTTCGTCCCGAAATTTATTTAGAGGAAACTTGTGAGAATAGATGTGGATATTTCGCTTTCATTTGATCTTCACATTCCCAAGTAAATTTTGGGCCACGTTTTGATTCCCAGCGAACTTTAACAATTGGTTTGCACATGTGTTTGAGCCTTTTGACTTCACGGTCCATGATTTCCACAGTTTTCTCAACGAAGTACTGTGACAACTGTCAAAAATCCAGGTATCCGTACAATTAATTAATCTTGATTAATGCTTAATGACTGTGCTGAATTACAATTAATAACTTGAACTGCTTTCTGATTATTGCTTTATACACACATGTGCATCACATATTGCAAATGCCATATCAGTACTGCATGCAAACGTATTAACATAAAAGAAGCACAAAGCACAGTTAGCACAGTTAATAGATGAACCGGGAAAATGCTGACGGAGTTCAGTAGATAGACAAACATTATATTGAGACACAGAATGAGCCAGAAATCAAGTATTACACTAGTGTAGTGTGTAGGAAAGTAAGGATCACAAAACTGCCTTCCTAGAGATATTTTAAGTGCCGGAAAGTGCCTAAAACTCAATTAAAATGCTGAATTTAACAAAATTCAGCAATAAATAAGCATTTGAACACAATTAGATCATGCAGAAATATGGTAAAATGGTCCTGAATGCTTTCCTAAGTGTCGGAATTGAAAGTGTCACAAAAGGTTACATAAAGAACACTAAACGGTATAGTTTAGCACTTTAACGAACCAGTATCTAACCGAACAACCGGACACTACCCGAAACACCAAAATTACACTAGAAGCATTGTTTTAATGTTTCCAAGCTAGTTATGATCCCCGAACATCATAACACCCACTAAAAATATCTACTAACTAATATAAGTAACAAATACTTGAAATTAAACAAGATTGTAACCAATTTAGTTAAACCTATGCTAGTACCCCCCCCCCCCAACCTATGTAATCGGCCACATGGCCTAATTGGGAGATCTTATTTGATTTGTTTAGATATCCTAAGAGATTTGCATGGTACTTAGGAAACATATTACACAATGGACCATTTTATGTTGGAGGATATTATAAGAGACCATTGGTGCCATAACCATTCATTCTACAACAAACCAACACTTGAGTTCTTCTCCTTCTTCCTCCCATGGTTTTGGCTGAACCTAACCACCCACACACCATCATTTTTCCTTCAACTTCCATACATTCTACCTATACACAAGGGTGCTAGAGGACGTATAAGGAAGCTTGGAGCTTTCGGAAGCTAAAGGACCTCCACCATTCGCTTTTATCCACTTCATTTCTACACTTGATCATCCCTAGCCTTGAGCTAGTAGTAAGATCTTCTACTCTTTATTTTACATCTATTTTAAGTGGTTAAAAGATGATACAAGATGATTATCATAAAGAACACTAAGAAACAAGAAGGTGAAACATGAACTTAAGCTTGAAATTATAAGAAAACTTAAAGGAATCATGCTGTTTAGTGTTGTTGTGATACTTGATGAATGATTATTTGTGTAAATGATGTAGATCATTATATGATCTTGCTAGATCATGATTAAAAACATAATCTAGCAAGATGAGAGGATGAAAATGTTAGAGATTTATAAATCATCCTCATGCAGGACATGAACTTGAAAGAATATATTGTTTTCTTGAAAAATAATGATTAATGTGAGTAATAATACTTATAGATCTAAAGATTTATGGAGGATTTCTAAAGAAACCAAGCTAAAAATATGAGTTTTAGTGGATCTTGGTTCTTACCCAAACAAACACTATTTTTAATGGTTAAACAAGTGTAGGAACACTTGTGTAACAAGAAGATTACACAAAGAAGCATTTTTAGAAAATGTGTTTGGAAGTTGTAAACACCCAACTTCTTTAAAAATGAAATTTTTAAATAAGTAAATACATTTTTAAGGGTAACTAAACCTACTAAACACACTACCAAGTTACTACACCTTTTCATAAACTTTCAAGTTCATGAAGTAGTAGATTAAGCTTTATTTTGGAAAATTGGTAAGTATAAATTGTTTAGGGTTGATTGTGAATTGATTGTGATGATTTTTACAAAAGAAAATGATATGCTTGAAAGCATGGAAACCTCTATTTTTAGGGGAAACTATGGTAAAATTTTCTAAAAATTTAAACACTTAGAAAAGTATTTTTAAACGAATATTTACAAGTATATTTTAACTATGAGCTTCCCTACAAACTTTGCCATAATTTTTGTTACAAAAATACAAGTATTGGAGGTTGGTTTTTATAAATAAAAATGGATAAATATATATTTAGAATATATATATACATTAAAGACATGATGTGTGTGATTATTTGTATACTTTGTGTATTAATTATATTATTTTAGGATTTGAAATAATATAACTTAACAAAATACCAAGAATTTACAATCCAAAATATTACCAAAAATCCCAAGGAATAAATACAAAAGTTACACACAAAATATTGAGAAACCGAACAAGAAATGTAACTTACCAAATATTCCGGAAAATACATTTATAAACGTATTTTGGTAAATAGTATTTTGGATACAAAGGAAAGGAAAATATGATTTTTCCATTTATCACAAAGCTATATCATATTTTTGACAAGAAGAAATTATATTATTTTTGGGAAATAAAAATATATTTTCTTGGAATTTTTAGAAGATATATTATTTTTGGGAAAAATATATATTTTCTTGGATAAACTTGAAATGCATTATTTTTGGATAAAAATAAGTTTATATATATATATTCTAAGTGAGACTTGAAAATATATTGTTTTGGAACTACAAATATTTTTGCCAAAAGGAAAAATTATAAATAATTGTTCTAAGAAATAATTCTAAAATAGATATATATTGGAAAATGTATATATATTAGTGGACTTTTATTAGAAATAATATTCCGGAAAGTTTAACACAAAATTTAGCATAAGAATGCTTAACTATTACAAGAAAATACGTATTTACATACGTATAAATACACGCCGGAAGGCGACACCTTTACATGGCAAGAATATACAAGAATACAAATATACCCATCCTTGGGAAGGATATACATGTTTAAATACCTGAGAAGTATTAAGTTAAAATATTAATTATTTTAACAAATAATTATACACTTGAATTATTAATGAAGACACTTTGAAAACATAAATCAAAGACACTAATCATTACCAAGTCAAGGCACGACCCGCTCGTCTAATGGACCGTAGTACGCATGTAGGTAGTCGTGCGTTCTAAAGGAAGCTTTGAGTTACATCGGATACAAGGAACGCAAAACTGTGAGTTCATGTACCCCTTTTCTCTTAACTGTTTTCGGTTTTATAACTCTCGGGGGTGAAATACATGTTACATACTGATTACAAACAATTACAAATGGTATGATTAGCTAAGGAATGTACTGCTAGATCACGTGAATGGGTAGGCGATTAACTTAAGACCATTAATCCTTGTATAAGGACCGAGGGGCATGAGTGATAGATCTATTGGGTGTTGCGAGCCCCACCCATGGGCCTGTGAGTTGGCCGCATGTGGTGACTATGTCGTTCTGCCGGAGGGACCGGTACGAAATACGCTTACAGGGTTGAGTGCTTCCTATACCATGTCACTTATATTAATGTATTAGCTACACATTAATTGATCTGTTTTTCCTTGTTACTTCATACCAGTTTACAAGTACATACATACATACTTACAAAGGTTTTCAAGGATGATTCGTGCACACATACTAAACACATGAACTCGTTCAACTTTTGTTGATGTTTTCAAACTACATGTATTTCAGGGAATTAGTAAGTGGATCTGGCGGGCGTTGGAAGTTTTATGCTGCGATAGGAATAAAGATGTCATCCATGGTCTTTGGGTTTGGTCAGTGTGTCTTATTCCTGGACGAGACACGTCTTCCAAACCTTAGTTACATCTAATATCTTTTGACGAGACCTTAGTGAACTCATAAACAATTTGTATGGTTTGTAAAACTTGAATTTGAAGTCTACATTTTAAAGAATGTTGTTATGTTTTAAACTCATTTAATGGATGACAAATCTATGTTTTTATCATATAGTTGTTGTTATGATTGAATGCAATGGTATTAAGAAGTCACACCATAATCACGCTTCTGTAAAAGTCAGGGTGTGACAAGTACATCGTGTCATCAATAAGAATTTCATCAAGTGGTATGTGGAGGTTCTCATCAGCTAAGCACTTTTTGAGATTGAACACGTGGAAAGATGGATGAACATTTCCAAGTTCAGGAGGTAACTCAAGTCTGTAGGCTACTTTTCCGATTCTTTCAACGATCTTGAATGGTCCAACATAGCGTGGTGCAAGTTTTCCTTTCTTTCGAAATCTAATCACACCTTTCCAAGGGGATACCTTGAGTAGGACGTGATCACCGACTTGAAATTCTAAGGGCTTGCGTCGTCGATCCGCGTAACTCTTTTGACGGCTTCTAGCTGTCTGTAGGTTATCGCGAATCTTCTTGACCTTATCTGTAGTCTCTAGAATGAGTTCAGGTCCAGTAAGCTGAGCTTCACCTGTCTCATTCCAGCAGACCGGTGAACGACATTTTCGACCGTATAAAGCCTGGAAAGGAGCCATATTGATGCTAGAGTGATAACTATTGTTGTAGGAGAATTCGATCAATGGTAGATACGAATCCCAACTACCACCAAAATCAATCACACAAGCTCTAAGCATATCCTCCAGTGTTTGGATTGTTCTTTTAGATTGACCATCCATTTGAGGATGATAAGCTGTGCTCAAATTAAGTTGGGTTCCCATGGCAGATTGCATGGTTCTACAAAAGAGAGACGAGAATCAAGCATCTCTGTCAGATATAATGTTCAAAGGAACGCCATGTCAAGATACAATCTCATCTACATAGATTTTAGCAAGTTTGTCAGCAGATAGATCCTCACGGATCGGCATGAAATGTGCTGACTTTGTAAGACGATCAACGACTACCCAAATGGCGTCATGACCTCTATTTATGCGTGGCAGTTTGGTGACGAGATCCATAACAATGTTTTCCCATTTCCAAACCGGTATCTCTGGTTGTTCCAATAATCCAGAGGGATGTTGATGTTTTGCCTTAACCTTGAGACAAGTAAGGCATTTGGAAACATATAAGGCAATGTCTTTCTTCATACCCGGCCATCAATATTGGGTTCGAAGATCCTTATACATTTTATCTGCGCCAGGATGAATTCAATAGTGAGACTTATGAGGTTCATCCATTAACAAGGTGCGAAGATTGTCTTGACTTGGGACCCACAAACGGTCCATGAAATAATATAGCCCATTGTCTTTCAGTTCAAGATCAGGCTTAATATGATATGGTAATTCCTTACCCATCAAGTCTTGTGAAACACAAGTACGTTGAGCCTGAGAAATGCGGGTTTGAATATCAGATCGAACCTGTACATAGTGAAGCTTGACACGTTCCTTACGACTTAATGCATCAGCCACAACATTCGCCTTACCAGGATGGTAGCGAATTTCGCAATCGTAGTCATTTAGGAGTTCAACCCAACGTTATTGCCTCATGCTAAGTTCTTTCTGATTGAAAATGTGCTGAAGACTTTTGTGGTCAGTGAAAACCACACATTTTGTACCATACAGGTAGTCTCTCCAGATTTTGAGAGCAAAAACTACAGCGCCTAACTCAAGATCATGAGTCGTGTAGTTTCTCTCGTGTACCTTTAACTGTCTTGATGCATAAGCTATAACTTTGTTTCTTTGCATAAGAACGCAACCAAGGCCTAAATTGGATGCATCACAATATACGACAAAGTCGGTGTTACCTTCAGGTAAAGTTAAGATAGGTGCATCAAAAAGTTTCTGTTTCAAGGTCTCAAAAGCTTCTTCCTGTTTGGATCCCTACTCAAAAGATTTGTTCTTCTGAGTTAAAGCAGTGAGAGGAACCGCAATCTTGGAGAAGTTTTCAATAAAACGGCGGTATTAACCCGCAAGACCAAGAAATGATCAAACCTCGGTAGGAGTAGTAGGTGTATCCCAATCCTTAATCGCACTGATTTTGGCGGGTTCTACATGAATACCTTGTTCGTTAATGATGTGTCCCAAAAATTAAACTTCTTTAAGCCAGAATTCACACTTGGAGAATTTTGCGAAAAGTTGTTCTTTCTTCAGGAGTTCCATAGTAAGACGGAGGTGTTGTTCATGATCAACTCGTGTCTTTGAATAGATCAAAATGTCATCGATGAAAACAATGATGAACTTATCCAAATAAGGCTTACAAACTCTATTCATCAAGTCCATGAAAACAGCAGGAGCATTCGTTAGACCAAAGGGCATAACAGTAAACTCATAATGACCATATCTTGTGCGGAAAGCTGTTTTGGGAATATCCTCTTCAAGCACTCAAAGTTGATGATACCCAGAACGTAGATCAATCTTTGAAAAGCAAGTAGCACTCTGTAACTGATCAAAGAGATCATCAATGCGAGGTAGGGGATATCGATTCTTGATGGTAAGCTTGTTGAGCTCACGATAATCGATATACATCCTGAAAGATCCATCTTTCTTTTTCACAAATAGGACGGGAGCACCCCAAGGAGAAAAGCTCGGACGGATAAAACCTTTGTCAGAAAGCTCCTGAACCTGTTTAGATAACTCTTGCATCTCAGATGGTGCAAGACGATACGGAGATTTAGCAATACGATTTGCACCAGGTACAAGATCGATACGAAACTCAACTTGGCGTACAGGGGGTAAACCAGGTAATTCTTCAAGAAATACCTCAGGATAATCCCGAACAACAGGGATATCTTGAATAGACTTACCCTTGCTTTTCTCGTCTATGACATGTGCCAAGAAAGCAACATAGTTCTTTCGTAGGTATTTTTGGGCTTGGGTACAAGTAATGAGTTTAACACTACTAACGGGTTTCCCCCACGAACTTCTAAGATCTCACCAGTTGAGAGCGGTATACGGACAATCCTCTCAAAACAAACCACCTCAGCATGGTACTTAGCTAACCAATCCATTCTTACTATTACATCGAAGCTCCCAAGTTGCATCGGCGTGAGGTCAATAGAAAAAAGATGGTTATTAAGGTTCAACTGGCAATTTCGAAGAACAAAATCGAGTACAACGGGTTCACCACTAGCTACTTCTACTATCAAGGGCTTTCCTAGTTTTGTTCTAGTCATCAAAAGTAAAGGCTCAAAAGCTTAGGACACAAAACTCTTATCGGCACCCGAATAAAAGACAATAGAAGCAGGTTGGTTGTTAACAAAGAACGTACCGTTCACCACTTCATTGTCTGTGCGTGCCTCATTTGCATTCAGATTAAAAGCTCGACCACGAGCCTGTGCCTGATTTCCGTTTGCCAACTTTGGGCAATTGTTCCTGTAGTGGGTCAGATCCCCATAGTTGTAACATGAACCAGGCAGATAGTGAGGTCGTGCAGGCTGCTGGGCAGGGTTTTGTGAAGGATTTTGAGCTGCTTGATTTTGGTTAAGAGCAAAGCGACAGGTGTTGGCAAGATGACCAGCCTTCCCACAGTTTGTGCAGTTGCGACATTGCACATGTGGTTGATGATGGCTCTTACACTTGTTGCACATAGGTGCCTTACCAGCATACTATCTCTTGGCAGCAGGTTGTGCAGGCTGATTATGAGCAGTCTGGTTGGTTTGTGCTGTAACAGCGAAATTCTTGGAAGCCTTACGCTTCCTTGATTTCTTAGAAGACTCAGTTTTCTTGCCCTTTTGCTCCTTGGTCTTATCAGACTAATTCTGTTTCTCGTCACCCTTCCTGTGGAGTCTACCCTTTTTGACTTGAGAGTCAGTCAGGGTAGCAGCGAGCTCGATGGCATGTCGGACGGTAGTAGGGTTGCTGCCAGTAACGATATCCTGAACAGGATCTGGCAAACCGTCTATGTATTTCTCAATAGCCTTGTCCAAAGGCGTGACCATCGTCGGACAGAGCAAGCTTAACTCCTCGTATCTGTCAGTGTAAGCTCGGTGTTCACCACTGTCTTGCTTAAGGTCATGGAACTCATTTTCTAAAGCCCTCTACTCGTGACGAGGGCGGAACTCTCTCATCATAAGAGCTCTAGGTTCCTCCCAAGTTTGACCCAAAGCAACATCAGCACCTCGATCTCTCATTAACCCATTCCACCATGTGAGAGCCCTCTTTTGGAACACACTAGAAGCAAACTCGACCTTACGGTTGTTTGGACACTGAACATGGCGAAAGGTGCTCTCAAGACTCTCAAACCATTGTAGGAGCCCAGTTGCTCCTTCGGAAGCACTAAACTTGAGCAGTTTAGCCGAATTAAATTGTTTAAAGTTGCACGGAGCAGGTGCATTAACATTGTTATTGTTGGCTTGGTTAATTTGAGTAATGAGATTTGGTAGTACAGCAGCCATCTGCTGTGCTATAATAGTTGCCAGTTCGGCATCGGGTTGTTGAACGTTTCGTCAAGGAGGCATTCTAAAAGAGGAAACATGAGAGAAAACGAGTGAGATGATGTGATGAAACAAAATGAGATATCATAAATATCAACAAAATGTAAGGATGGTGGTCATTTGTTCGTTACCTCAAAACAAACAAACGACACACAGTGACTAATCAAAGTAAATGGGTCATAATAATGTATCGCGAAGACATGCTTTAGCCTATAAGTGGACACTCACCCCAAGAGTTCCCAGGTAAGAGTGACTGGTCCAATACTGCGGATTTGTACGAACACTCTAGCCTTAGATAGAAAACTCAGGGTATAGGCATCCACCCTTCCAGATTGCACGTGTTCACATTATTTAAACCCAAACTTTGACGAGATTTTGAAAATTTAGAAGGCATTAGCCAAAAATGAATCATCCAAGGGTGGGTGATTATTTTCAAAATCGTTTTGGAAATTTGTGTTCTTGCTTTGGTAATCACCTAAGGATAGGTGATGTGCATTGTTTTAAGAGATAAACACAAGAAAACTTGTGTTAGGGTCCTAGAAAGGTTATAGTCTAGGTCAAAGCATTACTAATAACTTAATTCCCTATAACCATGAGCTCTGATACAAACTCTTCTGTCACACCCCGACAGCGTAAAACAACAAACCGCGGCGGAAACGTCGGGGAGTGTAGGGATAGAATTATTGTTTCACAACACATGGTAATTAAAGTTTGGTTTTATTTATTAAATTGTTTACATTGTCTTTGTTCAAACATAAAACAGAACATAAATTAAACTTGTCTTTCATAGTTTTATGTCTCTAAGGCCCGAGTCCGCCTAAGTGTGTCATGATAATCCTCAAACATTAGCTCCTGAAACACATGTGAAAATAGGTACGTCAGCATAAAAATGCCTGTGAGTTACATAGGTTTTGTTGATGAAGGATTCATGACTTGTAGTTAAAAGAAGTGTTTAACAAAAGTAGTCATGAACCTTTAAAAAGTGTTTTCTTTTATAAAATCATATGAAAATCGATGTGAAAATCAGATGATATAAAAGAATAATGCATGGTTAAATAAATAACCAAGTAAAAATGAATTTTGTATAAAACATGTTATTTGTAAAACAATGTCTTGTGAAAATATGTCATTTGTATAAAATGTGTCATGTCTTTGTCTTTGTCGAAGTGGTTTAGATAACGCTACGATATGTAATATAATAAAAGCACTTATATATAGGAAGTACCAGCGGCGTATCCACCATGCTTTTATCATATTACACGTGCCTCGTATTATTTAAATCACTTAATAATAACCACCAAAAATGTCTTGTTTAAACCAATGTCAAAATGTTTATGTGTAAACAATGTCCAATGTCAAGTGTAAACCATGTCTTGTATAATCAAATGCTATGTATGGCAAGTAAAGAGTATTTACTCAAACCATATGTATAATGTCAATGTATAACCAAATGCCATGTATGGTGAATAAAGAGTATTTACTCAAACCATATGTATAATGTACAAAACAATGTCTTTGAATAAACCTAAGTTTAAATCAAAAGTTATGTTTTGCAAAATCAATGCTTTATGGATACAAACATTTATGCAGTAATGTTTATCGAATACATTCAAGCCTTGCGACTGTCGAACAAACCCTTAACAAGTTAAAGGCTTATCAAATATGTTTTCGGATTCTGTCATTCCCTACTTCCAAACAAACCTAGGAAGCCGGGAACGAGATTTGTCAAGTCCTATGGTACCATTACATACTATCGAGCGGCGTGATCAATGTTAATGAATGTATTATTGTCCCGTTAAACATACCAAATGTCATAACCAATGTAAGCATGCTATGTGAAAACTATGTACTAAGTATGCTAAGTAAACATACATAGTAGAAATGTCCATGAAATCAATTGTGCCCATATGCTGAGTAAACATATGCAGCAGAAATGTAATGTAAATCAATGTGTCCATATGCTGAGTAAACATATACAACAAAATTTTTATGAAATCAATGTGCTAGCATGCTCGGTTAACATACATAGCAAAGCATAATTGAAATCATGTACTATGTTTGTACTACGTGAACATAGCATGTTTATGTCATAAAAAGCAATGAAAGCATGAAAGTAACAATGTAAGCACATGTGTATCACCCCAAAATATTTGAAAGCGGTAAAAGAGGGGACTATCTACTCACTTGGGATTGCTTAATAGTCTTGGAATAAAGACCAATTAAAGCTTGAAGGATCACGGAATCAAACGGCACCTAGTATAGGTAACTATGTTAATAATCGGATCCTAAATCGGGAGATAGGATAGAATGAAGTTCTATAAATCAAATGAGTATTGGAACTCATATGGCATGATTTAATAGACCTAACATTCTGATTCGAAAGTTATCCTAAGTGCTTTTGACCCATTTCGACCCGTTAAGGTAGTTTAAGCTACTTTAACGTGTCGTTTGCGTAAATCTAGGGTCGGATGGTTATTTATGTCCTATTTTAAGTCTTACATGCCCATTTATGTTTAAAATGTTATTTAGTCAATTTAGATGTCAAAAACTTGATCACATATGCTAAATATGGATTTATGCTCAAAAAGGGCATTTTGGTCATTTTTAATGGGCATATACACGACTTAACGAATAACTAACCAACCTAAGTGATCATAAGGTGTAACCTCAGTAGGTTATTCCCTATACAACTATGATCACTAAATATGTTTGGTCGGATCCTAATGATCGACCAAACGGGTTGGGTTCAAAAGTCTAAGCGGTTGTCAAGACCGCTTGACTTACGACCCTGAACAAGCACTAAACTAATAGTGATGAGTTAAACATTTTAAAACATGTTTAACTAAGTTAGAAAACTGATTTGGTATCAAAACAAAGGGTTTTGATACCCGAAAATAGTTCCGTCACAAAGTGCGCATAAATACGCATTTTGACTGAAACTTTGACTCGTCACTACGCCTAGTCAACGTGGTAATCAGTAGGTATAATCACTAGGGATTATAACCATCATGATTACAATCACGTTGCAAAGTTCAATTGAACTTTGATTTGACCAATTGATGGTCAAAACCGAAAGTCAAACTGATAGTCAAACTGTTTGACTTTCAGCTTTAAATAGCTGAAAATAAAGACTAAGCCATGAAAGAACACTTACAAGGCTCTATGGCTGAAAGATTGAACTAGAAGAACTCAGGTAGGTGGCTCCCAAAGATGGAATCCTCCACTTAGAGTCCAATATAGAAGAAAAGATGGAAATAAGCAATGAGTGAAGTGAATTAGGGGGTATTTATAGTTGTTGGAGTGTTGTAGGATAATTCCAAGTGTTTTTGTAGTGCCCAAGCAATGAATCTTGACCATACAAGTGTTATGGCCAGCTTGCATATGCTTGGAGAGGTGTTAAATTGATGCCCACACAAGGGAAATTGCATAAAAGTCCCTAAGAAACAAGTTGGTAGCTGAAAACAGAGTTGCTGTCAAAAACATGGGGTCGTGTGCCGCAACAAAAGGGCCTTTAGGTCGTCGCGCGACGCGAGCACACATGCTGAAGTTTCAGAATTGTTACGATTAGTCCCTGCACACACTAACTTCCATATTTGACGTATTTAACCTCCGTTAAGCCATTTTCAAGGCTCTATAAGGACGTCAAAGTATAGGGGACTTGAAATATGCTTGGAAATATCACGGATGTCGGTTCGTTTGGTCGTACGGTCGCGTTATTCGGCTAATTACGACGAAACTCGCGTTATTCGGTTCGTTTGTTCGTTTGGTCTAAGTTATGTAAAGGTTATTTAAGGTATGTTAAGCTTATGTTGCTGTTCTGGAGTGCTTGTCACGTTAAACTAATTACGTTTACGCATCAGTTTGCATATAACTTTCCAGAAAGTGATATAGAGTTTAAAATCGAACAAAAATCAAAACGTGCAAAATGTCGAACATAAATAAACAAATATTGGGATCAAAACACATTGTTTTATTGATATTGAATTGTCCAGAGTTTGTATAATGATTACACAAGCACAATTGTCACATATTATCAGACTAATCCTGGCCTAGATCACTGGAAAGCAGCTAAGAAGTTCCTTAGATATCTGCAAGGGACGAAAGACAATAAACTGACTTATAGAAGAAGTGACCACTTAGAAGTGGTAGGTTATTTTGATTCTGACTTTGCCAAATGCAAAGATGATAAGAAATCCACGTTGGGCTATATCTTTATGTTAGCAGGCCCACCTATCTCATGTAAGAGTCATAAACAACAGTTAACCACAACTTCCACAATGATGGCAGAATACATTGGTGTTTATAATGCAACCTGTCATGGAATGTTGCTTAGAAATCTGATCACTGGACTCAAAATCGTTAATTCCATTTCTAGACCATTCAAGCTTTACTGTGATAATTCAGTTGCCATTAGTTTCTCGAATAGTAACAGTTCGACTGGAGCTGGTTTATATCTCGATACAAAATATTTGTTCGTACGTGAACGAGTTGAAGAAAATAATCTTTGTATTAAATATATTATTATTGTAATATTTAATCTTGTAGCCATTATAGTCATTTATATTATATAGATTAAAGTATATTAATAACCTATTAATAATTAGTTGGTAATTGTTGATGGACTATATTACCCTTATTAACTAATTAGGTTTTCTCTTGGGTGTATATATAAGGAGATTATTAGAGAGGTAAAATGTTAGACACAGAAACCTATTAACTCATAACATCAATCGGCTCTCTCTCCCTAATCGAAACCTCCCTAGTTTCGGTTCATCACCATCATAATTTTAAACCCTAAGGAGGAACCAGATCATCCTAACAAGAATGTCGAACTCAATGGCTGCATCTTTGACTGGATTCTATGCTGGCCTGTCTGCTGTAATAGGTATGTTATTCATGTTTTCCATTATGTTTAAACAGAACTGATCAACATGAACACCCTTTACTGAAAGTCTGTTAAAGCTTCATTAGAGGTTAGAGCATCAGCGGATAGCATCAACAGAGTCTTGTAATCAGTGTCTGTATTAATGTAACAGTGTTTAGCATTAGCAGTGTTTCGAGTCAGTTAGTATTGTTAGATGTCACTGTGTATGTGATGTCAGCAAAGATGCCACAGTGGTTAGGATTGTACTATAAATATAAAGTGCTTGTACTGTTCTATTTGATCACTTCATCACTTGCATTTTGTATGAACAATCACTGTGATCTTAGGCTGAAGGGGAGTTGTAATTCATGCATTCGTGAAGCATTGTGTAATACATTCTTTCGATTAAAAGTATTCATGATGAAAGCATTTCTTCCCTTGTTTATGTTATAAAGTCTTCTTTATTTTCCGCTGCAATTGTTTATCTGTTTCTTATCTTTCATATTTCATCTTTAAAACAAACACAAACAAGTAAACTCAGATCCTAACACCTAGATAAAAATATGCTCATCAAAGAACAAATATTTTTGTTAACGTATAGGAATAATACATATTAAAGTTTAGGGGTAGCATCAACATAAATTAACTTAAGTAAAAAATATGGTTAAAGTTCAAGAGTGTTAAATGTAACATTTTTTTAAAGGAACAAAACTCGCAAGACCAAGATGCGAACCGGTGTCCATTGAATGGCCACACAACATAACCGCTCCACCATTTGCTCTTTTAATATTTCATAGTTTGTTTGTAAAAGATTTGAAATAAATCTTTTGAGTTGTGAAAGATTTGAAATAAATCTTTGGAATAACCGGTTTTTGAAATAGTATTGAGAAAACGAATCAAAAGTCATTTTCTTGCCCAGTTATATGAAGACTTTGTATTTGTAACGATCTATGATCGTAAAACCATGTATTTGTAAAGTATGTATAACCGTCAATGCCCACCCTGACTTTGACTCTATGCCCGTATGATCCTATACTTTGAATTTGTATAAAACATGGTTTTTATTTTGTATAAATCAAGCATTTTGTAAGTGTGTATGATAAAAATCCCTGGTATGTAGCAATAAGGAAAAAGAGATCACCATTGAGTTGCAAAGCCAATGATATGTGTGAAGTCTGCAAACAAAAAATATAATAAAGAAACCTAGTAAACAAAAAGTATAGAGTTAAGTGCCATTTTAGTCCCTATGGTTTGGGTCATTTTGCCAATTTAGTCCAAAGGTTTCATTTTTCACCAATGAGTCCAAAAATGTTTCACCGTTGCCATTTTAGTCCAACGGGTTAACTTCATCCATTTTTTCTGTTAACGAGAAGGCCAATTCGGTCATTTTATATGTAGTTCTGTTAACTAGAAGGGCAATTCGGCAATATAAAATGACCGAATTGGCCATCTCGTTAATAGAAAAATGGGTGAAGTTAACCCAGTGGACTAAACTGGCAACGGTGAAACCTTTTTGGACCCACAGGTGAAATGAAACCTTTGGACTAAACTGGCAAAATGACCCAAACCACAGTGACTAAAATGGCATTTAACTAAAAAATATAATAAAGAAACCTAGTGGATGTCTCATTTCTTTGTCTTTAAATAAATAGATGTTCTTCTAAAGAGTGGGGATTCTCATGCACTAAGGCTAAAGGGTGTGGGGGCATTGATTGGGTCATCAATCGCCTCGTCGGACCATTAATGGATTACTACATCATTCCCTTGTCTTATCCACCATGGTTGGCATGGATTAAACCATGGCAACCATGAGCCTCCTTTCCTGTCGCAACCCCCGTCCCCTTATTCACCCGGGAACGGGCGGCCGCGGCCAGTATCAGTGGTATCGGTGTTTATCATTTTTTGGCAGCAGAAATTACATCAGGACCGTAGTTAGGAAATATTTTATCATAGTAAAACACCATATTTTATATTAATAAATATATTGGGATAAAACCCAAGTTTTCATTACAAACTGATTTATAGGGAGAACCCTATTTTATTGAAAATAAAGCAACTTCTTTATTTAGGTAACTTTTATAGCCACTTTTCCAAGCCTTCAGTGCTGTCCAAGCTGGCTTTTATTTGGCTTTCATATTTTGTTACCTGGAACGTGTTTAAAAACATTTTGTCAGTGGAAAATACTGGTGAGTGAATCCCAGTTTAATCAAGACAGGTTTTATCAATTTTACAGTATTGAGGGCGATCTCGCAATTACATTTGTTTATTTTTCTACTTTAATTACCACCCACGGTACTGTCAACCCGACTTGTGTTCAAGTTACTACTCACAGTGTAGTAACAAATTTTGTATACAAAACCCCAGCATACCGACGATAATTGTAGAATACAAATACTTAATCACTGTTTAATATAACGTAAAACATTTGAGGTTTTGTAAAAACAATTTACAAAAAGAAGATTACTCACAAAAAGGTTTACACAAAAAGAGGATTACTCACATTGCTATCTTAAGGTTTTCCTTTGTGATTTCATGGTGATTATCTATTAATTATACAATGCACACGCGTTAGTATTATAACCCAATATTTACATTAGTTATACCATCCCCGAGACAGAACTCCAATGACTACGTCGGGCAGAACCTCGACAGCCGTTACGGAGCACTAGATCAATCGGGCAGCGTATCTAATACGTAACCGGGGGTTAAAATACTTACAACGAGGCAGAACTTCGTTATTTAGGGGGGTATAATGTCCGGGTGTTGTGTTTACACTACGGAAATTGAGAGAGAAAGTAAAATTTTGAACGATTTGTGAAGTGAGCCTCTCGACTCAATTTATAGGGCTGATCTGCAGGGCTGTCGTGCCCCGCGGCGCCCTAGGCTAAGCCCATCGCGGGCCACCAAGGACTACGTGTCCCGTTATAGGGTTGCCGAGTTAACCCCTAGCCTCCACACGCGTCGGACACGTGGCACGATCTGGTGCGGCCTGGTGTCAAGGCTGTCGCGCCCCGCGACACCCTGTGGTGTGTCCGTCGCGGGCCGCCACAGACTATATAATTTTGTTTTTAATTAATGTTCTGGTTCAGTAGGTGATCGTTTACTGCCATTATTACTTTTATTATCCACTTCCTTAACAGTTTTGATAATATATGGCATTGCGTCTATAATTCCTTGTGCCACTATGTGTTGGATGGCACTGTTATCCACTTGGTTTCCATTATTATTGTTATTCTGGTTTTCCTGATTCACTTCGTTGTCCATCTGAGTTTTAAACATTTACCACATATTAATATTACAAAATAATATTTAATGCAAACAATCACACAACAAGCATATTGATCAATATCGTCGAACATTGCTACCTTTTACTCTATTATATATATATATATATATATATATATATATATATATATATATATATGCGTCTAGTACAAACTGGAACTGAAATTTAAAATTACAATACTATTATGCAGCCGTAGTTATTTATCTATTATTATATATATATTTTTTTTCTCAAACATACACACATATTATATATATATATATATATATATAGTGTGAGGTTCATTGGGGAACACTAAAAAAGTGGGGAACAGTGGGGAACCGACTCAAACGAACTCCGATTGGACTCATTCCATCGGCGTTGGAACCGTCTCGTCGAACCCTAACTAGGATCTCTTAACCCTAAACCCTAAATCATAACCCCTAAACCCTAAATATATTAGGCTTTGCCTTTTAGGGTTTAGCTTTAGGGTTTAGCCTTAGGGTTTAGCTTTAGAGGTTAGAGTTTAGCTTTAGGGTTTAGGGTTTAGCTTTAGGGTTTAGCTATAGGGTTTAGCTTTAGGTTTAGCCTTTAGAGTTAAGCTTTTAGGGTTTATAGTTTAGATTTTACGGTTTAGCTTAGGTTTTAGCCATATTTTTTAGATTTAGGGTTTAGAGTTTAGGAGTTAGGATTTAGAGTTTAGGGTTAAGAGATCTTAGTTAGGGTTCGACGAGCCAGTTCCAACGCCGCTGGAATGAGTCCAATCGGAGTTCGTCTGAGCCGGTTCCCCGCTGTTCCCCATTTTTTTAGTGTTCCCCAATGAACCCTCCCCTGTATATATATATATATATATATATATATATATATACTATTACTATTACTATTAATGGTATGGGTTCATCCAAAATTCCATGTTACGCTCGTCATATTTCCAGACGAGCCTTTCACCTATTTGTTGCATTCTTTCACTTCCTTCTAAAATCTCCTCACCAAAGGTTCGGAGTTCTTGCACATTCTCAGTGCTCATGGGTGGTGCAAGTGCTGGTTTGGGTCTGGGAACTGGGGCATAGGTTCTTCGTAAGGGTACGGGTTCTCTAGGATTTCCCTGATGTATTGGTCATTATCATAATATGGGTCTAGAGGGTCTAGGTCTGGGTAGGGCCCTACTACGTTTTGTATGGGTTCGTCTGGTATTGGGTAGCGTTGTTCATAATCTCTATGGTCGTCAAACCAGGGGTCATAGTCTAGGGGATTGGGTGCTGGTATTCTAGGGATCTCAGCTGGGTCAAAAGCAGGCATTGGGATTTGGTTTTCTGGGTTGGCTTCGATTTCCATAGGTTGTGTGGGAAACAGTGGTAACGGCTGGGGTGCTATGAGTTGTTCTAGATTCGGGTCGGCGGATGTGGTTGCTAGTATGTGGAAGTTTGCCAGTCTCCTATTGATTATATCTTGAGAGTTCATTTCTCTATTAGCGGCTGCTAAAGCTCGCTGTTGCTGTAACTTTTTCATCCTTTTTCTACGTTGTGAGCTCCTCTGTTGAACCATCCTCTCTTCTTGGGAGGGAATGGCTCTTCAGATTAGGCTTTGAACACGAATATCCCATCTTCGGTATCAGCCGAATACCCCGAGGGGGTAGGATGTGAAGAGGTGCCTTCGTCCCTAGGTGAGCTGGACAACTGACGGTAAGCGTCTGAAGGTCCTTGGTCGCTCATACTGTAAACTAACAAATTGTCAAATAACACAAAACAATAATATACATATATGCACGTAATCACGTAGATTATTTCCTAACATAATGAATAAATTTTGGTGTCAGCAAGACACTTATGTGGCTGAATCAGTGGCTGTAGCTCTGATATCACCTTCTGTCGCAACCCCCGTCCCCTTATTCACCCGGGAACGGGCGGCCGCGGCCAGTATCGGTGTTTATCATTATTTGGCAGCGGAAATTACATCAGGACCGTAGTTAGGAAATATTTTATCAGAATAAAACACCATATTTTATATTAATAAATATATTGGGATAAAACCCAAGTTTTCATTACAAACTGATTTATAGGGAGAACCCTATTTTATTGAAAATAAAGCAACTACTTTATTTAGGTAATTTTTATAGCCACTTTTTCAAGCCTTCAGTACTGTCCAGCTGGCTTTTATTTGGCTTTCACATTTTGTTACCTGAAACGCGTTTAAAAAGATTTTGTCAGTGGGAAATACTGGTGAGTAAATCCTAGTTTAATCAAGACAGGTTTTATCAGTTTTACAGTATTGAGGGCGATCTCGCAATTACATTTGTTTATTTTTCTACTTTAATTACCACCCACGGTACTGTCAACCCGACTTGTGGTCATGTTACTACTCACATTGTAGAATACAAATACTCTATCACTGTTTAATATAATGTAAAACATTTGAGGTTTTGTAAAAACAATTTACAAAAAGAAGATTACTCACAAAAAGGTTTACACAAAAAGAGGATTACTCACATTGCTATCTTAAGGTTTTCCTTTGTGATTTCCTGGTGATTATCTATTAATTATACAATGCACACGCGTTAGTATTATAACCCAATATTTACATTAGTTATATCCTCCCCGAGACAGAACTCCAACGACTACGCCCGGCAGAACCTCGACAGCCGTTACGGAGCACTAGATCAATCGGGCAGCGTATTTAATACGTAACCGGGGGTTAAAATACTTACAACGAGGCAGAACTTCATTATTTAGGGGGTATAATGCCCGAGTATTGTGTTTACACTACTAAAATTGAGAGAGAAAGTAAAATTTTGAACGATTTATGAACTGAGCCTCTCGACTCAATTTATAGGGCTGATCTGCAGGGCTGTCGCGCCCCACGGCGCCCTAGGCTAAGCCCATCGCGGGACGCCAGGAACTACGTGTCCCGTTATAGGGTTGCCGAGTTAACCCCTAGCCTCCACACGCGTCGGACACGTGGCACGATCTGGTGCGGCCTGGTGTCAAGGCTGTCGCGCCCCGCGACACCCTATTGTGTGTCCGTCGCGGGCCGCCATAGACTATATAATTTTGTTTTTAACTAATTTTAATAAAAATAAAGGTATTTTGGGTCGTTTCTCGTATACATGGTGTATTTTAGGACGTATAGGGGCACTCTAAATATTTTTAGGGGTGTCGGAATATTTCAGGAGGGTTGTTATATTTCCTTTATAATATTTCTTTTTCATTTTCACAAAAAAACTAATTAAATAAGAGAATAGTGGTTTGGATCATGACCACACCCTTAGGGTAATGGGTTTGGATGAGGGATTAGAAGCGGGTGACATGGCGTTGATGTGGAGGGTCATGGTGAGTATAAAGGTCATGACCACACCCTATAGCCTAATGACATCTAATGAGTCTATATTAAAAGTTATTACCATAGCATAATTATATACTCTATTAAGTCCATCAGTTCTCGTAGGTGATATGGTGCCACCACCTATTATAGCGCCCCAATAGCGCCGCCGCACACCGTCACAGCGGGCGCTATGGGCTTGTCTCCGGCGAGGCACGCGAAATCCATATCGGGGTTATATCTTCTTGAACTTTGTGATATTACTGTTCAATGGTAATATGTTTAATTAATTAATTTATTTATTTTTCAAAAAAAAAACTTATATATATAGAGGCTGATTATTGTACAATATGGCTTAACGTACTAAGCGTACGAGATTCAGTATCAACATGCGAAAATTGGTTTATAACATGCGATTTTGGTATTTTTTTAACATCATGCGAATTTTGTTCTTTTTACTAACATGCGAAGTTTGGTTTTTTATAAACATGCGATTTTCATTTTTTTAACATAACGCGCGAATTTGATATTGCGTACGCTTCGTACGTTGAGCCATATTGTATGATACACTTTTTCTATATATATATATACATATATATATATATATAGGGGATGGATCATGAGAAAACTAGTTTAAATGAGAAAACCAAAAAACTAACTAAAAAAGCTTAAAAAACATACCAAATTTTTTTTACAATTATTTATAAAAAAAATCGCTACTATTTATGTATGGAAAAAAAATTCAAAAAAAAAAATTCTTTGTTGTACTGCACATGTGCACTAATACGGAAAGCCTAAACCACTTAACCCAACCCCACCGACACCCCCCAAAAACCTAAACCCCCCACCCCACCCCCCAAAAACCTAAACCCCCCTCCCCCACACACCCAAAAACCTAATCATAATCCTAATCCTAAACCTTTAAAAAAAACTAACCCTAAAAGCTAAACTAGACTCAAAAAGCTAATTTTAAGCATCTAATGCACATGTGTAGTACACATATAATGCACATGTGTAGTACAAGTTTTTTTAAATTTTTTATATATATAAAAAATAGCGATTTTTTATAAAAATTTGTAAAAGAAAATTTGGTATGTTTTTTTAGCTTTTTTTAGGCTTTTTTAGTTAGTTTTCAAGTTTTCTCATTTAGATGTAGTTTTCTCATGATCCTCTCCCTATTAAACCAACCCCTCTCATGGGACCACACCTATACGCTTTGAACTCGAACCACAACATGGGAGGTTTCGGCTCGTCACAAGCATTCGGATCACCATAAGGCGAGCCCGACTTTATCCGAGAGACACAACCATTAAAGGAGGAGCCGGAGACGCAAATGAACAAAACCAAACGCAACACACTGGTCTCCCATAAAAAGAAAGACGTTACCGAGTCACGATCGAAAAAAAACGTGCAACCATGGGATGATAAAGAGGAGTACGCGTTAGCTCGACCCTAGATTGACGTGTCGAAAGATCCCGATATTGGTAAGTATTTTTATACATTTTCTATTATTTATATATAATTTGTTTGTTAAAATGTGCATAAATTTTTGTGTATGTTTTTTGCCAACAACCAAAGTAAAAACATTTTTTTGGAAACAGATTCGGGAACTATTCTTCAGACTCATGGGTAGGGGTTAGGCATACCGGCCACTGGATTCAATATCAGGCAAGTGGATGGATATGAACTCCAAGTGCACAAATTTTCAATCAATTTATCAACGTCAAAGAAATGGTTGGAAAAGCGGTGACAACGAAGAGGGTATAACGCGGTCGACCTTGGAAGAACAAGAAGCGACACAAGGGAATTTCCCCTACTTGAAGGTTTGGTACGTTCTTGGACATAACACTAAAGGGACCAACGTCCCTACCACGGTCGGATCTTCTTCTGGTCGGTCGGCAAAAAGAAGACCGTCAAAGAGGTCAAAAAACCAACGAGTCGGCCGAATCGGAAACGCCAACGTCCGAAGCTTGAGATGTTGGCTTAAACGATGTTAGTCTGTTATTCACGGGGGAGGAAGGGATGGATGAGCCGAGGGAGAAGCTACGATGACCACCCGACCGAAAAAGCGGTGCAAGATCGAGGGGGATCCGACTTGAGTGAAGCGTTTTTTGGAGATGAACCAACGCCTTCAAGACATACGCGACCTCGGGGCTCAACGTATGAACGAGAATTGGGAAGTGTCGAGTTTATGAAGGATAGACAATTTGATAGAGACTTTGAGTTTTACTCGAAGCCGCACGACCACCTAACCGGAAAGGTGTTGGAAATGGCTCTACAAAGAAAGGCGATCATCGAAAAAAATGTAATCTTTGAGATTTAGATAGTTTTTTAATTCTATTGTAATGTTTTTTTAATATTTTAATGGTTTTGTTTTTAAGTTTTATATATTTAGATATTAAATGAAAATTAAAAAAATAATAATTGAGTAATGATGGGTATGTGGTGTTACCACTACACACCCTTGTGATATAACCCCCAATAACCTCCCCCCCTCTTGCACTTTTGTGTCATTTGTCACATAACCCCCACCAAAGGGGTTATATGGTGTGACGACTACACATGGCCTAAGGAAAAACCCCTTGAACCGTATTTACCTCCCATTAGGCCACATGGCCAATCAAGGGCGGTTACGTGGAGCCCACAATTTTATTATTTTTTAATTTTTTATATGTAAATGTGTGTGTATATACTTATGTAAGCAGACAGAAGTTAAATTAGGGGTGTTAATAATAACACATGGTAATATCTTATTCTCACATGGTGTATATGGGTCGTATAAGGTTATACGTATAGATTAAAGTAAAGTGACAAAGGCTACTGGCACAGCCTTTGTCAGTTTATCTTATTTTATACGGGTCGTATAACATTATACGGCCCTTATACCCCATGTGAAAATAAACTTTGATCGTATACAATGTATACGATAGATTTATACGGGCCGTGTATAATGGTTATACAACCCATATACATCGGATTTCCTTTTTTTGGAGTTAATAATCAAACATTAGGGTTTCGATTTCCTACTTTTTAATATTCACAAATTTCGATTTCCTATGGAAACGGTGGCTATGGAAAGAAGGCTAGTAGAGAGAACTAGCCATTCTCATCCTTCACCAACAAGATCCAAATAGTCTATGTTCAACACCAAATCTCATTTGACATTTTGACCAACAATCAAGATGGTGGACCGCAACACCCGGGTTCCACAATTTCCCTTGCACCGACCGACGCAAGGCGACTTTTAACTATCAAGGAAAACTGGTTTCAGTTTTCTTTTTACTTTGAAACAAATCCCATTTCATCAAAGAGAAAGAAAACTCAGACAAACGACCAGTTGATAAACATAAAGCAACAGCAAAAGCAGTGGTGCATTTTTGTTACCAAAGCATGCAGCACAGAAGCTACCAACAATCAAGATTGCGATTCAACATCACTTGCGCCTGGCGTAAGCTTATTTTCAGTATCAAAGACAACTGATGTCTTTTTACTTTGAAACAAATCCCATTTTTCAAACAAAAGACCAGTTAATAAACATGAAGCAAGAGCAAAACGCGATCGTACGTTTTGGTTACCAGAGCATACAGTACCACAATCGCCGAGTATTTTCTCCAAACTTTTTTAGACAGCACCAATCACTTATTACCACTCAAAACAGGAAAAAGCTTGCAGATGTGGTTTCTGTTGAAGAATTCTCTGAAAACCCTCATTACTACTCAAACCATGGCGTCTAAACCCTTGAATCCCAACGCTTCTCCTTACATTCCTCATCACCGGTCCTTATACGTATATAATTATTATTATTAATTTTGTGAGAATAGTTGTTACTATCATCTGAATCCACATCTTCTACAATTGTCGTGTTACTACATTTCGCACATTGTCATGCTACAGTACCGGGCGAGCGCATGCGGAGACAACGAAGGAAGTGAAGAGTAGTATGTAGATGTGTTGTTTTGTACTGTCCATGTGCAAATTTAATCAACACATACCGACTACTAAGTTACTAGTTAATCTTAAAAAGTTACAACCTTCCTTTTCCTTCAATTTCCAGAACATTATGCCCAAACGAACCTTCATCATCACCCAAATTCTTAACAGACCCAGAAAAATTTAACAAGGAACGTATAACTCGATATCAGAACATTGTTGATAAATACAAGATGCAAGAATTCGTGGATTTAGGTTGGCTATGATCTGTATTCGGTCATCTTTCCAAACTGCAACACACGAATATGTGGTTCCCAGGTCAATGTTGATTGCTGGTGGATGTAGTTGTTCGGTTTCTGTAGTCATTGGTTATGATCTTATTTGATGTTTCGACAATTTGTAATGATGAAAAGTTTGAGTTAATGAAAAGTTTGATCTTATTTGATGTTCCGACAATTTGTAATGATGAAAAGTTTGAGTTAAGGTGACTAGTTGATAAACATGAAGCAAAAGCAAAATACGTTCGATCATATTTGACATTCCGACTGCGTTTTCATCAATTCCACATATGCTAATTAAAAAAAGTTGGTTAATTGTATACGGGTCGTATAACTTTATACAACCCGTATACATGACATAAAACAGTGCTCGTATATTGAGTATATGAGCGAATAAAAAATTAACAAAGGTTGTATACGACTAGTATAACTTTATACGGCAATATACAATCAAAAAATGATCATATAATATGCTATATGACCACAAAACGACAAACACTATCTAAAGAATTACTAAAACTTATTAAACGGTTGTTCGGATTTACACAAAAAATATATTTTGGTTGTATAACATTATACTAAAAATTACCGGTATGTGGAATTGACGAAAATGCAGTCGGTATGTGTTCAGAGCGAATATGTCCATACACGCATTTAATTACCTAACATCATTACAAATTGTCAGAGAACATGAAATAAGATCAAGCTTAATGTTATGAAATAATGTATATGGTAACAACTACCAAGGCAGGGGACCGGGTAACTAACACCCACAACGGTTCTCCAATTTCATATCAACGTTGTTTATCACCCCGTGTGAGCATTGGAAGCCCGAGAAACAGTCTTGCATTTAGCTAGTAGTCATTACTTTTTAATGAACTCGAATTCCGGCAGAAGATTGTGATTTTCCGGTTGAAGAAGGTGAAGAGTGGGTGAAATGGTGTATATGGATGGGTGGGGGGTATATATGTGTAGCAACAGGGGGTTGAGTTGTTTCATGGTTCAATGACATTAATTAATGTTGAAATCTTTTCCACCCAAGATTGGACTTCAAAACAACGACTTTTCATAACAAGAAACCTTAAACACAATGTTTCAAAATAAAACCTACCAAACCATAACAAAGTCCTAATCACCAATTACAATTACTCAAACTTCTCCTTTTCTAGTTCTCGAGGGGATCTCGTTCCGTATTCTCTCCTTTTCTAGTTCTCGAAGAATCTCGTTCTGTATTCTCTCCTTTTCTAGTTCTCGAAGAATCTAATTCCGTATTCTCTCCTTTTCTAGTTCTTGAAGAATCTCGTTCCGTATTCTCTCCTTTTCTAGTTCTCGAATAATCTCGTTCGTATTTTCTCCTTTTCTAATTGTCGAAGAATCTCCTTCCGTATTCTCTGTTTTTCTAGTTCTTCTGCAAAACAAAAATAAAAGGTTGGTTAAATTGAATAAATGGTGGTGATACGGTGATTTTCAATAATGTAGGATTGTAGTTGGACACTCATGTTAAGGTAATGATAGATATCAATGATAGATGTCAATGACAGATGTCAATCAAATTCACACAAGGCAATTAAACCTTAGGCTAGACGGTATGGTTGAGGCTCATCCTTGGAGAATGACCCGCCACGTAAGCACCACGTAGATCGGGTATGAGGATGGGGCAAAGAGGATAGAGGTAAGGGGGATGGGCCTAAAATATACATGTATATGTTGTATGTATATGTGTGTGTGAGAAGAAGATGGAACAACTTTTGTCCTTATGCTACCGTCGCCATCGTCCCACCCATGTCCTTTGAGACGACGCCGAGCCTGGCGGGAGGGTGTTTGGAGGCGTCGTCTTTTGTCGACGGGGCTGGACGTTCCCCACACCGTCATGCCTTACAAACACCATCTAAAACTTATATAATATGCTTCATATATTAAACATAAAATAAGTAAAATATATTTCTCCATTCATTGATTCACTTGACCCAAAAGATGATAACTTTCACCAATAAGTTTATAACTTTCACCAAAAAGTTTACAACATAACTTCAAGCATTCGGAACCCTAGCTACAAACAACCCAACAAACTCTAGATACTGAAAACCTTCATCAATCATACTCTCAGTACTCTCACATACCCACCGTCGTCGCCACCAAACAAACTCCAGATACTGAAAACACTATCTAAAGAATTACTAAAATATATTAAACGGTTGTTCGGTTTTACATAAAAAAAAAACTTATATACGGGTCGTATAACATTATACGGCCCGTATACAAATCTTCAAAAACCCAAAAATCTGATCAAACTTCACAAAAATAAACACATTTGGCCGTATAACATTATATTGCTCGTATACAATTGTATACGGCTCGTATAAGGTTATACGGCTCGTATACATGTAAAACAGGAAAAAAAACATTCCACTGCATTTATTCTGTGCCTCAGCATTCTATACGGGCCGTATAAGGTTATACGGCCCGTACACACTAGGGATATAAAAATAAGATTATAGGGGTGTGGGAATAGTCCATGCCTAAATAAAAGAATTCAAAACACCCGAATTTTGAACTTATTCATATAATATTAGGTAATAATAGAGTAATTTATAAATCCAATAATTATTAGTTATTATTTCTCTAACATACTTTGATATTAAACTGTAAAAAAAATTAAAAGAAATATGCTTGAAATTCAATAAAGGATTTCTTTAACGAATGAATGGGTATCTCCAACGTAACAAATATGTTTTACAATCAGGTTTGAGAATGAAATTATATTATATATATTGTTAGTGAACAATCATGAATAGTAACTTTAAATTTAGGGTAAATTACAAAACTCGTTCTTTATGTTCACATCAGATTACAAATTATGTACTTTATCTTCAAAAAGTACAAAAAAAAAATACTTAATGTTTGCAAACTCTTGCATACTATGTCCTTTAGCCCTAACTCAATTAGTTTTTATGGTTAAATCTTATCAAGTAGACCCCACATCATGAGGGTTTTTGGTCATCTCATTGATTCACCCATTTTTCTCTATAATTAAAACTTAAAACTAAAGATCATCAACAACTTTAAAATCTATCAAACCCCAAATCAAAAGATCCACTAATGACCAAAATACCGAAGCAAGAACTGCAATGGAGCTCATGTTTGCTTTAATCATCTAGGGTTCAGTTCATCTGTAACCCATTAACCATGACTCAACAACCACCTCTAACCACAATCACTCACCACCATACCTACCCCACACCACCATTAAACAATCACCCTTACCACCAGCAACCTGAACCAAACCCTTACCTCCCCCGACCTACACCACCATTAGATAACCACCCCTACCACCAGCGTCACCGAACATTAACCCTCTGACCTACACCACCGTCACCGAACATTACCCCGACAAC
The DNA here is from genome assembly GCA_030545235.1 of Helianthus tuberosus. Lineage (NCBI taxonomy): Eukaryota > Viridiplantae > Streptophyta > Magnoliopsida > Asterales > Asteraceae > Helianthus > Helianthus tuberosus. The sequence continues at coordinate 86,263,530 of CM060372.1, read as the reverse complement.
TAAAACCCACCGTCGTGTCCAGAAAAGATTAGAAGTTCTGGAGAATCTGAATCGGTTTATGAAATTTGAAAAGGAAAGAGAAACATACACCACCGTAACACCATCTGCCACCGCCACTCAAACCCACCACCAACATATGCCCCCACAACCATAACCCGCCACAACCCACCACTGCAAACCATAATCCCCAAACTCCATTTCCACAAACATCCACCACAGTACCAAATACACGTCCCCACTGTTTTCCGGCGGGTCTATGGAATGACGGGGGTGGATCTGTGGAATGAATGATTACGGCAGATTTTTTGGGTTTCGTTGAAGGTGCGATGGTGGAGGTGCTCTGGGACTGGCGAGTGTTAAAACCCCAAAACGAAGAACACGCAGCCACAATTTCTTCCCACGTGAACTTCTGATAGTGCAATGAAGCTCCGGTTATGGCGTTTCGAAGCTTTTGTTTCTATCTGGATTCATGTAACACCTTTCTCTTCTGCTGCTCCATTTCTTTTTGCGCTAAAGATTTTGCTTCTTCTTTTAATTTTAAATCCTTGAGCCTGATTCATCTAGTTTCTGATTTTGAAGATCATCAGCTGACCATATGTTTATTTGAGGTTTTAATTGGGGAAAAGAGATGGGTAAGTTAAAAGACATTAATGTCCTCACGTGGGCCCCACGTGACTATAATTAACTGAGAAAAATAATTGAGTTTGGTGTAAAGGATATAACATGTTATGATTTGTAAACATTAGGTATGATTAATGTAATTATTAAATACAAAGGACATAATTTGTAATAACATACATACATAAAGGACGAGTTTTGTAATTTACTCTTAAATTTATAATAATATATACCTTTTTTTAATATTTTTTTATTTTAATATTATACTACTTTTTTATTATATTTAGTTTTAACATATTTTCCTTTTTTCTTTTATAAAACGATATTTCCTTTTATCATTTAGTTTTTGTTTTTCATAATTCTTTTTCCTTTTCTAAATGATATTGTCTAAATAAATTAATCTATATTTCTTTAATAACTTTCGTACGCTAATTTAAAAAAAAAAATTAAGTATGCTTATTTTTCCCTTGGACAATCCGAAATAAGTATTGTTAAAAATGAAGTTTTATTCAAAATAGAGTATTTATTTTGTATCGTTTTCGTTTACGATGATAAATTAAACCGATTCTGTTGGTTTGGCTTTTGAAACAACATGATACATTTTCAAATAACGAACAATGATGAATAGTAACTTTAAATTTACAATAATATATAGCTTTTTTTAAATTTATTATTTTAATATTATACTACTTTATTATTATATTTACTTTTAACATATTTTCCTTTTTTTTCTTTTACAAAACGATATTTTCTTTTATCATTTACTTTTTTTTCATAATCTTTTTTCTTTTTTTAAAAGATATTATCTTAATCAATTAATTTAATATTTCTTTAATAACTTCCATACGCTATTTTTTTTTAAACTTAGGTATGTTTATTTTTTCCTTGGACATTCCGATATAAGTATTGTTAAAAATTAAGTTGTATTCAAAATAGAGTATATATTTGGTATCATTTTTACGATATGATGATAAACTAAACCGATTCTGCTGGTTTGGCTTTTGAAACAACATGCTACATTTTCAAATAACGTTTGTTTAACATTATCATTTGCTTCGTTTCGCCGCAACGCACGACATCAATAAAACCTAGTTACCAATATTTATCATTCTAAACCCTATCCCATTATAATTTCTATGTAAATTATAATATTAAGAATGAAATTACCAATATTTATCATTCTAAACCCTATGCCATTAGGCCGGAGGGTATGGAGGGCGCCACCCCTACCACCTCACCACCGATAGCACCTTCGGGGCGCCACCACCCATACCGAGCAAATTAACAGGGGGTGCCATGGTGATTTCGCCAGCATGGTAACGAGCAACTTTTGAGTGGATCGATGAATGATTGGTTAAAGGGGGGCGCTATAGTTTAAAGGGAGGCTTTATCCCACACCCTGCAAGTTAAGGGAAGAGGCCTTAAAGCCCCCTGTCTGACGTGGACATGACGTGGCGCTGACGTGGCGTGAGAGGTTTTATCCCACACCATCCAGCCTTATAATTTCTATGTAAATTATAATAAAAATCTTATAAAATCTATGTAAATGATAATAAAAATCTTATCAAATGGAAGTCAAATACATATTGATATATGATTGAATTCACTGATTCGGATTGAGATATTGTTTAAAGAGTTGACCCCACTTTGAAAATTTAGCCTTTTGTTTTTTTATTGATTATAAGATATTCTTTCAAAAAGACATTCTTTTGCATACAGAAACTAATATGTAAAACTTGATTATTAATTCTTGTATTATAGATTTGTGTATTACACCGAGTTGTAGAATGTCTTATAGATTTGTGTATTACATAGAGTTAAAGTTGTGGAATATAAATAATATAACTATACAATTTATAAAAAAAAAAATCTTTATATAACTGACATGTTTTATTTACTATATTACAGTTAAACAACTAACTTAATTTATCACAACAATTGGTCTATCTTAAAAGGTAACACTAAAATACCATAATGGCACGTGTAATACATGAGTTGAATAATATAAAAATATGTAATACATAAGTGTATATATATATATATATATATATATATATATATATATTATATAGGGTTAGGATTGTGTGAGAAGCATTAGGCTAATTGAGAAACTTGAGAAACATTCTGGTCCACACATTTTCCCTGAGCTATTCGTAATATACACATATGTATAGCTTAAAATTGACTATATACGTATATTTATAATTATCTACACTATAATGTGTTAAGAGATGCAACGAAGAGCAGTGGCAACCAAACTATTTCTAGTAGTGGATGAGGAAGATGGTGCTTCCTTGTAACATTATCTAAACTAAGCAATTAAAGCTCAAGAATTAGGAATGCAAACGAATCGAACGGACACAAATAATACCTTGTCTATGTTTTTATTTAAGAAAAAAATGTGTTCATCAACTGTTCATGAACGCTTAACGAACAATCCATTTTGTTCGTGTTTGTTCATTAAGTATATTAACGTGTTCGTATTCGTTCGTTAATTTAGGTAACAAGCACAAAAAAAAGCACAAACAAACGTTCATAAACACAAAACAATCATATATATATATATATATGACAATTCAAGGTGCTTGGCTACAGTACCCTGCCAAGCAGGCTAAGGGGCTGTTTGGTAGCCTCTGAATGGTTATTAAGAGGCTGCCTTTTAATGGAACCATTAAGAATTTTACCAATATGAAGGTAGAAGAATGTGACATGTGATGATTTACCATTCAGAGGTTACCTCTTAACCATTCAGACTTGAGGTTACCTCTTATTCATTCAGAGCTTTTAAACCATTAAGATGTAACATCTGAATGGTCATTAAGAGGCTACCAAACAGCCCCTAACACCCTTTTTTAATGGCCACTAAATACGTCTTGGGTAGGGATTGAATTCTTGACCTCAAGGGGATTAACACCTTAACTCCAATAATTTTGCCAATTGGACTCAGCCCCCACCCTACTAACACCCTTTTTACTTTTTTAATCTTGCCTACCTCACTCCCTCAACTTTCAGCATTATCACTTACACCCCCTCAACTTTCTAAAATTTTGTAAGATGTTATTTTGACCTCTTCGAGCTTCTAAAGTTTTAAGAGTACTATTCTTTAACCGAAAAAAAAACACTATTTCTCACATACTTATTTTTATGGAGGTGTCAATATAAATCAAGTTGGTGCTTATTTTCGACGTATTTTTTTAAATGAGTCAGATAAAATATAATATGTTTTAATGCGTATTTTTATGTACGCTTTTAGTTGGTCTACGTTTTGTTGTAAGTTTTGTTCGAAACCAGTCGGGTCAAATATATTATATTTTCATTCGAATGTATAAATTCGAGTTACTTTACTTTTTGACATCGTCGCTCTTTAATCACCTTCTTTTTTTTTTCTTCAAACCAATTTACATTATTGCCCCTGAATTTTAATAAAGTTATCAAACAACCCTTAACTTACTCTTTTTCTTAGATTTTTTTTCTTTGTTTTTTACTTTTGTTATTTTTATCTACATTTTGTTTATTTTTATCTATGTTTCTAATGTTTTGACGTGTAATTTTACTTGTAAAGTGAGTACTAGTATACCGTTACACTTTTTCTAAATGGCTTTTGGAATATTACAATGCGTAGGTTTGTGTTAAGGCTTTGCTTTTCTGTATAAAGTTTTAAATACGTTTATTTATTTCGTAAATGGTAACTTTTTTTAACGATTTTGTTTACCTATTGCTGATTCCAGGATCCGGCGAGTCTGACGGAGCTTCGGTCCAGATCCAACGTGTTCGGTGCGTTTATTACGACTAAGAAAGGAGTAGAAACAGAATACGACACCGAGCAGTCAATTTCAATCTGGTCTCTATTGATTATTCAACGTTTACAGCACCGTTAGACCAGTTGGACAGCATGTCCCCTCTGGGAACCAAAAGCTTGTCCAAATGGGAGCCCCAACCCCCTATATATAGACATCTACACAAGTTGGTCCATCCGATCGGATTGACCTTGACATTTACAAAACCTGTCCAACTAATCCTATTCTATACAATATTCAACACACGCTCTATCTAACTGTAACAACTCTCATCAAAAGTCCTATTTATTTTATTATTTTATCTAATAGGAAACCCTAATTGAGACACCCAAGTGATTCTACACAAACCCTAAAATTTTCAGGACAATCGGAATCAGGATCAGGGCCCCTAAAACTCAGGGGGGGTAAACCCTAGTTAACGATTATCCCCATAATTGTCTGTCAAAAACGAATTTGCATGCAACATCAAGTCAGCAAGGCTAGTCCCAATCGTGGCTACCCTATAAAGTTGAGGTGTCCTTTACGGACCGTAAAGGTTGAGCCTTACGGTCTGTAAGCTAGGCCAAAAATTCACTATAAATAGCAGACATTGGCATTCGAATTTTGGAGTTCAAACGACGTAAAACTTCGCTACATGCACTGAGTTACGTTCTGTTTACCACAATTAACACACACGATTCACTAATCGACGCCGCAATACAGGGTAATAACTCGATCTCTGCTACGATTCAATGTCCGATCGATTAAACTATCCAATGAATGTTTAAGTGCTGCCCACATTAGGGTTTATGCTTTGTCATTCGTCGTTAATTCGATGGATGTTTAAGTATCGCACTTTGTCATTCGATGCGAAGGTTTAATCTCGTGAGTTATCGTAAATGCTGTATTAAGTTACTAACCGAATTGTGTGCCTGTTATTAATTTAGGTTAAAAGGCTAAACAGTAGGCTAGACTCTGCTCAAATTAAATCTGCAATGTGAGTCATTCTCTTTTTATCAAATTACATTCAAAATCATGTTTATTTTCAAAGTTATAATTACAGTGATTAAGTATATGTAATCACCAAGTTACAGCCGGTATGTGGGGTTTTGTATACATTACTTGATAATCTTCACCATTGGGGCAGCCATTGGGTGATATGACCATAATCACAGACACCATTGGACGGAAGGGCCAATGGGTCGAGTGACAAAGTACCGTGGGTAGTTGGTTTGATATCTGAAACATTGTAATCTCTCTTAATACTGTAAATTATAGCAAACGTGTCTTTTTAGTAAATAGAATGATTCACTCAGTATTTCCCGCTGACAAAACCTTTTTCAAACATGTTTCAGGTGATCTGTTGTGATCCAGGAAAGTGCCGTGAAGCACTATCAGCTTAAGGAAGTGGCTCAGTATAAAATAAATAAACATGTTTTGTAAAATAAAAGATTTCTACATGAAATCTCAAGATTGTAAATTATCGGGTTTTATCCCGAGTTGTGAAATAAAATAATCGGGAAATATTTCAGTTTTAAAAAGATCCTGATAATAAACTTCCGCTGTTAAACTCAATTAATTAAATACCACGGGATTTCTGTCCTGCGGCTTCTGAAATGGGTAAAACCGGGTCGGGGGCCGTGACAGAAATAAGGTGGTATCAGAGCCACTGACTAAGCCACTGATTTAAGCCTATTAAGTATTTAGAAATACTTAATTTTCCTGATTTCCATTATGTGATTATATGTTTATTTAACCGACTATTTGTTAGTACAGTATGGGTAAACAAAAGCTGTCAGATATCTATCTTAAATTAGATAGGTCATCCCACGAGAAAGGAAGTTCATCCTAAACCAAACCCTCAAATCACTCTGTAATTCCTAAAGAAGGGATATTTGTGCGAAAGGCACAATATGAGAACCCACTTTCTCCTAAAAGAAGAAGTCAGATTATTAAGAAAAGTCAGGAGAAATTAAAGAAATTTCGAGAAAAGAAAGATAAACAGGAAACCCAGGAATTAACCAGTAAAACACCTTGGGAAGACAAGTTGGTTGACAAATGGACAGATTTGTATATGTTAGCCAGAGTAGCAGTTAACACAAATCTTTAAATACCCTGACTCAAGTTTTAGCACCTTATTCCCTACAGTCCAGAAACCTTATTTCAGTAAATAAATAAATTTACAATAAAACCTCGTATGTTTTAATTTGTTTTGTAGTTACCCGGTCTGAAATAATATTTAAAGGTTTTCTATAAAATTTTATTGTGTGTATTTTGCATAACAGTATGAATGAGATATCCGAAGCTTTAGAAAATCTTAACCTCTATCCCGTTAAGATAGAAGTTTCCAAGGAATTCACCGGTTACTTCACTAACAAAGAAGAACCCATGGAATTTCAATCCAAACCACCAGCGAAACCTAAACCCAAGAAAAGAAATAGATTTGTGGGCTGGAGGCGTGTACGCAGGAAAAAGCCAGCAACAAGAAAAGTTACCAAAACTGAAGATCCAAAAGACAAAGGTAAAGGCAAGGTGATAGAGACTGGAGAAAGTTCTAGGCAGAACCAGGAAATGACACCTTGGGAAGTCTTAGATCATAAACTAGTAATGAGTGACCTCATCGGACCTGCCGACGGAAACCTTGAACCACCTAATCCAAACCTTACATTTACTGAAGAAGATCTTTTTAACTATCCACTAGAAGCTCCACTTCCAATCAATCTGGAACCTGCTATTCCAGATCCTATTGTCCAACCTCAACCACTACCAGTAGAATTAGATGAATGGTGGACAACCGATTGGCAATTTCAGAATCTTTTAAACAACCTTGATACATTTTTCCCACAGGTTGACCCAGAACCTCCATTATACCCAACCATGAGCCCAGAAAATTTGACTGAACTTCGTCACTGGGGCGAAGAACTGATTGACACAGGAAATAGGATTAGGGATGTTGGAGAAAGAATCACCTGGAAATACGACGAGAGGGAGCGTCGTTTCTAAGAAATCAGCTGACAGGATAGTGGGAGTTGCAGGAATACTTGTTTAATAAATAATCATAAAAAAAAACCAGTATGTGTAATAACTTAACAATAAAACGTTGTATGATAACAGGGTGTATGAGGCATAATATAATATATAGAAATGAAACTCGGGAAAATGATAACTTTTGGTTATACATATTAAGGGGATTATGTGCAAACTGTTTTGTTATAATTAAAGTATTTGTATCTATACTAATTATTTATAAAAATTAATTTCCAGATGGCAAATATTGGTAATGAACCAGTAAATGAGGTTAATCAATCCGAGCAACAACCAGGGGATCAATATATGACTAGGCAGGATATAGAAAATATCGTTACTCAAGGGATAGCCAATGCTATTCCAGCCATCGTTGCTGCTGTTAAAAATCCAATCGAACCGCAACAAATCATTCCAATCAAACGTATTTCTGAAGATAACTTCAGTAATAGCATAAATGAAGGCAGTAATCATATTAATCATGATAATGAACCACGGCAAGCTCCGCTCCCTAAGAAAATGAAAGTTGCAACACCTGGTTGCACTTTCAAAGAATTTCTTGCCTGCAAACCCATTAAATTTGCAGGTAATGAAGGAGCGACTGCGGCACTGCGTTGGTTAGAGAAAACCGAGGCAGTAATTGCCATAAGTAAATGTGCCAAGGATGATCAAGTCATGTATGCATCAAATCTTTTTAAGGAAGGGGCGCTAGAATGGTGGAACACGGTGTTACAAGCCAAAGGAAGAGTAGTGGCGTATGCCATGAACTGGGAAGAATTTAAAAGTATTGTAGAAAGAAAATTCTGTCCTGAATACGAAAAAGAACAAATGACGAATAAGTTCTTAAACCATCGTATGACGGGTGTAGATTGTCGTGGTTATACTTCGACATTCTTTGAATATGCTAGAGTGGTACCAACACTGGCTTCGCCAGAACCGGTACTCATTTCTCTCTATATTTGGGGACTAATTAGTGAAATCCGCAATATTGTTAAAGCTGCGAGACCTCGCACTATTGACGATACAGTGGAATTAGCTAATACCCTAACTGATGAACTGGTACGCACGCAAGATGAAAACAGGAAGAAGGAACTGGCTCAGAAAATTACCCAAGGTTTTCGCAGGGGTAATAATAACAGCTTCAAGAGAAGAGGAACAGGGCAATCTTCAACTCCGCCGTTCTACAGGAATTGCAAAAGGAAACATTTTGGAAGATGTAATGTAACCTGCAATTTTTGTAAAATGATAGGACATCGTGAAGAAAATTGCAAAAAGAAAACCATAGTTTGCTTTAACTGTGGAGAAGCAGGGCATTACAAAACAGAATGTCCTAAGTTGGCTAAACCAGCAGACAACAAAGCTAAACCAGCTGATGGAGCTACAAAGAAGAATGTTAGAGCATTCCAGCTAACAACTCAAGAAGCAGAACTCATCCCAGATGTGATAGCTGGTACGTTCTTAGTTCACAACATTTATGCGAAAATATTATTTGACTCTGGTGCAAACCAAAGTTTTATAAATACTTCATTCTGTCAAGCTCTTAATTTACCTATAACCAAACTTAGGCAGATCTTTATAGTCGAAACGGCAGACGGAACTTCTGTTAGCATAGATAAAGTTTTGCAAAAAGAAAATATAGAACTCTCAGGTCATAAATTCTTTGCAAATCTATTACCTATGAAATTAGCTGAATTCGATGTTGTGTTAGGAATGGATTGGTTGGTAGCCAACCATGCTCGAATTCTTTGTGATCAGAATTCCATAGAAATTCAAGCACCCAAATGGAGAAATAATCACGATTACAAGAGATAAACCACGTAAGCCCATGAAATTCATATCAGTAATGAAAGTTTCTAGTTATGAAAGAAAGCAAGGAATAGTATATATGATTTCAGTAATCATTAGTACTAAGGGTAAAGATCTTAAGGAGATTCATGTAGTCTCGGAATACCCAGATGTATTCCCAGAAGATTTACCAGGATTACCACCAGATAGGGAAGTAGAATTTAGGATTCATCTAATTCTAGGAACTATATCGATAGCCAAGGCACCTTATCGGTTAGCACCTACGGAAATGTTAGAATTGAAAAAGCAATTAGATGAATTACTAAGTAAAGGTTTCATACAACCTAGTTCATCCCCTTGGGGAGCACCGGTGTTGTTTGTTAAGAAAAAGGATGGATCGATGAGAATGTGTATTGATTATAGAGAATTGAATAAGGTTACAATTAAGAATCGATACCCATTACCTAGGATTGATGATCTTTTCGATCAACTTCAAAGAGCTAGATATTTTTCTAAGATAGACTTACGCTCCGGATATCATCAATTGAAGGTACAAGAAGAGGATATACCTAAGACTGCTTTTAGAACTAGGTATGGTCATTACGAGTTTAAAGTCATGCCTTTCGGATTAACGAATGCACATGCAGCATTCATGGACATGATGAATAGAATCTGTAAACCGTATTTGGATAAATTTGTAATTGTCTTCATAGATGATATACTTATTTATTCAAAAAGTCAGGACGAACATTGTCAACACTTGCATGCACTCTTAACTTTGTTAAGAAAAGAAAAGTTGTATGCCAAGTTCTCAAAATGTGAATTTTGGTTGCAAGAAGTGCAATTCTTAGGACACATGGTGAATCACGAAGGTATTCATGTAGATCCTGCTAAGATAGAAGCAATTACTAAATGGAAGGTTCCACAATCCGCAATGGAAATTAGAAGTTTTATAGGTTTAGCTGGATACTATAGACGGTTTATTAAGGATTTTTCCAAAATAGCTGTACCATTAACTAAGCTAACCTGTAAAGCAGTTAAGTTTGAATGGGGACCTAGACAAGAAGAAGCCTTTAGGATTTTAAAGCAAAAGTTAACCAATGCTCCAATCTTAGCCTTACCAGAAGGAACTGAAGATTTTGAAGTATATTGTGATGCTTCAAAATTAGGATTTGGATGTGTGCTAATGCAACGCAAGAAGGTAATTGCGTATGCTTCAAGACAATTGAAAAAGCATGAAGAAAACTATACGACTCATGACTTAGAATTAGGAGCCGTAATTTTTGCCTTGAAAATCTGGAGACATTATCTGTATGGAAGTAAGTTTACTGTCTATACAGATCAAAAAAGCTTAAGATATATATTTGGGCAAAAAGAGTTAAACATGAGGCAAAGGAGATGGATGGAAATCCTAAGTGACTATGACTGTGATATTTAATATCATGAAGGAAAGGCCAATGTAGTTGCAGATGCCTTAAGTCGTAAATATCATGAAAAGCAAAAGCGAGTTCGTGCTCTCAGATTAAGTCTACAATTAGATTTAATGGAACAACTGAAAAATGTTCAAGAAACAGCAATCAAGGATGATGCTGAAGGAATGAAAGGACGAATAAAAGAGTTAGAACAAGGAGTTGATGGAATTTGGAGATTCCACAAAAGCAGAATTTGGGTACCTAAGCAGGGAGAGTTAAGGAATAAGATTTTGGAAGAAGCCCATAAATCTAGGTATGCAATACACCCAGGAAACAATAAAATGTACCAAGATTTAAGAAATAACTTTTGGTGGATAGGAATGAAAAAGGATATAGCTAGATATGTTTCTAAGTGTCTTACTTGTTCACAAGTTAAGGCAGAACATCAGAAACCTTCAGGACTACTACAACAATTAGAAATGCCTGTATGGAAATGGGAACTCATAACAATGGATTTTGTTACTAAGTTACCTAAAACCAGAAAAGGTAATGATGCGATTTGGGTAATTGTGGATCGATTAACCAAATCGGCTCACTTTCTACCAATGAAAGAAACCTTTAGCATGGAAAGACTGGCAAAGTTGTATGTAGATGAAGTCGTATCTTTACATGGAGTTCCACTCTCCATTGTATCAGATAGGGATAGTCGTTTCACTTCTCATTTCTGGAGAAATTTCCAGCAAGCCATGGGAACTCGACTAAACCTAAGCACGGCATATCATCCTCAAACAGACGGACAAAGTGAAAGAACAATCCAAACTCAAGAAGACATGCTCCGAGCATGTGTGATAGATTTTGGTGGAAATTGGGACGAACACTTACCTTTAATTGAATTCTCTTATAATAATAGTTATCATTCAAGTATTGAAACTGCTCCATTCGAGGCACTGTATGGAAGAAAGTGCAGAACTCCAGTTTGTTGGGCAGAAATAGGAGAAAGTCAATTATCAGGTCCCGAGATAGTGCAAGAAACTACCGACAAGATAACTCAGATCAAGGAAAGGTTGAAGACGGCTCGAGATCGTCAGAAGAGTTATGCAGACAATAGATGCAAGCCGTTAGAATTCCAAGTTGGAGACAGAGTAATGTTGAAAGTTTCCCCTTGGAAAGGAGTTGTTAGATTCGGTAAGAAAGGAAAGCTAAGTCCCAGATACGTAGGACCATTTCCAGTGATCCAACGTATAGGACCAGTTGCTTATCGTTTACAACTACCAGAAGAGTTAGCTGGATTACATGATGTATTTAATGTATCTAATCTCAAGAAATGTCAATCAGACGAATCTTTGGTAGTACCTCTTCAAGATATAGAGGTAAACGAAAAGTTAAAATTTGTTTGAAAAACCTCTTCAAATCAAAGATCGAAAGATCAAATTCCTCAAGCACAAGAGATTGGTGCTGGTCAAAGTAAAGTGGGATTCAAAGAGAGGAGCTGAATACACTTGGGAGCTGGAATCTGAAATGAAGAGAAAGTATCCATACTTTTTCCAGTAAATCTCGAGGACGAGATTTTTATTAAGGTGGGGAGAATGTAACAACTCTCATCAAAAGTCCTATTTATTTTATTATTTTATCTAATAGGAAACCCTAATTGAGACACCCAAGTGATTCTACACAAACCCTAAAATTTTCAGAACAATCGGAATCAGGATCAGGGCCCCTAAAACTCAGGGGGGGTAAACCCTAGTTAACGATTATCCCCATAATTGTCTGTCAAAAACGAATTTGCATGCAACATCAAGTCAGCAAGGCTAGCCCCAATCGTGGCTACCTTATAAAGTTGAGGTGTCCTTTACGGACCGTAAAGGTTGAGCCTTACGGTCCGTAAGCTAGGCCAAAAATTCACTATAAATAGCAGACATTGGCATTCGAATTTTGGAGTTCAAACGACGTAAAACTTCGCTACATGCACTGAGTTACGTTCTGTTTACCACAATTAACACACACGATTCACTAATCGACGCCGCAATACAGGGTAATAACTCGATCTCTGCTACGATTCAATGTCCGATCGATTAAACTATCCAATGAATGTTTAAGTGCTGCCCACATTAGGGTTTATGCTTTGTCATTCGTCGTTAATTCGATGGATGTTTAAGTATCGCACTTTGTCATTCGATGCGAAGGTTTAATCTCGTGAGTTATCGTAAATGCTGTATTAAGTTACTAACCGAATTGTGTGCCTGTTATTAATTTAGGTTAAAAGGCTAATCAGTAGGCTAGACTCTGCTCAAATTAAATCTGCAATGTGAATCATTCTCTTTTTATCAAATTACTTTCAAAATCATGTTTATTTTCAAAGTTATAATTACAGTGATTAAGTATATGTAATCACCAAGTTACAGCCGGTATGTGGGGTTTTGTATACATTACTTGATAATCTTCACCATTGGGCAGCCATTGGGTGATATGACCATAATCACAGACACCATTGGACGGAAGGGCCAATGGGTCGAGTGACAAAGTACCGTTGGTAGTTGGTTTGATATCTGAAACATTGTAATCTCTCTTAATACTGTAAATTATAGCAAACGTGTCTTTTTAGTAAATAGAATGATTCACTCAGTATTTCCCGCTGACAAAACCTTTTTCAAACATGTTTCAGGTGATCTGTTGTGATCCAGGAAAGTGCCGTGAAGCACTATCAGCTTAAGGAAGTGGCTCAGTATAAAATAAAGAAACATGTTTTGTAAAATAAAAGATTTCTACATGAAATCTCAAGATTGTAAATTACCAGGTTTTATCCCGAGTTGTGAAATAAAATAATTGGGAAATATTTCAGTTTTAAAAAGATCCTGATAATAAACTTCCGCTGTTAAACTCAATTAATTAAATACCACGGGATTTCTGTCCTGCGGCTTCTGAAACGGGTAAAACTGGGTCGGGGGCCGTGACACTAACTATTCGCACAGTGGCAGACGTACGAAATATGCACCAACAGATTCCCCCTCGGATGTCACTGTCGAATCGTCTTTAAAACTTTGAGAACCTTGAGTCGTGTTTGAATATTCTGTAATCTTCAACTTTTCTGCAACTTCAATCAGGTATCTTGAAATCTGACTATCCAAATTCCCCCTCGATTGATGATTCGGGTTTGCTTTTAACCGAGTAAAGCACGAATTCCCCCTGGAATGAATCTTCAGGTCTTTTGCACAGTTTACGACTCTCCTCTGATTTGCTAAACTGCAACCTTCACGAACAATCACCAACTTGAAACTAATCAATGCAACATCCTCTGTTTCAACTTTAACCGCATCCGAGCTCAGTTTTTGATATCACAAGTAAGCACCACGATCTTCGCATTCCGCCTGCTCGATCTAAGAATGTACAAAAACTCAACCGGCAATTGATAGAAACTTCAAATACCCCACTGGTTAACTTCAAATCCGTGATTCCCCCTGAAGATCTGATATCCCGTTTACCGTGATCCACGTTAACGCACCGTAAGAATGACAGATCCGTGTAAACGGTATTCTCCACAATCAGCAAATCTTCATCGGAAAATAAACACATCTGGTAATGTAATCCGATCTCCTAAGCATTCGTCCACAATCAGATTCATCTCCTCGGATAATCTAGATCTCAGAAGCTATCATCCACGATCACTCTCAGATCTCTGATGCTTTCGTCCACGATCAGATATCAACACCTTGGATCATCTTGATCTCGGAAGCTTACACCCACGATTAGATTCACATTCCCCCTGACAATCTGAAGTCGAAACTACCCGAATACTGTTGCAGTGTCATGAATTTTAAAAATGCCGGAATTTCAACATACGACAATGAAATTTTTATTCCCCCTCATTTTTGCAAATTATGACGTCTCTACTACTGAATTCCCCCTCAAACTGAATTCAGTTTCTAATTCTCTTCTCCGAAAAACTTGACCATATCAAAATATCACAATATTCGCCACAATTGTCAGTTTTTCGCCTTTGTGGATTTTACGTTTTGGCCCATAAATAGTTAGATACCCTGGATGATAAACATTCTTTATCAGTATCATGACTACCCCACTAATTTCCATAATCTGTGATCGCATCATCAAATATGTTCACTGAAGCCCCAGATGGTGTCCCCGAACAACCCAGCTTGGATGTTAAAAACCCGAAAAAATTGACAATCACCAAAATTTTTCTGAAGACTCTCCTCGTCGTTGCGATCAAAAAATGCCCTTTTTTAGGCATAAGATCATCTGGTCGAATGTCAAGTGTCGGATGGTCATCCGATCGGATGGCCACTCGATCGAAGGACAAAGAGTGGGCAAACTTGTGTTTGTGGATCGGATGGTCATCCGATCGGATTGCCATTCGATTGAAAAGCAACTTAATCTTTCAAGCACCCATAGTGACATGGATCGGATGGTCCTCCGATCGGATTGCCATCCGATCGGATTGCTATTCGATTGAAAAGTAGTGAATCCTTCAAGCAATATGGTGATATGGATCGGATTGCCATCCGATTGGAAATGTTTTAACAGCTCAAGAACACTCCAAATCATGTTTTTTGGATCCAGAATCTTTATTTGTGTGAATTTCATGATGAAACTTCACAGGATTGTGCGCGAATCAATTCCGAACAGAATTATGTCTTTAATTCCAAAATCCATCCGTGAATTGACCTTTATTTTGATGATTTTCTCTATTTAACGTCAAAACTCCCGTTTAACCCAAAATTGATGAGCTTTGGGTGATTTAACCGACTGTTAGATCGATTAAATAGGTACCGTAGCTCTGATACCACTGCTGATTCCAGGATCCGGCGAGTCTGACGGAGCTTCGGTCCAGATCCGACGCGTTCGGTGCGTTTATTACGACTAAGAAAGGAGTAGAAACAGAATACGACACCGAGCAGTCAATTTCAATCTGGTCTCTATTGATTATTCAACGTTTACAGCACCGTGAGACCAGTTGGACAGCATGTCCCCTCTGGAAACCAAAAGCTTTTCCAAATGGGAGCCCCGACCCCCTATTTATAGACATCTACACAAGTTGGTCCATCCGATCGGATTGACCTTGACATTTACAAAACCTGTCCAACTAATCCTATTCTATACAATATTTAACACACGCTCTATCTAACTAATCGCACAGTGGCAGACGTACGAAATATGCACCAACACCTATGACTTTATTTTTTTTAATAGCTTTCGAGGACGATAGTTGCTTTATTTATTAGTAATTTTTGAGGACATTAATTTTGTCTATGGTTTAAAACGCCGCAACGTGTACGGGCATAATTCTACTTCATATTCGTAATAAATTAACACATACGAATATATATTAAATTCCGAATAAAATTTTATCTTTCATCACAACATTACATAGATCCACCGAAAATATACTAGCCTACTTATACAAACATACTTGACATAATACTAATAAACATAATTAATCTAAAATAATGTCAAAAAAAAAAAAAAACAAATTCTCAGATCAATATACTTGAAGTCTTCGAACAAGCATCAAATAAGCTCAACACATACGAACGTAAATGAAGATGTTACTGGACGTTCACAAACATAAATGACATGTTCGTTCATTTAACTAAATGTACAAAATTTGCTATTCGTGTTCGTTCATTTATTGAACAATGAGAACACAAACAAACTTCTCGTCAAATAGTTCAAGAACTGTTGTTAAATGTTCGGTTTGTTTGCAGCCTTTTAAGAAGGAAATAAATATTAACTCTTTTTGTGAAGATGAAATGTAGTAGTTGACAACTTCAAGAACACTTGTATTTTTGACCACTAATGTTTGAAAGTATATGAGTATGTTAACTTTAAAGCAACAAAAACTTAATTCCCCCATTCACCGTTTGAATTCATAACAGTGTTCACACTTCCTCTTCATTTGCTAATTAAGACCACAAGTTACTCAGATCTAGCAAAAGGATGTCTGTAGAAAGTGGACCCGTCAACAGCTTTAAGACATTTGGGAATAGATCTTTAATGGTTTTGTATGTGTTAGGAACTGACGCAAGCAATTACGCAATATCCTTGTCCTTTTCCTTTTCCTTTCTTCAAAATAACATCTCCTTGTCTCCCTTTTTGCTTATAGTTACGTGTCATGTCATTTAATATTCGACCATGTGTAATGTGTCACGCCATCTTGACCCTGACATGACCTCTCCATGAAACGTGGCTCCAGCCATGGGCGGACCACCAACAGTAACAATGTTACAAAGGGTAATCTCTGTTGCCCTTAAATGCTTCGGTAACGCTACGATGATAGTTTAAATTTTAGAAAAAAGTTATTTTTTTTCGATTTCGTTATCCATTTATTTTAAAACGTTACCCCTATACGGATTTTTTTGATTTGTCACTGGCCAACCTCCAGCCAAAGTGACGGGGTAGTTAGAATTTTGGACGTTAAGTGGTTAACGTTGCAACTTTGCAGCAACAAACGGTGAATGGGGGAATTAATTGAGTGAGCCAATAAAAACACGTGTAAATTAAAAATTTTCCACCCAATTATATTTACACGTAATGCACTTTCCTTTTTTATATTTTTTATTTATTTCTGTTGAATATTATTTTAATAATTAGTAGGTAGGGGTGTAAACGAGCCGGGCCGAGCCCGAGCTCGACCAGACTCGAGCTCGGCTCGTTAGGTTTTTATGAAGCTCGAGCTCGAGCTCGGCTCGGTTCGAGCCTACTTCTTTGGGTTCGAGCTCGGCTCGCGAGTAAAACCCAAAGCTCGAGCTTGGCTCAACTCGGCTCGAACTATTTTGAGAACAACATTAGTAGGTAGTGAAAGAGTGAGTGAGCTTTTTTTTGACAGGTGAAGTTCACAACAGACGACTAATTCACACCCACTAGGCGCAGGCCCGCCACCACTCATTACCAGGACTATGTTGTCTTAACCGGGCCCATGTCTGGTCGAGAGGTGCGTTACGCTGTCCCCAAGAAAATTTTCACCAATATCCTTGTCCTTTTCCTTTTCCTTTCTTCTAGATAACATCTCCTTGTCTCCCTTTTTGCTTATAGTTACGTGTCATGTCATTTAATAATCGACCATGTGTAATGTGTCACGCCATCCTGATCTGACATGACCTCTCCATGAAACGTGGCTCCAGCCATGGGCGGACCACCAACAGTAACAATGTTACAAAGAGTAATCTCCGTTGCCCTTAAATGCTTCGGTAACGCTATGATGATAGTGTAAATTTTAGAAAAAGTTACTTTTTTTCGATTTCGTTATCCATTTATTTTAAAACGTTACCCCTATAGGGATTTTTTTGATTTGTCACTGGCCACCCTCCAGCCAAAGTGACGGGGGAGTTAGAATTTTGGACGTTAAGTGGTTAACGTTGCAACTTTGCAGCAACAAACGGTGAATGGGGGAATTAATTGAGTGGGCCAAAAAAAAACACGTGTAAATTAAAAATTTTCCACCCAATTATATTTACACATAATTCACTTTCCTTTTTTATATTTTTTATTTATTTCTGTTGAATATTATTTTAATAATTAGTAGGTAGGGGTGTAAACGAGCCGGGCCGAGCCCGAGCTCGACCAGGCTCGAGCTCGGCTCGTTAGGTTTTTATGAAGCTCGAGCTCGAGCTCGGCTAGGTTCGAGACTACTTCTTTGAGCTCGAGCTCCGCTCGCGAGTAAAACCCAAAGCTCCAGCTCGGCTCGACTCGGCTCGAACTATTTTGAGAACAACCTTAGTAGGTAGTGAAAGAGTGAGTGAGCTTTTTTTTTACAGGTGAACTTCACAACAGACGGCTAATTCACACCCGCTAGGCGCAGTCCCGCCACCACTCATTAGCAGGACTATGTTGTCTTAACCGGGCCCACGCCTGGTCGAGAGGTGTGTTACGCTGTCCCCGAGAAAATTTCCACGCAATATCCTTGTCCTTTTCCTTTCTTCTAGATAACATCTCCTTGTCTCCCTTTTTGCTTATAGTCACGTGTCATGTCATTTAATATTCGACCATGTGTAATGTGTCACGCCATCCTGACCCTTACATGACCTCTCCATGAAACGTGGCTCCAGCCATGGGCGGACCACCAACAGTAACAATGTTACAAAGGGTAATCTCCGTTGCCCTTAAATGCTTCGGTAACGCTACGATGATAGTGTAAATTTTAGAAAAAGTTACTTTTTTTCGATTTCGTTATCCATTTATTTTAAAACGTTACCCCTATACGGATTTTTTTGATTTGTCACTGGCCACCCTCCAGCCAAAGTGACGGAGGAGTTAGAATTTTGGACGTTAAGTGGTTAATGTTGCAACGTTGCAGCAACAAACGGTGAATGGGGGAATTAATTGTGTGGGCCAATAAAAACACGTGTAAATTAAAAATTTTCCACCCAATTATATTTATACATAATTCACTTTCCTTTTTTATATTTTTTATTTATTTCTGTTGAATATTATTTTAATAATTAGTAGGTAGGGGTGTAAATGAGCCGGGCCGAGCCCGAGCTCGATCAGGCTCGAGCTTGGCTCGTTAGGTTTTTATGAAGCTCGAGCTCGGCTCGGTTCGAGCCTACTACTTTGAGCTCGAGCTCGGCGCGCGAGTAAAACCCAAAGCTCCAGCTCGGCTAGACTCGGCTCGAACTATTTTGAGAACAACCTTAGTAGGTAGTGAAAGAGTGAGTGAGCTTTTTTTTGACAGGTGAACTTAACAACAGACGGCTAATTCACACACACTAGGCGCAGGCCCGCCACCACTCATTACCAGGACTATGTTGTCTTAACCGGGCCCACGCCTGGTCGAGAGGTGCTTTACGGTGTCCCCGAGAAAATTTCCACGCAATATCCTTGTGCTTTTCCTTTTCCTTTCTTCTAGATAACATCTCCTTGTCTCCCTTTTTGCTTATAGTTACGTGTCATGTCATTTAATATTCGCCCATGTGTAATGTGTCACGCCATCTTGACCCTGACATGACCTCTCCTTGAAACGTGGCTCCAGCCATGGGCGGACCACCAACAGTAACAATGTTACAAAGGGTAATGTCCGTTGCCCTTAAATGCTTCGGTAACGATACGATGATAGTGTAAATTTTAGAAAAAGTTACTTTTTTCGAATTCGTTATCCATTTATTTTAAAACGTTAACCCTATACGGATTTTTTTGATTTGTCACTGGCCACCCTCCAGCCAAAGTGACGAGGGAGTTAGAATTTTGGACGTTAAGTGGTTAACGTTGCAACTTTGCAGCAACAAACGGTGAATGGGGGAATTAATTGAGTGGGCCAATAAAAAACACGTGTAAATTAAAAATTTTCCACCCAATTATATTTACACATAATTCACTTTCCTTTTTTATATTTTTTATTTATTTATGTTGAATATTATTTTAATAATTAGCAGGTAGGGGTGTAAACGAGCCGGGCCGAAGCTCGTTAGGTTTTTATGAAGCTCGAGCTCGGCTCGGTTCGAGCCTACTTCTTTGAGCTCGAGCTCGGCTCGCAAGTAAAACCCAAAGCTCGAGCTCGGCTCGACTCGGCTCGAACTATTTTGAGAACAACCTTAGTAGGTAGTGAAAGAGTGAGTGAGCTTTTTTTTGACATGTGAACTTCACAACAGACGGCTAATTCACACCCACTAGGCGCAGGCCCGCCACCACTCATTACCAGGACTATGTTGGCTTAACCGGGCCCACGCCTGCTCGAGAGGTGCGTTACGCTGTCCCCGAGAAAATTTCCACGCAATATCCTTGTCCTTTTCCTTTTCCTTTCCTCTAGATAACATCTCCTTGTCTCCCTTTTTGCTTATAGTTACGTATCATGTCATTTAATATTCGACCATGTGTAATGTGTCACGCCATCCTGACCCTGACATGACCTCTCCATGAAACGTGGCTCCAGCTATGGGCGGACCACCAACAGTATCAATGTTACAAAGGGTAATATCCGTTGCCCTTAAATGCTTCGGTAACGATACGATGATAGTGTAAATTTTAGAAAAAGTTACTTTTTTCGATTTCGTTATCCATTTATTTTAAAACGTTACCCTTATACGGATTTTTTTTTATTTGTCACTGGCCACCCTCTAGCCAAAGTGACGGGGGAGTTAGAATTTTGGACGTTAAGTGGTTAACGTTGCAACTTTGCAGCAACAAACGGTGAATGGGGGAATTAATTGAGTGGGCCAATAAAAAACACGTGTAAATTAAAAAATTTCCACCCAATTATATTTACATATATTTCACTTTCCTTTTTTATATTTTTTATTTATTTCTGTTGAATATTATTTTAATAATTAGTAGGTAGGGGGTGTAAACGAGCCGGGCCGAGCCCGAGCTCGACCAGGCTCGAGCTCGGCTCGTTAGGTTTTTATGAAGCTCGAGCTCGGCTTGGTTCGAGCCTACTTCTTGGAGCTCGAGCTCGGCTCGCGAGTAAAACACAAAGCTCGAGCTCGGCTCGACTCGGCTCGAACTATTTTGAGAACAACCTTAGTAGGTAGTGAAATAGTGAGTGAGCTTTTTTTTGACAGGTGAACTTCACAACAGACAGCTAATTCACACACACTAGGCGCAGGCCCGCCACCACTCATTAACAGGACTATGTTGTCTTAACCGGGCCCACGCCTGGTCGAGAGGTGCGTTACGCTGTCCCCGAGAAAATTTCCAGCCTCCTGCCACATGACAGGAGTTGCACCCTCCACAAGAGCCGGACCTCTGGAGTAAATGCACTATAGTAGAAAACTCGGGTGGGATCAAGAGTCGATCCTGAGTCCTTCCCCATCATTTCCAATGCATCAACCTGCTGAGCTGGAATCATTTGCAGAGTGAGTGAGAGCTTGATACTAGCATTTGCACCTTTGTTTCAATCAATATAATCAGTGTTTTAATCGTGAATCCAGGCTTTGTTAGTTGTTATTACTTATTACATTGGATCTGTAATCATCTTTGATTTAAACTTGTTGTGTGCTCCAAGATTCATCCATTTTCTACACATTATTATATATATCAAATGACAACACATATCAAATGACAACACCACTTTCCTACAGTGGTGTTAATTTTTTTTTTCTTTTTTTCCCTTTATCTTTCTTTCTTTTCTTTTTGTGGTTTTTTTTTTCTATTTTACTTTTACACTTTAATTTTCAACATTGACTCTTACAACCCCTTAACTTTCTAAATACTTTTTAATCGAGTTTTACGTCTTTATTTTTTATTTACGTGTCGATATAAACTTAAGTTGATATACATTTGACATGATTTTTTTGTGTTTATTTACGATTTTGCCCCCAGTATAAAATTCGTTTTAATATTTTTTTTATAAGACTATGGTAGTGTTTTGTTTTAATTAGTTGGCTCGATTTAATTTTATTCGTCATGCCAAGCGGTAGTTTTTCCATCATTTTAGTTTTTTTTTTAGCAAAAATATAGTAGTATTTTGTTATGAATAGTATGTATAAGTAACTAAAACACAGACGTACATGCTATGAGAGATAAATAGTCGGCTTAATGCCCCGCAACGCGGGCGGGCAAAACCTAGTTTCTTATAGTTTATCATCCAAGCACCTATTCAATAGGTGTTTGTGTGATATATTAATGACAAAATTACAGAAATCAACCTTTATGTTATACCCAAACTGCACTTTGTACCTTTCACTACGAAATCGGCAAAAACCTACCTTTATGTTCATGTTTTGATACATGGTCAACCTTTACCACAAACCTCATCCAAAAACTTAGTTAACTTACCTCACATGCTTTGCATGTGAGGGTATTATGGTCTTCTCAACCCAATCTTTTTTTATTAATATACTGTTCGTCAAACGGTGGTTCTGGGTTTTGATTTTGGGTGATTTCCAAGAACATCACACAAATTGTCTGCTTCTTTTGAAGTTTCCGGGTGGAATTTGTTGATTCTTTCGATGCACGTTTAATTTGTCTTCAACTGATTTTTCCCCAAATTGCATCAAGAACAATAAATTGCTTTTAGGTGATATGATCGTGCAACCAGAACCAACAATTTTTTTACATAAATATACTCTGTTACTATATTTTTAAAGCTTGATACTCTGTAACCAAATACTCTCTGCAACCACCGTCGCCACCACCATGGCTTCCGACCACCACCACATAGCCAATCCGTTGTTGCCCCTCTGTCGTCCACAAACACCGCACGCATCAACGACTGGCATCTCTATTGTCGGCGCAAACACCGCCGCAGATGAAGATGTGTAGTGTGTATACGAGATGAGTTTGGGATCTAACGGAAAATCCCAGTGTTTCGTTTGGGATTCCTTTTAATAAGCTTTGAATTACCAAAAAACGTGCACCCAGGGTTGAGATTTGTCATATTCATCATCAATTCACAAGCAGAAAAAAAAAACACAAAGAAACCTTCAACTCCATTGTTGTTCAAGTTTATACAAAAAACAGAGCAAGTGGTTGCAAAAAATACTGAAATCTTGATTCAAGTTGAGTGTTATTGATATTCCTTTCTGGGTTTGATTCATATAGTTAAAAACTTAATTGGGTTTCTTTCTTTTTCAACTGGGTATGAAAAAAATGAAATCTTTATTGAAGGTTATGTGTGTTTTTACTTGTTTGATTCATATGTGTTTTCGGTTTCCCTCTTTCTGGGTTTGATTCATCTTGTTAGTAATTAAATTGGGTTACTTTCTTTTTCAACTGGATATTACGATTTAGTGATAAAAATCGAATCTTTATTAAAGGTTATGTGTGTATATGAAGATGTTTAGTGTGTATATGAAGATGTGTAGTGTGTATACGAGATCTGGTGTGTATGTATGAGTTTGTTAAATTTGTGTATGTATGTGTTTTTATATATATTTTTAGGTGTGTGTACGTGCAAAGATTAAAAGGAAATCAAAGAATATTTGACTTATGATGTTTAACTAATGAAACAAAAAATAGAAAAGAAAATAAGGATTTAAAAAGACTAAAATACCCTCATATGCAAAGCATGTGAAATAATTTAACAAAAAAATCTAACAGGGTTAGTGGTAAAGGTTGAATCATGTATCAAAACATGAACATAAAGGTTGGTTTTTGCTGATTTCATAATGAAAGGTATAAAGTGCAGTTTGAGGCAAACATAAAGGTTGTTTTCTGCAATTTTGTCTATATTAATCAATATCATTGTGATCCGAAATTATTGGGATCTACAGTTACCTTTGTTTGAGTAAATTTTAATGGATTCATGTGAGTGTGTTAAAGTTACAGAACAGATCAAATGTCCATCATATGAAACTTACTAACTTAAAAGGAGGCTTGTTGTTTAATAGTTGATTCGGTATCCAACAACAACTCAATTAGTCATTATCATCGAACACCACCAACACAATGCATTTAGTACCTATAGTTTATCTTCTTTGTCGCGGCCATCACCACCAACGCTCTCAATCACCGATATACAAAAAGGAAAAACAGAAAGACGACACTAAGAAGATCAAAAGCAAAACTCAAATTACCATCCTCACCACTGTCACTAAACCGAACTGACAAACTGTTGTCGCCTAGCACCACATCATCCCAAAGACGACATCTTCTAGTTTGTTGTTTATTTATTTATTTGTTTATTTATTTTTCTATGTTTTGATTCATCTTGAGATTTACTAAACTACTAAATAATAATATAGCATTTTTATTTATCTTAAATTTTATATAAACAAATATAACGCATGAACCGTATCGAGCTAAACGGATTTAACCTGCTTTTTATGGTTGCTCGTTTTACTAGAACCAATCCGGCACTTAGGCTATTGGGTGTGGAGGATAAAGGAGTATGGTCCCTAATCTTGTACCGACTACACGAGGCAAGCTCAGGTCGCGTGCATGGACCATACCCAAAATAGACCAAATCTAACACTTAGTTCATTTTGCAAACGAAATGGCGCAAGCCTAAGAAGTGCAAGCTTCTCTGCGCCAGCATGATGATTTGGAAAAGTATAACCGGTACGAATGTCAGAGCAGATACCCAATGGGCGCATGACAGGCTGTGTCCAGCAATACTGCACGATGTGCAATCGTACAGGAGACAAGAAGTACACAAGGACACCAGCGTGTCACCAATCATCATGCGTCGACCACTGCTCTATGATCTCCACTTAACTGCTGATGACAGACCCGACAACAAGGGCAACTACCAGGCCACGTGGATCCATTCAACGTGCACCAAATCCTCTCCTTCTTGCAAAACACTAATGATCGCACACAAGAAGGCAGGGAGGATATTCCTTGCTGTCGACGTCTAGCCCAAGGCACATCTACCCATCTCCATCACAACTTTCTTCAGCTATTAATAGGGAACTTTATCACCAGATTTAAGAACCACTCTCTTGCTCTCTCACTTATTACACAAAGTTTTATCCTCAAAACAAGTTCTTATTCTCACGCCTGATGGTGGTTAGAAGGAGAACCCCCTATTCTCCTCTTTGTTACGAGCTTCACGGTGTTGTGGTTGTTTTGTAGGATCTTTACAGTAATCAAACGAGGAAGAAAGAAGATTAACCTTATTTGGACGAGACACAATCCACAAGTTAACCCTCGGATTAACTTGGTTTTTGTTCATTGGCTTCCACCGATTTTTACAATCACATTTTCATCTTCTTTCTGAGCTATTTTCTCTGATCTCATGGCGGATCAAATAATTCCTTTCTCTCCTCTCAGTTTCCACTCTAAGTCGGGCTAGGCAGCGGACAACACGCACGTCCATAGCCACCCAACTGACGAGTATGTCGACAAAGAGTATACTGAAGTTGGTGCATGCACGCAAGTGGCACTCGTACCACTCCAAACATGACCCCAACAAGCCATGGCATAGGGCCATCGGCACCGCTGACATCATTATTACCAGAGGGGGAAACTCCTGCCTCATGGTTCGAAAAAAAATCCAAGCTACTCTAAATGCCATTTAGACGCAGATGTGTGCACAGCAAGGCCTGGCTCAAGTACAAACTCCCCCATCACTAGCGTGCACCATCACCGACGCCAAGGCAGCTATATTACAACTCTCCCCATCACGTGTGCGCACCATCATACGTGCCATCTGAGCGTACAGATAGACACTAGCATTGAAGGTCGCCATCGCCACGACGACAAAGTGTCCACACTACGCGTGACACATGCACGGCTGGTGGGAGATGACCGTTTGGGCTAGTCGTTTGCTCTAGCCGTTGGGGATGGCTATTTTGAAGTAAAAAATCAAATTAAAAAAAAAACAATTTTTACCTATAAATACCCATCCCAAACTTCATTTTTTCCACAACTATTTACAAATCTTCTTCAACCAAACCCACACCAAATAACAAATCTTCTTCAACCAAACCCACACCAAAAAACCGAACATGGTGCATTAGACATAGGAGGAGGAGATCACACTTGTGACATCGATTGTCAAATCACAACGTACGCTACAACGTGGTCAAAGCGCGTATTGGGGACGAGCGTTCCAGCAATACCAACAACACGTTGGGAACGCGCGTCACAATTTAAACGTGTGCCAACACAAGTGGCGTGAACTCAAACCGAAGTTGGATCGGTTTAAAGTTTGTTTCGACTGTGTGTTCCCCACTTTAATATCTACCGAACTTTGTAACTCTTTTTTAGGATTTAGTAACTACTTTTTTTTTTTATTTTTTGGATTTAATAAGTAGGTTTTTAAAACTTTTTTGGATGTTATGTAACTTTTTAAAAAAAATTAATATAGTTTGTGTTTTGTTATATAAATGTCAACTATATAAAAAGATATAAAAAATCAACATAAAAATCAACATGGCACCCCAACGCCGCCTGGTCATGCCGCTTCCACACCCCACTTTTTTTGGAGTGGTCTGATGAAGCTCACACTTACCACGTGTCAAGCAATGCCCCCAACCCAAGACCCCATATCCATAGTGTTAAAGACTAGAGCTAGTGGGAATTTACTAAAGGATAAAGTGAATTCAATGAACGGAGATTTTTAACTTGTCTTGGGCCGATATTTTGAGAGGATAGATTGGTTTTTAGTGGGCTACAATTGGTGGCAAAATGGGTGGGTTGAACAAGTTTGGATAATGGGTTAGGATGGGTTTGGGTTTAGATTAGGATGGGTTTATTAAGAAAAAGGTCAGGATGTGTTTGATTAAGATGGGTTTGGGTTAGGATGAGTTTTGGGTCAAGATGGGTTTCAGTCATGATAGGCTAAAAGCCTAAAACTAAAAGAAAACAAAAATAAAAAAATATATATATTCAAAAATCTTCTAAAGAATATAAAAAATAAAAAAAAAATCTAAGTTCATTAGGTCCTGAGTTCGATTCTCATAAGAGATTTTTCCCCAGATGTATTGGGTTTCCTACAATTATACTCCAGTGCTCCGTCAGTGACCCAAATTCGGCGTTGAAAAAAAATGTTAAATAAAAGTTAATTCTACAATCTAATATAGTCAAAATGATTTGGCAGTTTCTTTTTCTATTCGAGTATAAAAAACTAGTAGTTTACCCGTCCTCGGTCCGGGTATACATGATTAATGATGTGTGTAAAATGTAACATATAAATTACATCAAATGAGGCATAAAACTAACCGTTTTTTAGTACTAATGCTGGAAAAAGTGTGCTTTTGTCTTCCTTTTGTATTTTCAGGATAAAATGAGCGTAAATGAACAAAAGAAGCAAATATGCAGCAAAATCTAACATAATTACAAGAAAAGGAATAAACGTGGCATGCCCGACCCCTCGACAGCATCTTCCCAAGCAAAAATAAGAAAACAGAAGGCTGACCACGGCCCCGTGCCCAGCGGACACGGGGGCGTGGCCAGGTGTCTGCAGAAAGGATAAAGCTATAAAAGCTTCTATTCCCGACACGGGGGCGTGCCCAGCTCAACACGGTCGTGGTCAACGCTAAGATTCGCAGAATCCAAGTAAATCTTGATAGTACAGATACGCTTCTACACACGGGGCCGTGTCCAGGGGACACGGGGGCGTGTGGAGCTAATGCAGACAAATTATGTCCGGGCTTCTGTGCAGGCTATAAGTAGAGGTGTTTGGTTCACTTCAAAGGCATCCCTTTGGCAAACCACCTCTCTCCCACTTCCCCCACACTCCACACTCCACCACCATCACAACCCACATCCATCACCATCATCCATCATCCATCCAAGAGTGTGTGTAGTAGTCTCAGGATCCAAGATTGATAGTAAGAGTTCTTGACAATCAAAGGCCATGTTTGCCTAAGTCTCTTACATCACTTGGTGAAGACAAGCATTTAGTGTAATACTTTTGTTTTCTAATCTTTTCGCACTTTTTATTTGGTTTTGTATTAATGATTTTAATAACTAGTTTCTTATGTTGAAGGTGAAACTTCCTTATCATTTGTCCGTGGTGTCTTGGCGTTATTTTATTGTCTATATAAAATAAAAGATTTACACCATTCATATCTCTATGGTCTATATACAGATATGTTGGTTACCTGGTCGGGGGTTAAGGGAATGGTTTGGTAAGGTTCTTGCCTTGTTCAGTGTATAGATCCTGCAAGGACCTGGGTCAAGCTTACTAGGGATTGTATCCCTGCTTACTCAAACCACTTAGCCGAGGGTAACGTCACCTTCAAAAGAGGGGCCTACCACATTACGCATTAATAACTTAATTAATTATCTTTCAATATTCCGACCCTTTAGGATTGTATCCTTGCTGACTTAAACTACTGGGTTGAGGGTAACGTCACCTTCAAAAGAGGGGCCTACTACTATAACTAAGATAATCTCTTAAAAAGTGCAAAAGTGCGAAATTAATCAAAGGTTACACTAAAGGCGAGTCGGATCCAAGTGATTCATCTTGTCTATCTGTTTTTATTTTATTTTTATTTTTCAGCATTTTTAGTTTTTATTTTCATATTTAAAACTTTTTCTAAACTTTTGATTTGATTAGACGTTGAGGATAAACCGGTACTAAAAGCTCTTGTGTCCTTGGACGACCTCGGTATCTTACCAACGCTATACTACGCTCACGATGGGTGCACTTGCCCATATGTGTGTTTAGTGTTGGTAAAATATCATGTTTTATAAATTTAAAACTTGACTAAAGTGTTAAAAAGGGCTTAAAATATACTGAAGGGGTAAGGTCCCAAAAACCTCATAATAAGTGCTGAGGACCATACCACAACTTCATCTTTAAGTTTTTTTTACCTTGTGTGGCCGCGCACTGGTCTTACAAAAGAGGCTTAAAACAGATAACAGTCAGCACTCACGCGCCCAAAAGGAAATCATAAATCCTTGCGTCTTTCTTCCATAAAACAAAGGATAAAAATTCTGAGTTAGACACTTCCGCTTAATATCCAAACTTGGATATTATTTACCCAGACTTGGGATTTATTTAGCCGATTCCACACAATAAGGAGTCACACCAGATTGCAACAGTGATCTTCTAGAAGGAGTTCAATCGTGCACCACTAAGACGGTTATAACCGTCTGGACACTTGTCAACTCCCCAGACGTCCCTGAAATCACAATGATAGTATGCAATTGGAGAGTAATCTCCACTTGATCACTTTACACGTGGCAAATCCCTAGCCATCGATCTAAACCGCGAATCCGTGTGCTCTCACGTCGGATCAAGGAGCTGGACGGAAGGAAACGCAACCGCTTACGGGGTTAGCATCTTCTGTCAACTTTTCACTAACGGGTTTTTCCTCCCAAAGACTCCCGGTTATAAATATGAAGACCATTCAGGTTCAAATTTCAAGTTACACACACTTCTCAAATACATCTTCTTCTTCGTAACCTATACTTATTCTCACACCGGAGTCTGGTCAAGGAGAGAACCCTTTTCTCCCCTTGACGAGGCTAACGGTGCTTCTTTTTTGCAGAATTCACCGGAGGAGAAGATCAGTTGTTATCGAATCAAACGAGAGGAAACCCACCTTTTTATGCGGATTCAAACCCCCTAGATATTTCGGTTCCGACCATTTATCTAGTGTTTCTTCATTGGCGCCCACCAATTCCTCTGTCTTATCAATTTTCATCTCGTTTCGATTCATTTTTCTCATTCTCTGTTATCACATGGCAGAGAATTCATCACATCACCCATCAGGTCCTCGATCTGGGTTCAAGGGTTCCACAACCCAGAATTCCCAGATCGACGAAATCATGGGAATCAACAAACATAAACCAAATGGAAAGAATTCCTCAGATCAACTCAAAGAGAAAACTCCGGAGTACTGGTTCGACAGATGCAAGACTGCTTTAAACCAAATTTTCACACAAATTCACGGATCTAGGTCCCCAAACATCAGATCTGACGCTCTAAAAGGAAATAAGGGTGAAATCAGCACTGCAGTATTGGACCCACGGACACCTTGTCAGGGGGACATCCAATCTGACAGTTATGTTGAGATACTTCGACAATCAAAAGATACCAACTATCATAAAGCCAACCAAATAAACATGGTTCAAGGAGGTCCGTCACGAAGGCCAAACAAATGAAACCATGATCAACATTGGAGGGAACAACAAGTTGTGTTTCCTGTTGTCCTTGGGGGACCTTAGGAAGAAAGACCAGTAATTATTATTGGCATCTTCGGTCATTACCGAACGAACTATATGTTTATAGATCCGGGAAGCTCAATGGATATCATATACGAGCAATGTTTCAAATAGCTTGATCCAGAAGACAAAGCACGTCTAGAACCGGTTGATTTCCCTCTCACCGGATTTTGTAATGAAGTTGTATTCCCGTTAGGACAAATAGCATTTCCCATGACCCTATCTGATGGGGAACATTCACGCACAGTCACGGTCAACTTTATGGTCATGCCAGCAACATCACGCCATGATGTTTTGCTTGGAAGAAGATCGCAAAGGGAATTCAGCATGATCACTTCCATCCCACATGCTGCTTGCGGATTCCCAACAGAAACTGGAGTAGCAATTCTGTACTCAAGTAAAGAAGTCATGTACGTGGACGATGAACCACCAGAAAAAGTGGCCAAACCTTCAGCATCAAACGAACCAGAAAAATGGGTTCTGAACAACGAATATCCAGAGCAGACCATCCTGCTAGGACACGCCATTTCACCGGCAACGCGGATACAATTAAAAGAATTGGTGTCCAACAATAAAGACATATTCGCTTGGTGCCCAGCAGACATGACTGGGGTTCCACGCGATATTGCACAACATTGTTTAAACATCCGACCCTCAGCAGAACCTGTTGCTCAGGGGAGGCGCAGCTTTAGTGAAGAAAAAGCGAAAGCCATGGACGAACAACTAACAGAGCTACTTAATGCGGGAATCCTGCGCGAAGTTAAATACCATACATGGGTTTCCAACCCAGTAATGGTACAGAAACACAGTGGCGGATGGAGAATGTGCGTCGACTTCAAGGACCTGAACAAAGCATGCCCCAAAGATTGCTATGCGCTTCCTGAGATAGACAAAAAAGTCGACTCTCTAGCATCATTTCGATGGAAATGCTTTCTTGACTGTTACAAAGGTTATCATCAGGTCCAGATGAAGGAAGAAGACGAAGATAAGACTGCATTCCGCACAGATAAGGGCATCTTCTGCTACACCAAAATGCCCTTCGGCCTACGCAACGCAGGCGCAACATACCAACGACTAATGGACACTGTCTTCAGAGGTGACATTGGTAAAACAGTCGAAGTATACATGGACGACCTTGTCATCATGAGTCATGAAGAAGAAACAATGTTGGAAAACATTCAGCGCACATGCGACTCATTGCGCAGCGTAAACTTAAAACTCAACCCAACAAAATGTTCCTTCGAGATGGAAGAAGGGAAGTTTCTGGGTTTCATAGTAACGCGAGATGGGTTTAAAGTAAATCCAGAAAAGGTGCAGGCTATCCAGCTAATGCCATCACCTGCAACAATAAAAGAAATGCAAAGACTCGCCGGACGCTTGGCAGCCTTGAACAGATTCTTGGCCAATCATGCAGCAAAGTCTTATCCATTCATCAGTACACTACGAAACTGTGCCAAGAAAACTCACTTCCAGTGGACACCTGAAGCGGAAACAGCCTTCAAGCAAATGAAGGAATGTTTGATTCAGTTACCAACATTGACGGCACCACGAGAAAAGGAACCATTGATCCTATATTTATCTGCTGCGAAAGTAGCAGTAGGCGCGGTCTTAATGGTGGAGCGCGAAAACGTTCAGACTCCAATTTACTATATAAGCAAGATACTCACCGGCCCAGAAACTCGTTACTCAATGATAGAAAAGCTAGTCCTAGCACTGGTACATGCGTCACGACGCCTACGTCGGTACTTTTCGGGCCACGTCATCACGGTTCTCACCAATTATCATTTAGGCCAAATCCTATCCAAACCCGACGTGGCGGGAAGATTGGCTAAATTGGCTATTGAGCTGGGGGGATACAATATCCTGTATAGACCAAGACCAGCAATTAAAGGGCAAGTTCTAGCGGACTTTGCCACAGAAGTTCCCATCGAAAAAGTTCAAGAGTGCGAAGCAATCCAGAACCCTATTCCTGTTTTCGATGATAGAGTCTGGACTCTGCATACAGACGGAGCTTCCAATGATGACGGAGCCGGCACAGGCCTCCGATTAGTCAGTCCCGATGATCATGAACTCACATATGCTATACGCTTAGATTTCCGAAGCACGAACAATGAAGCTGAATATGAAGCATTCTTGGCGGGTCTTCGCTTAGCACTCAAAATGGGGGCAAGAAACCTTGAAGCCAACGTCGATTCAAAGCTGGTGGCCGAGCAAGTTAATGGCCACTATGATGCAAAGGGAGAAGCTATGGCGTTATACCTTGAACAAGCGCGGATGTTAATCAGCTAATTCCAGACGTTCAAGGTTAACCATATAAACATAAGCGAAAACAAGCACGCAGATGCACTAAGCAAGTTGGCTGCTACCAGCTTCAAGCACTTAGCAAAGGAAGTGCGCATCGAGGTATTGTCCAACCCTTCTGTTCACCTCAAACAAGTAAATGTTATAGAAATGGGGAATCCATCCTGGATGTCTCCGATCATATTATACTTACAACACGGAAAGCTCCCGGAAGGAAAGGCAGAAGCTCGAAAAATCCAACACAAGGCAATAAACTACGAAATGGCGGATGGCGTCCAATATCGGAAGTCATTTATGGGACCATTGTTACGCTGTGTTGACAAAACAGATGCGCAATATCTTGTCAGAGAAATCCACGAAGGTTTATGCGGAATACACGCAGGACCGCGCATGGTTGTGGCAAAAATAATGAACGCGGGATACTACTGGCCCGGAATGCACGTAGATGCAGTAAACTTATTATGGAGATGCGCGGCCTGTCAACGTCACGCGCCAAAAACACTCCGACCAAAGAACCCGCTCGTACCAGTCACCTCCGCCTGGCCTTTTCAACAATGGGGCATCGATCTCGTTGGTCCTTTCACAGACGCGCCAGGCGCGGTGAAATTCATCATTGTAGCAGTCGACTATTTCACAAAATGGGTCGAAGCCAAGGCATTAGCCTCCACAACAGCAATGGTAATTCGCAAATTTATATGGGAACATATTATTTGCAGGTTCGGATTACCATTGCGCATAATCTCCGACAATGGTACAAACTTCGCCTCAGAAGACCTTCAAAAATGGTTCAAAGAAATGAAGATCGAGCATAACTTTGCCTCCGTAGCGCATCCACAAGCAAACGGCCAGGTAGAGAGTGTAAACAAACAGATTGTCGATGGCATAAAAGCGCGACTCGGGACAGCGCGCAGAGGATGGGTTGATGAACTCCCCAGTATCTTATGGGCCCACCGCACCATGCCAAAAACCAGCACGGGGGAAACTCCATTCAGCCTGGTATATGGGTCCGAAGCGGTAATCCCAGCCGAAATCGGTCTTCCATCTCCGCGCATGCTAGCCATGGAACGACAAAACAACGAACAAGAACGGAGACTGGATTTAGATCTTCTCGAAGAAAGGCGCGAGAATGCTGCCATCACAGAGGCCAGGTACAAATCCAAACTTGAAAAATATTACAACGCGCGCGTCCACGTATGCACATTTGTCCCTGGTGATTTTGTCTTACGCGACAACGAGGCTTCTAATGCGGAAAAACCAGGTAAATTAGCACCAAAATGGGAAGGACCGTACATCATCAATGAGGTTCTGGGCAAAGGGGCGTACACCCTAAAAAGACTTGATGGGACACAAGTTCCCCGCACCTGGAATGCGCAGCAGCTGCGCAGGTGTTACATGTAAGTCAGAACCAGTACGTAAAAAAGGGAAAACATACAATGTATTTCTTTGCCATCCTTTGTATTACGAGCCTTGCGCTCTTATCAATACAGACATCATCTTTACTCGTGTTTCTGTTTATTACAAATTGCATATAATTCTTTTGGGTTCCGCGAAAACGATATGGTAGATATTGTACACCTCATGAACAGTCTAAACAGGGCAAACAAACGTGCCTTTTAGACAAAACGTTCACACATGAGCACAATACCATTTCTCATTCGCCTTACCTACTAAAAGCAATTAAACACATTCAACATATTGTAATAAGAACACAAACTTACATGCACACCAGTGTATCAAAAATATACATATCATCAAAAAGCAGTATAAACAACCATCCATAAACGATCACGACAGTGATCTTCAAAAAAGTTTTCGGTAGCAAGGTTAACATAGACATCAAAAAGGGATACACTATTCCCTTGACTTAACCTAACCAGCATCGGGACCGTCATCAACGATGGGCACCTGCTCACACCGGCGATTCTTCTGGCGTTGGTGCACTAACTGGCATCCTCCTTTCTGGATCATCGGAAAGCGAGCTATCAAGTCATCAGCATCCAGCACGGTGATACCATCATCAACAACACCTTTGTGCCGGAAAGCTTTACAGTCGAAACCAACAGCCACCGGAGAAACAGGATTGACCGGACCCTTTGCCCTAACAGCAATTAAAGGAGGTGAGCTAGAAAGAAGCACGAGGCCTTCAGCAGCCTCGTAAACCCTAAAAACATCTAACAAAAGACGAGTATGGTAAGAGCGTTTCATCTTCCCTCTTTGCAAAAAATCAACAAGAAGATAAAAGAATCCATTAAGCGTATATATAGGCGAGTTAACTCCGGGAAAAGAAAAGGTCATGATCACCTGTCAAATGTCTTTTCCAGACGGCGCTACAGGAACAAATGTCACATCTTCATAAATAAAACCTGACAGGCGCCATTACATATCCTAATATAAGAAGGGAAATACTGCAAAATATCAATTTTTATTACAAACTGACGTCACCACAAGTCAAGTCATAATTACAAAGGGCGAAAGTCACAATTTCCCTAAAAAAGTTTTTAGGCAAAATCTTCTCATAGAAGATTCCTCATTTTCGCGCCAAAAAGCATTTTCTCTCATAAGTCCAGTGCTCCACTTATTTGCATAACTACAACACTAGACTGGGGGACTTGAAGGGGTAAGGTCCCAAAAACCTCATAATAAGTGCTGAGGACCATACCACAAGTTCATCTTTAAGTTTTTTTTACCTTGCGCGGCCGCGCACTGTCTTACAAAAGAGGCTTAAAACAGATAACAGTCAGCACTCACGCGCCCAATAGGAAATCATAAATCCTTGCGCCTTTCTTCCATAAAACAAAGGATAAAAATCCTGAGTTAGACACTTCCGCTTAATATCCAAACTTGGATATTATTTACCCAGACTTGGGATTTATTTAGCCGATTCCACACAATAAGGAGTCACACCAGATTGCAACAGTGATCTTCTAGAAGGAGTTCAATAGTGCACCACTAAGACGGTTATAGCCGTCTGGACACGTGTCAACTCCCCAGACGTCCCTGAAATCACAATGATAGTATGCAATTGGAGAGTAATCTCCACTTGATCACTTTACACGTGGCAAATCCCTAGCCATCGATCTAAACCGAGAATCCGTGTGCTCTCACGTCGGATCAAGGAGCTGGATGGAAGGAAACGCAACCGCTTACGGGGTTAGCATCTTCCGTCAACTTTTCACTAACGGGTTTTCCCGCCCAAAGACTCCCGGTTATAAATATGAAGACCATTCAGGTACAAATTTCAAGTTACACACACTTCTCAAATACATCTTCTTCTTCGTAACCCATACTTATTCTCAGACCGGAGTCGGGTCAAGGAGAGAACCTTTTCTCCCCTTGACGAGGCTAACAGTGCTTCTTTTTTGCAGAATTCACCGGAGGAGAAGATCAGTTGTTATCGAATCAAACCAGAGGAAACCTACCTTTTTATGCGGATTCAAACCCCCTAGATATTTCGGTTCCGACCATTTGTCTAGTGTTTCTTCATATACATAAAAATATATTAACACCGACACGCATCAAGTTTTTGGCGCCGTTGCCGGGGACACAAGGATTTTAAGAAAGTTAGGAATCAACGGCCTAATCGTTTTTCTTATTTTTCTGTTTTTTTTTTTTTCTAGATTTTTTTTTAGTTTCTCCAGAAGCTCAGCACGGGGTCGTGCCCGCTGAACACGCCCCCGTGCCTAATATTTGGTACTGGCAATCTTGTTTTAAGTCAGACAGTAGCTGAACACAGGGTCGTGCCCACTAAACACGCCCCGTGCCTGAGCATCAGATACTGAAAACAGAGCCGTAAGATCCCGACGGCTGGTAATTTCTGACGCAATCAGGAGTGATACTGATAATTTTTACTTTCGCTCCTCTTATGGTACGTGGTGTCAATTATGTGGCAGAACTCATGAAGATTTAAAATGTTATTTTTTAAATTACAATCCCTACTATATAGACCCATTGTTTTCCTGTAGCCTTAAGATGGGCGAAAGTAAAAACAATCCCTATCTCTCCCTCGAATGCTCTCAATCATCCCTTCGAGATGAAATGATTCTTGAAGAATGATTTCAAATGGAAGAACTGATTCTCTGATGGATAAAAGAACTTGAGAAGGATATAATTAATTCATCTCAACACGATAATCAAGGAGAATTATTGAGACCGCATTCAGATAATAACAATATCGTTGCTCCCGAAATCACCTCTAACTCTTGCGAGGACTTGAGCGATAGTCGTCCCTGTGTTGATTGTGCCGTGAGGGACTCCCCATCGGTTTCCGCCGATGCATACATAGACCTGAGCGATTCGACATATACATTCTTTAACGAGAGCCTGGAAAAGGGAAATAAAGATTGGTTTTGCCCACCGGTATTTAGCTTAGGAATCACCCTTTCTGATAACCTCTTGCGTTCTTGTCTAAAACTAGGGCAACTTAGGTATCTCTGGCACTTCGGTGTTGTTCCGTCCAGCAAAGAACCGCCCGATCCGGATAACTCCTTAAAAATAGACAAAACTTCATAAACACTTCTAGCCACGGGGCCGTGTCCAGGTCAGCACGCCCCCTGTGTCCACCCAAAGATTCCCGTCAGACTTTTGGTAAGAATACGGACAAAAAGTGTCAGAATTCTGTCTGCACACGGGGACGTGTCCAGCCGACACGGGGCCGTGTCCAGCGTGCTGTCGTTTTCTATAAATGCAGCAAGATTCCTGCACTCTTGGACCCATTCCAAAGACAAAGATCTGGTGGGATCTTCACATATACCATACTAGGTATATTCTAATGAAAGTTCTCAACAACCATCTTGTCTTTTCTACTTTTGTCCATTACCTTCTTCTTCATTTCTCCTCAAAACCTCCATTAAAGTTTGAATTCTCTATGTTTTCAAGCTTTATTGTAATATTTGTTAGGTTTTTATTCAAGGAATATTGTTAAAAATAAGTTTTACAACACTGTTTTAAGTTATTTCTGCTTAAAAATGCTTCAAAAGTCAGAAAAATAATTTAAAGCTCTAAGATTTCTTGTTTCGAAAACTTGCAAAGAGGTGAACACGGGGTCGTGCTGTGACACCTGGGTCACTGCAAGCATCAAAAAAATACCAAACCAAAGAAATATTGTATTTCATACTTGGGATTTGTACAAATATGTGTATCATTTGCACATATCAATTCTTGTTCGATTTCGGGCTCTAAATCGCTTTCTGGAAGGTTATACGCGCACTGATGCGTAAATATAACTAGTTTAATGCAACGAACACTCCGGGATAGTGAAATAGGCTTCACATACCTTTACATAACTTAGAAATAAGTTTTGAAGGCTTTGGTATGGCAAAATCAAGTTAAATCGCTTATTGGGACTAAATTCGACAAACTGCGAAAGTATGCCGATTTGAACTGTAACAGACATTCCGGAACATGACCATGAGTTAAACATACCATAAATATCCTTTACATAGCTTAGAAATAGGCTTTTAGAGGTTCGGTGTGCTAAAATAAACTTTGGGTCATTCAGGGACTAAAAGCGTCAAAAAGTGCACAAGTTTGCACTTTCGCGCATATCTTGTGTTCTGAATACATCCGGACATCCAAAAATTTATGTAAGCACTAAAATATTTTATTTTAGTGTTTGGCATGAGAAAAATCCATTCGTCGCGCAATTTGGATCGTTCTTCGCGCTTATGCGCATTCCGTCGTAATTAAGCGAACATCGCGATCGTACGACCAAACGAACCGACATCCGGGATATATTTGAGCATGTTCATGTCCACAATGTTTAGGCATCATTTTAGGGCCTTGAAAATGGCTTAACGAGCCTTAAACATGTCGGAAATGGCCTTAATACACAACGGGGACTGAATTGGAAACTGGTTGCTGATCAGAAGGACCTTAGCGTGACACCTAGCCCCCTTGGCGTCACGCGAGGCCCCTTCTGATCAGCAAAAGCCATTTTAACAGCTGTTTAGCACTCCCAACTCAATTCCACTTGTTATTTCCTGATGTTGGGGGGCCAATGTGATGTACATGAGGTTACCAACAAGTGTAGGGATGTGATTAAATCACGGTTTACGAGAAACGATCCTAACGGTGGTCCATTTCCTATAAATACCCATCAAGTTCACTTGCAAAACCCACACCTTTGAAATCTGAACTTGCTCTCTAAGTTGTTGTGTTTAACACTTCATACCTGAGAGTGTTCGGATTCAAACCTTCCATTCTTGGACCCTTTGTAAGTGTTCCTTCGTTCTTCTATTCTTTTAGCGTTAAAGTCAAACTTTGTTTGACTTTCTGCATTGACCAGTTTATGGCCAATGCGAAGTTCGTTTGACCTTCATAACGTGAGCGTAATCACGATGGTTATAGTCCCTAGTGACTATACCTACTGATTACCACGTTATCTAGGCTCAGTGACGAGTCGTAGTTTCGGCCAAAATGCGCATTCTTGCGTGTTTTATAACCAAACTACTCTTAGGTATCAAAACTGTTTGTTTTGATACCAAACCTGTTTTCTAAACTTAGTTAAGCATGTTTTAATATGCTTAGCTCGTCACTTTTAGTTTAGTGCTTATATAGGGTCGTAAGGTAAGCGATCTAAACAATCGCTTATACTTTCGAACCCGACCCGTTTGGTCGATCATTAGGATCCGACCAAACACATTAGGTGACCATAGTATATAGGGAATAACCTTCCGAGGTTATACCTTATGGTCGCTTCGTTTAAGTAGTTGTATGATAGGTAGTTTATATGCCTTAGGTAAATTACTAAAATGCCCTTTTTACGCCAAAATTCATTTTAAGCATATGTAACATAACTTTTGGTATCTAAACTGATTTGGTAACAATATTAGACATGTTAAGGCATATTTTACTTATCATAGGACTAGTTAGGCTTTCCGAACGCGTTTCACGCGAACGACGCGTTAAAGTAGCATAAGCTACCTAAACGGGTCGTAATGGTTAGTAAGCACTTAGGTTAGGTTTCATTTAGTATGTAGGCTTTGTTAAACCATACTACATGAGTTCCCATACTCATTTGGTTTACGAGCCCTCATTCTATCCAAATCCTCCGATTTAGGTCCGGTATATTAACATAGTTACCTATATTAGGTGCCGTTTGATATCCGTGATCTCTAGCATTGTTTGGTTGTTACTCAAGGACTACTAAGCAATCTCAAGTGAGTACATAGACCCCTCTTTTACTGTTTTCCAAACATTTTGGGGTGAAACACATGTGCCTACTTGTTACTTTCATGCTTTCCTGTTTTCACATCTTATACTTGCTATGTTCATTAGTACATTTATAGTACATGATTTCATTGTGTTTTTGCTATGTATGTCCTTTGTTGCATACTTAGTACATCGTTTTACATTACATTTTATGCTATGTATGCTCATTGTGTGCATACTTAGTACATCGTTTTACATTACATTTTATGCTATGTATGCCCATTGTGTGCATACTTAGTACATCATTTTACATTATATTTTATGCTATGTATGCCCATTGTGTGCATATTTAGTACATCATTTTACATTACATTTTATGCTATGTATGCCCATTGTGTGCATACTTAGTACATTTATTCATCACATGCTTACATTTTGGTATGACATTTGGTTTGTTTAAATAAGACAATGTACATTCATTAACATTTGCTACACCGCTCGTTAGTAGGTAATGGTACCATAGGACTTGCCAACTCCCATTCCTGAAATCTTGGGTTTGTTTGGATTGGAAGGAGTGACCGAATCCGATTACATTTCTAGGTGGACCTTAGACTTTGTGCTAGGGTTTATTCTACAGTCACAAGGCTTGGATGTATGAATTTTCACAATACCGCATAGATGTTTATATCAGTATAGCATGCATTTATTACACAAAACATAACTTTGATTTAAACCATGTTTTACTTCAACACCTTGTTTTTTTTGTGCATTTTACATATGGTTTAGTTTACATATTTCACTTACCATACATAAACATTTTGACATTGATATACACAATTCATGGTTTACATTAGACATAAACATTTTGACAATTGATTATACATAAACATTTTACTTTGGTGGTTTGGTTTGGGTAAGTGATTTAAGTAACGAGGCGGGTGTAATACGATACAAGTATGGTGGATACGCCGCTGGTACTTCCTATATATAAGTGCTTGTATGGTATTACATATCGTAGCGTTATTTGAATCATTTCAACATAAGACATATAACATTTTATACAAATAACATACTTTTCACAAGACATTGTTTTACAAAACAACTTATCTTATACAAACTCATTTTACTTGGTTATTCATTTAACCATACATTATTCTCTTATTTATACATATCATCTGATCTTATTGCTTTTCAAATGATTTACAAGACAAAGCAAATTACAAGGTTCATGACTAAACATTTTCTTAAACATAAGTCATGAATTCTATTTTCACAAAACCTATGTATCTCACCGGCATTTTTATGTTGACGTACCTACTTTCACATGTGTTTCAGGATATGATGCATAGGATTTATCAAGATACACTTAGGCGGACTTCGGCCTTAGTGACAATAAAAGATGCAAGACTAGTTATTTATGTTATATTTCTTTGATTGTCAAGACATTGTAACTCTTTTAAATCAATAAAACAATATTTCAATTTCCATGTGTTATGAAACAATGATTCTGTTACAACACTCCCCGACGTTTCCGCCACGTTTTGTTGTTTTACGTGGTCGGGGTGTGACACGTGCTCAGCCAGCACGGGCCGTGTCCGAGGAACTGTTTCATTAAATTGAACTCTTTTCGGTTTGTTTTCTTAGAATGTCGAGCAGAAATAGCGGAATATCTTCATCACACTCCAGGAACAACTGACAAGGGAGAAGGTCATCGGTAGAAGACTCTCTTGTAAACTACGTGTATGCCTTAAGGGAGGCCATCGATGAGATGACGGGAGTAAAGGAAGCTTTGGTCGACCGTATCAATCATTTGATGGTGGGGCTAGAAGGATGTCTCCGAGAAGTCAACCTTTTGCACCAAAGGTTGAATATTTTCGCTTCTCCTCCTTTGGTAACAATCGTTACACAAAGGGCATGGAATGTGGTACCGGAAGTCATCATACCGACCGAGTGGTACACCATACACACGGAACCCCCTCAACACATATTGCATGGGGTCCCGGTTGCCGTCGCTCCTCCTCCACAAGATGTTGTGGAAAATGAGCCCGCCTTCTTCCTCCCAAGAGAGATAGAATAATGGCTCAACGACATCAAGGAGACACCCCTCGGTTACGAGTTCTACGACGCTATTAAATACCAGAAAGCTATTTACGATTTTTTGATATTCCTACAATAAAGGTAGAACTCCTTAGGATGATTTCATGTATCACTTGACCTATCTATCTTAGGAAATTTTAGTTTTTCATTTCTAGCTTTATTTTTAATTATCTAGGACCTTATGTAATTTGTTATTTTCAATGAATGATCGTTTTTTATGGTGTTTGGATGATGTTGTAATGAATAAAACACACTCGGGATGATGGAGGATACTAAGGGAAGCTTGAACCCACACCCCATACACAAAAACAGAGCCACCCGACAATTTTTCTTCATTACAGCAAGTTCAGCACGGAGCAATGCTCAGCCAACACGCCCCGTGCTCAAGGATCTGTAGAAAATGCCCAGTTCAGGTAACTGGACACGAGGCCATGCCCGGTCACCACGGGCCCGTGTCGAGACGCCCAGTAACATAAATTTTTGTTTTTAAACACGTTTTTACACATTCAGTCAACCTAAAAACTTCTTTTTAGGACACATTGAGGACAAAGTGTAATTTAAGTGTGGGGGGGGGGGGATGCTAAAACCTTGAATCTTGCAAGTCCTAATAACAAGCCTTACACAAAACTCTATTGGAACCGCTAATCGCCCCAATTTTTTTAAAAACTTTTCATTTTTTTTACCTGTCTTGGTTTAATTTGGGAATAACAAGCTCTAAAAAGGTTATATTTTTACAAATTTACAACCGA
The DNA here is from genome assembly GCA_030545235.1 of Helianthus tuberosus. Classification (NCBI taxonomy): domain Eukaryota; kingdom Viridiplantae; phylum Streptophyta; class Magnoliopsida; order Asterales; family Asteraceae; genus Helianthus; species Helianthus tuberosus. The sequence continues at coordinate 86,221,110 of CM060372.1, read as the reverse complement.
TAGCGTCATGACAAAAAGAACCAACATAAGAAAATTATGAAACGGCATGACAAATCTAGTTAAAATTTGATTATATATACTTGATCACATTAAAATTATGAAATGCATGTCGGCTGTTGAGTACAGGGCTATCCTCAAATACCGGCTGATGATCCCTATGTATCCAGAAGACGAAACCTGCCCAATCTGCCGTAAAGCCTGCATGGATAAATACGGGGAGCATGCTGTTCATGGCAAGGAGCTCCCTGGTTTCAAATACCGGCATGACTGGGTGAGGGATGTTTTGGGGGATATCTTGAGGAGAGCGGGGATTTCTGCCAAGAAGGAGGCCCCTGTGAATTTCCTTACAGACCCCATGGAAGGGAGATCTACATTGAGACCAGCGGACCTGCTTGTCTTTGGCTGGGCGGGAGGGAAACATGCTTGTGTAGATCTCACAGGAGTCTCCCCCTTAGCTGGTTTAAGGGAAAACGGGTTTGTAGCAGGACAAGCGGTAAAGAAAGCAGAATCTAAAAAGGTGGATAAACACGCTAAAGCATGTGCTGATAACCAACATGCATTTGTCCCCTTCGCCTTCGACACCTTTGGATCCCTAGCTCCAGAAGCTATCCGTTTACTGACTAGGGTCCAACAGGCTGTCCACAGCAGTGGTTCATCAACAGGGGGCAGGGGTTTGTCTTTAATAGGCTAGGGTTTGCTATCCAGAAAGGGGTAGCGGTGCAGCTTGTTGCTCGCTTGCTTGCGATATTGATGTAAAGCGCATTTTGGTTTGATTAATGAAAGATCATGAAATGGGTAAAAAAAAATTAAAACCCATTCCCACAAAAAAGTGAGTTTTGACCCTTTATTGAGCATACAAATACGCATCTTTAGATTAAATGCTCATTTTTCGTTTCTTGTGTGAATAGCCGCTTGGTTTCTTACGACTCTAGAACTTGCCATGACGATACATTCTTGGTCCTTACCAACTTAAACCCAATTAAGTAAATTATGGAGGCATTAGGACTAACCCTTTTTCTTTTCAACACCATTATTTTTCATTTTTTTACCACCTACCCAAAATCCCCCTAGTTAACCCCTTTGAGCCTAAACCTTTTCGTTTCTAAACCCACAAAAACAAACACCCCCTACCCACCAAAACTTTTTTATTTCTAACCCTTTATTTTAGTAAAAATGTCGGTTTTCATGTGACAAACTTCCTTATAAAAGAAAAAAAAATTGAAGTCTAGCAATAAACAAACAAGTTCCTCAAAGAAACTTTGTTGAAAGTGCTTTGTTTGAATAAAAGTCACAGAAACAAAAGTTTTACGATGACCGACGCTTTTTATGCTTTTAGCCCTTTTACTAACCACTAACCAAAACCACATACCTTTAACCCAAGCCTAACCCTTCCCCAAGTCCTCTTGATATTTACAAAGGTGTATAGTTAAAAAGGAGGAGGATTGATTGCTTGGCATGCATATGGTAGAAGTAAGTTCCATGCCGGTCTCGAGTGTTTCACAAAATACATCTTCGGCCGAGTGTTGAGTGATCTCCCGTGAGGTATGTGAACTTGTATATAAATGAAATTTTAAAAAAGGCATGTTATGCCCAAATAAATAATTTCTCTTATGAAGCGCTCTAAATAAAGAATGATGAATAGGATTGTAAATAACATAAAAATAAAGCCTAATAAAGATCTTGGATTCCCGACACTCAAGACAAGCCCAAAAACTTCTCTTTTACCCATTCCTTTTGGGAGTGTAAGCCACATTATAAAGAGTTTTGCTTGAGGACAAACAAAGATTCAAGTGTGGGGGTATTTGATGTGTGTAAAATGTAACATATAAATTACATCAAATGAGCCATAAAACTAACCCTTTTTAGTACTAATGTTGGAAAACGTGTGCTTTTGTCTTCCTTTTGTATTTCCAGGATAAAATGAGCGTAAATGAACAAAAGAAGCAAATATGCAGCAAAATCTAAAATAATTACAAGAAAATGAATAAACATGGCATGCCCGACCCCTCGACAGCATCTTCCCAAGCAAAAACAAGAAAACAGAAGGCTGACCACAGCCCCGTGCCCAGCGGACACGGGGGCGTGGCCAGGTGTCTGCAGAAATGAAAAAGTTATAGAAGCTTCTATTCCCAACACGGGGGCGTGCCCAGCTCAACAAGGCCGTGGTCAACGCTAAGATTCGCACAATCCAAGCAAATCTTGATAGTACAGATACGCTTCTGCACACGGGGCCGTGCCCAGCGGACACGGGGGCGTGTGTAGCTAATGCAGGCAAATTGCAATTAATGAAGAAAGAGAAAGTGGATGGACACGGGGCCGTGCCCAATGGACATGAGGCCGTGTCCGGGCTTCTGTGCAGGCTATAAGTAGAGGTGCTTGGTTCACTTTAAAGGCATCCGTTGGCAAACCACCTCTCTCCCATTTCACGCACACTCCACCACCATCACAACCCAGATCCACCACCATCATCCATCATATAGTGTGTGTAGTAGTCTTGGGATCCAAGATTGATAGTAAGAGTTCTTGACAATCAAAGGCCATGTTTGCCTAAGTCTCTTACATCACTTGGTGAAGACATGCATTTAGTGTAATACTTTTGTTTTTTAATCTTTTCGCACTTTTTATTTGGTTTTGTATTAATGATTTTAATAACTAGTTTCTTATGTTGAAGGTGAAACTTACTTATCATTTGTCTGTGGTGTCTTGGCGTTATTTTATTGTCTATATAATATAAAAGATTTACACCATTCATATCTCTACGGTCTATATTGAGATATGTTGGCTACCAGGTCGGGGATTAAGGGAATGGTTTGGTAAGGTTCTTGCCTTGTTCAGTGTATAGATCCTGCAAGGACCTGGGTCAAGCTTACTAGGACCTCCTTTAATACCCACTAGTATTGGATGGCGGGGGTGCAAATAGCTTGATCCCCTCATATGTAAACTACTATTGATATATTAACCCGGCTATTTGGGATTGTATCACTGCTATCTCAAACCACTTAGCCGAGGGTAGTGACACCTTCAAAAGAGGGGCCTACCACATTACGCATTAATAACTTAATTAATTATCTTTCAATATTCCGACCCATTAGCATTGTATCCTTGCTGACTCAAACTGCTGGGTTGAGGGTAACGTCACCTTCAAAAGAGTGGCCTACTACTATAACTAAGATAATCTCTTAAAAAGTGCAAAAGTGCGAAATTAATCAAAGGTTACACTAAAGGCGAGTCGGATCCAAGTGATTCATCTTGTCTATCTGTTTTTATTTTATTTTTATTTTTCAGCATTTTTAGTTTTTATTTTCATATTTAAAACTTTTTCTAAACTTTTGATTTGATTAGACGTTGAGGTGATACCGGTACTAAAAGCTCATGTGTCCTTGGACGACCTTGGTATCTTACCAACGCTATACTACGCTCACGATGGGTGCACTTGCCCATATGTGTGTTTAGTGTTAGTAAAATATCGTGTTTTATACATTTAAAACTTGACTAAAGTGTTAAAAAGGGCTTAAAATATACATAAAAATATATTAACACCGACACGCATCAATTAACACCATTCAAACTCACTGCATATTTTAATATCACAATGACTTCTTATCCAACTATTAAGAACATAAATAAATGTGTCTATATTTAAGATAATGATGACTTTTTATTTGATTGCGATTAGTAACTACAACTGTTCTTGAATTGTCATACATACTAACTTAAAATCTTACATCTATTAACCCCTGTTGTGTTAACCGGAGGGATGGCCATTTGGTACTGGATACCGATACTGAATTTCCCGTACCAAATTTTTTAGGTACCGATTCGGTACCACTTTTTGACGTTTTCGGCATCAGTTCAGTACGGCACTGGTATTTTAGCGAATTTTACATACAAATACCAGTACCATCTCGATATCGGTATCGTACCGGACATTTTCGGTACGGTACCCATATTTGACGATTTTCGGTACCGATACTGGTACGAGCTCATCCCTAATTTTATCGATCCTCATTGGGAATATCTTTAACTTCCATCTCTTCCGGCCTCTAAAAATACATAATTCATTTTTTTTACGATCTCTGCTCTAATAGATAAAATACATATTATAGCAAATGCTACAAAAGAAAGTATAAAGAAATGTAAAAAGAAAAGAGAATAAGAGAATACCTTACCATCTTATCTTAACTCTAATAGATAAAATACATATTATAGCAAATGCTACAAATAAAAGTATAAAGGAATGTAAAAAGAAAAGAGAATACGAATGCGGTGCTTGATCTATGGGAAAAATTACCAGAATAGACATGTTGACCAATTTTTTTTCAACATAGACACCATTTTGTAGCCTTTTCAAAACTATTTTAAACTAACCGGATCGTGTAAGCTCCATCAACTTAATCGGCTAGTACTCGAACGTTGCTTTTTGCCGAAAGCGCCGACTCACCCCCCTGCTTTTTGGTGAAAGTGCTGGTTCAACCGTGATAGTTGGATGTCGGCGCTAAGACTACGTTGAATAATGTTGCAAATCATAGTCTATTTTGGTAAATTATTGGTCTGATATATCTAGTTTGGTCATTTTCCCTAATCAACGGGCATATCTCAAGTTTTAAAGGATGTGTGTAGCAAGTATAAAAAACAATTACATTGTAAATCTCAAACTATAGGTAATCATGAACTTCAATTCAAACAGTTGGATTGTGAATGATTTCATTTGTAATCCATATCTTCGCATTAGGGAATTGTTTCTTGGCTTCATAAGCAATATGCATAAGGGTGCTAAACGAGGCGTGTTCGCGGGTTCAACCCGACCCGAACCGGAAAATTTTAGACAAACCCGAACACGAACGAAACCTGAAAATCGTGTCATAATTGTGAACCCGAAAATGACATGAATATTCGCGGGTTAATCTGAACACGACCCGTTCATCCCGAATTTTCTATTATATTTTTTCTGTAAATTTATATATTAAAGTTAAATTTACTAAAAACACAAATGTATATACTACAATTATATTTAAATTATAAAATCTTATGCTAATTTTTCTTTTGTAAGTTATGATTATGGCATAAAATTACCTAATTTAATTTATGGCATAAAACATATCGTAAAAAAAATATAATATAATATAAATGGGTTAAACGGGTCAACCAGCCAACCCGACTGGGTTGACCCGAACCTGACCCGTTAAGCTAAACGGGCTCCCAAGTTCAACCTGAAACTGACCCGAACCCGTTTAGACAACACCCAAACCCGCGAATTCGTGTTAAGTTCGTGTCATGTCAGAAAGTCAACCTGAAACTAACCCGAACCCGTTTAGATTATCTGCACAGCGCGCCAACACCCCAACATAGACCATAAGCTTCTGCAAGCATTTACAGTAACATAAGCCCACGCAAATTCATAATTATATCTATCTTCAAGAATGGATTGTGCACATTTTTTTTTCTAATTTATGTTCTAAAGGTAAAGTAATTCCATGTATATATCTTCAAGAATGGATTGTCCATAATGTATTTCCTACTTTATGTTCTAAACGTCAAGTAATTCCAAGTAAAACAAATAACACATCATCCAAACCCTTTGCCCTTTGGTTCAGTTGTGGTATTATTACAATTGATGTAAAAACTCTCCGACCAAGTAAACTTTGTTTTTTTTTTCAAATGACACCTTTCATACTTAGGGATGAGCTAGGTACTGTACCGGTACTGATCCCGAAAATCGCCAAAATTGGGAACTGGTACAGGCACTGAAAAGGCTTAGTACGATACCAGTAGGGTGCGATATTTGAAGGTAAAAATCGGTAAAATACTGGTATCGAACCAAACATACCGATCCCAAAAATGCCAAAAAGTGGTTTCCAAATTGGTATCCGGTACGGAAAATTTGATACCTTTATTGGTACCATACTGGTTCGGAATTTGGTAGCACTTACACATCCCTATTTTCGGTTTGTTTATTTTTAGCAATATTATTCATCCAAAACAGTTATTCAACTAATACACATAATTGGATTTAGTAATCACTCATGTCCAGTCCGGGTTTTTTCAAAACAGTAAAATTAAAAGTTAATCAAATTTTTAAATCTAAATAACATACTAAATGAATGAAAATTAATAAATGTACGAAAACAGGTGACTGGAAATTATCAATAATAGCACACTGCTACAAGAACATTCTGCAAAGTATCGATTTCGTATAAAAAGTAAAGGTACATAACTCAAAGTATGCCTAATGACCATTGCACCTCCATTGACATTTTGATCTTTTGTGGATCAATTTCAAGCTTCTTTTGGTAATATACAAATTGTGATGCAAATTCTTGCCACAAGAATGGCGTTTTGGCATCCTCGAGTCCTAACGCCAGCTCTTCAAACTGCAGCTGGTCAAAATTTGTGATGCTCCCAAATACAACATAAGTGACCGAGCAGACTGACTGTTGATCAAGCCATGTTAGGCACGTGGATTCTTAATTCTAGAAGTGGCCTACCTGCTTTGTGGATCTATTGGTAGCAAAAAGTGGATCAATTAGCACATCTTTGGAAATAGATTGAATGCCCCAGGCTCTAGCTACATGGATGAATTGCAAATTATGTGGTATGTGGCTTTCTTACCTTCAAGAAATTGGTAATAAAAAAAATTAGTGGGTCATGGAGAGTGACACATGAATCATTTAATCCTTCATAGGCTCTCCTGAAAGAAAAACTTGATTACTTACTACTAAACATTGAGTTGTGTAAGTCAATAAAAAGCTATCTCATCTGATCTGCAGTTTATAACTTCATCGTCTAACAGCTTCTTCAATTTGTTTAGATACGATGCTTCATGGGATTCTTTGCTTGCTTCTAGTGATGAGTTTGTAGTAGTATGGTTGATGGTGGTAAGTGAAATGGCTGCTGTTATATAGTCAAAATCACAAGGAAAAGAGGAATTGGCTTAAAGTCAACAGGTTAAGAAAATACAAGAATCAAAAGACAAAATTCAAAAAAAAGGCTGGAATTTAACTATTCTTGAATATAAACACAATATTTAAAGGGATTTAAAATATGAAATAAAACTTTAGGTCTTCTTGAAGTAAGATTCTGTATTAAATAAAAACTTAAAAACCAATAATCCAAATTTGATCAGGTCTTCTTGAAGCAAGATCCTGTATTAAATAAAAAATTAAAAACCAATAATCCCAATTTGATAAAAAAAAAAAAAACATCAAAATCCAAGAACATAAACAAAAGCAATCCTGTTACAAAATAATCTACAGATTATGATTCAGATAACTTAATAAATCTATTCCTACTAACCAGAGATGATGCATCAGAAGACAAATGTCAGTGAGCTTGAAGATGACGTACACCGGCTTAACGGCTCTTTAGTTTCGCCTTGATATCTGCTTCATTAGACGCTTTTTCATCTTCGATTTCAACTTTAAGCGATTTTATTCTTGTCGGAACTATGGAATTGCACAAAACACCTAAAAAACAAAAAAAAAATTGATACAACATGCAATTGAATCCACGATCATGTTTCTAAACGCCTAAAATGGAACCCTAGCCGCCGTCACTACCAATCTGGTTATTAGACTAACGACCTCAGCTCTAATCGTCTAGGCGCCGCCAAGATATGGAAGTAGAGTTGAACCATCTGACCTTGTCTTAGGTGGTAATATTAATTATGCACCCTGCCGCAACAGCAATCCCTTTCTCTAGTTGCATCGAATGTCTGTTTAAATTCTCTTTACTACCATAATTCTCTAACCAAATACTTGTTAAATAGCATGGAAAACTGCATGCAACTCTAATTAGTCAAAAAAATATTCAGATTCACACACAATTAAACAAAAAAAAACCGGCATTAACAAAAAAAAACAAATAAAAAACAATAACCTAATCAAAATTAACAAAACAAATACACAAAATGAAAAACATTAAAAATAGTAGCATACCATTCTTCACACAAAGAGATAAAAGGTTGTTTGAGTTGCAGATTACTAAACATGTCATCTCGTAATCGTTTCATATTTACAATTCCTAAAGATATAACACAAATTGTTAACAAATAAGCTTAAATCAAACACAAAATCATGAATAAAATGAAGAAATCAGAGGCTAACCTGTGAATAATGAAGGAATTTGGGCAGATCTATGGACAAGATGAAACTTAGAATCGCCAACATCGTCTTCGAAACTGCTAAACGATCCAAACACATGCTTCTAGAAAAGCCGATCAGTTGAAGAACGCCATCTACAAATCTGGCACATAACTCCATTATGATTTGTCCCCAAATATTAACGAAAATAGAGTTTAGAAGACGTTGGTGAAGAAAAATTACAGCCAAAATTGTTGGAAATTGAAAAAAGATCGAAGAACCTAAGATATAGTGTAACAACAGTTACCTTCCTTTTAACTTTCAACGACCTTGTAACTCTGGACTTCTAATGGATTCGTCTTTTTAAGAATCTGATGTCCACTGTGATGGAGATTGGAGGATGAGAAGTAACAGGGAAAGAAAAGCAGGAGAGTACGTAGGTGTAACACCTCGAAAATTTATGTCCAATAATGTATCGACACGTGTCATAAACTTTAAACGTGTGAAAGAATACTCTAGAGGGACTAAAGTTGACAAACAAGGAAAATATGTGTATACAAGGGTTCAAAATGTCAACAATGCATAAATATACTTCACAATAGCCCCACATAATGTTTATAGCCTTAAACGAACAAATCATGGATCATACGAAACTAATTGTGAAAGAAAGTGAGAGATTACAAACTACAGGGGCTAAATGTGTCAACATGTTTAAAGTATAACTCTGAGTGACCCTTTAGCAAACTCGAAGCCTTGTAACGATTAATTATGCTCACTAGAAGCATGATATAAATTTCACCAAGATTCGTTATCGTATGAGAAAGTTATGATAAAATTCCTATGCGAGGGGTTAAAAGCGTCAACGATGAAATTGATGACGTTTTGAGTGATAAATAGATAACCAAGGACTTAACAAAGTTGGTTCAAGTCTTGAAGTCCTTATAAGTCAATTTAGAAGGCTCATAATGCAAGAAATAAAGGTAAAACAACTTTTAGGAGGACCGGGGACCAAAACTGCAATAATTGAAAACTTGTTAACCTGACACTAGGCCACAGGCGGGGCGCGTAAGGCTTGCCAGAACCTTACGCGGGGCGCCTCAGCCTCCCAGATGCATAAACTTTGGATAGGTGTCTGTCCAGCCCTTGTAACCGACTTTAAACACTTGTTTGCAATACCATGTGCTGCACAATAGGGTTTTTAGGCTCTAGGGACACTTGTGAATGATCAGGGATCCAACATAGAGTTGTTTGGCATCATCTTGTACAATCATGATCACTATATAAAGTTCCATATTATTGCAACTTTGATCATTCATTCCCAACTCCATTTCTGAAGACTTCTGGAGCACAAGGCCACTCCCTAAGCATCATTAGTCGTGCATTAGACCTTGGTAAGCTTCCTTAGCCTTCCTTAATCATGTTTTTCTTAGTTATTAGCTTAAAAGTCAAACCGTCATAATTAAGGTTTTACTTAACGATAAATCACTAATGATTCAGTGTTTAGCCAAATTGAAAGTTGTTATAAGTTGGTAATTATGTGGGCATTAAACCCTTAAAAGGGCACCATCTGATTCCCGCTCTAACTAGATCATTTGTCGGGTCAACGTTTATTATAAAAAGTCAACAGAAACATAATTTTCGAATTAACATATAATTAGCAATGTAGGAGGCGTGCAACCTATTTTATCACACATATAACTTGTTAATTAGTATAAGAACTGGTCTAAGCTTGTTTGATCCGATAATTTTCTGTTTAGGCTCGGTTCGTAACCGAAAGTCGCAAAACTTTGACTTTTGCTTTGACTTCAGTTCTGACCCAATTTAGATGGGTTTAGAAATGCCTTAGGGCTTCCTTAGGACTGGGTTACATGATGGTATAACCCTCTGTGATTGGCTCGTTGATTGTCCAATTCATTTACACGTTTCCGTTAAATGCCTAATGTTGACCAATATGCCCATTTGACCTTAAAATGAGAATTTTGGAAATGTGAGAGGACAATAATCTTTGTTACTGATTTATAAACATGTCCCTAAAATTTTACATCAGTTGGAGGTCTAGATTAGGAGTTATGCTCAATAGCGTAATTAGAAAGCTTTTTGTTAATTAAACGGCATAATTAGCGTAAAACCTATCTAAACCCAAATTTTGACACCAAACCTTTTACCCACTGTTGTAATATAATTTTTGGGATTTTTGAAGATTTTTAATTATTTTTAAACTGATCATAACCTAAGGTTATTGCCTTCATTCGGTTATTACCGATTATACCCTTTTGCTTATAAAATGAGTTTTACATAGCCAATTGATACCAAATCTTTGGCTACTGATTTTATATGATAAATGAAGTATTTTGAACTTTATAACCTGATCAGAAAACTCATATTTCCTGTTAAACCCGGAAATCGCTTAAAACGGCTTTTTACGCGTATTAAACACATAGTATAGGTTTAAAACCATTTTGTCATATAAGACTTATCACCAAGTGATGTAACCTATTAAATTAAGTTGTTTTACTGATTATTTCAGACCTGAGTCTCAGAATTAAAATTAATCTCTTTTATAATCTTTAAAATGACCAAAATACCCCTACGAAATTTAAAATTAAACTCGTTTTGGGCATAATGGAAGGTATCTTACTGATATCACAACATATTTAAAGCATATTAACTTAGGAAACCTGTTTGTGACCCATTCGGTTACCCGTTATGCGTTATTCACGTTCGGTTCGGTTATGTAACTAGTTTGCGTAAATTAGCCGAAACGAGTCAAACCTTATCATTTTTATCTCAAAATCCAGAATGTGTTTAGTTTACCCATATTGTACAAGCCTTCAAACTTGTCGGGTCTAAATCACATTCTATTCCGGTCTTCGCTTAATCATGCGTTCAAACCGTACTTTTCCTTTAAAACTAACCGGTCTAAGTTTAGGCTTAATTAAAGACCCATTAGGATTCTAATAGGTTATTATAAACCTTCGTTCCAGAATAGGAGACCCGGTAAAAGCTACGTGCACTTGCTTGTTGTGATTATTACTTGCAGAGGTAAACACTTTTAACTTATTTTCCCTATACGGGCTTGGGGTACGGTATATAAAATACCGCTTGGTCGGGCATTGAATCTTTAATCGTATGATGGTTAATTCATTGAAATGACCCGTTTAAATTGTTGTGTTTGCTTAAAACCTTTGGGGATTAATGACCATGTCCCGGATATCCTTGACATCATTTTACAAAATGGCCACGACCTAAGTACACGGGTGTAGACGTACACCCGTTAGTGCATATATAAATAATAAGGTATAACCGCCGGTTTCGGGAATAACCCGTCGCGGGACTATATCATGTGGTGTGTCTATTGATCTTTAACCCGGTGTCAATCCGGGCTACTGAACGTATAACGAACATGTAATTCTTTTTCAAGTTTATGCATAAATAATTATCCCAAGTTATAAAAGATATTTTATGCCATGTGCATTCAAATCAAATTTTTTTTTCTTTTTTTTAAAATGAGTCAGTTGATTGTATTTACCAGTGTAAACTGATGTATTTTCCCAAAAAGGTTAAGTGTAGGTACTACTCGAAATAGGCTGCTGGCTTTCTCCTAGCATCCACAATAAGTCTCGCAAGCTTGGATGACATAAAACTGTTGAACAATGTTCCCTTTTTATTTTGATCCACCTGTGGATTATTTTCAACTGTTTGTGATACTTAATATTACAATATTACTTGGTTGAAATGAATCTATCTTTTGCTTCCGCTGTGCATTTAAATATTGTGTTGTTTGACTATAATGATATCAACTACGTCACGATACTCCCCTACCGGGCCCACCGGTAAAACGTGGAAATATCGGGGTGTGACAGGTTGGTATCAGAGCCAACGCTGAGTGAATTAAACACTAGCCTTTTGTGTTTAATCTCATTTACACAATTGCACATTCCTCGATCCTCGAGTCTAGATAGATAACATAGGATAAATTCTGTTTTGTTTTATTTTTGTCTTTTATTTTACATATATATTCTTGTTGTTATCTTTGTTTATGTTGACAGGTTTGACTATGCCACCGAGGTTTCGAAGAGGAGGAAGAGGCAAGGGGCCAATCCACGCCCCCAACGATCACGAGGCCGGGCCTTCTCACCGACGAGCTCCTTCCACTACAATGAGTGCCGATCCTCAAGGAAACTGGAGGACCTATGTGGAGCCCCTAGACGATCTGTCTCGCATAGCTCAACGCCTTCTTACCGTCACTCCTTTGGGCCGCAGTCAGAGAACGAGCCCGAAGACTCACGCCACTCCTTCTTACCGTTGCAGCGGTCCTTGTCGCACCATTCCTTTGGCGACCCCACTCCTGTCTTCCAGGGCCGGTTCAACCCGGAAAACTATATAGAAGAACCAGTGGGTTTTAACCCACTAGGACCCGAAGACCATTTCCCCGAAGCTCAGGGAATGGATATTGATGAAGACACGGATCCAACTGAACCACCGTCTGGGACACCTACTCACCCCATCGAGATCTCTGATGGATCATCCTTCCATGGATCACCCTACCGTGGTCCAGACAGTTACCAAGCGAGGTTCAACCAATATGAGTGGTATTTTACACCCTCTCACCATTCATCGCCTCATCAGCAGCAGCAGCAACAGGATCCCTCCGAGGATTCGCGTTTCATGGCAGTCATGCCACCACCGCCGCCAGTACATCAAGCACTTCTAGAACCACCAAGGCGTAGAAGAACAAGCGCATGAATGTCCGTGCGAGAAAGGGGTTTTCACTTTAGCACCCCCCAACACTCAAGTGGCAGTCACTACCCACCACTGCATGAAGACCCACAAATGGACGGGCCTTCAAACCCAGTTTCAGAGGTGAATTCTGCACCAGTTGCACCACCACCGCCACCGTCGGGATTTGGTAACCCGATTCCTACATACACCGGTCCAACGGCGTACGATCCATTTGAGCAGCCGGCTCACACTCACTACAACTATGCTGAAGCCGACCCATATCTTGTAGCAGCAAACTACAATGCCCTTCATCCTGAAGGACCATATAGAGCTCCCTAGGGAGTGGGATACCCAACTCATGGGTATCAAATACCTGCTCGACCACCGTTTCAGCACCAGCCGCAGCCGCCACGGTTTTCCCCACCGGAGCAGGAGGAAATCCTCCAAAGACTAAGCAGGGTGGAACGAGACTTTCAGGAAGGACGTAGGAACAACAGGGGATTCCTCGAGGGCCTAGCAAGCTTGTTAAAAGGAAAGAAGAAGAGGGATCACTGAATCCCTACATGTATTGTTGTATTTCCTTAATTCAATCCAGTCCCTGCGTGGACATTTATTTATGTACTTAGTCCCTGCGTGGACTTGTTTTTTTTAGTCCCTGCGTGGACACCTATTTTAGTAATTGGTCCCTGCGTGGACTTGTATTTCAGTTTAGCCCCTGCGTGGGCAAGTTGTTCTGTTAAAAGTCCCGTTTAGGGCAATGTGTACCCCTTTTAATATTTAATGGAATGTTAAATTTTAAAATTTTCATTTTTGTCATATATGCAAAATTATATTATACATGAAATAAATAAATCAAAAATCATTCCTTTTAAAAATAATCTGCCTATTTAGATATTAACTAAGAATCTTAAAGGTATAACCTAGCCTGCATGTCATTATAAGACTTGGCCAAGATGGTAAGACCTGTTAAAAAGATTCAAATCCCTGTTAACATCTGAAAACATGTTAACACTCCTGGCAGGCGTGATTCGTTAAAATCACACACGTCATTCTTATAACAGGATTCTTCAAAAGACTCCTAACCTAATTTGATGATCTATAAACCATGGGTTTAAATCATCAATTAAGATGATCATATATTAAACATCCATTGGTAATGTAGTGCCTACGGGCCATGATAAATATCAAATAAGACACAAGACAGTAGTAGTCTACGACTCCCTGTCGGAAAAAGGGTAAAAGAACTATGTTCAAACCTTAATGCCTTGATTCTATGAAATCATGGCTTATGATTTAGAATGTCCCTGTGACTAGGCCTTTGTGCCACTAATAATAATGCTATTGTTTTATAATTAGGATAAATTATAATAAAAAAAATCCTAAATAAATATGATAAACAAATTAACCAAACATGGTCTGTGTCTACCATGGTTAATGAATTGCCATAAAAGACAGTTCCATAATAAACTCCCAAATAAATTATTGTCAATATCTTATGTAACAGTTCAAACTACATGGCTGACTCGGATGAGATTAACAGTCACCCAAGGGAGGATCATGATAATACCCGAATTAACATAGCGGGTGCAGAACTTCAGGCATTAATAGACAATGCTGTTACAAAAGCAATAGAGCGGCAATATAATGAATATAGCGGGACTCGAAGTAGGACCCTACCCGCACCGCATTCCAAGCCTAAAACTCATTCAGAGGCTCACAGCAAGCCACCCTCCAAGAAGGAAGAGCCAAAGAAAGGTGATGACGGTCGTCACTCTTCAAATCAGCAAAGTGTTCCATCTCAAAGGATCGTACTGAATCAAGGACCCCATGATAAGGGTTGCTCATGTAAGTATTTTGTTTCATGCAAACCCAGGGATTTCACTGGGGAGAAAGGAGCTATAGACTGCATGGCATGGTTGGATGAGATGGACATCGTGGTTGATATCAGCAGGGGGAGGCATTAGCTTGGTGGAGGTCGTTAATCCAAGCTACCGGAAAAATCCCATTGTACAATCTGTCATGGGACCAGTTTGTGACGTTGATTAAGGAAAACTACTGCCCTTAGCATGAGGTTGAAAAGATTGAATCTGATTTCTTGACTTTGGTTATGAAGAACCTGGACTGTCAGGCCTACCTTACCAGTTTCAATACCCTATCTAGGTTGGTTCCATACCTGGTAACACCGGAACCTAAGCGTATAGCTCGATTCATCGGGGGTTTAGCCCCAGAAGTTAAGGCCAGTGTGAAAGCCTCTAGACCAACTACCTTCCGATCTGCAGCTGATATAGCATTATCTCTTACTCTGGACGCAGTCAGACAGAGATCGCTAAGAAGCACTGATGCTGAGAAAAGGAAGCGTGAGGATGATAACTCACGACGATCGGATAAGAAACATAGGGGAAACAATGACCACAAAAAGAGTTATGGTCTAAGAAAGATGGTCATCAGTCAGGTGATAAACCCAAATGCAAGATCTGCAAGAAACAGCACTTCGGGAAGTGCAGATATGAGTCGAAATCCCAGTCACAGCCAAGGGCATGTGGGATTTGAAAGTCTTCTAAGCACAAGACCTTAGACTGCAAGAAAATCAAGGATGCTACGTGCTACAGCTGCAATGAAAAAGGGCATATCAAGTCCAACTGCCCAAAATATGCCAAGAAAACAGAAGAAGGTAAAAAGACCAACGCTAGGGTCTTCAAAATGGATGCTAAGGAGGCAGTGCAAGATGATAACGTGATAATAGGTACCTTTCTTATAAATGATATTTATGCGAGGGTATTGTTTGATTCGGGGGCTGATAAGTCGTTTGTAGATAATAAGTTTTGTCAGTTGCTGAATTTGCCTGTTAAAACCTTAAGTGTGAATTATGAGGTTGAGTTAGCCGATGGAACCATAGAAACCGCATCAACCGTATTAGATGGATGTGTTATATCCATTAGGAACCACTCTTTCCCATTATCTTTACTTCCCTTGAAATTAGCCGGTTTCGATATAGTAATAGGCATGGATTGGTTGTCTCGCAACCAAGCCCAGATCATTTGTGCTAAGAAGCAAGTGATTGTCAGAACTCCTCATGGCGAGCCTTTGACAATCCAAGGAGATACTAAGTACCGAATGCCTGAGAGAGTGTCCATGCTCAAGGCATCAAGGTGTTTGAAGAAGGGTTGTGTTATCTACATGGCACAAGTAACTGTTGATGAACCAAAGCCTAAGATAGAAGACATACCTATTATCTCTGAATATCCAAAGGTATTCCCTGAAGAACTACCTGGGCTACCCCCGGATAGGCAAGTAGAATTCAGAATTGACATCATCCCTGGAGCAGCACCAGTAGCAAGGGCGCCTTATAGGTTGGCACCAACAGAGATGAAGGAATTGAGAACACAACTAGATGAATTGCTAGCCAAAGGTTTTATTAGACCTAGCTCATCCCCTTGGGGAGCACCAATCTTATTTGTCAAGAAGAAGGATGGATCGATGTGTCTGTGCATCGATTACCATGAGCTTAATAAGGTCACTATCAAGAATAGGTATCCATTGCCCAGGATCGACGATCTGTTCGATCAGTTTCAAGGGGCAAGTTACTTCTCTAAGATTGACTTAAGGTCAGGCTATCATCAACTGAAGGTTAGAGATGAAGACGTACACAAGACTGCATTTAGGACTCGTTATGGTCATTACGAGTTCCTGGTGATGCCTTTTGGGCTCACTAATGTACCTGCCGCATTCATGGATCTCATGAATCGCGTCTGCAAGCCCTACTTGGATAAATTTGTCATCGTCTTCATTGACGACATCCTCATCTACTCGAAGAACCAAGCCGACCATGAGAAGCACCTCCATTGCATTCTGAAACTGCTTCATCGAGAAAAGCTCTATGCCAAATTCTCTAAATGTGAATTTTGGCTTCGTGAAGTCCAATTTCTTGGACATGTGGTTAGTGAACGCGGAATCCAGGTAGATCCCGCTAAGGTTGAAGCTGTCATGAATTGGCAAGAACCGAAGACGCCCACAGAGATTCACAGCTTCTTGGGGTTGGCAGGATATTACAGGCGTTTTATTGAAAAATTTTCAAGGATTGCTTCACCCCTAACTTCTTTGACTAGGAAGAATATTAAGTTCAACTGGGGACCCAAGCAACAAGAATCCTTTGATATCCTTAAGCAGAAGCTAAGCAATGCGCCTGTACTGACATTGCCTAAAGGAATCGAAGAATTTGTAGTTTATTGTGATGCATCGCACACAGGTATGGGATGTGTGCTTATGCAGAAAGGCAAGGTTATTGCCTATGCTTCTCGACAGTTAAAGGTGCACGAAAAGAACTACACCACCCATGACTTGGAGTTGGGTGTCGTTGTATTTGCACTAAAACTTTGGAGGCACTACTTTTATGGAACTAAGTGTGTGATCTATTATGATCACAAGAGCCTCCAGCACCTGTTTAACCAAAAGGATTTGAACATGAGGCAACGACGTTGGATGGAAACTTTGAATGATTATGACTGTGAGATAAGATACCATCCTGGCAAGGCGAATGTAGTCGCCAATGCCTTAAGTCGAAAGGAAAGAGTGAAGCCTATAAGAATCAATGCCAAGAGCATTGAGATAAAGAATAGTTTGAATGAAAGGTTGTTAGCTACGCAGAAGGAAGCTGTGCTGGAAGCTAATTATCCTGGTGAAAAGCTAGGAGTAACTGAAGAACAGTTATCCTATGGCAAGGACGGAATTCTGAGGTTGAATGGACGAATATGGGTTCCAGTTTATGGAGGACTTCGGGATGTTATTCTCCAGGAAGCCCACAGTTCTAAATACTCCGTTCATCATGGAGCTGACAAGATGTACCAAGATCTGAAAGCAAACTTTTGGTGGATAGGCTTGAAGAAGTCTATAGATGCCTATGTAGCTAAATGTTTGACGTGTGCGCAAGTCAAAGCTGAACATCAGAAGCCGTCAGGTTTGCTACAACAGCCTGAACTTCCCACGTGGAAGTGGGAAATGGTGACAATGGATTTCATCACCAAGTTGCCAAAGACAAAGAAAGGAAATGATACTATATGGGTGATAGTAGACAGACTAACTAAGTCAGCACATTTCCTACCCATTAAGGAGACCTATAGCTCCGACATGTTAGCCCAATTGTACGTAGATAAGATTGTATCCCTGCATGGCGTACTAGTGCCTATTATCTCTGACAGAGATACTAGATACGCATCTCATTTTTGGAAAAGTTTCTAACAATCTTTGGGCACGCGCTTAAATTTTAGTACGGCTTACCATCCTCAGACGGACGGACAGAGTGAGCGTACAATCCAAACGTTGGAAGACATGCTTCGTGCATGTGTGATTGACTTAGCTGGTAGTTGGGATAACCACCTGCCATTAGTCGAGTTCTCCTATAACAATAGCTATCATACCAGCATTAAGACTGCGCCTTTCGAAGCCTTGTACGGTAGGAAGTGTAGAACGCCCGTATGTTGGGCGGAAGTTGGAGATGTCCAACTGACATGACCTGAAATAGTCCTGGAGACGACAGATAAGATTGTGCAAATACGCGATCGTCTCAAAGCTGCCAGGGATAGGCAGAAAAGCTACGCAGATTTAAGGCGTAAACCTCTGAAGTTCGAGGTAGGTGACAAGGTACTACTTAAAGTGTCACCCTGGAAAGGGGTAATGCGATTTGGTAAGAAAGGCAAGTTAAGCCCGAGATACATAGGACCATTCGAGATCATCGAATGTGTCGGATCAGTTGCTTATAAGTTAAACTTACCTGAAGAGCTCAGTGGTATTCATAACGTATTCCACATCTGCAATCTGAAGAAATGTCTGGCTGATGAATCACTAGTCATACCACATACAGATGTGCACATTGACGAGAGCTTAAAGTTTGTTGAAAAACATTTGTCGATTGAGGATCGACGGGTTAAGAAGCTTCGAAGGAAGCATGTACCGATCGTGAAAGTAAAGTGGGATGCCCGTAGGGGTCCCGAGTTCACGTGGGAGGTAGAGTCCACAATGAAAGAAAAGTACCCTCATTTGTTTCAATAAATCTCGAGGTCGAGATTTCTTTTAAGGGGGTGAGGATGTAACACCTCGAAAATTTATGTCCAATAATGTATCGACACGTGTCATAAACTTTAAACGTGTGAAAGAATACTCTAGAGGGACTAAAGTTGACAAACAAGGAAAATATGTGTATATAAGGGTTCAAAATGTCAACAATGCATAAATATACTTCACAATATCCCCACATAATGTTTATAACCTTAAACGAACAAATCATGGATCATACGAAGCTAATTGTGAAAGAAAGTGAGAGATTACAAACTACAGGGGCTAAATGTGTCAACATGTTTAAAGTATACCTCTGAGTGACCCTTTAGCAAACCCGAAGCTTTTTAACGATTAATTATGCTCACTAGAATGCATGATATAAATTTCACCAAGATTCGTTATCGTATGCGAAAGTTATGATAAAATTCGTATGCGAGGGGTTAAAAGCGTCAACGATGAAATTTATGACTTTTCGAGTGATAAATAGATAACCAAGGACTTAACAAAGTTGGTTCAAGTCTTGAAGTCCTTATAAGTCAATTTAGAAGGCTCGTAATGCAAGAAATAAAGGTAAAACAACTTTTAGGAGGACTGGGGACCAAAACTGCAATAATTGAAAACTTGTTAACCTGACACGAGGTCTCAGGCAGGGCGCGTAAGGCTTGCCAGAACCTTACGCGGGGCGCCTCAGCCTCCCAGATGCAGAAACTTTGGACAGGTGTCTGTCCAACCCTTGTAACCGACTTTAAACACTTGTTTGCAATACCATGTGCTGCACAATAGGGTTTTTAGGCTCTAGGGACACTTGTGAATGATCAGGGATCCAACATAGAGTTGTTTGGCATCATCTTGTACAATTATGATCACTATATAAAGTTCCACATTATTGGAACTTTGATCATTCATTCCCAACTCCATTTCTGAAGACTTCTGGAGCACAAGGCCACTCCCTAAGCATCATTAGTCGTGCATTAGACCTTGGTAAGCTTCCTTAACCTTCCTTAATCATGTTTTGCTTAGTTATTAGCTTAAAAGTCAAACCGTCGTAATTAAGGTTTTACTTAACGATAAATCACTAATGATTCAGTGTTTAGCCAAATTGAAAGTTGTTATAAGTTGGTAATTATGTGGGCATTAAACCCTTAAAAGGGCACCCTATGATTCCCGCTCTAACTAGATCATTTGTCGGGTCAAAGTTTATTATAAAAAGTCAACAGAAACTAATTTTTGAATTAACATATAATTAGCAATATAGGAGGCGTGCAACCTATTTTATCACTCATATAACTTGTTAATTACTATAAGAACTGGTCTAAGCTTGTTTGATCCGACAATTTTCTGTTTAGGCTCGGTTCGGAACCGAAAGTCGCAAAACTTTGACTTTTGCTTTGACTTCAGTTCTGACCCGATTTAGATGGGTTTAGAAATGCCTTAGGGCTTCCTTAGGACCGGGTTACATGATGGTATAACCCTCTGTGATTGGCTCGTTGATTGTCCAATTCATTTACACGTTTCCGTTAAATGCCTAATGTTGACCAATATGCCCATTTGACCTTAAAACAGGATTTTTGGAAATGTGAGAGGACAATAATCTTTGTTACTTATTTATAAACATGTCCCTAAAATTTCACATCAGTTGGAGGTCTAGATTAGGAGTTATGCTCAATAGCGTAATTAGAAAGCTTTTTGTTAATTAAACGGCATAATTAGCGTAAAACCTATCTAAACCCAAATTTTGACACCAAACCTTTTACCCACTGTTGTAATATAATATTTTGGGATTTTTAAATATTTTTAATTATTTTTAAACTGATCATAACCTAAGGTTATTGCCTTGATTCGGTTATTACCGATTATACCCTTTTGCTTATAAAATGAGTTTTACATATTCAATTGATACCAAATATTTGGCTACTGATTTTATATGATAAATGAAGTATTTTGAACTTTATAACCTGATCAGAAAACTCATATTTCCTGTTAAACCCGGAAAACGCTTAAAACGGCTTTTTACGCGTATTAAACACATAGTATAGGTTTAAAACCATTTTGTCATATAAGACTTATCACCAACAGATGTAACCTATTAAATTAAGTTGTTTTACTGATTATTTCAGACCCGAGTCTCAGAATTAATATTAATCTCTTTTATAATCTTTAAAATGACCAAAATACCCCTACAGGGCTTAATTTAAAATTAAACTCGTTTTGGGCATAATGAAAGGTATCTTACTGATATCACAATATATTTAAAGCATATTAACTTAGGAAACCTATTCATGACCCATTCGGTTACCCGTTATGCGTTATTCGCGTTCGGTTCGGTTATGTAACTAGTTTGCGTAAATTAGCCGAAACGGGTCAAACCTTATCATTTTTATCTCAAAATCCAGAATGCGTTTAGTTTACCCATATTGTACAAGCCTTCAAACTTGTCGGGTCTAAATCACATTTTAT
Organism: Helianthus tuberosus; assembly: GCA_030545235.1. Taxonomy (NCBI): domain Eukaryota; kingdom Viridiplantae; phylum Streptophyta; class Magnoliopsida; order Asterales; family Asteraceae; genus Helianthus; species Helianthus tuberosus. The sequence continues at coordinate 86,199,802 of CM060372.1, read as the reverse complement.
TCCGGTCTTCGCTTAATCATGCGTTCAAACCGTACTTTTCCTTTAAAACTAACCGGTCTAAGTTTAGGCTTAATTAAAGACCCGTTAGGATTCTAATAGGTTATTATAAACCTTCATTCCAGAATAGGAGACCCGGTAAAATCTACGTGCACTTGCTTGTTGTGATTATTACTTACAGAGGTAAATACTTTTAACTTATTTTCCCTATACGGGCTTGGGGTACGGTATATAAAATACCGCTTGGTCGGGCATTGAATCTTTAATCGTATGATGGTTAATTCATTGAAATGACTCGTTTAAATTGTTGTGTTTGCTTAAAACCTTTGGGGGATTAATGACCATGTCCCGGATATCCTTGGCATCATTTTACGAAATGGCCATGACCTAAGTACACGGGTGTAGGCGTACACCCGTTAGTGCATATATAAATAATAAGGTATAACCGCCGGTTTCGGGAATAACCCACCACGGGACTATATCATGTGGTGTGTCTATTGATCTTTAACCCGGTGTCAATCCGGGCTACTGAACGTATAACGAACATGTAACTCTTTTACAAGTTTATGCATAAATAATTATCCCAAGTTATAAAAGATATTTTGTGCCATGTGCATTCAAATCAATTTTTTTTCTTTTTTTTAAAATGAGTCAGTTGATTGTATTTACCAGTGTAAACTGACGTATTTTCCCAAAAAGGTTAAGTGCAGGTACTACTCGAAATAGGCTGGCTTTCTCCTAGCATCCACAATAAGTCTCGCAAGCTTGGATTACATAAAACTGTTGAACAATGTTTCCTTTTTATTTTGATCCACCTGTGGATTATTTTCAACTGTTTGTGCTACTTAATATTACAATATTACTTGGTTGAAATGAATCTATCTTTTGCTTTCGCTGTGCATTTAAATATTGTGTTGTTTGACTATAATGATATCAACTACGTCACGATACTCCCTTACCGGGCCCACCGGTAAAACGTGGAAATATCGGGGTTTGACAGTAGGATATATGGATTTAGGAGAGGTGGAGAATGCCATGGCTGCAAAATCACAGTTGCTTCAATGGTGGAAAACTCAATTTCCGCCATGAGCCCTCCGGATATTACCCTGCCAAGAGTCCCTGATGATCAAATTGATGAGGTTATGGAGAGAAATTGAGGGAAGGATGGTAGACGGAGAAGAAGGATCGATTTATTCAGGAGGTGGGGGGAATTTATATGGATGAAAATGTGGAGGAGCGTATGAGAGAGAATCTTAACCTCTCTGAACCGCTGTAAATGGGGGCGAGAAAATAAGAAACTGCCAAACCGCTACCCTTAAAAAACTGCCAAATTTTGAGGGGTTATTCCGGTCAGGATTAAACCTCACAAATAACTACCAAGATTGGACGGCCATGATCATCCAAAAGCAGTATACCCGTCCGCTGGGACGGGTTTCTAAAATTTACAACATTCAAACTGTGTGTATATTGAAAATCCCGATAACGTCTAATCCAACTGGGATTAGTAGGCGAAATGTTGGTTAATTCTCGTACACGTTAACTCAAATTTTGTTATTTAGTAGACGCAAGATAACATCTTTGCTTCGTTGTGTACACTCTGAAAATTTTTAAGGAAAAAGAAATAACAACGAAATTTCTTCAAATATATAATGGCATATTTCAATTAAAATGCATACAACAAAGACAATAAAAATATGTAAAACAAATGCAAGATACAATGCATCATAGCGTTATGCATTGATAGCAAAGAAAGCCATTTTTTACACACACATCTACATTGGCTCACACACCTTACTGGAAGCCTAATTAATATCTCAAACACAAGTATATCGTCATGATATAATTATTATTACCTACTATTCCATAAAAGTTTTATTCGAACAACTCATATATAATTGTTTTTCATAGTTAAAAACTTAATAGATACCGACCAAACAACATTGGTACCGGTTCGTATTCGTTTTTATTATTTTCTTGAGATGGTGGCATAAAGTTCGTTGAATAGGAAGTTGTATGTGCAATATAGTATTTTTTGGTATCGTAAGCTTAATTGAGCATCGGTGCCATACCGATTACCTAATGAACTAAACCAATATCAACAACACTGGTACCGGTAAGGGTATTCATTTTTATGGTTTTCAATCGGTGTAAGATATATGTCGATTGCTATGCCGAATGTTGGTATCGTATAATTGGTACTGATACTGTATAACATCTATCTTGTTTTTTGCTATTTTAATATTATAATAGTTTATTATTATGGTTTGAGTTATTGTACAAATGCTAAAATAAATAAGAAGGGTAAGAAGTCACCATAGAGTGACAAGTGTCAAATGCGGAATCACGTGGGAAAGGTATTTTCATCCAAGAGAAAAAATCAATGTGCACATGCTAAGACACATGCACATGCAAGTCAAATGCTTACCCCCCCCTCCTTTTTAAACGTCTGTAACACTTTTATAAGTCATTTGTTTAAACAGAAAAAAAAAACTATACCATAAAAATCGAGCGTCTTTTTATCTTTAATACGAGTATCCTATTGTTATAGTTTTAAATAGAAAAAAAATCAAAAACGCTGTTGCATAATCACAATGGACATAACGTGAAACACAATGAACATAATGTAAAACACAATGAGTATCAAACACTAAAAACACAATTGACAACAGATAAAAAAACACAATGGAAAACAGACTAAAACACAATGGACAACAGACTAAATACACAACAGACTAAAACACCATGAACAGCAGAATAAAAAACACAAAGGACAACATACCAAACACAATGGATAGCAAACTAAACACAATGTATACAAAACTCACCTAGTTGAAAAACACAATAATCAGAGCCAATAACACAATATGTAGGAAACTCAAATATAACACATCTACATTGTGTTATAGGTTCTGATAATTAAACACAATGGTCATAACCCAAAATAACATTATGTTATAGGTTCTGATAATAACACAATGTGTAGAAACACTAGTAAAAACATAATGACCAAAACACAATGACCAGAGCCTATAACACAATGTTTAGAAAACACATATGTATTGTATCATACATTTTTTATAGGTTTTGATGATAAAACACAATAGACAGAATCCAAAATAACATTGTGCTATAGGTTTTGATAATAACACAATGTATGGAGACCCTAGTAAAAATGTAATTGAAAAACTCAATGACCAGAACCTTTAACACAATGCATAGAAACACAAAATAACATTATAACCGCGCTCGTTGCGCTGTGCCAAGCTGAAGTTGTCATATGCCAGTTTCGAAAGTAATACCAATGCTGCCTTAAAATGCAGAAAATGTTTATGTTGATAACAGGTGAAAGTGAAACTAAAAAGCTAGGTACAAAACAAATGGGTCAAATAGTTTAAAGGTGATTAAAACCACACTCAAGCGTTAGTATTTACAACCTAATAAAATATTGACGTATAGAAAACACAACTGATGTCACATAATTAAAAATAGACCAAAAAAGACATTTTCACAACATTCAAACCACAAGATCATACAACCGTAACGTGTAGTGGAAGCTGGTTCAGTGATTGAAAAGCCGAAACAACATATTGCTCAGCAGCCAGACTTTCTAAATTCCCTGAGCACATTTCACCTAGTTGCACCCATTTGGTGTCGGGTACGCGGTGGAAATTCGGTCATTGGGTGAGAACGACTTAACCGTTAATACATGGCGAAAGTCTACTTTGATCTAAAAAAAATACAGTAAGATAACATCACCTTTCGAATCAGTATAAATATTTGAGCCCTTATGCTCCACGTAACCTTCTCTCATATCATAACTATAAAAATTGCCTCCAATATGAGAAGCTGCCATAAAGCATTAAAGCTAGTTCAGTTGCTGCACCTATTAGCACCTCAAAAGCATTGGCGCTGCACTCATTAGTTCACTAAATATCCAAAATCAAACCAAAAGCACATAAATTGTAGAAGTTTAAGAGCTAGCAAATAAAGACCATAGTTCGAACTTACCTTGACTCTTCAGCCGGTAACCCTCTGATGTGCGAGCACAACTTCATCGCTAGATAGTCGCTTAAACAATCCAACATGGAGGTGACTAAATCATTCGACTCTCAACAAATACTTTCAATGTGTCAGCCTCCTAAATGGATGCAAATCACAATAAAGATAGTATAAGTACACATACTGACTCGCAATTAGAAAGAGGCATAACTTTATACAAAGAAGTCATGTATTAAGTAAAGTTTACATTCATGTAGAGACTATATTTAACTAAAAAATATCAGTTTGTTACCATATTCTAAGATATTTACACAACAAACAACAATGGATAAATCAACTATAATATTAAGAAGAATCGACATACCATAAGAGCATTATAAAATGTGGAGGAGGGGCAATGATACGCAGTCTTTTTAACTCCATCCTGATAAAATTTGTATTTTTATAATGACATAAAAGTTGTACTAATTACTTCAGAAGTAAACCAAACAAACCTACACTTTAAGCCAAATCAGTAACCAATTAGCATTTACATTAACCTAACTCATCAAGTAATAAACACGGTCAGAGCCTATACACCCTTTAAGTCAAATCAGTATGTGAAACTTTAGTAAATTAAGCTTCCTTATAAAAGCCGAATAAGTATGTTTAGTAGATTAAGCTAAGCTTCCTTATAAAATATCGAGTTAATTGCCCGGATAGTCCCTGTGGTTTCATGCTTTTTTTACGTTTAGTCCCCATCTTTTGGAAATAACAGGTATGCTCCCTATGGTTTGTTATTTTGTTGCTCGGATAGTCCCCTGAGTAAATGTCAGTTAAGTTAGTATGAAATTACTAAATTGTCCTTACTAAATATAAAAAACTGATTTATCATTTAAAAATCTACTCTCTCCCTAAAAACCACTACCACTGTCACGTCCACTCCACAGCCGCCATCATCACTCCCCACCACAGCCATCACCACCAACCACCCGTCCCTAAATCAAAAACCACCATCATCCTCCACAATCATCCCCATCGTCACCTCCACTCCACCACCGCCACCATCACTGCCCACCACCACCGCCGTTGCCATCCCCTTCTATTACCACTACTCTGCCTCCGAAACCTATACCCGCCTCCACCATCTCCATCTTTCACTACCGCCACCACCATAACACCTCCACAGTCCACACCACATAACACCACCACCACCACCCCCATTTCCCAACCACCATCATTTCTTTGATTTCTTTCCTCTGTGTGTAAACTAAGTAAACATAATCTATCATCAACTAAGTAGACTATGAAGTCAACAGTAAGAACAATAGATTCTTCAATTATAAATTATTAACATCAGTCATCATTCATCAATAACTAATCATCAACTAACTGGCTAAGAAGACAACAGTAAGCAATCTAATTGAAAAACCAAAGTCAACGGTCAATTAAAGTTGGGATTAACAGACCAGACTATCGATTTGAACCAGACCAGACCAAAACCCAAAAAATTAACATATTTTCGTTGTTAAAACCGACCATTGTGCCTAAAGACGCATGGTCGAACCGGTGCGGGTCCAGATTTAACTGGTTCGGCGGAGTATTTCGATGGCGGTGGAGGTGTGTCGGTGAACACGCGGCGGAGATATGATGGTTTGTTGGTGGTGGTGATGATGGCATCCGGTGATGGTGGTTTGTTGCAAAAAGGAGGAAGAGAGAAAGAAATGTGGGGATGGTGGTTTGTTGCAGACCGAACAGAAAGGGAAGAGGGGGTGGGGGTGGGTAGGGGGTAAAAGTGAAGATTTTTATGTTTAGTAAGGACAATTTAGTAATTTCACACCAACTTAACTGACCAAACTAACTGAAATTTACTCAGGGGACTATCCGAGTAACAAAATAACAAACCATAGGGAGCATACCTGCTATTTCCAAAAGGTGGGGACTAAACGTGAAACTACAGGGACTATCCGGGCAATTAACTCTAAAATATCCATTAGCTTATTCGAAAACTTTTTATATGATAGCTTTGTAGATTTACCCATTACTTAAAATCTAAATCATATAATTCAACTTTTGTAGCTGCCATCATTTATATATGAAACAATATTATTAAATATCAACCTAAAGTAAACTTTTTTTAACAAAAATAACATATAAGGGTGATTTAAGATTGTCTCATCCGATGCATATTAATCTGATTAATATGAAATAAGATTTATATAGAATGCATCCAAATGTTAAAACATTTAAAAATTAATAAGGAATCATGTAAAATTATAACTATTTCCCGGAGTCAGACAGTCAGTATGTGATTTTGATGTAATTCATTCGATGGGAAACAAAAGGTGTGTAATTACTATTATTACTATACATATAAAATGTAACAAACCATTACATGTGTAAAGAAATAAAGAGAGTAAGCCTTGAGAGAGAAACAGATTCTGGACCCAAAGAAGAGAGAAGTTTGTGAGTAGATGAACATTATAGGCCAACCACCGCTTCCGATAGCGGAGACACGGTGGCACACCGGCAACGACGCCACTCACAGTGCGTGCATCACCTCTCTCCGCAGCGTGAAGAACAGTGCGTGCCACTCACAGTGCGTGCATCACCTCTCTCCGTGACGTGGGAACCTATTATATATATGTTAGACTTTACTTGATTTCCTTAATGTCCAGATGTCATAAAAACTTAGGGACATATTTAATAGAAATCATGTTAAGCACATATATGAGTAGATTTCTTTAAGACCATGGGCCATATGAGACTAATTTAGATACAAGCAGATAGTCTTTAATTGATAAATGAATTATGTCTGAATATTCCATTTGGAATAAGTTCCACGAATGTCAATGAATGACTTATGATGGACCCATACTTATTCCTTAAGCCAAGTAATGTTTAGGGCTATAACGTCATGATTTAAAATCACTTAGAATGAGATTAGATAAAAAATCATCCTTATTAACCATGTCATGATTTCTCATGAATTTTGGTTATGATGGATGAAATTTGTAAGTCTCATTTTCCTTTTGTCAAAATTCTCATTTTCATGATGACAAAAGTTGTGAAAGTGTAAGGTATCATCTAGTTTTATCTTAATAATGTTTCAATCCAGATATTTAGAACAAATAAAATGAGAGTTTAAGGTAAGTGTGACTTTATGTTGACTATGCAAACCTCACAACCTTCATAACATTGCTTAGTTATGATACTATATTCTGATTAATATTCAGAATATATGTATGGTATCGAAAAACGTTGTTAGAAGACTGCTAATTATTGTTCTTATAGCCTTAACATTTAATTTTGTCACTAACTCTCATGTTAGTTATTTGTTGATTTCTGGTAAGGAAACGTTTAAAAACTAGAGTCAACTAATCATGTGTTAATAGGAATATTATAATTAGTATACTTAAATATCTTTAATAAGTGACTATCTAATTAATTCATCCAACTGTTCTTTAGAATAATGGATAGTCTCGTTGCTTATGTCTAGTCTAATGACATAATGATGCAGTGAGATTTTCCCTTGAAGAACCTTAGAGGTGGGAATTAACAGTTGTAATTTGTCTATGGACCTTAGAACAATCCTCTTTTAAGGTTTAAGTGGTTGTAAGGTGAGTAACAACTTATTTTCCAGCTTCAAACATTTATTTCTTTGTACATATGTTGCTTATCAACACACTCATTATACTTTGGTATTTTTGAGTGTTATAGTTGATTTATAAGGCATCAAATTGTACAAGTGAAAATCTTAGTATGTAATGTACTGGAAAATGTACTTATTTCCATGCGTAAGCCCTTAACTTTATGGGTCATGGTATTATACATTATTATGTATTCACATATACCCACTTAACTTTATAGTTTAGAATTTTAAAAGAAGGCATGCATCTTAGGAGTTCTAGTGATTATTCCATATATAAGAGATTAGCCTTAGGAAAGACTTAATCTAAAATAACTTTAGTGATAGCATTATGTTAGAGAGTTCTTGATTATCATAAGAGACATCATGTTCGATTTGTTCCTATTCATCATGCTCTAACTTTCTTCTTTATAATCTTTATCAGAAGAGAGCAATAGGATTATCGTTGTCTTAGGAAATAATCAAGGATTTAATTTAAGAGCTAATTCTAATAGAAACTTTAAATAAAGCAAACATTTTAGGTTTAGGAATTAGAGTGGATGAGATATATGTAGAAGAAAATTATAGTGAGTAAAGTTATGGGTACTAAGAATAAGACAGACGGAATGATCATAAAATTAATTAAGGATCATTAATATAAGGATCATTATGTGAAGAGATTGTGATATGTCTATTACTAACATCAAAATAATAGACTTAGTAAAATTCTACTTAAACAAAGACAAATCAGCTTTGGCCAGAAGTGTAATCATTTAAGTATGTGTGCAAAATAATCGTGACAAATCAGCTTTTGCCAGAAATGAGACAATCACTTTAGTTATGCACTTGTCAAGAATGCTAAACATAAATGAATTAAATCAGCTTTGGCCAGAATTAAGACATTTCACGTTTGTAATGCATACTCAACATAGCTTTTATAATACTTGAACAATAAATAGATATATTAAATCAGCTTTGGCCAGAATTAATACATCAGAAGCTCATCCAAGTTAAGCTATTTTGGTTTTGTAAAACATTATTTGATCCTTATTAATTAACTAAGTATAAACAAAACCAAGTATTTAATAGCAAACCACCTGTTAGCGCGGATCGAACTAAGTATAAAAAAATTTTAGGTCACATTAAACAGCTTAAAAAATAATGAGGTTTCGAGTCTTGTGCGATCAGTAATGCCCAAGTCTTATGCGATCAATAAGGCCCAAGTCTTGTGCGATCAATGAGGCCCAAATAATGACTTGTGCGATCAGTAAGGACTTGTGCGATCAGTGAGGCCCAAATAATTTGTGCGATCAGTAAGGCCCAATAACTTGTGTGATCAGTAATGCCTTGTGCGATCCACAAGTCTTGTGCGATCCACAAATCTTGTGCGATTTCCCTTGTGCGATCAGATCATTTATTTATTTATTATTTTTTTTTTTTTGATCTTGTGCGAATGTCTTGTGCGATCAGATCATATCTGATCTGATCTTGTGCGACTGTTAAGGGACTTGTGCGATTTGAACATTGATGATTTCGAAACCTACTGTTAATAGCTGTCATTTGTGATAATAACTAAAACTCGAAATTTAAGGGATTGTGGGATAATGTTTCCAATTTTATTTATAATCTAAACTTATCAAAAGATTTCGAAAATAATAACTGAAAATCCTTTAACAGTTTTCCAAATTTTAATAGATAAAATTTAGATCAAACATTGGAAAAACATCCACTAATACAAATTATATTCCAAAATAAGGGAATTTTCGAGTTTTATTAAGAACAAGCAATGAACCCTAAAAACAATAAGAACATAATTCTGGGTTCCGAAATCTAAATTTTATGACTTTTGTTAAATCGATTCTGTTACAGATTTCGGATATTAGTTAGCCCATTACGATTTTGAGTCAACTTATTAAACATGCTTTTCCGAAAACAGGGATTTCGGTACCAAAGGACCCGAAAACAGCCGAGACATTTTAAGGCTTTAAAATTTTCGTTTTCCAGATTTTTGATCCCAGAATAATGGATACAAAACCAGAACTGATTTATCAACATATGCTCTGATACCACATGTTGATCAGTTCTGTTTAAACATGATGGAAAACATGAATAACATACCTTTGATTGCATCAGCACAGGTTAGCAGAGAATCCAGATGGAGACGCAGCAATTAAGGTTTGACATACTTGTCAGGATGATCTGGTTCCTCCTTAGGGTGTAAGGTGATGATGGTGATGAAACCGAAAGTAGGGAGGTTTCGGTTTAGGGAGAGAGAGGGACGAATTTGATGTTATGTTATTAGGTTGTGTGTCTAACCTTTTAACCTCTCTAATAATCTCCTTATATATACACCCAAGAGGAAACCCAATTAGTTAATAAGGGTAATATGGTCCATCAACAATTACCAACAAATTATTAATAGATTATTAATATATTTTGATCTATATTATATAAATGATAATGATGGCTACTAGATTAAATATAAATAAATAAATATTTAATCTTACAACCAGATCAAAGTCAACTTCCAGGCATCAAACTCATGTGTTGCTGTTGGGATCTTTCGTTTTCAGCAATCTAGAAACATAATCAATTTTAAAAAACCCAAACAATTAACAACTTAAAACCAATCAGAGAACATATATATTAATGAGAGAACAACCTTGGGCTTAAGGGTGTTCTCCGGTTCGGTTGTCGGTTAATTTGATATAAACCGAAAACCAAACCGGACCGAACTGAATAAGAGAAATGACTATCCACATGATTAACTAAATAAGAATTTGCTTACGGTTTCGGTTGAAAACGAATGAATATATTCAACCGAATTGTTTTTTGGCTACAAAATAATTGAAAAGAAATATTTTACTTATGAAGATGTCCTGAACTATAGAACCAAGAACTGGACCAAATATAGTCGGTTCCGGTAGGTTAGTTCAAGGTTTAGTTCCTTGGTTCGTTAGTGTAACCCATGAAACATGACATGCCATAAATTCTTTTAAACTTCACAGAATTGAGTGTACCTTAGTTCACCATAGCCATAAGTCATCCCTTTCTCAGTAAGAGCATCCCTTCCAAGTAGCTTTAATTTCACACTCTTTCTTCATTAACTGATCTAAAGGGTTTAATCATGTTCACTGTTTGCAGCTTTGACAATCCGTGCCTGGATATATATTATAACAAAAAAAGATTAACCCTTATCTTCATCTTTATCAGGAGTAAAAAAAAGCATAAGAAGTGTGTGCATTGCCCATACATAAAAAAGCATCATTTTTATTTGGACCAACTGACAATTCTTCATCCAGTTTCGATTCTATATTGTCCAATTAAACAAACCTTAACCAAATCATCAAACTCCCTATAACAAATTCGCATTTCAGAAATTAAGTTACCTTTAATCATGGTTGTTGATTCCTCAATAATCTGAAAGGTCGACAATACGAGCAAAGCCCCTACCGTCTCGTTAGATTCTGTGCGAACCAAGTAAGACATATTAAAAATTTAGAAATCGGTCAGTGAAGTGAAGTCCGGTGGTGAATGAACAATTTATAACGAAAGAAATTGTTTATGGACTTAACAGCAGAATCATTTAGAGAAGATAAACATCATACCTGATAAACAACAAACTGCATCGTCACCCCTTCATTACCACGGTTACACTGTGTTCCTGAGTTTAATAAAGGAAAGATAAGGAAAGAAAGAAAATTTAGGAGAGAAAAGAAAACAATACAAAGGAAAAGTTAAAAATTTATTTGTGTTCCCAAGTTTAAAAGTAAAGAAAATAAAATGAGAGGAAAATAAACATTTTGTATGTTCCCGAGTGGAGAGGAAAAGAAAGAAAAGTAACAATTTTACTATTATACCCTTCTAATGATTACTACCGTTAACAACATAAATGATGGTGGTCTAAAAGGGTACTCTGAAGGCAACTGAATTCGACCATGATAAATTCCTCCTTCAAACTCAGTATCACTCAGCCCCCTTATTGCAAAATGCCATTCATATATTTTCCTGGAAAATGAATGCATAATCGATTTGTAATTGCTAACCCATTACCTTCAGCACATATAAAAATAATCATATCATAGACCATTATATTATACTACTTAACCAATTTTGAACACAGAATTGGTAAAAACTACGTAAAATTAACTCCAAATCCAACATAGTCATGTTCTTTTCCCATTCATCCTCTAAAGCATGTCCAAGTAACCTTCAAGAGCGTAGGCGAAGTGGTAAGCGTTCTAGTCCCTCTAGCATTTTCGCACCCAATTTCTACTGGTTTTCTACCTTTTTAACCCCTTAAAGACCACATTGGTTTTCACGGTATCGGTTTCGTAAATAGCCATTACAAATGGCTGTAATGAGAGAACTATTATTGATCTCGAAACGATCACAAAAGAGAGATGGGTACTCTGTACTTTCTAGCTTACTCTCAACCCGTAAGAGCGAAATTAAGAGCACTATGAACATCCACTCCAATTTGGGCTTCAGCTTTCTCCGAGTCAGTTGAGGCTGAACACAGTTTCTGAGTGAACTCAGTTAGGCCTTTTTGAACCTGGGCTGGGTCAGCAGTGAAATATTAGTATAGCATCATAAACAATCCTTTTTGAACCTGGGCTGGTGTCATTACGCGCGTTTAGGCGTTGGTTGTGTAGGCATCTCTTATGCGTGCGGCGTTGGTTATGGGTGTTTAAAGGCCGGTCACGCGTACCGGGGCCGACAAACACCCATCATGCGCCGCGTAATGCGCGTAACCCAGCTTTGATACACACTTAACCTAGCACTCGACGCGTAACCGGTGCGGGTTACGCGCGTTTAAGCGTTAGTTTTGCATGCTTAATGAAGGTTACTCGCATTACTGTGCTGATTACGCATGGGTTACGCTTGTACCGAGTTTTAACAATGTAATCATTATACATACATTATATGACACTTATATTTAATGACATCACTAGTTACTACATAGGAAGTCCATTAAAATGGTATATAGGTTTATGCAGGTGATATTACTTAAGTGAATATAAGACAACCAGTTTTAGGTTAATGTCATTGGCAGCTTGTTGAGCACAAGTGCTAGTCTTCGTGACGAGTTATTGAAAGGGAGGTCGAGAGATTGAAGAGATTATAACCGACACTTGGGCTTGGGGACTTTTTTTATGCAGTTTGTTTTTGGAAAATTCAAGTTCAGCAGTAGATTGTAACTGCAGGCGGATAACCCGCTGGAGGATAACCTGCTGGAGGGTAACTTGATGGGAGATAACCACCTGCGGGTAATCGGTGGATAAGATGGAGTTGTGAAATTTTCATGTGAAGTATTATTATACTGCAGATTATTGTACCGTTCGTGTTGATGCAGAGGTGGTGAGTCTCCATCAACGGAGTGTAAATGAAGAGGACCGTCATCATCGGAAGCTTCATCGGAGTGAAAGTGAAGGTGAGAGCCGGAATTCGAATGCGAGTGGTGATGAACGGTGGGTGGAATTCTCCTTTTCTTTGTGGCGGAAGGTTGATAAAGGAAAAGTTGCTATCTTTTTATATACATGTTCCTATGCCTATTTCAATAACTTGCAGCATTGTTATAGCCTTTGTGTAGGGGTGCTAAACGGGTCGTGTTCACGGGTTGGTGGTCAACCCGTCCCGAACACGACACGAACCCGAAATTTCAGATGAACCCGAACTCGACCCGAACCCGAAATTTCAGATGAATCCGAACTCGACCCGAACCCGAAAATCATGTCATACATATGAACCCAAACACGGCCTGAAAATCGGTACCGGTACAAGTATTCGCTTTTATGGTTTTCAATCGATATAAACAGATGTGTCGATTGCCAGTATTGTACATTAATTTCAATTGATGCCCGATTGACGGTCCACACATCACCTAGAGTTGAGAACTATTATTGATGCCCGATTAATGGTTTTATACTTGCCTTGAAGTGAAGAAAGAAACATGTGTTATTGTGGTGATTTGAGAACTGTTTGTTGCATAATATTTTTTGGTTTCTGGGTGGTGTTTTATGTCAAGTAACAAAAGACTATCCTGTTGTACCATTATTAGACTTATATTTATTTGTGATGTTTTATGTCAAGTAACAAAAGACTATTCTGTTGTACCATTTGTTAAATGACAAGCAGTTATATTTATTTTTTGGGCACAATGATCAGCTGTTAATGATGAAACACATGGCCGGCCCTGGGGGTGGGCGGGGAGGACCACAGGCCAGGGCCCGATATTTCGAGGGGCACGTTTTTTTTATGAAAAAACCCGATATGTATATGTAAAATATTTTTTAATAGGGTACACCCATACAAACACCAACATAGGCCCCCTTACAAAGCTATTCTTATGGTTTAGTTTAGTTATTAACCCCTTTGGCATTATTAGGTTTAGACCTTTAGTGAGCCCAATACCCAATTTCGTTAAGGCCTAAGGGCACATTTTTTCGAGCTTGAACAGGGTACACAAATTCTCAGGGCTGGCACTGATGAAACATGCAGTTGATTGAACTATAGAACAACATGTAATGAACTTTACATAACCTGTCATTGTATTTAATAGACTTTCAAACTTTACATTATAATATAACAAACAGGTTTGATTTCTATACTGAACCAACAGAGCATGCTCATATATACCGGGTCCGGGTCAAAATGGGTTAGGGTCGAAGCGGGTAATACCGGGTCCGTTGGTTGGGTATTGTAATGTTGTGAAACAAACATGATCCAGGACAAACAAATAAATTAGAACAGCAGTGGAGAGGCGGCTGCTGCTACTCATATATCTTCATGTAAACCTCAGAAAGTGCAACAATCTGAAGAAGTGTTTTCCGCAAAATGAAGATCGTGCATCTCATACCTGACAGACAAAACTCAAGTGAACCTCTGAAAGAACACCGTCTGTAGAGTTTACACTGATCTTTTCGGTATGCTGGAGGCGTGTAGACGACGCTACTCCCTGGATCCCCAAACCCTCATATCCAGCATCGTGTCGAGATCCACTCTTCTTCAGTGAGAACACAGTTTGACTTTCTAAAGAAGTCAACTTTGTAAACTCGACTCCATGAAGACACAAGTTGCTTGACAAAGGCCTCTAGGAAGTTCTCGAACCTCTTATGAAAATGGGGCCGTACGTCGGCAACAATTCTCTGGCATGCATACTAGAAGAAAGGCTTCTCGGAACCCGGTGACGTGAAATAAATTTCCGACGAGTTGTCCTGGTGACACTGGCCTGCAAATTTTCGGTCTCTGCAGGTGAAACCTCAACCGGTTCCACTGAAGCGACCAAATCAGTTGTCTCAGACTGTGAGCCATTGAAAAACTCGAAAATACCAACAACCTGATAACACATTATAAAAATCAACTGATATTAATTCAATGACAGTTTATATGAACAAACTATTAAACTAGCATCAATCAGATGAAACAAAACAACAAATAATCACTAATTCCAGTGTAGTCGGTACCCTTGACCAATTCCAATCCCAAATAATTGAACCCCCGAATCTTTTGTAGCCCATACCTCATACCAAAAAGAGGCCGAAGACCCAGTCCCAACCGAACAAACCAGCTTGTCTTCGATATGAGTACCATATTTCAGCAGTTCTTTATACACCGATGCAATGACTTTCCACACACACCATAACCGACTTCAAGATAGAGGTAGTGCAATAAAAACCCAACATACTTCAAGATATAACCAAAAGCGATTCATCTAAAGAAATAAGAAATTTTTTCCTACACCATAAACAAAAAACCAAATCTTAGTATAATCAATATACATATAAACCATATGATTAAATAAGAGTGTTTGTTACCACTTGCCTCTTATGTTACTCTATTCCTCGGGCCAGTTAATTAAACATCCCTCATGTCGATGTAAGACATGTGTCGATTTTAGTGACAAACCATAAAAGTCATATAACAGAAACTATACGACACAAACTTTTCTACCGGTGTCACTTGACAGACATTATGCATACAGGTTCGTCCTTGGTTATCAGTCTTCACATGGACTTTAAGGCAAGCAGGAATCGACATTTATAAGCGCCAAGTTAAACCACTCAAGATAGCAAAGTTGACACCAGCCAAAATTACATTAAAGCCCCTTGTACCATTAACAAAGGATACCAGCAATCCAGCCCCAAAACCTGCCACCATCCTGCAATTATATGCAATCGAATAACAAAATGTTTGTAATAGCAATGGTCGTAACAAACTAACAATAATAGATATTACAACATAAATAATAGATCGTAAGAAACTGAAGTTAATTTATAGCAAAAAAACAATAGCTCTATAAGATCATTCCCCATTTTACCAATTTCCACCTCTATCATGTTAGATAGTTAGTGTCAAACTTTCAAGCAAATATAATCAAGTGAAGGCATTTAATAAGAACACCGTCCCACCTTTCTAGAAAAGAAAGAAACCAAATACAGCAAGGATTCAATACCAGTAAAGATATATAAAAACAAATTTAGATACAACTTACCGGAAAATAACTTGTGATCACCACCATAGAATTAGAGGTAGAAAGTGTGGAATTCTGAACAATTTGAAGAACTGTCGGTGAAAAAGTGATGAAAACTTAAATCAAACATAACCACCAGAATGACGAATTAGTTCACATGCAAAAAAAAAAAAAAAATTGAGATAAATCCCTTGTATAAACCAACAAACAAACACACAAACAATCCTATATGCAAGTGTGGTGATTTCAGCAAATTAGACTTTTATATAAACAAAAACACACAATCCTTACAAAGTTAAATATGGTTGATGCTCCTAGTCCTGCATTGGATCGTTACAAAAAGTTAGGCATTTGAATGTTATCAGGTTATTATACAAGAACACACATTAAAATAATCATAAATCTACAAAGAACACTCATAAATATACCTGATCCATGTATTCACTATCAAGCCTCTGATGGTGCAGTTGTGTATTTGGACTGATTGATTGATGAATAACTGATCCAGAATACCCAACCCAAGAGACTGGGCTGGCAGATGGATTAGCAACAGATCTTGACCGCATCATGTTCCACTTCATCATGTTCATGCTTATATCTCTGCTTTTAAACAAAACCAATCTCCAATAATACATCATTGAGATTCCAATTAAAAAACACAATTAAACGATTGATGAAAGACGATGGGGGCGGAAGGGAAATTTTAGAGAGAGGAAGAAGATGATTTGGAAGTGAAGGAGGAATATGTATAATTTTAGGGGAACGGTTGAGGGAGCGTACCCACGTAGCAAGAAAAATGCAGAAAATACAGGAAACCTTAACTGGCGTTGAAAAAAAAAAACTACCAAATTTTTTGGGTTTAAACGGATGAGATTTAATCTTGAAGATAACCGCCTGAATTATTACGGTCAGCATTTTCTAAAAAAATGGTTATGCCCCTGTTGACCGACGGTTTCTTAGCAGGGAACAATTTATTAATAATAAGTTGTCTTCCTTATATCAATACGAGGTGAGAAAACAAGACAATAATTACGAGAAACTACCGATATTGAGATACACACGCCAAGAATTTCAGCAACTTGACATATTTCTCATGTGAACTTTTAGAATCATTGGTCATGTTATGTAGTATAACTAACCGCACTGGTTGTAATTGTATAGTTTGAGATAGACGTGTTCTTAGTGGGTGACACGATTTGTTTTAAGTGAACTGTGTCAAATACGAATTCTCAGCTTCTACCTCTCCTAGTGTTATTTACTATTTTTGTTCCATCTTGTATCTTGATACAATATATTGTAATTTCTTTTCCTTTCCTTTCCTTTGGTATTGTATTTTTGTAATATATGTTTATGAAAATGCTTCGACGGAAACTTGCAATTTCGTTCTGTAAAAAATAAAAACCTATCATGCAACGAACTTTTTTAATATCAATATACATTAATGAACGTTTCTACATAATAAAGTAACTTTAGTAATACATAGTGATGCGTATTATAGAACTCGAAAATAGTAATACGCGTATCATATAACGCGGAAACAGTGGTACTCTTAAAAAGAGAGATGACTAGAGTTTATGCAAAATCAGATGCGCGCCATATTGGGGTTGAAGAGTGAGAACAAGGTTGGGAGAATGGACATAGGATGGTGATAACTCAAATGAGAACCTTTGTAAGATCATTGCCAAGGCAAGTTTAGCTTCTAACAATGAAAAGTTTTGTCCAATGCAGATTCGAGGTCCCCAACTAAAGGGAAAGTAAATGAGTTGGTTTTTGGTTGCCTTAGAGATTCCTTCAGAAAATCTTTCGGGATTAAATTTCTTGGCATCGCTTCCCCAAAGTTGTTCATCGTAGTGAATTAGCATGATTGGCAATCCAATCTGAAGTCCAGATGGTAGCGTAAATCTTCCTAGTTTGATATCCTTAGCAGCCATGCGGGCAAGTCCAGTAACAGGAGGATATAGCCTTAATACTTCGTAGAAGATCATATTCACCTATGCGGAAAGAAATAAAAGATTATTTGGAAATGTACGTAAGGCAAGTATAATTCGTGACTTCATCGATTGAACATATGAGCACTTACAACTTTGAGATGATTTAGCCCATCTACGTCTATATCTTTATCTTTGTCCCCAAGAACATTCAACACCTCTTCTCTAGCACGCGACTGCCATTCTTGGTGTCGACTCAATAAAATCATTGTCCATACAAGCAAGCTAGATGTTGTTTCTTGTCCAGCAAAGTAAAAAAGTTTGCATTCTTCAATAACTTCATCGATGGTCATTCCATGAGTCTTGTTTTGATATTGCTCGACCTCTTTGATGTTAGATTCCAGCATTATTCCTAACAAATCATGATAGTTACCTTCACCCGCCTTCATTGCCTTGAGTCTCTTGTCGATAATACTTCTTATAGACCATTTTACTTCTTTATCTATTGCTTGCATCCTCCTGTTCCTCTTTGTTGGAAGAAACCTTTGCCAAAATCATATTCGAATATTTAGCTTTATTAATTAAGTTATATATTATAACTTAATGCATAATCCTTTCTTATAAAAAAAACATACGACATTTTGTTGCGAAAACTAACATTATTGTGACTTGTGAGAATACTTACCTAGATCCAGGGATGTAAAGCGACTGCAATGCCTCCATTGTAAGTACGCTTTGTTCTCTTATAAGTTCAAATATATGAATTCCTTCTTCATAACTACTTCCAAACGCGGTTCTTGATATCACATCACTGGTTAAAGCTTGAAGATGAGGCCAAACGTCCAACTCGGAAGATCCGTTTGACGAAACAAAGTTCTCCCACTTCCCAATCATTTCATCACAACTCAAGTGGAAGGCAGAAACCATATTCTAGGTACAAAACATGGGTTGGGTGGTGTTAGTAATACACAAACTAAACCTTGCATTTTTTGACTTTTTTAACATCAAAATACCTTTAGCTTCTCCACATGGAAAGCAGGGTTCATTAGTTTTCTATGTTTGGCCCACTTATCCCCTTCCAAGGTCACTAATCCTGACGCTATTAACATAAGCAATGGATTGCTTTTTATCTTTTGAAAGTCATTAATCTTTGTTAATACATCTTTGATGAGTTCTGGGTCTATAATAGTCACTCTTGGCTTCCATCCCATCCACGTGATGTAGCTTCTTCCTGCAAGTAAAAAGGATCTTGTCATTGCAACTGCTGCAAAGGATCAAATTTTGAAGTCCTTAATTAAGCATGAGACGCGTGGTAAGAAAGGGATGGTGGGTAAATGCATCAAGAAAATCTAGGCGTAAAGACAAAGATATAATCGAGATGTGTCGTTAAAAAAAATTTGACGCACTGTTACACCACATGGCGTGGGTGTGGAAATTCAGCGTTGAAGCCAGTCCAAGCCAGCTATTCACCCGTGTCCGGCGTGAGAACCGCGTTGTGGTTGGGGCTTGAAGATCTCCACCGGCGTGGGGCAAATGTGTCGGTGATCAGGTGGCGGTGTTTCATTGGTGGGTGGATTTTGGTTTGATTTTGATTGGTTAAATTTTTTTTGTTTTTATAAAAACGCCACTTTCCACCCCTCATTCCACTCCTCCCATTTTGTACCACGCCACGACGTGGCGTCCACATGTTACATAATGCCATTTTTTTCAAACCCCTCCACACTATATATTCCTAAAATCAATCAATCCAACTTACTTTACAAAAGTAATACGTGTGCGTGTGTATATAGAGAGAGAAGGGTAGAATCATATGCAAAGTGGTTTTATTGCCTCTATGACCAGATTAATTTAATGGTAAGATCAAAACGATAGAATTTATTAACTAGTTAAATGTGTAATAACTAGGTGTTGCCTCGCCCGCGTTGTGGAGCGATGGCCGAATAATTCTTTATCAAATAAAAAAACAGTATCAGTGTTTTGCTAGAAAGAAAAAGTAAAAAGAGTGTTCGGCAGCTCATTGACACGATTTTTAGCTGGGGGCAAAGTCATATTTTTATTTTTACTTGGGGGAAAATCAATTTTTTTTTCCCGATGGTAAAATCCTAATTTTTAGCTAGGGAAAAACATATTTTTATTTTGCACCGGGGGCAAAAAAACGTAAGTTTGAATTGAGGGTGATATCGTAATTTTGAACCGAGGGGAAAATCGTAAATTTTAGCTGGTGGCAAAAGCATAATTTATTTTGAACTGGGGCAAAGACGTAATTTTAAACTGGGGGAAAATCGTAATTTTAAAGTGGATATAAAATGATAAAACTGGTGTAAAATCGTAATTTTGAGCCGGGGGAAAAACAAAATTTTATTTTGAACTGGGGCGAAAACTTAATTTTGGCTTGAGGGTAAAAGGGTAATTTTTTTACCGAGTGCGAAATCGTATTTACGATTTAGCTGGGTGTAAAGTCATATTTTTATTTTGTATTGGGGGAAAATCATAATTTTGAACCGAGGGTAAAAGCGTAATTTTGAGGTAGGGGAAAACCATAATTTTATTTTTAGCAGGGGGCAAAAAAGTAAATTTAAACTGAGGATGAAATCGTAATTTTGCACCGAGGGAAATCGTAATTTTGAGCTGGGGCAAAAAAGTATAATTTTATATTGAGCTGGGGGCGAAGACGTAATTTTAAACTAGGGCCAAAACCGTAATTTTAAAGCGGGTATAAAATAAAAAGCTGAGGGTAAAATCGTAATTGAACCGATGGCAAAATCGGAATTTTGAGCTGTTGGCAAAAGAGTTATTATATTTTTTAGTTTGGAGAAAAACGTAATTTTAACTAGGGGCAAAAGCGTAATTTTAAAGTGGATATAAAATAATAAAATGGTTGGTTCAATAGAAGAGGGGCAGCCACCCATTTCGACCAATGGCAGGGAAGCACTATTCCCTGCCATGGTAAAATTCCCTACCATGGTAGACGTATATGTTGAAAATGGCTGGAAGGTCGTAGGGGTATTGGAGAAATTTGTATTCTATTAATTTTTTTTTATCAAGGGAAATTGGATTTTATGAATCCTACTTTTAAGTGGATGGCCCATAATAATCTCACTTTCAAATATCGCCACGTCACACCTTATAAAAAAAATTCCCTCAACCTCAATTAAAAAAACTTCAATCCGTTAATTTTTTTTTTTCGAATTTCAAACTGATGTTTTCGAGGTTTTGATTAGAACGATGATACGAGTCAATTGATGTAAAAACTTATCTCGAAACAGTATTCCAAACTAGGAATACAGTGCTTCAATTTGAGTGTTCAAACTTTTAATTAACAAAAAAACAAGTTGTTTGGGGTACCGTTTCGATGTAATTTTTACATCAATCGATTCGTATCCTCATTTTGATCAAAAACTGAAATTCGGTAAAAAACTTAACCGCGTTAAGTTTTTTCAACGGAGATCCAGTGAGAATTTTTTTTTGTATAAGTGGGGACTACCAGTGCGATATTATATTATTGGAAATTATGAAAATCCAATTCGCCTTTTATTACGTGTGTAAATTTGAAAATGCCAAGGAGAGATGACCTTTCGCAACGGTCATTTATTTTTAAGATCCTAATTTACCTTTTTTTTAACCTTTTTTAACCCACTATCTCGCCATTTTTACACACACTCTCATAAACTTCAATACTCTCATACATAGCAACAACCCAATGAGCTGAAGGTCAAGAAAACACATATGGTATGGTTAAGAGGCGAAGAAAACACATATGGTATGGTTAAGAGGCGAAGAATACGCTTTGGCTCGTGGTTGGCTCGACATATCCGAGGATCCTAATGTTGGTAAGTATATTTTTTTAACATTTGTATTTTTTTCCATCATTAAATTAATGCTTATGTTTTTTTAATGCTATGTATATTTTTAGCAAGGTATCAAGATAACGAGTTTTCGTCGAGAATTCAGGCCAAGTTTTGACACAAATCTGTAAACCGGACGACTACCGTACTCCGGTTCAAAAAAGGAGCAAGTGGAGGGATATACAATTGGTCAAACTCGACGACTAGCGGATCAAATACTACATATGTTTTATGTATTATTAGCTAAGTACTATTTAAATTTTACTGAAATATTTTATGTTTTTATTTATCAATTTCTAAATTTTGTTTCTATTCTTAAATTAGTTTAATAAAAATGAAATTATATTATTCTGTAATGCTTGAAGAGGCTTGAAATAAAATGAACATGAACCATTACAAATTTTTTTGACTCAAAATGAGTATGCTAACATGGCGTTCACATGACACATGACGGAAAATGCCCTAAAAAGGCATTAACCAGTATGCATATGCATGATCTAATAACTTTTATGTAGTTTATTATTTATATAATATATACTTTAAAATCAAGCTATTTGTTCTCATGAGTATAATATTGTTATATTTATAAAACAAATAAAAGATTTTTAAAAAGGTGTAACACATTGTGTGATATAGTTGTTACGCTTGCATGGTGTGGCTATCATTATAGACGATGTGGGTATATGACTAATGTGTAATGAACTTATAGACTGCGGTAATCAAAATTAACAAATCATGCCGACGGTCATCCTTATTTTAATCTGTTTTTGTGATTACGTGAACAAATTTGGCATCATAGGTATTTATTTCTAGTTATTATGCCCAACTAAGGGGCTGTTTGAAAACTTATAAACGGTTAAGTGTTGAACTAGTAAGAGATCTGAATCATTAAAGCCAGTATAATGTTTAGACATCCCCACTACACCCCTTTTATAAAAACGCCCAATAATGCCCCATTGTTGACTGGGCTGCCACATGGCGCAAAACGCCCTAGGGTGGGACATTATTCAACCAACGACTACGCATGGTCTTAAGAGCTAAACAAACAGCCCCGTTAAATGTAACAAAATTAATTGGGTTTCTAACTAAAACTGGAACACTAATTAACCAATTAGTTCCAACCGCTCCTTTTATCATTATTTAACCATCTATCAAATATATCACAAAAAAAAGTATCATAAACATAGCAAAGATTCATCAGGTTTTTATGACCACTTGGTCTATGTCTTATGAATGAAGATGATTTAAAACATACCATGTTTTTTCAGAGATTGAAGGGGGAAACCGACAACGTGTGATAGAACTTTATCTCCATCATCGATATCGATATGCTTAGAGTTAGATTTGGATTGTTGAAACATCATAGACAATTCTTTCATGTCCCCAAACAAAAACCTGTATTTGTTTCCTTTGAAACCTTGATTCTTCAGAAATTTCTCTAGCTTCTTTGGTCTCACCCATATCATGTTTACAATCTTCCATGCACATAGTACAACTACTATAGCACATGAGAGAGCAAATGTGTTTGTTACTGCATCCATAGCGCTTTAAATTCTCATATTGTTGGAAGGGACATTAGTGTGTATATATAGAGAGAGGGAGAGAGAGAGGTTGAAACCATAAAGATAAGTAAAAAAAAATGCCAATGATCCTTTGGTGGAGCGGTTGGTAGGTCGGTTGTTCTCCTAGGAGGCTCCGGTTCGATCCCCGTCTCCTCCAACTCCAAAGGTGAGGCACCAGGGTTTTACCCATGATGCCCGGGTTCGATCCCCACTTGAGGCGGTTTATTCCCCTCTGTGGCGGCTCTCAACCCGTCAAGTCCTACGATGGGCGAGGCACCTGTGGGGTTTTTCCTTTGGACGCCGGTCACACTCTGATGCCAGCTGGGGCACGGTTAAGACACTCACGTCTGGCCGGAGTGGGGCGACGGGCCTCCCCAATGAGGGGGGTGTGGGGTGTCTCGCACCCAAAAAATTGTGACACCTTGCCGTTCAAAAAAAAAGTAAATAATAAATAGTAACATAACAAATAGTCTTTTTATAGCTATGGATAAGTAAATAATAAATAGTAACATAACAAACAGTCTTTTTATAGCTTTGAAACCATTTTCAATAGTTATTTTGATCTATTTTTTATAGCTTTGAAAACATATTCAATAGTTATTTAATCTATTTTTAAAAGTGGTTGGGGCGCAGCTTGTTATCCGTTTAATAGTTATTTAATCTATTTTAAAAAAGGGTTGTGACGCAGCTTGTTGTTCGTTTACTTGTCATCGTTACGTAACTTTTTTATCACAAAAATTATTCAAATTACTATAGCTTCATCTGTACTAGAAATATCACTCTATTTTATTCGAACCGTTAAAAGCTAAAGAAACTATTCACTTCGTCCTAATTTTACTACTTATTTGTAATTGTAATTTATTATATAACTAGTTTTGTACCCCATGAGTGTTGCGACATGCTAAAATGAATTGTTTTCAGTTTGACAAGAGGTACGTTTATAGTTTAATAATTACTTGTATATTACTATAACAACATGATCTCAGGGGAAAAAATATATCGAGACCTAGATAAAAATGTGCTCATCAAAGAACAAAGATTTGTGTTAAAGTTTAGGAACAATACATATTAAAGTTTAGGGGTAGCATCAACATAAATTAACTTAAGTAAAAATATGGTTAAAGTTCAAGAGTGTTAAATGTAACATTTTTTTAAAGGAACAAAACTCGCAAGACCAAGTTTCGAACCGGTGTCCATTGAATGCCCACACAACATAACCGTTCCACCATTTGCTCTTTTAATATTAGAATCTGCAAACAAAAATAAACACATTTGGTCGTATAACATTATATTGCTCCTATACAATTGTATATAGCTCGTATAAGGTTATATGGCCCGTATCATGTAAAACAAAAAAAAAAAACATTCCACTGCATTTATTTTGTGCATCAGCATTCTATACGGGCCGTATAAGGTTAAACGGCCCATACACACTAGAAATGTGAAAATAAGATTATACGGGTGTGGGAATAGTCCATGCCTATCAAAGAAGGCAAAGGATTCTCTCATTTCCTCCCCATACACACCTGAATTTTGAACTTCATTCATACAATATTAGGTAATAATAGAGTAATTTGTAAACCCAATAATTACTGGTTATTATTTCTAACATACTTGGATATTAAACTGTATAACAAAATTAAAAGAAATATGTTTGAAATTTGAAATTCATAAAAGGAATTTTTTTTAACGAATGAACGGGTATCTCCAATGTAACAAATACGTTTTACAATCAGGTTTGAAAATGAAATTACCAATATTTATCATTCTAAACCCTATCCCATTATTTATCTTCCTTTTAATAATAATGGTCGGAGTTTTGTTTGATCTTATTTTCAAAATATAGAAAATACAAGGATGAAATTTAGAAAATTATAAAAATAATATTTTTGGAAAAAGAGTATAAACAGTAAAAATGAATGTGCATTTAGCCACACCCTATAAAAATCTTATCAAATGGAAGTAATACATATTGATATATGATTGAATTGACTGATTATCTGCAAACAAAAATAAACACATTTGGTCGTATAACATTATATTGCTCCTATACAATTGTATACAGCTCGTATAAGGTTATATGGCCCGTATCATGTAAAACAAAAAAAAAACATTCCACTGCATTTATTTTGTGCATCAGCATTCTATACGGGCCGTATAAGGTTAAACGGCCCATACACACTAGAAATGTGAAAATAAGATTATACGGGTGTGGGAATAGTCCATGCCTATCAAAGAAGGCAAAGGATTCTCTCATTTCCTCCCCATACACACCTGAATTTTGAACTTCATTCATACAATATTAGGTAATAATAGAGTAATTTGTAAACCCAATAATTACTGGTTATTATTTCTAACATACTTGGATATTAAACTGTATAACAAAATTAAAAGAAATATGTTTGAAATTTGAAATTCATAAAAGGAATTTTTTTTAACGAATGAACGGGTATCTCCAATGTAACAAATACGTTTTACAATCAGGTTTGAAAATGAAATTACCAATATTTATCATTCTAAACCCTATCCCATTATTTATCTTCCTTTTAATAATAATAGTCGGAGTTTTGTTTGATCTTATTTTCAAAATATAGAAAATACAAGAATGAAATTTAGAAAATTATAAAAATAATATTTTTGGAAAAAGAGTATAAACAGTAAAAATGAATGTGCATTTAGCCACACCCTATAAAAATCTTATCAAATGGAAGTAATACATATTGATATATGATTGAATTGACTGATTATCTGCAAACAAAAATAAACACATTTGGTCGTATAACATTATATTGCTCCTATACAATTGTATACAGCTCGTATAAGGTTATATGGCCCGTATCATGTAAAACAAAAAAAAAACATTCCACTGCATTTATTTTGTGCATCAGCATTCTATACGGGCCGTATAAGGTTAAACGGCCCATACACACTAGAAATGTGAAAATAAGATTATACGGGTGTGGGAATAGTCCATGCCTATCAAAGAAGGCAAAGGATTCTCTCATTTCCTCCCCATACACACCTGAATTTTGAACTTCATTCATACAATATTAGGTAATAATAGAGTAATTTGTAAACCCAATAATTACTGGTTATTATTTCTAACATACTTGGATATTAAACTGTATAACAAAATTAAAAGAAATATGTTTGAAATTTGAAATTCATAAAAGGAATTTTTTTTAACGAATGAACGGGTATCTCCAATGTAACAAATACGTTTTACAATCAGGTTTGAAAATGAAATTACCAATATTTATCATTCTAAACCCTATCCCATTATTTATCTTCCTTTTAATAATAATAGTCGGAGTTTTGTTTGATCTTATTTTCAAAATATAGAAAATACAAGAATGAAATTTAGAAAATTATAAAAATAATATTTTTGGAAAAAGAGTATAAACAGTAAAAATGAATGTGCATTTAGCCACACCCTATAAAAATCTTATCAAATGGAAGTAATACATATTGATATATGATTGAATTGACTGATTATCTGCAAACAAAAATAAACACATTTGGTCGTATAACATTATATTGCTCCTATACAATTGTATACAGCTCGTATAAGGTTATATGGCCCGTATCATGTAAAACAAAAAAAAAAAACATTCCACTGCATTTATTTTGTGCATCAGCATTCTATACGGGCCGTATAAGGTTAAACGGCCCATACACACTAGAAATGTGAAAATAAGATTATACGGGTGTGGGAATAGTCCATGCCTATCAAAGAAGGCAAAGGATTCTCTCATTTCCTCCCCATACACACCTGAATTTTGAACTTCATTCATACAATATTAGGTAATAATAGAGTAATTTGTAAACCCAATAATTACTGGTTATTATTTCTAACATACTTGGATATTAAACTGTATAACAAAATTAAAAGA
This sequence comes from Helianthus tuberosus, assembly GCA_030545235.1. Lineage (NCBI taxonomy): Eukaryota > Viridiplantae > Streptophyta > Magnoliopsida > Asterales > Asteraceae > Helianthus > Helianthus tuberosus. The sequence continues at coordinate 86,172,498 of CM060372.1, read as the reverse complement.
AATATGTTTGAAATTTGAAATTCATAAAAGGAATTTTTTTTAACGAATGAACGGGTATCTCCAATGTAACAAATACGTTTTACAATCAGGTTTGAAAATGAAATTACCAATATTTATCATTCTAAACCCTATCCCATTATTTATCTTCCTTTTAATAATAATGGTCGGAGTTTTGTTTGATCTTATTTTCAAAATATAGAAAATACAAGGATGAAATTTAGAAAATTATAAAAATAATATTTTTGGAAAAAGAGTATAAACAGTAAAAATGAATGTGCATTTAGCCACACCCTATAAAAATCTTATCAAATGGAAGTAATACATATTGATATATGATTGAATTGACTGATTATCTGCAAACAAAAATAAACACATTTGGTCGTATAACATTATATTGCTCCTATACAATTGTATACAGCTCGTATAAGGTTATATGGCCCGTATCATGTAAAACAAAAAAAAAAACATTCCACTGCATTTATTTTGTGCATCAGCATTCTATACGGGCCGTATAAGGTTAAACGGCCCATACACACTAGAAATGTGAAAATAAGATTATACGGGTGTGGGAATAGTCCATGCCTATCAAAGAAGGCAAAGGATTCTCTCATTTCCTCCCCATACACACCTGAATTTTGAACTTCATTCATACAATATTAGGTAATAATAGAGTAATTTGTAAACCCAATAATTACTGGTTATTATTTCTAACATACTTGGATATTAAACTGTATAACAAAATTAAAAGAAATATGTTTGAAATTTGAAATTCATAAAAGGAATTTTTTTTAACGAATGAACGGGTATCTCCAATGTAACAAATACGTTTTACAATCAGGTTTGAAAATGAAATTACCAATATTTATCATTCTAAACCCTATCCCATTATTTATCTTCCTTTTAATAATAATAGTCGGAGTTTTGTTTGATCTTATTTTCAAAATATAGAAAATACAAGAATGAAATTTAGAAAATTATAAAAATAATATTTTTGGAAAAAGAGTATAAACAGTAAAAATGAATGTGCATTTAGCCACACCCTATAAAAATCTTATCAAATGGAAGTAATACATATTGATATATGATTGAATTGACTGATTATCTGCAAACAAAAATAAACACATTTGGTCGTATAACATTATATTGCTCCTATACAATTGTATACAGCTCGTATAAGGTTATATGGCCCGTATCATGTAAAACAAAAAAAAAAACATTCCACTGCATTTATTTTGTGCATCAGCATTCTATACGGGCCGTATAAGGTTAAACGGCCCATACACACTAGAAATGTGAAAATAAGATTATACGGGTGTGGGAATAGTCCATGCCTATCAAAGAAGGCAAAGGATTCTCTCATTTCCTCCCCATACACACCTGAATTTTGAACTTCATTCATACAATATTAGGTAATAATAGAGTAATTTGTAAACCCAATAATTACTGGTTATTATTTCTAACATACTTGGATATTAAACTGTATAACAAAATTAAAAGAAATATGTTTGAAATTTGAAATTCATAAAAGGAATTTTTTTTAACGAATGAACGGGTATCTCCAATGTAACAAATACGTTTTACAATCAGGTTTGAAAATGAAATTACCAATATTTATCATTCTAAACCCTATCCCATTATTTATCTTCCTTTTAATAATAATAGTCGGAGTTTTGTTTGATCTTATTTTCAAAATATAGAAAATACAAGAATGAAATTTAGAAAATTATAAAAATAATATTTTTGGAAAAAGAGTATAAACAGTAAAAATGAATGTGCATTTAGCCACACCCTATAAAAATCTTATCAAATGGAAGTAATACATATTGATATATGATTGAATTGACTGATTCGGATTGAGATATTGTTTAAAGAGTTGACCCCACATTGAAAATTTAGCCTTTTGTTTTTTTATTGATTATAAGATATTCTTTCAATAAGATATTCTTTCACATACGGAAACTAATATGTAAAACTAATATGTATTACAAAGACTTGTAGAATGTCTTATAGATTTGTGTATTACAGAGAGTTAGAGTTGTAGAATACAAATGATATAACTATACGATTTACAAAAAAAAAAAAAAAAAAAAAAAAAAAAACTTTATATAACTCACGTGTTTTATTTACTATATTAGTGTTAAACAACTAACTTGAATTTATTATAACAATTGGTTTATGTTAAAAGGCAACACTGAAATACCATAATGGCACGTGTTATACATGGGTTAAATAATATAAAAATGTGTGATCATAATTATATATATATATATATATATTATAGGGTTAGGATTGTGTGAGAAACATTAGGCTAATTGAGAAACTTGAGAAACATTCTGGTCCACATATTTTCCCTAAACTATTCATAATATACACATATGTATAACTTAAAATTGACTATATACATATGTTTATAATTATCTACACTATAATGTGTTAAGAGCTACAACAAAGAGTAGTGGCAATCAAACTATTTCTAGTGATGGTGCTTCCTTGTAACATTATCTACACTAAGCAATTAAAGCTTAAGAATTAGGGATGCAAACGAATTGAACGAACACAAATAATAACTTGTCTATGTTTTTATTTAAGAAAAGAAATGTGTTCATCAACTGTTCATGAACGCTTAACGAACGATCTATTTTGTCCGTGTTTGTTCTTTAAGTATATTAACGTGTTTGATTCGTTTGTTAATTTAGGTAACAAGCACAAAAAAAACACAAACAAACGTTCATGAACACAAACAATCATTGTTATGTATATGACAATTCAAGGTGCTTGGCTACAGTACCCTGCCAAGCAGTAGAGGTGCACATTTCGGTTAATTTCTTAACCGAAACCGGTTAACCGGTTTTTGCAGTTAATGGGCCAAGAAAAAAAAACCGGTTACGGTTAATAACCGACCGGTTATTCAAGCTGAACATCATTAACCGTTAATAACCGACCGGTTATAATAAACCGGTTAACATGTAAAAAAACCGGTTAGGAACCGGTTAAAAACCGGTTATTATTAACACTCTAAAAAACCGGTTTTTAATTAACCGGTTAAAAACCGGTTATTGATAAGAATAACTAAAACCGGTTAGGAACCGCCGGTTATTAAATAACCTAAACCGGTTATTTTGGTACCGGTTAAAAACCGGTTTCGGTTACGGTTATTAACCGGTTTCGGTTAAAAAACCGGTTTTTTTGCCCGTGTCTACCAAGCAGGCTAACACCCTTTTTAAATGGCCACTAAATTCGTCTTGGGTAGGGCTTGAACCCTTGACCTCAAGGGGATTAACTCCTTAACTCCAATAATTTTGCCAATTAGACTCAACCCCCACTCTACTAACACCCGTTTTACTTTTTTAATTTTGCCTACCTCACTCCCTCAACTTTCAGCATTATCACTTACACCCCCTCAACTTTCTAAAACTTTGTAAAATGTCATTTTGACCTCTTCGAGTTTCTAAAATTTTAAGAGTACTATTCTTTAACTGGAAAAAAAAACACTATTTTCTCATATACTTATTTTTATGGAGGGGTCAATATAAATCAAGTTGGTGCTTATTTTCGACGTATTTTTTTAAACGAATCAGATCAAATATAACACGTTTTAGTGTGTATTTTTATATACGCTTTTAGTTGGTCTACGTTTTGATGTAACCTTTGTTCGGAAACGAGTCGGGTCAAATATATTATATTTTCATTCGAATGTATAAATTCGAGTTACTTTACTTTTTGACATCGTCGCTCTTTAATCACCTTCTTTTTTTTTCTTCAAACCAATTTACATTATTGCCCCTAAATTTTAATAAAGTTATCAAACAACCCTTAACTTACTCTTTTCTTAGATTTTTTTTCTTTGTTTTTTACTTTTGTTATTTTTATCTGCATTTTGTTTATTTTTATATAGAAGGTCCGATTCTGTTCTAAAATCCTCTCCAACAACGAGAGGCTTCGGTCGTGAAGTTCAAATTCGTAACATCAAGGCGTTTATGCATAACGAAAAGGTGCCATAAACTGTATCGGACATCAAATCGTTTTGTTTTAGAAGCGTATCGTCGAATGGATCTATATGTTTTAGAGGGAAAAAGTAAAAACACGGCCACAAATTTTATATATAATAGAGATGTCAGTTGTCTATAGAAGCATGAGCGGTTACTTATGGTTGTAGTTCAATTACCTACGTACCGTTTCCCTTTAAAAACATGTCTCAAGTTGCTTTTTGTATAGATATATAATGTTTTGACATGTATTTTTGCTTGTAAAGTGAGTACTAGTATACTGTTACATTTTTTTCAAAAAGGTTTTTGTAATATTACTACCTATTTTGCTACAATGCGTAGGTTTGTGTTCAGGCTTTGCTTTTCTGTATAAAGTTTTAAATACGTTTATTTATTTCGTAAATGGTAACTTTTCTAACGGTTTTGTTTACCTATGACTATTTTTTTAATAGCTTTCGAGGACGATAGTTGCTTTATTTATTAGTAATTTTTGAGGACATTAAGTTTGTCTATGGTTTAAAACGCGGCAACATCGGGCACAATTCTAATTCATATTCATAATAAATTAACACATACGAATATATATTAAATTTCGAATAAAATCATATCTTTCATCACAACATTACATAGATCCACTCAAAATATACTAACCTAATTATCCAAACATACTTGACATATACTAATAAACATAATTAACCTAAAATAATGTCAAAAAAAAAATCAAATTCTCATATCAATATACTTGAAGTCGTCGAACAAGCATCAAATAAGCTCAACACATACGAACGTAAATGAAGATGTTACTGGACGTTCACGAACATGATGTTCGTTCATTTAACTAAATGAACAAAATTTGTTATCCTTGTTCGTTCATTTTTTGAAAAATGATTGAACACAAACAAACTTCTTGTCAAACAGTTCAAGAACTGTTGTTAAATGTTCGGTTCGTTTGCAGCCTTTTTAAGAAGGAAATAAATATTAACTCTTTTTTGTGAAGATGAAATGTAGTAGTTGACAACTTCAAGAACACTTGTATTTTTGACCACTAACTGTGAAGATGAAATGTAGTGGTTGACAACATCAAGAACACTTGTATTTTTGTCCACTAATGTTTGAAAGTATATGAGTATGTTAACTTTAAAGCAACAAAAACTTAATTCCCCCATTCACCGTTTGAATTCATAACAATGTTCACACTTCCTCTTCATTTGCTAATTAAGACCACAAGTTACTCAGATCTAGCAAAAGGATGTCTGTAGAAAGTGGACCCGTCAATAGCTTTAAGACATCTGGGGATAGACCCGTAATGGTTTTGTATGTGCTAATTAGGAACTGACGCAAGCAATTACGCAACATCCTTGTCCTTTTCCTTTCTTCTAGATAACATCTCCTTGTCTCCCTTCTTGCTTCGTAAATAGTTACGTGTCGTGGCTTTGATTACACGTGTCATGTCATTTAAGATTCGATCATGTGTAACAATTTAGACTAAAGGGAGTGGGGCATCCTTTTGAGAGGGCATCTTGCGACACGTGGCGCCACGTCAGATTAGAGGATTTTGGGCAAAAAAAAAGGGGAGTGGAGCAACTTGGCTGGCTAGGCGTCTTGCGACACGTGGCATTGATTTATTTTGTCTTTTTTTATGTAAAAGATATAAAAAAATCCTATTTTTTTTATAAAAGTATTGATCAAAGTAAATAAAAACTAATACTTCAACAAAAAAATTACTTCAACAAAATAAAAAATACATGAACCGAAAAATAAAATACATCAACAAAAAAAAATACAATCAACAAAGGTTATATTTTTCTCGAATTTCTTGCTTCATTTGTTCGGCTAAAGCAAGCTCGGCTCCAGAAAGGTTTGTCGTGACGGATGTTAATATTTGCAAATCAAGTGTTTTTTGACGACTTTCTTTCAGCTTTAGCTTTCCGTCACCGTGTTCTTTTTTTAAGTTGATCCGTTGTTGGCTCGTTTGCAACAAGCCGTCTAACTTATTGGTGACTTTTTCGAACGTTTCGGTGTAGTCGATTCGTACACCGCTAGAAGACGGTTGGGCGGCTTTTTTGGCCCTATCTCGGCCAACCGGCCGTTGTGGTGGTTCAAACGCATCGTCCTCTTCATGTGGCTCTTCCAAATCTTCCTCAATGTCGTTGAGATTTATTTGGCACCGAGCGTCCGGCCCTTGACTTTGATGGTCGTTTGAGGATGAGGTTTTTGACCGCTTAGCCGACGGTTGGCCACGAGTTTTAAATGGATCGAAGGCGATGACTATGTGAAATTTCGAACTCTTTCTTAAAACTTGCCAAATAGCAAGATAAGGAAACGCCTTCCGGTGTTCGACTCGGAATTCATTTTGGGCGTTTGCTTGGAGCATCGCATCGTCGGAACCACTTTGGCGCACACTCAAGTTATTTAGGCGAGTGTATATTTGGTTGAAACTTTGAATCAAATGACGCATTTTACGCCACTTCGAGCCGATACCATCGGCATCACGGTATCCCTCTTCTTGATCTTCCAACTTGAGGAAAACTTTGTAAATACGAGACCAATATGTTTTTTCCTTTTGATAGTTACCTATAAAAAACGAAACAATAGTTATCTATAGAAAACTTTGTAAATACAAGACCAATAAGTTATAAGACAACTTACTACATCTCGGGTCTTCGGTTATTTCTAGCCAAGCCTTGGACAAGCTCATTTCCTCGTTGGAAGTCCATGGTATCGGTTTGGTTTTCAAGCGTTCTTCACCCGGTGTTTTCCTCTTGTGTGAACGTTTCTTTTTTTGAGGTTCACCAACATTTTGACCGACATGGAACTGGGTCTCCGGAACTTCTTCGTCATCTAAATCAACCGCTAGATGGAAAACAAACAAAGTTAAAAAAAAACATATTCTTTACAAAAAAATAAATAAAAAATTTATACCATTTTGTTGGCTCGATCCTCCAACGTTTTGAAAACCACCGGGTTGTTATGTGTTCCACGTGGCGAACCCCATATTTTGCGGTATCGACATATTGTTGTAGTATACTTGCGGTGTAGGGCTAGGAACGTGCATATTATTGAAATAGGTGTAAAAAGCGGGGTTATTTAAAACGTTTGGGTCCGCCATATCGGGTTGTGGATTGGAAGATTGTGTATTCGGGAATGGGGTTCGTGGATTTTGATTGAAAGGATGGATGTTGTGGGGATACATTTTTTTATAAAAAGGAGTAAAAAATAGAGAGAATAGTATAAATTTTGATGAGTTGAGAGGAGATTGTGGTAAAAATGTGGTATTATTTATAAGGGTTGGGGGTGTATTAAAAAAAAAAATTGGCCAAACTATCCGTTGGCAACGGATATATTATGGGGAAATGGAAAATTTGGGCGTTCGGTTGGAGACGCCAAGGCTTGGGACGCCCTTGGGGACACCGATGGGTGGCGGTGTGCGAGGCGGCTTGGGGCGGCCTGGATAGGGGAGACGCCCCACTCCCTTCAGTCTTACAAAGGTAATCTCCGTGAAACGTCGCTCCAGCCATGGGCGGACCACCAATAGTAACAATGTTGCAAAGGGTAATCTCCGTTGCCCCTAAATGCTTCGGTAATGCTATGACGATAGTGTAAATTTTAGAAAAATTGACTTTTTTTCAATTTCATTATCCATTTATTTTAAAACGTTACCCCTATAATGATTTTTTTATCTGTCACTGGCCACCCAGCCAAAGTGAAGGGGGAGTTGGAATTTTGGACGTTAAGTGGTTAACGTTGCAACTTTGCAGCAACAAACGGTGAATGCGGGAATTAATTGAGTGAGCCAATAAAAAACACGTGTAAATTAAAATTTTCCACCCAATTATATTTACACATAATTCACTTTCCTTTTTTATATTTTTTATTTATTTCAGTTGAATATTATTTTAATAAGTAGTAGGTAGTGAAAGAGTGAGTGAGCGCTTGATACTAGCATTTGCACTTTTGTTTCAATCAATATAATCAGAGTTTTAATCGTGAATCCAGGCTTTGTTAGTTGTTATTACTTGTTACATTGGATCTGTTATCATCTTTGATTTATACTTGTTGTGTGCTCCAAGATTCATCCATTTTCTACACATTTCTTATAGTTTATCATCCAAGCACCTATTCAATATTTCAATAGGTGTGTTTGATATATTAATCAATATCACTGTAATCCGAAGTTATTGGAATCTACAATTACCTTTGTTTGAGTACATTTTATTTGCTTAATGGATTCATTTGAGTGTATTAAAGTTACAGAACGGATCAAATGTCCATCATATGAAACTTACTAACTTAAAAAGAGGCTTGTTGTTTAATAGTTGATTCGGTATCCAACAACAACTTAATTAGTCATTATCATCGAACACCACCAACACAATGCATTTAGTACCTATATATAGTTTATCTTCTTTGTCGCGGACATCACCACCAACGCTCTCAATCACCGATATACAAAAAGGAAAAACAGAAAGACGACACTAAGAAGATCAAAAGCAAAATTTAAATTACCATCCTCACAACTGTCACTGACCGAACTTACAAACTGCCGTCGCTTAGCACCACATCATCCCAAAGACGACATCTTCAAGTTTAGGTTTTTTTTTTTTTTTTTTTTTTGTATGTGTGTTTTGATTCATCTTGAGATTTATTAAACTACTAAACAATAACATAGCATTTTATTTTATTTTTATCTTAAATTTTATATAAACAATCTAACGAACGAACCTTATCGAGCCAAACGAATTTAACCTTCTTTTTATGGTTGCTCATTTTACTAGAACCAACCTGGCATTTAGGCTATTGGGTGTGGAGACGGTTCGTCACTTGGGGATGATCCACCACGTCGGCGACCATGTCATCGGGTCTTGGGGATGATCCCCAATGGACAGGCTTAGGATGTGGGTGATGAGCCCCTTTATATATACAAGATGTATGTATGTATGTATGTACGTATGTATGTGTGTGTTGGATAAAGAAAGAGAGAGGAACGTCGTGGCCGTCGGGTTGGCGACGGGACGGGCCCTAAGGGGACGATGTGGACGGGCCTCGCCAAGCCGGGGACGTCCCCATACGATCCAGCCTTACATTTTAGTATTTTACGAGTCATACTCTATACATCTTAGAGTAAACATGAAACAAAATTAACAAATTGGTTGTGCTAAAATAAATAAACTAATTATCTTATTGGGAGGGAAAACAATCATGTTTGTGATCCTGTCCTAAAGAAACAATTTTATTAAAAACTAACATAATTTTTATCGGGTTTTTGGATTTAATCTATTAGATGACGTGAGAAAAAATTAATATCGATTGTTAATTTATTTATATTTAACTAGGTTATAAGCTGTGTATTACACGGGATTGAATAAATAAATTTTATATACTAAATAATAAAACAATCTATCTTTAAAAACCTCATTTATTGTATGGGTTAAATAAATATAATTTTATATATTAAATAATAAAAAGCTATATTTATAAGAACCATATTGTACGGGTTGAATAATTGTAATTTTATATACCAAATAAAAAAGTTATATCTTTAAAACCACGTATATTACATGAGTTGAATAAATGTAATATTGTTTACCAAATAATACATCTTTAAAAAATCTCATTTATTACACGGGTTGAATAAATTTAATTTTATATACCAAATAATAATAAAAATTACATCTTTAAAAAATATGCGCATTACACGGTTTGAATAAATGTAAATTTATGTACTAAATAATAAAAAAGTTATATTTTACGAATTGAATAAATCTAATTTTATATATCAAATTATAAAAAGTTATATTTTAAAAAACCTCATGTATTACATGGGTCGAGTAAATGTAATTTTGTATAGTGAAAATAAAAATATTTAATATATTAATACACAGTTTGGCTTTCGTGATAAAAATAGATTATTCTGTTGTTGCAAAATTTGTTAACGAAGTCTTAATAAATTTAATCCTTTATTTAAAAGTCCGTAAATGTATAAATGATAAATAATATTAGTTAATTTTATTTTAAGTTTCGTAAAATCTATTTGATACCAAACTAAAAAAAACGTTCAAATATAATTTATTCAAATAAATAATATTATAAATGAGATGGAGATTAAACTAAATAATAATTATCCATAAGATATTAAACTAATAATATTTAGTAGGAGAGTTATCTATAATATAAGATATTAAATTAAATAATATTTAGTAGAAGGGTTATGTGTAATTAATTAGAAGATATTAAACTAAAATAATAATTATCTATAAGAGATAGCCTAATATGATGACAAGTGTCTCCAAATTGGTTTCTTTTATTATATAGTACTAGCGGTAAGACTCGTGTGCAAACACGGGTCGTTTCTTAGAAAACCATGCATAACACATATTGACAAAGAGTAAAAAAATAATTAGTGCAGACTTACAAAATTGATATAAATTAATGATCAATAGGTTTATTCAACAGCAATTCCATTATGTTGATAGCAAACCACTGTTGTCTATTAACTGTTAAAAATTTATGTTGTTTTCCAACAGACTTTAATAAGAACTGTCATCCATTATCTTCAACAGAGCTTGCCAGATGGATAGATAGTAACTATCAGATGTTAGTCAACCCATGTTAAAAAGGTTAGTCAACAGAAACTACAAAGGTTAGTAAACATATATTAAGAGAATAATGTTATTAACAACATGTGTTAGAAAACCATGCATAACACATATTGATAGAACATATACATATGTGTATAGCTATTGTACCAAAACGTGTTATCTATTATAGCTAAAAGACAACTATAGACATGCATCATCAGTTAATATTTAAGATACATATGAGTATTTCCATTATCCTATCCACAAAAAAAAAGTAGCACCCACCCATTGACAATGAAACTTGTTTATAGACATAATTACATATAGAACATGTCTAAGAAGCAAACTTAGTACCACCAACGAACCAAATGTACAACCACAAACAATCATGACATGAAACTAAGAGGACTTTATCTTTTTCACGATATGCACAACTTTTTTTAACTTCAGCAATTGAGTACACTTGTGAAACTCTAACGAAAGTTCATCACCAAAAGCAATATTGCAAGATCTCAGATAAGAAGACCATCCAACAACAGCATAGTTGAATCCAGTATTGTTTTTTTTTTTTGAGATGTTGTAAACAGTTCCTGGACTTCACATTTGAGATTTTGGATCTTGATAGGCTTAGGATTATCAGTATGCAGATCCAACGCAGAAGATACATCTGTGACAACTGGCACCAAACCGGTAATTTCCGTACACTTTAACTATTAGTTAATGACTGCAATTATGTGCTTAATTGTCAGCAATGCCTGAACATATACTAAACAAGTGAATTCATGCACGTTGTATACTACAAAATATTGCTTTATGCATAAACGAGAGCGTTGCGTCAGAAATACTAGTAAACTCACCGGTAAGACACACTGTGTCAACAGAACTGCAGAAAGCAGTCAGACATTAGAATTGAGGCCTAGGTGTAGGTCCGACGATAAAAGTACATTAAAACCCAAGAGTACATGCAAGGGTTTAATGTATAGACATTCCGGAAGCTAAAATACGCACTAAAAAGCACCTGAAACGCACTTAAAGTGCAGAATTTATTTAAATTCAGCTATAATCATCATTATGACAATGAAATATTATGCAGAAATGAGGATTTATCATCCAGAATACTTCCCTAAGTGTCGGAAATCGAAGGTGTTACAAAAGGATACTTAAAAGACACTAAAAACTGCAATTTAGCACTTTAACGAATCGGTATCTAACTGATGCGTGTGAAGTGTTATATATATTAGGTGTATATTTTAAGCCCCTTTAACATTTTTTTTAGTCAAGTTTTAAATTTATAAAACACGATATTTACTAACACTAGACACACATATGGGCAAGTGCACCCATCGTGAGTGTAGTATAGTGTTGGTAAGATACCGAGGTCGTCCAAGGACACAAGAGCTTTTAGTACCGGTTTATCCTCAACGTCTAATCAAATCAAAAAGTTTAGAAAAAATGTTTTAAGCTAAGAAAAATAAAAACTAACTAAAATGTTGAAAATAAAAATAAAAGAAAAACAGATAGACAAGATGAATCACTTGGTTCCGACTCGTGTATAGTGTAACCTTTGATTATTTCCGCACTTTTGCACTTATTTAAGAGATTATCTTAGTTATTGTAGTAGGCCCCTCTTTTGAAGGTGACGTTACCCTCAACCCAGTAGTTTGAGTCAGCAAGGATACAATCCAAAGGGTCGGATTATTTAAAGATAATGAATTAAGTTATTAATGCAAATTATGGTAGGCCCCTCTTTTGGAGGTGACGTTACCCTCGACTAAGTAGTCTGAGTCAGCAGGGATACAGTCCTAAATAGCCGGGTTATAGTATTAATAGTAGTTAACTTATGAGGGGGTCAAAGAGTTTGGACCCCCGCCATCTAATACCGTTAAGTATTGAAGGAGGTCCTACTAAATTTGACCCAGGTCCCTTGCAGGACCTCTAAACGCTGAACAATGGCAAGACTCTTACGAAACCGTTCCCTTAACCCCGGACCAGGTAGCCAACATACCTCCATATAGACCGTGGAGATATGAATGGTAAAAATCTTTTATTTTATATAGACAGTAAAATAATGTCAAGACACCACGGACAAACGATAAGGAAGAATCACCTTCAACATAAGAAACTAGTTATTAAAGTCATTAATACAAAACCAAGTAAAAAGTGCGAAAAGATTAGAAATAAAAAGTATTACACTAGACACTTGTCTTCACCAAGTGATGTAAGAGACTTAGGCAAACATGGCCTTGATTGTTGTCACACCCCCTTATTTCCACGTGTCACCGGTGGGCCCGGTGGGGGAGTATCGTGACGTGGTTGGCAACATAATAGTCAAACAACACAATATATATGAATGCACAGCGGAAGCAAAAGATATTTATTATTACATTCCGAATATGAAGTAATATTCAGTATTACAACGGAAGTAAAGGATCCACAGGCGGATCTTAAAACATAAACTTTATTCAACAGACTTTAGGCACCTAGAACTTTCAAGATTCCTTAGAAACGCCCTGAGCTTCCAACCAATTTCGTACAGTACCTGTCACTTAACCTTTTTGGAAAATACGTCAGTTTTCACTGGTAAATACACTCAACTGACTCATTTGAAAAGAGTTTAAGAAAATTGATTTAGATGCACTAGGCACAAAACCTTTTGACACTTCGATTAAAATGCACAGAGGCAAAATTAATCTTTTATAACTTGGGAAAATTATTTGTATATAATCTTGTATACAGATTTACATGTTCGTTGTACGTTCAGGGCCCGATGTAGAAATCGAGTCAGATTAACAGACACGCCACAAGTATAGGCCCACAAGAGAGTGAGATACCGTTATCTCTTAAGCACTGTCAGGTGTATGCCTACACCCCGTGCTTAAGACGTGGCCATTTTATAATACAATGATGTCACTAGGATATCCGGGACATGGTCATTTCATAACACCATGATGTCACTAGGATATCCGGGACATGGACATTTTATAACACAATGATGTCACTAGGATATCCGGGACATGGTCATTTCATAATACAATGATGTCACTAGGATATCCGGGACATGGTCATTTTATAATACAATGATGTCACTAGGATATCCGGGACATGGTCATTTTATAACACCATGATGTCACTAGGATATCCGGGACATGGACATTTTATAACACAATGATGTCACTAGGATATCCGGGACATGGTCATTTTATAATACAATGATGTCACTAGGATATCCGGGACATGGTCATTTTATAATACCATGATGTCACTAGGATATCCGGGACATGGACATTTTATAACACAATGATGTCACTAGGATATCCGGGACATGGTCATTTCATAATACAATGATGTCACTAGGATATCCGGGACATGGTCATTTTATAATACAATGATGTCACTAGGATATCCGGGACATGGTCATTTTATAACACCATGATGTCACTAGGATATCCGGGACATGGACATTTTATAACACAATGATGTCACTAGGATATCCGGGACATGGTCATTTTATAATACAATGATGTCACTAGGATATCCGGGACATGGTCATTTTATAATACAATGATGTCACTAGGATATCCGGGACATGGTCATTTTATAATACAATGATGTCACTAGGATATCCGGGACATGGTCATTTTATAATACAATGATGTCACTAGGATATCCGGGACATGGTCATTTTATAATACAATGATGTCACTAGGATATCCGGGACATGGTCATTTTATAATACAATGATGTCACTAGGATATCCGGGACATGGTCATTTTATAATACAATGATGTCACTAGGATATCCGGGACATGGTCATTTTATAATACAATGATGTCACTAGGATATCCGGGACATGGTCATTAACCCCTAAAGGTCTTTGTTTCAAATAATACAGATTAAACCGGGTTACCTCAATGATTTAACCATAATAAGATTAAAGATTCAATACCCGACCAAGCGGTATTATTATACCGTATTCCAATCCCGTATAAGGAAAATAAGTTAAGAGTATTTACCTGAGCTAGCTCCTGTCTTAAATAGCAAGAATCTAATAACTCAGCCGTAGTCACTTAAGTAAGCGTAGGTACAATTTACCGGAAAGCTCTAGTCTGGAATGATGGTATAAATAATTAATTAGAATGCTAACGGGTCTTTAATTAAGCCTAAGCTTAGACCGGTTAGTCTTAAGGGAATATACGGTTCTTACGCACGATTAAGCGAAGACCGGAATAGAATGTGATTCTGACCCGACAAGTTTGAAGACTTGTTTAATATGGGTTCATTATTGACATTCTAGATTTTGAGATAAAACCGATAAGGTTTGACCCGTTTCGGCTAACTTATATAAACTAGTTATATAAACCGATCCGAACGCGAATAACGCGTAACGGGTAACCGAATAGGTCACGAACAGGTTTCCTAAGTTAATATGCCTTAAATATGTTGTGATATCAGTAGGATACCTTCCATTATGCCCAAAACGAGTTTAATCTCAATTTAAGCCCCGTAGGGGTATTTTGGTCATTTACCTAAGGCATATATACTACCTGTCATACAACTACTCGAACGATGTGACCATAAGGTCACTTGATGTGTTTGGTCGGATCCTAATGATCGACCAAACGGGTCGGGTTCGAAAGTATAAGCGATTGTTTAGATCGCTTACCTTTACGACCCTATATAAGCACTAAACTAAAAGTGACGAGCTAAGCATGTTAAAACATGCTTAACTAAGTTAGAAAACAAGTTTGGTATCAAAACAAACGGTTTTGATACCCATAAGTAGTTTGGTTACAAAATACGCAAGAATACGTATTCTGGCCGAAACTACGGCTCGTCACTGAGCCTAGATAACGTGGTAATCAGTAGGTATAGTCACTAGGGACTATAACCTTCGTGATCACGCTCACGTTATGAAGTTCAAAGGAACTTCGCATCGACCATAAACTGGTCAATGCAGAAAGTCAAACAAAGTTTGACTTTCGGACCCGTAAAGCAATAAAAGAACGAAAGAATACTTACGAAGGGTCCCCGGAAGCTAATCTCGATCAAAATAGCTCAGGTATGAAGCAATGGCTTCAACTTAGAGCTCTAGGATCAGATTTGTGGGTTTTAACAATGAAAGGCATGGGGTATTTATAGTTTTCGGTCCACCGTTAGGATCGTTTCTTGGAGAAGAGGGCACGATCAAGGCCGTACACTTGTCGGGAAGTTGTGGTGCCTAAATTGCCACTAACCATAAGGTATCAACACTTGGCAAGGGATTAGGAAGTGGTTAACAGCTGAAAACAGGCTGTTACATACTCTGCATCTGGTCTGGAGACCCCTAGCGCACCGCTACGCTAAAAGTGTAGCGCACCGCTAGGCTTAAGTTTGGCAGATTTTCACTTTTGGTCCCTGTCATGCATTCAGCCCATTTTCGACACGTTTAAGGCCCGTTAACCCCATTTCAAAGCTCTAAAATGAAGTTAAAGTATAGGGAACTTAAAATGTGTTCAAAAATATCTCGGATGTCGGTTCGTTTGGCCGTACGAACGCGATGTTCGCTTAATTACGACGGAATGCGCATAAGCGCGAAAAACGAACCAAATGACGCGACGAATGGATTTTTCTTAAGGCGAACACTAAAATATAATGTAGTCATGCTTACATAAATTTTTGGATGTCCAGATGTATTCAGAACGTAGGTTATGCGCGAAAATGCAAACTTATGCACTTTTTTACGCTTTTAGTCCCTGATCCTTCTACACTTGATCTTAACATGCTTTCTTGCACTTCTAGCCCTCTAACTTGACTTTTAAGGGCCTTAAGACATAACCATACTTTGTTAAGTCCTTGGGTAACTTTATGGTTACCCGAAAAGTCATAAATTTCAACGTTGACGCTTTTAACCCCTCGCACACGAATTTGATCATAACTTTCTCATACGATAACGAAACTTTATGAAATTTATATCGTGCATTCTAGTGAGCATAATTAACCGTTACAAAGCTTCGGGTTTGTCAAAAGGTCACTCAGAGGTATATTTTGAACATGTTGACACATTTAACCCCTGTAGTTTGTAATCTCTCACTTTTTGCTTCGTATGATCCATGATTCATTCTTTTGAAGGTATGAACATTGTGCAGGGTTAATGTTCATTATATTTATTCACAGTTGACACTTAGAATCCGTATAAACACATACTTTCCATGTTTGTCAACTTTAGTCCTTTTATAACATTCTTTCACACGTTCAAACTTTATGACACGTGTCAACACATTATAGGACGTGAATTTTCGAGGTGTTACATCCTCACCCCCTTAAAATAAATCTCGGCCCGAGATTTACCGAAATAAAGGAAGTATTCTCTGCCTAATAATGGCAACTTACAGATGATTAGGAATTTGTATGATCTTATTTGTTGTTTCCTGGGCAACGTTCAGATCCTTATAATTGGACTTACCAATCTATTGTCCTAACAATAAACGTTTAACATGCCATTTATACAAGGTCTCCAAGGAGCCACCTTGATACTTATATGGCAGTTATTATAGAAAAGCTTATCTTAAGGTGAGATGATTATTCCAACCATTGCTCAAAATTAATCTTACGGAATAGCTAATCTTTATAGTTAGTCGAACAATTCGACGATTTTGGGCAGCTGATGGCGATTCTTAATCGTCGCCTAATTAGGGTTGCGGTGAACAATGCCTTAGCAAAATGAACCGTCTTTCATAATTTCCTATACCGAATTCTCAGGATATTGAGTTAGGCTACGAATCTCCTATCTTAAAATTTACTTAATCAGGTTTTCAGTTATTCCATAATCAACATGGAGTTCTTACAACACTCTAACCCAAAGTGGGATGTAAATCTTAACTCCACCTGCCTCTAGGGAGGTAAACAGGGTAAACTTAGGAGAAGATAATCTAAGTACAAGGAGGTTGCAGAGATTTCCATATCTCAAGCTCCAGTTCACTCATCGCTGCTTGTGTCGAAAAAAAATGACATATTTATGTTACTAGTCCACGAATTCCTAAATCGGGAATATTTACTTGGACAGTTATATTATGGATATTTTCTTTGAATGCTACTAGTCGACATTAGTACAATATGACCATTGGGATATCTCAGGAGTTCCATGCATTAAACCTCCATACTGATCAGGCATGGAAGCAATCTATGGGACACACTAGGATACGCCAATCCTCATATGACACTTTCATCAAACATAGTTTGGCATTCGCAGGCGATAGAAAACAATGAGAAATAATTAAAATAATATACGTTGTCGTACTCTATGCAAAGAAAGAGTGCTCTTAGATTTTCGGAAAGATTCCTTTATAAGGATGACTGTTGTGATTTTCTCGAATCACATTTGTCAAGAGTGCTAACACGTTCCTAAGTGTTAACAAGGATCTGAATCCCTTGAGTAGGTTTTACCATCTTGGCCGCGTAGGCTAGGTTTCACCTTTAAGATTCTTTTTAATAATTAACGCAGAGCAATCCTAAATTGAACTGTTAACAAGGATCTGAATCTAATTATGGAACTACCATCTTGGCCCTGTCTTAATGTGACACATGGCTAGGTTTTGTCCTTTTTAAATTTTGCCATTTTATTATAATGGTAGATCTTATAATATAGGAATGATAATTTAAACATAATCGTTCCTTTAAAAATTTAACAAGTATATGGTTGTCCTAAACGGGACTTCTAATAAAAATTTGATTTGCCCATGCAAGAGCTCAATCAGAAAAATAACAAAGGACTCCAAAAACAAAATAGAACTTGTCCTATGTTCTTGTCTAGACTCAAGAATGTGCAATTGTGTAACTGAGATTAAACACAAAAGACTAGTGTTTAATTCACTCAGTGTTGGCTCTGATACCAACCTGTCACACCCCCTTATTTCCACGTGTCACCGGTGGGCCCGGTGGGGGAGTATCGTGACGTGGTTGGCAACATAATAGTCAAACAACACAATATATATGAATGCACAGCGGAAGCAAAAGATATTTATTATTACATTCCGAATATGAAGTAATATTCAGTATTACAACGGAAGTAAAGGATCCACAGGCGGATCTTAAAACATAAACTTTATTCAACAGACTTTAGGCACCTAGAACTTTCAAGATTCCTTAGAAACGCCCTGAGCTTCCAACCAATTTCGTACAGTACCTGTCACTTAACCTTTTTGGAAAATACGTCAGTTTTCACTGGTAAATACACTCAACTGACTCATTTGAAAAGAGTTTAAGAAAATTGATTTAGATGCACTAGGCACAAAACCTTTTGACACTTCGATTAAAATGCACAGAGGCAAAATTAATCTTTTATAACTTGGGAAAATTATTTGTATATAATCTTGTATACAGATTTACATGTTCGTTGTACGTTCAGGGCCCGATGTAGAAATCGAGTCAGATTAACAGACACGCCACAAGTATAGGCCCACAAGAGAGTGAGATACCGTTATCTCTTAAGCACTGTCAGGTGTATGCCTACACCCCGTGCTTAAGACGTGGCCATTTTATAATACAATGATGTCACTAGGATATCCGGGACATGGTCATTTCATAACACCATGATGTCACTAGGATATCCGGGACATGGACATTTTATAACACAATGATGTCACTAGGATATCCGGGACATGGTCATTTCATAATACAATGATGTCACTAGGATATCCGGGACATGGTCATTTTATAATACAATGATGTCACTAGGATATCCGGGACATGGTCATTTTATAACACCATGATGTCACTAGGATATCCGGGACATGGACATTTTATAACACAATGATGTCACTAGGATATCCGGGACATGGTCATTTTATAATACAATGATGTCACTAGGATATCCGGGACATGGTCATTTTATAATACCATGATGTCACTAGGATATCCGGGACATGGACATTTTATAACACAATGATGTCACTAGGATATCCGGGACATGGTCATTTCATAATACAATGATGTCACTAGGATATCCGGGACATGGTCATTTTATAATACAATGATGTCACTAGGATATCCGGGACATGGTCATTTTATAATACAATGATGTCACTAGGATATCCGGGACATGGTCATTAACCCCTAAAGGTCTTTGTTTCAAATAATACAGATTAAACCGGGTTACCTCAATGATTTAACCATAATAAGATTAAAGATTCAATACCCGACCAAGCGGTATTATTATACCGTATTCCAAGCCCGTATAAGGAAAATAAGTTAAGAGTATTTACCTGAGCTAGCTCCTGTCTTAAATAGCAAGAATCTAATAACTCAGCCGTAGTCACTTAAGTAAGCGTAGGTACAATTTA
The DNA here is from genome assembly GCA_030545235.1 of Helianthus tuberosus. Lineage (NCBI taxonomy): Eukaryota > Viridiplantae > Streptophyta > Magnoliopsida > Asterales > Asteraceae > Helianthus > Helianthus tuberosus. The sequence goes on along the minus strand of CM060372.1, from coordinate 86,152,617 downwards.
CCGGAAAGCTCTAGTCTGGAATGATGGTATAAATAATTAATTAGAATGCTAACGGGTCTTTAATTAAGCCTAAGCTTAGACCGGTTAGTCTTAAGGGAATATACGGTTCTTACGCACGATTAAGCGAAGACCGGAATAGAATGTGATTCTGACCCGACAAGTTTGAAGACTTGTTTAATATGGGTTCATTATTGACATTCTAGATTTTGAGATAAAACCGATAAGGTTTGACCCGTTTCGGCTAACTTATATAAACTAGTTATATAAACCGATCCGAACGCGAATAACGCGTAACGGGTAACCGAATAGGTCACGAACAGGTTTCCTAAGTTAATATGCCTTAAATATGTTGTGATATCAGTAGGATACCTTCCATTATGCCCAAAACGAGTTTAATCTCAATTTAAGCCCCGTAGGGGTATTTTGGTCATTTACCTAAGGCATATATACTACCTGTCATACAACTACTCGAACGATGTGACCATAAGGTCACTTGATGTGTTTGGTCGGATCCTAATGATCGACCAAACGGGTCGGGTTCGAAAGTATAAGCGATTGTTTAGATCGCTTACCTTTACGACCCTATATAAGCACTAAACTAAAAGTGACGAGCTAAGCATGTTAAAACATGCTTAACTAAGTTAGAAAACAAGTTTGGTATCAAAACAAACGGTTTTGATACCCATAAGTAGTTTGGTTACAAAATACGCAAGAATACGTATTCTGGCCGAAACTACGGCTCGTCACTGAGCCTAGATAACGTGGTAATCAGTAGGTATAGTCACTAGGGACTATAACCTTCGTGATCACGCTCACGTTATGAAGTTCAAAGGAACTTCGCATCGACCATAAACTGGTCAATGCAGAAAGTCAAACAAAGTTTGACTTTCGGACCCGTAAAGCAATAAAAGAACGAAAGAATACTTACGAAGGGTCCCCGAAAGCTAATCTCGATCAAAATAGCTCAGGTATGAAGCAATGGCTTCAACTTAGAGCTCTAGGATCAGATTTGTGGGTTTTAACAATGAAAGGCATGGGGTATTTATAGTTTTCGGTCCACCGTTAGGATCGTTTCTTGGAGAAGAGGGCACGATCAAGGCCGTACACTTGTCGGGAAGTTGTGGTGCCTAAATTGCCACTAACCATAAGGTATCAACACTTGGCAAGGGATTAGGAAGTGGTTAACAGCTGAAAACAGGCTGTTACATACTCTGCATCTGGTCTGGAGACCCCTAGCGCACCGCTACGCTAAAAGTGTAGCGCACCGCTAGGCTTAAGTTTGGCAGATTTTCACTTTTGGTCCCTGTCATGCATTCAGCCCATTTTCGACACGTTTAAGGCCCGTTAACCCCATTTCAAAGCTCTAAAATGAAGTTAAAGTATAGGGAACTTAAAATGTGTTCAAAAATATCTCGGATGTCGGTTCGTTTGGCCGTACGAACGCGATGTTCGCTTAATTACGACGGAATGCGCATAAGCGCGAAAAACGAACCAAATGACGCGACGAATGGATTTTTCTTAAGGCGAACACTAAAATATAATGTAGTCATGCTTACATAAATTTTTGGATGTCCAGATGTATTCAGAACGTAGGTTATGCGCGAAAATGCAAACTTATGCACTTTTTTACGCTTTTAGTCCCTGATCCTTCTACACTTGATCTTAACATGCTTTCTTGCACTTCTAGCCCTCTAACTTGACTTTTAAGGGCCTTAAGACATAACCATACTTTGTTAAGTCCTTGGGTAACTTTATGGTTACCCGAAAAGTCATAAATTTCAACGTTGACGCTTTTAACCCCTCGCACACGAATTTGATCATAACTTTCTCATACGATAACGAAACTTTATGAAATTTATATCGTGCATTCTAGTGAGCATAATTAACCGTTACAAAGCTTCGGGTTTGTCAAAAGGTCACTCAGAGGTATATTTTGAACATGTTGACACATTTAACCCCTGTAGTTTGTAATCTCTCACTTTTTGCTTCGTATGATCCATGATTCATTCTTTTGAAGGTATGAACATTGTGCAGGGTTAATGTTCATTATATTTATTCACAGTTGACACTTAGAATCCGTATAAACACATACTTTCCATGTTTGTCAACTTTAGTCCTTTTATAACATTCTTTCACACGTTCAAACTTTATGACACGTGTCAACACATTATAGGACGTGAATTTTCGAGGTGTTACAATTGTCAAGAACTCTTACGATCAATCTTGGATCCCGAGACGACTCACACACTCTATGATGGACAATGGATGATGGTGGTGGATGATGGTGTTATGGTGGTGGTGGGTGGTGGGTGAAGTGTGAAAGAGGTGGTGTGCCAAGGGATGGTTTGTGCTTGAGCCAAGCACTCCTATTTATAGGCTGAACAGAAGCTCGGGCACGACCCCGTGTCCAGTGGGCACGGCCCCGTGTCCACATCCTCTCTTTCTTCATTTAATGCAGCTTTGTCTTATTAGTTGACCATGCCCCCGTGTCCGCTGAGCATGACCCCGTGTGCAGAAGAATCTTTGTACTATGAAGATTTTCCTGGATTGTGCGAATCTTATAGTTGACCACGGCCCCTTGTCCGCTGAGCACGGCCCCGTGGTGGGCAATAGAAGCTTCTACCACTTTGTCTTTTCTGCTGACACTTGGGCATGCCCCCGTGCTGGCTGAGCACGGGGCGTGTTCAGTCTTCTGTTTTCTTGTTTTGCTACCCCATCATTGTCGAACGGGTCGCACCTCGAGTTGAATGTGAAGGTGCTATAGAATTCCAGAGCGCATTCGTGGACGGAACGGAGTCAAGTTGTTAAAGCGACTCTGAGTGGTCCCGTGACAATGTTGTTGAAACGGTCGATTTGATTCACCATAGTTAACAGTTCTGTGTATGCTTGCCTCGGGTATTCCTCCGGCCTTGTTTGAAGTATCTCGAATCTAGCCCTAGCATCGAGCTCATTGGCGTTAAATCTTGTGAACTTCCTAGCCATCTGAAAGAATACACCAAAAGTTAGCACGAAACAGAAGTATTTTCGGACAAAATTGCAAGCAGTGAGCTGGACACGACCCCGTGTTCAGCGGACACGGCCCCGTGTCCAGGCGTCTGTTATACAAAAATTCCATTTTTCGTCCCGGTTTCGAAAACTTGAAAATTTTTGGTCCTTTAGATGCGGTTTCTCCCGAAAATGAAAACCTAAGTGCTGTTTTCCCAAAATAACCCGTTTACCCATTTAATTTTATCTTTTTCGGTTCAAGAACAAGGGTTTGGGGTTTTTGTGAGAAATCGGGCGAATATAAGAACAATACAAGTGTATTTACTTCCCTTAACACTAATCTAACTAAATGTAAACAGATCTAAACAAAAATTTGAGGTTCGATCCAGATGAACTTCAAGAACCCTAGATTTTCCCCCAAATTTTTGGTGTTTTAACTACATGCAAATAACTAATCTAACTACTAAAAGTGATAGAATCATACCTTGATGTTGTAGAGTGATAGGAGACGTTGAAAATCTGCGAAAAATCGCATGGAACCAGAGCTTTTTCGGGGAAACGGGGCGTGTGGAATGTTGTAACTGTTATGAAAAAGGGGATATATCCCGTCTGCAGCGCGAACACGGCCCCGTGTCCAGCGGACACGGCCTCGTGCCGAGCAAAGTTTTTTAAAATTATATATATATATATATTAGTGCTCGTGTGAGTGCCCTTGTTTCCCATAAGCTTTGGTTAGAAAACTTACCGCTTTAGATGTCGTCCCGATCGCTCGTAACTTACCAGGCATGATGTTGATGTTTTCATTCTTCCACCGTTTGAAGCGAGATCTCTTCTTCTTCATCCTCAATGAATCCTTGATAGAGTTTCAGCCGTTGGCCATTGACTTTGAATGGAGGCCCATTTCGAGATTTAATTTCTACTGTACCGTGTGGGAAAATATGGGTGATGGAAAAAGGTCCTGACCACCTAGACTTTAATTTACCAGGAAACAGTCGAAGTCGTGAAATAAACAAAAGAACTAGATCTCCTACCCGAAATTCATTAGGTTTAATATGTTTGTCATGCAAATTTTTCATTCTTTCCTTATAAATTTCAGAGTTTGAGTATGCATAATTCCTTAGCTCGTCTAGTTCATTTAATTGACAAAATCGATTTTTACCAGCAAATTCTAAATCTAGGTTTACATTTTTGATTGCCCAGTAGGCCTTGTGTGCAATTTCTACTGGTAAGTGATAACTTTTTCCATAGACTAGCTTATATGGGGTTGTACCTATTGTTGTTTTATAAGCAGTTCGAAAAGCCCATAAAGCATCATCTAATTTATCTGCCCATTCCTTTTTATTTAACCCTACGGTTTTTTCAAGTATTCGTTTTAAACCTCTATTAGTCACTTTGGCTTGTCCGTTTGTTTGAGGGTGATATGCTGTTGAGACCCGATGATAGACCCCATATCTTGTTAAAAAAAATTTCAAGTTGATGGTTGCAAAAATGGGTACCTCTATCACTTATTAATGCTTTAGGTGTGCCAAAACGAGAGAATAATTTTTTCAAAAATCTTACCACGACTCTTCCATCATTTGTTGGAAGTGCCTTGGCCTCGGCCCATTTAGACAAGTAGTCTATTGCCACAAGTATATATTTGTTTCCTTTCGATGGTGGGAAAGGTCCCATAAAGTCGAGTCCCCATACATCAAAAATTTCACAAACAAGAATGCCATTTTGTGGCATTTCGTTTTTGGAAGAAATATTACCTGTTCTTTGGCAAGCATCACATGTCTTGACAAGACTTTGGGCGTCTTTGTAAATGGTTGGCTAATAAAATCCTGAATCAAATACCTTTCGTGCGGTACTAGCGGCACCATGATGCCCTCCGTATGGACCTTCATGACAATGGCGGAGAATTCTTCGTGCTTCGCTACCACGTACGCATCGTCGGACGAGTTGGTCAGCACACATTTTGAAAAGATATGGATCTTCCCAAAAATAGTGTTTCACATTGGCAAAGAATTTTTTTCTTTGATGATGTGGCCAACCTTTTGCGACTATACCGCTAGCTAGGTAGTTAGCATAGTCGGCGTACCATGGTTCTTCCTTGTATTCCACCATTTCCAGGGACTCAGTTGGGAATTTTTCGTTGATTTGCTCGTCCCTGGTTGCCTCCAAAGCTGGGTCTTCTAAACGCGAAAGATGATCTGCAGCGGTGTTTTCTGCTCATCTTTTGTCTTTGATTTCAATGTCAAATTCTTGGAGGAGTAGAATCCACCGAATCAAACGTGGTTTTGCATCTTGCTTTTTGAAAAGATATCGAATGGCTGCATGATCTGTATAGACTATAGTTTTAGAAAGAACAAGATAAGAGCGAAATTTATCAAAAGCAAATACCACAGCTAGTAATTCTTTTTCAGTTGTTGTGTAATTTTCTTGTGCATCGTTAAGTGTTTCACTAGCATAATAAATGGGGTGGAAATGCTTTTTTTTTCTTTGTCCCAAGACAACTCCAACTGCAAAGTCACTAGCATCACACATGATTTCGAAAGGAAATTTCCAATCAGGCGCTATCATGATAGGTGAATTGACTAACATTTCCTTTAAGGTTAGAAATGCTTGATTGCAATCCTTGTCAAAGATGAAAGGGGCATTTTTTTCAAGTAATTTTTTTAGAGGTCTTGAGATTCTAGAAAAGTCTTTGATAAACCGCCTATAAAATCCGGCATGTCCTAGGAAACTTCTGATAGCTCTTACGGAGGATGGAGGGGGTAATCTAGAAATGGTATCTATTTTGGCTCGATCCACCTCCATTCCTTCGCTTGAGATCTTGTGACCGAGTACTATTCCCTCTGTTACCATGAAATGGCATTTTTCCCAATTAAGGGCGAGGTTAGTTTCCTCACATCGGGATAGCATTCGTTCAAGGTTATCGAGGCATTGGTCGTACGAATCCCCAAAGATAGAAAAGTCATCCATGAAGACTTCCATTGTCTTTTCTATCATATCATGGAAGATGGCTACCATGCAACGTTGGAATGTTGCGGGGGCATTACATAGACCGAACGGCATGTGTCGATAAGCAAAAGTTCCATAGGGACATGTGAAAGTTGTCTTTTCTTGGTCTTCGGGTGCTATCGGGATTTGAAAGTAACCTGAAAAACCATCCAAGAAACAGTAAAATTTATGACCGGATAATCTTTCTAACATTTGATCAATGAAGGGTAAAGGAAAGTGATATTTTCTTGTAGCTTCATTTAATCGTCTATAATCTATACATACTCTCCATCCTGTGACGGTTCTCGTTGGTATTAATTCATTATTTTCCTTAGTTATTACCGTCATACCTCATTTCTTTGGAACTACTTGGACGGGACTCACCCAAGGACTATCGGAGATAGGATAGATAAGTCAGGCGTCAAGTAATTTGATGACCTCGTTTTTAACCACTTCTTGAACATTTGGATTTACTCGACGTTGTGGTTGTATTACCGATTTGTAGTCATCATTCATTAAAATTTTGTGTGTACACATGGAATGACTAATTCCTTTTATGTCTACAAGTTTCCAAGCTATTGCGTTTTTGTGTTTTTTCAAAAGACTAATTAATTTTTCTTTTTCTAAGCTATCTAATTTAGACGAAATAATTACAGGTAAATTACCATCTTTGTCTAGAAAAGCATATTCCAAACCTTTTGGAAGTTCTTTGAGCTCAAGTGGTGGGTCTTTAGGAGACTCCTTATTTGATTGCTCATTTCGATCAAGAACTTTAAAAGTTTGTTCTATGGCGACCTCTTCTTCAACAAAGTGGTCAATCCCTTCACTTGTATCGGGTGGTTCATCTTCATCTTCATCTTCAATTATGGGGTCATTATTGCCGAAAGGATATTTCATTGACCGTTCAAGATCGACACTTCTTTTAAATGCCCCTAATTGAAGAGGTAGATTGTTGAATTTCCGGTTTTTCAAAGCTTCGTGAGTTTTTACAAATGGTCGTCCCAACACTAGAGGAGCGTCATCGAGGATGACAAAGTCGGTCGGGATTACCATTTGATTTGTTTGAACCAATACATCCTCAACTACACCGATTGATTTCATTACTTTCCGATTGGATAGAAAAATGGGTATTTGAAGTGGAGAAAAATCACTAATACTTAATTTTTCGAAAATGTAGTTAGGCATTATGTTAACACAAAGATCTTTATCAATTGTGACATTACTAATAAACGAATTTTGAAAGAAACATGGAACCGGTGTAATGTTAATTTCAAATGGGTCTTCTTTTATTAGTGAGGTTTGATCATTAGTTAACTTAACACTTACCGTTTCATCAATTTTAGTGTTAGTGTTTAACTCTTTTAAAAACTTAGCATGAGTGGGTACTATACCATGATTTTCAAAAGAAGGTGACAAGAGATTAATTTCTTCAAAATCAGACTCTTCTTGAATTTTAGCGTTGTCGGAATCACCTTTTTCATTGTTTAACTCATGTGTCGGTTTTTCACTTATTTGTTCTTCCATTTTTACATTTTCAGTTATCTCTTCTTTTTTTAATTCTTCTCTTGCGCGGGACTCATCTTCCCTTGCGCGAGATTCTTTAATATAGTGATCGATAACTCTAAGGTGTTCTAATATCCTATCGGTCACTTCGGTTATAGAAAAAGAATCGGGATTTTCAAAGCTTGAATCCGGTTGTTCGATCCTTTGTTCCTCATAATACCCATGTGAAGTAGATGGTACACACCATTGTTCTTCATTGTAAGCATATGATGGATAAGGGTCAAAATTTTGTTCTTCATAATACTCATATGAGGTGGGTTGTTCACGCCATGGTTCCTTATAGTAAGCATACGAAGGTGGTGGCTCATATCTTGGTTCCTCAAAGTATGAGTATGAAGGCTCATACCTTGGTTCATCAAAATATGAGTATGAGGGAGGAGGTTCATACCTTTGGTCTTCATAGGATGTGTATGAAGTTGATGGCTCGTACCTGGGCTCCTCATAGTAGGTGTATGAATTGGATGGTTGATATGAGTGACTGTTTTGAACCGAGTGTGTGTTACGACAATTAGTGCAATAGTTACCCCTATAATCATCCTCCTCATAGGTGTAGTTGTAACCTCCTGAGTATTGATCCATAAGAATCACTCAGCAGACCACAACCAAGTCTCGAGATCAGAAAACAAAAATAAAAACGGAAACAGAGGCTGGACACGGCCCCGTGTTCAGAATCTGTATCTGGGCGTTTTAATTAAATTTACTGATCTAGTTGAGCACGGGGCGTGTTCAGTGAGCACGGCCCGTGTTCAAGCTACTGTTACTGGGTGTTTTTATGAAAATGTGCAGCACGGCCCCGTGTTCAGTGAACACGGCCCCGTGTACAGATTACTGTAAATGCAAAACTAAACTAAAATGCAGAAAAATGTGCGCGCGTTTTGAAAAGGTTTTGAAAAACTGATTAGGCCGTCGATTTTAAACTTTCTTAAAATCCTTGTGTCCCCGGCAACGGCGCCAAAAACTTGATGCGTGTGAAGTGTTATATATATTAGGTGTATATTTTAAGCCCCTTTAACACTTTTTTTAGTCAAGTTTTAAATTTATAAAACACGATATTTACTAACACTAGACACACATATGGGCAAGTGCACCCATCGTGAGTGTAGTATAGTGTTGGTAAGATACCGAGGTCGTCCAAGGACACAAGAGTTTTTAGTACCGGTTTATCCTCAACGTCTAATCAAATCAAAAAGTTTAGAAAAAATGTTTTAAGCTAAGAAAAATAAAAACTAACTAAAATGCTGAAAATAAAAATAAAAGAAAAACAGATAGACAAGATGAATCACTTGGTTCCGACTCGTGTATAGTGTAACATTTGATTATTTCCGCACTTTTGCACTTATTTAAGAGATTATCTTAGTTATTGTAGTAGGCCCCTCTTTTGAAGGTGACGTTACCCTCAACCCAGTAGTTTGAGTCAGCAAGGATACAATCCTAAAGGGTCGGATTATTGAAAGATAATGAATTAAGTTATTAATGCAAATTATGGTAGGCCCCTCTTTTGGAGGTGACGTTACCCTCGACTAAGTAGTCTGAGTCAGCAGGGATACAGTCCTAAATAGCCGGGTTATAGTATTAATAGTAGTTAACTTATGAGGGGGTCAAAGAGTTTGGACCCCCGCCATCCAATACCGTTAAGTATTGAAGGAGGTCCTACTAAATTTGACCCAGGTCCATTGCAGGACCTCTAAACGCTAAACAATGGCAAGACTCTTACCAAACCGTTCCCTTAACCTCCGACCAGGTAGCCAACATACCTCCATATAGACCGTGGAGATATGAATGGTGAAAATCTTTTATTTTATATAGACAGTAAAATAATGTCAAGACACCACGGACAAACGATAAGGAAGAATCACCTTCAACATAAGAAACTAGTTATTAAAGTCATTAATACAAAACCAAGTAAAAAGTGCGAAAATATTAGAAATAAAAAGTATTACACTAGACACTTGTCTTCACCAAGTGATGTAAGAGACTTAGGCAAACATGGCCTTGATTGTCAAGAACTCTTACCATCAATCTTGGATCCCAAGACGACTCACACACTCTATGATGGACAATGGATGATGGTGGTGGATGATGGTGTTATGGTGGTGGATGATGGTGTTATGGTGGTGGTGGGTGGTGGGTGAAGTGTGAGAGAGGTGGTGTGCCAAGGGATGGTTTGAGCTTGAGCCAAGCACTCCTATTTATAGGCTGAATAGAAGCTCGGGCACGGCCCCGTGTCCACATCCTCTCTTTCTTCATTTAATGCAGCTTTGTCTTATTAGTTGACCACGCCCCCGTGTCCGCTGAGCACGACCCCGTGTGCAGAAGAATCTTTGTACTATGAAGATTTTCCTGGATTGTGCGAATCTTATAGTTGACCACGGCCCCGTGTCCGCTGAGCACGGCCCCGTGGTGGGCAATAGAAGCTTCTACCACTTTGTCTTTTCTGCTGACACTTGGGCACGCCCCCGTGCTGGCTGAGCACGGGGCGTGTTCAGTCTTCTGTTTTCTTGTTTTGCTTGGGAAGATGCTGTCGTGGGGTCGGGCATGTCACGTCTTGTTCCTTTTCTTGTATTTATGTCAGATTTTGATGTCTTTTTGCTTCTTTTGTTAATTTGAGCTCATTTAATCCTGAAAATACAAAAGGAAGACAAAAGCACACTTTTTCCAACATTAGTACTAAAAAAGGGTTAGTTTTATGTCACAATTGATGTAATTTATATGTTGTATTTTGAACACATCACTAACCGAACAACCGGACTTTACCCGGAACATAAAAATATTGACAATGACATTGTTTTTCCTTTTCTGAGCTAGTTAGGGTCCCCGAACACCCTAACACCCGTTACAAAACACTGCACACTAGTAACTTATTTAAAGTTCCTAACTATCTTAACTAAACACTAACTATTTGGTTGAAAACAAACTAAATACCCCCCCCCCTTGACCGAATCGGTCCCCCAATGGGACACACCCTTACATTCTTGAATATTTTAATCTCTTGTGTTTGATATCTAGTGAGCACATTATCTATTGGTTAAAACACTAAAGTGGATTATAAGTTTACATCCAAGATCATTATCATCACTTCACAAACAACACAGCCAAAATTTCATCTCTCTCCCTCTCCTCTTGAAGTCGGCCGAGAATCATAGCCCACCCACCATCACCTTCCAATTTTGATTTTGCTAAACCACATACAATCCAAGGTGCAAGAGATCATACGAGGAGACCCGGTGCTCTCGGAATCTCAAGGACCTCTCTACATCGCTTTTATCCACCTAGTTTTCGCTTTGATTCTTCCCTAGCCACGAGCTAGTAGTAAGTGATTCTAAACACTTCTTTGTTCATGTTTAAAGTGGTTAATAAGAGGTTTAACGGTTAAAACTCAAGAACTTACAAGATCCAAACTAAAAGTCTTGAATAAAAGATGAACTAGTTGGTTAAAGAGTAACTAGTAGTGTAAAACTTGTGAATCTTGTTTAGTCATGGTTATTTTATGTTGTTGATTGCTAGAACTGGAACGGATCGTCATCTAACCACGCTAGAACATGTTCATGAAACATGAACTAGCAATATGTAAAGTGTGAAAGATACAAGATGATGAACTTTTCCATACATAGACATGAACTTATGTAAAAATGATTTCACTTGTAAAGTAGAGTTCTAAACTAGTAGATCTAAAGATCTACAAGTGGTATTTTCAAAGAACCAAGTGTAAGATGCAAACCTTGTTTAAAAGCCGGAACTTACACAACTAAAATCATTTTTGTAAACAAACAAGTGTGTAAACACTTGTGTGACAAAAGGATCTAACAAAGAAACATTTTCGTAATTTTTGGACTAGAAGTTGTAAGGTTACATATTCTTTAAAAATAAAGTTAGCAAGAAACTGATTTTATTCTTAAAGGTGGAAAGATCTACTAAAAATGTTGGAAGGTTACTACACAACGTTACACGACTTACAAGTTCATGTGTTTGCAGTTTATGCTTATTTTGACTAGTTTGATGATTGAATATTGTATATTGATGATTGGAAAATTGTTGAGTGAATTTTGAAAAGAAAACGATACGCTAGTAAGCGTGGCCACCTCCAGTTACAGAGGAAACTCTGGCGAAATTTTTCCAGAAAATAACACTTAGAATATTTTTGGTGACGAGTGTTTATAAATATATTTTTGACTTGTTTTCCAAACAAACTTCGCCATGATTTTTATTATAAAATAACCAAGTATTCGGAGGTGGATTTTCGTAAATAAAACTTGTTAAATATATATTTAGAATATATATTTCATGGTAAAACGCTTGCGTGATTTTATGATTATTTTGTGAACTAGATAAATTACCCTAAAAATAATATAACCTAAATACACTAAATACTCATGAGAAGTATAAACACAAAAATACACATACAACATACAAGATACATACTTCGGGTGCAAAGTGCAAAACACGAGATACTTATATTAATTTTTGAGAAAATAATATAAGTAAGATACTTAGTTAAAAATATACAATATTTTTAACACAACAATACAAATACAAAAGAGAGTGACTGTACTTGTGCGACGCAAGTCTAGTGACTAACGATAATAAAACACGTTTAGGTCACGACGCACTATAAGCAAATCCGGTGAAGTTTTACGACGCAAGGAACGCAAAGTTGTGAGTTCATGCTCCCCCTTTTCTTTAACTGTTTTTGTTTTACAATTCGGGGGTGAAATACATGTTACAAATACTTCAGTATTTACAAAATGGTATTATATGTACTAAAACGAGAAGTACTCTTGGTGAAAACTAGTGCCAAGAATTGATGTGAGAAATCATGTCACGAATAGGGTACCATAAGCACCATTAATCGTGTACATACTTAGACCGCAGAACAAAAGGTTAGATCTAATGGGTTTCAGGGCAGCCCCACTCTTGGTGACAACTAGTACCGAGTAGTGTTTTTGTGTCTCAGTCGTGAATCGACTACAGAAAAATGCCTATGGTTTGGTGACTTCCTATGTCGTGTCACATGTTAATGGCTTTGCAACCCATTAACACTTGATACATACATAAATACATGATTTATACAAAAATACGTGATTAATACAAGATACATACCATGTTTTTCATACAAAGTATACAAACGTACATTACAAGAACTGCATGAATTCACACCAACATTATGTTGACGTTTTTCAAAACTCACATGTATTTCAGGTAACTAGAAGTGGATGTGCGCGCGGCCTTACTCATGCTTATGGATGTCGCTTATGTTTATCTATAAATAAAGTTGTAAACTTTTTAAGACAATGTTTTATGCTACCTAGCGATGTAAACGCTAAACTTATGTTCTCAAATTATGGTATTTGAAGTTATTTTCATGAGCATGTAGTATGTTTACCTTTCGTATGCAATGAGAACCTTTCACGATCACACCTCGTGCTTCCGCCACAGAAAAGGGTATGACAACATCTGATGGCAGTTGCTAAAAAACAGAAAATTGAATAGTGAATTTTATAAAATATTGATATATAACTGAAATTGTTGAAATAACGAAACAAAGCAACGGCTGCAAAAGCTTACAAGTCTGTCTTCAGCATGTGTGGTGAAGTGTAAGACTGATTCTGAAGTGGATGATACTAAACGAACCTTTCGAACTTTACACGGTCTATCAACAGCTTTATTATCCTCTACAATTGTCTTGCCACGAAGTTTGCGCATCTTTTCCACCTAAGTAAATTAATTTAGAATATAACAACTCTAAATTCTTGAAATTTTATAACTTTCTTTATCAACACAAACTATCTTCTCAACTCAGCTTTGAAGTTTAAGACTCTATCATACAGAAGAATATCAATATATTGAGACAATAATAAAATAGACAGTATAAAACTAATAAACACTTACATTAGATACAACACTTGAAGAGGCAGAAATGTCACGAACAGGAAAATCTTTAGACTGTAGTTGACGATCGTTAACATCATCGGCTATTTTTACAGAATGATCTTCAGGCTACAACAAAATTTAAAAAAAAACTTCTTATACTTATAATACAATAAAATATATGCGTAGAAAATTATAAATTTACAGCATTTTTAACATCTGACTCATCAACCAGACACGCAATCTTTGAATCAGATAGCCCATCATCAGCAAACTATATTTATAAGAAGGATCATATATAAGAAACCATATCTTAAATCATAATAATATATAAATATTACATGTGTATATATACATTAAAAATATCCTCAAAACTCGTAAGCTGCTTAGAATTACCAACCGAAGCTCCAGTATCCTCATCATCCAAAGCAACTTCCCCGGAATCCAGAAGCTATTTGTGTTTAGCCTACAAAATGAGATTTCAAAAGTTATTAGCGTAATATAATAAAAGTTACTTATCACCGTCATGTTATCAAACAATGTATTTTATCATCAAAATTTTGTACGGCAACCAATAAATCAAACCCATCATCTCCATAAACTGAATCATCCAAAACAACCACATCAGCTTTCTTGAAGGAAACCTCAGTTCCAGACTCGGAATGGAAAACGGAAAGCTCAAACGTTTTAGATGCAATCATGGTGAAAACCAACCAAGATTCAACTGGTATGGGAACTTCTTCAATCAATTTTGACCATCCATCAGTAAATCCGCATCCATCAGTCCATCCTTTCATCATCACATTCCAAAACCTTTCGCCAACATAGATAGTTGCCATCCCATACTCGTAATTTTTACCATAGAATTGTTTCCAAAATTTGTCAGCAATTGGCTGTAGAAGAAGCAAAGGAATATTTAGCGCAGACTTACAAATTTGATATGAACTAATGAGCAACAGAAGTTACAACGGATTAGTCAACAAAAGTTAAAATGAGAATTACTCAACAGGGTTAGTCAACAGTAGTTACAGTATTTACACACAACCTAACCACTGTTTGGCTATCAACTATTACATACCTCTGTTGATATCCAACAGAGGTTTCATAACAACTATCATCCATTATATCCAGCAGAGGTTGCAACGTGGACAGATCTTAAATATCAGATGTTAGTCAACCGAGGTTAAAAGACTTAGTCAACAGAAGTTAAAAAGGTTAGTCAACAGATGTTAAGATTATAAGGAAACTGACGTTAAAAGGGCAAACAGATGTTAGCAAGTTGTTGAGCTAGTATAAAATATTTAGAGTAAGTAACAAAATAATATATCGTTACTTACAGTCATGCGAACTTCAGGGCTAATATTTGCTTAAATGTAAGAGTTCTCGTAGACTTTTTCTTTAAAACATGAGACAACGAATGACAAACGTCCAATAGCTTTCACCAATACAACATCTTTCGTTTTCAAACAACAATCTCTAACAAACTTTGTCCATCCATCTGTAAATATACAATGATCATCTCTCTTCCTTACTCATACTAACCACGATTTGTCACCATCAAGTAACTCTACAATTCGCCCATACGGGACCTCATTGCCCCACAACAGAGTCTGAAAATCAAGTGGTATATTCTGCAACAGTAGTTAACAAACATCTTACATCAAACATTAATGTAGAATCCTAATAGTAGAAGGAAAGTTAAAAAAACATACCAAAAATATAAAATCATCTTCATTAAGGAATTGTAAAAAGGATGGTGTTTGATTGGATAGATTCATATCTGCAATAAACAATTTAAATTTACAAGTTATAAAAATGAACAACATCCAACAAAAGTCATAGACAAACAACATTATAAAATAGACATCACTAACATCCCTTAAAATAAATCAGCACTTAAAAAACAAAAGTACCAAATATTAACCGGACTATTTGTATAATCACACACTTAAGGTATTATAAAAAAACAAAGCACAAAACGAAAATCATCATCTCTCACAACAATTAAGCAAATGAGCATCAAACAAAAATTATATGGTTGATTTATCAATCGTAATGTAGAAGACAACATCACGAAGATGCATGCACAAATTGTGACAGAGAATGTTATCAGTAACTTCATTTAAGTTAATGCAGTACTTAATCAATAAAAATACACCGGATTACAGCAACTATTATTTGCTTCAAGAGATAATATGAAACGCCGTCAGTGACAAACACATACTCATAACATCAAATAATGATTAATCTAACATATATAATACAAACAATAAATTCAAAGAAACAATACTTGATTTTATAGCGTGTAATCTATATTATGCAATAGAACCTTGCCGATTTTGATAAGAAAGTTATTTGAGAAAACTTCCGAATATGTTTTCTGGAGCTTATATTCAATAATGGAGATGAAAAGTATATTAAATGGAGTTAATACAGATGTTACATTTAGACTGGTTGGTTGAAATTAAATTTTGTAAAATTTATACTTTACCCCATTTTACATTAAAACAGGGCAATTTTGCACAGCAATAACCACTGCTTGACTATAAATTTAAAATGTTAAATACGAAAAACTTATCTATTAATTTAATATATTTATATTTATATAATTAAAAATAGTTTTTAAATCCCGATATTAAAGATTATTATAAGTTAAATAAATAAACAATTACAAGTTAATAGACAAATATCTTATTTTCAACAACCCCAATACAATCTCACCTCTTCTTCTCCGGCTAAAAAACTCTACAGTTTCTTCTTCCTCAGACTTGACGATTAGAAGTTTAAAGTTTTAGATCAGGTATTTTTTTCTCTTGTGTATTTTACATGTATGCTTTGACATGTTCCTTTCAGTTTCCTCATTTCAAATTATATAAACATCAAAATCATAATCTACTGATGTTAAAATAGATAAACTTATATGAACTTGTTTTCTTTATTTTATAATAAGATTTATATCAACCTATTTAGTTACATTTTGATTCATTCCATCTAAATAACAATATGAAATATTATTGTTTAATAAATATTTGGTTGTAAATTTTACGAATGGTTTTAGAATTATTGTATGAACTGCCATGTAGTGTTGATACATTTGTTCTATCAATATTAATTTTGATAAAATATTTTGCAATCAGTTTATAGTACTCATATGTCTGATTTGTAAGTGAATATAGCCTTGTTTGCTGAAAAAAACTGAAGTTTGAAGTTGACACAAACATGGATATTTGAAAACTTTATTGCCATATAATACTTTTTTTATTATACAAGAATAAAAATTTGATCTTACACAGTTTTAGATTCATATTGTTGGTGGTAGGGACCATATTGAAGTACACAACATATAAGTTTGGTCCTACAGAGTGTTGGATATTTTTTTATACCTTATATAGAATGCTTTTCAGATACAATTGATTTTATATTTTAGTATTTAACTGTTATTGTTTTTTTTTTTACTTTCAGATGGAGTTTATGATAATTATCAACGTCTCTCAATTGGCAGACCTAAATGAGGGATTGGTAAGATATATTCTTAGAACAAATTAGCTCAAATCACAATTGTATGCTAAAAACTGTATTTATAAAATTAAAGATATATTAAATGTTGTGTATTTTATATACATAGGTTCTTCCAAGGATAATGGCTAACCAATTACCAAGAAAGTGTGAAGTGATAAAGTTGGTTGATTATACGGGTTTTAAGTATAAGATTGCAGTACAGAGCATCGGTCATAAAAGTAAGAGGATAAACGGGCCAGAATGGACCCAGTTTGTTGAAACTTATAGAAATAACAACATAGACAAGCTGTGTTTAAAAAATTGAAGGAAGCAAAATTTGAGATAAATGTTTTGAACAATGAGGGATTGGAGATTAGAAAAGATGGCTCGAACAGAGATTATGTTCATGGATGCTTGATACAGGCTGAAGAAGAAACATACTGCAAGCAGGTTAAAAATTGCTACTTATTTTTATATATTGCCAGTGTATCTTTTGGACTGTTAGAAAAACTTCTAATTTATATTTTGTATCCTATATAAAATCTAATATGACATTTCTAAAATATATGAAAATTATAGCATTTACCACACGATTTGCTGAAGCTGTTGTCGGAAAGGAGATTAAAAATTGATAACTTGGTCGCCAAAGTACATGGACCAAAGCAGAGTAGTAAAGTTAATGTGCATTATGTTTTCTCTCCTGAAAACAAAAAAGGATTAGCTGCTGGTTTTATGAGACCAGGATGGACAACTTTTTGCTTCGAAAATGACATTGAGGAAAGCTGCCAACTGCTGTTTCAATGGATGAGAAGGACTCCTGAAGATGACTTTAACTTCACTGTGAAGGTTTTTAACAAAGACGGGATTGCACTTCATGGGGAGACAAAACATCACTGCAGCCGTACCAATCACCAACACCGCAAAAGGCGTCCACATTTATAAAAAAACAGTTTGAATACCATGTTTTAGAGACACACAGCTTGGTATTTACATATCTACTTTTAATATGGTTGATTTTACTTATAATCTTGGATATATCTGTTATTACTTAAAGTATATGTTGTTTTGAATGAATAACTAAAGAAAAGAATTTTCCTTTACAGGCAATACCGAGGAACTTTGGTCGAGAACACCAGCTAAATGATTACCGTAGAGCTGTGCTGTCATTTGGTCATGTGAAGTTTTTGGTACAGCTGGTTGTTAGAAGAGATCCTAGAAGACCCGACGACAACAACCATCTAGTGATGCATACAGACTGGCAGCGTATCATGGATGAAACGGGAATATCTGTGGGGAAAAAGCTGAGGTTTGAGATAGTCGAAGAAAAAAGTGTAAGAGGAGATAAAATACACTTTGAAGTTTGTTGACATGATCTTTGAACACATTTTCAGCCTTGTATAATTTATGTTTTAGTTGACATGTTTGATGGACAAATTTCTTCTTTGGAAACTAACTTAAGAATGAAGTTATGTAGTCTTAGTATATACTTTCAAAACTTTGTGGTTTTACTTCTGCTGATGAAGCAAAATGTATGATGAACCTAAGTTCTGATGTGCACCAACAGATATTACACAATTCAACAGAAGATCTATAATATAAGATCTTTAACAGATGATGATCAACAACTCATAAGGTCTGTTGAAGCACACTATAACAGTGCTTAGCCTTTAACAGATCTTTAACAGTGCTTAGGGGTTAACAGATGTTAGCACGCTATAACAGTGCTTAGCCTCTAACAGATGTTAATGTATCTCAGACCCCAACAGTTTTCCGACTAACCAATTGATTAAATTTTCATTCATCAATCTAACAATAATATACAACCCTACTACTTATCCAGTCCATCAATAGCCAAACAAACTCTGCTGATGAACCAAAAGGTCTGTTAAGACAAAGACAGCTGAAGCAAAGGTCTGCTAAAGAGAACCTCTGCTGATGAAGTAAAATGTATGATGAACCTAAGTTCTACTGTTCACCAACAGATATTACACAATTCAACAGAAGATCTATAATATAAGATCTTTAACAGATGATGATCAACAGCTCATAAGGTCTGTTGAAGCACGATATAACAGTGCTTAGCCTTTAACAGATGTTTTAACAGTGCTTAGGGGTTAACAGATGTTTGCACGCTATAACAGTGCTTAGCCTCTAACAGATGTTAATGTATCTCAGATCCCAACAGTTTTCCGACTAACCAATTGATTAAATTTTCATTCATCAATCTAACAATAATATACAACCCTACTACTTATTCAGTCCATCAATATCACCAAAAATGTATATAATGTATAATAACAATATTATATAACAAACAAAAGGTTAACCTTACTTGATATTCAAACCATAGACATTACATATCATATTCATCATCGTAGCCCTTACAAACCAAACTTTTAACCACAGTTTGTTAAAACAAAAGTTAACAGATATAAATAAAAACCACAAGGATTCTTCAAAAATAAGTGGTTTCTACTTATCTCTCATAAGAATTGTTTTTTATAAGCATCTAATTATTAACCTTAGTCAGCTTCTTCCAAGTTCTTCTCACATTAGTGGATAGCTCACCAACGTTGAAAACATCAGCATCTTGAGCCATCCGCTTTCCATTGGGACTTGATCCAGAATCCTTTTCAACTTCAACGGCTGAAGAGTCGGCCGTAACAGAGACATCATCCTTGCAACAGATCACAAAACAACTATTGATCTCTTTTAATAAAATAATGAACTCTTTTTAAACATACTAAACATACTTTAAAAATAAATACTCACCCTTGAAGTTCGTTCATCAGACACCTGGGAAGATTATGAAAGGTTAACGTCTTTAACGTCAGCTACCTCTTGAGTAACCTAAAGGATCATAATATATGATATCATATAAAAAAAGTACAGAGTCCAGTGTTTAAAACTCAAAAGAAAAATAAATAGATTGAAAGAGTAATTTTATATGCTACCTCATCAGTATTTTCATCACCATTACCATCTCCACCAACCAACTCAGCAATTATTACTGGATCATCACATGTTTTTTGCACAGTATAAACACGATAGTCATTTTTAAGATTGAACTCTGAAACATCAATCTTAAAAGCAGCCTTCTTATCAACCAATCGAAATATCTCATGAGGGAATCCAGTATCATTGGCCTTAACCTGCCTCTCTCTTATGTCACTCGCCGCTAATCCAGGAAGCTTCTGAACATCTCTATCAAACATAACAAAAGAATCACTACTACTTTCATCCTGCACCCGCACTTGCACCTTGAACCTGAAATATACACAACTAACTAAGTAAATTGCAAAACTATATTCAAATATCAGTCTTAGAATGTTACTTATATAAATATAACGCCAAATAATCATCATTGCTTACTTTGTGGAGATCGATGTACATTCAGTATGACATTTGATACAAACCAAAGAAGTCGCAGGCAATCGAAGAAAATCATCTGAAACATTTTCAACATTCTGCAAGTATTCACTTTTACCCATCACCTTCTTGAAACACTTACGACAGGTAGCATAAAACCAACCATACTCTTCTTGCACAATCTTAATTGTCGCAACCACAACACAACACAACACAACACAACACAACACAACACAACACAACACAACACAACACAACACAACACAACACAACACAACACAACACAACACAACACAACACAACACAAGACATTTCCTGTAAAAACACAAGACACTTCCTGTAAAAACACACAGGTGACAAACCAAACAAATAACCAATCTATATACAAAGATGTGAAACCTTTTCTATCTCGCTAATCTCATCAACATGTTTCTTCACACCTTCAGTTACAAATTCTTTATGTAATGGAAAAACACTCTGAGACGATAGTATCGTTTGAGAAGTAGAACCACTCCCTTGTCCAAACTTCAGTATAAGCCTTTTGAATACCACAAATTATTAGAATTAGTATACAAATGACATGAAACCAAGTATTTGACTTGAACATCTATATACAATAGAAATTACATTGAGAAATTACCTCCTCCTTAGCTCATCAATTTCTTCATTCAGAAAAATTCGTGTTGCAAACTTATCACTTTAAACAGTATATTCACCTACATGGAAAAGTATATAGATATTTAATGTATATCTGTCTTTATATTGCCAGAAATAAACAGTATAGTTATGATTTGCAGAAAATAACAAAAATACATTTCCATTCCTTACACTTTCCATGCTGTATAACAGCCATCACATGCTCATGAGGTGGAATTTTAGAAATGAAGTCCTTAATTTGTAGAGCATAATCATTCCACACAGTATACCGCAAAACCTTACCCCTACATGAAAAGAATATTCATATCAAAACAACATTGAATGAATAAAAACAGAAAATCAATCAGGAAAACTATAACATTTATTAAAGTAGCAAATGAGCCATAAATTAACTACTATATTCACAAAGAATAAACTGTAGACCTCATTTATTACCATGATTCAGCATTACATACAAACACTATAAATCTCATTTATTACCATTACCATGATCCCACATTAAATACAAACATTCTTCATCTTATTTATTAACATCATTAAATACAAACAATGATCAGTACATGACTGAACATATAAACAACAACTTACTCCAAATCTTCAATATCGAAATTCATCTTCTTAGTCTCATTTGGAGGTCGATCAAAGATTTCAAGATCTCCACAACAAATCACAGATCCAGCAACATCTATATGATCACATTATACAAGAATATAAGTAAAACTCTCTAATATTATACAAGCAAGACATGATTACAAAAATATACACTACCAACACTCAAAGCGTTTAACGCCTCTCCTTGAAGAATATCTTCATAAGCTCTGAAATTGAAACCATACTCAACACATTGTCAATCTCTCACAGGAGTAACAGTTGTGCATCTATAAAAGTTGATTTTATAAGGCTGCACTACTACTTTATATAAAACTTTATTCTCACCAACACCAAATTTCGACAGAATCACAACAGCATCTTCTTAAAGCTGTCCATCAAAAACAGGTATCAGATGACTCTTAATACATGCTTAAATCTTAGCACCCTGAAGAACATTTAAAGAAAGTATCTTCTTAGCATACAACACTACATTCTCTAATAAAACGGAAAAGCAGAGATACAAATTACATTCTCATCAATGAAGATGAGATCCATCTTGTAACCCTGATTCCATTTTCGAATAATTCTCGCCTTCATGTTCCACATATCCTTCCCAGGATTCAAATCGTTAACAAAACTAAGATTATTATTGTCAACTGATATTGACATGCTTCTAATTCGGAATTCGGATTGTGATTAAATTTCAAATTTCAAAATCAGAGAAGATGAAAGCGTGATGAAATATGAAGAGGGAAATGAGAAGAAAAACCTTATATAAGAAGGATGATTGACAGGAGTTTCTGGGTGACATGCATTAATTGCTAATTACTTATTCCCATGCATATTTGAATTTGAATTTCCCGGTAATTAGCGTTAAACATATGTTGATCTAAAAGCATTACGGAAGATAACAACAAATGCTGCTGCTAAGTATACGTTTGTCAAAGGAACCAGCTGCTACTTTCTTGTAGATGGGCAGTGGTTTGCCCTTTGGAATGTGGGCCAGACCTTTAACATTTGAAAATAGACAAGACAATGGTTTGATAGAACATTAAATGTATTTTAAAGTGATTTGTATATTAGGCTTTATGATGTAATAATGACATAAGAAAAGCATTGTTAGACAGTCTCTCCTGCTGACACATCAGCTTTTCTTATGTCATTGGGATTTCTCCTTTTATAGAAAGTATAGATAGATAAAAGCCCAATACCGTATGTCTTGTAACGTAATTAGAATTTGAACTATCTCATAACTGATCGAAAAGTGACAACTTTGGCATTAATAGGTGGTTGGGTGCTTTAATCGTTCGCAACCACCCTTAACAGTTTATAACACCCTTTGAAAAAATACACAATACTTGTTAAAAACATTTAACTAATTAATGATTAAATATTTGAAATATATTTTAATAAAACTAATTAGTTATACTTATGAGTAACTGAGTATCATCAATATCGTCAATACTTTTTAGGTGTTTGCACATACTTGTGAGTACATTTTCGCACATAATTATAAACAAAATTGGATGACGAGCCTAGCGCGAGCTCGATCTCGCCTAAACTCGAGTACATCTCGTTTAATTTATGAGAGATTAATCTCGAGATCAGCTGAGTTTGAGCTTTATTTTTAAAACTCGAGCTTGACTCGTGAGTTGTAAAGCTTGAACTCGTCTCAGTCTCGGCTCATTTCGTTTATTATTTACGACTTATTTTATTTATATATACATTTATAAGTATTTTTATATATGTTTAAAATTATAAATTTTATATATAACATAATATTATTTATTAATACTATGATAACTTTATATGTTTTTTTTTGAACGGCAAGGTGTCACAATTTTTTGGGTGCGAGACACCCCACACCCCCCCTTATCCAAATCTTATATTTCATTCCAATCACCAGGGCAAATTACATAAGGATAGCAGGTAGACGAGCAACAAACTGTGCCGCCATCCCCTCCTGAATAGAAAACCCTAATCTACTAAAAACAAAGTCCCGCCCCTGAGGGGTCGAAAAGTTGTTGTGGACCACACACTGAACTCTAGCCAAGAACAGAACCGCCTTCGGCGCCAAGGAGCCGAACGTGTCAAACGTCAGTGGACAAAGGCATGCTGATTCTCCTCACAAGCTTTCACGTGCTTTTCCACCTTCTTTGACTCTGCTTTCAGTACCGCTTGCCCCGCCACAAACCCATTTTCCCGGAACCCGGCTAGGGGGATACACCTGTGAGATCGACACAAGCATGTTTCCCGCCCTCCCAACCAAAAACTAGCACTCGAGCTCAATGACTTAATTTTAGGCACGAGCTCGTTTAAACTCGGCTCGATTCAAGCTTTTAACAAGCCGATCTCGAATAACTCACGAATATCTCAACTCGCCGATAGCGACCTCGAGGATGATAACCAATGTTTGATGCAAAAACACACACACACAAGAATACAGTAAGTAAAAGTTTTCATAAACTAATATTATACATCAAGATGATACGAGAGATAGGTTTCATCAGAAAGTTTGGTGCAAGAAAGCATGCAACTTTCTCAACATGCTGGCGATGTTCCAGCAGCAGCATCTAGCAAAGTTCATCCTAACATACTCTGATAACAACACATCTCCAAACACCAACCCAATATATATAAACACACACTATACACACCACAACACACACACACACTTCACTTAACTTCACTCCACTTAACTTATTTACAGTCATGGAAAGCCCAAGATTAAAAACTACCCAGAAGGTTGTTAATTAATATTATCATCTATATAAGTTCATCTTCCATTTGCTTCTTTCTTTCATCTTCAAGATCTACTCGTCTAACACGTTTTCGCTCCGTTTTTTATTGTTAAAAGTGTGTGAAGAACACTTGCTACACCAGTGATCATGTTCGTTCGCCAACAAGACATGCGAAATCTCTCTCCACTTCGCTTCCTATTAAAGCAAAACCTTCGGTACAAGTTTTTAATTGCGTATTATAAAATAACGAAAACCCTGTAAGATATTGTGTATTATTATCAACTATTTATATTAGCACATTAGTTTTAATTACAAAGGAAACTAGTCAAATCATAGCTCTTAATTATAATAAACACTATACGATAAATCATAACTGATATATTTTCTCTAATATGTCGAGTTTTATTTTTTTATTGTTAATGACATTAAAAGGTTGATTTAGTTGCAGGGTCTCCCGACGAAGGCATCAGTAAAAGAAAACATGAAACCTGTGGATTTCAAACTACAAACAACGGCAAAAGAAAACACCAAATCTATGGAAGTTAAGCTCCAAACCAAAGAAAGAGCAGTTAAACGTGCTTTCTTTAACTACTCGGTTAGTTCAAGCGACGGTTTATAAACATCTAGCAACACTATTTTTGTTTCTAAATATTACAAAACACTAAATTACTACTAGAACAAAAACAACAAACCTTAAATCGTTTAATTTTTTTATAACAGGTTCACATTTTTTAAATTTTATACTTTTTAGTTATATAACCTACACATGTATAGATATGCATTGATTTTCTAAGCGCGTAGACGGTTTATATACAGGTAGCAACAAAGCTCTATCTAATGGAGCAACAAAAGAGACAAATAGAGAGGATACAAAAGGCATGTATAACTAAAACATCCATCTCTTTTTTGAATTTGCAACCTTAATAGATATTGACATTTTTATTGATTACAAAACCGAAACTGGAACCAGATAATCGAGGAAGAAGAAGTCCGAATGTTAAGAAAGGAAATGATCCCACGAGCTCAGTTGATGCCATTATTTGATCGGCCCTTCGTTCCACGAAGGTTGCCACTAAATCTAAAACAAAATGTATTGATTGATATGTGTTCTTGCAGTTAGTTAATGCTTATTTTTTGCAGATCTACAACTCCAACGAAAGTTGCGAAAAAGACAATTTCACAAGAAAAGCAAAGAAACAGCTTTTCGAGCACACGGGAATTTTACGGTTTCAGAGAAAATGAAGCACATTGATCACAATCTACATTGATCATGTATAGAACAAGCCAACTAAACTCATGTTTGTTGGAGTGTTAACCATTGATGAGGTGTTTAGACTTATAGAAGTGTGTTTTTTTTTATGTCTGAAGAACTGAACTTAAGTAGGATGTTGTTGAATAAAGTGTTAGGTTGTGGGCTGAAAAGAACCTTATTTTTGACAGTTTGGTTTGTTTATGTAATCATGTGTTGGTTTTTAATGGAAACTTATGGATTTTTTTCATCTCTCTTTATTCCACATTCAGCTATTTATTTAATCCTTCTAAAGACAAAATTATTTGATGCTACAACAAGAAATTTTATTTATTCAAATTTATATATATGTGCAACAAAATAATTACTTAGATTGGAAGAAGTCTAAATTTAAAAGGTGAATCCCAGAATGACCTATGGCCGAGTTATAAGCCCGGCCAACAACTCTGCTCGGCTTAGCTCGGATTATTTTAGTTTTAATATTCTTTTTTTAATATACATATAACATAGTATAGAAAATTGGTTATTATTTGCAGGTATTTAAGAGTGCAATTAGATACTTTTGGCGTATTTGAGAGTTGATTAGGATGCTAATAAACTTATATTTTATTTTGTTGAGATTTGAAACTTATTTTTTATTTGAACTTGATTTTGGCTAGGTTAAACTAATTTTGGATATGTCCTTGTGAACTGTTGAATGATATCTTAGACTACTGAATTTGAAAGCTATGTATGTATTAATATTTATTTTTAAATTCGAGCTTACACGGGCCGAGCGAAGCCGGCTCGGTTAAAAACCAAGCCGAGTTTGAGCTAAGATCTTCGGCTTGGTTTCAAATCCGAGCCGGCTCGGTTTATAATCAAGTCAAGCCCAAGCTTACTCTGTCTCGGCTCGGATCTTTTTTCACTTAAAATTGTTGATGTTGGCTATCCACCCAAGTTTTTCTGGGTTTCCACACCTTAAATTCGCAATTATGCCACCAAAAATGTGAAGTAGTGAGTGAAATTTTGTAGATTTAAACTTGAGAAATGGTTCAGGACACTCCTTACGATCACGCACACAAATTATCCACCTATTATCAGTTTAACTGATTCTAATGATTTAATAAAATCATGCATAAGGACACCATAAGCAGATATCAAATGGAAAGCAAATAGCGATAAAGATGTAAACGGCACATTTATAAATGGACAAAAACAAGAGTTCAATTACAAGCTACAGTTTCAAACAAAACAAGTCTATATATGTCAAAAATCGCGTCTGTATAGTTCAAACTACCTACATCTTAAACATCATTTCATATTATTGACCTAATAAACATAATTGAGAGAGGGGCGGTTTCAACATCCTCAAGACATGTAATTCGGTCCTTGTTACCTTTACGCTTTCACATTGGGCATAAGCACCAGCGCCTGAAATACATCATAGTTACTACACGGAATGCTTAAACACATCATACATATGCACATAGTGTGTTTGAGAGAGTGTGTACTATAATAGGATATATACCTGTGGAGTACTGTAAATTGAATGTCGAGCTTCTATTCACACTTGATAGAGCGGTATATGTGTCGGACAAAGAACAGGGCAGCACGGAAACCAACCATCCCAAGCATGAGAAAGAAACCATAGCAGATGCAAGCCATGTAACCAAAGAAAAACGATGTTTGCATGAATCCCGACATGTCAGAGCGCTCATAGTAGTAGTACAAGCAATAACCAAAGATGAAAACACCCGTTGAACCACCACATAGAAAAGACCTGATAACATATTACAAAACAAGTCAACTCTTGCACCAAAAGTCAAGTATTCAAAATGAGACGATATTGATAATTCATAATACATAGTTACATTATGTAACTTACATACCTCCACCACCATTCATGATCTTCAGCAGCAAGTTGGAAATACGTCAACGCGACAGTGATAAAGGCAGTAACGATGAGGAGGATGATAAAAACAATAAATAAAATACTGTAAATGGTGTAAATCCTGTGGCCCCACACGCTAGCAAAGATGTAGTAAAGCTCGATGTAGATCGCACTGAACGGAAGGAAACCCGCCATGGCCATTTGCGGGACGGTTTTGCGGTACCAAGGCAAAGGCGGGATCTCTCTCGGATACTTCGTGGTGCGTACAGGCGCCTGAAACTCAGCTTTGCTGTTCTTTCCAGCAATACCCCCCAATACTAGCAATGGTGATGTCACCAACGTCCATATCAAAACAATCACAACGATTGTACCAAAAGGCAGTGCGGCAGTAGCAGTATAAGCGATCGCAACAGTGTTTAGAAAGCAGAAGGTAAGAAAGAGGGGTCCGCAAAACAGGCAGCCAGTCAACAGCAAGTTTCTCACCTGTTTGATAACATTATACTATAAATATGCTATTTTGTCAACATCAAACAACTTTAGCCCTCGACTTTAATAATAAACAACTTTAGCCCCACAACTTTAATAATGACATGTTTAGCCCCTCAACTTTAATAAATAAAATGTTTAGCCCCTTAACTAAAACATCAAACAACTTTAACTCTTGTGATTTGCTTGTTTTATCTACATTTCGAACCCGCTGCGGTGCGCGTGTGGTAACCCACTAGTAAATTATTAATTTTGATTAAAGTTATTAAATATGTTGAATAACAATGTAACATACCCAGTTAGTTCCTTCTAGTTGGTGATAAAACGAGGCTGCAGTGTATCCAGCAATACCAGACGTAAGTGCGTATATGACCACCAGTGCTGTAAACAGAGCTCCTCGATTGTATGGATAAAATACGCCAACAAGAGCTAGAATAAATATAAAAAGTGCACTGAGAGAACAAAAATGTAATCAATGTTAAGGCGTTAACAATTAATTATTAATCCAATGAATAAAACATTATAATGAAATAATTAGTTTAAAAACATTTTACTTACAGAGCAAATAGCTGGCTACCGGAACCTAGGGCTGCAGCAAACAGCGATTTGTACTTCGGATACCGGAAAACGTCACCGTGAATGTACTTCCACCCGGTTTCCTCTTGGTCATCAGCAGCCTCCTCATCATGAGCATACCTTTTTGCAAATCGATAGTAAATATAAGAGTAAAGTACACGGATGACCCTTGTGGTTTACGAAAATTTTGGATTTGGACCCTAGCTTTCCAAAAGTACACGAATGGTCCAGGTGGTTTACACTTTGTAACGCATTTAGCCCCCAACTTTGCCAAAAATCACATGGATGATCCCTGTGGTTTGCAATTTGTAATGCATTTAGTCCATAACTTGGACCTGCTCAAACCTTTGGATTTGTTGGTTGGGGACTAAATGGTTACAAAGTGTGAAACACAGAGACCATCCGTGTACTTCTGAAAAACTAGGAACCAAATCCTAAATTTTGATAAACCACAGGGACGTTCATGTACTTTACTCTAAATATAATCAATGGAAAACAAGAAAAGGGGTGTTTAAACTCTAAAATATACAAATTTAACTACTTACTTAACAAAGTCGTTCTTAAGGACTCGCATAAGAATGGTGGCAAGGAAACCAGTTAAGAGAAGAACCGTCACACACGAGTTAATAATCGAAAACCAATGGATCTCGAGATGATGGGGTTGAGAAGAAGACTGCGCGTATTTCTCCATCCTATTTTCATAAGGAATATTTGTTTCTTTCCACCTCACCGTGTACATAAACTCGACCTCAACTTCCTTGTCTTCGGTGAGATCCACTACAGCACTAGGATCGGCTTTTGCGTTTATCTCTATCACACGATCATTATTGTAGTGGATCTCAAAGTGAAGATGTTTAAACAGGTAATACTTTTCTTCACTAGGGTCAGTTTTGTCTTTTTCAACTTTTCCGAGAAAGCCCCAGAAAGGTAAGTCGTCATAGTACATTTGGAAATAATAATCTTTTGTAACAGCGCTTCGGAATTTGGATACTTCTTCCTTTGTTAGTGTTTTTTTGCAAACGATTTCGGAGTCCTTTTCGACCATGAAGTCAAGCTTATAAGGAGCACTGACTAAACGATCTCCATTCAGTACTTCACCAAGAGCTTCAGATTTCTCCTTTAAGTGAGCTGCAAACAACGATAAGGTGAATATACATATACTAAACAAAAGATAATAAATAATAAACAAAGGAATGAGAGATTGAAGGCGAACGCACGCACCTGGCAAACAGAAAGGCAGATCATAAAAACGGTATGTTTCACTGTAGAAGAAATAAATGAAATGAGTTTTTCAAAGCAGACGTATAAAATAAATAAGCTGCAACAAGCTGAAGATCCTATGGTTTACACCACATATGAAAAATCAAAAATTTGGAAAACTAAACCTATTCTCTTCCTAACAATCCTAAAAGATATTCTTTTTGGCATGTCAACCTTCCCCACGAAAATTTTCTGATACAATGCCACCACTTAGGGGTGTTCAGTGTCTGTTTTAATAAAAATTCTGGGACAAACTGCTAACTACAGCTTTAGAAAATGACAGACCAGCCAATTTTACCGGTTTAGGGGTTTAACAGTTCGTTTTGGCAGTTTGACGGTTCAAACCAACTTGTTTTTTCAAAATCATTAGTTTGTATTTAAAAAAATGGCAAAGATGGTTCATGATTATATTTATAATACGTATACATCGCTAAATATTCTATAAATGGAAAAAATACATAAGTAACAAAGGTTAAACGACCAGTTCGGTTTACAAAGCCGAATCCATGTTCCAAACCGTTTATACCGCCAAAACCGGGAGCTGTTTGGATCTCAAACAGACCAATCTAGCTTTCTTTCTTCAGTTTGGGCGGTTCAATCAGTTTCAATGGTCTACAAACACCCGTACCACCACTTGCAAAAAGCCACTCAACTTAAGATATCATCTCATTCCACATATACACACTCTCGATAACCAGACCGAAATCCATCCTATCCCCTGCCCATTAACCTTTTTCCAACTTCCACTAGCAGCACAAACTTCAATTCACCTACCAAACTCACAAATCTTATCAACCAGCTTAGATTTCACATTATAACTATACCTAAATCTAAATTCAGAGCAAACGCATACACAAATTATAACTATACCTAAACCTAACCTTACCTAAAACATCATCCAACAACCCTAACCAACCGCAATTGAAACTTCAACTTAACCAACACAAAACCCTAACGACCACAAAAAAACACCCTAGATCCAGTCATCCAAACCATAATTCTACCAAATCAGATCCACAATTCATAACTAACACTAAAAGTAACCAAATGTACAAGATAATATCGATCAATTCAAACCTAGGGTTATGAAATGGGCCGACTTTGTTGGCGTATAACGGCACTTCGTCTCCAGGTTTGTATTTGTGATCTGATCGGACTGAGTTGACGGAAAGTGCCGCTAGCAGCGCCATCAGTAGCCACCGTATGACCGTCACCGGCATTTTGCTGCAGATCTTTGAGGTGTGATATGGTGAGTGTGTTGGTAGATCTAATGTTTAGATGTGTGTGAGGAGGTTGTTTATATTTGTTTAGGGGGTTTTGTGTGTGTTGGAAAGATGGTGAGAAGTTACTTAAGTGGTCCTTACTTGCCTAGTTGTTAGGGATGGCAATGGCCAATGGGTCGGGTTCAGGTAAGCTATTAGTAATACCATATTCATACTCGGTTGTAAAATCGTGTCTTATACCCGGCCCAATACTCATCGGGTATTTGTCGGGTAATTACCCGTCAAGTATCGGGTATACTCATTAGTTTGTTAAAAGATATACGTTGTAACTATGTTAGAATCCCGTGTATTAAACGGTTTGAATAAATGTAATCTTATATATTAAATAATAAAAAAAGTTATATCTTTGAGAACCTTGTGTATTGTACGGGTTGAGTAAATTTAATTTATATATTAAATAATGAAAAAAGTTACATTTTTAAGAACCTCATTTGTTATACGGGTTGAGCACATGTAATTTTATATACCAAACAATAAAAGTTATATCTTTATAAACCTTATGTATTATATGGATTGAATAAATCTAATTTTATATACTACATAATAAAAAAGTTATATTTTTTAAAAACCCCGTATATTACAAGAGTTGCATAACTGTAATTTTGTGTAGTAATATCTTTAAAAAAACCTAACGGATATACTCGATATACGATGGATGAGGTGATTGCGGTGATGGTTCCTATAAATGTCACGTAAACATAGTGATTACTGTATTTGAGTTGAGAATTGAACACGGAAATAAAAGTATAGAACCAATAAACATCGATTAATATTTTTGTTTACCCCTTATAAACATTTTTTAAATAGGTTCTATCCTTAACTACTTTAGTTTAATAAAATAAATAAATAATTTACATTATATTAATTCATAACGAAGGGATTACTCCAAGCGTTATGTGATGTGTTAACCATATGAAAACGCATGTTTTGAGGTATCCGATTGAACTCAATATAACCTATAGTTGCATTTGTGATTGGATCAAAACGTAACGTAAATCGAATTTGTATCGTACAATCATAACGTATTATACGCGACCCGACTAACTCGAATTTATATCATCAAGGCAAAAACTCTTGAGGGAGTCAAAGTGGCCTTTACAAAATTCATAAAAAGTTGAGTTAATTACATAGTTAGTCCCTGTGGTTTGCACAAATTAACATATTTAGGTACTAATAGTTTAAAATCACATTCTAGGGGATTAACTTTTCATTTTGTAACGTTTGGAGGTATTAACGTTATTTGTAGGTTTAAAATCACATTCTATTAGTACCTAAGTATGTTATTTTGTACAAACCATAGGGACTAACTATGTTAATACCCTAGAAGTTAATACCTTCAAACGTTACAAAATGAAAAGTTAATACTCTAGAAGGTGATTTTAAACTATTAGTACATAAGTATGTTATTTGGTGCAAACCACAAGGACTAACTATGTAATTAATTCTAAAAAGTTAAGTGGTTAAAAATTGCATTTCCTGAACTTAAGGGCTAAAAAAGGGTAAAGATAAAATTTGACAAAATTTTGGGTAAGAAGGAAACTATAACAAAGTTATAAATATTATAAAATATTATATTATCTCCTATACAAATTGTTTAAATTTATATTAAATTTAATTTTATAATTATTTTTTAATTGATATTAATTATCTATAAAAATAGATGACTTCAATGAATGACATTTGTCCATTTATTGGTTTCTTTTATTATATAGTATAGATTTCCAAATACATTTGTTTACTATTTTAATTATTATATAATTTTATTTATACAACTATTATACACAAAAAATGTATATTACATGCATATAAGTTATATTATAAATTAATAATAACTTTATAATACTTACACTACTTCACAACATATAAAATATAAATACTATTATCAAAGAATCTCGGGCTAGATCTGTTGATGAGGTGATGAAGCTGGTTAAGGAGGCTATCCGTCTCAGGTTAATGGGCGTCAAGACTGTTAAGTCAGATGCTACAGTGCATGCTGCTCGTATCTGGGGTATATCGGAAGATGCATGGTTCCAGACTGCCCATCCCCTTAGTACTATATAATGAAGTTTTCGAGACCTGTTGTGATCATTTGGAACTGGTGGTTTAAGTGGGGGGCTATGTTTGTTCTGAGAGTGTTCTTCATGAGAGAGTCCTTTTCTGGAGATGAGAATGTCTACACACAAAATGCTAAATCCTTAAATATCTATA
This sequence comes from Helianthus tuberosus, assembly GCA_030545235.1. Classification (NCBI taxonomy): domain Eukaryota; kingdom Viridiplantae; phylum Streptophyta; class Magnoliopsida; order Asterales; family Asteraceae; genus Helianthus; species Helianthus tuberosus. Next base: position 86,119,431 of record CM060372.1, on the reverse strand, counting down.
CCCTCACGGTAATAAAAATTCTCTGTTTAACTGCTATGGGTGGTATTGGGCTGGGTTGGGCTTTAGTGCAGGTGGCTGCTGATCTCGGGTGGGATGTGGCCTGGGTTGGGGCTGATAAGCTAGTCTGCTGGAAGTGGGATGGGCCTTTTGTGGGTTGGGTTGGAGATATAAGGGGTGGTTGGGTAGTGAACCCTGTTAGTTTTTCTAGAAGTCACCTGGTGGTCTGTTTCTTTCTCTTCGTTTGGTCTGTAGGTTTTACTCTTGTCCCCATTCCTTCTTTTTGCCATAGGTTGTTGGTTAGGGGTCATAATTGGAGTTGGCTGGTGGGAATTGTTGTAAACCCGGGAGACATAAGGCAGGACCGGCTAGGGGGATTGTCGATTCGGTGTAACCCAATTTGTTTCTCTACCCCTATGCTGGAAACCAATGTAGGAAATAGAAACCTTTTATTTGCTAAATTTTTTCTTGTGGGGTTGGGTTGGATTGAGGGTTGGGACAAATGGTTGGTTATAAGTATGTGCTGGCCTAATGTTCGTGCCTCATGTTCAGTGGGTATCGTTGGTAATCTGGGTTGGGTTATGCTTATCACTTTGTTGCTGTTGGATCTCAGCTCTCGTGGTGTTTTCGTTAAAGAGGCAGAGAAAAGGCTGCATCATATTGGGAGGACTTGGAGGTGTAAACTTATGTATATTCATTCTGTTTGGCCCAGGGGTATTGTTGTCACTAAGGGTTGGGTCTGGGGTTCTTCGCTGCACATCAAGCTGGATTGGACAGCTCCTAGTTGGCGTTTTGTTTTGTTGGCCAAGGACTATGGCTGTTCTCATATTGTGCAGTCCAATCAATGTAGTCAGAGGTATCACCATAATGCAGGGATTTCTTGGGCCTGTAGCTGGTTTCGTAATTTCTGGGTTGGGCTCATAGTTCTTTGGAAGCAGTGTCGTCTGTGGTGCAACTGCAGCCAGCCAACCTACTGTTATAGTAACCGTGAGAGGCTTAAAACAGCTGGAAAAATTGGCTCAGTTTGGTTCAGGAGTAAATTCGTCCTATCGGGTTGGGTTAAGTACTCGTTGGGTGTGTTGATGGGTTTTAGCGGGATAATCAAGCAGTGGAGTAAACTCTGTGGTTTCAGCAATGGGTTGAATTTGCTGTTTGGTTGCCTGTGGTTGCTGTATGGTCAGATGGGGCTGCTATGTCACAATCCATGCTTGGTCTATGGGCTCCCGGGTTTAGATGGTCGGGTCGGGGATCTGTGGTTATGGTACTTTACATCTACTAGCCTGGGTACTGTGATTTCCTCCTATCAGCTACTGAATTTTTGGCCCAAGATTATCCATATGGGCCTCAGGTTAATGCTGGAGCTGATAGCCCAATTTTGGATGTATTGGGCGCTTCATGGGCCGTATAGTGATTCTGCTGCTACTACCATCATATGGGCCTATGGGCTGACTGATGAAACTTTCGGGCGCCATTGGCTGTATAGAGATACTAATTTTTGTAGGCCGCCCCACATGTATGGGCCGCCAAGTGTTTTTTCTAGATGTAGTGGCCGTATTGTTATTCATTGTAAAGCTAGGGCGTTGTGCATTCCTAGAGTGGGTCTTATGGTTTCTTATTTTTGGTCCCCGGAGCATGTTTCGGGTGACGAAGAGGGGGGTATGCCCCCCTTAAAGGTGTAATTTATTTTGTTTCTTTATAGTTTGTCGGGCGATGCCCATTTACCCAAAAAAAAATACGTATACAAAAAAAAATATGTTTTCACATTATGAACATACTAAAATAAATCACTAATAGACAAAGGTTAATGAAAAATAAAAATTAAAAAAATTCGGATATATGATCGGGTATATAGTTCGGGTAAACGGGTATGTGGGTTTCGGGTAATCGGGTCGGGTATCATCTAATACCATACCCGAGCCATACCCGCAAAAATTTTTAGAACTAATCTCATACCCGGCCCAATACCTGTCGGGTATCGAGTATACCCGTCCCATTTGTGTCGGGTTTCAAGTATACCCGTCGGGCTCGGGTATTTTTGTCATCCCTACTAGTTGCTAATAATACACACTGTTAGCTAATGTCTATTGCTAAAATTCAAGCTAAATTACAAGTTTTGTCCTTTTTATCTGTATGTTATTTTTGCATACGATGTTCTTTGGAGTAATACTTGTCAAGTTCTGTACTTAATGTTTCAAAATCTTGCATTGTATGTTCTTTGAGCCTAACCCAGTTAAATTTTTTGGTTAAGTATGGTCATGTGTCTTACACACGAGGGCATTTTTGTCATTTCACTTCTCTAGGAACTATTAGTTCCGTAAAAAAATTTAGGGTATGTTTCAATGAGCTTTTCAATCTCTCCTTATTGACTTTTTAACATCTTTATCTCCTTTTTGAAAAAATCACAACAAAGTGACTTTTTCATTTCTCATTTTTAATGCTTAAAAAGTTCATCTTCACCTTATTACCCAAATACTATTTTACAAAAACTCTTTTTTCTAAAAGTCAATAAGTCATAAGAAGGTGAAATAAGCTCATCCAAACAAGGCCTTATATTAAAAAAAAAATTAAAAAAAACCTAAACCCTGCACACTCGCTCTTAGAGCATTCACAATACAGTGATGACCCTAAAAAATATGTGAGTGAGTTTAGCTATATTACAAGGAATGGTTGTTGTTGTTTTTGAGTAATTGTGAGTAAAAGTGAGAGAAAATATATGAAAAAGTTACTGTTCATCTGTAAATATATGAGAAAAAATCTAGAGAGAGAAAACTTTATAAATTTTTTAATATTTTTTAGAAATGGTTATGAGTGGAAGAGATAGAAAAAAGTAATGATAGAGGTATAAAAAATATTGTTTAATTGCAAAGGAGAGAGAAAAAGTAGTTGTTTTTAGTGTAAATATATAGATATAGATAAGGAATTCACTGCGAATGCTACCTCCCATATCTCACTCTCTCCTCTCTCTATATCACACGCTAAACCTTGAACAGAGGTTAGGTTTGATGAAGATTTTGGGTTAGTGTAGTGGGATGGGATTGCGGTTGTAGGGTTAGTGCGGTGGGGACGGGATTGCTGTTGTATGGTTAGTGGTGGCCAAGTGGTGTTGACGGGTGGGGCTAGGGGTCGGGGGTGGTCCATCGCTAGGGGGTGGTGGTGGTCGGAAGGTGGGGGGAAGGGCAGGGGGTCAATTGGGGCTGGTAGTGGCGGATTATGGAGGTTGTTAGGTAAGGTTGGTGGCAAGTGGTGGCCGCAGGTCATCTTCAAAGCGCTAGAGTCGGGTTTCTCTGGTCTAATCATCTTCAAAGGCTTTTGCAAAGGGAAATAAAGGGTGGCAGGTCATAAAAGGGCGTTTTTGGCTCTTTTTCTTTTGAATAAGTTTACATAAATGTAACTTTAAAAATAGCTTCTTGGTATTACTTTTCTTTGTTTGACCCAATAGCTATGAGTTTGAGTTTCATGAACCAAATTCTGATTGTTCGTAAAAATGATAGAGAACTGGTAGAGAGAGAAGGAAATGGGTTTTTTAGAGTGAGATTCAAATGAACATATATTTTGTGTGGATGGTGATGGTGGAGACGGTGGGTGGCGGGCGGCGGTTGATGTAGACATTTTGTTGCATTAAAGCTTGTACATCAAGCTTTGTTGATGTATTATGCATCTTATGGTTGTACTCAATGTGGGTTTACAACTTTGAGCCACAAGAAAGTATAAGTGATTATTGCGTAAGGTGCCCCATGAGAATGCGTGAGTCTGTAGCAAGCATCAGACCATATGTAGTGGGGCTTGAACTTCAAACTCCTCCCATGTGGCTCCAAGTATAGATATAAGAGTAAACTTCCGTTTTGCTCCCTGTGGTTTGGTCACTTTAACGGTTTTGCCCCAAACCTTTAAAAATAACCATTTTACTCCCTGATGTTTTGGTTTTGTTGCCAGTTTGCTCCCTGCATGGAGCAAAATGGAAAAACAAACAATTTGGATGGAGTTAGAGGCGGGGAGCAAACTGGCAAAAAAACCAAAATATCAGGGAGTAAAATGACTATTTTTAAAGGTTTGGAGCAAAACCATTAAAGTGACCAAACCACATGGAGCAAAACGGAAGTTTACTCTAGATATAATTTGTAGCACTTGTATGCATTAAATTATTGTACATCATCTTTTACAATTTAACATCACAATTTTTTTACTTTCAACTTTGGTCCTCTATACTTTTCATTTTTCGCAAAATTTTTGCTTTATGTCCCGTTCTAAATTTTGTGAGTTAACACGGCGCAACGTGCGTATGTGGTTAAACATTTTTACGTTGTCTATTTTTTTCCGTTTGAAAGGTTCATCGTAACGCACGGGTCCTAGATCGACTTAATTATTCTTTTATATGTTTTACGTTTCGGTTAATTTCTTCGCATTAACACACACCGCAACTTTAGTGTTGGTGGTCGTTGGAAGTAGTGTGATATTGGTGTTCGACCCCGCCGCAACGCGGCGGTGCTTAATCCTAGTTATGATCTATATAACAAGTTTTTCAAAATGTCGGTCTTAATACTTTTATATCATATTTACATTTTTTGTTATATTTTATGAATGTAACATTTTATACAAGTAATATTCAACTTATCTTTGTGGTTCCTTGAAAGTTCTTTATATGTATTTCAAGGCCACCATTAAACGGTATAACAAGTCTATTTTATTGTATGGGACAAGGTTTTAACCGTATTGTCCAAGCTTGTACATTATGGGTAATTTTGGTTTGAGTGCAGCAAAGAAATAGGCAAGTATATGTAAAGGCAACTAGTCAAAAGAGGAAAATGATATTAAACAAAAGACATAAAATGTTAATAAAAAACATAAAAAAAATTAACATAATATAAGTTTATAAGTTTTATTCAAAATGTAAAAATATAAATGAATTAAAACGTATATGCCAAAAAAAAAAAAAGAATGTCATGTGACCGTGACATAGATATCACATAAATGCATAGCATGCATGAGTTTAGTAAGCATAAAAACTTATACAAAATCCTTGATATAGTAAAAACAAATTAACCATAGACAAAATTTCAACAGAATAGCGATTAAAATGACAATGTAAAAACTTAAAGAGGAACTAACGAAAGTAATATTTTTATGTGTGATATTTCTCTCTATTTTAGTCACGTTAAAGATTATTATGTGAGATCATGGACATGCAACATTAAACACAAGATCATGGCCATGTTACATTGAAAATCACATCTTGTACGAATAAAGGGTATGTTTGGCATAAGTAGCTGATGGATGGTGTCTGGAAGCTGGTAGCTGTAACTTTTTATATATATTTAGGTGTTTGCCAGAGTAGCTAAAGCCTTTAATAAAATGTATAAAATGACCAAAATGAACATAACTAATAAATTTAAAGAGTTAGTGCAATAAAAAGTTAATTATCTTTAGAGGTTAAAATAATCATTTTTACCTAAAAGCTTGTAGCTCCTTCTAAACGCTACTAGTAGGAGTGTTCAACCAAAAGATTCAAGCTTCTAACCTAAAAGTTTCAATCTCCTTCAACCAAAAAAGACTTTTTATTGAGTAGGGTTTTTTTTTCTTAAAAGCTTAAAGTTAGAAGCTCCTAAAAGCTCCATGCCAAACATACCCAAAGTCTTATGTTGTGTGTGAACATGATGATACATTTATCATGATTTAAACAAACAAATTCATATGTAATTACTTTAGAGAAGCAATCCGCGCAGTGGTAGAGCTTGATTAAAAGTTTTTGAGGGCGAAAAATCATGAGACCCAATTTATATTTAGAAAAAATAATTGGGGAGGGGGAGATCCTTTATAATTTTAATTTTTTTAGACGAAAAATCAAAATTTTATACTTCTAATCGAAACATTGAGGGGAGGGGGGGGGGTTGCACCCCCGGGTATCAACTAAGCTACGCCCCTAAATACGTGGCTATTGATTTGGATGTAGAACATAATTATAGAAGTCTTACATTGTGTGTTAACACGATGATACTAAAAAGTCCAAGGTAAAAAAACTATAAACATGAAAAATACGTTAAAAAATACAATAAAAAGTATGACGCGAATGCACGAAATAGTAGATATTATGCGATTTGTTGCAGCGTATTACATTGATTTAGAAAAACAGAGACGTTTGATGATGATTCACTTGTGAAAAGCTAATATCCAATACACTATTGTGCAGCATTAGTGTTTACGTTTGTATTAATCGAAAAGAGTCATACATGATTAAGTTTTCACCTATACCTATATTGTTCACAAAGGTATAAGACATCTAGACTCGTAATTTTCTTTCCTAGAAATAAATAGTATTTATTTGTGTCGTACAAGGTCTTAACAATATTGTCTTAACTCGTAGGTTATGGCTTATTTTTAGGGTTGTAAACAAACTAAATATTCAGCAAACAGTTCGTGAACCGTTCGGCGGGAAGTTCGTTTATGTTCGTTCGGGGGCGATCCTTAATAATTATTAATTATTAAAATTTTGGACGAAAAATCATAAATTTTATACTTCTAACCGAAACATTGGGGGGAGGGGGTGTGCACCCCCGGGTATCAACTAAGCTACGCCCCTGAATACGTGGCTATTGATTTGGATGTAGAACATCAATTATAGAAGTCTTACATTGTGTGTTAACACGATGATACTATAAAGTCGAAGGTATAAAAACTATAAACATGAATAATATGTTGATAAAAAATACAATACAAAACTATGGCACGAATGCACGAAATAGTAGATATTATGCGATTTGTTGCAGCGTACTACACTGATTTAGAAAAATACAGACGTTTGATGATGATTCACGTGTGAAAAACTAATATCGAATACATTGTCGTGCAGCATTAGCGTTTAAGTTTGTGTTAATCGTAAAGAGTCATACATGATTAAGTTTTCACCTATACCTATATTGTTCACAGAGGTATAAGACATCTAGACTCGTAATTTTCTTTCCTAGAAATAAATAGGATTTATTTGTATGGTACAAGGTCTTAACCATATTGTCTTAACTCGTAGGTTATGGTTATTTTTAGTGTTGTAAACAAACTGAATGTTCAGCGAACAGTTCGTGAACCGTTCGGCGGGAAGTTCGTTTATGTTCGTTCGGGGGGGGGGGGGGGATCCTTTATAATTTTAAAATTTTTGGACGAAAAATAAAAAATTTTATACTTCTAATCGAAACATTGGGGGGGTGCACCCCCGGGTATCAACTAAGCTACGCCCCTGAATATGTGGATATTCATTTGGATGTAGAACATCAATTTTAAAAGTCTTACATTGTGTGTTAACACGATGATACTAAGAAGTCAAAGGTAAAAAAAACTATAAACATGAATTAATTGGTGATAAAAATACAATAAAAAAGTATGACGCGAATGCACGAAATAGTAGATATTATGCGATTTGTTGCAGCATACTACACTTATTTAGAAAAATAGAGACATTTGATGATGATTCACGTGTGAAAAGCTAATATCCAATACACTTTCGTGCAGCATTAGCGTTTAAGTTTGTATTAATCGAAAAGAGTCATACATGATTAAGTTTTCACCTACACCTATATTGCTCACAGAGGTATAAGACATCTAGACTCGTAATTTTCTTTCCTATAAATAAATAAGATTTATTTATATGGTACAAGGTCTCAACCATATTATCTTAACTCGTAGGTTATGGCTTATTTTTAGGGTTGTAAACGAACTGAATGTTCAGTGAACAGTTCGTTAACCGTTCGGCGGGAAATTCGTTTATGTTCGTTCGGGGGGCGATCCTTTATAATTTTAAATTTTTTTGACGAAAAATCATAAATTTTATACTTCTAACCGAAACATTAGGGGGGTACACCCCCGGGTATTAACGAAGCTACGCCCCTCAATACGTGGCTATAGATTTGGATGTAGCACACCAATTATAGAAGTCTTACATTGTGTGTTAACAGGATGATACTAAAAAGTCGAAGGTAAAAAAACTATAAACATGGAAAATATGTTGATAAAAAATACAATAAAAAGTATGACGAGAATGCACGAAATAGTAGATATTATGCGATTTGTTGCAGCGTACTACACTGATTTCGAAAAATAGAGACGTTTGATGATGATTCACGTGTGAAAAGCTAATATCCAATACTGTCACACCCCAACCGATGGCGGAAACATCGGGGCGCGACACTGAGCGAAACAGATTGTCCATGATGTAACACCCCGAAAATGGGTTTGGTAATCAAACTCCGTTAATACTAAAAGACGGGTAAAGTACCGTTAGTAGTAAAAAAAAAAAAAATAATAACCCGGTAAATATTTGGATTTAAATAAGAAATCCTAATATTAAATACAAGCGAATCAAAGTTTTAAGGAATTGAGTTTATAAGAGCCCGAGTTAACGGGACTTAAAATAAACTGGGTAATAACTCCCGAGACCCACTAAGTAACTAGGAATATCAACCTAGTTAGTTAAGTGTTTTAAGAATAATAAGGATAATTGGTTAAATAATACACTTTATGTAACTTGGAATAATGTATAGGGACCAATTATAGCAAACTTGAAACAAGTTTGTTTAAAATAAAATACTAGACACCAAAACACACACTTTAAGTGTGTGTTCTGGTCGAATGATCCAGAGAAGCCAGGGGCTCCTCACATAAACCCTAGCAAGCTCAAAAATTGACAAATTGAAGGATCAAATGAAGCCTAAATTCACAATTGAACATGGATTAATGATCACCCAAGCTAGGGGATCATAAGGTATGTAAAATCTTGATGTTTGGTGAAGTTGTAAAATTTGGATAATCATCCTAATCGCGAATTAGGCATGGATTAGAGAAGCTATGGCTAGATTAGTGATGTATACTTGCTTAGGAACGAACCCCTAAGTGAAAATCATGCATAACATGCTATGAATTGAAGGACTTGATGAGTTAACACACTTAGATAAGTGGGTTTTAATGTTATGATAAAATTTATGATATAGCTATGCTTAGAATCAACATGCATGATATCAAATAGAAAGTGTTTGATTAAACCATGAAATTGGGTACAAGATCATACTTCTCATGAAATGGGTTTAGTATGATATAAAAGAATTGATGTTAAGATCATGATATAGATGCTTGAAATCATGTTACCTAGTAGTTAGTGTGTAAAATTTGAAGTTCGTTAAAGGTTCGGACGAAATGCCTAAGTGAAATTCAATAAAACAAATGTGCTTTGAATAAGTCGATAAGTCGAATGACTTTAAAAAGTCAAACCGACCAAGAGTATGATCGAATGATAAATTCGACATAAAAGCGTAGGATGGTTTAGTTGTAAATGATTATGACTAACCTAACCATCTTACAATTACAATGATAGTTTGACGCTTGGCAAGCTAGGTGAAAGCTTGGGGAAGGAAGCGGGTCAAACGAATCAAGAATGAAGGAAAAGCGTAATTCGGATGCAAGGTAAGTATAGCTTACACTAGTCTTATATTTTAGAATATTCTCTTATCGTAGTAGTTACGAGTAAGATAAATACATAATTGAGGTATGATGTTCCGGTGTGTAGACGTACGGAACAAGATAGTCGAGCATGACAAGAAACCATGTTGATGGTTTAAAAGGAGTTAAATCGGTAATTCGATCATTTTATGACAAATGAAAAATGAACTTTTGAATGGTTACCTTATAGGGTAAACCAAAACAAACAATAAGGGTAAAACGGTAAATTGGTCACGCGTTGACCATAACTATTGGTTTTGAAAGACATTGTATGACGTAAACCATGATAGGCTAAAAAGCATTAAGAAACGATTAATAAGTGAAATGACCGCACGGTGTAAACTGGAGCAATTCATGTAGATGAGATGGTAATAAATATCATCTCGCCAACATAATCGATCACTTAGATCAAATGGGTCAAAAGGTGAAGATATCACCCTTTGGCAATAACGATTAATGATTATTGTCAAGTTATATTATTTCAGGAGTAAATGTCAAATGGGTATTAGAAACGCTATGAATTAGCGGTTATAAAAGCAAGGTATTAAAAATGGGTCAATATATTGATCCGCGCCAGGTATGTGAAAAAGGGTAACCCTCATTTAGAACATGTGGTTCAATGAGTGTTAAAAGAAGTCAAAATAAACATTTGGTTACTTGATAAGTAAATCGAATGTTTTAAGTAATGAACATTGCGTTTGGAAAGCTTAATGACTTTTCAAACAAAATCATAGGTTAAAAGAAGGATTAAGGGTCAAATATACTTTCAAAAGTCCTTCATCGTAAATGATTGGCTAAATGGACTAAAACGCCCTTATAAGCTAAATTGGACAAACGACCTTTAAAGGTAGTTTCGAAACGAGTTTTATGATCAAATAAATAATTGGAATAGGTATAAGAAGCGAAAGATGTAAACCTTTGGTCAAATGACTCTATAAGAGTCTTTGTCGTAAATTAGCAATCCGACGAGAAAAACTCGGATTATATAGATCACCTCATTAAGTCCACCACAAATATAGTTGTGGTGGAAGATTACTTGATAAGAAATGTTGTATAATAACGCTAGAAATGAATGAAAGCGTTTCATGCTCAAAATATGCCTAAATACCCTTAACGGGTCAAAATACGCATATGAGCGTAAACGGGTTTAAGATACGTAAGAGACCCGTGACTTGAACCTAATATGATAGGAATTATTGAAATTATGAATATCATGAGAATAAGGATCAAACAAACATGTTTTGTTTGATAAAAACATGAACGGGTCATAATTTGGTAAAAAGGTAACGAGTCGAAGGCTTAGAAGTCTCAAAATTTCTTATGTTGGATATAGGATTTTAACTCCATAAGATGGAGGATTAAATTACGGATGCGTAGGAAAAAGAATCGGGTAAAACGGATCAATAACGAAGAAGTTATGGCCGTTTCCGTGAAAACTGGCTTAGCTGAAACTGAGTTGCAGAGCTGCTGGAAAACTGTCTCCCTCGCGTGGCGCGAGGGAGCAACCTGGTTCCTTCGCGTGGCGCGAAAAGCCCTGTTTTGGCGAAAAAAATTTATTTTAATCAGTTTCACTTCCCGGACTCGTTTAAATACGTTCTAAGTTACGTATGACTAATCCAACTCATGTTTTATGAGTTTCAGGTATAATTTTAGCACCGGCGGACGATCAAGCACAACGAAGAACCGAACACGATCAAGAAATAAGCTTCCGCACTATGTATCGTTGTTATGTTAAATGACGAACTCACACATGATATGTTGTATAGTTTTAATTCTGTAAAAAGTTTAATGAAACCGTATTTTCAATGTATTTGAAATCATAACTACTCGTTTATTTTCGTAATTTATACGAAAACCGTTAAATAATAATAAGGGTGTTACACATGAGAATCCATAACAGCTATAATTACCAAATATTTAACGTCATGTCCCATACCATAACATATTAAATAAAACAGTTATTACAGACATAGTGTTCTCAAAGACAAATATTATTCCGACAACTCATAAATTATTTGTGGGTTTCTAGACCACCTAAACTTGATTCATCACAGCTAGCAAGCATAAGCATCCTAAACACCTGTCACATACGTTAAAATAAAGCCCATACACATAGTGTAAAGGTGATCATACAAGTTTAATAGCATAATAGTAGCGAAAGCGATTTACGCATAACCAGCATGTAACACGTAGAAATGTGAAGCAAGTAAGTCATTAACAATGAAATATGCACAGACGTGACTGCGAGTTGTAGAATGCGCAACACATATCACCACTGTGACACGTGAAGAAAAGCCCTTAACAACCCCTGTCCACGACAGGTGCTGAGTCCAAACTATAGTACTATCGTTGCTAAGGTGTCAAGCAACAATCACTGTGTAAACATAACATACTAGCATTCATCGAATAACACGTATAACATGCGAGAGCGGTTAGCGTATAAAAGTGTTTGCGTTGTGTGTCGATTGTGATTTGATATAAGTAACGTATGTAACACCCAAACGTGAGTTAAGCAAAAAGGGATCGAGTATACTTACATATTGTGTTTAGTAAATAAACACAAACTTGGATTGAAGGGAGCGCTTGAGAGGTTAGCCTGATCAGAGAACGATAGTGTAAGCGTTGAACAGTGCGGTAAACAGTGTGTCGAATGAGTTGTGTGACGAATGGTGATTCGGTAGGACGACCATCCAGACGAATGGTCATCTGGACGGATGACCATTCGGTCCGAGGGTCGTTCGTTTGGGAGGGATGTGTTTGTGAAATGTTTGAACTTTGAAGTTTTCGTTGTAGTATTTTAAAAAGTTTGAAGTGTTTCTACATATCAGGTAATCCGGTCGGCCAGTCATCCGGACGGATGGCCATTCGCTCGGATGGCGATTCGTTTGAAACTCATATTCCTTGAAGTTTTGTAAAATTGGTTAAGTGTGGAAATTACAATCACCTGGTCGAATAGTCGTTCGATCGGATGGTCGTCCGATTGATCGGCTATTCATTTGAACGACTGTTTGTTTGAAAGTTTTGAAATCCTGTTAAGTTTGAAAGTTGCGGTTTCACTAAGACGGTATGACGACGTGTTAAACAACGGAAACCACATCAAGTCCAACTTATCCGATCGGATGGGAATCACCCCGTTCGACCAGCCTCAACTGTTCTTCACGGAGCTTCATGTTCAATCCGTGAATCGGTTGTCCCCTCGATAGAAATATGTTCTCAGACCGCTTCTCTACTAGAGAATGAGTAGGAAGCCTGAATGAGTTCGGATTCTAACGGTTTTTAGTGAAAATGAAGAATGTTTGAAGAAAAGTTTGAAACACTTGTTGAATGTTTAGATTTAGATGAAACAGTGTAAAATCATGTAGAAATCTGTTAGATTCGAACCGTTCTTGCTGGAATGAAGTCATTCTCCAAAGTTCATACGAACCCGTGATGACGTCACCCTAGAACAGTCCCAAATCAGGCAATTTCATGGTTAAAACGTAAGATTTGATGGTGAAATTGGTGAAAAAGTGTGTATTGATTATGAAAGTACAAGATTTAAAGTGAAAACTTACAAGAATCGCGAGTAATCGAGAGAAAAGAGCATGGGAGTGCACTGGTCGGAGGGAGCTGTCACATCAATGAACAGTAATGTGATAGGAGGGGTATTTATGTAACAACCAGCTTTTTGGAAAGTCAAAGTACAAGTCAAAGTCAAAGTCAAAGGAAGAAAAGATTGGTAATTGTGACCTGTCACTCCTTGCTTAACTATTGATTGTACGTTAATGACTTGTAATCGAATCTTTTTATTATTTGCTTTAGTTGTATTATGTGGAGTATCTATTACTAATCGAGGTTTAATCGCTAATCAACTTATCGCTAATCGCATCGCTACCGCATTCGCAACTCGAATTATGTGTTCTGGATATTGTTTTACGTGTGTGTGCCATTATGTGTTATTGGTGCATGTTATGTTTATGTTGAGGTGTTAATCGCAATCGCAATTCTATCGCATCGCAATCTAATCGCAAATGCTAAACGCAAGTTATTTATAGTGATTGTATGTTAGATATTGTAGTTAGGTTATTTGTGTAACTAATGGGTAACACTATCGCATCGCTCACTCGAAACGCATCGCAACGCTCAACACGCAAAACGAAACGCCAAAACGCAAATCGTTGGAGCCACTCGATCGAATGGCCAATCGATCGAATGGACATCCGATCGGATTGCCATCCGATCGAGGCAACATCCGATCGGTGCCATCCTATCCGACACTTGTGCACTTTCCCTTTTTGGCAACCTATAAATACCCCCTGTCACATCACTTGTGATGTGACAGCTCTCTCATTTGACCACCAGCGCTCAAGCTCACTTTTCCTTCGATTTCTCGCGATTCTTGTAAGTTTTCAACCTAAATCTTGTACTTCTATGATCTACACGCACTTCTTCATCTTTTTCACTTTTGAATCTTAACTTTTAACGGTGAAATTAACGGATTTGAGGTGTTTTAGGATGATGTCATCATGGAGTTCTTATGAACTTCAAGATTTGGCTTCATTCCACCAAGAACAACTCAGATCTGAAGGATTTCCACATGATTTCACAACGATTTCGCATAGATCTAAACATTTTCAAAGATAAAAGGATTGAAAGATGGATTCTAACTTTCTTTCAACTCTTTTACACTCAATGCACTCAAAAGCGATAGAATCGGAGCTTATTCTGGTCTTCTACTCATTTCTTAGTGAAGTATCGGTTGAGATCTGATTTCTACCGAAGAGACAACCGATTCCGGAATAAACATGAACAACCGTCAAAGAACAGTCAACTGATCGGATCAGGGTGATTCCTATTCGATCGGACGACTTGAGACTTGACGAGGTTCCGTTGTTTAGTACGTTATCATACCGTCTCGAACAAACCGTAAAACTTAGCAAAATAATCAAGTTCAAGACGATCAGATTCGTTGGGACGGATTGTCGTCCGATCGGATTTCACTTGAGCTTCAGCCCTTAATCATTTTCATAATTTTCAAATAACATCAGTTTCTAACGGATTGCCATCCGATCGGATTGCCATCCGATCGGATTGCTATCCGATCGAGTGACCATCCTGCTGTGAACTTGTTCTCACTAAGTGTCTTGCCAATCGGATCGCTGTCCGATCGAACAACCGTTCGATCGATCGACCTGAAGGGTAGAGAGACTTCTCTGTTTTCAAAATGGTACAACGAAAACTTCAAAGCCATCATACACAAACACATCCTTCCCAAAGGAATGCCAATCCGACCGAATGGCCATCCGATCGGATGACCATCTGATCGAATGACCATCTGATCGGATTGCCATCCGATCGGATTACCATTTGACACTTCCTCACCTTGCACCATTTCACGCGCTTCACTTGCTTATGCTACCGTTAACTGTTCAGGCTAATCACTCTAGCGCTCCCTTCAATCCATTAACTTCCATCGCTGTGAGTATACTCGATCCCTTTTTGTTTTACGCACTTTTGGGTGTTACATATGTTACTTATTCTAAATCACATCAATCACACAACGCAACCACTATTTATACGCTGACCGTTATTGCATGATACGTGTTACTCGATGAATGCTTGTATGTTATGTTAACACAGTGATTGTTGCCTGACGCCTTAACAACGATAGTACTAATTGTTTGGACTCAGCACCTGTCATGGACAGGGGTTGTTAAGGTTACCTCTTCACGTGTCATGGTGGTGATATGTGTTGCGCATTCTACAACTCGCAGTCTAGTCTGTGCATATTTCATTGTCGATAACCTACTAGCTTCGCGTAATACATGTTACATGCTGGTTATGCGTAAACGCTTTCGAACTCTACTATTACTATTAAACTTGTATGCTCACCTTTACACTATGTGTATTGACTGTTATTTTAACGTATGTGACAGGTGCTTAGGATGCTTTGCTTGTTACTTGCTGGAAATCAAGTTAGGATGGAGTCTAGAAACAAAGACAATTTATTTATTTAAATCTGAGTTATCGGAACATGTTTTGTTTTGAGATATCTATGTTTGTAATAATTGGTTACTTGATAGGTTATGGTATGTGACATAATATTAACTATCCGGTAATTTAGTTGTTATGGAATTTCTCTTGAAAATCTGTTTCGCTCAGTGTCGCGCCCCGATGTTTCCGTCATCGGTTGGGGTGTGACAGATTGGTATCAGAGCCATAACTATAGGGAATTAGGCAAGACTCGACCTAGTCCAGGTCGATGTCTTAGAAACGACCTAGTCTATAGTCTAAGTACCAACAGACCGACTTGTGCATGCCCGGTAGGGGTTTTGCACGAACTTACTCGCTATTTCTCGCTCGAACTCGCTACACACTACACTCTTGCGTGAACATCGCATACTACAGTTCTGCGCAAGACCGACCTTTCCTAAGGCTGGAAACACACACAAACGAATGATCTGGTTAAGATTAGGTATAAAAACCGCAAACTCTCAACCAAATCACTCGTTCGACTCGCTATTTTTACTATAAACAAGAGAATTTGCGTCGAATCAGAAGTGAAATCTGATCAGTGCATTTTAGATACACGATATTGAATATTATTTATTGAATAAAATGCATTGATTTTGTTTAAAATATATGGTTTTGACTTGTTTTACCACAATGTATGTTTAAGGTGAGAACGAGCTAAAACGATCATATTAAACTAACCATGAGGTAAAATAATGACCATTACAATACTAAATAAATAAATAAGTAAAATATGTATATAGAAAATGTAAAAAAACTTTATTCTCGTTGACTTTGCATTAAATGAAAGAATTAAAATTAATTATTTTAGTTAACTTGAGTAATAATTGTCATGTGAGATTAATTTTCTTGTTAACTGTTACAGACCATAACAAAGAATTCAAACGAGCCTCACAATTATTACGAAGGATTAATTAAAAGAATATGGGCTTTATTATTTTACTTGAGAATATGGACATTTAAGTAAATGGGCCTTGACTTGGTCACGAAAGAAAAAGAAGAGGATATCAATCGACAATAGGGGACAACCGTATAACAGAACTTTGAGGGGGCTCTAATCAGGAATTGACATCCATCATTAGTCATCCGCACATACCGAACCAATCATGTCTTCATCACTATCTCAAGCTTGTGATAGCGTCCATTCAACAATGAGCAGATAGTCTCGTCGGTTTCACCCCGGTGTAGATGTTGTAAGATTTCTAGGGTTTATACATTTGTATTTTAGTTTGGTTTTGTGACAAATTGTTTAGTATTTGAAACTTATGATAATTGTCGTGCATTTAAATTGAATTTGTGAATTGTCGAACGATGATAAAGTTATGACTTTGAGAAATGAATTTGTGCACTTATGCCTTATCGTAGGTTAGGATTTACATGTCCGAGGCAACGAAGTGCATTACGATCCGTTGTCTATGACGTTGATAGCAATTGGCACCTAAGCTTCGTGATAGTAATCCGTTAATCACTATATGCAATTGAATCAAGTTAAAACATGTAGGAACCCTAGGTCTTGCAATTATCGAACCGGGTGTGATCCGTATTCTAATTTCTTGTTTCAACTTTTTAGTTTAGTTTACAATTTTAGTTAATATTCAATTGATTTCGATAACATCAATTTGTCGGTTCATTCCGATTTATTTTAAAAACCAAACAAATAAATAAAATTAGCAAACTTCATAATCATGTTGTACATTGTTTGTAAATAGTCTAACTAGTCGAACAGGTCGTGCGATACTGACCACATGCTCTTCGTGGATACGATACCCGACTTACCCTAGCTACCTAGGTTTATTTGAGTTTTTGACTGATTGGGACGACACGGTCACGTCAAAATGGCGCCGTTGCCGGGGAGCTAGTATTCTTAGTATTTCATTGCTTGTTCGATTTTAGTTTAGTTTTTCTTTCTTGTATTTTTGTGATTTTATTTTGGGTGGTCGAGCTTATTTGTGCATGTACATGTTTTGCAGGTACCATCTTTCAATATGAATTGGGTAGATGATGATCCGTGTGAGTGTTGCGGAAGCGGAGAGCACTATTTAGAGGATTGCTATGTTTTCTACGAAAAAGTTCAAGCCAACAAGGAACGGGAAGACTACCTCAGCGGATTGTTTGAATATAGGAGGGCGGATTATGAAGATTTCAATAGTCCATCCTCATATTATCCATGCGGTAATCCACCACCACCACATTATCAAGAGTACTTCTATGAACCCGAATTGCCACATTTCTCAAGTTACCGGGAGGTGTATGATGATTATTATAATGAATACCCTCAACCGGCATACGAGGAACCTCAAGACTCAATAAGTTCGAAATTTGATGCTATCATGAATGCTGTGAGTAATCTTACTAATTCACATCAAGAGTTCAAAACCGAAATAAAGAAAGAGTTTGAAGTAAGAGATAAAGCTCATGAAGCATTGGTGGTGCAAGTGGGTTAATTAGCAGAGGAATTAGCCCAAATTAAACGCGAGCGGGAGGTTTTGGCTAATGGTACAATGGTGGATGGTGATGTGGTGGAAGAGGTTATTGAACTTCCGGAGCAAGTACTTGAATGTTTGAACCGAGAGGAAGACATGACACCGCAAGACGAATCGAATTTGAAAGAAGCTCACGTTCATATTCATCCTTCTTCCAAACTTATCACTCCAACCAACAAAGTTGGGGATGCGGGTTTATGCATAAGGATTTGAAGGGTGGCGTTGCAAGACATTAGCCATATTGTTAAGAAACGGCCCCAAAGTTGTACAATATGCATGCCGAGCAAAATAAAAAGAGAATGGATCCGGCATGCCAAACACCGAGCGTATGTAGGCAACTTGGTAGGAAAATGTGTACTTCGACCACCATGAGAGGCAAATCAGGTATAATTGTTGTAGAGTTTGTACTATTATTCGTTTTATTTTTTTTCTTTTCTTAGTTAAATGAACTTTGTGGGTGTGTTCCCTATATAACCCTCACGAGACCTCTCGTCCTCCCGAGCTATCGGGAGGTTTAAAAGGGCTTGTTGCATAAGCTAAATGCAACCGTGATTCCTACGAAAGTGAGTTAGGTTTGTTGTTATTGTAAATTAATTTTTCACATACATCAAGGTAAACTAACGTATGATTTGGTAACATCTTCATAAAAGTGGTAGAACTAGGTAGCTAATAAATTTTAATGGTTGTGAGAAGCATGCTTCTACACAAGGGTTAAGATTTGTAGGTACATTATGTTCGTGGGACGACCGCTTTCTTGAAGAGAAGAAGAGCACACGAGGAATGAGCTCAAAAATCAGGTGCATACGTTTCTTTTTACTTTTGATTCTTAGCCTAGCAATAAGTGGATTGTATTTTGTATTTTATTTCCGGGGTGAAATTTTGGGGAGGTTAGCCGTGTCTAGGGATGAGCAAAATGGACCCGGTACCGGTACCGAACCGGTTACCTTTTCGGTACCGACTTTTGACATTTTCGGTACCGGTTCGGTACCGGTTTTTACCTTCAAATACCGGTACCGTACCGGTACCGAATAGGTACCGATACCGAACCGTACCGAACCGGGTATATTCGGTACCGGTACCCACTTTTGAGGATTTTCGGTACCGGTTCTTTCGTACCGGTACCGGTTCGGTACCGGACGGTACCGAGCTCATCCCTAGCCGTGTCACATCCCTTGTGCGTTAAAAGCTCCATTCTTGCACATTGAGGACAATGTGTACCTCAAGTGTGGGGATGGGGGAGTAAAAGTTTTTCGATTTTTTGACCCATTCTTTTAAACACTACACATTGAGGACAATGTTGACATCAAGTGTGGGGATGGGGGAAAATTTCAAAAAAAAATTCAAAAATTTCTTGTTTCAAAAGCGATCTTAAAAGCACAAGTAACTAAGTCAACGAGGGATGACACAACCCATTTGGTCTATTGTCATGGTCAAGTTTAAACAATTAGCATGACGGGTATTTAGCGGGTGGTTATTTGGGAGTAATTCGCCTAAGAAACTAGCACATCATGCATGTCACATACCATACCCTTTATATATGTGAGGTTTTGAGCCACTTTTATATCATAGAATTACATATTTATGTTTCTTTGTTTGAGTGGACTATTAGTCATGTATTGTAGAACTTGCATCTTTTGATACGTTTGAGACCATAGACCGAATACAAGCACGAGAATGATTAAGGCATTAGGTGAACCTTTTCCTTTAAAACCATTTATTTATCCTTACCCAAACAAATCCCCTAGTCGCCCACTTTGAGCCTAATCCCTTCATTTGTCAACCCAGTTAGCCCATAACCTTAAACCTTTTATTTTAAACCTGTGTGATGAAAATTCGATTGTAGGAGCATATGTTTGTATAGTTGTGATTTATTTATTTATAAAAAAATCAGAAAATGTTACCAAAAAAAAAGTTGTTGAGAAAAATACAAAAAATATGTGTTTTAGTTTGTTGAATAAAAGGCGAAAAATATTGCCTTCTAGCTCGATGTTTGTAGATAGTTGTGTTAGCATAGTGATTTTGTAATAAAAATCGAATTTTTCATCATCTTAGCCACTTAAAAAAAAAAAAAAAAACTCCTACCCTTAACCTAGCCCCGTTACAACCCTCCAAAGACCTTATGACTTGTTCTTAGTATTCGTGTTCGGTGGTGGAGAACGATTGAGTTGCAAGCCTATGCGGGTACGTGTTCTAATCGGTTTGAGTGATTATTTAAAAAGCGCTAATGCATTAACTATTAGCCAATTTTAAACCAAGTGGAGAGAACATTGTGAGGGATGTGCATGACTTGTTAGTTTTACGAGCAGGTTAATCTTGGATAACTATTTAATATGGGATTATTCACTTTTCCATTAAATATTTCGTAAATTGTAAAAAAGTTTGAACCGGGTATGACATTAGACCTTAACCTTTGTCTCGGGAATGGGAAGTGTGTTTCTCGTTCGACCCACGTGAAAGTGAAAGACATATTTGCTTGAAGGCAAGCAAACGACAAGTGTGGGGATGTGATCAGTGCATTTTAGATACACGATATTGAATAAAATGCATTGATTTTGTTTAAAATATATGGTTTTGACTTGTTTTACCACAATGTATGTTTAAGGTGAAAACGAGCTAAAACGATCATATTAAACTAACCATGAGGTAAAATAATGACCATTACAATACTAAATAAATAAATAAGTAAAATATGTATATAGAAAATGTAAAACAACTTTATTCTCGTTGACTTTGCATTAAATGAAAGAATTAAAATTAATTATTTTAGTTAACTTGAGTAATAATTGTCACGTGAGATTAATTTTCTTGTTAACTGTTACAGACCATAACAAAGAATTCAAACGAGCCTCACAATTATTACGAAGGATTAATTAAAAGAATATGGGCTTTATTATTTTACTTGAGAATATGGACATTTAAGTAAATGGGCCTTGAGTTGGTCACGAAAGAAAAAGAAGAGGATATCAATCGACAATAGGGGACAACCGTATAACAGAACTTTGAGGGGGCTCTAATCACGAATCGACATCCATCATTAGTCATCCGCACATACTGAACCAATCATGTCTTCACCACTATCTCAAGCTTGTGATCGCGTCCATTCAACAATGAGCGGATAGTCTCGTCGGTTTCACCCCGGTGTAGATGTTGTAAGATTTCTAGGGTTTATACATTTGTATTTTAGTTTGGTTTTGTGACAAATTGTTTAGTATTTGAAACTTATGATAATTGTCGTGCATTTGAATTGAATTTGTGAATTGTCGAACGATGATAAAGTTATGACTTTGCGAAATGAATTTTTGCACTTATGCCTTATCGTAGGTTAGGATTTACATGTCCGAGGCAACGAAGTCATTACGGTCCGTTGTCTATGACGTTGATAGCAATTGGCACCTAAGCTTCGTGATAGTAATCCGTTAATCACTATATGCAATTGAATCAAGTTAAAACATGTATGAACCCTAGGTCTTGCAATTATCGAACCGGGTGTGATCCGTATTCTAATTTCTTGTTTCAACTTTTTAGTTTAGTTTACAATTTTAGTTAATATTCAATTGATTTCGATAACATCAATTTGTCGGTTCATTCCGATTTATTTTAAAAACCAAACAAATAAATAAAATTAGCAAACTTCATAATCACTTTGTACATTATTTGTAAATAGTCTAACTAGTCGAACCTGTCGTGCGATACTGACCACATGCTCTTCGTGGATTCGATACCCGACTTACCCTAGCTACCTAGGTTTAATTGGGTTTTTGACTGAACGGGACGACACGGTCACGTCAAAATCCATACTTCGACGTGATTCTCCTTATCTATCTCTTGATTCTATCACACAAACAGGGATGTAGTCGTTAAGCTAGGGGTGAAACCCGAACCTTGATGACACGTTCTGCCCTATACTTTTGGTATTGCAAAACTCTCACCAAAGTCTCGACGGACTCCAACGACTTGGGTCACGCTGTAACTGGAAGGATGCGTGCCGATCGCCAAAATTGAGGCGAGAGCACAGTCCAGAAGGCCAAAGCGTGCACTTAAGGTCCTTGTGAATAGTCGAAACACCTTGGGAAGTCGACATCTAAAACACCCGAGACAATCTCTTTTCGATTTTATGTGTTTCGATTCTGGATTTGCCACCACTGACTCTGTGATTTAACGATTTTATGTGAATTTTTATGGGATTTTACGTGTTTATGTGTTTCGATACGGTGATTTACTCGCTTTTCGTTGTTCGCTTGATCAACACGCACCGCTCGCACTGCACATTTATCTCAAAACGCCAACAAATCGCTTGTGTTAATCGCAATCGCTGTACTTAATTGCTATACGCTGCTGTAAAGGATAGATGAATACGTGCAAAATATGTGCTTAGGTTAGACTAAGTGCTTATGTGCTCATGTGTTTCTGTGATTTATGTGCCTACATGAATTTTGTGAATGGCTGTGTTCCTGAGCTTTATGATGAAATCGCTAGACTATATTAAGAATAATCGAAATTGTGTTTTAGTCCTATGACGATGTCTGTTGCAGACAATATCGTCGTTTGGATCATTCCACTCTCGCTCAGCTCGCCAAAACCATGATGACAAACGAATCGTTGCTCTTGTCTCTAAGCAAATGAAAAAAGTCATCCCACAAATCATCAGTGAGCTGAATGAGAACGCCAGCAAGTCCTCGGAGGAGTCTAGGACCGATACTCCGAAAACAGCTTTTAGCTTCAAGCAATTCAAAGCCTGCGGTCCAAAGGAATACCGACGAGGATGGGCCTACGACCATGTTCCAATGGTTTGATTCTATCGAAGTCACCCTGCGCCAGAGTGGCTGTCCAGAAAACCTACGCACTGTCAATGCTACCGGCGTCTTCCAATCCCGCGCTCTTGATTGGTGGACGGCTGAGAGGAACAAACGAGGAAACGATGCAGCTTTCGGATTGTCGTGGGCCGAGTTGAAGAACATCATGATGCAAGAGTTCTACCCTCCCCATGAACTCCAAAAGCTTGAGGATGAATTCTGGCACATTAAGCAGGATGGTGGAGATAACGCTGGTTTAACTGCTCGCTTCAAGTAGTTGAGTATTATCTGTCCCGGTCAGGTTACTACCCCTGAGATTACAATCAAGAAGTATATTCGTGCTCTTCCGGATTGTGTTGCAGACTTTGTTCAGGCTGCAAAGACGACAACAATTGAGGAAACCTTCTTACTCGCTGCTGAGATAAACGACAAGCGAGTCAAGGCTGGTTATTGGGATAAATCCTCCAAGAATCTGCACCAAGTTACGGCTGCTTCAACCGCTGAAAACACCGCCGCTCCACAGTCTTCAAAGCTCTCACATCGCAAGAGGAAGAACAACAGCAGTTCCAGCAACAAGAACTGTGCAGTTACTGCTGCCCCGCTCCAAACAGTACCTGCTCAACCGCAGCCTCAACACCGGCAAGTAGCGGTGCCGGTTACCCATGCACCGCCGGCAAAGCGTGCATACACTGGTCCTCACCCGGCTTGCCCTACTTGTACCTATCACCATCCAGTGGGAATCGTTTGCAGATACTGCGTGCACTGCAACATGTACGGCCACTTCACCGCTAATTGCCGTACTGGTCCACGCCAAACTCTAGATCCAGCTCAAGGTCAAGCTCCTGCTCAGCAAGCTCTACTTCCTGCTCCTCAAGGCCAACAAGCGGCTACGGCACCCGCGATCCACGCTAGAGCTTGCTTTGCGTGTAGTGATGCCAACCACTTCGCAAACATGTGCCCGGATCGAGTAGTGAAGCAAGAGCCACAACAACAGCAGCCCCAGCAGCAGCAGCCAGCAGACCGTGGACGTGCTTTCAACATCAACGCCCGCCAGGCTCAAGCAGACAACAGTGTGGTCAATGGTACGTTCCTTGTGTATGGTATATATGCTTCGTGTTTGTTTGATACTGGAGCAGATAACTGTTTTGTATCGTTTGAATTCGAAAAGCTCCTTAATGGTAAGCGCGCCCATCTCCCCTTGATGTTCGATGTTGAAGTTGCCACCGGAAGAACCGTCACTGTCAATTCTGTTCTACATAATTGTATGCTTGAACTCAACAATCACGTTTTCTCTATCGACCTTATTCCGATGTAGCTCGGTAGTTTTGACATCATAGTAGGCATGGATTTTCTTCGTGAAAATCGTGCTGAAGTTGTTCGCTTCGATAAGATGATTCGTTTCTCGCTCGCTAATGGTGATCAACTTTGTGTGTATGGCAAAACTCCTTCGAAAGGTCTCAAACTCATGTCATGTGTCCAAGCGAGCAAGTATCTCCGCAAGGAATACAGAGCTTTCTTGGCTAACATTGTAGTAGCGGAGAAGGAAAAGAAAGGAAACCCAGAGGTGAAAGACGTTTCCATTGTTTGCGAATTCCCTAACGTATTTCCTGATGATTTACCTGGTTTACCTCCCACTCGTGATATAGATTTCCGAATCGACCTCATTCCTGGAGCAAATCCTGTTGCTAAAGCGTCGTATCATCTCGCTCCTTCTGAAATGCGCGAACTTTCAAGTCAGCTCCAGGAACTTCTTGATAAAGGCTTTATTCACCTTAGCACCTCTCCTTGGGGCGCGCCTGTCCTTTTCATCAAAAAGAAGGATAGTTCGTTCCGGATGTGCATCGACTACAGGGAATTGAATAAGCTGATTATTAAGAATCGCTATCCCTTGCTGATATGTGCAAAATGCAACATATAAATTTCATTAAATGAGGCATAAAACTTACCCTTTTCTAGTACTAATGTTGGAAAAAGTGTGTTTTTGTCTTCCTTTTGTATTTTCAGGATTAAATGAGCTCAGATGAACAAAAGAAGCAAAAAGGCAGCCAAATCTAACAAAAATACAAGAAAAAGGATAAACGTGGCATGCCCGACCCCCCAACAACATCTTCCCAAGCAAAACAAGAAAACAGAAGGCTGAACACGCCCCATGCTCAGTGAGCACGGGGGCGTGCCCAAGTGTCTGCAGAAAAGACAAAGCTGTAGAAGCTTCTATCACCCACCACGGGGGCGTGCCCAGCGGACATGGGGCCGTGGTCAACTCTAAGATTCGCAGAATCTGAGTAAATCTTGATAGTACAAATACGCTTCTGCACACGGGGTCGTGCCCAGCGGACACGGGGGCGTGGTTAACTAATGCAGACAAACTGCAATTAATGAAGAAAGAGAAGGAAGATGGACACGGGGCCGTGCCCGAGCTGCTGTTCAGGCTATAAATAGGGGTGCTTGGCTCATTTGCAAACCATCCCTTGGCACACCACCTCTCTCACACTTCACCCACACTCCACCACCACCACCACCACAACACCATCATCCATCATAGAGTGTGTGAGTCGTATCGGGATCCAAGATTGATCGTAAGAGTTCTTGACAATCAAAGGCCATGTTTGCCTAAGTCTCTTACATCACTTGGTGAAGACAAGTGTTTAGTGTAATACTTTTTATTTTTAATCTTTTTCACACTTTTTATTTAGTTATGTATTAATGACTTTAATAACTAGTTTCTTATGTTGAAGGTGATTCTTCCTTATCGTTTGTCCGGGGTGTCTTGGCATTATTTTACTGTCTATATAAAATAAAATATTTTCACCATTCATATCTCCACGGTCTATATGGAGATATGTTGGCTACCTGGTCAGGGGTTAAGGGAACGATTTGGTAAGAGTCTTGCCTTGTTTAGTGTATAGATCCTGCAAGGACCTGGGTCAAATTTAGTAGGACATCCTTTAATTCCTACCGGTATTGGATGGCGGGGGTCTAAACTCTTTGATCCCCTCATATGTAAGCTACTATTAATACTTTAACCCGGCTACTTAGGACTGTATCCCTGCTGACTCAGACTACTTAGCCGAGGGTAACGTCACCTTCAAAAGAGGGGCCTACCACATTATGCATTAATAACTTAATTAATTATCTTTCAATAATCCGACCCTTTAGGATTGTATCATTGCTGACTCAAACTACTGGGTTGAGGGTAACGTCACCTTCAAAAGAGGGGCCTACTACAATAACTAAGATAATCTCTTAAAAAGTGCAAAAGTGCGGAAATAATCAAAGGTTACACTACACACGAGTCGGATCCAAGTGATTCATCTTGTCTATCTGTTTTTATTTTTATTTTATTTTTCGGCATTTTAGTTAGTTTTATTTTTCTAGTTTAAAACTTTTTTCTAAACTTTTGATTTGATTAGACGTTGAGGATAAACCGGTACTAAAAGCTCTTGTGTCCTTGGACGACCTCGGTATCTTGCCAACACTATACTACGCTCACGATGGGTGCACTTTCCCATATGTGTGTTTAGTGTTAGTAAATATCGTGTTTTATAAATTTAAAACTTGGTTAAAAAGTGTAAAAAGGGCTTAAAATATATATTAAAAACCATACACACTTCACACGCATCAAGTTTTTGGCGCCGCTGCCGGGGACACAAGGATTTTAAGAAAGCTTAAAATCAACGGCCTAATCAGTTTTTCAAAACTTTTTCAAAACGCGCGAACATTTTTCTGCATTTTAGTTTAGTTTTGCATTTACAGTAGGTTGAACACGGGTCGTGCTCATTGAACACGGGCCGTGCTGCATACTTTTCATAAAAAACACCCAGATACAGAGCCTAAACACAGGGCCTTGCTCACTGAACACGCCCTGTGCTCAAAGAAATCAGTAACCTTAATTAAAACGCCCAGATACAGATTCTGTACACGGGGCCGTGTCCACTGAACACGGGGCCGTGTCCAGCCTCTGTTTCTGTTTTTATTTTTGTTTTCTGATCTCGAGACTTTGTTGTGGTCTGCTGAGTGATTCTCATGGATCAATACTCAGGAGGTTACAATTACACCTATGAGGAGGAGGATGATTATAGGGAAGATTATTGCACTAATTGTGGTAACTAACACTCGGTTCAATATTGTGACTTGTTTCAACCATCCACTTCATACACCTACTATGAGGAGCCCAGGTACGAGCCATCAACTTCATACATAACCTATGAAGACCAAAGGTATGAACCTTCTCCCTCATACTCATATTTTGGTGAACCAAGGTATTAGCCTTCATACTCATGCTTTGAGGAACCAAGATATGAGCCACCACCTTCATATGCTTATTATGAGGAACCATGGCATGAACAACCCACCTCATATGAGTATTATGAAGAACAAAATTTCGACCCTTATCCACCATATGCTTACAATGAAGAACAATGGTGTGAACCATCTACTTCATATGGGTATTATGAGGAACAAAGGATCGAACAACCAGATTCAAGCTTTGAGGATCCCGATCCTTATTCTATTGCCGACATAATCGATAAGATAATAGAACACATTAAAACTATCGAACGTTGCATATTGGAATCTCTCGCAAGGGAAGAGGAGTCCCGCGCAAGAGAAGAATTAAATAAAAAAGAGATAGTTGAAAATGTAGAAATGGAAGAACAAATAAGTGAAAAACCGACACATGAGTTAAACAACGAAAAATGTGAGTCCGACAACATTAAAATTCAAGAAGAGTCTAATTTTGAAAAAATTAATCTCTTGTCACCTTCTTTCGAAAATCATTGTTTAGTACCCACTCATGCTAAGTTTTTAAAAGAGTTGAACACTAACACTAAAATTGACGAAACGGTAAGCATTAAGTTAACTAATGATCAAACCTCGCTAATAAAAGAAGACCCATTTGAAATCAACATTACACCGGTTCCATGTTTTTTTCAAAATTTATTTATTAGTAATGTCACAATTGATAAAGATCTTTGCGTTAAAATAATGCCCAACTACATTTTCGAAAAATTAAGTATTAGTGATTTTTCTCCACTTCAAATACCCATTTTTCTATCTAATCGGAAAATAATAAAATCAATCGGTATAGTTGAGGATGTCTTGGTTCAAACAAATCAAATGGTAATCCCAACCGACTTTGTCATCCTCGATGACACTCCTCTAGCGTTGGGACAACCTTTTGTAAAAACCCACGAAGCTTTGAAAAACCGAAAGTACAACAATCTATCTATTCAATTAGGGGCATTTAAAAGGAGTGTTGATCTTGAGCGATCAATGAAATATCCATTCGGCAATAATGACCCCCTAATTGAAGATGAAGATGAACCACCCGATACAAGTGAAGAGATTAACCACTTTGTTGAAGAAGAGGTCGCCATAGAACAAACTTTCAAAGTTCTTGATCTAAATGAGCAACCAAATAAGGAGTCTCCTAAAGACCCACCTCTTGAGCTCAAAGAACTTCTGAAAGGTTTGGAATATGCTTTTCTAGACAAAGATGGTAAATCACCTGTAATTATTTCGTCTAAATTAGGTAGTTTAGAAAAAGAGAAATTAATTAATCTTTTGAAAAAACACAAAAATGCGATCGCTTGGAAGCTTGTAGACATTAAAGGAATAAGTCCTTCCATGTGCACGCACAAAATTTTAATGAACGATGACTACAAATCGGCAATACAACCACAACGTCGAGTAAATCCAAATGTTCAAGAAGTGGTTAAAAACGAGGTCATCAAATTACTTGACGCCGGACTTATCTACCCTATCTCCGATAGTCCTTGGGTAAGTCCCGTACAAGTAGTTCCAAAGAAAGGAGGTATGACGGTAATAATTAACGAAAAGAATGAATTAATACCAACGAGAACCGTCACAGGATGGAGAGTATGTATAGATTATAGACGATTAAATGAAGCAACAAGGAAAGATCACTTTCCTTTGCCCTTCATTGATCAAATGTTAGAAAGATTATCCGGTCATAAATTTTATTGTTTCTTGGATGGTTTTTCAGGTTACTTTCAAATCCCGATAGCACCCGAAGACCAAGAAAAGACAACCTTCACATGTCCTTAGGGAACTTTTGCTTATCTACACATGCCATTTAGTCTATGCAATGCCCCCACAACCTTTCAGCGTTGCATGGTAGCCATCTTCCATGACATGATAGAAAAAAACAATGGAAGTCTTCATGGACGACTTTTCTATCTTTGGGGATTCATACGACCAATGCCTCGATAACCTTGAACGAATGCTATCCCGATGTGAGGAAACTAACCTCGCCCTTAACTGGGAAAAATGTCATTTCATGGTAACGGAGGGAATAGTACTCGGTCACAAAATCTCAAACGAAGGAATGGAGGTTGATCGAGCTAAAATAGACACTATTTCTCGATTACCACCCCATCCTCCGTGAGAGCTATCAGAAGTTTCTTAGGGCTTGCCGGATTTTATAGGCGGTTTATCAAAGACTTTTCTAAAATCTCAAGGCCTCTAACAAAATTAGTTGAAAAAGATACCCCTTTCATCTTTGACAAGGATTGCAATCAAGCATTTCTAACCCTAAAGGAAATGCTAGTCAATGCACCTATCATGATAGCACCTGATTGGAAATTTCCTTTTGAAATCATGTGTGATGCAAGTGACTTTGCAGTTGGAGCTGTCTTGGGACAAAGAAAAGAAAAGCATTTTCACCCAATTTATTATGCTAGTAAAAACTTAACGATGCACAAGAAAATTACACAACAAGTGAAAAAGAATTACTAGCTGTGGTATTTGCTTTTGATAAATTTTCTTCTTATCTTGTTCTTTCTAAAACAATAGTCTATACAGATCATGCAGCCATACGATATCTCTTCAAGAAACAGGATGCTAAGCCACGTTTGATTCGGTGGATTCTACTCCTCCAAGAATTTGATATTGAAATCAAAGACAAAAGAGGAGCAGAAAACACTGCACCAGATCATCTTTCACCCTTAGAAGACCCAACTTTGGAGGCAACTAGGGACGAGCAAATCAACGAAAAATTTGCAACGGAGTCCCTATAAATGGTGGAATACAGAGAAGAGCCATGGTACGCCGACTACGCTAACTACCTAGCTAGCGGTATAGTCGCAAAAGGTTGGCCACATCATCAAAGAAAGAAATTCTTTGCTAATGTAAAGCATTATTGTTGGGAAGATCCTTATCTTTTCAAAATGTGTGCCGACCAACTCATCCGACGATGCATACATGGTAGCGAGGCAAGAAGAATTCTCCGCCATTGTCATGAAGGTCCATACGGAGGACATCATGGTGCCGCTAGTACCGCTCAAAAGGGATTTGATTAAGGATTTTATTGGCCAACCATTTACAAAGATGCCCAAAGTCTTGTCAAGACATGTGACGCTTGCCAAAGAACAAGTAATATTTCTTCCAAAAACGAAATGCCACAAAATGGCATTCTTGTTTGTGAAATCTTTGATGTGTGGGGACTCGACTTTATGGGGCCTTTCCCACCGTCAAAAGGAAACAAATATATACTTGTGGCAGTAGATTACTTGTTTAAATGGGCCGAGGCCGAGGCACTTCCAACAAATGATGGAAGAGTCGTGGTAAGATTTCTGAAAAAAATATTCTCTCGTTTTGGAACACCCAAAGCATTAATAAGTGATAGAGGTACCCATTTTTGTAATCATCAACTCAAAAAAATCTTAACAAGGTATGGGGTCTATCATCGGGTCTCAACAGCATATCACCCTCAAACAAACGGACAAGCCGAAGTGACTAATAGAGGTTTAAAACGAATACTTGAAAAAACCGTAGGGTTAAACAAAAAGGAATGGGCCGATAAATTAGATGATGCTTTATGGGCTTTTCGAACTGCTTATAAAACAACAATAGGTACAACCCCATATAAGCTCGTCTATGGAAAAAACTGTCACTTGCCAGTAGAAATAGCTCACAAAGCCTACTGGGCAATTAAAAATGTAAACTTAGATTTAGAATTTGCCGGTAAAAAACGATTTTGTCAATTAAATGAATTAGACGAATTAAGGAATTATGCATACTCAAACTCTGAAATTTATAAGGAAAGAATGAAAAATATGCATGATAAACACATTAAACCTAATGAATTTCGAGTAGGAGATCAAGTTCTATTGTTTAATTCACGACTGCAATTGTTTCCTGGTAAATTAAAGTCTAGGTTGTCAGGACCTTTTCTATCACCCATATTTTCCCACACGGTGCAGTAGAAATTAAATCTCGGAATGGAATTCCATTCAAAGTCAATGGCCAATGGCTGAAGATCTATCAAGGATTCATTGAGGATGAAGAGGAAGAAATCTCGCTTCAAACGGTCGAAGACTAAAAGCATCAACATCATACCTGGTAAGTTATGAACAAACGGGACGACATCTTAATCGGTAAGTCTTCTAACCAAGTTTTGGGAAAACAGGGCACTCACACGAGCACTAATATATATATATATATATATATATATAATAAATTTGCTCGGCACGAGGCCGTGTCCGCGCGACTGTCGGGATAAAACCCCTTTTCCAAATAGTTTCTTCATTCCACACGCCCCGTTTCCCCAAAAACTCTCTGGTTCAGGCGATTTTTACACAGAATTTCGACGTCTCCTCTACTTCTAACAACATCAAGGTATGATTCTATCATCATTAGTAGTTAGATTAAGCATTTGCATGTAGTTATAACATCAAAAATTTGGGGAAAATCTAGGGTTCTTGAACTTCATCCGGATCGAACCTCAAATTTTTGCATAAATCTGTTAGCATTAGTTTAGATTAGTGTTATAGGAAGTAAATCCACTTGTATTGTTCAAAGATTCGCCCGATTTCTCACAAAAACCCCAAACCCTTATTTTTTAACCGAAAAAGATAAAATTTGTAAAAACGGCACTTGGGGTTTCATTTTCGGGGGAAACCGCACCTACTGGACAAAAAATTTTCAAATTTTCAGGACCGGGTCGAAAAATGAAGTTTTTGAGTAACAGACGCCTGGACACGGGGTCGTGTCCGCTGAACACGGGGCCGTGTCCAGCTAACTGTTTTCAGTTTTCTCTGAAAATCTCACTGTTTCGTGCTAACTTTTGGTGTATTTTTTTCAGATGTCTAAGAAATTCACAAGGTTCAATGCAAGTGAGCTCGATGTTAAAGCAAGATACGATGTGCTTCGAACCAGACCAGAAGAATACCCAAGACAAGTTTGCATGGATCTTTTAGCAATGGTGAACCAACTTGACCGGTTTAACAACATAGTCACCGGCCCACTACGAGCTGCCCTAACCACTTGACTTCGTTCAGTCCACGAGTATAATCTGGAATTCTATAGCACATTCGTGTTCAATTCAAGGTGCGAACCATTTGACAATGATGGGGTAGAATTCCGATGTGGGGGAACCAAGTACTTGATTTCGATGGCATAGTTTGGGTCGATAGTTGGGTTGTATGCGGAGGAAGATGTGGGTAATGATAAAAACACCAGAGGGTTACATGAACTATCAGAAAACGAATGCCAAGCCGCTTGGGCTCAAATAGGAGATGGGATCTACAACCCAAGCAGCACTAAGAGCACTAAGCTAAGGGACCCTCTTTACCGTTACATCCATAGGGTCCTCACTTACTCTCTTAGCCAAAGGCATGACAGCAGCGGCGTAGTTGGGTTGAGAGGTCTGGTGGTCCTTCATTGCATTCATAACCGCAGAAACCTCGATGTTCCGTATCTCCTGCTCTGAAACATGCATTGGAACTGGCTTGCTACTCCACCAACCCCTATCTTCTTCGGGGGGTGGGTATACCATCTCTTCAAGCACTTCGTGAACATGCCTCGGTCTTTCCAAAGGAGCCCATGGTCGGGAAGAGTGGACATACACATTTGCCGCTCCATGAATTTGATTTATGAAGCTGAAGACGGGACAGTTAGCTTCCAAAGAGTCCAGGGGCATGCATGGAACCCGCAAGAGGCACTCGTCCTTCACGCTCCACAATTCCAGTACCAGCCCCACGGTGATCCGGGCCAATCCTCCTCACAAGGAGGCGGTTTTCCTAATTTTCAAAGTTTACATAATTTGTTACAGGAAAACCTCATGTGCACCCGGAACACCTATAACATGGCGAGCAACACGTCAACCGGGTCGGAGCGATTGAGAGAAACGTCTCTAACATTCAGGGTGACATTGGGAACATCCGGGAGTACATGGCGGGGCACGGGGGAGGAGATGATGATGAGGACGAGGACATGGACTAGGCGGGATGAGCGAAGTTAGGATCAGCTGGTTGGTGATCCCACAGGTTAACCCTTTTTCTTATGAACAATTTCCGGCCTGCATGCCGTGTGTTTAACAATTTACTTTCCTTTAACTCTTTTTATTAGACAAATCTAATGTGGGCCGCTTGGGGCTTCTGATCCGAAAATAAGTTTCAAAAATGACAGTTTCAGCCCCTGCACGCGTTTAAGGCCATTCCCGACACTTCTAAGGCCCGTAAAGCCAACTTTAAGGCCCTAAAATGTTTCCTAAACATTGTGGACATGAAACATGCTCAAAAATATGTCGGATGTCAGTTCGTTTGGTCGTACGAACGCGATGTTCGCTTAATTACGACGGAATGCGCATAAGCGCGAAAAACGATCCAAATGACGTGACGAATGGATTTTTCTTATGGCGAACACTAAAATATAATATAGTCATGCTCACATAAATTTTTGGATGTCCGGATGTATTCAGAACGTAAGTTATGCGCGAAAATGCAAACTTGTGCACTTTTTGACACTTTTAGTCCCTGAATGACCCAAAAGTTTATTTTAGCACACCGAACCCCTCAAAGCCTATTTCTAAGCTATGTAAAGGATATTTAAGGTGTGTTTAACTTATGGTTATGTTCCGGAATGTTCGTTACAGTTCAAATTGACATACTTTCGCAGTTTGTCATATTTAGTCCCTGTAAGCGAATTAACTTGTTTTTGCCATACCAAAGCCTTCAAAACTTATTTCTAAGTTATGTAAAGGTTATTTAAGGTATGTTAAGCCTTTGTCACTATTCCGGAGTGTTTGTTGCATTAAACTGGTTATATTTACGCATCGGTGCGCGTATAACCTTCCAGAAAGCGATTTAGAGTTTGAAATTGAACGAGAATTGATATGTGCAAATGATACACATACTTTTTTTCACAAATCCCAAGTATGAAATATAATATTTCATTGGTTTGGTATTTTTTTGATGGCCGTGGAGGCACAGGTGTTACAGTCTCCCCTACTTTAGGAAATTTCGTCCCGAAATTTATTTAGAGGAAACTTGTGAGAGTTTAAAACATGAAGTTGAAAAGATCGAACAATATTGATTAGGGTTCTGAACTTCTAGTAACCTTTAATAACATCATGATTGCAATGTAAGAGGGATACTTATATACAAGTATATGAAGCGTCATTGGTGCGTCCACCGTACCTCTATTACATCGTTCTCATTCCGTTATTGTTGTCACTATCGGCTCTTACACATAATAAATCTTACTGGGTTTCTGTGCACTAAATTTCATAATTATGTACATGTCCATAATCAGACAATTCCTTGCACAGTTTACACAGTCTATTTTATAATATGTAGGGGAAAACCAAATGAATGAATCTGTGATGAGTGTGACTAGACCGCCATAGAGTCCTTTATATTAAATCAACAAATGATCTAAATAGACCATCAAGGAGTCTGTTCAGCTACATCACTAGATGTCGTTTTCTAACCAAATTGTGAATCAATCTTTTTGACTAGACCACCAAAAGGGTCTCTTATGAATCATGGAATGGTACTATATAACCCAAGGGTCTTAACTACCAGGTAGAAGCCCATAAGGATTTAAGGTAGTACCTTTTGAATATCCTACTATGAATCCCTCATATGAAAACATGAAAGATTCTATGAGGATTTGAAAATCGGATCACACAAAAAATCATAGAGGAGAACACATAAACACATATCACATAACCACAAAATTGTTCGTTAATTTGTCTTGTAAATTGCGTACATGCATTTAAAGCACACTTGGAATCCATTCCGTGGATTTCATTTGGTACTTTAAACGTTATCAAGAATCCAACTATAAAGATAGAAAGATTCAAAAAGAAAATTCGATTTCGATTACTAGGAACCGAAGTGTTCGAATTAAGGTACATAAGGAATCCAATTAAGGACTCTGATTTGAACGATAATCATCCACAAGGATCTAATTGTAAAGATAAAAAGATCCCTTATGAATTTTAGAAGTTGAACATGTTTTGAAACCTTGCACTGGATGTGCTTAGGTCAAAACATGATGTAAAATGCTTATGAAGTTGAGATGCTTGATATGTCAAGGCGACATATGAAGCAGAATTTTGAAGGTTAAGTCAATGTATGAGGAAAATATTTTTGAAAACTATGCATGGGGTTCTTTTAAGAAAAATGTGTTTAACGTTTTTGAAACCTTATATATAATACTTTTGAAATCATAAAGTAGGTGTATTAGATAGATATATTTATAAAAATGTTTTAAAATCATGCGAGATGAATTTTGAAATTATGTATAAGGTTTTTGAAAGACATGAATGATGCTTTTCGAAATCATGCACTTGATAAAATGTATTGTGTTAATATTGTCTTCAGACTATATGAAATATTTTGAAATTAAGAAGGTTGGTTTTGATAACATGGTCAATGTTTTTAAAATAACATAGACAATGCATCTAGAAAAATTGTTTTCAAACTATATGAAATGTTTTGAGATCATGAAGATTGTTTTGAAATACTGGTACTGTGTATGTTGAAAAATCAAAACGTAATGGGTATGAGATTTGAAAATACCCTTAGTTATCTAACCAAGGATTTAAAGGTACAGATGTGCGAAAAGCACGATTACTCATAATGTCACTTAATTTTCTGTACTTTGTTTCTTAGAGTGAAACGAGTAAAAATAAAAAAATTTCGAGGGAATCATGAGCGATCATGGCGAAGTTCTGAGAAGCCTTCCGCTTCTTTGACTTCTTAGGGAATCGTTCATCCATGGTCTTTGATTCCTCGATTGGTTTCTCGGCCGGTGGTGTTGTCGCCTGACTAGGTCCTGCCTGTCTTGGTGATTCTTGAGTGGCTTCATCCTGGAGATGATACATCGCCTATTCGCTGAGCGAATTTGGCTGCTTGCTCAGATATCTGGGCGTCATCGTGATGAAGAGACATTCTTGAAGAAAAAGAATGGCATAGGGAGAAACAGGTGAAAGATTATTGGACAATCAAAACAGGATGATAACGCATGAAAATTGCGATCATTTGTTTGTTACCTAAGGCAAACAAATGAGACGGTGACTAATCAAAGTAAATGGGTCTTATTAATGTATCACTGAAGACATGCTCGCCTATAAGTGAACACTCATCCCAAGAATTCCCAGGTAAGCACAACTGGTCTCGCGTCTGATGAGATGTATACGAAGTGCTTGCCTAGCCAGAAAACCCAGAATACAGGCATTCACCCTTCCAGTTTGCACGTGTTCACATTATTTAAAACCCAAAACCTTGACGAAGTTTTGAAAACTCAAAGGGGTTCAAAACCATAAAATAGAGAGTTTAAAACCTTATAATAGAGGGTTCAAAACCTTGAAATTAATCATCCTAGAACAGATGATTAGTTTTTCAAAGCGGTTTTTGAGATTTATGTTCTTATTGTGGTCGTCGCCTAAGGATAGGTGACGGTATTGTTTTATGACTAAACGCAAGTAAACTCGCGTTAGGGTCCTAAGAAGGTTATAGACTAGGTCAAAGCATTACTAATAACCTAATTCCCTATAACCATTGGCTCTGATACCATCTTTTCTGTCACACCCCGACCGCGTAAAACAACAAATCGCGGCGGAAACATCGGGGCGTGTTGCAACAGAATTAATGTTTCATAACCATGGATACAAAAAGTGTTTCGTTTTATTAAACATTGAATATTTACATCGTCTGGAAATCTAAATACACAAATTAAACATAGTCTATCATTGTTATTTAGTCACTAAGGCCTCGTCCAGTCCTATGTGAGCATGCATCTTATCAATCGATATCATTCAACAATACCTGAAACATATGTGAAAACGAGGTCAGCAAAGAAATGCTGGCGAGTACATAGGTTTTGTGAAAATAAGATTCATGACTTCTGTTTAAGAAAATGTTTAGTCATGAACCTTGTAATTTGCTTTGTCTTTGTAAATCATTTGAAAAATAATAATTTCGGATGATATGTATAATAAGAGAATAATGCATGATTAAATGAATAACCATGTAAAATGAGTTTGTATAATAAAGTTGTTTGTAAATAAATGTCTTGTGAAAAGTATGTTACTTGTATAAAATGTTCTATGTCTCGAACTGAAATGATTCAAATAACGCTACAATATGTAATACCATACAAACACTTATATATAGGAAGTACCAGCGGCGTATCCACCATGTTTGTATCATATTACACACGCATCGTTACTTAATCACTTAATCAAACCAAACCACCAAAGTAATGTTCATGCCCAAATGTAAATTATGTAATATGTATAACCAAAATGATATGTATGGCTAGTGAAATGCATCAACTAAACCATAGGTGAAACGCACAAAACAAAGTATTGAAGTAAAACTTGGTTTAAATCAATACTATGTTTCGTGGAAATGCATGATCAAATGTAAATCATGTCCAAATGTTTACCCAATCGTTAACCCATTTTGTAAAATCGTTCTATTCGTTCTTGTTATTGTAATCATTCAACGCGTTCTTGTTTTAATTGTGAAACTACTTAATGGTCGATTCTCTAATAACATTCAAACCTTCTTGACGCGTTCCTCGGTCCAACTCGCTCCATCTCGCTCTCGCTCTCGTTCTTAACAAACCCTTACCAAAGGATAAGTTAATAATTACAGATTCAGTCGCTACCCACAACCCCCACACATAACAATGGGTGCAGTAAATAACGGGATTTGTCAGATCCTATGGTACCATAACCTAATACTGGTCGGCTTGATCATTGCTAATGAATGTCATCGGTCATGTAAACTACAACCAACAAGTTTGTTCACTTTTAGAAATTGTTATTAGTTTTTGAAATCATTGTATTCGTTCTTGAAATCATTGTTAGCGTTCTTGAAATAATTATTATTGTTCTTGAAACCACATTGTAATTGTTCTTGAAACCATTGATAAAACATTTAGCACATATGAGTCACCCCAAAACAGTTGAAAACAGTAAAAGAGGGGAATAATGTACTCGCCTGGGAGTGCTTAGGAGTCTTGAACAACTACCAAGTAAGCTAGAGGAGTCCCGGAAATCAAACGGTACCTAATATAGGTAACTACATAATTAACCCGGACCTAAATCGGAAGACTGGGTAGCAGGAGGGTTTGTAAACCAAATGAGTGTAGGAACTCATATGATATGGTTTAACAAAGCCTACATACTAAATGAAACTTAACCTAAGTATTATCGACCCATCGCGACCCATTAAGGTAGCTTATGCTACTTTAACGCGTCGTGCGCGTGAAACGCGTTCGGACCGTCTAACTAGCCCTATGACAAGTGTTATATGCCTAATCATGTTACATAATCAGTTATGTGACAAAGGTTTAGGTTACATATGCTTAATTACGAATTATACATGAAAAGGGTATTCTGGTAATTTACCTAAGGCATATAAACTACCTATCATACAACTACTTAAACGATGTGACCATAGGGTATAACCTCGGAAGGTTATTCCCTACCTACTATGGTCACCTAATGTGTTTGGTCGGATCCTAATGATCGACCAAACTGGGTCGGGTTCGAAGGTATAGGCGATTTATTAGATCGCCTACCCTACGACCCTAGACAACGTGGTAATCAGTAGGCATAGTCCCAAGGGACTATGACCAACGTGATTACACTCACGTTGCGAAGTTCAAAAGAACTTCGCATTGACCATTACTGGTCAACGCTGAAAGTCAAACAAAGTTTGACTTTCTGACTCGAAAAGCAGTAAAATAAGGAAAAGAACGAAAGAATACTTACCCAGGGTCCCCGAATGCTAATCTCGATTCAAGAACTCAGGTATGAAACAATGGTTTCAACTTAGAGCTCTCAAATCAAGATTCTTGTGAGAAAATGCAATGGGGGTGGATGGGTATATATAGTTTTCGGGTAACCGTTGAGATCGTTTCATGGAAAAGAGGGCACGATCAAGGCCGTACATGTGTTGGAATGTTGTGGTGTGTCAAATGGCCACTCACCATAGGGAATTGACATGTGGAAGAGGGATTGGAGGTGCTAAACAGCTGCAACCAGCTGTAAAAACAATGAATCTGGTCTGCAGAGGCTGAGGCGGCCCGCTTCAGCATTAGACAAATCTAATGCGGGCCGCTTGGGGCTTCTGATCCGAAAATAAGTTTCAAAAATGACAGTTTCAGCCCCTGCACGCGTTTAAGGCCATTCCCGACACTTCTAAGGCCCGTAAAGCCAACTTTAAGGCCCTAAAATGTTTCCTAAACATTGTGGACATGAAACATGCTCAAAAATATGTCGGATGTCAGTTCGTTTGGTCGTACGAACGCGATGTTCGCTTAATTACGACGGAATGCGCATAAGCGCGAAAAACGATCCAAATGACGTGACGAATGGATTTTTCTTATGGCGAACACTAAAATATAATATAGTCATGCTCACATAAATTTTTGGATGTCCAGATGTATTCAGAACGTAAGTTATGCGCGAAAATGCAAACTTGTGCACTTTTTGACACTTTTAGTCCCTGAATGACCCAAAAGTTTATTTTAGCACACCGAACCCCTCAAAGCCTATTTCTAAGCTATGTAAAGGATATTTAAGGTGTGTTTAACTTATGGTTATGTTCCGGAATGTTCGTTACAGTTCAAATTGACATACTTTCGCAGTTTGTCATATTTAGTCCCTGTAAGCGAATTAACTTGTTTTTGCCATACCAAAGCCTTCAAAACTTATTTCTAAGTTATGTAAAGGTTATTTAAGGTATGTTAAGCCTTTGTCACTATTCCGGAGTGTTTGTTTCATTAAACTGGTTATATTTACGCATCGGTGCGCGTATAACCTTCCAGAAAGCGATTTAGAGTTTGAAATTGAACGAGAATTGATATGTGCAAATGATACACATACTTTTTTTCACAAATCCCAAGTTTGAAATATAATATTTCATTGGTTTGGTATTTGTTTGATGGCCGTGGAGGCACAGGTGTTACAGTCTCCCCTACTTTAGGAAATTTCGTCCCGAAATTTATTTAGAGGAAACTTGTGAGAGTTTAAAACATGAAGTTGAAAAGATCGAACAATATTGATTAGGGTTCTGAACTTCTAGTAACCTTTAATAACATCATGATTGCAATGTAAGAGGGATACTTATATACAAGTATATGAAGCGTCATTGGTGCGTCCACCGTACACATAATAACATCATTCCGTTATTGTTGTCACTATCGGCTCTTACACATAATAAATCTTACTGGGTTTCTGTGCACTAAATTTCATAATTATGTACATGTCCATAATCAGACAATTCCTTGCACAGTTTACACAGTCTATTTTATAATATGTAGGGGAAAACCAAATGAATGAATCTGTGATGAGTGTGACTAGACCGCCATAGAGTCCTTTATATTAAATCAACAAATGATCTAAATAGACCATCAAGGAGTCTGTTCAGCTACATCACTAGATGTCGTTTTCTAACCAAATTGTGAATCAATCTTTTTGACTAGACCACCAAAAGGGTCTCTTATGAATCA
Organism: Helianthus tuberosus; assembly: GCA_030545235.1. Taxonomy (NCBI): domain Eukaryota; kingdom Viridiplantae; phylum Streptophyta; class Magnoliopsida; order Asterales; family Asteraceae; genus Helianthus; species Helianthus tuberosus. The sequence goes on along the minus strand of CM060372.1, from coordinate 86,078,894 downwards.
TGGAATGGTACTATATAACCCAAGGGTCTTAACTACCAGGTAGAAGCCCATAAGGATTTAAGGTAGTACCTTTTGAATATCCTACTATGAATCCCTCATATGAAAACATGAAAGATTCTATGAGGATTTGAAAATCGGATCACACAAAAAATCATAGAGGAGAACACATAAACACATATCACATAACCACAAAATTGTTCGTTAATTTGTCTTGTAAATTGCGTACATGCATTTAAAGCACACTTGGAATCCATTCCGTGGATTTCATTTGGTACTTTAAACGTTATCAAGAATCCAACTATAAAGATAGAAAGATTCAAAAAGAAAATTCGATTTCGATTACTAGGAACCGAAGTGTTCGAATTAAGGTACATAAGGAATCCAATTAAGGACTCTGATTTGAACGATAATCATCCACAAGGATCTAATTGTAAAGATAAAAAGATCCCTTATGAATTTTAGAAGTTGAACATGTTTTGAAACCTTGCACTGGATGTGCTTAGGTCAAAACATGATGTAAAATGCTTATGAAGTTGAGATGCTTGATATGTCAAGGCGACATATGAAGCAGAATTTTGAAGGTTAAGTCAATGTATGAGGAAAATATTTTTGAAAACTATGCATGGGGTTCTTTTAAGAAAAATGTGTTTAACGTTTTTGAAACCTTATATATAATACTTTTGAAATCATAAAGTAGGTGTATTAGATAGATATATTTATAAAAATGTTTTAAAATCATGCGAGATGAATTTTGAAATTATGTATAAGGTTTTTGAAAGACATGAATGATGCTTTTCGAAATCATGCACTTGATAAAATGTATTGTGTTAATATTGTCTTCAGACTATATGAAATATTTTGAAATTAAGAAGGTTGGTTTTGATAACATGGTCAATGTTTTTAAAATAACATAGACAATGCATCTAGAAAAATTGTTTTCAAACTATATGAAATGTTTTGAGATCATGAAGATTGTTTTGAAATACTGGTACTGTGTATGTTGAAAAATCAAAACGTAATGGGTATGAGATTTGAAAATACCCTTAGTTATCTAACCAAGGATTTAAAGGTACAGATGTGCGAAAAGCACGATTACTCATAATGTCACTTAATTTTCTGTACTTTGTTTCTTAGAGTGAAACGAGTAAAAATAAAAAAATTTCGAGGGAATCATGAGCGATCATGGCGAAGTTCTGAGAAGCCTTCCGCTTCTTTGACTTCTTAGGGAATCGTTCATCCATGGTCTTTGATTCCTCGATTGGTTTCTCGGCCGGTGGTGTTGTCGCCTGACTAGGTCCTGCCTGTCTTGGTGATTCTTGAGTGGCTTCATCCTGGAGATGATACATCGCCTATTCGCTGAGCGAATTTGGCTGCTTGCTCAGATATCTGGGCGTCATCGTGATGAAGAGACATTCTTGAAGAAAAAGAATGGCATAGGGAGAAACAGGTGAAAGATTATTGGACAATCAAAACAGGATGATAACGCATGAAAATTGCGATCATTTGTTTGTTACCTAAGGCAAACAAATGAGACGGTGACTAATCAAAGTAAATGGGTCTTATTAATGTATCACTGAAGACATGCTCGCCTATAAGTGAACACTCATCCCAAGAATTCCCAGGTAAGCACAACTGGTCTCGCGTCTGATGAGATGTATACGAAGTGCTTGCCTAGCCAGAAAACCCAGAATACAGGCATTCACCCTTCCAGTTTGCACGTGTTCACATTATTTAAAACCCAAAACCTTGACGAAGTTTTGAAAACTCAAAGGGGTTCAAAACCATAAAATAGAGAGTTCAAAACCTTACAATAGAGGGTTCAAAACCTTGAAATTAATCATCCTAGAACAGATGATTAGTTTTTCAAAGCGGTTTTTGAGATTTATGTTCTTATTGTGGTCGTCGCCTAAGGATAGGTGACGGTATTGTTTTATGACTAAACGCAAGTAAACTCGCGTTAGGGTCCTAAGAAGGTTATAGACTAGGTCAAAGCATTACTAATAACCTAATTCCCTATAACCATTGGCTCTGATACCATCTTTTCTGTCACACCCCGACCGCGTAAAACAACAAATCGCGGCGGAAACATCGGGGCGTGTTGCAACAGAATTAATGTTTCATAACCATGGATACAAAAAGTGTTTCGTTTTATTAAACATTGAATATTTACATCGTCTGGAAATCTAAATACACAAATTAAACATAGTCTATCATTGTTATTTAGTCACTAAGGCCTCGTCCAGTCCTATGTGAGCATGCATCTTATCAATCGATATCATTCAACAATACCTGAAACATATGTGAAAACGAGGTCAGCAAAGAAATGCTGGCGAGTACATAGGTTTTGTGAAAATAAGATTCATGACTTCTGTTTAAGAAAATGTTTAGTCATGAACCTTGTAATTTGCTTTGTCTTTGTAAATCATTTGAAAAATAATAATTTCGGATGATATGTATAATAAGAGAATAATGCATGATTAAATGAATAACCATGTAAAATGAGTTTGTATAATATAAGTTGTTTGTAAATAAATGTCTTGTGAAAAGTATGTTACTTGTATAAAATGTTCTATGTCTCGAACTGAAATGATTCAAATAACGCTACAATATGTAATACCATACAAACACTTATATATAGGAAGTACCAGCGGCGTATCCACCATGTTTGTATCATATTACACACGCATCGTTACTTAATCACTTAATCAAACCAAACCACCAAAGTAATGTTCATGCCCAAATGTAAATTATGTAATATGTATAACCAAAATGATATGTATGGCTAGTGAAATGCATCAACTAAACCATAGGTGAAACGCACAAAACAAAGTATTGAAGTAAAACTTGGTTTAAATCAATACTATGTTTCGTGGAAATGCATGATCAAATGTAAATCATGTCCAAATGTTTACCCAATCGTTAACCCATTTTGTAAAATCGTTCTATTCGTTCTTGTTATTGTAATCATTCAACGCGTTCTTGTTTTAATTGTGAAACTACTTAATGGTCGATTCTCTAATAACATTCAAACCTTCTTGACGCGTTCCTCGGTCCAACTCGCTCCATCTCGCTCTCGCTCTCGTTCTTAACAAACCCTTACCAAAGGATAAGTTAATAATTACAGATTCAGTCGCTACCCACAACCCCCACACATAACAATGGGTGCAGTAAATAACGGGATTTGTCAGATCCTATGGTACCATAACCTAATACTGGTCGGCTTGATCATTGCTAATGAATGTCATCGGTCATGTAAACTACAACCAACAAGTTTGTTCACTTTTAGAAATTGTTATTAGTTTTTGAAATCATTGTATTCGTTCTTGAAATCATTGTTAGCGTTCTTGAAATAATTGTTATTGTTCTTGAAACCACATTGTAATTGTTCTTGAAACCATTGATAAAACATTTAGCACATATGAGTCACCCCAAAACAGTTGAAAACAGTAAAAGAGGGGAATAATGTACTCGCCTGGGAGTGCTTAGGAGTCTTGAACAACTACCAAGTAAGCTAGAGGAGTCCCGGAAATCAAACGGTACCTAATATAGGTAACTACATAATTAACCCGGACCTAAATCGGAAGACTGGGTAGCAGGAGGGTTTGTAAACCAAATGAGTGTAGGAACTCATATGATATGGTTTAACAAAGCCTACATACTAAATGAAACTTAACCTAAGTATTATCGACCCATCGCGACCCATTAAGGTAGCTTATGCTACTTTAACGCGTCGTGCGCGTGAAACGCGTTCGGACCGTCTAACTAGCCCTATGACAAGTGTTATATGCCTAATCATGTTACATAATCAGTTATGTGACAAAGGTTTAGGTTACATATGCTTAATTACGAATTATACATGAAAAGGGTATTCTGGTAATTTACCTAAGGCATATAAACTACCTATCATACAACTACTTAAACGATGTGACCATAGGGTATAACCTCGGAAGGTTATTCCCTACCTACTATGGTCACCTAATGTGTTTGGTCGGATCCTAATGATCGACCAAACTGGGTCGGGTTCGAAGGTATAGGCGATTTATTAGATCGCCTACCCTACGACCCTAGACAACGTGGTAATCAGTAGGCATAGTCCCAAGGGACTATGACCAACGTGATTACACTCACGTTGCGAAGTTCAAAAGAACTTCGCATTGACCATTACTGGTCAACGCTGAAAGTCAAACAAAGTTTGACTTTCTGACTCGAAAAGCAGTAAAATAAGGAAAAGAACGAAAGAATACTTACCCAGGGTCCCCGAATGCTAATCTCGATTCAAGAACTCAGGTATGAAACAATGGTTTCAACTTAGAGCTCTCAAATCAAGATTCTTGTGAGAAAATGCAATGGGGGTGGATGGGTATATATAGTTTTCGGGTAACCGTTGAGATCGTTTCATGGAAAAGAGGGCACGATCAAGGCCGTACATGTGTTGGAATGTTGTGGTGTGTCAAATGGCCACTCACCATAGGGAATTGACATGTGGAAGAGGGATTGGAGGTGCTAAACAGCTGCAACCAGCTGTAAAAACAATGAATCTGGTCTGCAGAGGCTGAGGCGGCCCGCTTCAGCATTAGACAAATCTAATGCGGGCCGCTTGGGGCTTCTGATCCGAAAATAAGTTTCAAAAATGACAGTTTCAGCCCCTGCACGCGTTTAAGGCCATTCCCGACACTTCTAAGGCCCGTAAAGCCAACTTTAAGGCCCTAAAATGTTTCCTAAACATTGTGGACATGAAACATGCTCAAAAATATGTCGGATGTCAGTTCGTTTGGTCGTACGAACGCGATGTTCGCTTAATTACGACGGAATGCGCATAAGCGCGAAAAACGATCCAAATGACGTGACGAATGGATTTTTCTTATGGCGAACACTAAAATATAATATAGTCATGCTCACATAAATTTTTGGATGTCCGGATGTATTCAGAACGTAAGTTATGCGCGAAAATGCAAACTTGTGCACTTTTTGACACTTTTAGTCCCTGAATGACCCAAAAGTTTATTTTAGCACACCGAACCCCTCAAAGCCTATTTCTAAGCTATGTAAAGGATATTTAAGGTGTGTTTAACTTATGGTTATGTTCCGGAATGTTCGTTACAGTTCAAATTGACATACTTTCGCAGTTTGTCATATTTAGTCCCTGTAAGCGAATTAACTTGTTTTTGCCATACCAAAGCCTTCAAAACTTATTTCTAAGTTATGTAAAGGTTATTTAAGGTATGTTAAGCCTTTTTCACTATTCCGGAGTGTTTGTTGCATTAAACTGGTTATATTTACGCATCGGTGCGCGTATAACCTTCCAGAAAGCGATTTAGAGTTTGAAATTGAACGAGAATTGATATGTGCAAATGATACACATATTTTTTTTCACAAATCCCAAGTATGAAATATAATATTTCATTGGTTTGGTATTTGTTTGATGGCCGTGGAGGCACAGGTGTTACATAACGTCACCTTCAAAAGAGGGGCCTACTACAATAACTAAGATAATCTCTTAAAAAGTGCAAAAGTGCGGAAATAATCAAAGGTTACACTACACACGAGTCGGATCCAAGTGATTCATCTTGTCTATCTGTTTTTATTTTTATTTTATTTTTCGGCATTTTAGTTAGTTTTATTTTTCTAGTTTAAAACCTTTTTCTAAACTTTTGATTTGATTAGATGTTGAGGATAAACCGGTACTAAAAGCTCTTGTGTCCTTGGACGACCTCGGTATCTTGCCAACACTATACTACGCTCACGATGGGTGCACTTGCCCATATGTGTGTTTAGTGTTAGTAAATATCGTGTTTTATAAATTTAAAACTTGGCTAAAAAGAGTAAAAAGGGCTTAAAATATATATTAAAAACCATACACACTTCACACGCATCACTTGCCTCGAATCGATGATTTGTGTAATCAGTTACAAGGTTCTACGTGTTTCTCGAAGATCGATCTACGCTCAGGTTATCACCAATTACGCATTCAAGAGGAGGATATACCTAAAACCGCTTTTCGAACCCGCTATGGTCATTACGAGTTTGTTGTTATGCCTTTTGGTCTGACTAACGCTCCCGCAGTCTTCATGGATCTAATGAATCGCGTGTGCAAACCCTTTCTTGACCGCTTCGTCATCGTGTTCATCGATGATATCCTGATCTATTCCAAGTAAAAAACCGAACACCCGCAGCATCTACGTTTAGTTCTTGAGTTTCTCCAGGGAAACCGTCTTTATGCCAAGTTATCCAAGTGCGAATTTTGGCTTGAGGAGGTTTAATTCCTGGGTCACATCGTCAATAGTCAAGGAATTAATGTCGATCCTGTGAAGATCGAAGCTATTAAGAGTTGGGTTACACCCAAGAACCCGTCTGAAGTCCATTCTTTTCTCCGACTGGCAGGCTATTTTCTTTGATTTATCGAAGGTTTCTCAAAAATCGCTGTGCCGCTTACTTCTCTTACGCATAAGGAAAAACCTTTTGTTTAGGGAACTAAACAGGAGGAAACCTTTCAAACTCTCAAAGCTATGATTTGCAATGCTCCCATGCTCTCACTGCCCGACGGAAACGACGATTTCGTAGTCTACTGCGATGCCTCTAACCTCGGTCTTGGTTGTGTCCTCATGCAACGAGACAAGGTTATCGTGTACGCTTCTCGATAGCTCAAGATCCACGAGAAGAACTATACCACACACGACCTCGATCTTGGCGCAGTTGTTTTTGCGTTAAATATTTGGCGACACTACCTTTACGGTAGCAAGTGTACGGTCTCACCGACCATAGGAGCCTAAAACACATCTTTGACCAGAAAGAACTGAATATGCGTCAACGCCGGTGGGTAGAACTCCTCAACGATTACGACTGTGAGATTCATTACCATCCAGGCAAAGCAAACGTCGTTTCCAATGCTCTCAGTCGACGAAGCTATTTGCATAGCGTTCGTAAATCTCAAGCCCAATTTAATTTCGAAGCTCTCATCCGCGACGCTCAGCATGCTTGTTTTACCGAACGTACTTTGAAGAAGGAGAGAATTCTCAACGATGGCGCCCAACTCGAAAATAAGTTGAATGGGATTTTCCATTATCTAGACCGGATTTGGATTCCCAAGCGTACCAATCTGCGTCAACTTCTGATGGACGAAGCTCACAAGTCTCGGTATTCTATTCATCCCGGTGCTGACAAAATGTACCAGGACATGCGCTACAAGTACTGGTGGACGGTCATGAAGAGGGATATGGCTCTCTATGTTTCGAAATGCCTGACTTGTTCGAAAGTCAAGGCTGAGCATCAAAGACCCTCTGGCTTACTCGTACAACCCGAGATCCTGATGTGGAAATGGGAGAGTATAGCTATGGACTTTATAACTAAACTTCCATGCACGACGTCAGGTCACGAAAGCATCTGGGTTTTCGTTGACCGTTTGACTAAATCAACTCATTTCCTGCCGATACGAGAAAACTTTAAGGTACAAAAATTAGCCCGAATCTACGCCGATGAGATCATTTGTCGACACGGGATGCCTCGTGACATCATCTTTGACCGCGATGGTCGGTTTACCTCGCACCTTTTGGAAACGTTTCAATCTGCTCTCGGTACTACTCTTAATCTAAGTACCGCTTTCCATCCCCAAACCGACTGTCAGACTGAAAGAATGATTCGCACCCTTGAAGACATGCTTCGCTCGTGTGTTATAGATTTCGGTGGTAACTGGGACGCGCACTTACCTTTGGTCGAGCATACCGGTCCTGAGCTGTTGCAAGAAATGTCGATCGCCTATTGTATGGCACGAGATCGGAGACGCACAAATTACCGGTCCTGAGCTATTGCAAGAAACGACTGACAAAATCCTCCAAATTCGAGACAATTTGCTGAAAGCTCAGAGTCGTCAGAAAAGTTACGTCGATAGACGCCGCAAGCCCCTTGAATTTGACGTTGGCGATCACGTACTCCTAAAGGTTGCACCTTGGATGGGGGTGATCAGATTCGTCAAGAAAGGAAAGCTCGCGCCTCGCTATGTTGGACCCTTTAAAATTCTGGAAAGGATTGGAAAAGTGGCCTACAGACTTGAACTACTGGAGGAACTTAGTAATGTCCACCCGACTTTCCACGTTTCGAACCTCAGAAAGTGCTTGGCCGACCAGGAATTACATGTCCCTCTTGAAGATTTACAAGTGGACGAAACATTACACTTTGTGGAAAAGCCTGTCGAGATCATGGGACGAGAAACCAAGGTGCTCAGACGCTCATGCATTCCCATTGTGAAGGGTCGCTGGGAAGGAAAACGCGGTGCTGAGTTTACCTGGGAACTCGAAAGTGACATGAAGGCGAAGTACCCGTAACTGTTTGTTACGCTTACTTCTAAAATTTCGGGACGGAATTTCCTAAAGTAGGGGAGGCTGTAACAACTCGCTTTTTGGAAAGTCAAAGTACAAGTCAAAGTCAAAGTCAAAGGAAGAAAAGATTGCTAATTGCGATCTGTCACTCCTTGCTTAACTATTGATTGTACGTTAATGACTTGTAATCGAATCTTTTTATTTATTTGCTTTAGTTGTATTATGTGGAGTATCTATTACTAATCGAGGTTTAATCGCTTGTTTAATCCCTAATCGACTTATCGCTAATTGCATAGCTACCGCATGCGCAACTCGAATTATGTGTTCTGGATATTGTTTTACGTGTGTGTGCCATTATGTGTTACTTGTGCATGTTATGTTTATGTTGAGGTGTTAATCGCAATCGCAATTCTATCGCATCGCAATCTAATCGCAAATGCTAAACGCAAGTTATTTATAGTGATTATATGTTAGATATAGTAGTTAGGTTATTTGTGTAACTAATGGGTAATACTATCGCATCGCTCACTCGAAACGCATCGCAACGCTCAACACGCAAAACGAAACGCCAAAATGCAAATCGTCGGAGCCACTCGATCGAATGGCCAATCGATCGAATGGTCATCCGATCGGATTGCCATCCGATCGGTGCCATCCTATCCGACACTTGTGCACTTTCCCTTTTTGGCAACCTATAAATACCCCCCTGTCACTTCACTTGTGATGTGACAGCTCTCTCATTCGACCACCAGTGCTCAAGCTCACTTTTCCTTCGATTTCTCGAGATTCTTGTAAGTTTTCAACCTAAATCATGTTCAAGACGATCAGATTTGTTGGGACGGATTGCCGTCCGATCGGATTGCCATCCGATCGAACTGCAATCCGATCGGATTGCACTTGAGCTTCAGCCCTTAATCATTTTCATAATTTTCAAAGAACATCAGTTTCTAACGGATTGCTGATGTGTGTAAAATGCAACATATAAATTACATCAAATGAGACATAAAACTAACCCTTTTTTAGTACTAATGTTGGAAAAAGTGTGCTTTTGTCTTCCTATTGTATTTTCAGGATCAAATGGGCGCAAATGAACCAAAGAAGAAAAATACAGCTAAATCTAACATAAATACAAGAAAAGGAATAAAGGTGGCATGCCCGACCCCTCAACAACATCTTCCCAAGCAAAAACAAGACATCAGAAGGCCGAACACGCGCCCGTGCCCAAGTGTCTGCAGAAAAGACAAAAGCGTAGAAGCTTATTTTCCCCAAAACGGGGGCGTGCCCAGCTCCACACGGCTGTGGTCAACGCTAAGATTCGCAGAATCCAAGAAAATCTTGATAGTAAAGATACGCTTATGCACACGGGACCGTGCCCAGCGGACACAGGGGCGTGGTTAACTAATATACACAAACTGCATTAAATGAAGAAAGAGAAAGTGGATGGACATGGGCCGTGCTCAATGGACACGGGGGCTATAAATAGGGGTGCTTGGTTCACTTCAAAGGCATCTCTTGACAAACCACCTCTCTCCCACTTCACCCACACTCCACCACCATCACAACACCCACACCCACATCCACCACCATCATCCATCATAGAGTGTGTTTTAGTAGTCTCGGGATCCAGGATTGATAGTAAGAGTTCTTGACAATCAAAGGCCATGTTTTCCTAAGTCTCTTACATCACTTGGTGAAGACAAGCATTTAGTGTAATACTTTTTATTTTTAATCATTTATCACTTTTTATTTGGTTATGTATTAATGACTTTAATAACTAGTTTCTTATGTTGAAGGTGATTCTTCCTTATCATTTGTCCGTGGTGTCTTGGCATTATTTTACTGTCTATATAAAATAAAAGATTTTCACCATTCATATCTCCACGGTCTATATGGAGATATGTTGGCTACCTGGTCGGGGGTTAAGGCAATGGTTTGGTAAGGTTCTTGCCTTGTTCAGTGTATAGATCCTGCAAGGACCTGGGTCAAGCTTACTAGGTCCTCCTTCAATACCCACTGGTATTGGATGGCGGGGGTGCGAATGGCTTGATCCCCTCATATGTAAACTACTATTAATACATTAACCCGGCTACTTGGGATTGTATCCCTGCTGACTCAAACCACTTAGCCGAGGGTAACGTCACCTTCAAAAGAGGGGCCTACCACATTGCGCATTAATAACTTAATTAACTATCTTCCAATAATCCAACCCTTTAGGATTGTATCTTTGCTGACTCAAACTACTGGGTTGAAGGTAACGTCACCTTCAAAAGAGGGGCCTACTACTATAACTAAGATAATCTCTGAAAAAGTGCAAACGTGCGGAAAACATCAAAGGTTACACTAAAGGCAAGTCGGATCCAAGTGATTCATCTTGTCTATCTGTTTTTATTTTATTTTTATTTTTCAGCATTTTTAGTTTTTATTTTCATGTTTCAAACCTTTTTTATAAATTTTCGATTTGATTAGACGTTGAGGATAAACCGGTACTAAAAGCTCTTGTGTCCTTGGCCGACCTCGGTATCTTACCAACGCTATACTACGCTCACGATGGGTGCACTTGCCCATATGTGTGTTTAGTGTTAGTAAAATATCATGTTTTATAAATTTAAAACTTCACTAAAATGTTAAAAAGGGCTAAAAATATATATAAAAATTATATACACACCGACACACACCAATTTTTATTGGCAATTTTTACTGGCAATTTTTATTTTCTGAATTACAGAGAGCTGAGCACGGGGCTGTGTCGGTGCAGCACGGGGCCGTGTCGAGCCCTCCACTAACAGGGATCCGAAAAACAATCACTGTAACTCTGACCACGGGCCATGTTCATCTGAGCACGGGGCCATGGTGAAACTTCTGACCAACGTTCTTTTTGTTTTTATTGCAGGACTTGGAACCCAGGCGCCGCACCTGAACTTTCTACGCAAGGTATGAGCTCCAATTCCAGTAGGGACATAAAAGAACCGCTAGACGAACCCGAATGCTTTCTAAGAAAAAGACTTAAAGCTAAAAACCAAGAGAAAGTTTCAGGGGACCACTTCCAACGGCGGATCAACGTACCCTCATGGATTATCTACGACCCACTGTAGGTAATCTTGGCGCCGCTATCAATGCACCGAATGTCGAGGCCAACAACTTCGAACTCCGGCCGCATTTGATACAAATGCTCCAAAACTCCGCAACCTTCCACGGGCTTGCGGACGAAGATCCCCATTTACATATTACAAACTTCTTGGAAATATGTTATACTTTTCGGATCAATGGAGCATCAAATGACGCTATCCGCCTCCGAATGTTTCCATTTTCACTAAAAGACTGAGCTAAGGCTTGGCTTAATACCCTCCCAGTTGGCTCGGTAAACACCTGGGATGAACTGGCCCAAAAGTTTCTATATAAGTATTTCCCTCCTGCTAAAACAGCTAAATTAATGACTGGATTTAATACATATTCACAAGAGGATGGGGAATCCTTATATGAAACTTGGGAAAGGTTCAAGGAGCTACTAAGAAAGTGTCCTCATCATGGTCTTGCGGTATGGCAACAAGTATCCACTTTCTACAATGGACTGCTGCCACACACAAGACAAACACTTGAGTTTAGCTCTGGGGGGACTTTTAGGTAATCGTCGCCCAAATGAAATCTATAATCAAATTGAGGAAATTGCTCAAACCAATTTTTCAGTGGCACACTCCTAGAGGCACAAAATCAATTGCCCCGGGCTCCCATAAGGTTAACGAAAGCACCTCTTTGCAAGCCCAAATCGAGGCCCTTTCTTCAAAAATCAAAAAGTTAGAAATGGCAAAAACGGCCTCGGTTATGGCTTGTGAAGGGTGTGGTGGGCCACATGAGAATTGGAGTTGTATGAAAGAAATGGATAATCAAACAGAAATGGTAAAGTACATTGATAATAGACCTAGGCCGTCAGGTCCTCCAACGGGTACCTACAACCAAGGATGGCGTAACCACCCTAACCTTGGTTGGAGAGAACCCAGCAACAGTAGTAACCAAAAAAATCTAAACCAACGGACAAACTTTCAACAACCAAGAAACGAGTCACAAAATTTCTCTCAACAACAACAAGGTGGACGAGAGAGGCTTGAGGATATTGTCTCCCGCCTCATATCCGACACCAAAAAGAAAAACTCGGATCGATTTCAACAACTGGAATCGAACTTTAGAAATCAACAAGCTAGTATTCAAAACAGTGAAAAACAACTAAATCAACTAGCTCAAAATTTCTCCGAGAGACCACAAGGCGCGTTACCCAGCAGTACCAAAACCAACCCAAAGGCGCAAGTGCATCTCATCACGTTGAGAAGTCGTATCGTAGGTCCCGAGGAGGCTCCGCTACCTCCAACTGAAAAGAACCGATCTGGCCAAGCCAAAACTTCGCCAACACCCCAACAAGAGACGGCTCCTCCGCCAAATCAAGAGCCTAACAAGAATCCTCCGGTACCGTACCCCGGTCGGCTACTTCGCCAAAATACCGACGAGCAATTCACAAAAATCATAAATTTACTAAAACAATTGCATGTTAATATTCCATTTGTCGAAGTCCTAACTCAAATGCCAAAATATTCAAAATTTATGAGGGACTTCCTCACTCACAAAAGGAAAATCGAATCATTGCAATTAGTAAATTTAAGCGAAGAGTGCTCGGCCTTGCTACTCAACAAACTCCCACAAAAGAAGATCGATCCCGGAAGCTTTACCATCCCTTGTTCGATTGGAGAATCACCCATACGCAATGCACTAGCCGATCTTAGGGCTAGCATCAACCTCATGCCCGCATCAATGTTCGACCGACTCGGCCTAGGAAAAACAAGCCCTACGAAAATGAGCATACAACTCGCCGATAGGTCCATTAAATATCCACAAGGTGTCGCCGGAAATCTACTGGTTAAAGTCGGAGAATTTGTCTTCCCGGCCGACTTTGTCATATTAGATATGGAGGAGGATACCGAAGAGCCACTCATATTAGGAAGACCATTCCTGGCCACGGCTCACGCAATGGTGGACATGAATGGTGGAACACTAACATTGAAGGTTGGGGACAAGGAGATGGCATTTGGGGTTGGGAAAAGAGTAGAAGATGACGACCCGGTCAATTACATGAAAGTCATAGACTCAAGCTTGGATGATGCTCTCCGACGGTGCAACATGGGATGCAAACCATCCCACTTGGGTAACATGTGACTAGCTTTGGGTCTAGCCAAGGACCCTTATAAACGTGGCGCACCACGGAGGCATTCCGCGGAACTATCCGTAGTTTAGTTTAGATTAACCTTTATGTTTTCTAGTTTAGTTTTTAATTTTCAGGAATAAAACACACTTGGATGGTGAAGGATGCTAAGGGAAGCTTGAACCAACACCCCATACACAAAAACAGAGCCTCCCGAACATTTTTCTTCATTACAGCAAGTTCAGCACGGGCCGTGCTCAGCCAACACGGCCCCGTGCTCAAGGACCCAGCCTTCTGTTGCTTTTTTGTTACTTTATGTTACTGGCAACCTTTTACACATTCAATCAACCTAAAAACTTATTTTTGGGACACATTGGGGATAATGTGTAATTTAAGTATCGTGGGGATGCTAAAACCTTGAATTTTGCAAGTCCTAATTACAAGCCTTACACAAAACTCTATGGGAACCACTAAACACCCCAAATTTTTTCAAAAACTTTTAATTTTTTTTACTTGTCTTGGTTTAAATTGGGAATAACAAGTTCTAAAAAGGTTATATTTTTGCAAATTTACAACCGATAGCGTCGTGATAAAAAAAGAACCAACATAAGAAAATTATGAAACGGCATGACAAATTTAGTTAAAATTTGATTATATATATACTTGATCACATTAAAAACCCATTCCTACAAAAAGTGAGTTTTGAGCCTTTAATTGAGCATACAAATGCACATCTTTAAACTAAATGCTCATTTTTCGTTTCTTGTGTGAATAGCCGCTTGGTTTCTTACGACTCTAGAACTTGCCATGACAATACATTCCCGATCCTTACCAACTCAAACCCAAGTAAGTAAATGATGGAGGCATTAGGACTAACCCTTTTTATTTCAACACCATTATTTTTCTTTTCTTTCACCACCTACCCAAAATCCCCCTAGTTAACCTCTTTGAGCCTAAACCTTTTCATTTCTAAACCCACAAAACAAACACCCTTTACCCACCAAAAACCCTTTTCATTTTAAACCCTTTATTTTAGTAAAAAGCTCAGTTTTCTTGTGACATCCTTAATAAAAAAATATTATATGATGAAGTATAGCAATAAACAAACAAGTTCCCCAAAAGAAACTTTGTTTGAAAAATGCTTCATTGAAATAAAAAGTCAGAAAAACAAAAAGTTTTACGAAAACGACGCTTTTTACGCCTTTCGCCCTTTTCTACTAACCACTACCCAAAACCACCTACCTTTAACCCAAGCCTAACCCTTCTCCAAAGCCCTCTTGAGAATTACAAAGGTTTATAGTTAAAAAGGAGGAGGATTGATTGCTTGGCAAGCATATGGTAGAAGTAAGTTCCATGCCGGTCTCGAGTGTTTCACAAAGATACACCTTCGGCCGAGTGTTGAGTGATCCCCCGTGAGGTATGTGAACTTGTATATAAATGGAATTTTAAAGAGGCATGTTATGCCCAAATAAGTAATTTCTCTTATGTAATGTTCTAAATAAATCATAACGAATAGGATTGTAAATAACATAAAAATAAAACCTAATAAAGATCTTGGAATCCCGACACTCTAGACAAGCCCAAAACTTCTCATCAACCCATTCCATTTGGGTGTGTAAGCCACATTAAAAAGAGATTTGCTTGAGGACAAGCAAATATTCAAGTGTGGGGGTATTTGATGTTTGTAAAATGAAACATATAAATTACATCAAATGAGGCATAAAACTAACCCTTTTTTAGTACTAATGTTGGAAAAAGTGTGCTTTTGTCTTCCTTTTGTATTTTCAGGATCAAATGAGCGCAAATGAACAAAAGAAGCAAAAATACAGCTAAATCTAACATAAATACAAGAAAAGGAATAAACGTGACATGCCCGACCCCTCAACAGCATCTTTCCAAGCAAAAACAAGATATCAGAAGGCTGAATACGCCCCGTGCCCAGCAGACACAGAGCCGTACCCAAGTGTCTGCAGGAAAGACAAAAGCGTAGAAGCTTCTATTCCCCAACACGGGGGCGTGCCCAGCTCCACACGGTCGTGGTCAACGCTAAGATTCACAGAATCCAGGCAAATCTTGATAGTACAGATACACTTCTGCACACGGGGCCGTGCCCAGCGGACATGGGGGCGTGGTCAACTAATACAGACAAACTGCATTAAATGAAGAAAGAGAAAGTGGATGGACACGGGGCCGTGCTCAATGGACACGGGGCCGTGTCCGGGCTTCTGTGCAGGCTATAAATAGGGGTGCTTGGTTCACTTCAAAGGCATCCCTTGACAAACCACCTCTCTCTCACTTCACCCACACTCCACCACCATCACAACACCCACATCCACCACCATCATCCATCATCCATCATCCATCATAGAGTGTGTGTAGTAGTCTCGGGATCCAAGATTGATAGTAAGAGTTCTTAACAATCAAAGGCCATGTTTGTCTAAGTCTCTTACATCACTTGGTGAAGACAAGCATTTAGTGTAATACTTTTGTTTTTTTAATCTTTTCGCACTTCTTATTTGGTTTTATATTAATGACTTTAATAACTAGTTTCTTATGTTGAAGGTGAAATTCCTTATCATTTGTCCGTGGTGTATTGTCATTATTTTACTGTCTATATAAAATAAAAGATTTATGATGTGCGCAAAATGCAACATATAAATTACATCAAATGTGGCATAAAACTAACCCTTTTTTAGTACTAATGTTGGAAAAGTGTGTTTTTGTCTTCCTTTTGTATTTTCAGGATTAAATGAGCTCAAATGAACAAAAGAAGCAAAAAGGCAGCTAAATCTAACATAAATACAAAAAAAGGAACAAACGTGGCATGCCCGACCCCCCCCAACTGCATCTTCCCAAGCAAAACAAGAAGACAGAAGGCTAAACACGCCCCGTGCTCAGTGAGCACGGGAGCGTGCCCAAGTGTCTGCAGAAAAGACAAAGCTGTAGAAGCTTCTATCACCCACCACGGGGGTGTGCCCACCGGACACGGGGCCGTGGTCAATTCTAAGATTCGCAGAATCTGGGGAAATCTTGATAGTACAGATACGCTTCTGCACACGGGGTCGTGCCCAGTGGACACGGGGGCGTGGTCAACTAATGCAGACAAACTGCAATTAATGAAG
Source organism: Helianthus tuberosus (assembly GCA_030545235.1). Taxonomy (NCBI): domain Eukaryota; kingdom Viridiplantae; phylum Streptophyta; class Magnoliopsida; order Asterales; family Asteraceae; genus Helianthus; species Helianthus tuberosus. Next base: position 86,062,275 of record CM060372.1, on the reverse strand, counting down.
AAAGAGAAGGAGGGTGGACATGGGGCCGTGCCCAATGGACACGGGGCCGTGCCCGAGCTTCTGTTCAGCCTATAAATAGGGGTGCTTGGCTCATTTGCAAACCATCCCTTGGCAAACCACCTCTCTCACACTTCACCCACCACCCACCACCATCACAACATGATCATCCACCACCATCATCCATCATCCATCATAGAGTGTGTGAGTAGTCTCAGAATCCAAGATTGATCGTAAGAGTTCTTGACAATCAAAGGCCATGTTTGCCTAAGTCTCTTACATCACTTGGTGAAGACAAGTGTCTAGTGTAATACTTTTTATTTTTAATCTTTTCGCACTTTTTATTTGGTTATGTATTAATGACTTTAATAACTAGTTTCTTATGTTGAAGGTGATTCTTCCTTATCATTTGTCCGTGGTGTCTTGCCATTATTTTACTGTCTATATAAAATAAAAGATTTTCACCATTCATATCTCCACGTTCTATATGGAGATATGTTGGCTACCTGGTCGGGGGTTAAGGGAATGGTTTGGTAAGTGTCTTGCCTTGTTCAGTGTATAGATCCTGCAAGGACCTAGGTCAAATTTAGTAGGACCTCCTTCAATACCCACCGGTATTGGATGGCGGGGGTCCAAACTCTTTGATCCCCTCATACGTAACCTACTATTAAAACTTTAACCCGGTTACTTAGGACTGTATCCCTGCTGACTCAGACTACTTAGCCGAGGGTAACGTCACCTTCAAAAGAGGGGCCTACCACATTATGCATTAATAACTTAATTAATTATCTTTCAATAATCCAACCCTTTAGGATTGTATCCTTGCTGACTCAAACTACTGGGTTGAGGGTAACGTCACCTTCAAAAGAGGGGCCTACTACAATAACTAAGATAATCTCTTAAAAAGTGCAAAAGTGCAGAAATAATCAAAGGTTACACTATACACGAGTCGGATCCAAGTGATTCATCTTGTCTATCTGTTTTTTACTTTTATTTTATTTTTAAGCATTTTAGTTAGTTTTTATTTTTCTAGTTTAAAACCTTTTTCTAAACTTTTGATTTGATTAGACGTTGAGGATAAACCGGTATTAAAAGCTCTTGTGTCCTTGGACGACCTCGGTATCTTACCAACACTATACTACGCTCACGATGGGTGCACTTGCCCATATATGTGTTTGGTGTTAGTAAAATATCATGTTTTATAAATTTAAAACTTGACTAACGTTGCCGGGCATCAAGTTTTTGGCGCCATTGCCGGGGACACAAGGATTTTAAGAAAGCTTAAAATCGACGGCCTAATCAGTTTTTCAAAACCTTTTTAAAACGCGTGCATTTTTAGTTACATTTTAGTTAGATTTTGCATTTACAGTAGCCTGCACACGGGGCCGTGCTCACTAAACACGCCCCGTGCTCAACGAAACCAGTAACTTTAATTAAAACGCCCAGATACAGATTCTGTACACTGGGCCGTGTCCACTGAACACGGGGCCGTGTCCAGCCTCTGTTTCTGTTTTTACTTTTGTTTTCTGGTCTCGAGACTCTGTTGTGGTCTGCTGAGTGATTCTTATGGATCAATACTCAGGAGGTTACAACTACACCTATGAGGCGGATAATTATAGGGAAGACTATTGCACTAATTGTGGTAACCCACACTCGGTTCAATATTGTAACTTATATCAACCATCCACTTCATAAACCTATTATGAGGAGCCCAGGTACGAGCCATCAACTTCATACACATCCTATGAAGACCAAAGGTATGAACCTTCTCCCTCATACTCATATTTTGATGAACCAAGGTATGTGCCTTCATACTCATACTTTGAGGAACGAAGATATGAGCCTCCACCTTCATATACTTATTATGAGGAACCATGGCGTGAACAACCCACCTCATATGAGTATTATGAAGAACAAAATTATGACCTTTATCCATCATATACTTACAATGAAGAGCAATGGTGTGAACCATCTACTTCATATGGGTATTATGAGGAACAAAGGATCGAACATCCGGATTCAAGCTTTGAAAATCCCGATCCTTATTCTATCACCGACGTAACCGATAGGATACTAGAACGCCTTAAAACTATCGAGTGTTGCATAAAAGAATCTCGCGCAAAGGAAGAAGAGTCCCGCGCACGAGAAGAATTAAATAAAAAAGAGATAGTTTAAAGTGTAAAAATGGAAGAACAAATAAGTGAAAAACCGACACATGAGGTTAACAACGAAAAAGGTGAGTCCGTCAACGTTAAAATTCAAGAAGAGTCTAATTTTGAAGAAATTAATCTCTTGTCACCTTCTTTTGAAAATCATTGTTAAGTACCCACTCATGCTAAGTTTTTAAAAGAGTTAAACACTAACACTAAAATTGACAAAACGGTAAGCATTAAGTTAACTAATGATCAAACTTCGCTAATAAAAGAAGACCCATTTGAAATCAACATTACACCGGTTCCATGTTTTTTTCAAAATTCATTTATTAGTAATGTCACAATTGATAAAGATCTTTGTGTTAACATAATGCCCAACTACATTTTTGAAAAATTAAGTATTAGTGATTTTTCTCCACTTCAAATACCCATTTTTCTATCTAATCGGAAAGTAATAAAGTCACTCGGTGTAGTTGAGGATGTCTTGATTCAAACAAAGCAAATGGTAATCCCAACCGACTTTGTCATCCTCGATGACGCTCCTCTAGTGTTGGGACGACCTTTTGTAAAAACCCACGAAGCTTTGAAAAACCGGAAGTACAACAATCTATCTATTCAATTAGGGGCATTTAAAAAGAGTGTCGATCTTGAGCGATCAATGAAATATCCATTCGGCAATAATGACCCCCTAATTGAAGATAAAGATGAACCACCCGATATAAGTTAAAAGATTGACCACTTTGTTGAAGAAGAGGTCGTCATAGAACAAATTTCAAAGTTCTTGATCAAAATGAGCAACCAAATAAGGAGTCTCCTAAAGACCCACCTCTTGAGCTCAAAGAACTTCCGAAAGGTTTGGAATATGCTTTTCTAGACTAAGATAGTAAATCACCTGTAATTATTTCGTCTAAATTAAGTAGCTTAGAAAAAGAAAAATTAATTAAACTTTTTAAAAAACACAAAAATGCGATCGCTTGGAAGCTTGTAGATATTAAAGGCATAAGTCCTTCCATGTGCACGCACAAAATTTTAATGAACGATGACTACAAATCAGTAATACAACCACAACGTAGAGTAAATCCAAATGTACAAGAAGTGGTTAAAAACGAAGTCATCAAATTACTTGATGACGGACTTATTTATCCTATTTCCGATAGTCCTTGGGTAAGTCCCGTCCAAGTAGTTCCAAAGAAAGGAGGTATGACGGTAATAACTAACGAAAAGAATGAATTAATACCAACGAGAACCATCACAGGATGGAAGGTATGTATAGATTATAGGTGGTTAAATGAAGCAACAAGGAAAGATCACTTTCCTTTACCCTTCATTGATCAAATGTTAGAAAGATTATCCGGTCATAAATTTTACTGTTTCTTGGATGGTTTTTCAGGTTACTTTCAAATCCCGATAGCACCCGAAGACCAAGAAAAGACAACATTCACATGTCCCTATGAAACTTTTGCTTATCGACGCATGCCATTTGGTGTATGTAATGCCCCCGCAACCTTTCAACATTGCATGGTGGCCATATTCCATGACATGACAGAAAAGACAATGGAAGTCTTCATGGACGACTTTTCTATCTTTGGGGATTCATACGACCAATGCCTCGATAACCTTGAACAAATGCTATCCCGATGTGAGGAAACTAACCTCGCCCTTAACTGGGAAAAATGCCATTTCATGGTAACTGAGGGAATAGTACTCAGTGACAAAATCTTAAGCGAAGGAATGGAGGTTGATCGAGCCAAAATAGACACTATTTCTCGATTACCACCCCCATCATCCGTTAGAGCAATCAGAAGCTTCCTAGGGCATGCCGGATTTTATAGACGGTTTATCAAAGACTTTTCTAAAATTTCAAGGCCTATAACAAAACTATTTGAAAAAGATGCCCCTTTCATCTTTGACAAGGATTGCAATCAAGCATTCCTAACACTAAAGGAAATGCTAGTCAATGCACCTATCATGATAGCGCCTGATTGGAAATTTCCTTTCGAAATCATGTGTGATGCAAGTGACTTTGCAGTTGGAGCCGTCTTGGGACAAAGAAAAGAAAAGCATTTTCACCCAATTTATTATGCTAGTAAAACACTTAACAATGCACAAGAAAATTACACAACAACTGAAAAAGAATTACTAGCTGTGGTATTTGCTTTTGATAAATTTCGTTCTTATCTTGTTCTTTCTAAAACAATAGTCTATACAGATCATGCAGCCATTCGATATCTCTTCAAAAAGCAGGACGCCAAACCGCGTTTGATTCGGTGGATTCTACTCCTCCAAGAATTTGATATTGAAATCAAAGATAAAAGAGGAGCAGAAAACACCGCAGCGGATCATCTTTCGCGCTTAGAAGACCCAGCTTTGGAGGCAACCAGGGACGAGCAAATCAATGAAAAATTTCCAACGGAGTCCCTAGAAATGGTGGAATACAGGGAAGAGCCATGGTACGCCGACTATGCTAACTACCTAGCTAGCGTTATAGTCGTAAAAGGTTGGCCTCATCATCAAAGAAAGAAATTCTTTGCTATTCTGAAGCATTATTTTTGGAAGGATCCTTATCTTTTCAAAATGTGTGCCGACCAACTCATCCGACGGTGCGTACATGGTAGCGAAGCAAGAAGAATTCTCCGCCATTGTCATGAAGGTCCATACGAAGGACATCATGGTGCCGCTAGTACCGCACGAAAGGTATTTGATTCAGGATTTTATTGGCCAACCATTTACAAAGACGCCCAAAGTCTTGTTAAGACATGTGATGCTTGCCAAAGAACAGGTAATATTTCTTCCAAAAACGAAATGCCATAAAATGGCATTCTTTTTTGTGAAATTTTTGATGTGTGGGGACTCGACTTTATGGGACCTTTCCCACCATCAAAAGGAAACAAATATATACTTGTGGCAGTAGATTACTTGTCTAAATGGGCCGAGGCCGAGGCACTTCCAACAAATGATGGAAGAGTCTTGGTAAGATTTCTGAAAAAATTATTCTCTCATTTTGGAACACCTAAAGCATTAATAAGTGATAGAGGTACCCATTTTTGCAACCATCAACTTGAAAATTTTTTAACAAGATAAGGGGTCTATCACAGGGTCTCAACAGACAACAGCTTATCACCCTCAAACAAACGGACAAGGCGAAGTGACTAATAGAGGTTTAAAACGAATACTCGAAAAAACCGTAGGGTTAAATAAATAGGAATGGGCCGATAAATTAGATGATGCTTTATGGGCTTTTTGAACTGCTTATAAAACAACAATAGGTACAACCCCATATAAGCTCGTCTATGGAAAAAGTTGTCATTTGCTAGTAGAAATAGCTCACAAAGCCTACTGGGCAATTAAAAATGTAAACTTAGATTTAGAATTTGCCGGTAAAAATCTATTCTGTCAATTAAATGAATTAGACGAATTAAGGAATTATGCATACTCAAACTCTGAAATTTATAAGGAAATAGTGAAAAACTTGCATAACAAACACATTAAACCTAATGAATTTCAAGTAGGAGATCAAGTTCTGTTGTTTAATTCACGACTTCGATTGTTTCCTTGTAAATTAAAGTCTAGGTGGTCAGGACCTTTTTCCATCACCCATATTTTCCCACACGGTGCAGTAGAAATTAAATCTCGGAATAGAATCCCATTCAAAGTCAATGGCCAACGGCTGAAGCCCTATCAAGGATTCATTGAGGATGAGGAGGAAGAAATCTCGCTTCAAACGGTCGAAGAATAAAAGCATCAATATCATACCTGGTGAGTTACGAACAAACGGGTTGACATCTAAATCGGTAAGTCTTCTAACCAAGTTTTTTTTTTTTGGGAAATAAGGGCACTCACACAAGCACTTGAAAAAAAATTACCCGCCCACGGGGCCGTGTCCGCACAACTGTCGGGATAAAACCCCTTTTCCAAACAGTTTCTTCATTTCTACACGCCCCGTTTCCCCGAAAACTCTCTGTTTCAGGCGATTTTTCGGCAAGATTTCGACGTCTCCTCTACTTCTAACAACATCAAGGTATGATTCTATCATCATTAGTAGTTAGATTAAGCATTTGCATGTAGTTAAAACATCAAAAATTTGGGGGAAAATCTAGGGTTCTTGAACTTCATCCGGATTAAACCTCAAATTTTTGCATAAATCTGTTAGCATTAGTTTAGATTCATGTTATAGGAAGTAAATCCACTTGTATTGTTCATAGATTTGCCCGATTTCTCACAAAAACCCCAAACCCTTGTTTTTGAACCGAAAAATATAAAATCGAAGGGGTAAACGGTTTGTTTTGGGAAAAACGGCACTTGGGGTTTCATTTTCGGGGAAAATCGCCCCTACTTGGCCAAAAATTTTCAAGTTTTCGGGACCGGGTCGAAAAATGGGATTTTTGGGAAACAGACGTCTGGACACGGGGTCGTGCTCGCTGAGCACGGGGGCGTGTCCAGCTATTTTCTGACCAACATGGGGCGTGTCCGCTGAACACTGGGCCGTGTTCAGCAGACTGTTTCCAGTTTTCTCTGAAAAATTTCACTGTTTCATGCTAATTGTTTGGTGTATTCTTCCAGATGTCCAAGAAATTCTCAAGGTTCAATGCATATGAGTTGGTTGCTAAAGCAAGATACGATGTGCTTCGAACGAGGCCGGAGGAATACCCACGACAAGTGTGCATGGATCTTTTAGCAACAGTGAACCAACTTGACCGGTTTAACAACCTCGTTACCGGCCCACTAAGAGCCACCCTAACCACCCGACTTCGTTCAGTCCACGAGTATAATCTGGAATTCTATAGCACACTCGTGTTCAATTCAAGATGCAATCCCTTTGATAATGATGGGGTAGAATTCCGATGCGGGGGGACTAAGTACTCGATTTCGATGGCACAATTTGGGTCGATAGTTGGGTTGTATACGGAGGAAGATGCGGGTAATGAAGAGAACACCGGAGGGTTGCGAGAATTGTCAGAAAACGAGCGCCAAGCTGCTTGGGCTCAGATAGGAGAAGGACACTACAACCCAAGCAGCACTAAGAGCACTAAGCTAAGGGACCCTCTTTACCGTTACATCCATAGGGGCCTCACTTACTCTCTTAGCCAAAGGCATGACAGCAGTGGCGTTGTAGGGTTGAGAGATCTGGTGGTCCTTCATTGCATTCATACCCGCAGACACCTTGATGTTCCGTACCTCCTGCTCCGAAACATGCATTGGAACCGGCTCGCTACTCCACCAACCCCTATCTTCTTCGGGGGATGTATATACCGTCTCTTCAAGCATTTCGTGAACATGCCCAGGTCTTTCCAAAAGAGCCCATGGTCGGGAAGAGTGGACACACACATCTTCCGCTCCATGAACTTGATTTATGAAGCCGAAGACGGGACAGTTAGCTTCCAAAGAGTCCAGGGGCATGCATGGAACCCGCAAGAGGCACTCATCCTTCATGCTACACACCTTCAACCACCTCCTCAGTACCAGTACCAGCCCCATGGTGATCCGGGCCAATCCTCCTCACAAGGAGGCGGTTTTCCTAATTTTCAAAGATTACATGACTTATTGCAGGAAAACCTCATGTGCACCAGGAACACCTATAACTTGGCAAGCAACACGTACGCCCGGGTCGGAACAATTGAGAGAAACATATCCGACATTCAGGATGACATTGGGAACATCCGGGAGTACATGGCGGGGCACGGAGTAGGAGGTGATGATGAAGACGAGGACATGGACTAGGCGGGAGGAGGTAGGAGCAGCTGGTTGGTGATCCCACAGGTTAACCCTCTTTTCTTATGAACAATTTCCGGCCTGCGTGTCGTGTGTTGAACAATTTACTTCCTTTAACTCTTTTTACTTTCTGCATTTATTTTTCTTTTTTTTTTTACTTTGTGGTATGGATGTTTTGAACTATGGTAATTTAGGATGCTTGTTATGGTTTGGTGTAGTGTTTATTGATGAAACAGGTACATACGAGGCTTAGAGCACTAAATATTAGTGCTACTAAAGCCGGAGCAGGAAAACCGAAGCCAGAAACCTGTTTTTCACCTTTGCAGATTGTCTACACGGGGTCGTGTCCAGCCGACACACCCCCGTGCCCATAGCCCCAGACCTGCTGTTTGTTAAAAATCTGCAGATTTTTGCCAGACATGGGGTCGTGCTCAGCCGACATGCCCCCGTGTCCACCTTCTGTAAGTTATCATTACTGGCACTCAGAACACGGGGTCGTGTTCATCCAACACGGGGCCGTGTCCAGACGCCCAGTAACACAAATTTTTTATTTTTCACACCTTTTTACACATTCATTCAACCTAAAAACTTATTTTTGGGATGCATTGAGGACAATGTGTAATTTAAGTGTGGGGGGGGGGGGTGCTAAAACCTTGAATCTTGCAAGTCCTAATCACAAGCCTTACACAAAACTCTATTGGAACCGCTAATCACCCCAAATTTTTCATTTTTTTACTTGTCTAGGTTTAATTTGTGACAAGTTCTAAAAAGGTTATATTTTTAAAATTTACAACCGATAGCGTCGTGATAAAAAGAACCAACATAAGAAAATTATGAAACGGCATGACAAGTTTAGTTAAAATTTGATTATATATACTTGATCACATAAAAAAAAACCCATTCCCACAAAAAGTGAGTTTTGAGCCTTTATTGAGCATACAAATACATATCTTTAAACTAAATGCTCATTTTTCATTTCTTGTGTGAATAGCCGCTTGGTTCTTACGACTCTAGAACTTTCCAAGACAATACATTCATGGTCCTTACCAACTTAAACCCGAGTAAGTAAATGATGGAGGCAATAGGACTAACCCTTTTTATTTCTACACCATTATTTTTCTTTTTTTTTTACCACCTACCCAAAATCCCCCTAGTTAACCCTTTTGAGCCTAAACTATTTCATTTCATAACCCAAAACAAAACACCCCTTTTACCCACCAAAACCTTTTTTATTTTTAACCCTTTTGTTTTAGTAACGAGCTCGGTTTTGCTTATGACTTCCTTATCAAAAAAAAAAATTATGATGATGAAGCAAAAAGAAATAAACAAACAAGTTTATCAAAAATAACTTTGTTTGAATAATGGCTTCATCAAAATAAAAATTGCAAAAAATAAAAAGTCTTACGAAAACCGACGCTTTTTACGCCTTTCGCCCTTTTACTATTCACTAACCCAACCACCTACCTTTAACCCAAGCCTACCCTTATCCCAAAAGTCCTCTTGATATTTACAAAGGTATATAGTTAAAAAGGAGGATGATTGATTGCTTGGCAAGCTTATGGTAGGAGTAAGTTCCATGCCGCTCTCGAGTGATTCACTAAAATACATCTTCGGCCGAGTGTTGAGTGATCCCCGTAAGGTATGTGAACTTGTATATAAATGAAATTTTAAAAAGGCATGTTATGCCCTAATAAGTAATTTATCTTATATAATGTTTTAAATAAATCATGACGAATAGGATTGTAAATAAACAAAAATAAAACTTAATAAAAAATCTTGGAAATCCCGACACTCTATGAGAAGCCCGGAAAAAAAACTTCTCTTCTACCCATTCCATTTGAGAGTGTAAAGCCACATTATAAAGAGTTTTTCTTGAGGACAAGCAAAGATTCAAGTGTGGGAGTATTTGATGTGCGCAAAATACAACATATAAATTACATCAAATGTGGCATAAAACTAACCCCTTTTTAGTACTAATGTTGGAAAAAGTGTGTTTTTGTCTTCCTTTTGTATTTTCAGGATTAAATGAGCTCAAATGAACAAAAGAAGCAAAAAGGCAGCCAAACCTAACATAAATACAAGAAAATGAACAAACGTGGCATGCCCGACCCCCCGACAGCATCTTCCCAAGCAAAAACAAGAAGACAGAAGGCTGAACACGCCCCGTGCTTAGTGAGCACGGGTGCGTGCCCAAGTGTCTGCAGAAAAGACAAAGCTGTAGAAGCTTCTATCAGCCACCACGGGGGCGTGCCCACCGGACACGGGGCCGTGGTCAACTCTAAGATTCGCAGAATCTGGGGAAATCTAGATAGTACAGATACGCTTCTGCACACGGGGTCGTGCCCAGCGGACACGGGGGCGTGGTCAACTAATGCAGACAAACTGCAATTAATGAAGAAAGAGAAGGAGTGTGGAGACGGGGCCGTGCCCGAGCTTCTGTTCAGCCTACAAATATGGGTGCTTGGCTCATTTGCAAACCATCCTTTGGTAAACCACCTCTCTCACACTTCACCCACCACCATCACAACACCATCATCCACCACCATCATCAATCATCCATCATAGAGTGTGTGAGTAGTCTCGGGATCCAAGATTGATCGTAAGAGTTCTTGACAATCAAAGGCCATGTTTTCCTAAGTCTCTTACATCACTTGGTGAAGACCAGTGTCTAGTGTAATACTTTTTTTTTATCTTTTCGCACTTTTTATTTGGTTATGTATTAATGACTTTAATAACTAGTCTCTTATGTTGAAGGTGATTCTTCCTTATCATTTGTCCGTTGTGTCTTGGCATTATTTTACTATCTATATAAAATAAAAGATTTTCACCATTCATATCTCCACGGTCTATATGGAGATATGTTGGCTACCTGGTCGGGGGTTAAGGGAATGGTTTGGTAAGAGTCTTGCCTTGTTCATTGTATAGATCCTGCAAGGACTTGGGTCAAATTTAGTAGGACCTCCTTCAATACCCACCTGTATTGGATGGGAGGGGTCCAAACTCTTTGATCCCCTCATACGTAAGCTACTATTAAAACTTTAACCCGGCTACTTAGGACTGTATCCCTGCTGACTCAGACTACTTAGCCGAGGGTAACGTTACCTTCAAAAGAGGGGCCTACCACATTATGCATTAATAACTTAATTAATTATCTTTCAATAATCCAACCCTTTAGGATTGTATCCTTGCTGACTCAAACTACTGGGTTGAGGGTAACATCACCTTCAAAAGAGGGGCCTACTACAATAACTAAGATAATCTCTTAATAAGTGCAAAAGTGCGGAAATAATCAAAGGTTACACTATACACGAGTCGGATCCAAGTGATTCATCTTGTCTATCTGTTTTTACTTTTATTTTATTTTTCAGCATTTTAGTTAGTTTTTATTTTTCTAGTTTAAAACCTTTTTCTAAACTTTTGATTTGATTAGACGTTGAGGATAAACCGGTATTAAAAGCTCTTGTGTCCTTGGACGACCTCGGTATCTTACTAACACTATACTATGCTCACGATGGGTGCACTTGCCCATATGTGTGTTTGGTGTTAGTAAAATATCGTGTTTTATAAATTTAAAACTTGACTAACGTGTAAAAAGGGCTTAAAATATACTTAAATATATATCACACCACACGCGCATCAATTTACACCATTCATATCTCCACGGTCTATATGGAGATACGTTGGCTACCTGGTCGGGTGTTAAGGGAATGGTTTGGTAAGGTTCTTGCCTTTTTCAGTGTATAGATCCTGCAAGGACCTAGGTCAAGCTTACTAGGACCTCCTTCAATACCCACTGGTATTGTATGGTGGGGGTGCGAATGGCTTGATTTGTCACACCCCCAAAATACCCCATGCGGAAAACCCCGTGAGGCGTGTGACGTACCAGGATCTAGCCACCAATCACATTGAACTAACCACAAGATATTTAACAAAATTCCCATTCATTAAGTTAAAACATTCATAAAACATTATCCGAGTCAAATAGTTTCAGCGGAAGCAAGTAGTTAAACATTGTTTAAACGTTTCAAAACTAAATGTATGTCAAGTCATTAGGCAAGCATGCCTATCCAAACTACGACCCATGACCACTCCAGCCATCCAGATAGCAAGTTCCTTATCCATAGTACCTAATGACCTGCGAGCATGCAACAAGTGTATCAGACAACGCTAGTGAGTTCATAGTTTTACGAAAACGTTGGTTACCAAGAAATTAGTTCAGTTCATTGATTATAATGTTGATAATAACTCGATTGCAAGACGGATCCAGATTTATTTTGCCCTTTCCCCAATGCTCCTATCAAGCATTGGGCATGACTGGGTCATTAGTTCACACCCGTCCTCTCAGGTACGGGGTGAGGGTACCAAACCTAGATAGCGCTACCAACTAATACCCCGTTACCTCTCAGGTAATAAACAAGATGGGACTTAAAGGTGATAGGGATTGAGTATATTATCCAACATTCCAGATTTTACCCACAAGAAGTATTCCTCTCAGGAATACCCATTTGATTTACCCAAAAGACCTATCCCCTCAGGGATACCCAATGACTGTCTCACCCACCGGGACGCATGCTCAAGAGGAATGAACTCACCTTTGATTTGCTCGGTATGATAAATTACCCATCCAAGTTGGTCAACCCAAACCCTACCGTGGTTACCAAAAAATATCAGTTTCACAAACATTCAAGTCACATATTTGCACTCAGTAAGTCACATATTGGTGCACAGTTGCATCTAGCACTAAGATCACTGTTAACATGTAGCACATACCGGATTGTCGTACAAATCCACCATTTACAGTTGTATTGTCTACTGATGTGTGCAAAATGCAACATATAAATTACATCAAATGAGGCATAAACTAACCCTTTTTTAGTACTAATGTTGGAAAAAGTGTGCTTTTGTCTTCCTTTTGTATTTTTAGGGTTAAATGAGCTTAAATGAACAAAAGAAGCAAAAATGCAACCAAATCTAACAATAATACAAGAAAAGGAACAAACGTGGCATGCCCGACCCCTCGACAACATCTTCCCAAGCAAAAACAAGACAACAGAAGGCTGAACACGCCCCGTGCTCAGTAAGCACGGGGGTGTACCCAAGTGTCTGCAGAAAAGACAAAGTTGTAGAAGCTTCTATTTCCCAACACGGGGGCGTGGCCAGTGGACACGGGGCCATGGTCAATGCTAAGATTCGCAGAATCTAGGCAAATCTTGATAGTACAGATACGCTTCTGCACACGGGGTCGTGCCCAGCGGACACGGGGGCTTGGTCAACTAATGCAGACAAACTGCAATTAATGAAGAAAGAGAAGATGGGTCGACACGTGGCCGTGCCCAACGGACACGGGGCCATGCCCGGGCTTCTGTGCAGGCTATAAATAGGGGTGCTTGGCTCACTTGCAAATCATCCCTTGGCAAACCACCTCTCTCACACTACACCCACACTCCACCACCATCACAATACCCACATCCACCACCATCATCCATTCATAGAGTGTGTGAGTAGTCTCGGGATCCAAGATTGATCGTAACAGTTCTTGACAATCAATGGCCATGTTTGCCTAAGTCTCTTACATCACTTGGTGATGACAAGAATTTAGTGTAATACTTTTTATTTTTAATCTTTTCTCACTTTTTATTTGGTTATGTATTAATGACTTTAATAACTAGTTTCTTATGTTGAAGGTGAAACTTTCTTATCATTTGTCCATGGTGTCTTTGCGTTATTTTACTGTCTATATAAAATAAAAGATTTACACCATTCATATCTCCACGGTCTATATGGAGATATGTTGGCTACCTGGTCGGGGGTTAAGGGAATGGTTTGGTAAGCGTCTTGCCTTGTTCACTGTATAGATCCTGCAAGGACCTGGGTCAAGTTTAGTAGGACCTCCTTCAATACCCACTGGTATTGGATGGCGGGGGTCCGAACTCCTTGATCCCCTCATATGTAAACTACTATTAATACTTTAACCCGACTACTTAGGATTGTATCCCTGCTGACTCAAACTACTTAGCCGAGGGTAACGTCACCTTCAAAAGAGAGGCCTACCACATTACGAATTAATAACTTAATTAATTATCTTCCAATAATCCAACCCTTTAGGATTGTATCCTTGCTGACTCAAACTACTGGGTTGAGGGTAACGTCACCTTCAAAAGAGGGGTCTACTACTATAACTAAGATAATCTCTTAAAAAGTGCAAAAGTGCGGAAATAATCAAAGGTTACACTAAAGGCGAGTCGGATCCAAGTGATTCATCTTGTCTTTCTGTTTTTATTTTTATTTTTATTTTCAGCATTTTTAGTTAGTTTTATTTTCTTGTTTAAAAACTTTTTTCTAAACTTTTGATTTGATTAGACGTTGAGGATAAACCGGTACTAAAAGCTCTTGTGTCCTTGGACGACCTCGGTATCTTACCAACACTATACTACGCTCACGATGGGTGCACTTGCCCATATGTGTGTTTAGTGTTAGTAAATATCGTGTTTTATAAATTTAAAACTTGGCTGAAGTGTTAAAAAGGGCTTAAAATATACATAAAAACTATATACGACCTAACACACATCAAGTTTTTGGCGCCGCTGCCGGGGACACAAGGATTTTAAGAAAGTTAGGAATCAACGGCCTAATCGTTTTTCTTATTTTTCTATTTTTTTAGGATTTTTTTTAGATTTTTCATCTTCTGCAGAGCTCAGCACGGGCCGTGCCCGCTGAACACACCCCGTGCCCAATCTTTGGTACTGGCAATCCTCTTTTAAGTCAGACAGTAGCTGAACACGGGGCCGTGCCCAATCAACACGCCCAGTGCCCAAGTATCAGTAACTGAAAACAGAACCGTAAGATCCTGACGGTTGGTAATTTCTGACACAACCATGAGTGATACTGATATTTTTTACTTCCAACCCTCTTATGGTACGTGGTGTCAAATATGTGGTGGCAATCAAGAAGAATTAAAATGTTATTTTTTAAACTACAAGCCCAACTATATAGACCCATTGTTTTCCTGTAGCCTTAAGAGGGGCGAAAGTAAAAATAATCCCTATCTCTCCCTCGAATGCTCTCAATCAACCATTCTAGTAGAAATGCTTCTTGACGAATTATTTCAAATGGAAGATCTAATTCTTAATTGGGTAAAAGAACTCGAGATGGATATCATTAATTCACCTCAAGACGATACCCAAGAAGAATTATTGGGATCACATTCAAATAAAAACAACTTCGTTGTTCCCGATACCACCTCTAACTCTCGTGAAGACTTGAGCGATAGTCGTCCCTGTATCGATTGTGCCGTGAAGGACTCCCCATCGAATTCCTTCGATGCATACATAGACCCGAGCGATTCGACATACACCTTCTTTAACGAGAGCCCGGGAAAGGGTTGGACTTGTCCACCTACATTTAGCATAGGAATCACCCTTACCGACAACCTCTTGCGTTCTCGTCTAAATCTAGAGCAACTAAGGTATCTCAGGCACTTCGGTGTTGTTCCGTCCAGTAAGGAACCACCCGATCCGGATAAATTCCTTAAAATAAGACAAAACTTCATAAACAGCCTCTAGGCACGTGGCCGTGTCCAGGTCAGCATGCCCCCGTGTCCACCAAAAGATTCCCGTCTGACTTTTTGTCAGAATACGGACAAAATGTGTCAGGTCCTTGCCTGCACACGGGGCCGTGCCCAGCCGACACAGCACGGGGCCGTGTGCAGCGTGCTGTCGTTTTCTATAAACGCAGCCAAGAATCCTGAACATTTGGACCACTCCAAAGACAAAGATCTGGTGGGATCTTCACACATACCATCCTAGGTATATTCTAAAGAAGGTTCTCAACAACCATCTTGTCTTTTCTACTTTTGTCCATTGCCTTCTTCTTCAATTTTCACCACAACAACTCCATTAGAGCTTGAAATCACCATGGTTCCAAGCTTTATTGTGATGATTGTTAGGTTTTTATTCAAGGAATCTTGTTAAAAATAAGTTCTACAATAGTGTTTTAAGTTATTTCTGCTTAAAAATGCTTTAAAAATCAGAAAAATAATTTAAAACTCCAAGATTCCGGGTTCTAAAAATCTGTAGAAAATTGAACACGGGGCCGTGCTCATTAAGCACGGGGCCGTGTCCGAGGTTATTGTTTCATTAAAATGAACTCTTTTCAGTTTATTTTCATAGAATGTCAAGCCAAAACAGTGGAACTTCTTCAGCACATTCCAGAAACAGTCGACGAGAACGAAGGACTTCAATCGAAGCGACTCTCGTACGCTATGTGATGGCATTACGTGAGGCTCTCGATGAGATGACATCGGTAGAGGAGGTCCTGATAGACCGTATAAATTATCTTATGGTGGGGTTGGAAAAGAGTTTTCAAGAAATCAACCTCTTGCACCAGAGGTTGAACATTCTTGTGACACCTCCCATGGAACCAATTCTCCCCCAAGAGCATTGGAACTTAGCGCTTGGAGTCAATAATCCCATCGGGTGGGAAGACATCCCTGCGGAACCACCTCTTGATAACTTGCAAGAAGTCCCGGTGGAAGTCACACCCCCTCAAAGTGATGCCAATGAGCCCGCCTTTCTTCTCACTAGGGAGATAGAAGAATGGCTCGCCGACGTGTGAGGGACCCATATCCGGAGAAAGAAGTTCTTCAAGCCTCGCTCAACCGAGAGAATTATCTTTTCGGAAATTTTGCTATTAGAATAAACTATAGGCTAGAGCTTCTTTTCGGGTTTAGACTTCTTGTGTTTTCTGACCTGCCTATCTAATGTTTTAGCTTATTAGGAACCTTATGTAACTTTCTCTATTTTAATGAATGATGGTTTTAATTAAATTGGTGTTTGGATGATGTTGTAATGGGTAAGGATACACCCGGGATGGTGAAGGATACTAAGGGAAACTTGAACCAGCACCCCATGCATAAAAACAAAGCCTCCGACAATTTTTCTTCATTACAGCAAGCTCGGCATGGGCCGTGTCCCGCCAACACGGCCCTGTGCTGAAAGATCTGCAGAAGAACGCCCAGTTCAGGTAACTGGACACAGGGCGTGTTCGCTGAACACGCCCCCGTGCCCAGGCTTTTGTTACTTTCTGATAATTTTTGTTACTCGCAACCTGAACACGGGGCCGTGCCCGGACACCACGTGCCCGTGTCCAGATGCCCAGTGACATAAAATTTTGTTTTTAACACACCTTTTACACCTTCAATCAACCTAAAAACTTATTTTGGGACACATTGAGGACAATGTGTAATTTAAGTGTGGGGGGATGCTAAAACCTTGAATTTTACAAGTCCTAATTACAAGCCTTACACAAAACTCTATTGGAACCGCTAAGCATCCCAATTTTTTTCAAAAAAAAATCATTTTTATACTTGTCTTGGTTTAATTTGGGAATAACAAGTTCTAAAAAGGTTATATTTTTAAAAATTTACAACTGATAGCGTCGTGATAAAAAGAACCAACATAAGAAAATTATGAAACGGCATGACAAATCTAGTTAAAATTTGATTATATATACTTGATCACATAAAAACCCATTCCCACAAAAAGTGAGTTTTGAGCCTTTATTGAGCATACAAATACACATCTTTAAATTAAATGCTCATTTTTCGTTTCTTATGTGAATAGCCGCTTGGTTTCTTACGACTCTAGCACTTGCCATGACTATACATTCCCGGTCCTTACCAACTTAAACGCAAGTAAGTAAATGATGGAGGCATTAGGACTAACCCTTTTCATTTCAACACCATTATTTTCTTTTTCTTTTTTTACCACCTACCCAAAATCCCCCTAGTTAATCCCTTTGAGCCTAAACCTTTTCATTTCTAAACCCAAAACAAACACCCTTTCCCACCAAAACCCTTATTTATTTTAAACCCTTTCTTTTAGTACAAAGCTCGGTTTTCATGTGACATTCCTTATGGAAAAAAAATTGTAGAGAAGAAAAGAAAAATGAAGTTAGCAATAAACAAACAAAGCTCATCAAAAGAAGACTTCTTTGAATAATGCTTCATTTAGAATAAAAAGTCACAAAAACAAAATGTTTTACGAAAACCGACGCTTTTTATGCCTTTTCGCCCTTTTCTACTAACCACTAACCCAACCACATACCTTTAACCCAAGCCTAACCCTTCCCCAAAGTCCTCTTGATATTTACAAAGGTCTATAGTTAAAAAGGAGGAGGATTGATTGCTTGGCAAGCATATGGTAGAAGTAAGTTCCATGGCGCTCTCGAATGTTTCACAAAAATACATCTTCGGCCGAGTGTTAAGTGATCCCCCGTGAGGTATGAGAACTTGTATATAAATGGAATTTTAAAGAGGCATGTTATGCCTAAATAAGTAATTTCTCTTATGTAATGTTTTAAATAAATCATAACGAATAGGATTGTAAATAACATAAAAATAAAACCTAATAAAGAATCTTGGAATCCCGACACTCTATGACAAGCCAAAAACCTTCTCTTCTACCCATTCCATTTGGGTGTGTAAGCCACAAAATAAAGAGTTTTGCTTGAGGACAAGCAAAGATTCAAGTGTGGGGGTATTTGATGTGTGCAAAATGCAACATATAAATTACATCAAATGAGGCATAAAACTAACCCTTTTTTAGTAATAATGTTGGAAAAAGTGTGCTTTTGTCTTCCTTTTGTATTTTCAGTGTTAAATGAGCTTAAATGAACAAAAGAAGCAAAAATGCAGCCAAATCTAACAATAATACAAGAAAAGGAACAAATGTGGCATGCCCGACCCCTCGACAGCATCTTCCTAAGCAAAAACAAGACAACAGAAGGCTGAAAACGCCCCGTGCTCAGTGAGCACGGGGGCGTGCCCAAGACTCTCCAGAAAAGACAAAGCTATAGAAGCTTCTATTTCCCAACACGGGGGGCATGGCCAGTGGACACGGGGGCGTGGCCAGTGGACACGGGGCCATGGTCAACGCTAAGATTCGCAGAATCTAGGCAAATCTTTATAGTACAGATACGCTTCTGTACACGGGGTCGTGCCCAGCGGACACGGGGGCATGGTCAACTAATGTAGACAAACTGCAATTAATGAAGAAAGAGAAGATGGGTAGACACGTGGCCGTGCCCGACACGGGGCCGTGTCCGGGCTTCTGTGCAGGCTATAAATAGGGGTGCTTGGCTCACTTGCAAATCATCCCTTGGCAAACCACCTCTCTCACACTTCACCCACACTCTACCACCATCACAACACCCACATCCACCACCATCATCCATCATAGAGTGTGTGAGTTGTCTCGTGATCCAAGATTGATCGTAAGAGTTCTTGATAATTAAAGGCCATGTTTGCCTAAGTCTCTTACATCACTTGGTGAAGACAAACATTTAGTGTAATACTTTTTATTTTTAATCTTTTCGCACTTTTTATTTGGTTATGTATTAATGATTTTAATAACTAGTTTCTTATGTTGAAGGTGAAACTTCCTTATCATTTGTCCATGGTGTCTTGGCGTTATTTTACTGTCTATATAAAATAAAAGATTTACACCATTCATATCTCCAAGGTCTATATGGAGATATGTTGGCTACCTGGTCAGGAGTTAAGGGAATGGTTTGGTAAGTGTCTTACCTTGTTCAGTGTATAGATCCTGCAAGGACCTGGGTCAAGTTTTGTAGGACCTCCTTCAATACCCACTGGTATTGGATGGCGGGGGTTCGAACTCCTTGATCCCCTCATATGTAAACTACTATTAATACTTTAACCCGGCTACTTAGGATTGTATCCCTGCTGACTCAAACTACTTAGCCGAGGGTAATATCACCTTCAAAAGAGGGGCCTACCACATTACGCATTAATAACTTAATTAATTATCTTCCAATAATCCAACCCTTTAGGATTGTATCCTTGCTGACTCAAACTACTGGGTTGAGGGTAACGTCACCTTCAAAAGAGGGGCCTACTACTATAACTAAGATAATCTCTTAAAAAGTGCAAAAGTGCGGAAATAATCAAAGGTTACACTAAAGGCGAGTCGGATCCAAGTGATTCATCTTGTATCTATTTTTATTTTTATTTTCAGCATTTTTAGTTAGTTTTATTTTCTTGTTTAAAAATCTTTTTCTAAACTTTTGATTTGATTAGACGTTGATGATAAACCGGTACTAAAAGCTCTTGTGTCCTTGGACGACCTCAGTATCTTACCAACACTATACTACGCTCACAATGGGTGCACTTGCCCATATGTGTGTTTAGTGTTAGTAAATATCGTGTTTTATAAATTTAAAACTTGGCTAAAGTGTTAAAAAGGGCTTAAAATATACATAAAAACTATATACGACCTAACACACATCACTACTCACACAAGTCAAGTCAAGATTAACATTGTTATCATGCAACAGATAGAGTTTTACATGCACAGGTATCTATCTTCATATACATCATAATCTATTTACTGTTCTGTCTATTACTCTTATGGCGAAGAACCTAAGCGACGAAGGACTATCCTTCGTCGGGTTATGAATACCATTCATCATGCATCTCACAATCAACACAGTTAACATCAATACACAACAAGGCTTTGTTTATCAAACCGTATTACGGCCCACAATTGGCATCGATCAAGTGACCCTAAACAAAACATCCAGGTTGTATCATATGACTCATCAGCTTACTACCATCATTACATAGAGTGGAAAGAGATCAATATTCATACTATCATAATCACATGGGATCATAACCATAAAGAATCATAATTCTAGCAACCCTAGATCACACAAGAACTCATGAACATCAATGCAAAAAAAATCCAATAACAAACCGCATGCATCCGTGAACAATTAATCCGGATTAAAACGAGTACGAGTATACTAACCGAAAGATGAGCGTTGCCAGCCAAGCGAGACAGATCCGAGAGTGGAGATGTGCTTCGATGGGGGAAAGGGGTTAGTCTGCCGTCGATCATCAAGTACATGTCCTAGACTTGTGATTAGGTTGTCACCCTCCTTAGTCCAACAAGGAGATTGGCTTTATCGTCCATGCAATGCCTCAAACAGAGCTGCCTGAATACTAGAAGGGTAACTGCTACAGTAGAACTCAACCAAAGGTAAGTGTCCTTCCAATTTTTACTAAAGTCAATCACACATGGGATCGTAGCATGTCTTCAAGTGTTAGGATGGTTCGTTTACTCTGACCGTTTGTCCTACAGTGATAAGCGATACCCACGACTAGACGTGAGCTAAAGGTGTTGTGTATTGCCTGTCATAAATCGGGTATAGGTCAAACCAGAGGTAATACTAGTGGGCACCTCGTGCCTCAAAACCGCCTCTCTCAGAGGAATATTCATAAGTTGTGGAGACTCGCCAGTTTCCTTGATTGCAAGAAAGTGTGCTGGTTACGTGAGATAATCAACGATCACCCAGGTGATATTGTCTCCGTTTCGAGTTGTAAGTAGACTAGTGACAAAATCTATGGCAGTCTGTTCTCATTTCCATATGGGTGTTTTTGGTTGCTGACACAACTAGAAGGTTTCTGATACTCCACCTTGACTCTCCCACAAGTCAAATATCATTCACATACATTGCTAGGTGGGCCTTCATGCCCGATCACCAGTACAAGATTTATAGATCCTAATATCTCTCATCAAAACCCAGACGACTAGAATATCAAGGCCGGTGTGCTTTGCTCAACACTAGTTCCCTACGGTTTCCGTATAGTGAGACCCACATTCGTCCCATGAAGTAGCGAATATCGTCCGACCTGCCAAAGGTTGGTTCTCCATGCCCCACATGAGTTTAACTTGAAAAATCTCTTCCTCCAGTTCTTCAGTTTGACAGAGCAAGTCTGATCAGGTAGGTTAGAGTTAATAGTGAGCTACAAAGCTCGTGCACGTTCAGGTTTCACAGTCGTAATCGTTCAAAAGTTCCATCCAGCGATGCCATTACATGTTTTAGCTCTTTCAAAACAAAGGTACACGGGAGGCCCTTGTGATCGGTCTAAGTAGTGCATTTGGTACCGTCCAAGTAAAGCCTCAAACTTAAATCCAAGGCCATAGCTTCCACCCCAGGTTGTGAGTCGTGCAATTCTTCTTGTTAATCCACCACGTAAGCCATCACCCTTTCGTGTTGCATCGGTGTGTAACTGAGATTCTGATTCGGACCATCATGGTATACCACTAGATCACCCGTACCCGCGGGTAAAGACAATACTCAGTACGTTGTAGAGTTGGGTTTCAAAAGATGAAAAGACGTCCTCCTGTTTTGTCTCCCACGAATACACGGCACCTCGCTGTGTTAAAGTGATTAAAGTCGCGCGATCTTCGAAAATCCCTTGATGAACCTGCGATAGTATCTAGCGTGACTAAGAAATTACTACATCCTCGAAGGACTCTTTGGTGCCGATTAAGTTCTAATAAAATGGATCTTAGCGAGATCCACGTGTATTCCCAATTTGTTGACTACATGACCAAGAAAGTGTACTTCTAGAATCCTGAAGTCACACTTTGGTAGACTTCGCGTGGAGTTGCTCCTCCCCTAGGAGCTCTAAGATAAGATACAAGTGCCGTTCATGGTGTTCCTTTCTCCTGGGAGTGGTTCCAAGTGTCATCAATAAACACGGTTGACAGTTTGACGAGATGAGGTTTACACATATGATTCATGTAATCCATAAAGCTGCTGGTGTATGGAATTACTTGAATGACATAACCAGAAAATCGTAATAGCCGTACTATGTTTG
The DNA here is from genome assembly GCA_030545235.1 of Helianthus tuberosus. Lineage (NCBI taxonomy): Eukaryota > Viridiplantae > Streptophyta > Magnoliopsida > Asterales > Asteraceae > Helianthus > Helianthus tuberosus. The sequence continues at coordinate 86,039,730 of CM060372.1, read as the reverse complement.
AAATGTCGTCTTAGGAACATCCTCCTCCTGGACTTCCATCTGATGATTGCCCGATCTCAAGTCGGTGTCCGAGTAGATGATTGACCCTTGCAGCTAGCCAAGCATGTCGTCAATGTGTGGTAATGGGTGATGGTTTCCGAGTGGCACCCTACTGGGTTTACGGTAGCCGATACACGAATGAAAGGACTCATCCTTATTTTCACAGGTAGAGCTCAGGCTCCCCGAAGCAAGGAGCTAAATCAGTTAAGACCCCTGTCCGACGGTTCATGAAGTTGATTAGGCAATTTCCTGCAACCTTCCTGATGTGAGATGATAAGGGGTACTAGTAATCAGGGCTACTTCTGACATGATACCGATATGATATTCCACCTGATGATGTGGAGGTAATCCTGATAGTTCTTCTAGTAGCTCATAGGGAGAAATCTCGAACAATTGGTGAATCCTCGATCCTATTTTCCTTAGCCTTAACATCCGTAACGAGTGCTAACATAGCGGGGTAATCCTTTCGTGGGCACTTCTGGCCTTCATAGCCGAAACGATGCTAATCCTTTGCAGTTTGCACCATTCTGACACTTTAAGATAGACAACGATTCTCCACTAAGAAAAGGGGTACGCAAAATTTTCTCTTAACAGAGTGTATCAGCACAACATCTGGATAACCTGTCCACACTAACTACTGCTTCGAAACTATTAAGGGTAACGGAAAGAAAGTCGATGTCGATCACTTGACCCACAAGGTCGAGTTCGCATCCTAATCGAATAGGTGCGGCTTCGATTGACTTGCCATCAGCCGATTCCACAACAAGTTCAGTTTCAAGGAGTATCAGGGTTGGACAGAACAGGGACGAGACGATTAGTTACCAAGAACATGTAGGACACCATGTTGCTATATTCCTGGCGTCGCCCACACCAATCCTAAATGCCCTTCCATGAGTATCATTTCCGGTGTTGTTGTTTTCGTTACGAGAATTTCCAGGACTGCCGTCGTTCCCTCGGTCGTCTTGATTTAGCTACAGCCAATCCATGTCGCATACACCTTCACTTCCATACTGTAGGCTACGATTACGTGTACCTTGATGTTTCCGTGACTGTTGCCTCTAATGTCGTTGCTTGAAATGGAGCCCAACGATCTTTCATCGACAAGGTCCATCCTTTCACATTCTGTGTCACGTCCTAAGGCGCTACCCATTGTGTTGGCAGTCACACATTCCACCTATAATCAATTGTCATCGCTTATAGCCCGATTGATTCGTAAGAGTTGACTCCCATAAGTCGCTGACTAGGGTTAAGGATTCGATTGAAGTCAATTCGCAGGTGTTCATTACCAGTAATCAAGGTCGTCCAAATACTGAGGTCGGTAAAGTACTTCGCTCATCCTCTTGTCCATCGATCTAGCAAGTTGATTGAGTAATACATGGTATGTTGCGAGAGTGTCGTAGAGGTGATCGCACTTCGGGATCTAAGATGTCAATACATTGAGTTCCAGCAAAGAAGAGGAGTGAGAATGGTATCGACCAATCATTCGACGCTGCGACATCCAACTCAGGGACGTTCATACTAGCACCTAACATTCTATACACTTAGCTAAACGTTCAGATGAGTGTTCAGGTAATATTTGATAGCATCGAGATTCGTAAGGATTTAGAGGGAAGTGAAAAGATCATGCTTAGGGAGGAGGCAATCATCGCTATGACTCCTATAGATTTGTTATGTCTCTCCTCAAATCGAATAACTAAACAGAACCCCTTTTTCACTTGTTAAGCCTCACTGGGACTCACTTGCACCCCACATTATTATTATGTGTGCACCCACAATAATATTGTGATTTGCATGCTCATCTCAGTTCCTCCTAACTCGTGTCAAATGGTTCCTCAACTCAAATGTCAATGGAGGTTGTCAAGACGACAAGATTAGAGAAATCTAAGGACTACGACATACTAGCAACGCATCATACTGTAAGCAAGCAATTCCCGTAGTTATGCTATAGTGACGAGTGTGTGTCTGTATGTTACAACGTAAACAAGTGTACACTAATCATGCAATGTATACCACAGGTGAAAAGACGAACCTTGCAATGTGGAGTTGAGTGTCATTGTCGTATTCACGCATTCAGAACTGTTCGGTTATAGTCTGGTTTTATAAAAACATTTTTAAAACCTAGTTCACTATAACCAGTGGCTCTGATACCAAACTGTCACACCCCCAAAATACCCCATGCGGAAACCCCCACGAGGCGTGTGACGTACCAGGATCTAGCCACCAATCACACTGAACTAACCCCAAGATATTTAAGAAAAGTCCCATTCATTAAGTTAAAACATTCATAAAACATTATCCGAGTTAAATAGTTTCAGCGGAAGCAAGTAGTTAAACATTGTTTAAACGTTTCAAAACTAAATGTATGTCAAGTCATTAGGCAAGCATGCCTATCCAAACAGTACGACCGATGACCACTCCAGCCATCCAGATAGCAAGTTCCTTATCCATAGTACCTAACGACCTGCGAGCATGCAACAAGAGTATCAGACAACGCTGGTGAGTTCATAGTTTTATGAAAACGTTGGTTACCAAGAAATTAGTTCAGTTCATTGATTATAATGTTGATAATAACTCGATTGCAAGACGGCTCCAGATATATTTTACCCTTTCCCCAATGCTCCTATCAAGCATTAGGCATGACAGGGTCATTAGTTCACACCCGTCCTCTCAGGTACGGGGTGAGGGTGCCAAACCTAGATAGTGCTACCAACTAATACCTCGTTACCTCTCAGGTAACAAACAAGATGGGACTTAAAGGTGATAGGGATTGAGTATATTATCCAACATTCCAGATTTTACCCACAAGACGTATTCCTCTCAAGAATACCCATTTGATTTACCCAAAAGACCTATCCCTCTCAGGGATACCCAATGATTGTCCCACCCACCGGGATGCATGCTCAAGAGGAATGAACTCACCTTTGATTTGCTCGGTATGTTAAATTACCCGTCCAAGTTGGTCAACCCAAACCCTACCGTGGTTACCAAACAATATCTGTTTCACAAACATTCAAGTCACATATTTGCACTCAGTAAGTCACATATTGGTGCACAGTTGCATCTAGCACTAAGATCACTGTTAACATGTAGCACATACCGGATTGTCGTACAAATCCACCATTTACAGTTGTATTGTCTACTCACACAAGTTAAGTCAAGATTAACATTGTTATCATGCAAAAGATAGAGTTTTACAAGCACATGTATCTATCTTCATATACATCATAATCTATTTACTGTTTTGTCTATTACTCTTATGGCGAAGAACCTAGGCGACGAAGGACTATCCTTTGTCGGGTTGAAGTGTGACGAAGTACCCATTCTTCATCAGAACTAGGTGTGTGACGAAGTATCATTCTTCGTCAAGATGAGGTGTGACAGAGCACTTAACCTTCGTCGAGCATAACAACAGATGGTTTTGGCTTTCCTGAAAACCCTAATTATACAAACTATTTAATCGCATTACAACATCGAAACAAGGCAATCAATTACCGCCATTTAAATGATTAACCATTAGCAACATACATCCATATCAAACTTATCAATACCATTCATCATGCATCTCACAATCAACATAGTTAACATCAATGCACAACAAGGCTTTGTTTATCAAACCGTATTACGGCCCACAATTGGCATCGATCTAGTGACCCTAAACAAAACATCCAGGTTGTATCATATGACTCAACAGCTTACTACCATCATTACATAGAGTGGACAGAGATCAATATTCATACTATCGTAATCACATGGGATCATAACCATAAAGAATCATAATTCTAGCAACCCTAGATCACACAAGGACTCATGAACATCAATGCGAAACACAATCCAATAACAAACCGCACGCAGCCGTGAACAATTAATCAGGATTAAAATGAGTACGAGTATACTAACCGAAAGATGTGCGTTGCCAGCCAAGCGAGACAGATCCGAGAGTGGAGATGTGCTTCGATGGGGGGAAAGGGGTTAATCTGTCGTCGATCATCAAGAGGAGAATGGAGGGTATTAGGGTTTGTGGTGTTTGCCGGTTATGAGAATACCTGATAGCAATATGTACTTGTATGCACGACACGACACAACGGGCTCACTGTTGGGCCGAAAGCCCATCTTGGCGAACAATATACTTCGTCGGACACAAGGTGACGAAGAACTATCATTCTTCGTCGAATACAAGATGACGACGAACAATATACTTCGTCGAAGACAAGATGATGAAGAACTATCATTCTTCGTCGAATACAAGATGAAACATAAACAACTCTTAAGTTGTTCATTAAACAACCAACATAACAATACATAAATGGTGCACATAATACAACATAAAACGATTTGCTGAAACAGGATTGCCAGACAACTGATGCATAGAGAAAGGACCTTGAGATTTCGGGTTGTCACATGATCCCCTCATATGTAAACTACTATTAATACATTAACCCAGCTACTTAGGATTGTATCCCTGCTGACTCAAACCACTTAGCCGAGGGTAACGTCACCTTCAAAAGAGGGGCCTACCACATTACGCATTAATAACTTAATTAATTATCTTCCAATAATCCAACCCTTTAGGATTGTATCCTTGCTGACTCAAACTACTGGGTTGAGGGTAACGTCACCTTCAAAAAAGGGTCCTACTACTATAACTAAGATAATCTCTTAAAAAGTGCAAAAGTGCGGAAAACATCAAAGGTTACACTAAAGGCGAGTCGGATCCAAGTGATTCATCTTGTCTATCTGTTTTTATTTTATTTTTATTTTTCAGCATTTTTAGTTTTTATTTTCATGTTTAAAACTTTTTTCTAAATTTTTTATTTGATTAGACGTTGAGGATAAACCGGTACTAAAAGCTCTTGTGTCCTTGGACGACCTCGGTATCTTACCAACGCTATACTACGCTCACGATGGGTGCACTTTCCCATATGTGTGTTTAGTGTTAGTAAAATATCGTGTTTTATAAATTTAAAACTTGACTAAAGTGTTAAAAAGGGCTAAAAATATATAGAAAAATTATATGCACACCGACACACATCAATTGCCATCCGATCGGATTGCTATCCGATCGAGTGACCATCCTGCTGTGAACTTGTTCTCATTAAGTGTCTTGCCAATCGGATCGCTATCCGATCGAACGACCGTTCGATCGATCGACCTGAAGGGTAGAGATACTTCTCTATTTTCAAAATGCTACAACGAAAACTTCAAAGCCATCATACACAAACACATCCTTCCCAAACTAATGTCATTCCGACCGAATGGCCATCCGATCGGATTGACATCCGATCGAATGACCATCCGATCGGATTCCCATTTGACACTTGCTCACCTTGCACCATTTTACGCGTTGTTCACTCGCTTATGCTACCGTTAACTGTTAAGGTAATCACTCTAGCAGTCGCTTCAATCCATTAACTTCCATCGCTGTGAGTATACTCTATCCCTTTTTGCTTTACGCACTTTTGGGTGTTACATACGTTACTTATTCTAAATCACATCAATCACACAACGCAACCACTATTCATACGCTGATCGTTATTGCATGATACGTGTTACTCGATGAATGCTTGTATGTTATGTTAACACAGTGATTGTTGCCTGTCGCCTTAGCAACGATAGTACTATTTGTTTGGACTCAGCACCTGTCGTGGACAGGGGTTGTTAAAGTTACCTCTTCACGTGTCATGGTGGTGATATGTGTTGCGCATTCTACAACTTGCAGTCTAGTCTATGCATATTTCATTGTCGATAACCTACTAGCTTCACATTATACATGTTACATGCTGGTTATGCGTAAACGCTTTCGAACTCTACTATTACTATTAAAGTTGTATGCTCACCTTTACACTATGTGTATTGACCGCTATTTTAACGTATATGATAGGTGCTTAGGATGCTTTCCTTGTTTCTTGCTGGAAATCAGGTTAGGATGGAGTCTAGAAACAAAGACAATTTATTTATTTAAATATGAGTTGTCGGAACATGTTTTGTTTTGAGATATCTATGTCTGTAATAATTAGTTACTTGATGGGTTATGGTATGGGACATAATATTAACTATCCGGTAATTTAGTTGTTATGGAATTTCTCTTGACAATCTGTTTCACTCAGTGCCACGCCCCAATGTTTCCGTTGTCGGTTGGGGTGTGACAATTTATAGGGTAAAGAGGGGAAAGGCGGTGCAGAGTTATTGGGTCGGACAACCGTTCGATCGGACGGCCATCCCATCGGATGGTCATCCGGTCGGATGTCCAATCGACCGATTGGTCGTTCGGTCGTATGGCTTGTACGGGTTAGTTTACCGACTTTCGTTTTGTGCTTTGTACGTTGCGTTGCGAGTAAGCGATGCGATAGTATTACACATTAATTACACAAATAACATAATCAACCTAACAATCATAAAAGTACACTACGTTTCGAGTTACGAAGCGATGCAATAGGGTTGCGATTGCGTTTGCGAATAACATCCCACAACATATAAGCACACACAAGTAAGGCACATAATACATACACACGTAGAACAATATCCATAACTGTGATTTGAATTGCGATACGGTAGCGACGTGATAGCGTTTGGTAGATTAGCGTTTAGTTACATTTATCGCATTGTTACTTCACATATTAACAAATTGTAGTATCAAATAACGTCATACATCGATTATCGAGTCTGAGAGTACATTCAATAGTTAAGCAAGAAATGTCAGATCTGAACGTAAACCTGACATTGACCTTGACTTTGACTTTGACTTGTACTTGGACTTCGACTTCAAAAAGTCAGGTTGTTACAGCCTCCCCTACTTTAGGGAATTTTGTCCCGAAATTAAGGTGCAAACATAACGAATAGTTGTGGGTATTTAGCCTTCATATCACTCTCGAGTTCCCAGGTGAACTCGGCGCCACGTTTGCCTTCCCAGCGAACCTTCACTATGGGAATGCGTGAGCGTCAGAGTTTCTTGGTCTCTCGATCCATGATCTCGACTGGCTTTTCCACGAAGTGTAATGTTTCGTCCACGTGTAGATCCTTAGGAGGTACATGTAAATTCTGGTCGGCTAGACACTTTTTTAGGTTCGAAACGTGGAAAGTCGGATGTACGTTGCTGAGTTCCTCCGGGAATTCGAGTCTGTAGGCCACTTTGCCAATTCTTTCCAGAATTTTAAAGGGTCCAACGTATCGAGGCGCTAGCTTTCCTTTCTTGCCGAATCGGACCACCCCCTTCCAAGGTGCAACCTTTAGGAGTATGTGATCACCAACGTCAAATTCAAGGGGCTTGCATCATTTATCAGCGTAACTCTTTTGACGACTCCGAGCTTTCAGGAGATTATCTCGTATCTGGAGGATCTTGTCATTCGTTTCTTGCAATAACACAGGACCGGTAATTTGCGAATCTCCAATCTCGTGCCATACAATAGGCAATCGACATTTTCTTCCATATAATGCCTCAAATGGTGCCATTTGAATGCTAGAGTGATAAATGTTGTTGTACGAGAATTCGACTAAGGGTAAATGTGAATTCCAATTACCACTGAAATCTATAACATATGAGCAAAGCATGTCTTCCAAGGTGCGAATCGTGCATTCAGTCTGACCGTCGTTCTGGGGATGGAAAGCAGTACTAAGATTGAGAGTAGTACCGAGAGCGGATTGAAAAGTTTCCCAGAGGCGCGAAGTAAATCGACCATCGTGGTTAGAGATGATGTCCCGAGGTGTCCCGTGTCGACAGATGACTTCGTCGGTATAGATTCATGCTAATCGTTCAACCTTAAAGTCTTCTCGTATCGGCAGAAAGTGGGCGGATTTAGTAAGACGATCAACAATAACCCGGATGCTGTCGTGACTTGATGGCGTGCGCGGGAGTTTCGTAATAAAATCCATAGCAATACTCTCCCATTTCCACATAGGGATTTCGGGTTGCACGAGTAAGCCAGAGGGTCGTTGTTGTTCAGCCTTGACCTTCGAGTAGGTTAGGCATTTCAAAACGTAGAGGGCAATATCCTTTTTCATTCCAGGCCACCAGTACTTGGCTCGCATGTCTTGGTACATCTTGTCGGCACCGGGAAGAATAGAATATCGGGATTTGTGGGCTTAAGTCAACAATATCTCCCGAAGGTTATTGCAACTTGGGATCCAGATGCGATAAAGATAGTAGTAGATACCGTTTGATTTGGTGACAAGTTGGGTTTCGGCACCACACTTCTTCATTTCCTCTCTCAAGGTATTCTCAATGAAGCATGCGTGCTGAGCGTCACGGATTAGAGCTTCGAGGTCATGTTGGGCTTGCATATTGTGAACGCTATGCAAATAGCTTCGTCGACTGAGAGCATTGGCAACGACATTTGCTTTGCTTGTATGGTAGTGAATCTCACAGTCGTAATCGTTGAGAAGTTCAACCCATCTGCTTTGGCGCATATTCAGCTCTTTCTGGTTTAAGATGTGTTGTAGGCTCTTATGGTCGGTGAAGAACGTACACTTGGTACCATAGAGGTAGTGTTGCCATATCTTTAACGCAAAAAAAAAAACTGCACCAATCTCAAGATCGTGGGTTGTATAGTTCTTCTCGTGGATCTTGAGCTGACGAGAGGCGTACGCGATAACCTTGTCCCGTTGCATAAGGACACAACTAAGACCAAGGTTAGAGGCATCGCAGTAGACTACAAAGTCGTCTTTTCCATCGGGTAATGCGAGCACAGGGGCATTGCAAAGCATAAGCTTTAGAGTTTGAAAGGCTTCCTCTTGTTCGGTTCCCCAAATAAAAGTCTTGTCATTGTGCATAAGAGAGGTGAGAGGAACGGCGATTTTTGAGAAATCAGCGATGAATCGGCGGTAATAACCCGCCAATCTAAGAAAAGAACGAACTTCGGACGGGTTCTTTGGTGTAATCCAACTCTTAACTCCTTCAATCTTCACAGGATCGATGTGAATACCTTGGCTATTACCAATATGACCGAGAAATTGAACCTCCTCACGCCAAAATTCACACGTGGAGAACTTGGCATAGAGGTGATTTCCTTGAAGAAGTTCAATGACCAAACGGAGATGTTGCGTGTGCTCGACTTTTGACTTAGAATAGATCAGGATATCATCGATAAACACGATGATGAAGCGGTCGAGAAAGGGTTTACACACGCGATTCATTAGATCCATAAATACTGTGTGGGCATTAGTAAGACCAAAGGGCATGACAACAAATTCATAGTGGCCATAGCGGGTTCGAAAAACGGTTTTAAGTATGTCTTCCTCCTGAATTCGTAACTGATGATAGCCAGAGCGTAGATCGATCTTGGAAAAACACGTTGCGCCTTGCAATTGATTAAACAAATCATCGATTCGAGGTAAGGGATAGCGATTCTTGATAGTCAGCTTATTGAGTTCCCTGTAATCGATGCACATTTGGAACGATCCTTCCTTCTTTTTGACGAAAAGGACAGGCGCGCCCCATGGTGATGTGCTAGGGCGGATGAAGCCTTTATCAAGAAATTCCTGGAGTTGACTGGAGAGTTCGCGCATTTCGGATGGAGCGAGACGATAAGGCGCTTAAGCGACAGGGTTGGCTCCAGGAATAAGGTCAATTCAAAAATCGATATCATGAGACGGCGGTAAACTAGGTAAATCATCAGGAAAGACGTTAGGAAAATCACAAACCACGAGCACCTTTTCCATTGCCTTCTCTTTCTTTTCCTTCTCCGCTACTACAATGTGTGCTAAGAAAGCTTTGTATTCCTTGCAGAGATACTTGCTTGCTTGGACACATGACATGAGTTTCAGTTCCTTCAAAGCGACTTCACCATAGACACATAATTGATCACCGTTTGAAAGAGAGAAACGGATCATCTTTTCAAAACAAACAATTTTAGCATGATTTTCACGAAGAAAATCCATGCCTACTATGTTATCAAAACTACCAAGATGCATCGGGATAAGATTGATCGGGAAAACTTGTTTATTGAGCTCAAGAGTACAATCACGTAGAACGGAACTAACACGGACGGTTCTTCCAGTGGCAATTTCTACGTCGAACGTCGTTGGGAGATTAGCGTGTTTACGGTTTAGGAGCCTTTCGAATTCGAACGATACAAAACAGTTATCGGCTCCAGTATCAAATAAACATGAAGCATAAATACCATTCACGAGAAACGTACCGTTGACAACATTGTTGTCAGCTTAGGCCAGGCAAGCATTGATGTTGAAAACTCATCCACGGGCTGCTTGCTGAGCTGGCCGCTGCTGCTGCTGAGGCTGCTGGTGTTGATGCTGTTGCTGCGCTGGTTGCTATTGTGGCTCTTGCTTCACTACTCGGTTTGGGTGGACGTTTGCGAAGTGGTTAGGATCACCACATGCGTAGCAGGATCTTGCATGAGCAGCGGGAGCAGGAGCTGCTTGTTGACCCTGAGGAGCGGGAAGTGGAGCTGGCAGTGTAGGAGAAGCTTGAACTTGAGCTTGACGGGGGCCAGTGCGGCAGTTGGTGGTAAAGTGTCCATAGATGTTGCAGTGGACACAAAAGCGGCAAGTGATCCCAACTGGATGATGGTAAGTACAAGTAGGGCACAGAGGGTGAGGACCAGTGTACACACGTTTTACAGGAGGTGCGTTGGTCACGGGTGCGGCTACTTGGCGGTTCTGGTTCTGGGGTTGAGCAGAGATAGCATTGAGTGGAGCGGCAGTGATAGCACAGTTCTTCTTCTTGTTGTTGTTGCTCTTGCGCTTGCGGCGTGAAGACTTCGAAGCTTGAGGTGAAGTGGTTTCAGCAGCGGGAGTAGCAGAAGTAGCAGTAACTTGGTGGAGAGTCTTGGTGGAGTTCTTAAAGTAACCAGCCCGAACTCGCTTGTCATTAATCTCAGCAGCGAGCTGGAAGGTCTCCTCAATGGTGGTAGTCTTGGCTGCTTGGACAAAATCGGCAACACAATCAGGTAAAGCGCGAATATATTTCTTGATTGTGATATCGGGAGTTGAGACTTGGCCAGGGCAGATGATGCTGAGCTGTTTAAAGCGAGAAGTAAGACCAGCATTGTCGCCACCTTCTTGCTTTATATGCCAGTAATCTTCTTCCAGCTTCTAGAGTTCATGTGGGGGACAGAATTCTTTCATGGTGACTTCCTTCAGTTCCTCCCAAGAAAGCCCATAGGCTGCGTCGTTACCTTGCCTGTTTCGTTCGGCAGTCCACCAGTCAAGTTCCCTGGACTGAAAAACGCCAATTGCGTTAACAGTGCGGAGGTTGTCTGGACATCCGCTTTGGCAAAGAGTGACTTCAATCGAGTCGAACCATTGAAACATCGCGCTTGTCCCATCTTCTCCAGTGAATTCTTTGGGTCCACAAGCTTTAAATTGCTTGAAGCTAAAAGTAGCTCGCGGTGAGTCGGTCCTAGATTCCTCAGAGGACTTGCTAACGATTTCATTAATTTCGCTGACAATTTGATCAATGACCTTAGCCATTTCCTTGGCGACTAGCGAGGCGATGCATTTGTCAGCGTGGTTACGGCGGGTAGCGCGAGATGTGTGGGATCCGAATGACGACATTGTCTACAACAGACATCGGCATAGGATTTAGACGCGTTACACTCAAATCTCGTCAAACGGTGTTTAGCTAACATACTCATAAAGCTCAGGAACACATTAGTCACGTAATCACATAGGCACATAAGTACATAGTCCACTTAAGCACATAAGCACAGAAGCACATAAGCATGTAAGTCACATAAGCACGTATTTTGCACGTATTCACCTTCCTGCTTTGCACGTATTCACCTACATATCTCGAACGTGTTCCCCTATCTTTCAAAGTTGCAAAAAGCAATCGAGAATTGCGTGAATGAGTAGTGATGGCGTGTGGCATAAACAGCGATTAGCAATGCGAATAGTTCGTAGTGTGCCTACGATTTGTTAGCGTTTTGGGATATAGATAGTTGTGCGTGTTGTGCGCGTTTAATAAAGCGATGAGCGAAAAGAGAATAAGTCTCCAAAATCCGTAACATATAAACATAAAACACATAGAACACATAAAATCAATAATTCACAGAGTCAGCGGTGGCGATTCTTAGAATCGAAACACATAAAAACGATAAAGCGTAAAAATCGGCGATTGCTGGTCGAAAATAGAATGTCTTGGGTGTGCTAGACTTTGATTACCCAAATTGATTCGACTATTCTCAAGGACATCGAGTACACGCGTTGGCTTAATAGACTATGCTCTCGCCTCAATCTGGGCGAACGGCACGCATCCTTTCGGCCATTACGCGACTCAAGTCATTGGAACCCATCGAGACTTTGGTGAGAGTTTTGTAAAAAAAAAATATAGAGCGAAACAAGTCATTAAGGTGCGGGTTTCACCCCTAACTTAACAGCTTTACTCATGGTTATGTGATAAAACCACGAGATAGATAGGAAGAATTTCGTCGAGGTATGGTTTTCACACCTGACTCAACGCAAATTCTCGTCTTTTATTAATAAAAATGTGTGTCGAGTGAGTGATTCTGGCGAGAGTTTACGGTTTTCACACCTAATCTCGACTAAATCACTCGTCTGTGTCATGCGGGCATTTTCAAAAATCGTGTGTGCGTGAGGCCAGCCTTAGGAAAGGCTGAGTAGTTGCACGAAGCGATAGTATGCAGTGTTCGTGCAAAATTGTGAGTTTAGCGAGTGCAAATGAGAGCATAGAGAGTAAGCTCGTGCGGAACCCCTTCCGGGTTCGCACGATGTGGTTTGTTGGTACTTAGACTATAGACTAGGTCAATTTTAAGACATCGACCCGGACTAGGTCGAGTCTTGCCTAATTCCCTATAGTTATGCTTTGATACCAATCTGTCACACCCCAACCGATGGCAGTAACATCGAGGCACTGCACTGATCGAAACGGATTGTCTAGGAGAATCCATAACAGCTATAATTACCAAATATTTAACGTCATGTCCCATACCATAACATATTAAGTAAAACAGTTATTACAAACATAGTGTTCTCAAAGACAAATATTGTTCCGACAACTCATAAATTATTCGTGGTTTTATAGACCACCTAAACTTGATTCATCACAGCTAGCAAGCATAAGCATCCTAAACACCCGTCACATACGTTAAAATAAAGTCAATACACATAGTGTAAAGGTGAGCATACAAGTTTAATAGCATAATAGTAGCGAAAGCGATTTATGTATAACCAGCATGTAACACGTAGAAATGTGAAGCAAGTAAGCTATCGACAATGAAATATGCACAGACGTGACTGCAAGTTGTAGAATGCGCAAGTTGTAGAATGCGCAACACATATCACCAATGTGACACGTGAAGAAAAGCCCTTAACAACTCATGTCCACGATAGGTGTTGAGTCCAAACTATAGTACTATCGTTGCTAAGGTGTCAAGCAACAATCACTATGTAAACATAACATACTAGCAATCATCAAATAACACGTATAACATGCTAGAGCGGTTAGTGTATAAAAGTGTTTGCGTTGTGTGTCGATTGTGATTTGATATAAGTAACGTATGTAACACCCAAACGTGTGTTAAGCAAAAAGGGATCGAATACTCATAGATTGTGTTTAGTAAATAAACACAAGCTTGGATTGAAGGGAGCTCTTGAGAGGTTAGCCTGATCAGAGAACGATAGTGTAAGCGTTGAACAGTCCAGTAAACAGTGCGTCGAGTGAGTTATGTGATGAATGGTGATTCGGTCGGAGGGTCGTTCATTTGGGAGGGATGTGTTTGTGAAATGTTTGAACTTTGAAGTTTTCGTTGTAGCATTTTAAAAAGTTTGAAGTGTTTCTACATATCAAGTCGTTCGGTCGGACAGTTATCCGGTCTGATGGCCCTTGGCTCGGATGGTGATTCGTTTGAAACTGGTATTCCTTGAAGTTTGTAAAATTGGTTAAGTTTGGAAATTACAATCACCTGGTCGAATAGTCGTTCGATCGGATGGTCTTCCGATCGGACGGTTATTCGTTTGAGCGACTGTTTGTTTGAAAGTTTTGAAATCATGTTAAGTTTGAAGTTGATGTTTCACTGAGATGGTATGACTACGTGTTAAACAACGGAAACCACATCAAATCCAACTCATCCGATCGGACGGGAATCACCTCGTTCGACCAGCCTCAGCTGTTCTTGAAAGAGCTTCATGTTCAACCCGTGAATCGGTTGTCCCCTCGATAGAAATCCATTCTCAAACCGGTTCTCTACTAGAGAATGAGTAGGAAGCCCGAATGAGTCCGAATTCTAACGGTCTTTGTCACACCCCGATATTTTCACGTATTACCGGTGGGCCCGGTGGGGAGTATCGTGACGTAGTTGATATCATCATAGTCAAACAACACAATATTTAAATGCACAGCGGAAGCAAAAGATAGATATATTTCAACCAAACACATTGTAATATTAAGTATCACAAGATAGTTGAAAATAATCCACAGGTGGATCAAATAAAAAGGAAACATTGTTCAACAGTTTTATGTCATCCAAGCTTGCGATACTTATTGTGGATGCTAGGAGAAAGCCAGCCTATTTTGAGTAGTACCTGCACTTAACCTTTTTGGGAAAATACGTCAGTTTACACTGGTAAATACAATTAACTGACTCATTTTGAAAAGGTTTAATAAAATTGATTTGAATGCACGTGGCACAAACTTTTATAACTTGGGATAATTATTTATACATAAACTTGTAAAAGAATTACATGTTTCTTATGCGTTCAGTAGCCCGGGTTTACACCGGGTTAGAGCTTAATAGACACACCACATGATATAGTCCCGCGGCGGGTTATTCCCGAAACCGGGTGTTATACCTTATTATTTATATATGTACAAACGGGTGTACGCCTACACCCGTGTACTCAGGTCGTGGCCATTTCGTAAAATGATGCCAAGGATATCCGGGACATGGTCATTAACCCCCCCCCCACCCAAGGCTTTAAGCAAACAAAACAATTCAAACGGATCATTTCAATAAATTAACCATCATACGATTAAAGATTCAATGCCCGACCAAGCGGTATTTTATATACCGTACCCCATGCCCGTATAAGGGAAAATAAGTTAAAAGTATTTACCTTTGCAAGTAATAATCACAACAAGCAAGTGCACGTAGCTTTTACCGGGTCTCCTATTCTGGAACGAAGGTTTATAATAACCTATTAGAATCCTAACGGGCCTTTAATTAAGCCTCAGCTTAGACCGGTTAGTTTTTAAAGGAAGATACGGTTCTAACGCATGATCAAGCGAAGACCGGAATAGAATGTGATTTAGACCCGAAAAGTTTGAAGACTTGTATAATATGGGTAAACTAAACACATTCTGGATTTTGAGATAAAAATGATAAGGTTCGACCCGTTTCGGCTAATTTATGCAAACTAGTTACATAAACCGAACCGAACGCGAATAACGCATAACGGGTAACCGAATGAGTTACTAATAGATTTCCTAAGTTAATATGCCTTAAATATGTTGTGATATCAGTAGGATACCTTCCATTATGCCCAAAACGAGTTTAATCTCAATTTAAGCCCCGAATGGGTATTTTGGTCATTTTAAAGATTATAGAAGAGATTAAATGTAATTCTGAGATTCGGGTCTGAATTAATCAGTAAAACAACTTAATTTAACAGGCTATATCAGTTGGTGATAAGTCTTATATGACAAAAATGGTTTTAAACCCATACTAGGTGTTTAATACGCGTAAAAAGCCGTTTTAAGCGATTTCCGGGTTATACAGGAAATCTGAGTTTTCTGATCAGTTTATAAGGTTCAAAATACTTCATTTATCATATAAAATCAGTAGCCAAAGGTTTGGTGTCAAAATGTTATGTAAAACTCATTTTACAAGCAAAAGGGTATAATCGGTATTTACCGAATCACGGCAATAACCTTAGGTTATGATCAGGTTAAAAATAATTAAAAATCTTCAAAAATCCCAAAATATTATACTACATCATTGGGTAAAAGGTTTGGTGTCAAAAATTGGGTTTAGATAGGCTTTATGCTAGTTACGCCGTTTAATTAATAAAAAGCTTTCTAATTACGCTATTGAGCATAACTCTTAATCTAGACCTCCAACTGATGTGAAATTTTAGGGACATGTTTATAAATCAGTAACAAATATTATTGTCCTCTCACATTTCCAAAATTCTCGTTTTAAGGTCAAATGGGCATATTGGTCAACATTAGGCATTTAACGGAAACACCGGACAATCAACGAGTCAAGTAGTATAAACGCAGAGGGTTATACTATCATACAAGTTGGTCCTAACGGAGCTCTAAGGAATATCTAAATCCATCTAAATCGGGTCAGAACTGAAGTCAAAGCAAAAGTCAAAGTTTTGCGACTTTCGGTTCCGAACCGAGCCTAAACAGAAAATTGTCGGATCAAACGAGCTTAGACCAGTTCTTATACTAATTACCAAGTTATATGAGTGATAAAATAGGTTACACGTCTTCTACATTGCTAATTACATGTTAATTCGCAAATTAAGTTTCTGTTGACTTTTTATAACAAACTTTGACCCGACAAATGATCTAGTTAGAGCGGGAATCAGAGGGTGCCCTTTTAAGGGTTTATTGCCCACATAATTACCAACTTATAACTACTTTCAATTTGACTAAACATCATACCATTAGTGATTAATTGATAAGTCAAACCTTAATTACGACGGTTTGACTTTTAAGCTAATAACTAAGTAAAACATGATTAGGGAAGGTTAAGGAAGCTTACCAAAGTCCTAATTACGACCAGAGATGCTTAGGGTCTGCACTTGTGCTCCAGAAGTCTTCAAAAGTTGAGTTGAGAATGGATGATCAAAATTGTAATAATGTGGACCTTTATATAGTGAGTTTGATCTCACTAGATCATGCCAAGCAATGCTATAAGTGATCATTGATGCATCCCAAGTGTCCCTAAAGCCTAAAAACCCTATTGTGCAGCACATGGTATTGCAAACAAGTGTTTAAAGTCGGTTACAAGGGCTGGACAGACACCTATCCATAGTTTCTGCATCTGGGAGGCTGAGGCGCCCCGCGTAAGACCTTGGGCAAGTCTTACGCGCCCCGCCTGAGGCCTGGTGTCAGGTTAACAAGTTTCCAATAATTGCATTTTTGGCCCCCGGGCCTCCTAAAAGTTGTTTTTACTTCTTGTTTTGCACAATGAGCCCTCTAATTTGATTTCTAAGGGCTTCAAGACTTGTACCAACTTTGTTAAGTCCTTGGTTAACTTTTGATTACCTGAAAGTCATAAATTCCATCGCTGACGCTTTTAACCCCTCGTATACGAATTTTATCATAACTTTCTCATACGATAACGAAACTTGGTGAAATTTGTATCATGCATTCTAGTGAGCATAATTAATCGTTACAAAGCTTCGGGTTTGCTAAAAGGTCACACAGAGGTATACTTTAAACATGTTGACACATTTAACCCCTGTAGTTTGTAATCTTTCACTTCTTTCACAATTAGCTTCGTATGATCCGTGATTCATTCGTTTAAGGGTATAAACATCATGTAGGGTTATTGTAAAGTATATTTATCCATTGTTAACATTTTGAACCCTTATATTTACATACATTCCTTGTTTGTCAACTTCAGTCCCTCTAGAACATTCTTTCACACGTTCAAAGCTTATGACACGTGTCAATACATTATTGGACATGAATTTTCGAGGTGTCACAGTCTTTAGTGAAAAATGAAGAATGTTTGAAGATAAGTTTGAAACACTTGTGAATGTTTAGATTTAGATGAAAACAGTGTAGAATCATGTAGAAATCTGTTTGATTTAAACCGTTCTTGCTGGAATGAAGTCATTCTACAAAGTTCATACGAACCCGTGATGACGTCACCCTAGAACAACCCCAAATCAGGCGATTTCATGGTTAAAACGTAAGATTTGATGGTGAAATTGGTGAGAAAGTGTGTAATCAAGAGAAAAGAGCTTAGGAGTGCACTGGTCAGAGGGAGCTGTCACATCAATGAACAGTGATGTGACAGGAAGGGTATTTATAGGGGAAAGATGGAAAGGCGGTGCAGAGTTATTGGGTCGGACAGCCATTCGATCGGTTGGTCGTTCGGTCAGATGACTTGTACGGGTTAGTTTTCTGACTTTCGTTTCGTGCGTTGTGCGTTGCGAGTAAGCGATGCGATAGTATTACACATTAATTACACAAATAACATAATCAACCTAAGAATCATAAAAGTACACTGTGTTTCGAGTTGCGATGCGATGCGATAGGGTTGTGATTGCGTTTGCGAATAACATCCCACAACATATAAGCACACACAAGTAAGGCACATAATACATACACATGTAGAACAATATCCATAACTGTGATTCGAATTGCGATGCGGTAGCGACGTGATAGCGTTTGGTAGATTAGCGTTTAGTTACGTTTATCGCATTGTTACTTCACATATTAACAAATTGTAGTATCAAATAACGTCACACATCGATTATCGAGTCTGCGAGTACAATCAATAGTTAAGCAAGAAATGTCAGATCTGAACGTAAACCTGACGTTGACCTTGACTTTGACTTGTACTTTGACTTTGACTTCAAAAAGTCGGGTTGTTACAAATACACTATGGTGCAGCATTAGCGTTTAAATTTGTATTAGTCGAAAAGAGTCATACATGACTAAATTTTCACCTACACCTATATTGTTCATAAAGGTATACGACATCTAGACTCGTAATTTTCTTTCCTAGAAATAAATAAGATTTATTTGTATGGTACAAGGTCTTAACCACATTGTCTTAACTCATAGGTTATGGTTATTTTTAGGTTTGTAAACAAACTGAATATTCAGCGAACAGTTCATGAACCGTTCGTCGGGAAGTTCGTTTATGTTCGTTCCGGATGGGGGGGTCCATCCTTTATAATTTTAAATTTTTTAGACGAAAAATAAAAAATTTTATACTTCTAATCGAAACGTTGGGGGAGGGGGGTGCACCCCTGGGTATCAACTAAGCTACGCCCCTGAATACGTGGTTATTGATTTGGATGTAGAACATCAATTATAGAATTCTTACATTGTGTGTTAACACGATGATACTAAAAAGTCGAAGGTAAAAAAACTATAAACATGAATAATATGTTGATAAAAAATACAATAAAAAAGTATGATGCGAATGCACGAAATAGTAGATATTATGCAATTTGTTGCAGCGTACTACACTGATTTAGAAAAATAGAGAGGTTTGATGATGATTCACGTGTGAAAAGCTAATATCCAATACATTGTCGTGCAACATTAGTGTTTAAGTTTGCATTAATCGAAAAGAGTCATACATGATTAAGTTTTCACCTATACCTATATTGTTCACAGAGGTATAAGACATCTAGACTCGTAATTTTCTTTCCTAGAAATAAATAGGATTTATTTATACAGTACAAGGTCTTAACCATATTGTCTTAACTCGTAGGTTATGGCTTATTTTTAGGGTTTTAAACGAACTGAATGTTCAGTGGACAGTATGTGAATAGTTCGGCGGGAAGTTCGTTTATGTTCGTTCCGGGGGCGATCCTTTATAATTTTAAATTTTTTGGACGAAAAATAAGAAATTTTATACTTCTAACCGAAACATTGGGGGGGAGGGGTGCACCCCCGGGTATTAACTAAGCTATGCCCCATAATACGTGGCTATTGATTTGGATGTAGAACATCAATTATAGAAGTCTTACATTGTGTGTTAACACGATGATACTAAAAAGTCGAAGGTAAAAAAACTATAAATATGGAATATATTTTGATAAAAAATACAATAAAAGTATAACGCGAATGCACGAAATAGTAGATATTATGAGATTTGTTGCAGCGTACTACACTGATTTCGAAAAATAGAGACGTTTGATGATGATTCACGTGTGAAAAGCTAATATCCAATACACTGCCATGCAGCATTAGTGTTTAAATTTGTATT
Source organism: Helianthus tuberosus (assembly GCA_030545235.1). Classification (NCBI taxonomy): domain Eukaryota; kingdom Viridiplantae; phylum Streptophyta; class Magnoliopsida; order Asterales; family Asteraceae; genus Helianthus; species Helianthus tuberosus. The sequence continues at coordinate 86,019,814 of CM060372.1, read as the reverse complement.
AATCGAAAAGAGTCATACATGATTAAATTTTCACCTATACCTATATTGTTCAAAGAGGTATAAGACATCTAGATTCGTAATTTTCTTTCCTAGAAATAAATAGGATTTATTTGTATGGTACAAGATCTTAACAATATTGTCTTAACTCGTATGTTATGGCTTATCTTTAGGGTTGTAAACGATCTGAATGTTCAGCGAACAGTTCGTGAACCGTTCGGTGGGAAGTTCGTTTATTTTCGTTCGGGGGGGGGGGGGGCGATCCTTTCTAATTTTATTTTTTTTGGACGAAAAATCAGAAATTTTATACTTTTAACCGAAACAATGGGGCAGGGGGGTGCACCCCCGGATATCAACTAAGCTACGCCCCTGAATATGTTGCTATTGATTTGGATGTAGAACATCAATTATAGAAGTCTTACATTGTGTCTTAACACGATGATACTAAAAAGTCGAAGGTAAAAAAAACTATAAACATGAATAATATGTTGATAAAAAATACAATAAAAAAATATGACGCGAATGCACGAAATAGTAGATATTATGCGATTTGTAGCAGCGTACTACACTTATTAGAAAAATACAGACGTTTGATGATGATTCACGTGTGAAAAGCTAATATCCAATACACTGTCGTGCAGCATTAGCGTTTAAGTTTGTATTAATCGAAAAGAGTCATACATGATTAAGTTTTCACCTATACATATATTGTTCACAGAGGTATAAGACATCTAGACTCGTAGTTTTCTTTCCTAGAAATAAATAGGATTTATTTGTATGGTACAAGGTCTTAACCATACTGTCTTAACTGGTAGGTTATGGCTTATTTTTAGGGTTGTAAACGAACTGAATGTTCAGTGAACAGTTCGATTGGAAGTTCGTTTAGGAGGGGGGATCCTTTATAATTTTAAAGTTTTTGGACGAAAAAACAAAAATTTAAACTTCAAATGGAAACATTAGGGGGGGGGGGGAGGTTGCACCCTCGGGTATCAACTAAGCTACGCCCCTGAATACGTGGCTATTGATTTGGATGTAGAACATCTATTATAGATGTCTTACATTGTGTGTTAACACGATGATACTAAAAAGCGATGGTAAAAAAACTATAAACATAAATAATATGTTGATAAAAATACAATAAAAATTATGATGCGAATGTACAAAATTGTAGATATTATGCGATTTGTTGCAGCGTACTACACTAATTTAGAAAAATAGAGACGTTTGATGATGATTCACGTGTGAAAAGCTAATATCCAATACACTGTCATGCAACATTAGCGTTTAAGTTTGTATTAATCGAAAAGAGTCATACATGATTAAGTTTTCACCTATACATATATTGTTCACAGAGGTATAAGACATCTAGACTCGTAATTTTCTTTCCTAGAAATAAATAGGATTTATTTGTATGGTACAAGGTCTTAACCATATTGTCTTAACTTGTAGGTTATGGCTTATTTTTAGGGTTGTAAACGAACTGAATGTTCAGGGAACAGTTCGTGAACCGTTTGACGGAAAGTTCGTTTATGTTCGTTTAGGGGGGGCCTTTATAATTTTAAAATTTTTGGACGAAAAAAGCAGAAATTTTATACTTCTAATGGAAACATTGGGGGGGGGGGGGTTGCACCCCCGGGTATCAACTAAGCTACGCCCCTCCATACGTGGCTATTGATTTGGATGTAGAACATCAATTATAGCAGTCTTACATTGTGTGTTAACACGATGATACTAAAAAGTCGAAGGTAAAAAAACTATAAACATGAATAATATGTTGATAAAAAATACAATAAAAAGTATGACGCGAATGCACGAAATAGTAGATATTATGCGATTTGTTGCAGCGTACTACACTGATTTAGAAAAATAGAGACGTTTGATGATGATTCACTTGTGAAAAGCTAATATCCAATACACTATTGTGCAGCATTAGTGTTTACGTTTGTATTAATCGAAAAGAGTCATACATGATTAAGTTTTCACCTATACCTATATTGTTCACAAAGGTATAAGACATCTAGACTCGTAATTTTCTTTCCTAGAAGTAAATAGGATTTATTTGTATGGTACAACGTCTTAACCATATTGTCTTAACTCGTAGGTTATGGCTTATTTTTAGGGTTGTAAACAAACTAAATGTTCAGCGAACCGTTCAGCGGGAAGTTCGTTTATGTTCGTTCGAGGGGGGATCCTTTATTATTTTATATTTTTTGGACAAAAAATAAGAAAATTTATACTTCTAACCGTAACATTAGGGGGGGGGGGGTGCACCCCCGGGTATTAACTAAGCTACGTCCCTGAATATGTGGCTATTGATTTGGATGTAGAACATCAATTATAGAATTCTTACATTGTGTGTTAATACGATGATACTAAAAAGTCGAAGGTAAAAAAACTATAAACATGAATAATATGTTGATAAAAAATACAATAAAAAAGTATGACGCGAATGCACGAAATAGTAGATATTATGCGATTTGTTGCAGCGTACTACACTGATATAGAAAGATCGAGACATTTGATGATGATTCACGTGTGAAAAGCTAATATCCAATACAGTGTCATGCAGCATTAGCGTTTAAGTTTGTAGTAATCGAAAAGAGTCATACATGATTAAGTTTGCAACTATACCTATATTGTTCACAGAGGTATAAGCAGGGCCAGCCCGGAGGGGGTGCGGGGTGGGCGACCGCTCAGGGCCCAAACCCTCCGGAGGCCCGTATTTTTATTTTCTTATAATTTTTTTGGTATATTAAGTGTATATATATAAACATTTTGTTTCAAACACCATAAACAAAGACATCCATGGTTCCGTGGTCATCATCTCCATTTAAAATAAGTTATTTTACTAGTGGTACCGAGTTCGATTCGAAAAGTAGCCTTTTTCGTGCAGCTTCATTTCATTTTTTTCTCTTTTTGATTCTGTCACTTAATATTTCCTTTTTTTATTCCTTGTTGTATTTTTTGTTTTCTTCCTATTTCAATTTGAAGTTTTCTTTTCTAATATTAAACTGAAATATTTTTTTATTATTTACTTTGTTTGTTATTTTGAAGTTTTCTTTTCTAATATTAAACTGAAATATTTTTTTATTATTTACTTTGTTTGTTATTTAAACTAGTGTTATTAAATCCACGCGTTGCGCGGTGGGTGGGTATCAGTTCGTTTAATTACGGTACTAACACTCGTTATAGCAACCAATAGAGAAAAAAAGATTCATGATATGACCAAAAATATACCTACACAGCGAGAATTTGATCGGTATCGGTTTGTTTTGTTACGTCATCTACACTCATTACAACAACACATAGAGAAAAAAAATCTTGATATGATCAAAAAATACTGACACGTGAATTACATCGATAAAAAACAAACGCAAGTTACATAAGACTATGGGGTATGGAGCGTGGGTTGGGGCGTGGGTTGGGTACAAACGCACACATCACCACCTCGGGTGGACTTGGGTTTCGGCGTGTCCCCTTGGGCGGGGGTTTCAGCCTGGGCGTTGGGTGTGGCTACGAACATGACATGGAGGAACCTTATTGGCCAAGAGTACTAGCCCTTTGAAATTGGCTTTTTTTTTCACGCCCCACCATACCCCTTTGGAATTGACTTTTGGTCTTGGGTGCCCCATACTCCACGTGTCGCACCATGCCCCCAACCCACGCCCCACCATACCCCACGGTCTAAGATATATAAAAGAAACATATAACACATGTAAAAAACCACTAAATAACGCATATAAAAAAACCCTTAAAAACAAATATACTGTGAATATACTGTTCATTCACTTTATCTATTATTAGTATACAATTAAAAAATATATAACTAAACAATTTTGAAATGGTTTTATCCTTTTATTATACAAAAGAGTTATATTTACGCCTTATTTTTCATTTATTTTTATGTTTTCTAATATATAATATGTATTAATTCAAATGTATTTATCTTTTTTTTTTAAATTGAGTTATTGATTTTATCTTATAAGGGCCCGTTTTTTCTACTCGCACAGGGCCTAAATTTTTTCGAGGATTTTCGGAGACGGCCCTGGGTATGTATAAGACATCTAGGCTCGTAATTTTCTTTCATAGAAATAAATAGGATATATTTGTATGGTACAAGGTCTTAACCATATTGTCTTACCTCATAAGTTATGGCTTATTTTTAGAGTTGTAAACGAACTGAATGTTCAGCGACCAGTTCATGAACCGTTCGGCTGGAAGTTCATTTATGTTCGTTCTATTAGCTTAACGAACGAACACGAAAAAAAACTTTCGTTCGGTTAGCTTAGCGAACGAACACAAACAAATGTCTCGTTCGTTCGACTGTTTTCATGAACGTTTGGTAATATGTTTGGTTACGATCATTCGTGTTCGTTTGATTATATTAAAAAAATAATAGATAATAAACCTTTTATTTAAACATACTGAAAACTTGAACCATGTTTTTTTCTAAGTTACCTAAAATTTGGACATTCAAGACATATTTTGGGACAATTATATCTAAGTTAGTTAAACTTTGAATAATTATGTTTAAGTTAATTAAACATGATTCATTGTTTGGTGATTGTAGTAAACTTCTTGTGTTTTGATTTATCATTTGATGGTTGTATTTAACTACCTATGTCCAAAGTTTAAGGTTAACAATGTTTTATTTTTTAATTTTCATGTTAACTGGTCGTTTACATTCGTTTTTATTCATTTGCTTTCGTTTGTGTTGAGACTAGTGTTCACGAACTATTCGCGAAGAAATGAATTTCCTTAACGAACGAACACGGACATAAACTTATGTTCAGTGTGCGTTTGTGAATAGTGCGCGAACATGTTAACTTCCTTAACGAACAAACACGGACATGGTCTTATTCGTTTAATTCGATTACAGCCTTACTTATTTTGGTTTGAGTTGAAAGTAAAAGAATTTTAATTCCTTTTAATGTTCCACAACATGTATTAAAGAAATAGGCAAGGCATGTGAAGGTATCTTGTCAAAGTAGGAAAAATGAAAATAAAAGGTAGACATAAATGATATGAAAAATATAATAATATCAACTTCTACAGTTTTAAAGTATAAACAAGTTTAAAAAAAAATTATATATTGGAAAATCACAATTGTTCATTTAATATCATTAGCGAAAGGCAATCTGTATCAGGTACAAAAACATACCAGTACAATAGCATACCGTACCGATCAAATTTTGGTACCAACTCAGTACCTGTTTTGGCGTTTTTCAACGTCGGTACTTTCGATTCGGTACCGGTTCGGTATCGTATTTTATCCACTTTTTACCTTTGAATACCGTATCGTACCAAGCACTTTCGGTACCAATAATGGTAGCATTTTTGACGATTTTCGGGACTGATACTTTGAGTAAGAGCTTATTCAAAGTTCCAAACCATAAACTGAACCAATAAACAGTTTTTAACAGTAAAGAGTAAACCAGAGCATATAAATCTCGAACCATCCTAATGCCCTATTTGCCGACTTTAAGCGTTTCAGCCGGTTTCAACAACCCCCCCCCCCCCCCTGCTTCCAGGTGGTGAGTAATGGATTTGCACATGCTTTAATGACAAGCTACATGTTATAAATTAAAAGACAATGTATTTATGCTCAAAATTGACTAGGTATGTTAGAATTTACTTCCTATTAACTCAGAAAAAAAAAAAAAAAAAAAAAAAAAACAAACATAAACCGGTATACAAAAACATCGATCAACATGTAAACTAGTTTTCACAAATTTCATCAGCGCTTCACCCTGGACGACGAAGCAACAAGATCAGCTTGGCGGCAGCAACTCCTGAGAGTCACAAATCAGGAACGGTCAACATAAATAATTGTGAAAATACAGAAACGATTAATATAGTAGTATTAGTAGCCGGAAAATAGATATAAAAGATTCCAATAGTATACACATGGTTTTATGTATACACACATACATGCAAGTGTGTGTTAATGCATGTATATAATAAATTTAGTAACTTGGAATTCCTAAAAGATAACAGGACTTACCTTCTTGAGCATTTATACTTGAACATTAAACTTCTATTCACACTTGATTGAACGGTACATGTGGCGAACAAAAAACAAAGCCGCACGAAAACCAACCATCCCAAGCATGAGAAAGAAACCATAACAGATGCAAGCCATGTAACCAAAGAAAAATGATGTTTGCATGAATCCCGACATGTCAGACCGTTCATAATAGTAATACAAGCAATACCCGTAGATGAAAACACCCGTTGACCCACCACAAAGGAAAGACCTGATAACAACAAACAAATAAAGTCAAAGTGTTACACAGTCAAAACAAGAAAACATAATAAGTTATAATATAATATACCTCCACCACCATTCATGGTCTTCAGCAGCAAGCTGGAAATAAGTCAACGCGACAGTGATAAAGGCGGTAACGATGAGGAGGATGATAAAAACGATAAATAAAATACTGTAAATGGTGTAAATCCTGTGGCCCCACACGCTAGCAAAGATGTAGTAAAGCTCGATGTAGATTGCACTGAACGGAAGAAAACCAGCCATGGCCATCTGAGGGACAGTTTTGCGGTACCAAGGCAAAGGCGGGATCTCTCTCGGAAACTTTGTAGTGCGAACCGGTGCCTGAAACTCAGCCTTGCTGTTCTTTCCAGCGATACCACCCAATACTAGCAATGGTGATGTCACCAATGTCCATATTAAAACAATCACAACAATTGTACCGAAGGGGAGTGCAGCAGTAGCGGTATACGCGATTGCAACAGTGTTTAGAAAGCAGAAAGTGAGAAAGAGGGGTCCACAAAACAAGCAGCCAGTCAACAGTAAGTTCCTCACCTGTTGATTAATATTAAAAATTTAAAACTAGTAAACTTCTCCCGCGCGTTGCAGCGGCGTCGAAACGTTAAGTAACGCGAACTGATATTGTCTAATGCAAACGTATTATATCTGACCCGACTCGTTTCCAAAACAAAATTCACATCAGAACGTAGACCAATTGAAAATGTGATAAAATTCGTAATACGTATAACACAATACATACCCAGTTAGTTCCTTCTAGTTGGTGATAAAAGGAGGCTGCAGTGTAGCCTGCGATGCCAGAAGTAAGAGCGTATATGACAACCAGTGCTGTAAACAGAGCTCCTCGGTTATATGGATAAAACACACCAACAAGAGCCAGCCCGAAAATAAAAAGTGCCCTGATAAAACCAACAAGTAGTCAATGTTAACCAATAGTGGAAGATAAAAAGTGTGAATTATATTATATTATATTATATATATATATATATATATAGAAAAAGTATATCGTACATTACGGCTTAACGTACTTCACGTACAACAACGTGCGTGATTATTGTGTTTCAACATGCGTGATTATGGATTTTTGAGTTATAACGTGCGTGATTTTAAAATGAACGTGCGTAATTACCTGTCGTACGTGATGTACGTTAAGCCGTAATGTACGTTAACCTTCCTCTATATAGAAAAACCAACCCACTTTGTCTCGCTGTTCATCCTAGATTCCTACCCAATCACACACGCTACCACGTGTCAGCCTCTTTTATCATTTTAATCCCTCAACTTTACTAATAACATGTTTAGCCCCGCTACTTTAATAAAGATTTGAAATTCTCTTGTAATATTTTTTAACTTAATCCCTCAACTTTGCTAATAACATGTTTAGCCGCCCCTCTACTTTAATAAAGTTTTCAAATTTATTTGTTTTCATTTTTAACTTTACAAACTAATATATACTAATATACATGTTTAGCCCCTCTACATAAATTTTAATCAACACAATTTTAGTCCCTCAACTTCGCTGATAACATGTTTAGTCCCTCTACTTTAATGAAGTTTTCGAATTCGATTGTTTTTCTTTTTAACTTTATAATAATACACACTTTGATTTTTTTTGTTCTACGTTTTGACATTAATTTTTGCAACATCATTTTTTTAACTGACCGGTTTTCACACGTGTGTTTGAATGTTCTTTTCCCCATGGTTCTATGTTGTTTCTATCGGTTGGTATACCGAGTGTCAATACTATACTGATAATCAAATTCTCACCGCAACGTGCAGGGTAAAATTACTAGTAAATCAATTCATTAATATCTACTTACAGGGAAAACAGCTGGGTACCAGAACCAAGGGCAGCAGCAAACAGGGACTTGTACTTCGGGTACCGGAAAACATCACCGTGAATGTACTTCCATCCAGTTTCCTCTAGGTCATCAGCCGCCTCTTCATCATGAGCATACCTTTTGCACATAACCACAAGTATAATTAGGAGTGTTCAAAAAAATCCAAATCCGAAATATCCGAAAATTCAGATATCTGAAAATCAGATAATCCGATTTTTCGGATTCAAATTCTGATGTGGATTTCTAAAAAGTTCGGATAATCGGATTATCTGAAAACTAAAAAGATAGTAAATACCAAATACGCATATTATATGAGTACTGTGTTTAGTTTAAATATAGTAAAAATAGTAATTAACTAAATAATCAGATTCGGATATATATGTATGAATATTTATTTGTTTTTTAAATTTGGATTTTGGAAAATTAAAAAAAGGTTTAGTTTTAATTCACGTATGAAACAGATTTTTTTTTTTTTTTTTATAAATTCAGATATCCGTTTAAATATCCGAATCCGTATTGGAATTTCGTGTATTAATTTTCACTATCTGAAATTTTCGGATAACCGAAAACCGGACAATCCGATCTTGAACACCCCTAAGTGTAATGACCACCACAAGAGGCAAAAAACCACATGTAGATAACAAATAGGTTTAATTTCTTACTTGACAAAATCATTCTTGAGGACCCGCATAAGAATAGTGGCAAGGAAACCAGTTAAGAGAAGAACCGTCACACACGAGTTAATAATCGAAAACCAATGAATCTCGAGGTGATGCGGTTGCGAAAGAGACTGCGAATATTTCTCCAACCTAGTCTCAAACGGAACATCCGTTTCTTTCCACTTCACCGAATACATAAACTCCACCTCAACTTCCTTATCTTCAGTAAGATCCACGACAGCACTAGGATCGGCTTTTGCGTTAATCTCTATCACGTGATCTTTATTGTAACGGATCTCAAAGTGAAGATGCTTAAACAAGTAATACTTTTCTTCACTAGGGTCGGTTTTGTCCTTTTCAACCTTCCCGAGAAATCCCCAGAAAGGCAAGTCGTCATAGTACATTTGGAAATAGTAATCTTTGGCAACCGCACTTCGGAATTTGGATACGTCCTTTTTCGTTAATCTTTTTCTGCAAACGATTTCTGAGTCCTTTTCGACCATGAACGGAAGCTTATAAGGAGCACTGACTAAACGATCTCCACCCAGTATTTCGCCAAGAGCTTCTGGTTTCTCCTTTATATGAGCTGCAGACAACATTTGCATTAATCGTATATGCTGGTGAAGATCAATAATAGCTGATTAAACAAATAAAATGTAATAGGTAGTAGAACGAGAAACACATACCTGGTAAACAGAATGGTAGGTCAAAGAATCGGTATGTTTCACTGTAAAAAAAACAGAAATCAAATAATTGATTTGAGGGTATATGCAGGCATAAAAACTTAAATATGTTGTAAATTATGAATAGAGTAAATTACAAGTTTTGTCCTTTATGTTTACACCAAATTGCAGGCGTTGTCCTTTAGCGCAAAAGTTGACAAGTTTTGTACTTAATGTTCCAAAATCTTGCACGTTATGTCCTTTAGGCCAAAACCAGTTAGATTTTTTGGTTAAATTTGGTCATGTGCATTGCACATGAGGGCATTCTTGTCATTTAACATTCCTAGGGGCTATTTTGTAAAAAACTTTTATTCAGGGACTATTTTGTACAGAACTTAAAAATAAAAAATATAAAATTCTCTTTTCTTTCTCTGATCATCAGAAAGTTCTCTCTATTCTCTCTCTTTTCTAGCTGCGTACCTTGTTGGCAACCATTGTATTCTGTTAATCGACTAATTTATGTTGCTCCTGAAATCCCAGAGGATTTATACCACCTGATCAAGAAGGCTGTTGCTATCAGGAAGCATTTGGAGAGGAACAGGAAGGATAAAGACGGTGGGTTAGGTGCGACGGTGGGTGAAGGGGTGGTTGTGGTGGGTTAGGTGCGACAGAGGATTAATACCACCTGAACAGGAAGCATTTGGTAGGTGAAGGGGGTGGTTGTGGTGGTGGGTTAGGTGCGACGGTGAAGGGGTGGTTTGTGGTGGTGGGTTAGGTGTGGCGGTGGAGGAGATGTTATGGGCGATTAGCCGATTACAGGTGGTGGTGGCCGGAGACTCGATGCCGGAATTGTTTTTTGGGGTTTTTCATATTTTTGGTTTTGGGGAGTTTTGGGGGTTTTTGATTTGGTATTTAGGTTTTTGATTGGGGGTTTTGGATGCAAGTAGCACTGAGCAGTGAATGTGGAGGTGGAGGGTGGTGGTGGTGATGAAGGGTGGTGGTGATGGAGATTATATATATAGTTAAAATAATAATAATATTTTAAAGTATTTTGTTTTATTTTTTAAATACTATTAAATAAATGGGGTAAAAAGACTAAAATGCCCTTGGGTGACCAGATTTAACCAAAAAATCTAACTGGGTTTGGCCTAAAGGACATAACGTGCAAGATTTTGGAACATTAAGTACAAAACTTGTCAACTTTTGCGCTAAAGGACAACGCCTGCAATTTGGTGTTAAACATAAAGAACAAAACTTGTAATTTACTCTTATGAATATATTGTACTTTAAAAATAAGAAGCAAAAAATCAAGATCAAAATATTTGTACGTTTCAACTTTCACCGTCCCTTTTCAAAAGAAAAAAAAAGGATCAATGCTCCCAATCTTATATGGATATAACCTAATTGATTAAGCGGTTCCGTTATTAACCTTATCGGTTATAACAGTTGGCCTTTTAGGCATGCTCAAACCGGTTCTTGGCCTGACCAGTTTTGACCAAATCAACCAATAACCTGTTTGGTTAATAACCAGTTATCCGGCATGTGCACCTCTACTTTTCCTTAATCTTCAATTACAGCATAGATTCCCTTTGCTAACGAAATTTCAAATAATTAGGCAAGTTATAATTTCAGTAATGAGAGGCACAACATCATCATCATCATCATACTCAGTAAATCCCACCAATAGTAAAGCTAAGATAGGGTCTGAGGAGGGTAAGATGTAGACAGCCTTACCTCTACCCCGAAGGAATAGAGAGGCTGCTTCTAGTGAGACCCCCGGCTCCATAGTAGTTTTGCATCAAGCCTTGGACATAAGGCGCTAACTCTCGGCAAAAAGGCCGATTAGTGCATGTACCCTCTTGTCTTTCGGCTATCAACGCCACTGCATGATGCATGATTAAGCGTCCTCGCTTTTAACGTTATTTTCACAAAATTAGTAAAATAACGTTAAAATTAGTGTAATTTCACTTTTACCCCCGCGGGCCGACACATATATACATTATATGTGCACACCGCAAGCGGGGCCGTGAGAGGCACAACACATAACCCTAATTAACACAATTGAAGCTGAAACATTCACCAAACAGTCTGAGACCCAACAAACTCAATTATTACAGCTACAACACCAAAAAACCTAATTAACATTATCGAAGCTGAAATAATCACCAAACATTTAGAGATCCAATGCGCTCATTCGCTCAATAACTACAACTACGACAGCGTAAACCCCTAACTAACAAAATTGAAGCTAAACCAATCGCCAACCCTTCTAAAATCCAATGCGCTCAATAATTATAACTAGAAATGAGATCGGTACCGTACCGAAAAGTACCAATACCAAAAACGAGTAAATATATAAACCAAATACAGTACCTATTACAGTGGTACCATACCTTTTCGGTATCAGTAGTGCAAAAATACTGAAAACACAATTAGTACCAAAACCAAAAACCCTAAAAATGAATACAGGTACCGTGCATATTTTATTCAGCCGGTATCAAATTCAGTACGGTACCAGTATTCAATAAAAAATGTTCATCCCTAAATTAACATATGGATGAGCATGGTACCAAACCGGTACCGAAAGTACCGAAAAACATGGAAAAGTGGTACCGGTGTTTAGCCGTAAATACGAGTACCGGTACCGCAAAACGGGAAAAATGGGAACCGGTACCGTACCGAATCTACCCGGTACTAAATGCTCATCGTTAAATTAACATAATTAGACTTCGACCCAACAAATCACAAACATAAACCTAAATTCCCTCTAAATGAACCAAGCAAACAGCAAAATAAGCAACACAAAATAACAATTTAGAACAGAAGAAACATGAAATACAATATATAAAGCATGTAACAGAGATATAGAACATAAAGGCGTACCTAGGGTTATGAAAGGGGCCGACTTTGTTGGCGTAAATAGGGACTTCATCGTTAGGTTTGTACTTGTGATCGGAGCCATCTGATTCAGCTTCTTCGATGCGGTAAACCACCAGTAAGGCCACCAGCAACCACCGGATCACGGTCGGTTTCGTTAACATGTTTGGTGTCTGCTACTGTGGGTATAGATGTTGGGTAAAATGTATATGCTAGCTGCTTTGTAGTATGTATAATTGTATAAAGTTTATCGAAGGGCTTTCTGAAAAAAGTATATACTCTATTGAAGTTTATTGAAGAGCTTTTTAGGTATTTTCATCAAGCTTTTGGGACCCGCAGCAAAATATATCTGTCATTTATACTAAATGAATTTTCTTAGGCCACATGGATTATTCTTAGCCAATCATTTTGATGATGTGGACACCCTCTTAAGCCAGAGAATTCCTCTTGGACGCCAATCTCTTTTCCTAATCTACTTCTCACGTACGTTTCTTCCCACTACATCTCTCTCTCCCCATTTTTCTTTAACCCTAGCCCTCAATCAGTCACGAATTCTTCTCCTCTCCTTTTTCTTTCGCTATTTTGAATCAGAATCATCTATCTATAACATGTTTCTTCAATCAGTATTACTTCCTTCGTTTTATGTTATTCACATATCCCAGGCAGAACATCATCTTCGTTGGGTAAGTGTTTAAATGATTTTATGTTCTTCAGTCGTTTTGATTATCAACGCTTTCGGTTATTTGTTATGAATGTTTTGATCTCCTATATAAGTTGTTTCTTATTTGTTATTTAATATCGTAAACCCTAATTTTTAGGGAATAATTATTGTGTTGTTTTCGATGGCGATGACTAAATACGTTTGTTGTTTCTTCCGAATCCGAACAAGATTATCATGTTCAATCGGTAAGTGCTTTTTGTATTTTATGTTCTTCAATCGGTTAGATTTTCAACGATTTTGGTTTGTTATTATGAATGTTTTTGTAGGATCTTTTGATCTCTTCTTTCATCCGTTAATTTTTTGTAATATGATATTGTAAACCCTAATTTTTAGGAAAAAATTGTTTGTTTGGTTTTTAAATGTTACTGGAAGGTGTCTAATGAATCATATAACCAGATTCAATCATCATCATGTTGCTAACGCGGTTTTTTAATAATTGTGTTGTTCATCATATTATTCCATGTTTATATGCTAATAGTAACATTATTTTTACTTAGTAGTTTTATGGTGTATCCGATAACCTTTTTGGCTCTTCTAAACTCCCATTGGATTGCTCATGGATGTTTGTTTGTTATTGAACCTGAGAACGATGAGAGTCTAAGTATGGGTTCTTACGGCGACATGACCCTCTCTCAATCTTTCAACAGCTTTTTATTTAGGCAAAATCGAGTTTTAGTATGACTCTTGATTCAATATGTTTTCCATGTTTGGTTTTGTTTTTTTTTTTTCGACCACTTTCAACAGCTTTTTATTTAGGCAAAATCGAGTTTTAGTATGACTCTTGATTCAATATGTTTTCCATGTTTGGTTTTGTTTTTTTTCGACCAGTTTAAGAATCTGAAATTTAGATCCACTTCTAATATCTGTTGTATTGATCTTCAATATTTGGTTCAGGGTACGCACCAGTTAGCTAGCTAGCTGGGTAGTTCGATTGGCTTTTACCCTATGTTTAGGAACTACTTGATGGTATCCTGTTCAAGGTTCAAGTTTTCGCCTTTTTAATTTCTTATTGATTGATAGATTGATTTTTAAATAATTTGCTTATTGAAAGCTATTTTTGCTGATGTTTGATGTGTAGATAGGATGTGGCAGGTACATTTTAGGGTTCTAACTTTTAAAGCAAATTTATTTGCAGGTAGGGACACTTTAATGGTTGTTTTCTAATCATTAGAGGAAAAGGAAAGCCAAGCGATCAAGCACCCCCGCCCCAAAAGCTGAGACCGGAGAACTGCCAGGTTGTCGAGGACACGTCTCCATAGAAAATCCCTATAAGCCCATACCATATTTTGCTGTAAGAATACAACCAGATCTGCCATATGTAATTTTTTTAGAAAATATATATTTTTACATTTATGAAGTAATCAAGCATACAAAAAGCATTAGATTTGATTAAGACCACGTTTTTTTTAAACAATTTTTGCTTCCTTACTCAGGCGACGAGTCTGCTGGTAAAGGAGGGCTGGCATCCTGTTTGATCGCTTAACACAATCATGGCCTCAATACCCATTCTTAATGAACATTGTGGCTTCACACTTGAAACCGACTGTAAGTTCACTCATAATTAATCTCTCTAGTTAAAATTTTAATTTTAGATGGAATCAGCCATTTTGTCAAAAAAAAAAAAACTTTTTCACTTTTCTTCTTGATCATGAATTATTTAGCATAAAACGCTAATGGTTTTAAGATTTTGAAGAACAACACTTGAAACCGACAGTGATTTGGCTGTCACCAACTTCTGCCCAACAGAGAGGTGATCGGCATTTGCGTCCGTACAATGCCTCGAATGGAGCAGCTTGGATGCTGGTGTGGTAGCTGTTGTTATATGAAAACTCCACTAACGGGAGGTGTTTTCCCAGCCATTGCCGAAGTCGATTACGCATGCCCTAAGCATGTCTTCCAAGGTTTGGATGGTGCGTTCAGATTGCCCATCCGTCTGTGGGTGATAAGCGGTGCTCATATCTAAATGTGAGCCAAAGGACTTGTGCATCGCTTGCCACAGTTCAGAAGTAAAACGCGAGTCACGATCAGATATAATAGAGGTTGGCACTCCGTGCCTTGACACTACTTCCTTTAGATAAATGTCTGCAAGAGTAGAAAACTTATTCGTTTCTTTGATAGCCAGAAAATGTGCAGACTTGGTCAGTCGATCTACGATCACCCAAATGGTATCGTTTCCGCGTTGAGATCTGGGCAGGCCAGTAACGAAATCCATGGAAATTTGCTCCCATTTCCATTTCAGGATCTCCGGTTGTTGAAGTAGGACTGATGGTTTCTGATATTCAGACTTGACTCTCGCACAAGTCAAGCACTTGCTGACGTAGGTTGCTATGTGGGCTTTCATGCCAGGCCACCAATACGTAGTCTTGAGGTCGTGGTACATTTTATCCGAACCAGGATGTACCGAATAACGAGACTTATGTGCTTCATCCATCACAAGCTCGCGTAAGTTGCCATAAAGTGGGACCCAGATGCATCCGTTTACATAGTAGGCACTGTCTTCCTTTTGTTCTAGCCGCTGCCTCGATCCTCGTAGGGACTCAGCCCTGATGTTCTCTGCTTTCAATGCTTCAACCTGAGCATCACGAATCTGAGCGGGAAGGTTAGATTGGATAGTAAGTTGTAGAGCACGTACACGCCTAGGTATAGTATCCTTTCGACTGAGGGCGTCGGCCACAACATTGGCTTTGCCCGGGTGATACTTGATTGCGCATTCATAATCATTCAAGAGCTCAACCCATCGGCGTTGTCGCATATTTAACTCCTTTTGCTTGAAGATATGCTCGAGACTCCTGTGATCGGTGTAAATGGTGCACTTGGTACCGTACAGGTAATGTCTCCATATCTTAAGCGCGAAAACAACTGCTCCCAGTTCCAGATCGTGAGTAGTGTAATTTCTTTCGTGAACCTTTAGTTGGCGTGATGCGTAGGCAATGACCTTGTCACGTTGCATCAACACGCAACCAAGTCCTTGGATGGAAGCATCGCAGTAAACCACAAAATCGTCTGTGCCCTCAGGCAATGAGAGGATAGGCGCGCTACAAAGTCTATCTTTCAAGTGCTGAAATGCGGACTCCTGTGCATCACCCCAACGATAGATGACACCCTTCTGAGTCAGTGAAGTGAGAGGTTGCGCAATCTTGGAGAAATCTTTTATAAACCTTCTGTAATATCCGGCCAAACCCAAGAATTGGCGGATTTCTGTTGGTGTGCGGGGTGCAGGCCAGTTCTTGATCGATTCAACCTTAGATGGATCCACATGAATTCCATCCTTGTTTACCACATGGCCTAGAAAGTGGACTTCGCGAAGCCAGAAGTCACATTTCGAAAACTTGGCATACAACTGTTCTTTTCGAAGAAGTTCCAGCATAAGTCGTAGATGTTGCTCGTGTTCCTCCTGACTCTTAGAATAGATTAGGATATCGTCGATGAACACAATAACGAACTTATCCAGGTAAGGCTTGCACACTCGGTTCATGAGATCCCTGAAGACCACTGGTGCATTCGTCAGCCCGAATGGCATAACCAGAAACTCGTAATGGCCGTAACGAGTTCTGAATGCTGTTTTGGAGACGTCCTCATCTCGGACTCTCAGCTGATGGTATCCCAATCTCAAATCAATCTTAGAGTAATAGCTCGACCCTTGCAACTGGTCGAACAAGTCGTCAATACGTGGAAGAGGATAACGATTCTTCACAGTCACCTTGTTAAGTTCGCGATAGTCAATACACATCCTGAAGGTACCGTCTTTCTTCTTCACGAACAAGATTGGAGCTCCCCAGGGCGAAGAGCTAGGACGTATAAAACCCTTTTCCAAGAGCTCTTGTAGTTGTGTGGACAATTCTTCGAGTTCTGATGGAGCTAGACGATATGGTGCTCGAGCTACTGGCGCTGCTCCAGGAGCTAGCTCGATTTGAAATTCAACTTGGCGGTGAGGCGGAAGACCAGGTAATTCCTCAGGAAATACCTCGGGAAAATCGCGCACTATAGGAATGTCCTCAATTCTCTTCTCTTCCGTGGATGTGTCAGTAACGAGTGCCAGAATGGCAGTGTGGCCCTTTCGCAAACATTTCTGAGCCTTAAGGAAAGAGATGATGCCTTCGACAGCACCACTCTTGTCACCACGAATCACGAGGGGTCCTTCACCAGAACGAGGAATGCGGATGATTTTCTCCTTGCAAACAATCTCCGCTTGATGATGAGATAGCCAATCCATCCCGATAACAACGTCGAAACTACCAAGTGTGATAGGAATAAGATCGATAGAGAAAGTCTGACCAGCTAAGACGAGGTTACAACCTTTAACTACGTGTGTGGCTTCAAGACTTTTACCATTTGCTAGTTCTACCGCGTGTTTGGTGTTCAAAAGTGTTTGGCTAACTTTTAAGGACACATAACTAGTATCGGCACCCGAATCGAATAAAACAGTAACAAAGAAGTCATCCAGAAGAAACTTACCCATCACAACGTTAGGATCGTTCCTTGCTTCTCCCTGACCAATCACGAACACACGACCCCTTGCCCCATTACCATTGTTGTTTCCCCCATTGCCGCCTCCATTGTTGCCTCCATTGTTATTCCCATTGTGGTTCCCATTTCCTTGGTTATTGTTCTGGTTTTGGTTCAGCTGGGGGCAGTTCCTCTTAAAGTGGCCTTCAGCGCCACACTGAAAGCATCCTTTATTTCCCTGCTGATGCTGCTGCTGGTGGTTCTGTGGGGCTTGTTGTTGTTGTTGGCGATTCTGATTTGCTGGTCGGGCGCTCCTGCAATCCTTTGCTTCATGACCAAACTTGTTACACCTCAAGCAACGACCTTTGTTGCACTGCCCGCTGTGATGTTTGTTGCACCGGTTGCACTTGGGGTGGTTCCCTCGGTATCCACCCTGTCCTTGGTTACCAGAAGATTGCTGACCAGGACTCTGGTAGTCATCAGTCTTTCGCTGCTGAGACTGAACTGAAGTAGAACCCTTTCCGGAGTTCCCATCCCATTTTCGCTTGTTGTCGGTAGGTGCATCAGAAGTAGCTGTGGCACTGATACGTTTGGGTAGCCTGTTTTGCTCCACTGCCTGGTCGGTGAGACGATGAGCCAACTTGATAATTTGCTGAATGGTACCCAAGTTGGCTGAAGTTACGTGACTTTGAATCTCTGGTACAAGGCCCTTGAGGTACAGCTCAATACGTTTGATGGGAGGGTCCACCATAGTTGGGCACAGGATGGCCAGCTCGTTTGACCTCTAAGTATACGCCTCAATCTCAGACCCCGTCATCTTCAGATTGTAAAATTCCACTTCTAGCTTGTGGATGTCATCCCGACTACAGTACTCCTCCTTGATCAGCTCTTTGAAACCATTCCAGGGTGTGGCATTAGCAACTGCCAGTCCTAGTAGTTGAACCTGTGCCTTCCACCAGGTTAACGCAGCTCCTTCAAGTGTTCCGGTAGCATATTTCACCCTACGGTCTTCGGGGCATTCGCACATCTCGAAAACAGACTCAAGCTTTTCAAACCAGTGTAGAAGGCCCACTGCTCCTTCGGTGCCACTGAAAGTGGTAGGTCGGCAGTTCATGAACGTCTTGAACGTGCACACAGGAGGTTGAGCATGTTGACCTATTGCGCGAGAATAAAAGACAAGTTTAAGCACGAGGCCTGGTTTGTGAAGGTAGGATCTAAACGTCCTAGGGTGAGTTGATATAGCAGATTATACCTCCTGCAGGATTTGCTGCGAGTGCCTCAGCGACTCGTTCGTTGATCAAAGCCGTCAACTGGGCTTGAGTGAGGTTGATACGGATCGAGCCACCAATCATATTGAACTACATAATTAAGTAAAGAAAAACCAAACACAATACGATCGGTGACCAAAAGGAAGTAAACCGATTTTAGGTTAACAGCGGAAGCATAAAAGTAAATCCAAAAGCATAAGTCCATAGTTTATAAGTTAAAGTTCAAAACGCAAGTTTAATGAGTTCATGAGGATTTAAATAATAAGCATGGAACATAATAGTCCGTACGCCACAACGACTCCTTCCTCGTGCAAGCTCCATCTAGCGACCTGTAAGGCATGTAACAGCGAGTCAACAACAAAGTTGAGTGAGTTCACGTTTGGTTGTTTGGTTTTAAGTTGTTTCTGAAAAACGTGGTTTGACTTTCGTTGGCTTATTTGCCGTGGGGGTTACCCCGAAGTTGAAAGTATGTTTAACCATTTCCTTTTTCTTTACCCAAACCGTATCCATAATTAGTGGGGGCTTTCCCCGTGTGAAGTACTAGACGGTATGATATCAACTACTACGAATAATAGTTGTGCCCTACATCAGTGTCTATCATCACTGACAGTTTGCCATAGTCCATTAGTACACGCCTGTCCGAACGGCACGGTGTGAGGTTTGTTAAACCTAATAGCGCTATTAACTAATGACCCGCTCGCCATTGGCCTCGGCGATTAAGTCGATATGAAGAGGGACTTATTGATAGAGTTTTTGTCTAGCTAGTTTTAAGGTTGTTGTCCTGCACCAGGAGGACGAACGTACGTATTCTGCACCAGGAGAATTCTTAGGTTTAATAATGGCATCCACTCTATGGAGGATGGCCGTACATATCCTACCCAATGAGGATATGTAGATTTAGTTTTAATTCTTTAACCCATTCCCAAACCACCGGGAATCCCATGCCTTAGAAAGTGTGTGAACTCACCTCGGTTTGCTCGGTTAGATTCTCAATATAGCTAACAGTCAAGGTCGGTCAATCACGTCCTAGTATGATTTACCAGTTAGTCATTTAGTGGCTTTCAAATAGAACACAAAGTTCCTACACGTATCTATCACACAACATGCATCATTTTAACGGTTTATGCCCATCTAAGTTTCCCATCCATTCCCCACTCAAAATCAAACATACGATAATGCACATAACATATATAACATGTTAGATCATTCACAGATAGCATACTCGACATTTAGACACGCGAGTCACAACTTATGTCATTTCAGCATTTATATTCAAAACCGGCTGTTTTCGGACATTTTAATAAAATGGTTAAATTATTCCAAAAATTCCCAAATTTTTACAGGATGTCTTAAACGTTCCAATTTTATTGTGTAAAAATATCGGGGTCCAGTTCATTACCAATATTTTATAAAAATTCATATTCCGGACTGAACTCAGATTTGTGTATTTCTGACCACAGTCCACGGAACAATTTATTAAAAATTCATCGAGTGTCCGATTTACGAAATTCCAGTGGAGTAATTACAAATGTATCGGTTGTCATCTACTGTACAAATTTCATGGTCCGATTCATCACAAAACTCAGGTTATGACTGAAAGTATGACACCCATTTATTGCTGCCAAAATTCAGCTTAAGTTGCTGTTACAAATTAACACTTTAAAAATAGTAAACGGAGTCCAAAAATTACGATTCCGGTGTCATTAGAACCGTATCTCATAATAACATATTTTAGATTCAAAATATCGGTTTTTCGTTAAGTTTATGACCTGTTTACAGCCAACTCAATTGGCTGTAAAGTATGGACAGATTTCTGTTTTTAGTCTCTAGCTTACTAGTTTGTGTTCGGTTGATTCCGTTAATCATGTTTAGTGATTGTAACAACATCAAACATCAATATTAACCAGCAAAACATCAGATAATCAACCAATAATCATAATCACACAAGATCTACATGATTTACACTAATATTTATCCATTAACCACCTTGTTCATCACTTTAGTAGACTTTTAGTTGGTGATCTTATATGTTAGTGATTTTTAACCGACGAAACTCTTATTAACCACTTTAGACAAGATCAAGGAGGTGTTTAGAAACACTTACAACTAGCACAAGGCTAGGGAAGATTCAAGACGAAAACTAGGTGGTTAATAGCGTTGTAGAGAGGTCCTTGTGATTCCGTAAGCACCGAGCCTCCTTATGTGAACTCTAGCACACTTGTATGTAGATGGAATTGCAAGATCAAGATCAAATGATGGTGGTGGTGGGGCTGCCTTGTTTCAGCCGATTGGTAGGGAGGAAGAGGGAGAAAGGAAGTTTTGTGTTGAAGTTGAGAATGAGATTGGAATTTAGAGCTTGGTGGGTTTATTTATAAACCATGTTTTCCTAATATCCAACATGTATTATGCTACAATTCCACCAACATAATCTAATTTATTATTCAAGAAAATCAATGGTGTGTCCCCCCCCCCCCCCACTTACATAACCGGTTGGGGAGGGGTTCTAGTTTAGTTGGTTGCAATTGACTAGTTACAATCTAGTTTAGGAACTAATTAGAATATTTAGTGGCTTATGGTGTGTTATTAAATGTATAGCGTGTTAGGGTGTTCGGGGACCCTAACTAGCTCAGCAATAATAAAATAATGTGTGTGGCAAATTTTTAGTGTCCCGGGTAATGTCTGGTTGTTCGGTTCGATACTGTTTCGTTAAAGTGCTTAATTAATTCATAAGGTGTCCTACATATACATTTTTGTAACGTTTTTAATTTTCAACACTCAGGAAGATATAACGGACTATTTAGTGACCTTTCTGTACACTATTAGTATATCAACAAGTACATATAAGTATAACACAGATACCAGAAGCAGTTAAATGATTCAGCACAGTCATCAAGCACATTAATTATTATTAATAAATTGTACGGAATACATGGAATTATGAGGGTTGTCACAACAAACGACCTTGTAATATCAAATCCACAGGCGGATCATTATAAAATGTACAAAATGGTGTTTAACAGACTTTAGGGCATCCTAAGGATTTGCAAGATCCTCTTATTGATACCAAGCAGTTCCCAGCCTATTTGCGTATAGTACCTGTCACTAAGTCTTTTGAAAGTATGTCAGTTTACACTGGTAAATACAATTAACTGACACGTTTTGAAAACATTTCAAAAATTGATTTAGGTGCACAAGGCACAAAAAATATTTTATATCTTGGGACAATTAAACTTTTTAATCTTGTACACAGTTTTACATGTTTTTCAATACATTTGGGGCCCAGTATAAAAACCGAGACATGATTAAACGACACACCACTTTTATGAACCCACAGAGGAGTTATCCCCAACCTTGTGGGTAAAATATATTTAGCATTTTGCATCTGTCAGGTGTATGCCTACACCCCGTGCATAGGTCGTGGCCACTTGCATTTTGCTGATTTTATGCAGAATTCTGCAGTTTATGTGAGTTTTAGTCACTTTCCGGCACTTAAACTATCACTAGGAAGGCACTTTTGTGATCCTTACTTTCCTACACACTATACTAGTGTAATACTTGGTTTCTAGCTCATTCTGTGTCTCAATACAATGTCTGTCTATCTACTGAACTCTGTCAGCATTTTTCTGATTTGTCTGATAACTGTGCTGCCGGAGTTTTGTGCATCATTCGAATCAACAAAGTTTGTATGCAGTAATGGTATGTCATTTGCAATATATAATGCACATGTATGTATATGGTACTAATCAGAAAGCAATTAAAGTAATTAATTGCGATTTAGCACAGTCATTAAGCACTATTATTTAATAATTGTACGGATGCATGCAAATTTGATAGTTGTCACACTTGTATACTCGCCAACATTATTGTTGATTTCATTTTAATAAATGTTGCAGGTTGATAGTCGTAGTGAATCAAGAATCAAGCTAGGGTGCCTTTAGATACACACCTTAGAAAAACAATATTTCGTAAAATGTCTGGATTTTGTGATGTTTGATACAATTTTGACAATGTTTTGGGTTGTATGACAATTTAGTTATCATTATGAAATTTTGATTAATCTATATTGAAACACTTAGCGTTATGATGCTTTGAGCGATTTGTTCGTCCCGCCCCGATGTTTCCGCCACCGGTTGGGGTGTGACAGTGATATACCGCCCCATTACACATACTCTTAAATTAAAAAAGGCAAATTGGATTTAAATAATCCAAACTTTCAGTTTGGCCGATAATAATCCCAACTCAGTTATTGGCCGATAATAATTCGAACTGATCCACTTTTGGCCGATAATAGTCTGCGTTAAATATAGCTTAACGGAGTTAAGTTTTTCTTTTCGGAATTACAAACTGATGTTTTAAGGCTTTTGATTAGAACGAGAATACGAGTCGATTGATGTAAAATTTACCTCGGAATACTTCCTCAAACGACGAAAACGGTGCTCCAATTCGAGTGTTTAAACTTCCAATTAACAAAAGTCAAGCCGTTTGAAGCATCGTTTTGAGGTAAGTTTTACATAAATCGACTCGTATCATCGTTCTGATCAAAATCCATAAAACATCAGTTTGTAATTCAGAAAAAAACTTAACTCCGTTAAACTATTTTTAACGGCGGACTATTATCGGCCAATATCTGAGTCAGGATTATTATCGGCCAAATTGAGAAAGTTGGAATTATTTAAATTCAATTTGCCATTAAAAAAATAATATTTCAAAAGCATATAAAACAAAAAAAAATTAAACGGCCAAAGATATTGTAAATTTTACTTGAACTATATTCAAAAGAGAGAAAAAGGACAGATTACTTTAACTTTTAGGAACACTAATACATATTATAAAATATAATTAGAGAAAAGGTTATAAGAACTTAAAGATATCAAGGATATTGTAATTTTACTTGAACAACAAAGCGTACATATCCATGAATCCACACACAAAATAACACAGAAAATAACACATCGTTTGAGTTCATACAAATACAACACTCACAAACACTAAAAATCCTTTATTACAATTCTCGAACACAACAACACAACACTTAACAATATTATTAACCAAATCTAACACACACCGTTTCTTTTCTTCTTATTAGCTACAAACTTCTTCCAATCATCTGCAATCTTCCTTTGGACTTCAAGGTCGGTTTTATTCTCTATTCCCTTCTCTTCACATAACTCTGTCTTAGCAGTCACCTTCGCCGGCAACGTGTCGAGCTCATTAAGCACCTTCACGATGTCGTTCACGAGCCGGTCTGCCAATGTCCTTGAAAAGTCTTCCCTTATCACCACTCTCAAAACCGTAATATGTTGTGCGTCAGGTGGCATTGTGTAAGCTGGCACAATCCACCCGAACCGCCTCAACATGTCTGATATCTCAAACTCGTTGTGCACACTGTGATCTTTTAACGAGAAGGCTACAAGTGGGACGCCGTTGTCTTTAGAGACGATGTTGAACCGTCCGGTTTTCTCCAAACCTTCCTTTAGAACAGTTGCATTTTCTTGACAGTTTTCCATTATGTTCTTGTATCCCTAATAATAATAGCAAATAGTCATTTTTTTTTATAAAAACTAACTGAAAAACTAACAACTCACAGTGGCGGATCCAGAAACCCCTCAGTTTGGGAAAAAAGTAGTGGAAACCTTGGATGATTTTGAGAAAAATTAGTGAGAATCTACTTAAAGTAACCCCCCGGAAAAAATTTCTGGATCCGCCACTGACACCCAGATGGTGAAAACGGCGAAACTTGTGACAAACGTTGAACCTAAAGGAGATTTAGTGTAATTTTTCAAATCTAAGTACAAATTAAACTTGTGATGAAGTATATGCTTAAAGAAGGTACTTTTATAAATATTAATTGTACTAATGTGAACCTTAGTTGTAGAAATTTTGTGTTTGTAAATATTGATGTGATGATGGATAAATTTTTGTAAATAGAAAAAAAAAAACAATTTTATTTTTCAAAACTCTGCAAAAATTCGGAAATCTAGTAGCAAAATCTTTTGTAAAACCGTAGCAAAAATTCAGTCGCAAAACTGTTGCTAATAGTGACACTCTTTTCCGTTGCTAATTTGTCACAAAAGTCATTTTTCTAGCGATGACGTATTTGCAACTGTTTTAACCGTAGCAAACAGTCGATTCTGGAGTAGTGCAGATGTTAAATTAAATCAAAGACTGATCTAAGGATGAAAACTAACCTCGAAACCCAAGCGAATGAGCTGATAGTATTGAGCAATTATTTGACTAGAACCTAGAAAACAATCAACAAAACTTGATGAATGATACGTTGTGTATTCTAGCTTCCGTTCTACTACGAAATACAAAAATGTTGGTGCAAAATTTTGATTAATTTATAAGGGGCGGAATCAAAACCAAAGGGGGTCAAGAGGGTCCGCTGACCACCGACCACCTGAATTTGTGAGATTTTTAAATACAAAATCTGAGTTTTTCTTTAAAAAAAATGAGTAGGACCCTCTAACTGTAACCGGTAGAATAAACCTTATGATGACCCCTCCCGATTGAAAGGTTGTGGTTGCGCCATTTATTTATTAGTTTACCTTTGGAGAAGTTGAGAGTGAAAGTTGGTTGATCAGCACCAAGATAGTTGATGTGAAAGATGAGTTCATCAGGCAAGTCATCTTTGTTCCTCCAAATCACCCACCCAATTCCGGCGTAAACAAGCCCATATTTGTGACCACTAACATTTATACTCTTAACCAAAGGCAACCGGAAATCCCATTCAAGTTCCGGGTAAATAAATGGTGCAATAAAACCTCCACTTGCAGCGTCCACATGAATAGGTGTATCCCATCTATATATCATATACAAATATTAGACTCGTATATAGATGCTCAACGCATAACCAATTTTAAGTAAATAAAATTGTATAAATACTTGTGCATGTTGCTTAAATTTTGATAGATAAGACGGAACTGCCTATCTTATGGTCCACCATTATATCAACAAGCACTAGTACCTACCTACATGTGTTTATGCCTTTCTTCTAATTCTTTTGCTTAAAATTTGATTATGAATTGAACTTGTCTCTTTATATGTACATGCACATTCAATACATAAACAAATTTTAAGTAAAGACGATACATACACATATATGAGCGTTTAATTTTAGTCTTTTAGAACCAATAATATATTAAGGCCCACATAATGCATTTATAGTTATTGTCTATGTAGTTAATGCGGTAAAATATCGGATATCGGTCAAGGACCGATATTTGAAATATAGGTTATCTCGGTGAGATATCGATGGGATATTGGTAATTTTAATATAATGCAGAATTTATATATATATATATATAGCAATTTAACACCAATAATTCAGTGATATATCAGTTACATCAGTCAAATATCGGTGATATATCGGTCAAATATCGGTGATGTATCAGTTATATCGGTCAATATCGCCGATAATATCGGTACCGATATTTGACGTCGATATTTTACTAAGTGACCGATATGACCGATATATCACCGATATTAACTGCATAGGTTATTGTTTTGAATATGATTTAAAAAGAGGTTATGTAACCGATATATCCACCGATATGACCTATAAATCTCTCTCCCACTACTCTTGATTATCTTCTTATTATTGAAAACGACACGAGCATGCCCCTATATGTGTGTTGCACACTTGTGGGAGTGTTCAATACCAAACCAACTTTAAGTAAAGAACCGTGAAAACCATATATGCATGACAACCACATATGGTGGGAGAGAGAAAGAGGCAACTAGAAAACCATGTATCATACTTAAAGCAACATATATAAATTAT
Organism: Helianthus tuberosus; assembly: GCA_030545235.1. Taxonomy (NCBI): domain Eukaryota; kingdom Viridiplantae; phylum Streptophyta; class Magnoliopsida; order Asterales; family Asteraceae; genus Helianthus; species Helianthus tuberosus. The sequence goes on along the minus strand of CM060372.1, from coordinate 85,993,277 downwards.
TTATTTAAAATTAGTTCTGTATTGAACGCTAAATAATGCAAGATTTGATACATACCCGGTCTTGGCATTTTTCTCAATCAAGAGGTCATTTAAACGCTTAACATCTTCAAATTCACCATTGAGGGTGGAACCCAAGATAGCAGCCACACAAATAGTGTTTTCATCAACCATCTCCACAGCTTTCTCAGGATCCATCACGTAGTAACCTTCCCTCAACTTCACTTCCTTCAACTCCACTTCAAAATACCGAGCAAATTTCTCCCAACAAACCTATACAAATTAAATAAGACAAAAGGTCTAATATAAATACCCTTTATCATACAAAACGTCTAAATAGAGTGAAAAGGTAAAAAAACACGGTGGTATTTTCGTAATTATTTACTCGTAGAATAATTATCAAAATTACCCTATAAATGATCTTGTAGGGTAATTTTGATCTTGTAGGGTAATTTTGTAAAATAATCTTGTAAGATATTTTTGATATTGTAGGGTAATTTTGTAGAGTATCATAATGACTCTACAAATGATCTTTTAGAGTAATTTTGAATTGTATGTTGTTAATCGATAAATTTGCAAAGTAATTTTGATAATAACCCTACAAGATTATTTGTAGAGTAATTTTGATAATTACCCTACGATCAAATAGTTACAGAAATGTCACCGCGTTTTTTTGCATTTTCATGCCTTTCGTACATTTTGTATCTGAATTTAACTCAAAAACTCAAGTAATTAAATACAATTAAAATTATAATAATATTGTTACTACCTGAACGTTGGCCCCGGTTACAATGTTAGGTTTGTCCCAAGGTTTGCCAAGAGCTTTCATTTTGTTTTGCCATTTTCTTTTGAAAGCCAGTCCGGCCAACATGATGGCTTCGGATGAGCCCACGGTCCCAACCCCGACAGCGGTCTCGGCCTCCCCAAGCGGTGCGTTGAAAAGATGAGCTATCATGTTAACGCAACGGTTCTGCATTTGGTACAACAAATAATTATTCACAAAGATGATTTCAAAACAAGTTAATGGTAAAATATATATTTAGTTGTTATAGTATTGTTTCCAGTTTAGCTGTATATAACAATACAGAACATTTGGTATTTGGTACCGGCATCGAATCAATACCGTTTTTTTTTGTATCGATTCGTTACCCACTTTTTGGCTTTCGGTACTGGTATTTTTGGTTCGATACTAGTATTTTACTGAATTTTACATACAAGTACCGGTACAATACCGAACATTTTCGGTACTGGTACCCATGTTTGGCGATTTCGGTACATATTTTTTTTTGGTATTGGTACCGAGCTCATCCCTACATTGTATTCTTTATCTTTATCCATATAATTTAACTAATTAAAATCGTATTTCCATAGATTTTTGTCTTGTTTTTTAAAACACTCTCACACTCCATTCCTTGTCCATAAAAATATATGGTTTTCTTTAGTTTTCCTTAAATATAAGAATTATTTTATATTTCCTTAAAAATCATGGATAATATGGGTTGAATAAGTATAAATAATGAGATGTGAATGCCTGAGCGGTGGTTTTTATGATTGATTGATAAATAATTAATATTCTATTTATAGAAGTGATCGCGTAGATAAGTACCAAATTGATATAGTATGATATAGTCACCTTTTTCTGTTGAGAAAACATGACTTTTATTGTCTTTTATTATACTAATTTAATTATGATTTTAAAATTGTTCGACAGTGGAAAGACAATATTAGTAGAAAAGGACTAAAGGAGACATGATAACAATAAAAATTGTTTGACAAGTTGAAAGACAATACAAGTAGAAAAAGGACAAGGACACATGATATCAATAAAAATGGGTCATGGTATCTAGACACCCCCCAAAAATCAGTGTACATCCCTCAATATGAAGTGTATAGCACAATACGCTTCCTATAGGTTTAAAAGCAATAAATGCTAAACCAATAGGAACCGTATAGGCCAATACGCTTCCTATTCGCTTGCTGAAACCACCTGCCCTCTGCCATGCAGAAAGTACAGAGTCAGACCTGAAAAGTACCGTCAACTTTTGAAAACTGAGTTCAACAGGAGGTGTATTGGCCAATACGCTTCCCATCGGATTTGCAAGAGTCAACGATCCTGATGCTTTGTTTTCATTGGGTAAAAGGATTTCACACGGATCACACAGATTTGTGTTTTTAGGCCGTAACTTTGTGTTTTTTTTATATAAAATAAAATTAATTATAATTTTTTTTTCCAAATTAGCAAATTACAAACAAGTGGCAGGTAAACGGGCAACAAGCTGCGCCGCAACCCCCTTTTGAATTGCAAAACCAATCCTACTAAAGACGAAACGACCCTTAAAGGTTGAGAGATTACTATTCACAACCTGTTGGACCCTGTTTAGAAATTCCACAGCCTCTGGGGCTAGGGAACCAAATGTATCAAAAGCGAATGGGATAAACACATGTTGATTCTCTAAACAAGCCTTCTCGTGTTTAGCGACTTTGCTTGATTCCGCTTTCAACGCAGCTTGGCCAGCAACAAACCCATTATCTCTAAACAAGAGGCTGGTGGCGGTTGAGTAGTCGACCTTGGCCACAGCGCCCGGTGTCACGGTGGTTGACACTCGTTCCTTTCCGTTCAAAATAAAAAAAAAAGATGATAAGAGCCATATGCTGCTTTTGAAAAAAAAAAATCTATAGGAAGCGTATAGGGCTATATAGGGCAATATGTTTCCCATGTGAGTAAAGTAAGTAAAGTATAGGAAGCGTATAGGGCAATATGGTTCGTCTTGGATGGGAGGCGAGGTTTTACCGATTATTCCACTGCCATTCCTTCGGGCGGGTAGAGGTCGGGTTTCCGCGTATTTGGGAGAGCCAAGAGGCTGGTGGCGGTTGAGTAGTCGACCTTGGCCACAGCGCCCGGTGTCACGGTGGTTGACACTCGTTCCTTTCCGTTCAAAAAAAAAAAAAAAAGATGATAAGAGCCATATGCTGCTTTTGAAAAAAAAAAATCTATAGGAAGCGTATAGGGCTATACGGTTCCTCTGGTCCCATAATCATTACATGAAAAGTGTCTGAAAAGTTGTACTTCAAGTACACGTATAGGAAGCGTATAGATCAATACGCTTTGACCCAGAGGAACCGTATAGCCCAATACACTTCCTGTAGGGTTTGGGATGTGCAAATAAAAAGAGGGGATGTGTGGATACCGAGAGCCATAAAAAATCGAAAAAAAATCAAGAAAAGGAAAGAAATCAAGAATGATTCTCTAAAGTAATGTATTTGCTGGACGCATGTAGCACCACCGTGGGAGTATTATTAGGCGTGAAATTGAGCTAAAACGTCCCAAAAACGCTTAGAGCACCGCCCCCTGTGACGTTTTCTTTTGAAATTTGGGTTGGGTGTTTCCCTTAAAACGCCGGTTTGTTTGAATTGTTTGAGATGTTACCGTTGTATGGTAACGGTAAAATAAAAAAATATAATTTTCAATTTTTTAAATTACATTTATCTACCTATTTAAACCCCACCTCAACCCATTTTTTATACACTCTCCACCTCTTCTTATAAACTCTATACTTTTTCTTTATAAAAAATATACCATGCAAATACACTCTTCCCCTCTACTTATAAACTCTCTATACATTTTCTTTATAAAAATAATACCATGCAACCATTTTGCCCCCTTTTGGTGTTCCGTCTCGCCCAAGCAACCAAATTCGTATTGCCCACACCACCCAACCGGGCGATATGAGACATATGGTTCCCAAGAAGAAGCAGAGCCCGAGATCGAGACGGTGCCGGAGACACAATTTGAGCGTGAACCCGAAGCACCTCAACGTGGAAAACAATCGCATAAAAAAGAGGCTACCGCTCCTCGTATGAAAAAACACTACCGACCTTGGACTAAAGACGAGGAGAGAGACATCGAGTATTTGTCTAAACCGATCGATCACCTTCAAGGAGACACCTTGATCCTAACACAAATGCGTAGGCAACAAATCCGCGACAAATACGGACTTTAGAGCTTTATTTTTAGTATTTTTTTACCATTCGTATGCTATCTTGGTATTTTTCGCATGTCTTGTCTTTATTATTTAGTATTTTAATTACTTTTAATGTATTTTTTTTTACTTAATGAAATATCATTTGTTTTAATTTTTCTAAAAAAAGAAAAAAATTAAAAATAAATAATGAGGTAATAATTGAATGAGGAATTATACCAATACACTATTTTTAAATTCACATCCATAATGCCCCCAAAGGCCATATGTTGTTTCATACCCTTAGGAGTTGCATTATAATAATACCCGTCTAACTATTAAAATACTATGATTTCATATCTGCCTAAAAGTTAGCCATATATTAAATTATTGTATTTTTAATAAGTGATTAAATTATATCCTTTAACATGGAATTGTTAATTACAAGTGTTGTTTTCGAAGGGTGATGGCTTGAACCGACATAAGTACAAACATGATACAAGTTCGAAAATTGTCACAAAGAAATGAATCCGAACAAGACAAAAGACAAATGTATTTGTGGTTCACACGGATATGTTTAATCCGAAAAAGAAAGTTTTTTTTTTTTTTTATGTTCTAATTAGACAAATATATGTTTAATCCGAAAAAGAAAGTTTTTTTTTTTTTTTTTTTGATTAGACAAATAAAAATTACAAATCACAACAATAGATACGAATGTGAATAAAACAATTACGTTTAAAATAGAATACACGATGCTCGTTTTGCTTGTCTTTCTAAATTCTATGGTTGTAAAAATCCTGACTGGTTTTTGATTAGTCGTCAATTAATCACTAATCAGAGTTTCACCTATAATGGCCGATTAATCCATAGGCGGTCAATGGCGGGTCTATTCTAGCCAAATTTTGGCCAGATGTCGGCCAAATTTGCCCAAACTTTATAAATTCTTTCCAGTTACTTAAAAATGAGTCAATGAGAGGTTAAAACATGTCTACTTCAGAAAACTACATATAAAATTGTGTGTGTATATATATAACTAAAAATTACATATAAAAATCTCGACGCGATTAATTCCAACTAATCCCTATTAATAGCCAGTCGGTACCCTACCACCCAACTAGCGCCTAGCGATTCTTAAAACACTACTAAATTCTAAATTCTGACATAAAAGACTCTTAGTTTAAGTTATAACATAAAACAAGTAATTGAAATTATTAGAGTAAACTGCCAAAATGGTCCTAGAGGTTTGGTCACTTTAGTTCAAAACTCAAACTTTTGATTTTAAGTCCCTGTGGTTTCAATTTTATTGTCATTTTCATCCAAAATCAAAATTTAGTAAGATTTTTCAGTTAAAATCGAGGTTTTTTTTTGTGTTTTTCTACCCTTTTAATGAAGGGAAAAATGATCTTTTAACGTTTTATTATAACAAACCAAAAAAATCTGACAATTTTGCCCTTCATTGAAAGAGAGGAAAAAGACAAAAAAAAAAACTGAATGTTAACTGAAAAATCTGACCAGATTTTGATTTTGGATGAAAATGACAACAAAATTGAAACAATAGGGACTCGGATTCAAAAGGTTTGAGTTTTGAACTAAAGTGTTAAAAGTGACCAAAACTCAGGGACCATTTTGGCAGTTCACTCAAAATATTATAAGAATAAATGGGTTAACTTGTACTTGACCTATTTAAATAAACATCATCATCATACTCGGTAAATCCCACAAATAGCAAATAGCAAAGCAAAGGTAAGGTCTGAGGAGGGTAAGATGTAGACAGTCTTACCTCTACCTCGTAGGAATAGAGAAGCTGCTTCCAGTGAGACCCCAGCTCGACAGTAGTTTTGCATCAAGCCTTGTTTTGGACATATTTAAATAAACATATTCAACCTAAAATTTAGCTGGAAAATTTTAAAGTAACACCTGTAAATTTAATTTTAATTTCAAGTTCATGTTAACACCGCTCCTCTCAACCATAAGAGCATACTTTTGTATTATAGTGCTGTGTTTATGTATTAACTTAACTAGCATATTGTGTTAAACTGTTTTTTTATTCTTATTACTCACTGATATTGTACAATAAAATAAATTTCATATATCATATTTGTTATACCCTCTTATTTAAAAAAGTTAGACAAATTAAGTAACTTTGTATTTTTTAAATCAATTATCTTTAGAATAAAGGGTAAAAGATGGAAAGACTTGGAATGAAAATGCTTTTAAAAGATTTATTATTTTTATATATTTAAAGATAGAGAATATTATTGAGTGGTAATTATTAGAAAAAGCAAATCAAATAAAATGTTCTATGCAGCTGCAGTATGTCAACCACACATTTGATTTGGACTCTTTTGTAACAGATGGTAATGATTTAATTTAACATGACTAAAGTTTGAAAGGACATAATAAAATTTTACTTTAATATTTTGAAATATTAAACTAATGTGGAAAAAATAAAATGGCCGGTTTTAATTGGCCATAACGATATCAATGAATTAGTCCTTGTGTTTCGCGAAGCATGGCCGGTTCTAACCAGGAAAAAGAATATTATTTAATGTATGATTTTATATTTTAAGTATTAAACAATAAGAATCGTTTAAAAAAATACATAAATCAGATTTATTTCTTTCTTATCGATAAGTTAACAACCAAGATTGCATACAGGGGGTATCAAATAATTTCCAATATTTTTAATAATAATAATAATAGGATATGTAAAAGAATCACTAGATCAATGCCCATCGTGCCAACCCACACCGAGGGCCCACTATGCGATAGATACCCAATCGCAATCCCACAAGTGGTACCATGGGGATGTAAAATCTAAAAAGATGATCTTATCAACTTATTTGTTGTCCAAAGAGAATAACGTGGCGAAGCTTGAGATTTCGACAGAGTGGTCGAAAACATATATACCAAAAAACTTCTATAAAATTGGGGGTCGAAAACGTACATACCTAAAAACATTATGATCTTATGTCGCGTAACCAACAAAGTTATCACTAAAACCCCAATCTTAGAGAAAATAGTCTTTTATGCTTTAGCTAAAGAGTACTCGCTTTACTATTTTTCTTTTCTAAACAATTAAACAATAGGTATCGTTTAAAAAATACATAAATCAGATTTATTTCTTTCTTATCGTTAAGTTAATAACCATGATTTCATATAGGGGGTGTTAAATAATTTCCAATATTTTTAACAATAATAATAGGATATGTAAAAGAATCACTAGATCAATGCCCATCGTGCCAACCCACACCGAGGGCCCACTATGCGATAGATACCCAATCGCAATCCCACAAGTGGTACCATGGGGATGTAAAATCTAAAAAGATGATCTTATCAGCTTATTTGTTGTCCAAAGACAATAACTTGGCGAAGCTTGAGATTTCGACCGAGTGGTCGAAAACATATATATCCAAAAAATTCTATAAAATCGGGGGTCGAAAACGTATATACCTAAAAAACGTTATGATCTTATGTCGCGTAACCAACAAACAAAGTTATCACTAAAATCCCAATCTTAGAGAAAATAGTCTTTTATGCTTTAGCTAAAGAGTACTCGCTTTACTATTTTTCTTTTCTAAACGTCATCCTGTCTATACTAAATCAATCACATCATCTCTTTATTTTTACTCACCGCATACAAATAATAAGTTGAGCCTAACGTAACAAATGAAAGCATATATATACCTGGAGTTCAGTAGTGACCGGATACTCATCCATATCAACGTAATTCTTATTAATCGAAGACATGATCAGCTTATCGCATTCGGGTTCCATCCACGTTGTCACGAACGAAGCTAGATTCAGCCTCGGATTTCCGTCCAACATCAACTCATCATTTATGATCTGGAACGCAGCTTCCTTAGGGATCGAGTCCTCCGCCATCTTAAACCTGCAAACACAAAAATTTAAATTAAATTTCACGTCGAAAGTTTGTCGGAAAACGTGTAGATCTTGTTAATCGGACTTTGGGAGACTAGTGCGGACGTATCGAGAAGCGAAGGTTGAGGATACAGAGGCATCGCTGTCCGATATCATCCGCGATAGCACCATGCTTGCTAGTTTACTGTGTGTAGTTTGTGGTGTTGTTGTGTGTGTTTTGAGTGAGAAGAGAGGGAGCAAGATGGATCATGTGGGAAGAAGAAAAATGAGGACAAGCATTTATAAAACCATTCAAAAAAAAAAAAAGAAAAAGATTATAAAGTCATGGCATGCGGGAAGACAAAGAAAGATACTTTTGGGAACAAAATACGGAATTTGAATAATTGATTTTAAGTTGAGAAATATAACATGCCGTTCAAAAAAAAAAATTAAAAAAAAGGTGAAGTAAGTGGCGGATCTAGGATTCCGACCAAGCGGGAACGTTTTATAAATAAGCGGTAACGAAATCGAAAAAACGTCAATTTTTTCCAAAATTTACACTAAAAACGTTAAAAATTTTCCGACTAAGCGGTAGCGGAGGCTACCCCTTGGTCCTCTATAGATCCGCCCCTGGGTGAAGTCATATGTCTCTTAAAACGAAAGTCTAGGTTCAAAATTGAACAAAGAAGAATAATTAAGAATTATTGGTAACATTTGCCGTTCAAAAAACAAAGTTGAGAAATATAACAAACCTGTGATAAAACAAAGAAATTGAGATTAAAACTTTCTCAATATATCTTTCTATATATTCCTCTCTTCTTTTCACAATTTCTCTTTCTATCGAATCTATTACATTCGTTATATAGAAAAGAAAAAGAAATAAAACAAAACTGGTGGGGTCTATGTCTGTCACTTTCTCAAATAATTCATAATACTCCCCTTCAGACATATGCACATTTATTTATTTGATGAATAAATCATTAGCTCTTTGTTTTATATTGTTCTTCCGTTTTGGTGCTTAGCTTTGAAATATTGTCTCGTTAAAAACCGTGCTAGGAAAACTCAGTTGGACAAAACTATAGCTAAGGGAAAAAGAGTGCAGCTTGCATTATACACAGTTGATCAGATATGTTGCCTCGTTATAAACCTTGCTAAGAAAAAACCCGGTGGGATTAAATCATAGCTAAGGAAAAAAATGTGCAACGTGTATAATGCTCCCCCTCAAATTGTCATGTGTGGACTATCACATTTTCCGTACATGTCGCATCCCAATATCATGAACGTGTTTCCTGAAAGTTGCTGTAGGTAGTGCTTTTGTGAAAAGATCGGCTGAATTGTTGCTGGATTGGACATATCTCATCTCGACTTGATTGTCTTTAATAAGGTCTCGAGTATATTCAAAGAATCTTGGTGGTATATGCTTTGTTCTATCACTTTTGATATACCCTTCCTTCATTTGCGCAACACAAGCTGCATTATCTTCATAGATTTGAGTTGGATTTATGTTTTTCTCTAGTCCACAAGATATTAGTATGTGTTGTGTCATAGATCTTAACCATACATATTCTCTTGAAGCTTCATGTAGTGCAATGACTTTGGCATGATTTCAAGATGTTGCAACGAGTGTTTGTTTCTGAGAACGCCATGAAATTGCAGTTCCTCCAGTCTTGAATATGTATCCAGTTTGAGATTTTGCTTTGTGGGGATCAGATAAATAACCTGCATCTGCATAACCAACTAACCCTTCTTTTGAATCGTTAGGATAAAACAAGCCTAAATCAACAGTACCTCGAAGATATCGAAAAATATGTTTAATCCCATTCCAGTGTCTTTTAGTGGGAGCTGAACTAAATCTTGCTAACAAATTAACTGCAAAAGAAATGCCAGGTCTCGTATAGTTAGTAAGATACATAAGTGCTCCAATTGCACTAAGGTATGGTTGTAACACCCCGTGTTTCCAATAAGTCAAAGTCAAAGCCAAGGTCAAAGTCAACGACCGATTTCGCACAATTTGACTTGTAGTATATTTCTTTTGTATGGTTATTTTAGTTGTATTATGTGGAGTAAGTGTCAATAATTACAATAATCGACGTATGTTACTCGCAAACTATTCGACTTGCGACTGTGAACTATAGGAAGTAACAATGCGATAAAGCTAACTAAACGGTAATCAAACTATGCTAATCGAATCGACATCAAATCGCAACTCGAACAACGCATTTTAGTTATTGTTATACGTGTGTGTGTGCCTTATGTGTTACTTGTGCATGTTCATTTATGTTATGTGTGGTAATCAATCGAATCGCAATCAAACCCGAAACGCAATCAAACTCAATCGAAATCGAACTATGATAGTAGTTGGGATTAAAAGTAATTTGAATGGGAAACTCTATTTCGAGCGAAGCGCAATCGCAATCGAAACCGAATCAGCAAAAGTCGTCGCGTCGAACACACGAATCAAGTGCCATCCGGCCGGATTGCCATCCGACCGGGCTGCCACTTGATTGTGTTGTCAGGTCGCCATCCGAGCGACCCACACTTTCCCCTTTTGGAACCCTATAAATACCCATGTCACTTTCATTCTTTCTACTTTTGGAAACCTCTGCCCGAACAGCACGCTCTCCTCGCCTTTTCTTCGATTTCTCTCAATCCAGGTAAGATCTCGTCCTAAATCTTGTACTTTCTTGTTCTACACGCACTCCTACACCTTTTTATCTTTTAAATCTTAACTTTTAATCGTGAAATCACTGGATTTGAGGTGTTCTAGGATGACATCATCATGTGTTCTTGAAGAACTTCATGCTTTGACCTCAATCCACCAAGAACAACTCAGATCTAATCGATTTCTACACGATTTCACAACGATTTCACGTAGATCCGAACATTTTCAAAAGGATAAAAGAGTTGAAAGAAATAATCACAAGTCTTCTCATTCTTTTACACTCAAAGCACTCAAGATCCGGATCCTACTTACGAGACCACCGATTTCGGGTTAAACAAGAACAACCGCCTTGAACCGGTTAACTGGCTGAACTAGGGTGATTCCTGGTGGAACAGGTCACTTGGGTCAAAATGGGGTTCTGTTGGTTAACACGTTGTCAAAACGTCTCGATAAAATGACAAACAAATAAAAAACAACCAAGTGTAAGACGAACGGAACAATCGGGACGGAATGCTGTCCGACCGGACTGCTGTCCGAGCGGATAGGCTACCCGAACGGATTGCTATCCAAACGGATCACACCTTGGGTCCCACACTTAATCAACTCCATCTAAAGTTTGAGTATTGAACGAATTGCCATCCGATCGGACTACCATCCGACCGGATTACTCTTCGGATCATGAGATACTAGGACTTTAAAGACTTAAACAATTTTCAACATGTTCATTAACAGGGTTGCCACCCGGTCGTATGGACATCCGACCGAGTGACTCTTCTACTGTGAATTTGCTCCCACTAAGTAACCTCATCACTAGAGTCGTCGTCCGACCGGACTACCGTCCGACCGGATGATCATCCGAACGGATTGTCATCCGCACGATTGGCCGACCGACCGACTTGAAGGATAGAGATACTTCAATGTTTTCAAAATGCTACAACGAAAACTTCAAAAGACAAGCCATCATACACAAACACATTCTTCTCATAGGAAGAAACAATCCACTCGAATAGTCATCCGACTGGACTACCGTCCGACCGGATGACCATCCGAACGGATTGTTATCCGCACAAACAAGGCGTCCGATCGGATTACCATCCGACCGAACTGCTATCCGACCCATCCACACTTTATATCGTTTTACGAGTCACTTATCGTTATGCTATCAAACTATTCAGGCTAACCCTACTCGCTAAGCGCTCCCTTCAATCCATCAACCGCTGTGAGTATACTCGATCCCTTTTTGCTTTATGCACTTTTGGGTGTTACATACGTTACAACTATTCAAATCACCTCAAACACACTACTCAATAATATTTGAACGCTAACCGTTAATGCATGTTATATGTGGCTTATGAATGCTTGTTTGTTATGTTTACACATGGAATGCTGTCTACCTGCCTTAGCAACGATAGTACTATAGTTTGGACTCAGCACCCGTTCACACGGGGGTTGTTAAGGACAATTACTTGCATGGATTACGGTGGTAATCATGTATTGCGAACTGCCTCGGGCAGTAAACCCACAGTCATTGGTATCGATGGATCTATGTCGATAACTAACGTGCTTCATTTCTGTAACCACCTCGATTTTCAAACATGTACTTGTTTGATGCATATAATAGCAGTTATCGTATATTGAAATGCAATTTGTTTGATACATGCTTTGTTTCATACTTTCACATGATTTACTGACCCAAACACGTGAATATTTGCAAATTTATTTAGTTTCATACTTATAAACAAGGCTACATTAATTACAAGGGCCTAATGTGTCATTATGTGAAAATATAAGTTGAGGGACCTAATTGTCATTCCTTGAAACTTGCTTGAAAACTTTGATTTTAAGTCTGAGGGTAAACCGTCATTATTTGAAAATGTAAAGTTCGGGGACTAAATTGTCAATTTTGAAATCTTATAAGTTTGGGTTAAAAGTGTAAATTTTTGAAGACTATAAGTTTAGGGTCCTTTATGACATTTTTGAAACTTATTTTATAAAATATAGAGTAAACTGCCATTTTGGTCCCTGTGGTTTGGGCATTTTTGCCATTTTAGTCCAAATCTCAAACTTTTTAAATCTGGGTCCCTGTGGTTTCATCTTTATTGCCATTTTATATTCAAGAAATAAAAGTCAAGGGACCATTTGGTCATTTTATGAAACTCGTACTTTAGGGACCAAAATGGTTATTTTTGAAACTGTTTTTAACTAAAAAGACTAACCGGGTTAACTTTGTTATAAGGATTCCTATTTAAAAACATAACCTAGTTAGCTTAATTAACTGACTATTACAGGGACGGATTACGTAAATATGGAACCACAGGGGCCAAAGTGTAAATTTTCTTTTAATTGAATAAAAAGGTTCAAACCGGTCACAGGGGGGACTCGAACTCGCGACCTTTCGCACAACAAACGAACTCGTGACCGGTCGGGCTAAGCCCTCATCCGGTCATTTTAGGAAGACATATTATATATACGTACTTTCAAATTAAATATTATTAATTCAAACCTGCAAATCGCCGTCTGTTCACCGGATTTCGACCCAAACCACGAGTCTAGTGGTATATCTGTCCAATGTCGCGTGCAGGAGAATCTCAGAACCTTTACTTTTCACACGTGACCTTTAATCGATCATTACTCATGCCCGACACATGGAAATCGGATTTTTTTATTATAAAGGTAAAATCAAACCACTTGTTACTGTCGGTTTTGGAATCGATTAAAGCATGTTATAAGAACTCTATGACCTTTACAAACATCCAGCACCATTAACTTGCACCAAATCCTCAAGAATCCATTTATGTTCATCGACGCCGGAGTTACGGTCGCCGGAGATACCTGTTTCGACTATCCACCCGTTACCGGTTAGTTTTTATTCGACGTATCAGTTCGTTTCTGTTTGTAGAAGGTTCCCTTAGGTCGAATTTAGTTCAAAAACATAGGATGCCCGGTTTATTAACGAGGTTGACTTTTAGTTTGACTCGTTGTTGACCTTGACTGTCTCAAGGTTGAAGATGACTGGATTTTTTTTTAAACAGTTTATCATTTAATAATTCATAATAACTCGGTTTTTAAGAAATGAATACTAAAATTTTCAGATTAATTATTTTAAATACGGATCTTTACAAAAATAATACTGTTTCTGATATTTTATATAATTTTGATATTTATATAAATAAATCAGTAATTGTACTTATAAATATAGTTAAATTTAATGTGATTAAATTATATAACTATATAATTCTTGGCCGAAATTATTTTTATTATAAAATATGCAATTATATGAGTTTATAAAAATTCAGTAACTGATTTATTTATTTACAAATTAATTTGGATAATTAAACTTTATAAACTTGTTTTATTATATTTAACCATTTTAATTCCATTTTGATAAATTAAAAATTATCCAAAAGACCAAATTAATTATTTCAAAATCAGTGATTTTTGGTGTTCAGTAATTTTATAACATTATTGCTTTTATTAAAAATATAAAATTTGTCAATTTATTTATAAAACTAATTTTCATGATATTAAAACAGTCATTTTTTTATTCATAATAAATCCATTTTTAGGAAATAAATACTGAAATTTTTAGATTAATTATTTAAGTGTTAAACTTTACAAAAATAATATTGATACTGGTATTTTATATAATTTTGATATTTACATAAATAAATCAGCATTTATACTTATGTATATAGTTTAATTTAACATATTTAAATTATACAACTACATAATATTCATCCAAAGTTATTTTTATGACAAAATATACATGTTACTGAGTTTATATAAATTTAGAATCTGAAATTTCATTATATTTAATTATTTAGATAATTAAACTTATTTTTTTGTTATTTTAACCATTTTAATTCGATTTATTTAATTAAAATGATTCCAAGACCATAATAATTATTTTAAATCAGTTATATTCAAGTTCAATAATTGAAAATGTTAGTTTTAATTATTCTGATTTAAGTTAATTATTTTGATAATTAGAACTGCAATTATCATATTAATTCTTTTAAAACAAAATATTTATCATTTATCAAGTAATATATATATATATTTAAACCATATAAATTAATTTATAATTTTTATAAGTTAATTACATCACTTGAAATATATTTTGGTAATTATTTAACTATGTTATTTAATAATACAAGTTAATTTTATATGATTATTATTACAAATGATTATATTAAATCAATTTCTTATTTTATTATTTATGATAGATAAATATTTTTCATAAATAATTCCTTTACATCATACCCATTTTCCAAGTCCTCTTATTAGGTTATCCAAACCACATAATTACCATTTAAACAAAACACTACCGAATCCTATAGATTTAGGATTTCCAATTATCCAAATATTAAACATTATTGTTGATACATATTCCATATTGTTGCATGTTCTATCAATTAGAGTGACGTGGAATCTTATTTCCAAGAAACTCTCACACTTTGCATACTTGTTTGGATTTACCCGAAATCAAGGTGAGTTTATAGTTCCCATTTTCTTTTACAATATTTTTGGGATGAAACATATGTAATAATGTGATACAAATCTATTTGCATTTTGTGGCTATCTTGATTGTTTCTTGCAATTTCTTGATACTTGTTGCTTAACACCTACATTCATTAACTCCGTACAAGCCCAACGGTAATATTATAGCGCTATAGGTGTGACGCCCCATCCTAACTTCCAGATCACCATTTGTTGTTGTTGTTGTTCACATTTTGCAATTCGGAAGTTTGGATGATAGATCCGTGTTTACGTCTACAAGGTTTGAATGTTCCACCAAGCAACTACCCGTATCACTCATTTGTTTAAGTCTTATCAAATGCCACAGTGTTAAACTATTTTCATATCACATTATAAATTTTTGCCTAACAAAACCTATGAATTCACTCAACCGTTTGTTGACCCAATATTTTTCTAACATATGTTTCAGGTGAAAATGTTTGAAGTTAGCTTTTGCAAGGACCATATAGGATTGCTCAAGACAAGTGCCTTAGCTTAAATAAAAACAAAGACTTTTGTGAACAATGTGTTGTATTTGTTTTGTACTACCTTGGATGTGAATGCAATCCTATTAACCAAACTTAATTATAATTCAACTTTAATTTAATCACCATATGCTTATATGCATTCTACCAAGTTTCGTGATGCCCACGACGTTTCCGCCTCCGGTCAGGGTGTCACAATTTCTCTATGTGTACGTGCTGGTTATGCGTAAACGAATTCGAACTCTATATGTTATTATCAAACTTGTATGCTCACCTTTACATTATATGTATTGACTTTATTTTAACGTATGTGACAGGTGCTTAGGATACACATCTGGTAGGAAATCGAAGCTAGAATAAAGCTCTAGAGTCCAACAAATAGTTGTCTGTAGTAATTGAATCAAGGGTCTCTAGCAGATAAACAATTGCTCTATTTAAATCTGAGTTGTCGGAATAGAACTATTTGCCTAGATTTTGTGTGTAATAATTTGTTTACCTTTTGAGGAATGGTATGGGACATGTTATTTTAAATTGATTGGTAATGATAATTGTTATGGAAACTTCTGGACAATCTGTTTCGCTCAGTGCCATACCCCGATATTTCCGCCATCGGTTGGGGTGTGACAATGGTGTCTCTGGACCAAGAACTTCTTCGTTGTCCTCACAAGGACGAAAATGATCATTTTCAACATTAAGTGATCTAACAACCGTTGGGGTGCTCAAAGGATTTGCCTTGTCCATATTGAAACGTTTCAATAGTTTTTCAGTATAATTCATCTGATGAACAAGTATTCCATTGTTCATATGTTCAATTTGTAAACCAAGACAATATTTGGTTTTTCCAAGGTCTTTCATTTCAAATTCTTTCTTTAAAAGAATAATTGCTTCATGAATTTCTTTTTGAGTCCCAATTATATTTAGATCATCAACGTATACAGCTATGATCACATATCCTGACGTTGTCTTCTTAATAAAGACACATGGACATATAAGATTATTTGTATAACCTTTACTTATCAAGTAATCGCTCAAACGATTGTACCACATCCTCCCAGATTGTTTCAACCCATATAAAGACCTTTGTAATTTGATCGAATACATTTCTTTGGGTTTTGAACTTAACGCTTCAGGGAGTTTAAATCCTTCAGGAATTTTCATATATATGTCACTATCAAGTGATCTATATAAGTAAGCTGTAACAACATCCATAAGATGCATTTCTAACTTTTTAGATATTGCTAAGCTAATTAAGTATCGAAAGGTTATCGCGTCCATCACGGGAGAATATGTTTCTTCATAGTCAATCCCTGGCCTTTGCGAAAAACCCTGAGCTACAAGTCTCGCTTTATACCTTGTAATCTCATTTTTCTCATTTCGTTTCCGTACGAAAAATCATTTATACCCTACAGGCTTTATTGCCTTAGGTGTGATAACAATAGGCCCAAAAACCTTTCGTTTGTTTAATGAATTTAATTCAGCTTGCATAGCATCTTTCTATTTTCCCCAGTCATGTCTATTTTTACAATCATTGACATACTTTGGTTCAGGAGCATCATCTCCGCTCATAATCTCTCTGGCAACCGAATATGAAAATATTTCACCCATATTTTCCATTTCATCTCGGTTCCATATTATATGTGTATGACCATAGTTGATTGATATCTCTTTGTTAGTATCATCAACATCTTCCTCATGAGAGGTTTCGGTATTTATCGCTTGATCAAGATTTTTATCTTTTTGGTCAATTTCATTTATAAGTGCTTTTCTTTTTCGAGGATTTTTATCCTTCGAACCAATTGGCCTTCCACGTTTTAAACGTTTATGAGACTCATAAGTCATATTATTATCTATTGCCTTATTAGGGATCTCAACTCGAGCTGGAGCATTAGCAGCTGATATATGAGATTTAGTAACCCTATTTATATCAGTAAATGCATCAGGCAATTGATTTGCAATTTCTTGCAAGTATATTATCTTTTGAACCTCTGTCTCACATTGTTTAGTTCTTGGATCCAGATATAATAATGAAGGGTCACACCATGTGACATCCTTTTCCTTATTTTTATCTTTATTCTCTCCCCCTAATACAGGGAAAGATGTTTCATTAAATTTACAATCAGCAAACCGTGTTGTAAAGACATCACCTGTTAAAGGTTCAAGATATCTTATTATAGAAGGTGAATCATATCCAACATATATCCCCAATCTTCTTTGAGGTCCCATTTTTGTGCGTTGTGGTGGTGCAATTGGGACATAAACTGCACATCCAAAAATTCTAATATGGGAAATATTTGGCTTTTGGCCAGATGCAATTTGTTGGGGAGAGTATTCATGATTTGCACTTGGTCTTATGCGAATTAATGATTCAGCATGTAAGATTGCATGACCCCAAACGGATACAGGAAGTTTTGTCCTCATTATTAATGGTCGAGCTATTAGTTGTAGACGTTTAATTAATGATTCAGCTAAACCATTTTGTGTGTGCACATGAGCAACAGGGTGCTCAACAATAATTCCTACAGACATGCAATAATCATTAAAAGCATGTGATGTAAATTCACCAGCATTGTCGAGTCTCACCCTTTTAATAGTATGATCTGGGAAATGTGTTCGCAATTTAATAATTTGTGCAAGAAATTTTGCAAAATCCATATTGCGAGTTGATAACAAAGACACATGAGACCATCTACTTCATGCATCTATTAGAACCATGAAGTATCTAAATGGTCCACATGGTGGATGGATTGGTCCACATATATCTCCTTGAATTCTTTCAAGGAACATTGGAATTTCCTTTTCAACTTTTACAAGCGAAGGTCTTGTAATTAATTTTTCCAGAGAACAAGATACACATAAAGGAATTTTATCAGATTTTGGGATCTTTTTATACTTCAATGGATGTCCATGAGTATTTTCAATCACTCTTTTCATCATTGTAGATCCTGGATAGCCTAATCTGTCATGCCATAAGTTAAATGTTTCAGGATCACAAAAATTTTCTTTTACTGCCATATGTGCTTGAGGCACATCAATATATGTATAATGTAAACCAGATTGAAACATTGGCAGTTTTTCCAATATCTGATATAGGGGTATTCATGAGCCGATCCGATCCGATCGAGGGTCTGCTCATGCTCGGATTGAATTACAACCGATCCGATCCGAGCGGATCAAATTTTTAAAACCGAGCGCAAAAGTGATGCTCATGCTCGGATTGAATTTGAATCGATCGGCTCGGTTTCGCTCGTTTTTTTATCAAATCCTAAAAAAAAGCGAGCGGATCGTTTTCGCTCGGTTTCGCTCGACTGAATGATAAGGCTTCATTCAACAAAAACAAATTCTAACTTAATTAAAACATCTCATTTAGTGCAATGTGTGTTATTTTCCGATGAATCGATGATATTTAAACTGAATCGACGATGTGTGCTGATTGTCCGTCAGATGACCTGCTGCAGAATGAACACAGGAGCGGCTCACTTGTTTGATTGTCCGATGAATCGATGATGTGTGTGAGTGTGACTGTGGACCGGAGAGGGAGAGTGAGAGTAGGAGACACTTAGCGGCGATATGAATTTGAAGATGATACGACTGATGAGTGATGACTGAATTCTGTTTTAGAAAATAGATTTAGGGTTAGATTTTTATGTTAAATATTAAGTTGGGCTAATTTTATTTGGGCTTTTAATTTTTTTGGGGTTTTTAATCTATAAAATCTATTTATATATATATATATATATATATATATATATATATATATATATATATATATATATATATGACAAAGATCCGTTAGGAACCACCCTTTATTGCGAGAACCACGAGAACCAATGTGAACACAACCAAAAATGCCTAAAAATAGCTAAAAACACACGAATTTTTTTTAATATTTTTTTATAAAAAAATCGCTACTTTTAGTAGCAAAAAAATAAAAATTTAAAAAAAAATTTGCTACTAAAAGTAGCGATTTTAACATAAAAAATATTAAAAAAAATTTTTAGATTTTTTAAGGTTTTTTAGGGGTTTAGTTTTTAGCATTTTAGCTTGGGGGAGGGGGGTTTAGGTTTTTTTTTTTGGGGGGGGGGGGTGGGGGTTAGGTTTTTTTAGCTATTTTGGGTTGTGTTCACATTGGTTCTCGTGGTTCTCGCAATAAAGGTGGTTCTTGCATGAACCTTACCCTACATATATATATATATATATATATATATATATTAATTATTAATAAAAACAATTCGAGCGAAACCGAGCGATCGACGAGCGAGCGGAGCTTTGCTCATGCTCGGATTGAATTTGAATCAAACCGATCCGATCGGCTCATTTACAAACTGAGCGGGAATCGAACGAGTATTTTTCGAGCATTTTTCGAACGATCGTCGAGCAGTTTGGACAACCCTAATCTGATATTTGCTCATGATATACAAATATTTTTCATTATCAACAGTCTTTGACTGAGTATCATATCCATTATGATATATGTTTTTGAAACTTAACAAATTTCTTGTTGATTTGGGGGAAAATAAAGCATTTTCTATTTCAAGTGTTATTCCATTTGGTAGTGCTATATTAGCTTTTCCCACTCCTTCTATCAAGTTCTTAGGACCTGATATTGTATTGACAGTTCCCCTTGTTGGTTTCAATTCATAAAAATATTTTTTAGATTTAAATATAGTGTGTGTGGCTCCACTATCCGCTATACAAATATTCGTTTCATTCATTCGATCTTGAGCTCCAATGATATCCATTTTAATCTTAAAATTATAAAAAGAAAAATAATAAGAGTATGATTAACATATTATAATTATTAATAATAACTTTATTAAAAAAACATTATATGAAAGAAAGACATAATAAAAATACACATTTAATTGTTACATAAAATCATTGAGATCAAGCAACATTTTGTTTAAATGTCTTCATCAAAATCCGCGGCGTTTAGCTCAACATTTTTATCGAATTTATCCAAATAGTTTGCTTCCTTCTCTTTTCCTTTAAGAGAAGCTTTGTAAAGCTCACATAGATGTGGATCTCTTCTACAAGTTTTTGACCAGTGATTTATACTTCCACATCTATAACAAGAATTATCATTTTTTTTCGGACACACTGGCTTCATTCCTTTGATTATGAAAATTGGAAGTATTATCTTGTGGAGCATGATAATTTGTAGTTCTTTGATTTCGGTCACGGCCACGACCGCGTCCACGACCTCGGTAATTTTTATTACCTTTGAAAGTATGGTTGTGACCATTATAATGACCTTTATCAAAATACCCATGACCGCGGCCACGGCCTCATCCTTGGCCTCGCCCACGGCCTTGTTCCCTTTTATTTTGATAATTATTAACAACATTTGCTTCAGGTATAGTTAATGATCCTGTGGGACGGGCTTCGTGATTTTTCATCAGAAGTATGTTATGATGTTTTGCTACGAGGAGATGTGTATTCAAATCAGAGTATCTGTAAAATCTCAACAATCGATATTGTTGTGCTAAACTTATGTGTGATGCATGAAATGTGGAGTAAATTTTCTCCAATTTTTCTTCCTCGGTAACAGGATGCCCACAAAACTCTAATTTTGAGCATATTTTAAATAAAGCAGATGTGTAATCATTTACTTTTGTAAAATCTTGGAACCTCAGATTGTTCCATTCATTTTTAGCTGTAGGAAGTAAAACTTCCTTTTGATTATCAAATCTGTTCTTTAAATCCATCCATAATTCATATGGATCATCAGAATTGAAATATTCGTGTTGTAGTAAATTATCAATGTGTTTATGAATAAACACATCAGCTTTGGCCTTTTCCTGATCCGAACAATTATTCTCTTCATTTATGCCACTTCTATTACACCCATTGCTTTTAGGTGTCTTTTGACATTTGTTGTCCAAGTCATATAATTTTCTCCGGAGATATTCAATGCTGGAAATTCAAGTTTCGCGATGTTTGCCATTTTGTTACTAAATACAAATATATAAATATTAGGATTACATACTTATTAAAATTAAAATGAGATAAAATATAACAATACACATAATTAAAATGTTAGTTGCATAAATAAATGTTAGCTTGCATAAATGAATGTTAGATACGTAAATAAACGTTAGATGTATAAATGTTAAATTCATAAATGTTAGATGGTTAGTAGTCCCATTATTATTATATTCCCATATCAATAGGTACCATGTACTCATTTTTATTTATCAAAGAACTATATTATAAATATACATATATATAAAGGAGAAACGGGATCTAAAAGATCATCCTAAAGGTGTATGGTTTTACAATCCACTGGTGCACCCTTAGGCTTTCAACCTATATATATATATATATATATATATATATGTACACATATGTATGTATTTAAATGTATGAAATTCTTACATTGAGTATGGTAATAGCTCCTTTGCTTTTGTTGATTTTCTTGGTAGAGAACCCTCGTGTTGATAACGTGTTATAAAACAAAGAGATTGAGATTAAAACTTTCTCAATATATCTTTCTCTATATTCCTCTCTTCTTTTCACAATTTCTCTTTCTATCGAATCTATTACATTCGTTATATAGAAAAGAAAAAGAAATAAAACAAAACTGGTGGGGTCTATGTCTGCCACTTTCTCTAATAATTCATAATAAAACCTATATATATTAAACTTTTGATTGTAATAGTTACCCGTCTGGTTTGCAGGTTAACCTGTTTAATTTATAAAAATAAAAAATGGGTGGCTTCTGTGAATGTACATATAGTTGTGGATTTTAGGTTAAAGTAAAGTTTTCTTTAAGGGTAAATTACAATTTCATCCTTTATGTTTATATCAGATTGTAATGGATGCCTTAAAGCTTCAATAATTATAGTCACTGTCCTTTATTTGAAAACCCATTACAATCTACGTCCTTTAACACTAACAAAGTTAAAATTTTCAGTTAACTATGGCATGTGCCTTGCACATGAGGGTAGATTAATAATTTTACTATTGTATTTAAAATATATATTCTTTCCTATCATTTTCACAGCCACACAACCCAAAACCTTATCCCCTCTCTCTCATGTCTCTTTCTCTCTAGAAAAACAGACGGCCACCAGCCTTGGTGGCGAAGCCATAGTGGCAGCGTGGCATGGCGGTGACGAGATTAAGTTTTTGAAACAGAAGTTAACAATTTAATAAACATCTAGTCTTTTTACCCATCACCAACAACTCACCACTACCCACCGTTAACAACCCGTCACCGCCATTGTCGAACACATGTAGTTAACAAAATGCAAAACAAAAGGAATACATTCCTTTCTCCCTGAGACAACAACAACCACACATATTTCATTTCTTTGAATAGCCCACTCCCCAAGAAACAAAAGCAAACCCCAATTTCAATCATCCTTGTCGGCTATAAAAAATCTTCTTCAACCAACAAATCTGAATCGTCAGCGATTCTTATTAACACTGGCGACTCAAGGTTCTTTCTAGTCGACTACTTTGACGGCAGAACCTATTGGCAAACCACTCGACCCCCACGATTCAAATCGACGATCAGTCTTAGGTTCCTGATCTAGAGCGGTGGCGACTAACGAAATCAAATACAGATCTTGAACGGAAAATCATTGACGGCTTCAAGGGTTTAATTTGACCAAACCTTAACCGACCTTGATCATCAAACTTTGAACAAAACTTCGTGGCGATCTTTATGGTTTTCTCATTGAGAGGGTGATTTCCGTTTGTTGAAGAATAGGGTCCTTGGGAACTCGTCGGAGTGACCCTTAACCAGAGTGGTGGCTCGCTGGGAACTCGCCGGAGTGGTGCTCATTGGCTCGCCAGAGATGAGAGAGAGTGTAAATGTTTTTACAGAGAGAGTGAGAAAGAAAAAGGGGTATTTTAAAGTTGTTTTGTTAGTTTTCAAATGCTATTTTTTGTTTATTAAATACTATAAATAATTAAATATAAACACTAAATTGCCCTTTTATCAATAGACTTAACTGAAAATTTTAATCTAATTAGTACAAAAGGACATAGAGTGTAACAGGTCTTACAAATAAAGGATTCTGGCTATAATTATTGAAGTTAAAGGACATCCATTACAATATGTTACAAACATAAAGGACGAAAAGTGTAATTTACCCTTTCTTTAATATATGACGGCGGATTTCATTGTCATCTAGGGTGGTTAACTGTGAAGTTAATGTTGGAAATATTAAAGAGGAACATACAAGTTGGTATGTTTCCTCCATCCCACATCGGTGGAGTGAGTGAAGTTTGAGTGGTTTATAAGGGATTACCCCTTATGGGCCTCCATAGTGTTAAATGGGTTGAGAAGTGGGTGAAGCCCACACGCGCGCCGAGCCGAGCCGCGAGCTCGCGAATGGTCGCTTTTGAGGCGCGTATGGGCGCGTTTGAGGCGCACTTTGCACTTCGCACGTACTCATCGTCGCTAGGAGCTGAGGAGCTTTTATTTTTAGCTAAGGTCTGGTCAGGTGGGTCAGATCTGTGGATCGGATGAGATAGGGAGATAGAGATGAGTTCGAAATCAGTGGGGGTTATCCTATTATCTCTAGTGAACTGAATTCGTATGGGATATACATCCAGCAACCGAATTCGTATGGGATAAGTAATTCGAATTGGTTATGGATTGTTATCTCACTCCCTGTTTTTCTCATTCTCTGGTATAACCAAACCTATAAATAAAAGCTTCCTGCTACCTATTAAACAACCTATTTTCGCAGCTTTCTCTCTCAATCGTGTGTTCTTGTTTTCGTTCCAGCTTCTGCGTTTTCTGGTTTCCATTGCTGTTGGAATACCAGATCAGTTCTGCATTAAATCCTGGGAGTTTACGCTGTAGCTCACAGCAATACGAGCGCGTAAAATCCTTTAAGGATAGGAATCATCCGTGCAGTTCGAAGATTATTATTCTGTAATCGCCAGGTTGGTTTTTTAATTTAAGTGTTCTTTAAATTCGTCCGACAACGGGACAGTCTCCTTCTACCTTTCTTTAATCAGTTTGCTCAAGTTGGAACAAACTGGTTTGGCTGATAACTCGGTAATTAATAAAGTTATATTAATTATTGTTGATTAATTTAATTTTTCAACAATCTTAAAGGATTTTATTCTTGTGTTTAATCAACAGAACAAATGGACTCTGAACTACCAACAGCCAATCTGAGATTCATGAATCAAGAGTTTGTCAAGTTGGACAGATTTGATGGTCAGAACTATACCCGCTGGGCGGACAAGGTTAAGTTCATGCTAGTTGTGCTGAAACTCTACTATATCCTTGATCCTGATTTGCCTGCAATCCCCGATGACCCTCCTCGTGAGGCAGGAGAGCTCCCAGATGCAGATTTGGCAAAGTAAAGACTTGTCCGTAAGGAAGCTGAAGATCTTTGCCTGGGCCACATAAAAAATTCTCTTTCGGATCGTCTCTATGACTTGTATGCGCCGGTAAAAAGTGCTAGAGAATTGTGGAAAGCATTGGAAGATAAGTATAAGGCTCATGAAGAAGGTACTAACAAATACCTTATTGCCAAGTACTTAGACTTCCAAATGGTCGATGACAAGTCAATCCTGGAGCAAGTGCATGAACTCCAAGTTCTTGTTAACAAATTGACTGCACTTTCTATTCCGCTGCCATAAATATTTCAAGTAGGGGTCATTATTGCAAAATTGCCTCCTAATTGGAAAGATTTCTCAAAGAGAATGATGCACAAGTCTGAGGACTACTCATTGGACGAACTGTTGAAGCACCTTCAAATTGAGGAGGAAACGCGCAACAGGGACAAAAGCGGTAAAGTCGGATCAAGTGTGAATCATGTAGTTGGAGGATCTGGTCAAAAGGGAAAAAGGGGCATCATCAAAGAATAAGAAGTTTATAGCACCAAAGAAAAAAGAATTCAAGAAGTCACAACACACTAACAACCATCAACCAAAGAGGTCTGGTAAATGCCATGTTTGTGGAGAAATAGGGCATTATGCACGAGAGTGCTCTCAGAGGAAATCTGGATCTACGGTTGGTTCTACAAGTGTTGTTGATGTTGAGAAAGTCACCAATCTAGTGGCCAGTGTGGGTCTTGGTGAAGTTAATATGCTTTCTCAATATACACGCATTGTAGCATGTAGAGGATGGTTCTTGGATTCTGGAGCCACTGTTCATGTTTGTGGGAATCGTGGCTCGTTTATTACTTATGTTCCTGTTCCTCAAGGAACAGTGGTGGTGTGTGCTGATGGACATCGTGTAGAAGTACATGGTAAAGGCACGGTACGACTAAACTTTAGAGATGGTCAAGTGGTTACCCTTCAGGACGTGTTGCATGTTCCTGGTATCACCAAGGGTCTGGTTTCTGTTGATAAGTTCGATCGGAATGGTTACAAGCTGGTTATCAAGAATCTTCGTGTGAAGTTTTCTCTAAATGGCATCTATGTGGGTCAAGCAAAGAACACGGGTGGAATGTATCGTCTTGACTTGGCTGAAGATGGGATTGATGAAAAACAAGATTCGGATGAAGGGGGCGTTTTTGTGATTGATGGGTTTGGGAATGAAAGTGATAGTGATAGTGGTGGTAGTGATAGTTCTAGTATTGGTGAATGTAATGCAATTGGTTTTGATTTGAATGAAATTATGTCTTCTGATTATATCGCTTGTTCAATTTCTTTATGGCATAAACGTTTAGCTCATACAAATATTAAAAACATTGAAAAAATGCAAACTAAAGGTTTATTAAAATTAAAAGATAAAGACTTTGAAAAATGCAAAACATGTGTTAAATCAAAATTCACAAAGAAACCTTTTTCAAGTGTCCAGAAACGCAATACATCACTACTAGAACTAATTCATTCAGATATTTGTGAACTGAATGGAGTTCTTACTCGTGGGGGTAAGAGATATTTTATCACTTTCTGCGATGACTCGAGCCGATACTTATATGTTTATTTGTTGCATTCAAAAGACGAAGCTTTTGAGGCATTTAAAATATATAAGGTTGAGGTTGAAAAACAAAAGGAGAAACGCATTAAAATTCTTCGCTCGGACAGAGGCGGAGAATACTTTAACCGAAAGTTTGATGCATTCTGCAAAGAAGAAGGCATCATACATGAGAGAACTACACCTTATACTCCCCAACAAAATGGTTTGGCTGAGAGAAGGAACCGAACCTTGGTAGAGATGGCTAACTGTATGTTAAATCAATCGGGTCTACCTCGAAATATGTGGGGGGAAGCTGTGTTAACCGCATGTTATGTTCACAATAGGATCACTAGTCGTGTGATACCTACGAGTCCATATGAGTTGTGGAAAGGAAGAAAACCAAACCTAGAGCATTTGAGGGTTTGGGGGTGTCTTGCCTACTATCGCGTATCTGATCCAAAGACACTCAAACTGGGAGAACGAGCTTTCAAGAGTGTATTCATTGGATATGCTTCGCATAGTAAATCTTACCGATTGTTGGATGACGAATCAGGTATAGTTGTAGAATCCAGAGATGTGGAATTCTTTGAGAACAAGTTTTCTAGAGATGCTGAAAACTCAAATGGCACCACAACTTCTAGTACTTCTGAAAAAAGGGTTCAACCCTCACCAATAGTTGAAGAACCAAGAAAAAGTACTAGAGTTAGAAAAGAGAAAAGTTATGGAGATGATTTCTTTTCTTACCTGGTTGAAGGAACTCAAAAGAAAGTGACGAGAGAGGTCATTTTCGCTGTAAATTTGGATGATGATCCTAAAACTTTCAGCGAAGCAATGTCATCAAGAGATGCCCCTTTGTGGAAGGAGGCAGTCAATGATGAAATGGATTCCATTATGGGAAATGGAACTTGGGAGTTAGCTGATCTACCCAAGGGAAAGAAACCTATTGGATCCAAATGGATTTTCAAAAAGAAGTATCATCCAGATGGATCCATCTCTGCCTATAAAGCGAGATTAGTTGCTAAAGGGTATAGGCAGAGAGAAGGGATCGACTATTTTGATACCTATGCACCTGTGGCTAGAATAAGTTCTATTAGAACTCTAATAGCGGTGTCTGTTTTGAAAGGGCTGTACATTCATCAAATGTATGTAAAGACAGCATTTCTAAATGGGTGTCTAAATGAGGAGATTTATTTAGAGCAACAAGAAGGGTTTGTGATGCCTGGACAAGAGAACAAAGTGTGTAGACTTATTAAATCTCTGTATGGTTTGAAGTAAGCTCCTAAACAGTGGCATGAGAGATTTGACACCACTGTGACTGCTTTCGGGTTTCGACACAACAGTGCTGACAGATGTATTTATACTAAATGTGAACCCGGTTATACAGTCGTGATTTGTCTTTATGTTGATGATATGTTGATCATTAGCACTCACCTTGAAGGTATTTCTGAAACTAAGAAATATTTGTCCTCGAACTTTAAGATGAAGGATCTAGGAGAAGTTGATACCATTCTTGGGATCAAGGTGAAGTCAGATTTCTCTTAGTCAATCTCATTACATTGAGAAAATTCTGACTAAGTTTCAACACTTAAATATTAAAGAGTTTAATACTCCGTTTGATCCAAGTGTGAAACTTAATGTGAACTCTGGAAGAGCAGTGGCTCAACTGGAGTATGCGAGTGCTATTGGAAGTATGATGTATGCAACGCATTGCACTCGTCCTGACATTGCTTTTGCTGTAAGCAAACTGAGTCAGTATACTGTTAATCCAGGGACAGAACACTGGAAGGCAGTGGGCAGAGTACTTGGATACCTGAAAAGGACCAGTAACTTAGAACTGACATACACGTCTTCTTCCAGAATACTTGAAGGTTATTCTGATGCAAGCTGGATTGATCGCACCAATGATTCAAAATCTACAAGTGGGTGGATTTACACTCTAGCAGGAGGAGCAATTTCTTGGGCGAGCAAGAAGCAAACGTGTATTGCCCACTCAACTATGGAAGCTGAGTTCATAGCGCTAGCTGCGGCTGGCAAGGAAGTGGAGTGGATTAGAGATCTACTTATTGACATCCGTCTGTGGGATGTTCCAATGCCGTCTATTCCCATGTATTGTGATAGTGAGGCCACACTATCTAAAGTATACAACGCAGTGTATAATGGGAGGTCAAGACATATAGGTCTTCGGCACAATTATGTGAGACAACTGCTTGAAAGTGGTACCATCAAGGTTGTCTATGTCAAGACAAGTAAGAACTTGGCAGATCCGTTTACTAAACCTCTGATGAGAGATTTGGTTGTGAATACCGCGAGAGACATGGGTCTAAAACCACAATAGAATTGTTAGTGATGGAAACCCAACTTGAACTTAGTGCTCCTATTTCTCAAGTTTAATGGGTAAAAACGAAGTCACTTAACAATAGAAGGTACTATCAAATTTGATAGATCCATGTGAGGTATGATAGTACGTCGTTGCCGAGAACAAGGGTGAGCTTATGCCCTTAACAAAGTTTTGGAGGCATCCAAGCGACGTGGGTGATGTAAAACTTTGCCTATATGATCTAGGGGTGGTGCCGCCTCGAGTGAAGATTAGTGGTTTATCTTCTAAAGGGTCATGAAAAGGATTTATAGCGCACGGCCATATTCGCGCTCAGTGAGAACGCAAAGTCAGATGGTGATGTGTGGGGGTAAACCGAAGGGGGCTATCAGGTTAATGGTTTAATTCCATAGGACACCATCTAATCTGTCTCTTCTTGTTTATCAACATAAACTGGGTTTAATCTTCGTGACACCTAGTGACATCATTAGTCTAAGTGAAAGAAAACATTCCAACTTGGTGGGGGATTGTTGGAAATATTAAAGAGGAACATACAAGTTGGTATGTTTCCTCCATCCCACATCGGTGGAGTGAGTGAAGTTTGAGTGGTTTATAAGGGATTACCCCTTATGGGCCTCCATAGTGTTAAATGGGTTGAGAAGTGGGTGAAGCCCACACGGGCGCCGAGCCGAGCCGCGAGCTCGCGAATGGTCGCGTTTGAGGCGCGAATGCTTTGAGGCGCACTTTGCACTTCGCACTTCGCACGTACGCATCGTCGCTAGGAGCTGAGGAGCTTTTATTTTTAGCTAAGGTCTGGTCAGGTGGGTCAGATCTGTGGATCGGATGAGATAGGGAGATAGAGATGAGTTCGAAATCAGTGGGGATTATCCTATTATCTCTAGTGAACTGAATTCATATGGGATATACATCCAGCAACCGAATTCGTATGGGATAAGTAATTCGAATTGGTTATGGATTGTTATCTCACTCCCTGTTTTTCTCATTCTCTGGTATAACCAAACCTATAAATAAAAGCTTCCTGCTACCTATTAAACAACCTATTTTCGCAGCTTTCTCTCTCAATCGTGTGTTCCTGTTTTCGTTCCAGCTTCTGCGTTTTCTGGTTTCCATTGCTGTTGGAATACCAGATCAGTTCTGCATTAAATCCTGGGAGTTTACGCTGCAGGTCACAGCAATACGAGCGCATAAAATCCTTTAAGGACAGGAATCATCCGTGCAGTTCGAAGATTATTATTCTGTAATCGCCAGGTTGGTTTTTTAATTTAAGTGTTCTTTAAATTCGTCCGACAACGGGACAGTCTCCTTCTACCTTTCTTTAATCAGTTTGCTCAAGTTGGAACAAACTGGTTTGGCTGATAACTTGGTAATTAATAAAGTTATATTAATTATTGTTGATTAATTTAATTTTTCAACAGTTAATCATGTGATTAGGCAGAGTTGTCTAATTCGAAGACAAAAGAAGAACGAATCGTCATACTTAGGGCGCCAATCTCTTTATTAAGTTTAAATCCATCAACCGAGAGAAGTACCAATAAGTTTGGGTTTGGGCCACATTTAACCTCAATTCTTCCAATCGACTATTCAACTAGCATCAACAGGCTCACAAGGTTTGTTTTTGTTCCCCGTTTTGTTTTCTTTATAACCTTATCATACATCTGTTTGCTCTAACTTTGACATTTAGATTAGTGATGGACATGAACTTGAAATCATCCACATCACAGTTCAATCTCTTTTTACGAAAGAATTAGGGTTTTTTTTATCACATAGTTTGTTTTAATTTAGTCATTTAAATATTACATATATTTTTCTTGAAGATGGGCTTTCTAAGATGATTTGCTATGGCTTAATACCCAAGTCGGGTGGCAAGGCAGGCGTGGAGAAGAACACGACGTGAAGGAGAAGGACTTGGTGGGGCCCATGCTCATTAACCAATCAGGATTTTTTTTTACATTTTAATATTTATTTTAATAGTGCGTGAAAACTTCGAAACGACGAAAGGGTGGAAAGAAAAAAGTGAATGTAAATAATGTGGTGAGGTAACAGATACTTTATGTGTGAATGACGTAGAGTGAAAAAAAATATGAAACAATAGTGAATGGTCTATTGTAATCAGGGGTGGGCGGGGAGGACCATCGGCCAGGGCCCGATATTTCGAATGACACCTTATTTAAAAAAAACTCGATATGTATATGTAATATTTTTTCTTTTTAATAGGGTATACCTTTACAAACAACAACATAGGCCCGCTTACAAAACTATTATTATGGTTTAGATTAGTAATTAGCCTATTGACATTAGGTTGTATGAAAAACTAGTTTATATTATATATTTCGATAAGGTCTAACAACACGTTTTTTCAGGCTTGAAAAGTGTACACGAATTCTCAGCACCGTCCCTGAATGTAATAGAAACGAATCATGAGGGCTTTTGAATGTAATAGAAACGGATCATGAGGGCTTTTGAATAATGAATATCTTCAATTCAAATTAATAATTATAAAGAGTACGTCAATTCAAATTGATAATCTGAGTGTTTTTTTTTTTATAATTTATAACTAGGTTACAAACCCTTGTATTACACGGTTGTATAAATATAATTTTATATAAAAAATAATAAAAAGATATATTTTTAAAAAAATTTCGTATATTGCACCTGTTGAATAAAATATAATGTCATATGTTAATACAAACAGTTATCAAGATTTATATTTTAAAAATGAACATTGATATACTATTTGCTTATTATAAAATTTTACTTTTTTTATTTTGCATAAATGTAATTTTATATAATAAATAATAAAAAAGATATATCTTTTAAAAAAAACTCGTATATTCCACGTGTTTAATAAAATATAATGTCATATGTTAACACATACAGTCGTCAAGATTTATCTTTAAAAATGAAATTTAATGTACTATTTACTTATTATAACATTTTACTTTGTTAAATATGTATTCTTAACTAATTTTTTTGTTTAAAATTATTACTATTATTATTATTATTTAATACGATCATAATAAAAATAAACATTTATATTCTTATCTATTTTTTTGTTTAAAATTATTATTATTATTATTTTTAATATGATAGTAATAAAAACAAATGTTTATCCTTATCTGAATATTTATTCTTATCTAATATTTTTGTTTAAGATTATTATTATTATTTAATATGAGAGATAAATAGGAAAAAATAAGGTGAGAAATCACCAGAAAGTGACACGTGTCCAAAAAAGATTTTTATTTATTAGTATAGAAAGATTTTTGATATTGTATTTTATTTTAAGTATCGTTTTAGAAATTTTGAGTAGATTATATAAATATAATTAAATTTTCGGGTCACATGGGTTAGGTTCGGGTCAACCAGCTAAAAATCGGGTCGTGTTCGAGTTCGTGTGTCTAGCAAATTTTATGGGTTCAGGTTGCATAATTTCATGGATAGTTAATCTGATCCGCTCATCTTTTTTCTTAATTCAAGATGTTCAAAATTTTGTGTTTATATATCTAAATAAATATAATCTTTATGTATCTTAAGAATTTACATTTAAATAAATACATATATAACGATTATGCATCATGGGTGGGGTTCCTCTACAAAGTGTGTTTTTCCTACAAAGTGTAGGAAGTGATCTTGACCATTAGATGAGTGTGTTTGATGGTTGAGATTATATTGATGGCATTTTGGTAATATATTTGTCTTAAAAATAGGCTAATTTAATTGATTGAGGACAAATGTGTCATTTAATTCATTTTAAATAAGGAAATAATTGTAATACCATAACTTCCCCATCATTTTCGCAAGTTTCTCTCACTCTCTTTCTATCTTCTCTCATCGGAAACTACTGTGTTTTAAACCTCCACAACTCCGAACCTGGTGTGTTTTATATTATGTATTTAAGACACTGATGTGTTTTATATTGTGTATCTAAGACCCTAGTATGTCTACATTCAATCAAACATTGGTGTGTTTTATATTGTGTATTTCAGACACTAGTGTGTTTTCTATTAGACGCTGGTGTGTTTTATGTGTAATGGGTGTGTTTAATTATGAAAACTGATATAACAAAATGTGAAGAGCCCAGAAACAGATAAAAGACAACGTCTAGAAAATTATAGTTGTGTTTTATGTTTCTAAATTAACGAGGGGATGTGAAAACTGATATAACACAGTGTGAAGAACAAGAAACTAATAAAACACACCATAAAGAAAGAATGGAATGTGAATATGAATTTGCGATCATCATGATATAAAATATTATAGTCGATTTTGAAATCAATAGAGATATGAAGTTTCCTAAAATAACTCATGAATTTGTTTAGGATAATAAATATTCCATAATTAAAATAATTATCCAATTACCATTATACCCTTTTGTATAAAATAACTAAATGCCACATGTCTAAAGGAGATTGCTTCCTACACTTTGTAGGAAAAGTAGGCTTTGTAGCCAACTCCTACCCTATGCATCATAACATTAGTAATTTTCCAAAATCTCAAGATATAGAAAAAAATTTCACCAAAATAAATATATAATTTTATTTATCATCAAAATTAAAATAAATATATATCTTGTGTATTTTATTTTCATCAGATTATTATATATTTATGTAACAACATTATAAAAGTAATATTTATATAGAATTCTAAATCACTGAAATAAGGATTTTTTTAATTATTATGTTTAATAATATTGATCGTTTTGGAATCATTAACAGTTTATAATTTTAAGAAAAAAACATGAAAAAATATTTATAGATTTAAATATGTAAGTTAAATCACTATGGTTTAAAGTATTTAATAATAATAATAACAACAACAACAACAATAATAATAATAATTTAGTTATGTAAATTTCTGTACACCTTGTTATAAAATTACATAATTTATATCTTTAAATTCGTGTAATTCACGGGTCTATAATCTAGTTTGATAATAAAACAAGGTCAAGGGATTGACCAGTAATAAGTAATTAATATATGATTAATTACATGGAGGAAAGTTAAAGGTTGATGGGATAGAGTGTAATTAGGGGGTTCTGTAAATAGATACTTAACCTGAAACCCTAATTACAACTGCCACACATCACAATCAAATAAATTGAACAAGAGATATCAGAACCCAAGCCCCCTCCCATCTCTCCCTTGCGTCGCCGACCGGCCATCGTGTAACAACCCTCAGTAAAACCGACACTCTCGAATATTTCTGATACCTTAGTATATGTTAAAATGTCTCAATATATCTTTAAATACACCCCGTATGTGAAAACCGATCCCGAAATACGTTATAGTAATTAAAATAATTAAAAATATGAAAATATTAAGCTGAGGCGGGCCGCGTAGACCCACCCCAACCATTTAAGCGGGCGGTATCGAGGTGGATACCTGATTTCGTTTGATTACTTAAGTCCAGATGGGCCGCGTAAGACCCCGTTTAAGTTAACGCGGGCCGCGTAAGACCCCGTTTAAGTTAACGCGGGCTGCGAGAGAACGAGAAACATGGACAGCCCGGTGATGACACGTGTCATCATCGTGTCAAGCCTAGTGGTGATCTGGACGAGCTACGCGTTGGCTGTAGTTTGACGCGGGCCGTGTAGACTTCTGTCTACCCTTACGCGGGCCGCGTGGAGACCAGAATTCAGCACTATATAAAGGAGGCCTCGGATCTCAGTCGAACTCGCTCAAATTTCATTTCTCAATCTCACTTTCTGATAGTAGGCTTATTATACTCGGGTATTATACCCCTAATTAGCGAGGTTCTGCTCCGTTGTAAGTATTATAAACCCTGTTTCGTAGTAGATACGATGCCCGATTGATTTAGGGTTCCGTAACAACTGTCGTGGTTCTGCCCGACGTAGTTGTTGGAATGCCGTCTCGGGGAGGGTATCATTAATAATTTCAAAGGGTTATGATACTAACCTAGGTACATTTGTGTAAATTATAGATTATTCCCAGGAAACCCTTACGCAAAGTCTAAGATAGCAATGTGAGTTTATCCTCTTTTTGTTAACCTTTTTGTAATATTTTAAAAAACCTTAAGTGTTTTACAATGTGATTAAGCGGTGATCGAGTCTTTGTAGTTCTTAAATTACTGCCGGTATGTTGGGGTTTTGTATACAAAATTTACTACCTTGTGAGTAGTAAGTCGGGGATGACAGTACGTTACCATTGGACAACGAGTTAGCCAATGTGTAATATGACCCACAAGTCAGGATTGACTGTACTGAATGAGTAATTGTGTAGAAATAAACAATGTGATCGCTCTCAATACTGTTTTAATTGATAAAATGTTTCTTGATTAAACTGGGATTCACCCACCCGTATTTCCCACCGACAAATGTTTTTAAAACACGTTTCAGGTAACACAATGTGACAGCCAATTAGTAAAAAGCCGGCTGGAGAGCACTGAAGGCTTGGGAAAAATGTGGCTATAAAAGTTACCTAATAAATAATGTTTTAAATTCAATAAAATAGGGTTTATCCCTATAAATGTATTGTAATAAGAAACTTGGGTTTTACCCATGTAATTATTAATATCAAATATGGTGGTTTTACTCTGATAAACATTTCCTAACTACGGTCCTGATGTAATTTCCGCTGCCAAATTAACTAACCTGATACCACCGAAATTCTGAGTTCGCTTCCGCCCGTTCCCGGGGATCAAGGATCGGGGATCGGGGGTTGCGAAAGGAGGTAGTATCAGAGCCTAGCCACTGGTCTGAGCCAAAGAAGTGTTCTGCTGACACTTAAATTCTAAATTTTGTGTTAGGAAATAAATTATGGAAATATGTGCATAACTGTATTTATTTTTTATGTGTTATTTGACTATTTGTTAGTTTACAGTATGAGTGATCAAGGACCCTCAGAAATGAGCCGTCAGTTGTCTGATTCACCTAGGAGTGAAGGTACCTCATCACAGCCTGCCCTTTCGGGGTATTCTGCTGATCAGGAAGAAGGAATGTTTGCTTTTAAAGCTCAGTCAGAAGAGCCATTCCCTCATAAGAAACGAGGATGGTTCAGTAAGGAAGCCTTTGCACGTAGGAAAAGAATGCGAAAGTTGCAACAGCAAAGAGCCTTAGCAGCAATTAAGCGAGAAACAGATGCCCATACACAGGATATGCTCAATAGAATCCTAGCCAATTTCCATATCCTAGCCACAACTGCTGCTGACCCTAATCTGGAGCAAACAATAGCACCCCAACCACAATTGCAAATCCC
This sequence comes from Helianthus tuberosus, assembly GCA_030545235.1. Lineage (NCBI taxonomy): Eukaryota > Viridiplantae > Streptophyta > Magnoliopsida > Asterales > Asteraceae > Helianthus > Helianthus tuberosus. Next base: position 85,957,370 of record CM060372.1, on the reverse strand, counting down.
TGACCAACCAATGGAGATAGAAAACCCTGAAAACCAGGTGGAGATGCATGACTTCAACCCAGAAGAAATCCCTAGGGTACCTGCACCAAATCCCCTAGATCCAAATTATGATCCTTGGTGGGATGACGTTAGGGATTATGTGCAACGTTACCCAATCCATGAAGAAACACCTATACAGAACATAGGAGCCTACCCAGGTATGGACCCTTTAGATCCCTATTACCACGATGAATATATTAGGGAAATGTTAGAAGATCCTTACCAATTTCAGGCACTTTCACCCCCATATCAGGAACCCGCACCCCAGATTCCAAACCCAGTCCTAGAACCTGCACCCCATTGAGTGCAGAAAACGTCCAAGAAATTAGGACTTTCGGGGAGGAAATTTTAGAAAGCAGTGAAAGAATGAGACAGGTGGGAGAGCGTCTCGTATGGAAATACGATGAACGCAATATGGATTTTTGGATAAATCCATATCCGTGATGTGACGGAGGAGACGGTAATAATAAAAATAATAAAATAAAATATGTGTGTACGGATGCATATTACTATTAGTGTGATTCTATTTCTGTTGGTATTGTAATTTTTATTTCAGTACTATAATGTAATAGATGCATAATAGTATATGAAAATAGAGTAAAAGTCGCAATGATCGACGTTTTTGGCTAGATTGCGTATCATGTGATTAACTATATTAAATATTATCTTGTGATATTAATATGGGGTAAATGTTTAAAATCCAGATGGCTGACGAAGGGAATCAAGGAAATCTGAATAATGATAACCAGAGTAACATTAACGTGGTTAATGAGAATCCAAGCATCAATAACAATGGAAACCAAATGGATAATAGTGTTGTTCAACACATAGTGGCACAAGGAATCATAGATGCCATGCCATTTATTATTCAAACGATTCAAGAAGCGAATAATAAAAGTAAGCATAACAGAAAGCGACCCATCGAACCTGAAAACAACGTGAACAATGAACCTGTACTTCAAATGCCCATTCCTAAAAGAAGAAGAACCGTGTCTTACGGTTGTTCTTATAAAGAATTTTGGTCTTGTAAACCAATGGAATTCTCGGGCAATGAAGGGGCCATTGCAACCTTACGCTGGATAGAGAAGACTGAGACAGTCTTAAGAATAAGCAAGTGTGCTGAAGAAGATAAGATACTATTTGCTTCCAATTTGTTTAAGAATTTAGCACTAGAATGGTGGAACACTATCCTCCAAACAAGAGGACGTGATAGAACCTACAATATGGAATGGGAAGAATTTAAGAACAAGGTAGAAAGGAAATTCTGCCCACCCAATGAGAAGGAACAGATAGCAAACAAATTCCTAAACCTTAGAATGACTGGTGTGGATAGTAAGGGATACACTAAAATATTCTTCGAATATGCTAGAATAGTGCCAACTCTTGCTTCACCTGAACCAGTGTTAATCTCCCGTTATATCTGGGGATTAATTGGAGAGATAAGACACGTAGTCAAGGCAGCTAGACCTCAAACCATAAAAGAAGCTGTAGAACTAGCAAATACCTTGACAGATGAATTAGTTCGTACCCGAGAGGAGGATCAAAGGAGGAATCTAACCCAGAAACTCACACAAGAATTTCGTTCTAACCGTGGGAGAAATATAGATTCTACATCTGCACGTTACTGTAAGAATTGCAAAAGAAAGCATTCAGGAAGATGCTCTATATACTGTAACTTTTGCAAAATATCGGGACACAAGGAAGAGAACTGCAGGAAGAAAGCTAATAACAAGATATGTTACAACTGTGGAGAACAAGGTCATATTAAGCTTAATTGTCCAAATTAGCTCCAGCTACAAACAACAAGAATACTCAAAATGCTAGAGCATTTGTTTTAACGGCAGATGAAGCCAAGATGATTCCAGATGTCATAGCTAGTACGTTTTTAGTTAATGATATTTTTAGTTAATGAGGGTCATCAGTGACTGTGGTTGTGGTAAGTGGTGGTGGGTGATTGTCGGTGTGGTGGTGGTGATCGCAGGAGAAGAAGGGTAAGTAGGTAGCGGACACAAATGTTGAATGGTTGAAATGGGTGTTAACATGACGTAGGGTTTTAAGTTAGCGTGAAAAGACCGTTTTACTCTCCAATGTATAACTTTTTAACGTCAAAAACTAACTCCATTAGCTCCAAGGACTGGAAGTGTAGCGTTTTTCAAACCACAGGAAAGCAAGTTTCTTAAATTTCAATCGAGGGACGCTAGTTGATTTCTACCCCAAACCAGAGGAACACAAATTACACTTTACTCTTATTTAAATCTTTCTTTTTCTTTATTATTTTTCTTTTTTTATTAAAGTAAATATCCGTTTTCGTCCCTGAGGTTTGTCCTTTTTAACTAGTATAGTTAAAAATCTAATTTATAACAAATCTAGCCCTGAGGTTTGCATTTTTTAACGCTTTTCATCCAAACAACCAACTTAGTTTCTTATTTTTGGGTTAATTGACCAGAATGCCCTCAAGGACCAAAATAGAAGAGAATTCTTATATACAAAAATATTATGTACATTTAAAATTGTTTAATGTTATATATATATATATATATATATATATATATATAATATTATGCTTAAGGTAAAATAGTTATATACATGTAATTACACACAATAATTACGCACTCGTAAAAAATAACTACGTATAAAAATTATGTAAATTATAAAAATATAATTTACTCTAATTATTAGGGACTAGAATGGAAGTTAATTCTTATATATAAAAGTAGTATATATATTTAAATTGTTCAATGATTAATTTTTATAATATATATATGTATATATTTTTAATGATTAACATTCTTATATATAAAAACAATATTCATATATATAATTATATTTATATAAATCTAATTTATTGTTTAATGTTTAATATTTTTGGGGTGTTACAAAATTTAAAAAATTTATTATCTAAAGGATGTACTAAGAAAAACACACACAGACACATGATATATATATATATATATATATATATATATATATATATAGGGAGGGGCTCATGCGAGAACCACCCTTATTGTGAGAACCTTAAGAACCAATGTGAACACAACCTAAAATAGCTAAAAAAACCTAACCCCCACCCCCCCCCCCCCCAAACCTAAACCCCCCACCCCCCCCCCCCAAAAGAAAACCTAACCCCCCCCCCCCCCAAAACCTAACCCCCCCCCAAGCTAAAAAAAACGTACCCCCCCCCCCAAAACCTAAACCCCCCTCCCCCACCCCCCAAAAACCTAACCCCCCCCCCAAGCTAAAATGCTAAAAACTAAACCCTCAAAAAACCTAAAAAAATCTAAAAATAATCTAAAAAAATCAAAAAAAATCCAAATTTTTTTTTTTGATTTTTTTAATATTTTTTTAGGTTAAAATCGCTACTTTTCGAAGCAAAAAAAAAAATTAAAATTTTTTTTTTGGGTTCGAAAAGTAGCGATTTTAACCTAAAAAATATTAAAAAAATCAAAAAAAAAAAATTGTGTGATTTTTAGCTATTTTTAGGCATTTTTGGTGTGTTCACATTGGTTCTCGCGGTTCTCACAATAAGAGGTGGTTCTCGCATGATCTTCTCCCTATATATATATATATATACACAATAATAAAAAACATACCATATATGAACTAAAACAATCCCAAGGAAATAGACCATTACAATACCACACTCAAATTATATTTATATAAATTACGTAATTTTTATATGTAATTATTTTTTATTAGCGCGTAATTATTGTGCGTAATTACACACACACACATATATATATATATGTTGCGTAACTATTTTACCTTAAGTGTAATATTATATATATAGGGTAAGATTCATGCGAAAACCACTTTTATTGCGAGAACCGCGAGAACCAATGTGAATACAACCAAAAATACCTAAGAAAACCTAACCTCACCCCCCCCCCCCAAAAAAAAAAAACACACACACACACACAATTTTTTTTTATTTTTTTACATTAAAATCGCTACTTTTAGTAGCCAAATTTTTTTTTTAAATTTTTTTGTTTTGTAACGAAATATAGCAATTTTTTATAAAACAACATTTAACAAAAAAAAAATTATATGTAATTTTATAATTAAACATATATAAACTAGTTTTTTTTTACATATATGTAATTAGTTAAGACACATATGTATAATTTTCGCAATTAAACATATGTAAACTACTTTTAAAATGTATGTAATCAAAGAAATAGAGTTAAATGCTTGGTTGGTCCCTGTGGTTTCCAAAAATTGCAGACTTGGTCCTAGTGGTTTACTAATTACACGCGTGGTCCCAAAACTTGTCAAAAATGCACTCGGTTGGTCCCCAGCCCTAACATCAGTTAAATTTATCAGTTAATTATGTGTGAAATGACTATATTACCCCTGAAAGCCTAATCTTCTTCTTCAACCTCTTACCCCTGAAACCTACCTCTAACACCACACTTACTCCTTCCACAATCACTGCAGCTTCGGTCCATGATCTCCTTTCATCCTTCATCCACAGCCCATCATAGATATCAATAACTATTCTACGAACCTTGTATCTTTCACTGCCGTTTAATTGGCTATAAGAATACAAACGTCAACTGTAAATCAGAAACTCATTTTTATTTGTTTAAAAGTCACAAATGAAATCAAAATATTAACAGGAACGAGAATCGTATACCAAAACAGTGAAGGTTCGGATTCCGGTCGTCTTCTTCGGTGATGGAAGCAAGCCATACTCTCAGATCCACAAAATCTGACCGTTGATTGGGTTGGATCTGGTGTGTGCGGTTACACCGGAGTGTTCTGTGCACCCGCACCGGATAATCGTTCGGAAAGAACCGTTGCCGGAATAGACCTCAACCACGGCGACATTGCTGGATATCTACCGGAGGAACTTGGTCTGTTAACCGATCTGGCGTTGTTTCACATAAACTCGAACCGGCTTTGCGGAAAAATTCCGAAAAAGTTTAAGAACTTGAAGATTCTGTTTGAGCTTGATATCAGCAACAACAGGTTTGTCGGAATATTCCCTCGCGTTGTGCTTAAATTACTAAAATTAAAGTTTTTAGATCTCCGGTTTAATGAGTTTGAAGGTAATGTGCCTAAACAATTGTTTGATAAAGATTTGGTTGAGAGGTTGAGGTATCGAACAGTGTGGTTGAGAGGTTGAGGTATCGAACAGGGGGGTAAACAGAGATGAAGTGGGTTGGGTTTTATAGTGTCCAAAGGTCTTGGGATTTAAGGAAATAATTGGAGAACTGATTGTATGATGTCTTCATTGAGACCAGGTTCAAGATTTATCACAGAATTGGAAATCCTAGATTGCTGTCAATTACTGAAAATCAGGGGTTTGTCGGCGGTGGTGTTAGAGGTTGAAGAAGATGATTAGGGCTTGCAGGGGTAAGAGGTAGAAGAAGATGATTAGGCTTTCAGGGGTAATATAGTCATTTCACATATAGTTAACTGAGAAATTTAACTGATGTTAGGGCTGGGGACCAACCGAGTGCATTTTTGACAAGTTTTGGGACCACGCGTGTAATTAGTAAACCACTAGGACCAAGTCTGCAATTTTTGGAAACCACAGGGACCAACCAAGCATTTAACTCAAAGAAATACATATAATAGATGATAAAAAGATTCTAAATACAAAAACTTATATATAAAATGATTGTTTATTAGGAGTTCTGAAAGTTCTGTAGTTATTTAGAGTTCTGAAATGAACTCAACACTATATATATATATGTAGGTATGGGGTCAGGAGAAAACGGCCAAAAGTGTGAGAACGGTGAAAACGCATCCTGGGCTAACACGTGGCGCGGGACATGATCATGGTCTGAGGGTTTTTTTGTCTTTTCAATCTTCTTCTTTTTTCCCGATTTTCGTGTGACATGTTGCTTCATTTTTGGCGTGCAAGATAATTTTGGCGTTAACTAGAATCATTAATTACTTGGCGTTTTACTGTTTTTCTCCGATTTCGTCTTGTTGAATTAATTCTTTTTGTGTCACATAGTTAATTTTTTTGGCGTTATGGCGTTTCGCAGGTCATTTTTTTTTTGCGTTCGGGGTCTTTGTTAATAATTGATTACCATAGATTAATATTTTATAAGATTACAATAATACGAAATCAAAATAAACTAATAGTCTTCTGTGAATGGGTGGGATTACATCAGAGATGTACCCATCGCTTTGTTCATCACTTTCTTCAGATTCATCGTCATCAAATTTTAGATTGGCGTATAACGCCATCAGCTCGTCTCTTCTTTGCTGCAGCCTATTCTTGAATATCATTGCAACCCTGGATTTTCCATCGTTCGAAGGTGCTAAATCACAGAGTTGTTCAATGAGAAATAGCCTCCCTGTCTTCAACATTTTCTTCATTGGCAATGAATATTGCACCCCGTATTGATAAGTCACTTCAACCATTCCTGCTACTTTATGTATCACCCAGCTGCTAAATGTTGGTACAAGAGTATTGTCAATATCATCATCATCTTTTGCTGGAAATTTTCTCTTCAATATTCTTATTACAGTTCGAGTTCTTTCACAATCGTTGGCCATTGGAACCGCAAGGGCCAGAATATCCCTCTGAACCCCTTCATCCATACCAAGTATGGCTTTGATTGTCCTTACCTTCATTCTTCTCCTATCAGAGAACTTTATGATGAATCGTCTCTCCGACCCTTCAAACCTCCATGCAATAACCTTAGCCATTTTTTAAAGTTTTTGACGTTTTGGACAATATGTGGCGTTTTTTATAGGCAATGTTTTTGGCGTGTTTGAGTTTCTGTTCTCATGGTCTACTTTTATAATGACTTTTTTTCCCGCGCATGACAGGTAATTATGGCATTTTGAAAAAGATAAATAAATTCAATTCCCCAAGTATTTGGCTTTCAATATAATAAATGTTATTAATTATGTTTCCGTCGTTTCATTTTACTGTTTGCAGTTACCGTGTTTTGTTTTCAGATTCATCTGTTTTTATGGTGTAACACGTCCCATCTTGACGGCTGTAATTATGGCGTTTTGTTTTTCAATGGCGTTTAGATAAAGATGAGACTTTTTTTTATTCTCTTTGCACATTGTTTTAACCTTTTTTTTAGATTTATTATAATAGTACTTGTTCAAAGTAATTTTATTATAGTTTGGTAGTTTTTTGGGCGTTTTATGGCTTGATGGCGTTTCACAAGCATTTGCCCGTTTGGCGTTATTATATTTTTCATTACCGGATTAATGTATTTGTGGTTCTTAGCTGAAAATTATATAACAAACAACAGAAAAAGAAAATTAAAAAAAACAAATAGAAGCAATTTATGATCTAAATCTTCAGTGTAATCAGTCTCTTTCTTCTTTTGAAACTACAAGAACTGTCACAAATAAATGGCGTTTTGGGTTTGGCGTGGTTTATTTTCTTTGTTCGTGTGTTGAAGTGTCTTTGTGGATGTTGGAGACACAGATCGACTCCGTGTGGGTGGATGCTATCTGCCCCATCTTTATTATAATCATCGAGGACAAAATGACATATGGGTGTCATCAGTCCCTCTTTCTTGAATTTTGTCCATCTCATGCAGCAAAATCTTACTCCCCTCACCTAACAAATCATTCAGCGAAACTTCATGCAGAACATTACTGAGTATCAAAGAAAAGATGTTTGCCATCGTTGAGTTCTCTCAACTTTTTTGCGTTTTACATTGAGTTGTATTTTTATGAACCATTGTGTTTTTTGTGTGTCTTTTTGGTGTGACAAACGGAAGGTGGTGAGACGTTTCTATTTATAGGATTTTTTTGGCGCGTAGTTTAGGCGGGATATTGTTTTATAACAATAAATGCAATCAACATTTATCCGGATGTAAGGCTTGGCGTTTATATATTATGGTGTTTTACATTTATGGCCTTTTTGTAGCCTGAGAGCTTATAGAAAAAACTACGCAGTGATAAAATTGGCGTTTTGTATTTAGCTGGCGTTTTATATTTCAACGGCGTTTTATGTGAGAAAGGATGTTTTACCTTTTTTACCCTTAATGAAACGCGCCCACGTAGTAAAATTTAAGTTATTTACGAAAACGCCACCGCGCCAATCTAGTCCATTGATTGTTTTGATCGGACGATCCATATCCGTTTTCACCGTTCTCACACTTTCCCCCGTTTCTCTAAATCCTGACCCTATATATATATATATACATATATTTAAACGATTTTAATAAGGTGGGGAGGATGTAACAACTCTCGCCAAAATTATTATTTCTTATTTTATTATGTCCAATAGGAAAGCCTAATTGAGACCCCCAAGTAATATTGCATGGCCCCTAAAATTTTCAGAACAGTTGGAATCAGGATCAGGGCCCCCTAAAACTCAGGGGGGGGGGGTATCCCCTAATTGACGATTATCCTTATATCTCGCTGTAAAAATCGAATTTCATCGATTTTTGACTCACCAAGGCTATAATGGAAACGTGGCTACCCTACCCTAAAAAGGGCGCCGTCGCACCACGCGACAGGGACAACTTTTCAGTATATATTCCAGGGGTTGGCATTTGCATGGCTGCGTTGGTTCGACGTTCAAACTCGTTTCATACACTGAGTTATTCGCTTTTTCGTTCAAAAACACACACAAGCACGAATCTCTGCTACGATAACAGGGTAATAACTCGATCACTGCTACGATACAATGTCCGATCGATTGAAACCGATCTGATGGATGTTTAAGTGCTGCCCGAATTCGGGCTATACTTTGTCATTCGTTGTGAGGGTTTTGATTTCGTGAGCTTATCGTAAATGTTGTATTAAGTTACTGACCTAGTTTCGTATGTATTGTTACTTTAACTAGGTTACACGGCTAAATCTGTAGGCTAAACTCTGCCCGTCTAAACTTGCAATGTGAGTCATTCTCTTTTTACCAAATTGGTTCCGAAACCCTATTTATTTTCAAAGTTATAATTACAGGGATTAAGTCTTTGTAATCTTCAATTACTGCCGGTATATGGGGTTTTGTATACATTATTTGATACCCGTCACCATTGGACAATGGGTTAGCCAATGGGTGATCTGACCATAGTCACAGATACTGTCAAGTGACAAATACCGATTTGGGGTAATTGGTTGATAAAAACATTGTAATCACCCTTAATACTGTATATTATAACAATGTGTCGTTTTGTGTAACTTGAATGACTCGCCAGTATTTCCCTGCTGATAAAACCTTTTTAAAATATGTTTCAGGTGATCTGCTGTGATCCAGGAAAAAGTGTCGTGTAGCACTACAAGCTTGAAGAAGTGGCTCAATAAAACAAATAAATATGTTTAGTATAATAAAGAATTTCCTTGAGAAATTCCTTTATTGTAAATTATGGACTGGTCCCAAATGTGTGAAATAACATAATTGGGCATTTCAAGTTTTATAAGATCCTGTTAAAATTCCTCTGCCAACATAATAATTACTACGGGTTTCTGTCCCGCGGCTCCTGAATCGGGTAAAACCGGGCCGGGGTCGTGACAGAAAAAGGTGGTATCAGAGCCACTGATTTAAGTCCAATTAAGTATTTAGAAATACTTAATTTTCTGATTGTCATTCTGTGAATTTAAGTTGATAAATGAGATTTTAACTTAGAATTTTGTGTGTTTCTTCATATGTGCTAACAGCATGAATGAGTTGTCTGAAGCTCTTCAGAATCTCACTATCTATTCTGTTAACATGGAAGTTTCTGGGGGTTTTTCCGGTTACTTGGCTGACACTGAGAAACCTATGGAATTCCAAGCCCAGCCTCAGGAGAAACCGAAGCCGAAAAAGAGAAGAAGACTCGTAGGCTGGAGGCGTATGCGTAGGAAGAAACCAGCGGTACAGAAAGTTATAAAGACTGAGGATCCGAAGGATAAAGGCAAAGGAAAGGAGATCGGGGAAAGTTCAGGGCAAACCTAGGAAATGCCATCGTGGGAGGAGCTGGACCACAAACTGGCAAATAGCGACTTCATCGGACATGCCGATGAAAACCTCTTCAATTACCCAGCTGAAGTACTACTTCCAGTTAATTTAGAGTCTGCTATCCCAGATCCTATTGTCAACCCCCGACCTCTACAAAGAGAGCTGGAAGAATGGTGGACCATTGACTGGCAATTTCAGAATATCTTAAATAACCCTAACACCTTTTTCCCCCAGTTTGACCCTGAGCCTGCACCAAACCCACCTATGAGCACTGAGAACTTGGCCGAGCTCCGTCACTACGGCGAGAAACTGGTGGATGCAGGAAATAGAATTAGGGAAGTGGGAGAACAGATCTCCTGGAAGTACGACGAAATGGAACGTCGTTTCTGAGATGCCAGCTGACGGTGATGGTGTGATGGTGTGGTTATGTGTTTAATAAAATAATAATAAAAATATAATCATGTAAAATAACCTAAAATAAAACTTTTGTGATATAACTAGAGTGTACGGATGCCTACTAATATATAAAATATGGAAGTCACAAAGTCGACAATTTTGGCTAGACATGTTGATGTGATTATGTGCGACTATTTTATTGTGTTTAGTTGTTATTTATTTTGTGCTAATAAATTATATATATTAATTACCAGATGGAACACGCTGGTAATGAACCAATTAACGAGGTTAACCAATCCGAGCAAAACAATGAAGATCACTTTCTTAATAGACAAGATATAGAAAATATTGTTGCTCAAGGAATAGCCAATTCTATTCCAGCAATCCTTGCTGCTGCCCGAAATCCAGTTGAACCTCCGCCGCCTACTCTCAGCAAACGTACTCGTGATGACAACTTCAGTAATAGTGTAAATGGAAGCGGTAACAATAATAATGATGATGAACTGCAAGCCCCATTCCTTAAGAAAATGAAAGCTGCAACGCCTGGTTGCACTTACAAGGAATTTCTTGCCTGTTGTTTTGGTCAAAAATTACCTAAGCAATTTAGTGATCAAATTAGTTAAGTGAGGTAGTGTGCTAGAAATATGTGTGAAAAATGTGTTAACAAAATTAGATATGAAAACAGTTTCAGGATACGGCTCAGGATATAGAGCTGTATCTATGATCAAACAATGAGCAAAAATGTAAAGGTGGACACGTGATATACGAGGAAAGCCCTTGATCAATCTAGATCGCCGGCATAAAACCTCGGGAGCTGACAATCGCAGCTGCCTTGTTCTTCTATTACTTCAAATATCAGGATACAGTGCAGGATGTGGTGCGGATCGACTATGTGTTACAATGAAATTTGAATACAAGTGTGGTGTTTGCAATGAGCTAGAGAGTGAAAGTGTTCGAGAGTGTCAGTGTAAATTGTGTGCCTTAAACTGATCCGCCCCCATCTATTTATAGTAAAGATAATGTAACAAACTATCCTAAACTTCCGGGATCCAACGAATATTCCCACTCGAACGTTGAGGACCAAGTCTTTCGGGTTCAACGGCTTCCTCATAACAAATACGCCCGAGTCTTGAGGAGAAGAAGTCCTGATGACCGTTAGTAACTTACAACCATTAACCTGCACGTGTTTAATTCACTCAAACTTAGGATATCGCCCAAGATGTTAGCAATATCCCCGTCCAGTATCCTGGTCACAAATAAACAATAAAAAGCGGGATATTAGTCAGGATATGTATACTCAGAAAATGACCCATAACAATTGTCCCCAAATATATCGGTTGGTACACCAATCCAACGGATATATTTCAAAAATCGTATCCCATAACTCAAGGCATTTAAAACGAAGCGACGGTCAAGATCACATCGTAACTTCCAACGCGCTTTTTGCTCAATGGAGATCCACAATGCCCCTATATCTTCTCTTTTCTTGTTTGAAAAGCAGATATCTTCAACAGAACCTTCAGGTAATTCTCCATTTCTGATTTACTTTCTATCAATTTACATCGCCTTACTCGCAATGGATGCCGAGACCTTCACCCAGCAGAATCTCCTTAAAAATACCGAAAAGGAGATCTGTGCTTTTGACAACGCAGACATTGCAGCTTTAAGAGCCTCCGGCGCTTTCCCTGAGAACACGGTCTTCAGACCATTCGATCGGTCAATCCGATCGGATGTTTCTTCCACTGAATGGGTTTGTTTTCCAGCATATCCTTTTTCGCTAGGTCTTCGATACCCTTTTCCTGAATTCATGATGCAATTCTTTCGAACCACCGGCATCTCTTTTTCTCAAACCATGCCCATGGTTTGGAGAGTACTAATTGTACTTAAACAAATCAAAAACCTCCATTGTTCCAACCTCCGCATCGAGGATTTGCCTATTGCTTATCGCCTCCGATCCCATGGCTCTAGCCGGTTCTTGCTCTTCTCGACCTCCAGCAAATCCCTAATTCTCAAAGCCACCAAAAACGAAGACGGATGGCAACGCAAATTTTTCTTTGTCAAACGAGACTCCATTGCTGAGGGTGCCAACCTTCCGGTGGAGTGGTTAACCACCGGTAGGGTCATAAATACTCTCATAGACCATTTAATTCTTATCTTCTATTAATATCCTTCTTTTCGATCTTTATGCAGTGAACTTCAAGGAAGTCGCTCCCCCTACCGCCGAGTCAGAAGAAAGAATCAATACTGTTTACCAGTTACCTGCAATAGACAGGACTTTCACCACACACGTCCCGAGTTCCAGTCAATACTCGTCATCCGAAATGTCTGGTAAGGATTACTTTCAAAATAATTAGTCAAGACAGTAAAATAATAAAATGAAGAGTAAAACTTTTCCCTTTATGCAGCACCTGTGACAACTCGAAATTTAGAACCTTGCGTGTATGCTTATACGTGTGGCTAGTTAACTTATGTGATTAATGACAATGAACCTTTATGTGATTATGTGTTATTTGTGTGTGCTTGTATGAATGCGATATGTGTATATGTACCGAAACAACAAGGACCCGACCCGAGACCATGTGGTCTCGAGTAAACATCACGCCACACATGGGCCGGTTGGGCCACACACCCACGCTTGACCTACCCGAGAGCCCACTAGGGTGCATTGCTAGGGGCGAATATATAAACTTGTTTATGATACATGTTGCCATTTTGATAACACTCATACTCTCCAACACACACACTCTCCTCTCTCTCACACTAAAACCCTAAACACTAAACATCACACTCTTCTCCTTTCTTTTCGGATCAAACCAACCGACCACAAGAAGGATTCTCGGGTTTTGCTTGTTCACACCAAACAAAGCTTCATCTTTCACCACCTCACAACCGGTTAGTGTTTATGATGTTTGTTAGTGATTTTATGATGTATGTGGTGTTTCGGTTTGAAGATAATGTGTGATATTCGGTTGATAATGATGTGTGATGAAAAATTATGTGATAATATGTCTACTTGTTAAGTGTTATACATGAGAAATACACCCCTTTTGAGTAATCGGTTCATAAATGTTTCATGTAGTATGTTTATATTCGGTTAAAGATGATAGGTTAATGTATTGGTTATGTTGGAGTGAGTAATGTGTGCTTGACTATGATTGAATGTTGAATGGTAAAATCTAGTCTAGGTGTTATGGTGCTTGACCGAAAATACAAGAGCTATGAACACATGTCGAATATGAATATTTGAATATGTGTTGAATATGGTTGGAATGTGATATGAACATGACTTTAATATGTGAAGAACATGATGAATGTGTTTTGAATATCTGATGAACATGAAGAACTTGTTGAACATCATAAGAGCATGGTTGAATATTTGAATTCTGATTTGTTTGATCCATTTTTAGTAAATTGCTAGACAAGAAACATGTTTAAGGAATTTGGTTGGATAGTACAAACTGTTACATGAATTCAGAATAGTACACTGTTCCGAATCAGTAGTTGTCCAACCGAAACCATTGGTTGCGACTCGAAACCATGCATGATGAGTCGAAACCGCCCAGTTGCGACACCGGTTGCGAGTCGCAAACACCTGGTTGCGACTCGAGACCACACCTGATCAGCACATAAACCTTGTGACTCGAAACCACTGTTGCGAGTCTGGTTGCGACTCGTAACCAAAACAGCATGGACCGAAACCATGGTTGCGACTCCGGTTGCGAGTCGCAAACGCCTAGTTGCGACTCGGGATCATATTCGGGTACACACTGTTGGACTTGTTTAATTATGGGCTTATTTGATTGGGCCGGACTCTTGGGCCTAGTGTACAGACCTGATATATTACTGTTGAATGTGAATGTCGATGAACTGCATGCAACGTGCTAGCATACGTGTAGAATATACGTGCACTACTTAAATACGAACCTGATTGTATGATACAACTATGATAGGACGTGAGTAGCCTCAACGTTGCTTGTTTGACTTTTCTGTGTTTTCTACCGAGCAAACCAAGGTGAGTTCACACCCTCTACAAAGCATGGGATTCCCGGGGGTCGGGAATTGGGGTTAAGGAACTGGGTTCCTCGTCCTCCTTGGGTAGGACAGCAAAGGTTCAGGAATGTAATTCCTCGTCCTCACGGACAGATAACTCGTACTAGACCAAAACTCTATCACGAAGTCCCTCATCTTTGTATCGACTTAATCGCCGAGGCCAATGGCGAGCGGGTCATTAGTTAGATAGCGCTATTTAGGTTTGACAAACCTCACACCGTGCCGCAGAGGACGGGCGTGAACTAATGGACTACTGGCACGTCAATGATGATAGACATTGACAGTTCAGGGCACATAAACATGACTACAGTCAGCAGTCGATATGGTAACGAGTCTAGTATATACATGGGGTAGCCCCCACGGCCGAAATGCCAGATAACTAACACGGGGTAGCCCCCACGGCTGGATAGCCAGAGTAACCGGGAATAAACAAGTCACGTTTTTAACTATGGGGTAACCCCCACGGCAGGATGCCAGCTAAAGGAAACTGTTTTCGAAACAACTTAAAACGAACACCCAACCGTGAACTCACTCAACTTGTTGTTGACTCGTTACTACATGCTTTGCAGGTCCTTAGGTTCTTAAGCTGGAGCTTGCATGGAGGAGGATCGTTGTGGGACATGGACGACTGTGTGCCATGTTAAACTATGAAACAATTAAACTTATGTTTTGTTTTAAGACTTATGCTTCCGCTTGCAACTTAACTATGTGTTTGTTTGGACACCAATCGTATTGGTTAAACTTTATATCTTTTAACTCGCATGTTCCATATGATTGGTGGCTGGATCCTGGTCAGTCACGCCTCCAAGCGGTAGTACTCCGCGGGTGGATTTTTGGGGGTGTGACAGCACCGGCCAAGATCCCTGAAGTCTTTGACCTCGACGAATTGGACAGTTATTCTGATCAGATCCAGGTCAAGAAAGAACCTAGCCCCAAGACCACAGCCACATCCAAACCCAGCAGCTCCAAAGCCATCATTATCCCCAAACCTTCACCGGCTACCAAGCCCCGGAGTTCAAGTTCCCGCAAAAGGAAAGAGCCTGATTCCCCTGTCATCTCTGACACATTTCCTTATGAGAAACACGGGTTCATTGAAGCCAGCGGGTTTATGACTTCCTTTCTCAACCAGGTTAGTTTTCTCATATCACATCCTGCGGCTTACATTATTTTCAAAGATTTATCAATATTAATACCTGTCCTCTTACCTTTGTAGGGTCTTGAGCGTTTGGTTAACCTATATCAAGAATCCTGCAAGCTCAACAAGACGCTTGAAACCAAGCTAAATGAAGCTGAAATCACAATCTCCGATCAAGGCATGATTGCAGCCGCCAAATCTCGTCATTACGAGCAGAAATTTAAAGCCATGACTCAAGAACACCAAACTGCTCTCAACAAAGCTACTCTTCAAGCCCAGACCGATCTTGAAGCTGCCCACGTGCAGTACGAACGGGATATGGTCAGCTACCGGGAAAGCCTCAAGAGTTCCGTCGTCATTTCTCTCCTTCAAGCCAGGTTGAAGATGGCCCATGAAGCCAAATCATTAGGCTTCGAATGCCCTTCTTGGGATGTTGGTGCCTGGGAGACCAAGCTAAAGAACCTCGGCGGCATTTCTTTCAAATCAGCTGTCGAAGAATCTTCCAAAGCAGTTGAAAAAACAACCGATGTTGAGAAGGATACTGAGGCGGATCCCAAGACGGATGCTGCTGAAATTACTATGGACGAAGAAGGCACTACCCCCTAAAGCTTATTTACCTTAAATCGTTTGAACAATTTTAGGTTTTTATGAACAATTTTTATTTCTGTATCGAAACAATTTGATATCCGAAGGTGGATGGGTCCTGGGTTTCAGGATGAAACCTTCGGTTATCAACCAGTATTGATTGCTTCAAGAATAATTTCATCTTTTTATTTTTCTTGCCATCATCTTTCGATTTTCCTAAGTATAAATCTTAGCTTTGCAAAAAATTTTATATTGTTATATCCTGATCAATATGCTCAGCAATATGTTACAAAAACTTATTTATTAGATAGGACTCCCAAATGCTCGTTCAACTTCGTAGAAAGCTTTTGAAAAACAATCTATTTTTCCAAAACCAGTTTTCGATAATACTTAAATGATCAAAGTTCCAAACTAATACTAGTTTCAAACACCTTAATCAAATATCCTGAAAAGGACTTTGAAAATATATCAGGATACTTAACTTTTTATAAAACATAGTGTTACTAAAAACTTAGACGATGTTTACAAAGGAAAGATCATACCCGGAGTAGTATATAACCCTATTACCAAGCCTCAATCCCTTTGCAACTTCTTCAATGAAGATGTCCCCTGTGCGAGGTACTTAGTGCATTAGTTCCGAGCCTTATCCTTTTAACTTTACATCACCACCTTGGTAGGAATGTCCCCTGTGTACAATGTCTTCAAATACTTTAGAAATCTTCTGAATGTTAGTTTCCATTGTATAGGCAATTTTTTACGTCCCAAGGGTAAAGCCCAAGGATGTACTGGAGATAAATCCCTTGTATCCTGGGGAAAATCCCAAATTTTCATGCGCTACAGGTGGGAGTGTATAAACTCCAAGACTTAGAAAGGTGAAAACCTTTAAACCTTAGAGAGTATGAAAATACCCTTTCGTGAGAGAGGGTGATCAATCCTCATATACCTTTAGGATTCAGGATATAGCCAACAGTAACGAAATTGTCAGCCACTTTTACATGGACTGGTCCCGCCACCTTGAACTATCCCTGAATAACTTGCGCTCCAGGCGGGGTGTTTAAAGCCAATTCGGAAGAAAGGTGAATACCTTTAAACCTGTGAAGGGATCAGGATCCCTTGTACGTGAGAGAGGGGGCCAATCCTCTAATCTTCCGAAATATCCTGAGTGAGCATCCCGGAGCTATATCCCGAAGCATATACTGCAAAACATCCTTACACTAAGGTGGGTGTTAGCTTGGCTAACACCCCTCCGATGCTTAAGTCAGTATTGGGTTACAAAGAACAAATTAAACCAAACATATTTAAAAAGGTAGAATTCATACCATCCTGAGTTAGAAATTAAATTCTAAACTCACTTGAAATAGAGCTTAAGGTGTATAGCATTCCAAGATCTCGGTAGCATATCCCCCTCCATATTCTTGAGTCTGTATGCTCCTTTCCCTGCTTCTGATTCAACTTCGTATGGTCCTTCCCATTTTGGAGCTAACTTGCCATCGGCAGGATTAGTAGTATTCTGCAAAGCCTTTCTTAACACCCAATCTCCAACTTTAAATCTTCTGGTCCTAATATTCTTGTTATATGCCCTGGATATTCTCTGTTGATATGCTGCCATCCTTAGCCTTGCCGCATCTCTCTTCTCATCTATAGTGTCTAAATCCTGACTCAAGGCTCCAGGATTCTGCTCAGGATCACTTAGGGTAGATCTTGCAGTAGGTATTGTCATTTCCGTTGGAATCATTGCTTCTGCTCCAAATACCAAGGAAAATGGGGTTTGGCCTGTTGCATTCTTTACCGTTGTCCTATCAGCCCACAAAACAAAGGGTAATTCTTCTGTCCATCTTCCTTTTTTGGCTCCAAGCCTTTTCTTTAAGTTATTGACAATTATCTTGTTTGAGGATTCTGCTTGTCCATTCGTTTGAGGATGTACTGGAGTAGATGTTATCATTTTGATTCCCCAACTCTTGCAAAAGTTAGTAGTTCTCTTGCTTATAAACTGAGAACCATTGTCACAGATTATCTCGGCTGGTACTCCGAATCTGGTCAGGATATTCCTCTTTATGAAGGATACTACTTCTTGGTTTCTAACTTGAACAAATGCTTCAGCTTCAACCCACTTAGAGAAATAATCCGTCATTGCTAGCATAAAGACTTTTCCTCCCGGAGCTTTTGGTAGTTTTCCCACTATATCCATACCCCACTTCATAAATGGCCAAGGGGAAACAATAGGATATAATGGTTCAGCAGGTTGATGCAGTATGTTACTATGTCTTTGACATACGTTGATGTGTGCTAAACAGACTATAAAAACTAACTAAATTAGACTCTCTATTCTAGACACTATAAAGCTTTAAATTTATAGACTAGGACTCTCTAAAACCTAAACCACACAACCGGCAAGTGTACCGGTCAATGTAGTATAACCTAAGCAAGTCCGAGTATCGAACCCAAAGACTCTATGTATTACGTAAACTAGACTCTAACAGACACTGACTGACGCGACTTAAACTTGTTTAATTGTTTTGGGGGGGGGGGGGTTACTGAAAAACTAGGAAATCTATATTAACTACTAAATTAACTAGAACTAGACTAAAGACGAACGAAGACTGTGAACTTTTCTTATGAGAGAACGAGACCACCTAGACAAGAATCCTGGATTGTTTTTAAGAGATTACCAATTAAGTTAAATGCACGAGTTATGGAACCGGGATCGTATGATACTAAACCTATTAAGAACCATCGAGGCCCCTCGACCCTTCTCAAGGAGAAACCTGTGGACCTACCTAGGCCGTTAATCCTACCGGTTATTAGATTTCTTCCCAGTCCTCTAATTATTGTGTAAGTACCCTAATGTTGACCTATTTCTTCCCAGTCCTAGGTCTAGGGTAGTTTGAAGTAATAGATTTGACTTGATAGACTAATAAGACCGACAGGTAAACCAAGACATAACCTTTCCCAAGGCCTATCTAAAGCAATTCGCTGGGTAAGACCTACCAATAGCCCCTCACTTCCCAGATATTGGAACTAGCAGAACACTAAGATCTAGCAAATTATTACCACTTACTTCTAGAGGTTATCGGCCGATTCTCCCTAAAGAGTGAAGGTTTTCTTATGTGATATAGACACTCACCGAAACCCTAAACCCTAATATGACTCTACGTTGTGATAAAGACCGTCACTAAGAATCATATGAAGCAAATAACAATAACAAACCAAATCAAAGCACGCATACACATCAAACCATTAAATCAAACCTTTTACAAATCACAATCAATCCATAAACAACGTGCAAATAACAAAACCGGTAAAATCTTTATTCAATCCATTCAACTAGTCTAGGTGGTTTATGAAATTAGCCAAGCATGTCTATAAACGAAAACAAATCAAAGATAATCAAACTAGAATTCATGGTAAAAAGTTTCAAGAAAGAAATCAACCAAACAAGGGATTGAAAAACCCGAGAAATCTTCGATTCTTTGTCTTGAACTTGATCCAATGATTCCGCGCCTTCAAGATCTCCGATTATGCTCCAAGAATGCTCCAAAATCGCCCTCTAAGTCTCTTGATTCGTAACTCCCGTTTTAGATTAGATTTCTTGGTTTTTATACCAAACCCTAATCAGCAAACAACCAGACGTAATATTCACACCAGTCGCGTAGCGCGACTGGTCCTCCTTAAGCTCTAGCGCTACGCTAGTGTCACCAGAGTCAGCGAAGTCAAAGCTACATCAGTAGCGTAGCGCGACTGATTTGTCTTCACCCTAGCGCTACGCGAGTGATCATTTTTTCACAGAATGTTTGTTCCAAAACTCAGCTTTATGTCTCCAAAATCTCTAAAATTATTCTAACACTTTATTCAATGATTCCGGGACTTGACGTTCAACGTTTATAGCTCGATTTTGCTCCATTTTCAGCATTTCTGTATATCAAGACCTGGAAAACGCAATGTAGATCAATAGTACGTAATTCTAAACTAAACTAAACTATAAATAACGAAAGAACGTACGAACTGTACACGATAAAAGTATGTATTTCGCAATACATCATACGTCACATCTTCGAGCATATTCTGCGGCATCTTTTCTCATTGTTGGCCAATAATATCATGTCCTTAATACTTTTGAGAATAACGACCTGCCCCCAGTATGGTTACCACAATCCCCTTCATGTATATCCTGAAGTACTTCTTTGGCTTCAGGATCCTCCAAGCACCTCAAATACGGTCCTGCAAGAGATTTCTTGTATAAAATATTATTTATAATAGTGAATCGTGATACCTTCATCCTAAATGCCTTAGGATTTTCATTTCCAGGGATGTGTCCTTCTTTGAGATATCTCATGATTGGAGCCGTCCAGGATTTAGGATCCTCTTCAGGATGCTCTGCTCCAGGATCCTGAATACCCGCTACTTCTTTATCCCGATCGTTGACTAGTCTGCTTGGGTTTATCAAAATAGCAAGTCCAGAATCACCCGAATGGCAATTAAGTACGGGTGGTACAATCCAAACCTGCATAATCAAAACAAAACAAAACCCAACGCAGTACCGACTCTAAAAACGAAAAGACTCAAAAACTACTACTTAGACTCTTGGTACAAAATAAAAGACTCAAAAATACAAACTCTACAAATTATTATCAACTTCTCACAAACTTACGGAGGATCATGGAAACGCAGCTCACCCTCCAACATCGCTCTCACCTTACGGGCTGTAGCACTATCATTCCTAAAACTGCCCGCATCGCTCACAACTCTCTCATACTCTCTCGACTCATCATCTGGTGGTTGGAATCTAAAAGTATCATCTCTATACTTATCCCCACACTGAGCCTTGCTCAATGTCTCAAACCTAGACTCTAAACTCACCACCCTCTCTTCTAATTCTACCAACTTCCTACCCGGTAGATCCCCACACTTGAATCCTGTCACCTTTTCTAAACTCGCATCCCTCACATCCTTCTCCTCATCTCTCTCGTCATTCACACACTCCCCCACTAACGAAATCGCCTCCACTTTATCACTTGACCCTCTCGAATTCATAACGTTAAACACTACCGCTTCCTCGCCCGCTCTAAGTGTGATAGTGCCTAAAGAGACATCTATTAGGGCTTTAGCAGTGTTTAAGAATGGGCGACCTAAAATTAGCGGTATGTTTTCATCGGCTTCCATGTCTAGAATAACGAAATCGGCCGGAAAAACAAACTTATCTACCTTCACAAGCAAATTCTCAACTATTCCCCTCGGGTACTTAACGGACCGATCGGCTAAAGATAACGTCATTCGGGTAGGTGAAAGCTCGCCTAAGTCTAGCTTCTCATAAAGTGAAAAGGGCATCAAATTAATGCTAGCACCTAGGTCGGCTAAGGCTCTAGTGTTGGTGTTACTACCGAATAGACAAGGAATAGTGAACACACCGGGATCGGTAAGCTTTTCGGGAAGCTTATTTGAGACAATGGCTGAACACCCTCCATGCAACGGGACATTCGACAACTCTCCTAATTTCTCCTTATTCCTAAGAAGGTCCCTCAAAAATTTTGCATACTTAGGCATGGACTGGAGTGCCTCTATAAACGGAAGATTAATCTTCAATTGCTTGAAGATATCTAGAAACTGCCCGTATTCCCTCGAGTATTTCTGATTCTTAAGGCGTGAGGGAAACGGAACATACTCATGATTCACATAAGGCGAGGGTCTAACATCTATGGGCTGTTTCTCAACTTTCTTCTCACCCTGAGACTCACCGGGCTGTGCGGTACTTGCTGGGCTTAGCCTCTTTTGCACTTTGCCGGGAGTCTCCATCTCTATCACTTCATCTATAATATCACCATCCTCATCAACCTCTCTTTCCTCTACAACTCTCGGGTCTCCTACGGTCTTACCACTACGAGTAGTAATGGCATTTACTTGGGCATTAGGGTTTTGTTGGGTGTTACCCGCAAATTTACCGGGTAATCTCTCCTCTAACTTCTTAGCAATATCACCTACAACCCTAGAAAGGTCCTGGACCGCAGCTTGTTGATTCCTAAGCATGAGATCATGTTCACTAAGTTTCTTTTGGGTGCTTTGATCCCTAGCAACTAGCTGGCTCATCATAGCCTCCATTCTTTCCATGCTACCCCCTACATCGAAACTTGAACTTTGACCTATTTGACCTTGACTACTCGACCCTCCATTCTGAACCTGCCCATTCGAACTCCCATTAAAAAGTGAACCTAAACCCCTATTTGGATTTTGAGCTATTTGAAAATTAGAAGGTCCACTTGAGCGAAAATTGTTATTATTATTAAAGTTATTAGTATTACTTCGCCAACCCGAACCAAGAGTATTATTTCCAAACCCACTAGATTGATTTCTACCAAAACCTCCTCCCACGAAATCAACTTGCTCCTCACCGACTAGCACATGACACGCACTCGTATCGTGACCTCCTCGACAAAACTCACACTTATCAATCTTAGCTCTAATCGCCTTAAGTTGCCTATCCATATTTTCCAAAACAGAGGCCAAACTAGGATCCATAGTGACATGGTTCACCCCTTGAGAGGGTGTGCTAGTAGTGGTATTTGAATTACCCCTTTGATACCTCTGATCGGATCGTGATTGTGATTGAGACTGTGCAAACGCCTCAAAACGCTCTAGACACTCAGGAACTGTAAGAATACCCATCA
Organism: Helianthus tuberosus; assembly: GCA_030545235.1. Classification (NCBI taxonomy): domain Eukaryota; kingdom Viridiplantae; phylum Streptophyta; class Magnoliopsida; order Asterales; family Asteraceae; genus Helianthus; species Helianthus tuberosus. The sequence continues at coordinate 85,934,635 of CM060372.1, read as the reverse complement.
TATGCCCCCCTGCATTTGTATCAAACCTATCACGAGTCTCTTGGGTAAGTCCATTGTAAAATTTCTCACATAAAGCCCAATCGGAAAGACCGTGCTGGGAGCAACGAGCACAAAGGGTTTGAAACCTTTCCCAAGCAAGGTAGTAAGGCTCGTCGGGCCCCATGCGGAAGGAATGGATCTCGTCTCTAAGCCGTGAAGCTTTAGCGGGCGGGAAATACTTATTCAGAAAGGCTTGACGAAGCCCCGCCCAGGTGGTAAAAGTACCGGTTGGTTGTGAGTCCAACCAAGTAGCCGCACGGCCGGCTAAGGAGAATGGGAAAAGCTGTAGGTATGTAGCATCGTTGGGTGCACCGCTAAGGCTAAAGGTAGCTAACATCCTAGAGAAACGGTTAATGTGGGCCGGGGCGTCCTCATCGTCTCGGCCATGGAATTGGATACTATTGGTGATGGCCTGCATGGCATAAGACGGAATCTGCCATGAATTTTCGTTCACTATGGGTGGGACGGTGATGGGTGAAGCTAGGCCGGTGAAATTCTGAGTGGCCTGCTGATGAACGGTTTGCCTAGGGTTTGCCATTGGTCCTAAGTTTTCCGGTTCGCTAGAGGTACTAGAAGTGGGAGAATTGGGTGGTGAATCCTTAGGTGAATGGTTTGGGGAAGGTGGTGGGACGGAAAATGGGAAATCTGGGAAGGAAAAGGATGAAGAACTAACCTCTGGGCCTTCGCCCAGTTGAGAAGACGATTGCTTAACTGGTGGTGGTGGTCCGTGCGAGCGCAGATGTGGCATCCACTACTAGCAAAAACCTGAACACAAGAGAAGCAAACACTAGTTACCGAGACACAAGAGAAGACAAAGACTCAACAAAACAAAGAAAACACGTAGCACGTATTTGTCACGTAAATCTATCAAAGCTAATGAACGCAATTACCAAGAGTCCCCGGCAACGGCGCCAAAAACTTGATGTGTGCTAAACAGACTATAAAAACTAACTAAATTAGACTCTCTATTCTAGACACTATAAAGCTTTAAATTTATAGACTAGGACTCTCTAAAACCTAAACCACACAACCGGCAAGTGTACCGGTCAATGTAGTATAACCTAAGCAAGTCCGAGTATCGAACCCAAAGACTCTATGTATTACGTAAACTAGACTCTAACAGACATTGACTGACGCGACTTAAACTTGTTTAATTGTTTTGGGGGGGGGGGGGTTACTGAAAAACTAGGAAATCTATATTAACTACTAAATTAACTAGAACTAGACTAAAGATGAACGAAGACTGTGAACTTTTCTTATGAGAGAACGAGACCACCTAGACAAGAATCCTGGATTGTTTTTAAGAGATTACCAATTAAGTTAAATGCACGAGTTATGGAACCGGGATCGTATAATACTAAACCTATTAAGAACCATCGAGGCCCCTCGACCCTTCTCAAGGAGAAACCTGTGGACCTACCTAGGCCGTTAATCCTACCGGTTATTAGATTTCTTCCCAGTCCTCTAATTATTGTGTAAGTACCCTAATGTTGACCTATTTCTTCCCAGTCCTAGGTCTAGGGTAGTTTGAAGTAATAGATTTGACTTGATAGACTAATAAGACCGACAGGTAAACCAAGACATAACCTTTCCCAAGGCCTATCTAAAGCAATTCGCCGGGTAAGACCTACCAATAGCCCCTCACTTCCCAGATATTGGAACTAGCAGAACACTAAGATCTAGCAAATTATTACCACTTACTTCTAGAGGTTATCGGCCGATTCTCCCTAAAGAGTGAAGGTTTTCTTATGTGATATAGACACTCACCGAAACCCTAAACCCTAATATGACTCTACGTTGTGATAAAGACCGTCACTAAGAATCATATGAAGCAAATAACAATAACAAACCAAATCAAAGCACGCATACACATCAAACCATTAAATCAAACCTTTTACAAATCACAATCAATCCATAAACAACGTGCAAATAACAAAACCGGTAAAATCTTTATTCAATCCATTCAACTAGTCTAGGTGGTTTATGAAATTAGCCAAGCATGTCTATAAACGAAAACAAATCAAAGATAATCAAACTAGAATTCATGGTAAAAAGTTTCAAGAAAGAAATCAACCAAACAAGGGATTGAAAAACCCGAGAAATCTTCGATTCTTTGTCTTGAACTTGATCCAATGATTCCGCGCCTTCAAGATCTCCGATTATGCTCCAAGAATGCTCCAAAATCGCCCTCTAAGTCTCTTGATTCGTAACTCCCGTTTTAGATTAGATTTCTTGGTTTTTATACCAAACCCTAATCAGCAAACAACCAGACGTAATATTCACACCAGTCGCGTAGCGCGACTGGTCCTCCTTAAGCTCTAGCGCTACGCTAGTGTCACCAGAGTCAGCGAAGTCAAAGCTACATCAGTAGCGTAGCGCGACTGATTTGTCTTCACCCTAGCGCTACGCGAGTGATCATTTTTTCACAGAATGTTTGTTCCAAAACTCAGCTTTATGTCTCCAAAATCTCTAAAATTATTCTAACACTTTATTCAATGATTCCGGGACTTGACGTTCAACGTTTATAGCTCGATTTTGCTCCATTTTCAGCATTTCTGTATATCAAGACCTGGAAAACGCAATGTAGATCAATAGTACGTAATTCTAAACTAAACTAAACTATAAATAACGAAAGAACGTACGAACTGTACACGATAAAAGTATGTATTTCGCAATACATCATACGTCACATCTTCGAGCATATTCTGCGGCATCTTTTCTCATTGTTGGCCAATAATATCATGTCCTTAATACTTTTGAGAATAACGACCTGCCCCCAGTATGGTTACCACAATCCCCTTCATGTATATCCTGAAGTACTTCTTTGGCTTCAGGATCCTCCAAGCACCTCAAATACGGTCCTGCAAGAGATTTCTTGTATAAAATATTATTTATAATAGTGAATCGTGATACCTTCATCCTAAATGCCTTAGGATTTTCATTTCCAGGGATGTGTCCTTCTTTGAGATATCTCATGATTGGAGCCGTCCAGGATTTAGGATCCTCTTCAGGATGCTCTGCTCCAGGATCCTGAATACCCGCTACTTCTTTATCCCGAGGATTCGTTGCAGGATATAAGACATGTAATATTGGTATTTGGGTTCCTTCTGGTATCCTGATCAATGATCCTAGATTTGCTAAGGCATCTGCTTCAGCATTATCCTCCCTTGGTACCTGTTCAAGTGTAAAAACATCGAAATATCCTGCTAATTTTTTGAGAATATCGAGGTATTCGATTAATTTCTCTCCCTTGACTGCATAGGATCCATTAAAATGGTTAGTAATTAACAAGGAGTCAACATATATTCGGAAATTCTTGATACTCATACTCTTAGCCAATTCTAATCCTACAATTAAAGCTTCATATTCTGCCTCATTATTTGTAGCATGAAATTCACACCTAATAGCCTGGGGTAATATGTCACCCTGTGGCGATTTTAGTAGTATACCTAAACCTACACCTCTTATATTGGATGCACCATCAGTATATAATGTCTAGGATCCTGAAGATTCTTCTAACTGTTGAACTTCTAGGTCTACCTCATCCTGAATATCACTACTGAAATCAGCCACAAAGTCAGCTAAAGCCTGAGACTTTATGGCATTTCTAGGTTCATATACTAAATCATAAGCACTTAACTTTTCTGACCACTTGGCCATCCTGCCTGACATCTCTGGTTTCCTAAGCACATTTTTGACAGGATAATTCGTTTTAACATGTATCCTATGTGTCTCGAAATAATGTCTAAGCTTTGTCGATGCCATGACTAGAGCTAATATTAATTTTTCTAAATGAGAATACCTAGTTTTAGCATCTAACAAACTTTTACTAACATAATAAACAGGATATTGCTGACCTTCATGGTCTTTTATAAGAACGGCACTTACAGCATTCCCTGATACAGCAAGGTATAGGGATAGTGGTTCACCATTTTCAGGCTTCATCAATAGAGGTGCGGTTGAGAGATATCGCTTCAAATCCTGCAAGGCTGCTTCATGCTTTGCTCCCCATTCAAATTTCTTATTCTTCTTGAGGATATCATAGAATTCCTTGCATTTTTCTGAGGATCTTGAAATAAATCTATTCAAAGCTGCTACTCGGCCTGTCAATCTTTGTACGTCCTTCATATTTGAGGGTGATTTTATATCCAGGATAGCTTTGATCTGCTCTGGGCTTGCTTCTATCCCCCTTTTTGTCACCATATATCCAAGAAACTTTCCTGCCCCCACTCCGAAATGGCATTTAGCAGGATTCAGCTTCATGTTGTATCGATCCAGGATATCAAATGCTCCCTTGATATCCTGGAGGTGATCCTCAGCCTTTTTAGATTTCACCACCATATCATCGATATATACCTCCATGGTGTCCCCCAGCTTATCCTTGAACATCATGTTTACCAATCTCTGGTATGTTGCACCTGCATTTTTCAAACTGAAAGGCATAGCAGTATAGCAATATATACATGTTGGTGTCATGAAAGCAGTGTCCTCCTGATCCGAAGGCTCCATTTGAATCTGCTGAAATCCTGAGGATGCGTCCATGAACGTTAACATCTCATGTCCAGCAGTAGCATCTACCATTGCATCGATATGAGGGAGAGGAAATGGGTCTTTAGGACAAGCCTTGTTCTGTACCACAACTACGTTAGCTAGCCATCTTGGAAACTTGACTTCTCTGATCATCCTGGACTTCAACAACCTTTCAACTTCCTCTTGGATAATCGCATTCCGCTCAGGAGCAAATTTTCTTCTTTTTTGTTGAGTAGGCTTGAATGATTTGTCAATTCCAAGCTTGTGAGTGATAATGTCTTTGGATATGCATGTCATATCCTCATGCTTCCATGCAAATGTTGACATCCTGCATTTCAAAAAGTTAGTTAACTGTTCTTCAATATCCTGAGGGATATTGGTTCCTACGAGCACCGAGATATCAGGCTTATCCTGATCCAGGATGATTTTCTTCACATCCTGCTCCGAATCCTCCACGATATCCTGGGCCCGCGTCTTTAATTGCTATGCTGTACTAGGCTTAGTTGAGGATTTCATTGAGGATGAGTAGCATTCCTTCGCTTCCTGCTGATCACTTTCAACCTTGACAACTCCCCAAGGGGTAGGGATTTTGATGCATTGGTGATATGTTGATGGCACAGCCTTCATATCGTGAATCCATGGTCTTCCCAGTATGATGTTATAGCAGGATAAGGAGTCCATCACACAGAAACGTTGTATTGAATTGACCCCTTCAACATATACTGGTAACTTTATCTCCCCTACGGTATTTCTAGCTTCTCCACTGAAACCAACAAGCACAGTGGACTTCGAAGTGATGTCCATCGGAGATACATTCATCCTCTTCAACGTTTCCAGCTGAATTATATTGATAGAACTGCCGTTGTCTACCAGTATCCTGCGTACAAAATGGTTAGCCACATATAATGTTATTACTAAAGCATCATGGTGAGGATCCTGGACAGTATCCCTGTCATCACTATCGAAAGTGATCACTTTATCAGTTGTGAGGGTAGTCATTCTGACTGGTCTGTCTCCCCTCTCGCTCTTAGCTTCCCTTGCATGTCTCTTGGCCGCCGAATACGAAGTCCCACAAATATCGGATCCTCCTGAAATAAAGTTAATTATCTTGGCATCTGCTGGGGGTGATACTGCTCGTTCAGGATCCTTCTCGGGATCCTGCCCTTTATTCTTCTTTTTTCCCAGCAAGTCCTTCAAATACCCCTTGCTTAACAGGTAACTTATCTCTTTCCTTAAAGCAATGCAATCCTCGGTCATATGTCCGAAGTCTTCGTGGAAGGCACACCATTTGGATTTATCCTTCCAATCAGCTTTCTGCTGGTTCTTTCGAGGCCACCTAGCTTTGTCCCCTAAGCCCTGCATAGCATACATTAATTCGGGTATATTAACAGAAAAGCAGTATTCAGATAAGTCAGGATATTCTTCAGGATCCTCGTCTTCAACAGCATTCACTTTCTTGTTATCATTTCTGCCGTATGGCCTGGAGCGATATGGCTTATACGAGGTCTCTGATTTCCTGTTAGTTGATTCATAGGTTGAGGTAGAGTTCATCCTCTCCTGCATCTTCTTGTCATCTTCCAGACGGATATATCTCAAAGCCCTGTTACGAGCTTCGTCGAGATTCCTGCAGGGATTCATTACAAGATCCTGATAAAACTGAGAATCCTTTTGTAATCCCATCTTAAAAGCTTGCACAGCTGTTGCAACATCAAGATGTGGGATATCCAAGGATTCTCGACTGAATTTGTTCACATAATCCCTCAAGGATTCCTGAGGCCCTTGAGTTATCCTGTAAAGATCACTGGTTAGTTTCTCAAAACTTCGGCTACAAGAAAATTGACTGTTAAATAAATTAACCAAATGAGCAAACGAAGTAATTGAGTGAGGAGGAACGTTTAACAGCCATTTTAAGGCTGATCCTCATAGAGTAGAACCAAATCCCTTGCACAAGCATGCTTCCTTGAGCTCCGGAGGGATAGGGTTAATCTCCATTCTTTCCCTATACTGAGCAATATGCTCTTCAGGATCCGTAGTCCCATCATACAGCTTCATGTTGGGAGTCTGAAATCTTTTTGGGATTTCAGCATCACAGATAGGATATGCAAAGCGGGATATCCTGTGGCTGTCTTGGGATACTTCTGGAATTGGCTGGACTACTCCAGGTACACTGGATATCTTGTCCTTCAATTTCTGGAGCTCCCTGGTAAATGTTGACGTCATACCTGCATCCTGCAAAGAGCCATTGTTGTTAGTAGCAAGAATATTATTATTCGACACATTACCTTTCTGAGGATTTTGGCCATATCCTGAAGTAGGGGTGTGCATGGGTCGGTTTGGGTCGGTTTTTACTATTAACCATAACCAAACTTCGGTTATGGTTAATCGGTTATGAAGTCGGTTATGGTTCGGTTTTGGTTAATTTCGGTTAAGTAACCAAGTAAGGTTTGAAATAAATAGGGTTGTGCACGATTTGAACATAGCTTGAGCCTATTTTATAAGATAACGAAGACTAAACTTTTTGGTTAAAGTACCATTTAGAGTTCTTGTTAATAAGGTAATTCTCAAACTAAAACAATTATGGCCATAACACATTAGTTCTTTATCAAAATAAATGGCATCTACTTCAAGATCATTTTGTTACTAACATACTTTTATCTTAGTAAAAACCCTCTATATGGTTTTGTAAAACACAAATCTATTATATAAAGTTAACATCACAATTTTGGTTCGGTTTCGGTTATATTCGGTTAACCAAAGCTTCATAACGATAACCATAACCGATTGAGCGGTTATACAAAGTTTCATAACCATAACCATTGGTTATATTGGTTATCGGTTATTAGTGGTTCGGTTATGTCGGTTATGGTTCGGTTATCGGTTATGGTGGTTAATTTGCTCACCCCTATCCTGAAGCATATCCTAAACTCCTCACAGTCGACATCCTGACCGAAGAGGGTATCTCAGGGGTATGATTCTGAGAATGGCTTGGGACGATATTCCCCCTATTATCCTCAGTGTAAACCGCAGAACTGAAGTTCAAAGCCCTGGGCTGTATAGGAGTGACAGTTTCTTCAGCGGGTCTACTCGAGCTAGCTTTTAAGAGTTGTATTTCTCTTAATAGCATTTGGTTAGTCTCCTGTTGCTGCCTCATTTGTTCCTGCACACTTCCAAATAAAGTCAAAATTTCATCATTAGAGGCTAAAACAGGAGCAGATCCCTGGACACTTCGAGTAGGGATAACATCTTGAGGTTGTGAAGAAAACGGCATCCTTGGAGGAGGTGGTGGAAGCACCGAACCAGTGGTAGCAGAGGTTGTAGCAGACATAGTGGAAGAGCTCATGTTTGATCTTGAGGCCATTGTAAACAATGTGGCAAAAAGTTTAGAAAATAGAAAACCGATTAATGATTTTGCAAAGATTTTTAGTAAAAGTAGCACCACTTGCCCCACGGTGGGCGCCAAATTGTTTTGGTCAAAAATTACCTAAGCAATTTAGTGATCAAATTAGTTAAGTGAGGTAGTGTGCTAGAAATATGTGTGAAAAATGTGTTAACAAAATTAGATATGAAAACAGTTTCAGGATACGGCTCAGGATATAGAGCTGTATCTATGATCAAACAATGAGCAAAAATGTAAAGGTGGACGCGTGATATACGAGGAAAGCCCTTGATCAATCTAGATCGCCGGCATAAAACCTCGGGAGCTGACAATCGCAGCTGCCTTGTTCTTCTATTACTTCAAATATCAGGATACAGTGCAGGATGTGGTGCGGATCGACTATGTGTTACAATGAAATTTGAATACAAGTGTGGTGTTTGCAATGAGCTAGAGAGTGAAAGTGTTCGAGAGTGTCAGTGTAAATTGTGTGCCTTAAACTGATCCGCCCCCATCTATTTATAGTAAAGATAATGTAACAAACTATCCTAAACTTCCGGGATCCAACGAATATTCCCACTCGAACGTTGAGGACCAAGTCTTTCGGGTTCAACGGCTTCCTCATAACAAATACGCCCGAGTCTTGAGGAGAAGAAGTCCTGATGACCGTTAGTAACTTACAGCCATTAACCTGCACGTGTTTAATTCACTCAAACTTAGGATATCGCCCAAGATGTTAGCAATATCCCCGTCCAGTATCCTGGTCACAAATAAACAATAAAAAGCGGGATATTAGTCAGGATATGTATACTCAGAAAATGACCCATAACACCTGTAAACCAATCAAATTTGCAGGCAATGAAAGGGCAACTGCCGCGCTACGTTGGTTGGAGAAAACCGAGGCAGTAATTAAAATAAGCAAATGTGCTGAGGAGGATAAGGTTATGTATGCTTCTCACCTTTTTAAGGAAGAGGCATTAGAATGGTGGAATACGGTGTTACAAGCTAAAGGAAGTGACATAGCTTATGCCATGAGTTGGGAGGAATTTAAGCGATTAGTGGAAAGAAAATTCTGCCCTGAATATGAAAAAGAACAAATGGCAAATAAATTCCTGAGCCACCGAATGGTGGATGTTGACTGCCGAGGGTATACTTCGAAATTCTTCGAATATGCCAGAATTGTACCAACCCTGGCCTCGCCAGAACCGGTATTTATTTCTCGCTACATTTGGGGTTTAATTAGCGAAATCCGTGATATTGTCAAAGCTACGAGACCCCGCACAATCGATGATGCGGTGGAATTAGCCAACACCTTGACTGAGGGACTGGTGCGTACGTGAGAAGAAAATCGGAAAAAGGAAGTGGCCCAAAAGATTACCCAAGGATTTCGTGCAGGTAATATTAGTAGCAATTTCAAGAAAAGAGGAACTGGGCAATCTTCCACCCCGCCGTTCTGCAGGAACTGTAAAAAGAAATATTTTGGAAAATGTAATGAAACCTGAAACTTCTATAAAGCTCTAGGACATCGTGAAGAAGAGTGCAGAAAGAAAACAAGGATCTGCTACAACTGTGGTGAAGCTGGCCATTTTAGACCAGAATGTCCAAAGCTAGGTAAACCAGCTGACAACAAGGCCAAACCTGCCGAAGGGACTACGAAGAAAAACGCAAGAGCCTTCCAATTGACCACGCAGGAAGCCGAACTGATTCCCGACGTAATAGCTGGTACGTTTCTGGTACACAACGTTTATGCAAAAGTATTATTCGACTCTGGTGCAAACCAAAGTTTTATCAATACTTCATTCTGCCAAGCTCTTAAGTAACCTTTAACCAAACTTAGGCAGATTTATGCAGTAGAAACGACTGACGGGAACTCTGTTAACATAGATACGGTTTTGCAAAAAGAAAATATAGAACTTTCAGGTCGTAAATTTACTGCAAACCTATTACCCATGAATTTAGCTGGATTCGATGTTGTGTTAGGAATAGATTGGTTAGTAGCCAACCATGCTCGAATCCTCTGTGATAAGAATTCCATAGAAATCCGTGCACCCACAGGAAAAGTAATTATGATTACAGGGGATAAGCCGCGTAAACCAATGAAGTTCATTTCGGTAATGAAAGTTGCTAGTTATGAACGAAAGCAAGGAATAGTGTATATGATTTCGGTAATCATTAGCACTAAGGGTAAGGAACTTAAGGAAATTCCTGTAGTATTAGAATACTCGGATGTATTCCCAGAAGAACTACCAGGATTACCACCAGATAGGGAGGTAGAATTTAGAATTCATTTGATTCCTGGAACTACACCCGTAGCTAAAGTACCCTACCGATTAGCACCCACTGAAATGCTAGAACTGAAAAAGCAATTAGATGAATTGCTCAGTAAAGGATTTATACAACCTAGCTCATCCCCTTGGTGAGCACCAGTGTTGTTCGTAAAGAAGAAAGATGGTTCGATGCGAATGTGTATCGATTATAGGGAATTGAATAAGGTTACAATTAAGAATCGATACCCATTGCCAAGGATTGATGATCTTTTCGATCAACTACAGGGGGCTAGATATTTTTCTAAGATAGATTTACGCTCCGGATATCATCAATTGAAAGTACAAGAAGAAGACATACCTAAAACTGCTTTCAGAACTAGGTATGGTCACTACGAGTTTACAGTTATGCCTTTTGGACTAACAAATGCTCCGGCAGCATTTATGGACACGATGAACAGAATCTGTAAACCGTATTTGGATAAATTTGTAATTGTCTTTATCGACGATATACTTATTTATTCCAAAAGTCAGGACGAGCATTGTGAACACTTGTATGCACTCTTAACTTTGTTAAGAAAGGAAAAGCTTTACACCAAATTCTCGAAGTGTGAATTTTGGCTACAGGAAGTGCCATTTTTAGGACACATGGTGAATCACGAAGGTATTCACGTAGATCCCTCCAAGATAGAAGCGATCACCAAATGGAAGGTCCCGCAATCAGCTACGGAAGTTAGAAGTTTTCTAGGATTAGCTGGGTACTATAGGCGCTTCATTAAGGATTTCTCTAAGATAGCGGTACCGTTAACTAAGCTAACCTGTAAAACAGTTAAGTTTGAATGGGGACCTAGACAAGAAAAGGCTTTTAAGATTTTAAAGCAAAGGTTAACAAACACCCCAATCCTTGCCTTACCCGAAGGAACAGAAGATTTCGAAGTTTACTGCGATGCTTCTAAACTAGGATTAGGATGTGTGCTAATGCAACGCAAAAAGGTAATTGCGTATGCCTCAAGGCAATTGAAAAAGCACGAGGAAAATTATACGACTCATGACTTAGAATTAGGAGCAATAATTTTTGCCCTTAAGATTTGCAGCCATTATCTGTATGGAAGTAAGTTTACTATTTATACAGATCATAAGAGTTTAAGATATATATTTGGGCAAAAAAAATTAAACATGAGACAACGAAGATGGATGGAAATTTTGAGTGATTACGACTGTGATATTCAATATCACGAAGGAAAAGCGAATGTAGTCGCAGATGCTCTAAGTCGTAAGTATCATGAAAAGCAAAAGCGAGTTCGTGCTCTTAGATTAATTCTTCAAGTAGATTTAAGACAAAATTGCAGAAAACAACCTTTATGTATACCCCAAACTGCACTTTATACCTTTCACTATGAAATCCGCCAAAACCAACCTTTACGTTCATGTTTTGTTACACATCACAACCTTTACACCAAACCTAGTCAAAAAAGTCAGTTAAGTTGCCCCATGTGCAATGCATGTGAGGGCATATATGTCTTTTCCTTTGAATAATATATTTAAATAAATAATTAAATCAGATTTTAAAAAACTAATATATATATACCCCTTTTTCTCTTGGCTCTCTCTCTCTATTCAACAAACCCCCACCACCACCACCAATTCGGTATCCATTCACCATCAGCGATATCACACTTTCCTGACTCATTATCTTCACAACAATTTGCATAAGTATACATTCAGTTTCAGTACATAATATAACCACAACAAGCATCAAATCTTAAACCAGATGCACAAAAAGCAACTCTTTTTACAGTAGCAATAAGTCAAATAACAAATATGCAACAAATTACAACAATTGACTCAATTATCAAACTGTAACACAGATAAATACATATCAATAAGTGAAAATAATTCAACTTCATGATATAAAAAAATACCCAACTAAAAAGGTACCTTCAGGTTGAAATTGATTCAAATCTTTTTACCGAATCCAGCCGGCATGAATCAACGATCAGCTTGAATCAATGATCTCTTCCGCCATCGGCTTGAATCAACACACGTCGTCTCTCTCTAACTCTATCTCTTCAGTGATGATGGCTTCATCTTATTGGTGGTGATGGCGGATGCTCATTCGATCTCTATCCACAAATTCGCTGTTGTGGCAAGCGGAGTCATCAAATCCGTTGCCAGTTTTCGTCACCGGTGATACCACCACCATCATCACCGGTCGCCTCCGCCTCTTTATTCACTCCGACTCTTTCTCTCTCTGTGTTTTATCTCTCATCCAATCTCTCTTTGGGAAAAGACTAAAACAGAAAAGGAAACCACCAAAATCATAACTTACTTTAGCAGAAATCTAAGGTTCAGACGTCGGCGATCGAATAGGTGATGAGACTTCAATCGAAGAGCGTGGACAGAGAAGAGAATAAATGTGGCGGCCTAGGGCTCGAGAGAAAAAGTGTTACGAACTTGTGATAAGGAAATCGATGTTATTGATTTAAGGAGGAGCTGATTCAGATGAAAAGAATTGGGTTTGGGGGTGTTGTCATTGATTTAGGGTTTTAATCATAGGGGTGGCTGAAGGTAGGAGAAGGGTTGGAATTTGATTAAAACACTATATTAAATGAAAGGCAATGAGAAAAGACTATAATACCCTCACATGCATTGCACATGGGGCAACTTAACTGACTTTTTTGACTAGATTTGGTGTAAAGGTTGTGATGTGTAACAAAACATGAACGTAAAGGTTGGTTTTGGCGGATTTCATAGTGAAAGGTATAAAGTGCAGTTTGGGGTATACATAAAGGTTGTTTTCTGCAATTTTGTCTAGATTTAATGGAACAATTGAGGAATGTTCAAGAAACAGCAATCAAGGATGATGCCGAAGGAATGAAAGGAAGAATAAAAGAATTAGAGCAAGGAACTGATGGAATTTGGAGATTCCACAAGAAAAGAATTTGGGTACATAAGCAGGGAGAGTTAAGAAATAAGATTTTAGAGGAAGCCCATAAATCTAGGTATACCATGCATCCTGGTAATAATAAGATGTACCAAGATTTAAGAAATAATTTCTAGTGGATAGGAATGAAAAAGGACATAGCTAGATATGTATCAAAGTGTCTAACTTGTTCCCAAGTTAAGGCAGAACACCAGAAACCTTTAGGGTTACTCCAACAATTAGAAATGCCTGTTTGGAAATGGGAACTAATAACCATGGATTTTATTACTAAGTTGCCCAGAACCAGAAAAGGTAACGACGCAATTTGGGTAATTGTGGATCGATTAACCAAATCAGCTCATTTCCTACCCATGAAGGAAACTTTTAGTATGGAAAGAGTAGCCAGGTTATACGTAGACGAAGTAGTATCCTTACATGGAGTCCCACTCTCTATTGTATCGGATAGAGATAGTCGTTTCACTTCGCATTTCTGGACGAGTTTCCAAGAAGCCATGGGGACCAGACTAAATTTAAGTATTGCATACCATCCTCAAACAGACGGAAAAAGTGAAAGGACGATCCAAACCCTGGAAGACATGCTTAGGGCATGTGTGATAGATTTCGGTGGAAATTGGGATGACCACCTACCCTTAATCGAATTCTCCTATAATAATAGTTATCATGCAAGCATTGAAGCTGCCCCGTTTGAAGCACTGTATGGACGGAAATGCAGAACTCCAGTTTGTTGGGCAGAAATAGGAGAAAGCCAATTATCAGGTCCCGAAATCGTACAAGAAACCACAGACAAAATAACTCAAATCAAGGAAAGAGTAAAGACAGCTCGAGATCGTCAGAAGAGTTATGCAGACAATAGACGCAAGCTGTTGGAATTTCAAGTTGGAGACAAGGTTCTCTTGAAAGTTTCTCCTTGGAAAGGAGTAGTTCGGTTTGGTAAGAAAGGAAAGCTAAGTCCAAGGTACGTAGGACCATTCCCAGTAATTCAACGCATAGGACCAGTTGCCTATCGCTTACAACTACCAGAAGAGTTAGCCGGGGTACATGATGTATTTCATGTATCCAACCTCAAGAAATGTTTATCTGACGAATCCCTAGTAGTACTTCTTCAAGATATAGAGGTAAATGAGAAGTTAAAATTTGTGGAGAAACCATTGCAGATAGAAGACAGAAAGGTCAAGCTTCTCAAGCACAAACGACTAGTGCTGGTCAAAGTCAAGTGGGATTCAAAGAGAGGACCGGAGTACACTTGGGAACTGGAATCAGAGATGAAACGAAAGTATCCCTACTTGTTCCAGTGAATCTCGAGGACGAGATTTTAATAAGGTGGGGGGATGTAACAACTCTCGCCAAAATTATTATTTCTTATTTTATTATGTCCAATAGGAAACCCTAATTGAGACCCCCAAGTAATATTGCATGGCCCCTAAAATTTTCAGAACAGTTGGAATCAGGATCAGGGCCCCCTAAAACTCAGGGGGGGGGGGGGGTATCCCCTAATTGGCGATTATCCTTATATCTCGCTGTAAAAATCGAATTTCATCGATTTTTGACTCACCAAGGCTATAATGGAAACGTGGCTACCCTACCCTAAAAAGGGCGCCGTCGCGCCACGCGACAGGGATAACTTTTCAGTATATATTCCAGGGGTTGGCATTTGCATGGCTGCGTTGGTTCGACGTTCAAACTCGTTTCATACACTGAGGTATTCGCTTTTTCGTTCAAAAACACACACAAGCACGAATCTCTGCTGCGACAACAAGGTAATAACTCGATCACTGCTACGATACAATGTCTGATCGATTGAAACCGATCCGATGGATGTTTAAGTGCTGCCCGAATTCGGGCTATACTTTGTCATTCGTCGTGAGGGTTTTGATTTCGTGAGCTTATCATAAATATTGTATTAAGTTACTGACCTAGTTTCGTATGCATTGTTACTTTAACTAGGTTACACGGCTAAATCTGTAGGCTAAACTCTGCCCGTCTAAACTTGCAATGTGAGTCATTCACTTTTTACCAAATTGGTTCCAAACCCTATTTATTTTCAAAGTTATAATTACAGGGATTAAGTCTTTGTAATATTCAATTACCGCCGGTATATGGGGTTTTGTATACATTATTTGATACCCGTCACCATTGGACAACGGATTAGCCAATGGGTGATCTGACCATAGTCACAGATACTGTCAAGTGACAAATACCAATTGGGGTAATTGGTTGATAAAAACATTGTAATCACCCTTAATACTGTATATTATAACAATGTGTCGTTTTGTGTAACTTGAATGACCCGCCATTATTTCCCTGCTGATAAAACATATTTAAAACATGTTTCAGGTGATCTGTTGTGATCCAGGAAAAAGTGTCATGTAGCACTACAAGCTTGAAGAAGTGGCTCAATAAAATAAATAAATATGTTTAGTAAAATAGGGAATTTCCTTGAGAAATTCCTTTATTGTAAATTATGGGACTGGTCCCAAATGTGTGAAATAAAATAATTGGGCATTTCAAGTTTTAAAAGATCCTGTTAAAATTCTGCTGCCAACATAATAATTACCACGGGTTTCTGTCCCGCGGCTCCTGAACCGGGTAAAACTGAGCCGGGGGTCGTGACAACTATACTAGTTGAAAAGGGCAAACCTCAGGGACGAAAACGGATATTTACTCTTTTTTATTATTTTAGCCTTCAAAGTACAAACAAATAACAAAATGTCATTGTTAGAACTTTTTGAAACCGTTGGTATTCGAGTTTAATAGTTTAGGGCCATTTTGTAATAGTCTAATAGTCATGGGGTGAAATTGTAAAGTTGAATAGGGTTTTTTGCATCAGAAGCAGCGTAAGTAACTGCCTTGCGTAATCTGCGTAATTATAATTACGCAGGACAACCGACTTATAAATAGAAAACCCCACAATCTAGTATTTCAAGTTTCTTGGACTAGGTGAGTGTTTATTGTATTCTCTTGATTATTCTTCTTGTTTTGTGCATCAGACCAGTATACCCAGGCTCCTAATCATTAACAATGATTATGGAATTTCAAATCAACATTGGTTGATTCACACACATCATCAATTCTTCCCTTTCTACTTTGTATTTTTACTTTTATCACTCAAACACCTAATCAATAGGTGTTTGTGTGTTTATCAATTACCAACATTGTGATTCGTAGTTGATTTGGAACTCACAGTCATCTTTTGCCTTTGATGAAAAACTCATATTTAAACATTTCAAAAGTATTAAACTCTTCAAAATTCCATCACATTATTTTAAGGATGTATTAGTATAACAATACTTCATTTTATTTATTTCATTGTACAAAACCAGAAAAACACTTTTTGGGTATTATTTCATTATAATAATACTCTCTCAACTATTTAAACGGCTTAAATTACACTAAAATCGTCTTTAGTGGACTCGAACTCTTAACCTTAAGGGGAGCAACATTGATTTTTAAATATTTTATAATATTTTTAAGGTCATCCGGTCCGACCAGTTCTACCAGTGGACCGGTAAAGAGACTGATTCGACATTCGGGCCAGTCATGAAAATATTGCTTTTTATAGTTTTTCTTATTTGTTTTAGTATGTAAGCAATTTTAATTTCTCACTATGCTATCTTGACGTTTTAAAAGATATATGAGGAAATTTGTACTGTTTTTTTTTTTTTTTTGACATCTTGATTGACAGTGACAGACAGCCTAGATAGCCAATTGCAACACTTGAGGATAGTGTTTGAAACTTTAAAACAACACAAATTGTTTGTGAAAAAATATACAATTGTGTTTTAAACAAGGGTGAGAGGGGCACTCCTCCGTTGGGAGTCCCCTCTCTTACGCACGGCCAATCAGCACGCGCCACGTCAACTCTCCTCTTAACTCCCCTCACACCCTTAATTTGATGGCGGCACTCCAGTCACACAATTATTTTTTTATAAAAAAAAGAAGGAAAAAATATGATTGGTGGAAAAAGGGTGGACCCACATTAACAACCAATCACCCCCTCTCTCTCTCAAGCGGTGAACACACACCGATCCCATTCACCGAATTCGGTCCCCGCGTTGATGGCGACGGTGTTCCCGCTCGGGGACTTGGGTCACCGCATGGGGTCACCGAGAGTGCCCCGTATACCCTAAGTAAGGAAAAAAAGTTGCGTGTTTCGCCGCATAATGCCTGTAATAATAGTAGTTTACTCAATATATTTTAATGTGTTGTCAGTTTTGTATTGGAGTGAAAAAAAATAGGGTAGCTGTCAGCTGATCGTGATTTCTCAAAAGGAGGCCCATTTGTTTATCGTTGCCCTTTCTTTAGTTGATAAGTTTTGTAATCTGTTTGGTTCAATATTGATTGTTTTTTCATAGCCATTATTCTTTCTCAACTATTTTTTTTGAACGGCAAATTTGGATCACTGACGGACCACTGGAGTATAATCGTGTCACCAGCAGAACCACCCGATCATATCCATCTCCACTAGGCAACAATGCCTATACACCAATTCAGGAGGAAACCCAATAAATCTGGGAAAACCCCCCTTTGTGGGAATCGAACACATGACCTAATGGTCATAAGCCTTATCCCACCACCAAAATACCACTAGGCTATAATGCCATGGGTATTCTTTCTCAACTACTGATTGCCTTTTGGGTAATATTGTATTTTCGGTATTTACCATGTAGTGTGTACAATACGAATTCATGGTGGTTGAGGCGGTTGTGTTGATTAAGTCATGGTCGTTCTTATGGTTAAAAAATAGATCTAAGTTCGCTAGGCTAGAGTGGAAAGAATAGTCAAGTAATCCTTTGTATATGATGTAAGCGTTTTTTGTGGTGGTCCTCGTTTTGAGGCCTGCCCGTGTTTCTAATGAAGTTCACTGGTAAAAAAAAAAAATACGAATTCACAGAAAACAAAAAAAAAATATTAGAAAGCAAATTACAAAAAAAAAAAAAAAAAAAAACTGTTACGAGTGGTTTGAAAACTTTTGTGAAATACAACTTGTGTTGTTCTAATTATTTGCGTACATAAAGTTATAGTTTAAGAAAGGATTCGTGAAAATACTATAACTACACCTTTTTGGCACTTCTTGTTTGGTGTGGATATCTTTGAGGGATCAGTGGTGGATTCATAAATTTTTTTACGGGAGCATAAATTGATTGGGTTAAAAGAAGGGGGTCAAAACAATTTGGACTAAAACGAGTAAGGTAAAATCAATTCATACTTATTTGTCTAATAATACAATAAATTTGTGAACATTTGGGAACCAAAACTTAATAATACAATAAATTTGTGAACCTTTGGGAACCAAAAAACTATATATATATATCAGTTGAAACAATAAGTGAATTTGCCACTACTTAGATAAAGATATATATATAGGGTAAGATTAAAATGAGAATGCATATATTTCATGAGAACCATAAAAATTTGGTCAAAATTCATTCAAATTAGAGTTAACTGCCATTTTCGTCCCTGTGGTTTGGTCACTTTGGCCATTTCAATCCATTTTTCAAAAATGCGCCATTTTCCTCCCCGACGTTCTGGAAAGGTGCCATTTCAGTCCAAAAATCATAACCCAGTTAAGTCAGTTAGTAAATAAGGACTGATTGTGTAAATTTGTAACATAAAGGACCATTTAAGTAAATATTAAACACCACCACCACTAGCCCTGTCACCACCGCCACAGCCCTGCCACCACCGCCACCACAGCCCTGCCACCACCACCACCGCCACCGCCACCACAGCCCAGCCACCACCACCCCCACAGCCCTTGCCACCACCGCCACAGCCCTGCCACCACCGCCACCACAGCCCTGCCACCACCGCCACTCCGCTGCCACCACCACCACTCCGCTGCCACCACCCCACAGCCCTGCCACCACTGTGAAGATTCCGGCGAAGTTGCAGGTTCGGTTCCGGCTAAAATCGATGTGTTTGAGCATTGTGGATTTGATTCGATCAATTTGAATCTTCGCTTGATAGATTATACTTGTTTCAGATGAAATTAGAGTTCTGCTTTGATTTTCACGTTCAAATTCGATTCGTTATTGATGAATTACATTATGATTGTTAGCTTATTTGTAAATCTCTGTTTCTGTATCTATCGTTTGCTTTTGTTTCATCTAAAACCTGCTAGGTTTCGTTTCGGAATTGTTTTTAAACCTCAGATCCGCTTAATTATGCTTAATTACATCACTCATACTGCATGATTTCACTTCATTCGAATCATTTTATATTTAATCGTTAAACCGCTTGTGATAATGTGATCCTTCTGTTCAATTGTTCACGTTTTATCATTAATCAGCATCCGTAAAACGATCGATCGATACGATTTCCTATTGATCGATGTGATTTCAGAGTTTCTACTTTTAACAAATCTATACTGAAATTATTTGCAGGTTGTAAAAAAAAAGCAGATCGAAGACGTTATGGATTTCCGATAGCCGTAGAACCGAACCTGCAACTTACACCCCTCACAATGCTCAAACACATCGATTTTAGCCGGAACCGAACCTGCAACTTCGCCGGAATCTTCACAGTGGTGGTGGTGGCAGCGGAGTGGGGGTGGTGGCAGGGCTGTGGTGGCGGTGGTGGCAGGGCTGTGGCGGTGGTGGCAGGGCTGTGGTGGTGGTGGTGTTTAATATTTACTTAAATGGTCCTTTATGTTACAAATTTACACAATCAGTCCTTATTTACTAACTGACTTAACTGGGTTATGATTTTTGGACTGAAATGGCACCTTTCCAGAACGTCGGGGAGGAAAATGGCGCATTTTTGAAAAATGGACTGAAATGGCCAAAGTGATCAAACCACAGGGACGAAAATGGCAGTTAACTCTTCAAATTAAGAAATATTATTATTATTATTATTATTATACAATACAATACAAGAAAACAAATTTACACTATATATATACACACATGTAGTGTGGGCACAGTTCCACCCTACCCAAAGAGTGAACCCGCAAGTGGGAGAGAGTCATAGGGTTGCAAACGAACTTAACAAACACAAACAAGACCTTGTTCGTGTTCGTTTGTCAAGAAATATGCGTGTTCACGAACTGTTCATGAACACTTACCGAACGTCATTTTATGTTCGTTTGTTAAGGAAATGACCTTGTTCGTGTTGATCTGTTAATTTTAAGCAACGAACGTTGATAAACACAAATGGGCACAAACTAATGTTTATGAACACAAATGGAAACAAACTGACAAACAAACAAGCGTTTATGAACAAAATATATAATACACTAAGGGGTTGTTTCGTAGCCTCTGAATGGTCATTAAGAGGCTACCTCTTAATGGAACCATTAAGAATTTTACCAATGAGAAGGTAGAAGAATGTGACATGTGATGATTTACCATTCAGAGGTTACCTCTTAACCATTCAGACTTGAGGTTACCTCTTATTCATTCAGAGGTTTTAAACCATTAAGAGGTAGCATCTGAATGGTCATTAAGATGCTACCAAACAGCCCCTAACACTTATTAAATATTTTACTTGTCGGAATTTTGAAAGCATTTAAAAAATATAAAAACTAAAAACACCAATGAACTATCAGACAAAAAACGAACACGTTAACGAACGTTCACAAACATATATGAACGAACACGGCCTTTGTTCATATTCGTTCGTTTAACTAAACGAACAAAAAAAATTCGTATTCGTTTGTATAATAAACGAACACAAACAAACTTGCCACCGAATGATTCACAAACTATTCACCAAACATTTGATTCATTTGTAACCCTAGAGTCACCTATTTCTTTTCATCCACTAACCTTCCTTTCAACCTTCAAACAATCAATGAAATACCACATTATGTTTTACTTTCATCTAGTTCCTAATATTGAACCTTCTCATATTTAGCTTGTCTTTTCAATCTTCCTTGAAAGAGAGAAAGTGTTACACTTGATTAATGTCTTACCATAATTGCATTTTTAAATGGGAACTTCACATAATACTAATCAATTTGTTTCTCTGTTCCACTAACGTCGTCACTTCCTCTTTAAAGTTACTCAAGTTTCATTATGTATTCGATTCTTAAGCAATTACATAGTTTTCAGCTATCAGATCACAATTTTCTTTAATTTATAAATGCCTGTGTGATAACAACAAATGATTTACAACAAAAAATATTGTTGTGCGTATTAATTAAAATCATTATCAACCCAAAACCATAGGCCAATAAATAACATGGGATTAAGTGTAAGACAATTAGAATCTGAGATTCAAGAACCATAGTCAACCCAATGGATTTTGAGTTCGATTTTGACAAAAAAAAAAACATCGTGCATTCGATCATTATCTTAGTGATTCCAAATATTCATTCATAGATTATATCCTGGCATAACCATCTTTGCTTTTAACAAAAGCAATCGTTCTTAGCCGTTTGACTTTGACATAAGTGACACAAACATTTGTTCTCATATTCGATTATGGCATAATCACATTCGATATTGACAAAATCGATCATTCTTAGCCATTTGATTTTGACGGAAACAACCAAAAGCGACCAAATGTTCGTTCTTAGAACAAAACTATAGGTATTATCTATTTGACTCAATCCCATGTAAGCATCGCTGAATATCGGTAAAACCACTCATTAACAATTCTTGCATCCACTTGTGCTAGTTTAACACAATCAAGTATATAATCAACATACTTGGATCTATTACCACATCATTGGTCATCACTTGGAACAAAGACAACGTGTCTGATCTATTACCATATCGTTGGTCAAATTGAAACCCAAAGTCGATTGTGATTCTTGAATTCAAGATTTTGATCGATTGACAACTCTAAATCCTCTATTATTGATTGGCCAAGGGTTCTGGGTTGATAAGACCTACATATGTGCAAGTCGTGTATAGGTTACATAACATACACATAACCTACACATGTGTAGGTAAACGTTTAAAGTTAAAAATATATATATAAAAACAAATTAGGTTAATGACTTTTTATGTACATAACATACAAATTCGTATGTAAAAACGAAAAATATTAAAAACATATGAAAATTTTATAAAAATAAAATAAATTAAACCATCTACGTTTTTTTTCTCGTAAAAAATTAGTGTTTTAAATATTGCCATTAATAAAATCTATACTATATAATAAAAGAAAACCAACTTTGGGACACATGTCATTCATTGAAGCTATCTATTTTTTAGTTTTTTTCTCTCTATCCTACTTAATTATAAATATTTAATATTAATTAAAAATAATTATAAAATTAAATTTAATATAAATTTAAACAATTCGTATAGGATTAAAATCTTATTATGATCAATAATTATTTATTATTTACAAAATTAATAAAATAGGTTGTTGAAGACTTATTTCCATTCCGTAACCATTTAAATTATGAGTGTATTATAATCCCTAATGATTGTTCAAAAACAATATATAAATAAATAGATAAATACGTACTATAGCTTAAATATATATTTTTGTATGATAAAAATTATATTGTATAAGATAATATATAAAATAATATTATTGTTGTATAGAAGATCATCTATACCTATACTATATACAGTGGCGAAGATTTACCCGAACGACGGGGGGGGGGGGGGGGGGGGTCGAAAACGTATATACCAAAAAAAAAAATATTATAGAACCGAGGGTCAAACATATATACCCAAAAATTTCTATACGAAAACCGTATATATAATACTACTGAGCGAAAAGTTCGGGGGGTCGGGCGCCCCTCCCCGCCCCTTCTATACTTTGCAACTGACTATATAATAAAAGAAACCAATGTGGGGACACATGTCATTTATTAAAGCCATCTATTTTTTAGTTTTTTCCTCTCTATCCTACTTAATTATAAATAAATTAATATTAATTAAAAGATAAATATAAAATTTAATTTCATATAAATTTAGACAATTCGTATAGGAGATAATATAATATTTTGAAATATTATTAGATTTCAAAATAATTATCCTGAAATTAACAAAAGACGTACACTAAATATAAACTAATATAATGTAAGTGATTTATTTATTTTATTAAAATAAAGTAGTTAAGGTAGAACCCATTTTAAAAATGTTTATAAGGGGTAAAAAAACATTAATCAATGTTTATTGGTTCTATACTTTTAGTTTCGTGTTCAACTCTCAACTCAAATGCGGTATTCACTATGTTTACGTGACATTTATAAGAACCATCACCGCAATCACCCAATCCATCATATATCGAGTATATCCATTAGTTTTTTTAAAGATATAATTTTTATTAGATTCGTTCAACCCGTGTAATAAATGAGGTTTTTTAAAGATATAATTTTTTATTATTTACTATACAAAATTACATTTTATACAACTCGTGTAATACACCGGGTTTCTAAAAATTATTATGTGTTATCTAAAATTATATTTATTCAATCTGTATAATACACATGGTATATAAAGATATAACGAAATATAATTTTTATTAATTGGTATATAAAATTATATGTGCTCAACCTGAGGTTCTTAAAAATGTAACTTTTTTCATTATTTAACATAGAAAATTAAATTTACTCAACCCGTACAATACACAAGGTTCTTAAAGATATAATTTTTCTATTATGTAATATAAAAAATACATTTATTTCCCATGTAATAAACGGGATTTTTAAAGATATATTGTTTCATTATTTGGTATAAAAAATTACATTTATTCAACCCGTGTATTATACGGGATTCTAACCTAGTTAATGTTTTAAAATAAACCTCATCATATATACATGTGTGTCTCGTTAAATACAGAGAAAAAAATCTGGAAGTACAAACACTAAAGGTAGATATAGAGTATATTACAAGTTTTGTCCTTTATGTTTACATCAAATTGCAGGTGGTGTCCTTTGTCTTTAAAATTGACGATTTTTGTACTTAATGTTTTCAAATGCTACACGTTTTGTCCTTTAGCACTAACCTAGTTATAATTTTCTGTTAAACCTGATCATGTGTCTTGCATATGAGGGTATTTTTGTCATTCACATTTCCAAGGACAAACTATGTAAATAATTTAAATACCCATCATTTTATTAAAAAACTACTTTAACAAGAAAGAATTAACAAAATAAAAAGGGTGTATATATAATATATTTATATATAAATAAATGACGGTAGCCTGGGTGCTTTGGAGAAAAAGGAACGACAAAGTCTTTAATCAGAAGGAGGCACAAAACCATAACATCATCGAAGACATCAAGTCACTATCATTTCTTTGGATTAAAAATAGGTCTAAACTTCAGGGTGTAACGTGGGAGAATTGGTGCGAGTTCAAAGTCTGCGATTAGTTTGTAATATTGGGGGTTGTCTGTTCGATCACTGTACATCGCCCTTAGCATCTTGTTAAGGGCTTTTAGTTCTTTGTTTTCAATATATCATTCCATTTTGCAGGCCAAAAAAAAAAAATTATTAACCTCATGGGAAGGGAGGGACTATTTTTAAGTGCATCATAATACCACTAGAATACAAGCACTTTTTTCATCATAGGTAATCATTACTACTTACTGGATCACTTAGACCGTGGGGTATGGTGGGGCGGGGGTTCGGAGCATGGGTTGACACATGGAGTTCGAGCTCCCCCGCTGGTGAGTGACGTGTCCGTGGGGTATGGCGGGGCGTGGCTAGCCCGCGTGGGTTGGCCAGGTTTATTAAAATAAAAATAAAAACTAAAATCAAACATAGCCCACCCGGGGTGGTGACTTGGGCGTTTGTACCCAACCCCCGCCCCATACCCCATAGTCTTAGGGCTCTAAATAATTTATAGGTGGGTTGATACGGGTGGAACCACGGCTCAAAATGAGCAGGTGGAAACTTCCAAGTCATCGTATATTTCCTTATCCAAGCATCATTCTTTTATTGTTGACTCGGCCTCGTTACCATTTTCATCAAGATCAGGTTGCTTGTCGTCGATCACTTTTATCAACTCTCCTCGTCATCGCCGTCACTCATAGTTCTTTAGTTATAGACTCAGCGAGTCGCTTTTATAGAATGTTGTTCTTCCTCTACCATTTCCGCCTCAATACAAAAATAAGGCATCTGGGTAGACGACCATCGGCCAATCACCATTTTATCTTATGATGAAGACACTGGTCATGCAATCCATCCTATCCTTCTCGACCGACACGTTTTAACCTTAACCACACATACGTTACCACGTAACAGTTCTAACGGTGATCAAGTAGTTTTTATCTTTTTAACTGTTCTCAAATATTTAGTAATTCTCGTTTAAAACCGCACCAGCGTGTTCTCATTGGAGGACTCCATGCCAATTGCCAAGCCTAGTTACAGATATTAATCATGCAAATATAAAAACTTCCAGTCCATTCAAACTGAAACTGATCATCAAATCAGGTTCCCAGATTAAACAAAAAGCATAATATAAATTCTTAAAATAACCACCAATATATCAATAATGGTGTACTGAACTCAATCAAACACTGGAACAATGAACATAAATCTTCTTGGTCCAATCATTACTCTCAACTGCCCATCATGCACTTACCTGCATATCAACAAATCACCAAAACAAGACACTTCAAAATAAATTCAAACAAAACTAATATATAATAATAATAATAATTAGACTTTAATACACACAGTGATGATTTGCCCACAAGTCTTGCTTTCAGCTCATCGGCTACAGCATCGATAAATTCTTCGGTGTTCAAATAGTGCTCCCTACTGAGCCTGAAAAGCATCCAAAGATACAAGTTATATAAATAATTATATACTAGTAAAAGTTTTGGTTTCCTATTATAACATTTTATAAAATTCGAACTTTTATGTTACTCATTTTATCAAGTTCAAATAGAGCTCCCTGTCTATTAAACAGAAAGAATACCGCTTTAGCCAAGGGTAGTTATGACATTTCTTTTAGAACTACAGTCAACTATAAGTCAACTTACTTGGATCCATGAATAATGAGTGCAAGATCCTTTGTCATCTTTCCGGATTCAACAGTTCCGATACATGCGGCTTCCAGCTTCTCAGTGAAATCTAAAAGCTTAGCGTTGTTGTCCAACTTTGCCCTTAATTACACAATTTATAATTCATATTCTTCAGTGCTTCAAATCAATAAATTTTTATTTGAATATAACAATTTTTTATAATATAAACCTGTGGGCCAGTCCTCGGGTCCAAGCAAAGATTGAGGCTATACTATTAGTGCTAGTTTCACCTCCCTTTTGATGCACTCTGTAATGACGAGTTACAGTGCCGTGAGCTGCTTCGGATTCAATGGTCTTCCCATCAGGGCAAACCTAAAAGCAGAACCAATTAAATATAAATAATATGCAAAAAAAAATTAATTAATTTTTTTACGCAACGGGCGTACCAAGACTGATGTCATCAATCCAAGTGATCCGAACCCTTGAGCCAACATATCACTTTGAACATCACCATCGTAGTTTTTGCATGCCCATACATAACCTCCATCACTCTTAAGAGCATAAGCAACCATATCATCGATGAGACGGTGTTCATACCTACGAATGAATTACATGAAGGTGACAATGATATATATGAATAACTTGGTACACTATCATATATATATATAGGGGAGGGTTCATTGGGGAACACTAAAAAAGTGGGGAACGGGGGAACACTTTTAAAAATTATACTTAACATGTTAAAAAAAATATTTTTCTAATTTTTTTTCGGCGCATTTTCTTATAAATACAAGTAGAAACATTTTTGATAAAAAAAATCAAAAACTAAAAATAAAAAAAAATGTTTAAAAAACAGTTTTATCTTATAGAATTAACTTAACATGTTAAAAATATTTTTTTTTTAAAATTTTTCAGCGCTTTTCTTTATAAAAAGGAGAATCTAGTCGAGTAAAAAAATATTTTTTCTAAAAAAAACAATTTTTAGCCTTTTTTAGTTGTTTTTTTTTTAATATTTTTAGTTTTTGTTTTTTTTTATTAAAAATGCTTCTACAAGTATATATAAGAAGAAGCGCCGAAAAAGATGTTTAAAAAAATAATTTTTAACATGTTAAGTTAAATTTTTAAGAGTGTTCCCCGGTTCCCCACTTTTTTAGTGTTCCCCAATGAACCTTACACTATATATATATATATATATATTAAAAGGCTATTTGTCTCCCTGAATAATTTCATATATCCCCTAAATAACTTGTATCCTGTCACAAGTTGCCACATAGCAACCTTTTTTTTAAGTCGTTTGCATTTTACTTTTACACCCATAACTTTGTTATCATACATGTTTAGTCCCACAAGTTTAAGTTTCTTAATATACTTGTTTAGTCCCTCTATTCTAACAAAGTTTTCTACTCATTAGTTAACTTTGCTTATATACATGTTTGGTCCCTCTACTTTGACTTTGGTAATATTAGTGTTAAGTCCCTCTACTTTTATTCGTTTTGGTATTTCACCTTTTAGTGTTTTTTTCCTAATGTCACGAATCAAACCGACTCACGCCGCAACACACGGGGTAAAGTTACTAATTTACCTAAAAAGAAAATTGAAATATCAAACCCATTTTCACACTAATGACCAGCATACCCTTCCTTTGGAACTCGCATTATGATATTAGGGTTTGAAGCGCAAGGAGAATACGAAGGGTATAATGGTCATATTGTAAATTAATGAAATGAGTAAATATGAAACTTTAAGTATTTTGAATGGGTGTGTCTGACTGTTATTAATTTTTAATTGGGGAAATATGATATTATGCAAGTTTTAAATATATATATTTAAATTGTCCCAAATATAAAAATTTACAAATTCTAAGAATTATGCAAATGACAAGTTTAGTTACTCACCATATTCCAGCAGCCTCAAACTTCGACTTCCAGTTGCTTTCATAAACATCTTGAAATATGTCCTTGAATCTAAATCAACAAAAATAGATAATATCAATGAGGATATACATACATACATACAAGATAGCGTGAAAGCTGCAACTCATGCAACAAACCTTCCGTCATATTTCTTCAGAATAGTGTTCTTTGTGCTAAGATAAAGTGGCCACTTCTTCTGATAAGCTGTGTTCATCGAGGCCTCAGCAAAAGCGGCAATGGACTGTTTGAAGTTGATAAAAATTAACATACAAGTATATAACTCAGATTTAAAAGACATAGTAAGATTAATAGTGGTATAAAAAAATCAATGAACCAAAAAGCGGCACCTCTTCAGTGTTGTACATTGACAAAGCTACCCCTCCAGCACCAGTGAAGTTGTAAACTTCCAAGTCTATGTTTTCACCTTCTCCTTCGGGAACTGGAACAAAAAGAATAAGCGTTCTTGTAAAAATTTATCATGGGACAAACAAATATATAAAAAAGAGGATGATTTTGTGTAGGCCTGTAAATAAACCGAACGTTCATGAACTGTTCGTGAACTTGTTCGGTGTGAAGTTCGGTTCTCGTTTAAATGAACGAACATGAAGACAATTTTTTGTTCATCTAATTAAACGAACAACCATGAAAACATGTTTTGTTCATTCATTTATGTCCGTGAACGTCCGTTTATTTAGTTCATTTATGTTCGTTTCAATTTAAATACATAAGTACATATATTTATATAAATACTAAACATAAAATAGACTTCCAAACTACTTATTTAAATATAATTAAACTAACTGGTAATTGGGCTTTGAGCTTTCTAGTAACATAAATGGATTTTCCAACAGAATTTATCGTGATTAATCACCAACTTATATCAAAAATTACTTTATGTTCGTTTATGTTTAGTTAATTGTGTTCATTTGTGTTCATTTATGCTTGTTTAATTATGTTCATTTTTGTTGTTTATTGTTTGTTAAATTATGTTTGTTTAAGTTTGTTTGTTTGTTTATGTTCGTTTACGATCACAAACTGTTCATTTAGTTTTTAAACGAACAAAACACGAACAAGAACAAAAAATCTGTTTGATTATATGTTCTTGTTCATGTTCGGTTAAAGTTAAATGAACGTTTGTGTTCGTTCGGTTCATTTACAGGCCTAATTTTGTGAGTCTAAATAGAAATATGTATGGATAATACTAGTACCAAAAACAAGCTTAAGTTTTCCGGGTCCCTTAATCACTGCATCGGTAGCTTTGTATTGATCACCAAATGCATGTCTTCCGATGCAAATAGGCTTTGTCCATCCTATAGATACAACAGTTATTACAGTTATGTGCAATTTATAAAATTAAAAATTAAAAAGAAAACAAAAAACTCGACTTCCAAATTGGTAAATACCTGGAACTAGTTTGGGAATATTTTTGCAAAGAATTGGTTCTCTAAAAACTGTGCCTGAAAAACGTGCAAACAAAGCGATTTCATACACACTGAAATAAAATATCCTTAGCTTTATTGTGTTTGAATGATGAATAAATTATATCACTAACCGTTCAATATATTTCTGATCGTCCCGTTTGGACTCTTCCACATGCTTTTCAAAGTGAACTCCTTCATACGAGCCTCATCTGTGAATGATTTGATCTATCAGTAACTTAATAACCAGTGCATTGTCCCATAAATAACATGATAGGAATAAATTTAGCATACCAGGGGTAATGGTGGCGCACTTAATCGCAACATTGTACCTAAAGTTTAATTGAAAATATCAGATTATAGAAAAAACAGAAAAATTATAAAACCTTAAACAAGAAACAAGAAAATCTCGAGTGAATCCGAACATGACCGAACCTGAAATTGTGTCATACGTATGAACCCAAACATGACCGAAATATTCACGGGTTGACCCAAACACGACCCGTTCAACCCGAATTTTAAAAAAAAAAATCGCAAATTAATATATTAAAATTAAAAAAAAAATTACAACAAACACAAAGGTATAATACAATTACATTTTAATTAAAAAATATTATGTCAATTTCTCTTTATAAGTTGTAATTATGGCATAAAATACCACCCAATTTAATTTATGAAATAAAATTATTTAAAAAAAATAAAATAGGATATAAATGGGCTAAACAGGTCAACCCGCCAACCTGCCCGAGTTGGCATGAACAGACACGTTTAGCTAAACAGGTTCGCGGGTTCAACCTGAAACTGACCCGAACCCATTTAGACTAAACCCAAACCCATGAACTTCGTGTTAGGTTCATGTTGTGTCAGAAATTCACCCCTCTAGCTATAAGTCACCAAAAAAAGTGTGAAATTAAAATAAAAAAGAAGTGAATCCATCATATGTTGAATCAAGCTGTAACGTTTGTTGTAAAATAGAAATGGGTCACGGAAGATAACAAAAAGTAGACGTACTTAAGAGTAGCTTCGGCACTTTCGATGGTAACTTTATCGTCAGTAGCATCACGGTTAGGAAGACCCAGGTCGTAATACTTAATGTCGAGATCTAGGAAGGGGAAAATGAGCTGCAGTATATAAACACTTTTTAGCGATGCGATCCAGATAACGAATATTTGACCTCAAAACAATTTGTATAATGTGTATAACCTTATCCTTGATTGATTGCCAAAAGACACGAGTCATTTCATCTCCTGTAACAAACAAAGATACATATTGTTAGTCCAGTAACTACATCATACAAGTACAAATCAAGCGTAAGCATTAGTAGTTGTTGCTCCTTGAGTAAATAATTAAGAACAAATAAACCAAATGATAAAAACAAGTTTTAGTACAAAATTTACACAACAAAACCAGAAGCTCATACACACAACTTATGCTTTCAGACACGGTTTTCTACCTTGTTCTCCAAGTTATCACTCCCCACTAACTAATACTCTATTAGAATAGTAGAATCACAATTACACATGTACAGATACAAACTGAATTATCCAGTTGAAAAAGATAACACCCTTCCATCCTGAAAACTTCATGATTTAACAAGACTTTTTTCAATTATCATTCTATGATCAAAAAGTACCCCTTTTTTTTTGAAAATTAAACTTCAATAGAACCACCTCCGACCCAAACGGGTAAAAGGCAAACAAAACAAGACTACCCCCGACCCAAACGGGCAAAGGGCGAAAAATTACAACATATACAAGGGTATTTGCACCACTCCGTCCATATAAAAAATTACAGCATATACAAGGGGTATTTACACCACTCCGTCCATATCAAAAAGTACACCTAATTGGCCACCGGTAATCGGTCAAACACAGTCAAAATCGGTCAAGTTTCGGTAAAAATCTTTGAAGTGCTTAAAAAAATTATGCTTATTAATCCAATCCAATTTACAAGTTTGAAAAATTGTATATAAAATTTTGAAAACTTTTGTGTGTGTATATATAAGTTTGAAAAATTACATATAAAATTTAAATCCGATTAATCCTAATTAATCCAGATTAATCGCTAGTCACTACCTCACCGCTGTGTATGATCTGTATGAGTATTTTGTTAATAAATAAATTATAAAATAATAATGAACAAATAGCTATAGAGTCAATAACTACACTAATCAGATCATAAATAGTCAAACTACACAATCATCTTGTGTATAAAACCTAATATCTATTAGAGTCTATAACTAACTATCAGTAATCAGATCGTACTTAAGGAACATAGCAATAACTGCAAATCAACAACAGAAACAGAGCATCGATCTGATCAAACTGACTACGATTCACAGATCGGAGCCTGAGTAATAATCAATCGAAGTATAGGAACAACGAGAAATGGAGTATATGACTCACCGTCCATCTCAACGATGGGGTTTTCGACTTTGATTTTGGCGAAAGACATTGCTACTGCTTCTGAACGAACGATGAGATCGCCGGAGATCGGAGTGAGAAAGATGGTGAGATAGTGACGGAGTGAGGGTTTGGGATATTTATAGGACGGCGATTGCCCAATTCGAATGGTAGGTGGGGTTGGGATGGCAATATTTTAACATAGTACTATTAGACTAAAGGGTATGGAGAGGATGGGCTCGGATGGGTTGAGCCGTCACGTAGGCGCCACGTAGGAGTGGCTTGGATGGGATGAACCTAGAGGGGTGGAGAGGGATGGAGGATGAGGCCCCACAACAATAAAAAAATATAAAATTTTAGAGAGAGATAGAGAGAGAGGAGAGACAAAGATAGAGAGAGAGAAGAAAGGAGGCTCGTCTGAATCGGCGTGGGGGAGACGAATGAGCCGGGCCGGGGCTAAGGGGGGCGGTGTGGGGGCTCGGCGCCGGACCTAGCCGGGGCTAGCCGACCCCCATACCCATTAGTCTTACGATGCGGTTGCCATTGTTGAATTTAGGCTAACTAATAATTACAGATAAATATTTTAAAAAAGGGTTAGGTTAATGTACCTTTCGTAACATAGAATTGGATTAGGGTAGGGATGTATATCAATGTATCGATATTGAAAATGTTCGGTACGATAGAGTAATTTAAACTAAAAATAAGTAAAATACTGGTACTGAGCCATAAGTATCAATCTCAAAAACACCAGAAAAATCCGTACCAAATTGATATCGAAATTTGATTGGTACGGTTCCATTTTATGCCGGTATTTATTGATACCGGTATCAAAATGCTCATCCCTAAAAGTTCGAAGCACAACCAAGCACTAGTAGGGATGGCAAAAAAGCCCAAGCCCGACGGGTATACCCGAAACCCGAAATATACGGGCCGGTAATACCCGAAACCTAATGTGTATGGGCCGGGTACGGGTTTAAAAAAAGAGAAAATTCGGGTACGGGTATGGGTATGGGATTTGGTGATACCCGCCCGATACCCGGCCCATTTACCCGAATAATACCCTAAAATATTATATTATAGATTTCCATATATATAAACTTAGTACATGTACTTATTACCTTCTCTATAGTCATATGTAGATATGTATTTGGCATGTGCTTAGTGAACAAATAACTTATTTTAGAGCATGTGTATTGGATATGGAAGCTATCACCCTTTATTATGTGGATGTTCATGCAATTAGGTGGTCCTGATACAATTACTTAATTAAGTAATCATTTTGATTTAGTTTAGTATATGTGATCTGAATGTGATATGTAAGTTATAAATCACATTTTCATTTGTTATAGTCATTAAAATAGTAAATTGTATAAACATCAAAGTAAAAAATTGCACATTTGTCCCAACGGGTATTTTTAAGAAATTAACAGTGTATACCCGATACCCGCAGGTATGCCCGATACCCGATTGGTAATTACCCGACAAATACCCGATGGGTAACAGACCGGGTATGGGACAAAGAATTACAACCAAATACGAGCCTGAGATTACCAATACCCGGCCCAAGCCCAACCCATTGCCATTCCTAAGCACTAGTAGAATGCCATGGCATTAGGTATATGCCATGTGAAATGGGAGTGCAAAGATATGGAATAGGTCTATGAGTAATAAATGTCTTTTAACACTATTGATGACTAATATATCAATGAACTATAACTATTGTCACACCCCGACTCGCGGCAGAAGTGCACGTGAGGTGTAACAGACACATGGTATTAACACGTTATTATTGCATTCCAAACGTACATTAGTTTACACTGTTGATTCCATACTACAAGTATGCTATCACAGTATGTTCTTGCAGATCACGTTAATCTTCTAATTCATATGCTTCTATACATGTATTCAATTGTAGAGCAGTTCTTGTAACAGCAAACACAAGTATCACACAAGTCCCAGGTCACCTGAAAAGCATGTTAAGTACGGAAAATGTCAACTACAAATAGTTGGTTAGTTTCATTGTTTGAGTTTGCATCATACAGTTGAAAATGTAGTTCAAGTTTGACACATTTGATTTAAATTATATCGAGTCCACAAGTGAAATCTTGACTGTTCACCTAAGCAGTCAATAGCGGTGCTATAGCGGTTAGCGGACCTTAGGGTGTGTAGCGGTCCAAATAGCGGTGGCCTATAGCGGTACTATAGTTGTGCTATAGCGGTGGCCTATAGTGGTTATAGCAGTAACGGTGTTTGATTGTGTTAATTCTTAAATTAAATACTTCAAAGTTTCTATTAGTATTTGATTTGCAACAGGTTTTTGATAATGGAATGATATTACTATGAATTTTGATATTACTATTAATATTTTTCAAAGATATATTTATATATATATATATATATACA
Organism: Helianthus tuberosus; assembly: GCA_030545235.1. Classification (NCBI taxonomy): domain Eukaryota; kingdom Viridiplantae; phylum Streptophyta; class Magnoliopsida; order Asterales; family Asteraceae; genus Helianthus; species Helianthus tuberosus. The sequence continues at coordinate 85,900,472 of CM060372.1, read as the reverse complement.
TAAATTATGCATGGTATAAAAATTACCGCTATATTACCACTATACCACCGCTATAACCTATATATCATATAGCGGACCTTGACCGCTATTCGATATTGGACCGCTATAACTGCATAGCTGTTCACAAGTGACGTGTCCCACATCCGACAGCTCAGCACTTTTCCACCCCAAGTAGCTATGTCTAACACCACATAGCGTGCTCACAAAGAGTGCATAGGCATGTGCAATTGTAGCAAAACCATGGCATTCGTGCCAGCTCAATTGGGTTTGTCAGACCAATAGTACTATTCACACATCCACCGACATATACTTGATCACTCGTGTTTGTGGGGACTTTTCGTGTGTTAGTATTACTCAGATAATTCACATTGAAACACGTTTGTATGTGCAAGTAGGTATGTAAATGTAACACCCCTAAAAATATTAAATTAGATATGTGTGTATACATGTATAATTATATATATATATATATATATTGAAAATAAATAGTGAAATTTAAAAGTAGGAATAACTAACCTAGTTAAAATCTTTTCATAAAAAGATGGGGAATCAAAGGATTCTAACCATTTTGCATAACTTACAAACTAGAGGGACTAACTTAGATATTTTTTAAAGTTGTTTTGTTAAAACTTGGATAAGTTTAAAACACACTTTGTATTTGTGTTCCCCTGGTCAATCAAACACATACAAGAAACAGAGCTCATCTCAAAACCCTAAACTCACTCAATGCCACACCCCAACCGATGGCGGAAACATCGGGGCGCGGCATTAAGCGTTCAGATTGCTCAAAAGTTTCCATAACACTAGATATTTCGATATAGATTAAATAGATTCAAACATTGTCTAAAACAATCCACAAATCAAACACAAGTATCACATCCAAAACATCAAATATTGTTTCAAATTTCTAGATTAACTAGGCGTGTGTTTCTAGCAGCAACCTAGCTTGTTTTCCCATGATTCCAACATTCTATCAGCCTGCAACATGTATTAAAATAAAGTCAATACAATAATGTACTAGTGAGTATACAAGTGTAACACCCTTAAATTTTTACTTGAATATAAGACAAATTTTATATAAGTTTCATAAGTCAAGATTACAAGTATCATAAACATTAGTCAACTAATGTCTAAGTTTAAAACATTCAAAAGTTGATTAAGAAATTGTTTACAACCCATGAACAAAGTTTAAAGAAGATTAAGAACATAGCGGAAGCTTCAAAAGTTGTGTTCGGTTCTTCGACGTTGCTTGACCACCATCCGTAAGGTCCATCTAGTCACCTAGGGTCAAAACCATTAAAATATTAGTTTTGACTTAGACACATAAGACTTAAACATATGATCCAACATCAATTAAAAATAAAAGAAATTAGAAGATTTCTGGTTCCACCGTAAATTACGGTGTTACCGTAATTTACGGTGAGTTCTGGAAGTTCTTGGTCCACCGTAAACCAGGGGTGAACCACCGTAAAACACATGACCTCTACCGTAAATTACGGTATTACCGTAATTTACGGTAGTTCCTGGAAATCTATGTTTTTGTTTGGTTTGTTCATCTTACTCAAACCAATTTCTCGGATTTTGCTTTTCTAAGAAACCATTACATCAAATTCTCATATTTCCAACATATTATACCTAAACCAATATCAAAGAGCAATTCATCATACTCCAAAACATTAACCATGCTTTACACGCTTATTCGACCCGTTGGCTCGTCTAGGGAATCCTCCCATATGACGACTACCAACGAGTTCCAACCGAGTTTGACCAATCTTTTAATATAGCGACATCTCTACTTAATTCAAACCATTCTTGTTCTAAAATTTCGAATACATATTATACAATCATCAAAATCTACCAAATGTAACGGGTCAAGTTACATACCTTAGTGTACGCCCTTCAACCGCAAATCACTACCGGCTTGTCCACTTGACGTCCCGGTATCCTTTCCTATAGAGTTCAATTCAAGACATGTTTAGAACTCTATTTAAACCTTACTTCACATAATACACCGAAACATCGTAATTATGCGTTAAATCTTTAAATTTCTATTTCAAGCCTTCTTTGAGGCATTTTCACAAACACCTTAAAGGCAGATTTTTCATATGATTATATGACAAGTTTATAACTTATCATTTAGCCCTAATCTCACCTCTATCAACAATTTTACATGATTATTAGTCTTTAGATTTCTGAAATCACTTTCAAATTGTCAAATTACACAAGATTAGCACCCACAACCCTAGTATTCATCAATTAACTCATAACCCATTAATCACTTACAATGGTGATCATGGTTTCCACTAAAATTTTACATGATCTCAGCTTGTGTTTGTTTAGGGTTTGTCCTTAGACACTATAGTTGTTCTTAAATCATCACAACCTATACATGCAACCCTAAATTCAGATTTTTCCCAATTTCATAAGAATTTCAAACTAAGAATTTTCACTAAATTTTACATACCTTGTAATCCCCTTGCGATAGGGATCAAGATTCTAAGCTCGGATTTTCGTTTGGACCAGATTTGCTCCTTCAATTTGAGAATTTTAGTGAGATTCTTGGTTTTGAAGGTGGGTGTCGCCCCCTTTGATGTTCTGGTCGACCAGACCCCCACAATGGGGTGTTTGGTTTGTGTTTTATTTATTTAACATAACTAAAGTTTCAATTTTTAACAACCTACACCCCTCCACTATGATAATATGTAAATTGGTTGCTTTTTAACCTATTTTAGATTATTTCTAGACTTTTAACCAACTAGGTTAAAATTTCTAGTTAGTAAATTCTTGTTTATTTATACTTTATAGTTCCAATATAAAGTTTTATATTTTCGGGGTGTTACAAGTCCACCCCCCTTAAAAGGGTTTCGTCCCCGAAACCGAAGTACGTACCAAATAATGTAGGGTGAAGACGTCGCATCTCCTCTTCGGACTCCCATGTAGTGTCCGAACCTTTCCTATGTTCCCATTTGACTTTGACTTGGTCAATTTGTTTATTTCGTAATTGTTTGACCTTTCGATCTAAAATCTCCACCGGTCTCACCGCATAATTCAGACTATTATCCACTTCGATGTCATCGTAATGGATATAGGTCGTTTCGTCTGCTAGGCATTTTCTTAATTGTGACACGTGAAAAGTGCCATGAATCCCACTTAGTTCCTCCGGTAGCTCAAGGCGGTAAGCTACCTTGCCGACTCTTTCAATAATTTTAAATGGCCCAACAAACCTTGGGCTTAGCTTCCCCCTTTTTCTGAATCTAATAACGCCCTTCCATGGGGAAACTTTTAGCATGACCATGTCACCAACTTGGAATTCAATTGGCCTTTTCCTTTTATCAGCATACGCCTTTTGCCTGTCTTGAGCCGCTTTCAAGTGTGCCCGAACTATATCGATCTTCTCATTCGTGGCTCGTACTATATCTTGGTGGGCGAGTTCACGTGGACCCACTTCACCCCAACATACCGGGGTTCGACACTTCCTACCGTAAAGCATTTCGTATGGTGCCATCTTAATACTAGATTGGTAACTGTTGTTATACGAAAACTCGACTAACGGTAGGTGAACATCCCAACTGCCTCCAAAGTCGATTATACACGCCCGTAGCATGTCCCCCAATGTTTGTATCGTTCTTTCACTTTGTCCATCCGTTTGAGGATGGTACGCAGCGCTAATGAACAATTTGGTCCCCATTTGCTCTTGGAAATCTCGCCAGAAATTCGAAGTAAACCGGGTATCCCTATCAGACACGATGGACACCGGCACCCCATGACGTGCTATGATTTCATTGGTATAAACTTCTGACATCTTTTCTGACGTATAATTCTCACGAATCGGAATGAAGTGAGCACTTTTCGTCAATCTATCCACCACTACCCATATGGCGTCAAAACCACGATTCGTCTTAGGCAACTTGGTTAACAGGTCCATTGTAATATGTTCCCATTTCCAAACCGGAATTTCTAACGGTTGGAGTTTGCCGTATGGTTTCTGGTGCTCCGCTTTGACTTGTAAACATGTCAAGCATTTTTCCACATACTTCGCCACGTCCCTTTTCATTCCGGGCCACCAATAATTTTGTTTCAAATCATTGTACATCTTGGTCGCACCCGGATGAATTGAATAACGGGATTTATGAGCTTCATTAAGTAGAAGCGCCTTCACTCCACAGGTATGTGGGACCCATATCCTTCCGGATCGAGTCTTCAACCCGTGATTCCCATCCGACAAATCTTTTAATTGACCGATTATTCTTTCTTTCTTCCAATTCACTTCTTTCATTGCTTCAAATTGCGCCTCCCGAATACGTTCAAGTATACCTGAGGTCACCACGAGTTGCATCGATCTTACTCGTATTGGGACGTAGTCTGCTTTTCTGCTTTGAGCATCCGCCACTACATTAGCTTTTCCGGGGTGGTAATGTATTTCACAATCGAAGTCTTTCACCGTTTCTAGCCATCGCCTTTGTCGCATATTTAACTCCTTCTGATCAAAGAAATATTTCAAGCTCTTGTGGTCGGTGAATATGGTGCACTTTACCGCATACAAGTAGTGCCTCCATATTTTTAATGCAAATACCACCGCAGCCAACTCGAGATCGTGCGTGGGATATTTCTTCTCGTGTATCTTCAATTGTCTCGAGGCATAGGCTATTACCTTGCCCCGTTGCATCAACATGCAACCGAGCCCCGATAATGAAGCATCCGAATAAACCACCATGTCTTCGACTCCGTCCGGCAATGTCAATACCGGAGCTTGAGTTAACTTTTCTTTTAGCGTTTGAAACGCTTTCTCTTGATCAGCACCCCAAATGAACTTTTCTTTCTTCCGTGTTAGCTTTGTTAGCGGTGACGCAATCTTGGAGAAATCTTGAATGAATCTCCTATAATATCCCGCAAGTCCCAAAAAGCTTCTAATTTCCGAAGGGTTCTTCGGGGGATTCCATTTCGACACAGCTTCGATCTTGGACGGATCCACCAATACTCCGTCGACACTTATGACATGGCCAAGAAATTGTACCTCTCGTAGCCAAAAGGCACACTTAGAGAATTTCGCATACAACCTTTCTCGTCTAAGTGTCTCTAACACTTCTTGTAGGTGGTGTGCGTGTTCCGCTTCACTTTTCGAGTACACCAAAATATCATCGATAAACACGATGACCGACTTATCCAACATTGGCTTGCAAACCCGGTTCATGAGGTCCCTGAAAGCCGCGGGTGCATTTGTTAGCCCAAATGACATCACGAGGAATTCGTAATGTCCGTATCTCGTGCGGAAAGCCGTCTTCGGCACATCTTCTTCTTTGACCTTTAATTGATGATACCCAGATCTAAGGTCAATTTTTGAAAACCAGTTCGCACCTTGTAATTGGTCAAATAAATCGTCTATCCTCGGAAGCGGGTAGCGGTTCTTTACCGTGAGTTTGTTTAACTCCCGGTAATCGATACACATGCGCATGCTCCCGTCTTTCTTTCTCACGAACAATACCGGTGCGCCCCAAGGAGACACACTCGGCCTTATGAATCCCTTGTCAAGCAGGTCTTGGATTTGGGACATCAACTCTTGTAATTCCGACGGTGCAAGTCGGTACGGGGCTTTTGCTACGGGTTTCGCGCCCGGAATCAATTCGATCCCGAACTCTACTTCCCGTTCAGGCGGTATTCCCGGTAAATCCTCCGGAAACACATCTTCATAATCTCGTACTACCGGTACCTCTCCAATCTTTCGTGATTCTTTTTCGGGCTCATTAGCGTATATTATGAATGCCTTGCATCCTCGCTTCATAAGCTTGTGAGCTTTCAACATTGAGCATACTATAGGGTTGCCTCTTTTTTCGCCATAAATGGTGACGTGTTTCCCGCTCGGAGATGTTAGTTTTATCTCTTTACGAAAACACACGATCTTTGCATGGTGTTGAGATAGCCAATCCATCCCAACGACTACTTGAAATTCTCCCATTGACATCGGGATTAGGTTTATCAAATATTCTTCGTCGTCAATGCTCAGTTTACAGTTTTTACATACATCACAAACAATAAAGCTCTTGTTATTACCTATCTTTACTTCTAAGGGCACAGGCAATTTTGTTAGAACAAACGAAGGATGTCGAATAAATCCATATGAAACAAAGGATTTATTCGCACCCGTATCAAATAACACGTGTGCAGGAATTGAATTTACAGCAAATATACCTGAGACCACGTCAGGTTCAACCTTTGCTTCTGCGGTGGTTAATTGAAAAGATCTTGCCTTTGCTTTCGGGGCTTCACCTTTCGGTTCCTGCCCATCCTTCTTTCCAACCAACTCCGGGCATTCCGACTTCTTGTGACCCGTTCGATAACAATTGTAACAAACTGTCACTTTCTCCGGGCATGATATAGCCATATGTCCCGTTTTCTTGCATATGGGACAAGGCTTATCCTTGTAACGGCATTCGCCTTTATGACCCTTCCCGCAGATTCTGCAACTTGGCGACCCGCCTTTCGTATCAGATTTCTTTGCGCTTTCGTTTGTTCGTGCCTTCTTAGTAGGGCTTGGATTCACATCTTGTGCCCTTCGTTCACCCCGTTCTATGCTCTTTTTCAGTTCGATCTCCCTTTCCCGAGCAGCATTGACAATCTCGGTAAGGGTCTCGTATTTTGAAGGGGTTATGAACTCTCTATACTCCGCACTTAGCATGTTATGGTAGTAATAGACCTTTTGTTCTTCATTTGTCACCAAATCATCACAGAACTTTATCTTGTCCATAAACATCCCCGTGATCTTGTCAATGGATTCACCCTTGTGTCTGAGTTGCATGAACTCTTCCTTGATTCTATTTATGACCGCTTTGGGACTATGGTGTTTAAGAAACGGCGTCTTAAACTCCTCCCATGTCATGGCCTTGGCCGCTTCACTTCCAATCTCCTTCTTTTTGTTATCCCACCAGTCTTTTTCTTGACCTCTTAATTGACCCGTACCATAAGCTACGCAGTCATTTTCATCACAATGAGTTCTCTCGAATACTCCTTCGATATCACTTAGCCATCGTTGGCACACAATTGGATCAACCTCCCCATTATATATTGGTGGTTTACAGGCCATGAATTCCTTGTATGAACAAGGCTTTCGTCCACCATGCTTTTCCTTTGCTGAATTTGAATCATCTTCCAATTTCTTGATTCTCTCTTCTACTATTGATAAAACTGTGTTTTGAATTTTATCAATAAAGCCCGATAAACTGTTTTCGATCGCCTTTCCAACCTCTTCGGCAATCACTTCCCTCATTTGTTCGGTGACTCTTGGCACCGCATTATCATTACCTCCATCAGCCATCTCTATTTCTGAAATGTTTACATAGGTTGTTAAACATTCCATTTATAACACATGCTTTACTTGTTTTGATTCAATCAAGTTCATAACTTGATTTAATCGTTCTTGTTTCAATTCAATCAAGTTCATAACTTGATTTAATCATTCTTTTTTCAATTCAATCAAGTTCATAACTTGATTTTAATCATTCTTGTTTCAATTCAATCAAGTTCATAACTTGATTTTAATCATTCTTGTTTCAATTCTATCAAGTTCATAACTTGATTTAATCGTTCTTGTTTCATGCATTTCTTGTATTTGAGTGAGCTTACACACTCTTTTCATGCATATTTATTCATTTCTAATTCTTTACATAATACATAATTTATTAACAAAATAAGTTAATTCTTACCGGACAATCGATCAAGCTTGAACCGAACACTTCTTGACAACCTTGAGCTCTGATTACCAACTTGTAACACCCTTAAATTTTTACTTGAATATAAGACAAATTTTATATAAGTTTCATAAGTCAAGATTACAAGTATCATAAACATTAGTCAACTAATGTCTAAGTTTAAAACATTCAAAAGTTGATTAAGAAATTGTTTACAACCCATGAACAAAGTTTAAATAAGATTAAGAACATAGCGGAAGCTTCAAAAGTTGTGTTCGGTTCTTCGACGTTGCTTGACCACCATCCGTAAGGTCCATCTAGTCACCTAGGATCAAAACCATTAAAATATTAGTTTTGACTTAGACACATAAGACTTAAACATATGATCCAACATCAATTAAAAATAAAAGAAATTAGAAGATTTTTGGTTCCACCGTAAATTACGGTGTTACCGTAATTTACGGTGAGTTCTGGAAGTTCTTGGTCCACCGTAAACCAGGGGTGAACCACCGTAAAACACATGACCTCTACCGTAAATTACGGTATTACCGTAATTTACGGTAGTTCCTGGAAATCTATGTTTTTGTTTGGTTTGTTCATCTTACTCAAACCAATTTCTCGGATTTCGCTTTTCTAAGAAACCATTACATCAAATTCTCATATTTCCAACATATTATACCTAAACCAATATCAAAGAGCAATTCATCATACTCCAAAACATTAACCATGCTTTACACGCTTATTCGACCCGTTGGCTCGTCTAGGGAATCGTCCCATATGACGACTACCAACGAGTTCCAACCGAGTTTGACCAATCTTTTAATATAGCGACATCTCTACTTAATTCAAACCATTCTTGTTCTAAAATTTCGAATACATATTATACAATCATCAAAATCTACCAAATGTAACGGGTCAAGTTACATACCTTAGTGTACGCCCTTCAACCGTAAATCACTACCGGCTTGTCCACTTGACGTCCCGGTATCCTTTCCTATAGAGTTCAATTCAAGACATGTTTAGAACTCTATTTAAACCTTACTTCACATAATACACCGAAACATCGTAATTATGCGTTAAATCTTTAAATTTCTATTTCAAGCATTCTTTGAGGCATTTTGACAAACACCTTAAAGGCAGATTTTTCATATGATTATATGACAAGTTTATAACTTATCATTTAGCCCTAATATCACCTCTATCAACAATTTTACATGATTATTAGTCTTTAGATTTCTGAAATCACTTTCAAATTGTCAAATTACACAAGATTAGCACCCACAACCCTAGTATTCATCAATTAACACATAACCCATTAATCACCTACAATGGTGATCATGGTTTCCACTAAAATTTTACATGATCTCAGCTTGTGTTTGTTTAGGGTTTGTCCTTAGACACTATAGTTGTTCTTAAATCATCACAACCTATACATGTAACCCTAAATTCAGATTTTTCCCAATTTCATAAGAATTTCAAACTAAGAATTTTCACTAAATTTTACATACCTTGTAATCCCCTTGCGATAGGGATCAAGATTCTAAGCTCGGATTTTCGTTTGGACCAGATTTGCTCCTTCAATTTGAGAATTTTAGTGAGATTCTTGGTTTTGAAGGTGGGTGTCGCCCCCTTTGATGTTCTGGTCGACCAGACCCCCACAATGGGGTGTTTGGTTTGTGTTTTATTTATTTAACATAACTAAAGTTTCAATTTTTAACAACCTACACCCCTCCACTATGATAATATGTAAATTGGTTGCTTTTTAACCTATTTTAGATTATTTCTAGACTTTTAACCAACTAGGTTAAAATTTCTAGTTAGTAAATTCTTGTTTATTTATACTTTATAGTTCCAATATAAAGTTTTATATTTTTGGGGTGTTACACAAGTTTGAGAATATAGTATGATAGTTAAAAAGACTCATATCCGTCATGTAAACAATAAAATAGTTTCAGCCATGCTAGTGTTCGCAGTCCAAGTGATAGCCCAAGTGTCCCAATGCATTTACCACTTTCCCAAGAATCAAGGAAAGCAAATAGAATCCTCCTAACAATACCCTTGAGAATAATGGGGAGGTGCATTCTCCTATAGCGCTACTATTGTTAAGGCGGAACTACACACAAGGATTAAACGTTCACTTAGCATAAAGAATCAAGAATCCAAAAGTATCAAGTTTGACATCTACAGAGGATAGAGTTAGATTTCAAATAGTTTCAAGTTTCATAGAATACATGTTGCATCCCAAAAGTTTAAAACAAAAAGGGACCGAGTATACTCACAGTGGGTGCTAAGTATCGGCACCTATAGATTGGATCAAAGGGAGCTCTGAGATTAGCCTGATTATAGATTAATAGATAAGCGTCGAGCAGGATAACGAGAATCGTGCAAAGTGTTGGATCAGTCTCCTGATCGGATGGCCATCTGGACGGATGGTCATCCGGTCGGATGACTTGTGAGATGGGACGGACCACCATCCGATCGGATGGTCATCCGGACGGATGGCCATTCGATCGAATGGCCATTCGATCCAAATAGTGTGCTTCGAAATTGTTAACTTTTGAAGTCTTCATTGTAGCAAGATACTCAGTCATCCGATCGGATAACCGTTCGGTCGAATGACCCTTCGAGTGTAAGTTTCAAAGTTCGAAGATTCTGATTTAAAATAGTTCAAGTGTTGAAGGTTGTAAGACACATGTCACTTGATCGGATGGTCGTTCGATCGGACGGCAGTCCGATCGGATCGCCATTCGACTGCAATGATCTTGTTCCTTTTGCAACCTTGTAAAGTTTCTAAGTTTCGAGTTTAACGGTGACGACATGGTACGTATTGAGACAACGACAAACACATCAAGGCTCAGCCTGTCTGATCAGATGGGAACCACCCCGTCCGATCAGGTTCTGTTCTTGACGGTATTCATGTCCGAATCCGTATTCCGGTCATCTTTTCCGGCGATCATCCATTTCCAAGCCGACTCCAGACTAATCATCAAGTCTGCAGCCCGTTTGGGTCTGGATTCCACCGTTTTAATTAAAAAGTTTAAGAAAGTTTGAAGATACACATGGAATCAACTGAAAAACCTTGATTTAGTAAGGATTCGGTGTAAAAGCACATGAAATTCCTTAGATCTGAGCTAAATCTTGACGGGAATGACATTACACAACCGTTTGTACAAACCGCCATGAGCTCAAATCTTAGAGATCTCACAGTGAAAAGTGTGATTTCGAGGGAGAATCATGTAGAGAATAGTGTATAGATTGAAGTTGTACAAGAATCTAAGAGAAAACTTACAAGAATTGGCCTATAATCGAAGAAAGTGCTCAAGAATGAGAGTGCGTGCGTCTGGATCGGAGGGCTCTGTCACATCAATGAGAAATGATGTGACAGGTCCTATTTATAGTGTCAGAGAGGAGGTAAGGCGGTGCAGCAGACGGATCGGATGGTTGTTCGGTCGAATGGCCCTCCGATCGGATGGTCATCTGACCGGATGTCCATTCGGACAGTCCAATCCGTTTTGCAACTTTTCTGTCTTTGGTTGGTTTTGCGAGTTAGATTAAGCGTTGCGTTGCGTATTATTGTGTAATATTATCATATAACAAAATTATATCATTAACACCAAAGTTTCCAAGTTTCCGAGTTTACATAAGTGTCAAGTCTCCAGTCTCTCGTTCAACCAACTCCCAAGTTTCACGAGTCTCGAGAGTCAAGCACCAAGTATCAAGAATCAAGCCTCAAGAATCATGTATCAAGAATCAAGTATCTAGATTTAAGCATCAAGTCTCATAGTATTAAATATTAAGAATCAAGTGTCAAGAATCAAAAATTCAAGTGTCTAGAGTTAAGCATCAAGAATCTAGTTTCATAGAATCAAGTATCAAGTATCAATAAGATTCAAGTTTCATAGCATCAAGATTCACAAGTCTCATAAGTATCAAGAGTCACATAGTATAAGGGCTAAAATTGACTATAGCTAAAAGTTTAGGGACGCAGGGTGTTACAGTCTTCCCTCCTTTAGGAGATTTCATCCCCGAAATCTAAGAGGAAGACTACTCGAAGAGCTGCGGATATTTGGTCTTCATTTCACTCTTGAGTTCCCAAGTGAATTCGGCGCCACGGTTGCCTTCCCATCGTACCTTAACTATGGGAATCTTCTTGTGCCTCAATCGCTTGACACCTTGGTCCATGATTGTCACACCCCCAAAATCCACCATGCGGAGTATCACCGCTTGGAGGTGTGCCATGACCAGGATCGAGCCACCAATCATATTGAACAACGTATTTAAGTAAATAAAACCAACCACAATACAATTGGTGACCAAAAGGAAGTTAACCAAGTTTAATTTAAACAGCGGAAGCATAAAACGTAAGTCCAAAGCATAAGTTTGTAGTTCATAAGTTTAAAGACTTCAAAACATAAGTGCCATAAGTTTATAAGGTTTAATTATTAAGTACCAGACATAACAGTCCTTATCCCACAACAACCTCCTCCTCATGCAAGCTCCATAGCATCTAGCGACCTGTAAGGCATGTAACAACGAGTCAACAACAAAGTTGAGTGAGTTCACGTTTGGTTGTTTAGTTTTAAGTTGTTTATGAAAAACGTGGTTTGACTTTCGTTGGCTTATTTGCCGTGGGGGTTACCCCATAGTTGAAAGTATGTTTAACCAGTTCCTTTTTATTACCCAAACCATACCCATAATCAGCGGGGGCTTCCCCATGTAAACTACTAGACCGTTAAGATATTGACAACTGACGAACAATAGTTGTGCCCTACATCAGTGTCTATCATCACTGACAGTTTGCCATAGTGCATTAGTACACCCCCGTTCGGACGACACGGTGTGAGGTTTGTTAAACCTAATAGCGCTATTAACTAATGACCCGCTCGCCATCGGCCTCGGTGATTAAGTCGATATAAAATGAGGGATTTAATGATAGAGTTTTGTCTAGTAAGTTTTAAGGGTGTTGTCCTACCCAAGGAGGACGAACGTACGTATTCTCCCCAAAGAGAATACGCAGGATTAATATTGGCATCCTACCCAAGGAGGATGGCCGTACATATCCTACCTAGGTAGGATATGTAGATTCCGTTTTAATTCTATAACCCATTCCCAAACCACCGGGAATCCCATGCCTTAGAAAGTGTGTGAACTCACCACGGTTTGCTCGGTTAGATTAATTACTCTAGAAATCAGGAAATCAAGCACGTCCTAATAAGGTACAGATAACAATCAGTTTCTCGTGCACGACACGTATCCTACGTACGGTTTATCCACTCATTACTTTTATCACATAGCACGCACTCACGTTAACATTTCACGCCCATATAAACATTCCACTTATAGCTACTCAAGAGCAAGCATACGATATTGCACATAACACTTTCATTGACATATAACGTGTTAGATCATTTTCAGATAACCTACCCGACATTTAGACACGCAATTTACTACTTATGTCATTTCAGTTTTAACTTTCGAAACTGGGCTGTTTTCGGGAATTTTAATAAAATAGTTAACATGTTCCAAAAATTACCAACTTTTTACAGAAGATCTTAAACGATCCAAATATTATTGTGTAAAAATATCGGGGTCCATTTCATTACCAATATTTTATAAAAAATCATTTTCCGGACTGAAATCAGATTTATCTTTTTCTAACTGCAGTCCACGGATTAATTTATTTAAAATTCATTGAGAGTCTGATTTATGAAATTCTAGTGAGAGAATTACAAATACATCGGTGGTCATCTACAGTAGAAATTTCATGATCTAACTCTACACATAATTCAAGTTATGAAGGAAAACATAATTCATATTTTCAGCAGTAAAAATGCAGCTTGAGCTGCTGTCCAAAAACAGGTCTTTAAAAATAGTAAACGAAGTCAAAAAATTATGATTCCAGTGCCATTAGAACCGTATTTCGAAATAGCCTGTTATAAACTTCAGAAAATCAATTTTTCGTTAAATATTGACCTGTTTACAGCCAACTGAAGTTGGCTGTAAAAGCTTGGACAGAAGCTGTTTTCAGCTTTTAGCTTTCTAACTCGTGTTTGATTGATTCCGTTAACATGTTTAGTGATCACAACAACATCAAACGTCAATATTAACAAGCAAATCATCAGGTAATCAACAAGAATCAAAACAACTTCATATTAACATCACTTCATCACATTTCAACAACATTTCATCATTAGGTTAGCTCTATGTTCAAAGCTTTGTTTATGCCCCTTTAGTGTTCATGGATTCTCATCATCAAATAACTATTAACCACTCTAATAACATGAAAAATGAACGGATCTAAGTTCTTACCACTAGTTCAAGACTAGGGAAGTTCGAGTGAAGAAATGTGGTGGTTAATAGCGAACAGAGAAGGTCCTTCAACTTCCGAACACACCGAGCTTCGTTGTTCACCTTCTTACAACTATGGTTGCTCTTGAGGAAGGAGGAAGGTTTGTGTGAAGTGTGTGTTGGAATGAAGTGTTATGATCTCTAGTGTTCTTATATGGACCATTTTCTCAATTTATCTCTTGGGTATTATGTTTCAAAAAGGACCAACAATATCATATAAATAATTCCAACAAATCACAAGTGGGGACCTAATGTTGTGACCGATTTTGAAGGGGGGGGGGTATTGGTTTGGTTTTAATCACTAGTTAGTTGATTGGTTAGAAAGTTAAGTGATTTAGTTAGTGTTTTATGTGTTATGTAATAATATAGGGTGTTAAGGTGTTCGGGGACCATAACTAGCTTAGTAAAATAAAAACAATGCTTCTAGCATTATTTTGGTGTTCCGGGTAATGTCTGGTTGTTCGGTTTGATAGTGTTCCGTTAAAGTGCTTAATTAATCCGTAAAGTGTCCTATGTATATATTTTTGTAACATTTTTAATTCTCAACACTCAGGAAAGCATACCGGACTATTTAGTAACTTTTCTGTACACTACTAGTATGTTAACAAGCACATGTAAGTATAACACAGAAATCAGAAAGCAGTTAAATGGTTCAGCACAGTCATCAAGCACTTTAATTATCATTAATAAATTGTACGGATACATGTAATTGTGAGGGTTGTCACATTCTCCCCCTGTTAAGAAAATTTCGTCCCGAAATTTAGCTCGTGGTTACTGAGGAAGCTAGTTATGTTGCGTGTTTTCCTGATTTTCCTGGGGTGTCACATCATCCCCCCGTTGGTTTGGAATTTCGTCCCGAAATTCTGCAGTAGCTTCAGCCTCAGTAGTGGTTGCACTTTTCTTAAACAGCTGGGGATACTTGAGTTTCATTTGGTCTTCTCGTTCCCAGGTATACTCTGGGCCACGACGGGAATCCCAACGGACTCGGAAGAGAGGTATTCTGGTACGCTTGAGAATCTTAACATCTCGATCCGTAATCTCTACTGGTTCCTCGACGAATCGCAGCTGGTCGTCGATATTGAGCTCCTTTAAGGGAACTATGAGGGTTACATCTGATAGACACTTCTTCAGATTCGACACATGGAAAACATTGTGAACTCCGCTGAGTTCTGCCGGTAGATTCAGCTTGTAGGCGACCTTGCCAATTTTCTCAATGATTTCGAACGGTCCGACATAACGCGGATTGAGCTTGCCTCGTTTGCCAAAACGAACTACACCTTTCCATGGTGAGACTTTAAGTAGCACTCGATCCCCAACCTGGAACTCGAGTGGTTTCCTTCGCTTATCCGCATAGCTTTTCTGACGGTCACGAGCTGCCGCCATTCGCTGTCATATCTGAGCAATCCTCTCAGTCGTATCTACTACGAGTTCTGGGCCTGTGATTTGGCTGTCACCAACTTCTGCCCAACAAAGAGGCGATCGGCACTTCTGTCCGTACAATGCCTCAAACGGAGCGGCCTGTATGCTGGTGTGGTAACTGTTGTTATACGAAAACTCCACTAGCGGGAGGTGCCTTTCCCAGCCATTACCAAAATCAATTACACACACCCTAAGCATGTCTTCAAGGGTCTGGATGGTGCGTTCAGATTGCCCATCCGTCTGTGGGTGATAAGCGATGCTCATTTCTAAACGTGAGCCAAAAGACTTGTGCATGGCTTGCCACAATTCAGATGTAAAACGTGAGTCTCGATCAGAGATGATGGAGGTTGGCACTCCGTGCCTTGATACTACTTCCTTTAGGTAGATGTCTGCTAGAGTAGAGAACTTATCCGTTTCCTTGATAGCCAGGAAATGTGCAGACTTGGTCAGTCGATCCACGATCACCCAGATGGTATCATTTCCGCGTTGAGATCTAGGCAGGTCAGTAACGAAATCCATGGAAATTTGCTCCCACTTCCATTTCGGGATCTCTGGTTGTTGAAGTAGGCCTGAGGGTTTCTGATATTCGGTCTTGACTCTCGCACAAGTCAAACATTTGCTAACGTAGGTTGCTATGTGAGCTTTCATACCAGGCCACCAATATGTAGCCTTTAGGTCGTGGTACATCTTATCCGAACCAGGATGTACTGAATAGCGAGACTAGTGTGCTTCATCCATCACAAGTTCGCGTAAGTTCCCGTAAAGTGGGACCCAGAAGCGCCCTGTTACGTAGTAAGCGCCGTCTTCCTTTTGTTCTAGCCGCTGCCTCGACCCTCGCAGGGACTCAGCCCTGATGTTTTCTGCTTTTAATGCTTCAACCTGAGCATCACGAATTTGAGCGGGAAGGCTAGAGTGAATGGTGAGCTGTAACGTACGTACACGCTTAGGTATAGTATCCTTTCGACTGAGAGCGTCGGCCACAACATTGGCTTTGCCCGGATGATACTTGATAGCACATTCATAATCATTCAAGAGTTCGACCCATCGGCGTTGTCGCATGTTTAACTCCTTTTGTTTAAAGATATGCTCGAGACTCCTGTGATCGGTGTAAATGGTGCACTTGGTACCGTACAGGTAATGTCTCCATATCTTAAGTGCGAAAACAACTGCTCCCAGCTCCAAGTCGTGCGTAGTGTAGTTCCTTTCGTGAACTTTAAGTTGGCGTGATGCGTAGGCAATGACCTTGTCACATTGCATCAACACGCAACCAAGTCCTTTGATGGAAGCGTCGCAATAAACCACAAAATCATCTGTGCCTTCAGGCAATGAGAGGATAGGCGCGCTGCAAAGTCTGTCTTTTAAATGCTGAAATGCGGACTCCTGTACGTCACCCCAATGGTAGGTGACACCCTTCTGAGTCAGTGAAGTGAGAGGTTGCGCAATCTTGGAGAAATCCTTGATGAATCTTCTGTAGTATCCAGCCAAGCCCAAGAATTGGCGGATTTCTGTTGGTGTACGGGGTGCAGGCCAGTTCTTGATCGAGTCGACCTTGGATGGATCAACATGAATCCCATCCTTGTTTACCACATGGCCTAGAAAATGTACTTCACGAAGCCAAAAGTCGCATTTTGAAAACTTGGCATACAGTTGCTCTGCTCGAAGAAGTTCCAGCATAAGTCGTAGGTGCTACTCGTGTTCCTCCTGACTCTTAGAATAGATCAGGATGTCGTCGATAAAAACAATAACGAACTTATCCATGTAGGGTTTGCACATTCTGTTCATGAGATCCATGAAGACTGCAGGTGCATTTGTCAATCCGAAGGGTATAACCAGAAACTCGTAATGCCCATAACGAGTTCTGAATGCTGTTTTGGAGATGTCCTCCTCTTGGACTCTCAGCTGATGGTATCCCGATCTCAAATCAATCTTAGAGTAATAGCTCGACCCTTGCAACTGGTCAAACAAGTCGTCTATACGTGGGAGAGGATAACGATTCTTCACGGTCACCTTGTTAAGTTCGCGATAGTCAATACACATTCTGAAAGTACCGTCTTTCTTCTTCACAAACAAGACTGGAGCTCCCCAGGGCGAAGAGCTAGGACGTATAAAACCCTTTTCCAAGAGTTCTTGTAGTTGCGTAGACAGTTCTTCAAGTTCCGATGGAGCTAGACGATAAGGTGCTCGAGCTATGGGCGCTGCTCCAGGAGCGAGCTCGATTTGAAACTAGACTTGATGAGGCGGAAGACCAGTAATTCCTCAGGAAATACCTCAGGAAAGTCGCGCACAATAGGAATGTCTTCAATTCTCTTCTCTTCCATTGATGCGTTAGTAACGAGTGCTAGAATGGCAGTGTGGCCCCTTTCGCAAACACTTCTGGGCCTTAAGGAAAGAGATAATGCCTATGATAACACCACTCTTGTTGCCACGAATCATGAGGGGTCCTTTACCAGAACGAGGGATGCGGAAAATCTTCTCGTTGCAAAGAATTTCCTCTTAATGGTGAGATAATCAATCCTTCCTAATAACAGCGTCGAGGTTACTAAGTACGATAGGAATAAGATCGATAGAGAAGGTCTGACCAGCTAAGACGAGGTTACAACCCTTAACTGTGTGTGTGCCCTTAAGACTTTCACCATTAGCTAGTTCTACAACATGTTTGGTGTTTTAAGGGTAATGGGGTACGCTTAAGCACCTGACAAACTTTTGGGAACACATATCTAACATCGGCACCTGAACCAACTAAAATTGAAACAAAGAAATTGTTTGGTAGGAACTTACCCGCCACAACGTTGGGGTTGTTTCTTTCTCCCTCTTGTCCATTCAGGAACTCATGCTCACCAGTCCTGCGGTTATCCTTATTGTCTCCGTTATTGTTCCCGTTGCCCTGGTTGCCGCTGTTGTCACGATTCTGTCTCATCTGCAGACAGTTCCTCTTGAAGTGACCCTCAGCACCGCACTGGTAACATCCCTTATTACCCTGCTGGTGTTGCCATTGGTTCTGGTTTGCAGGATATGGGCTCCTGCAGTCTCTAGCCATATGTCCCATCTTCTTGCACCGCTGGCAACACGATCCCGCACATGCCCCGCTGTGGTGCCGTTGGCACTTGCGGCATCTCGGTTTATTCCCTAGGTATCCCCCCTGATTTTGGTAGTTCAGCCCCCGCTGTACTAGTTTCCTGTGCGGTTCCTGTTGTATAGAGCTAGGACCCTCACCTTGGTGGTCACCCCAAATATACTTGTTACTAATAAGGGCATTTGCATTGGAAAAGTTACGCTTGGGCAACTTGCCCTCTTCCCCCGCCTGATCGGTGAGTTGGTGCGCCAAACGAATGACTTGCTGGATTGTGGGAAGGTTGGCCGCAATTACAGACCCTTGGATTTCCGTGACTAAGCCTCTGAGGTATAGCTTGATTCGTCTAGATATGGGTTGTGACATGTTAGGACATAAGGCGGCCAAGTCGTTGGACCTCTTTGTGTACGCCTCAATCTCTGATCCTTCCATCTTCAAACCATAATACTCTATTTCAAGTTCCAGAATGTCGTCCAGGTGGCAGAATTCTTCCTTAATCCAATCCTTGAAGTCGCTCCAGAGGGTGGCATTCGCGTCTGCCAACCCGAGCATCTGAACTTGTGTGTTCCACCAAGAATACGCTTTCCCCTGCAACATGCCAGTAGCGCACTGTACTCGTTTGTTGGCAGGGCTTTCACTTTCTTTGAATGTATATTCGATTATTTGGATCCAGTGTAGAAGGCCGATTGCCCCTCCAGTGCCGTCGAAAGTGGGAGGTTTGCACTCTAAGAACGCCTTGAATGTGCCTATGCGTGATTGGGTGTGCATGGGTTGACTCCCTGATTGGGTTGCTAAGGCTTCAGCAATCCGTTTGTTAATCAAGGTCGTCAGCTGACCCTGAGTTAAGTTGAGACGCCCACTCATGATCTTCACATAGAGGGAAAACACAGGTAAGAAGGGTGTCGCGAAAGTGCGTAAGTGTAGAGTGACAGAAGAGAGCAAACACACAGGGTTTCAAGCAATAGTTGTTACGCTAACTAAGCATACCATGATCAAATGTGCTACTTAAACTAGCAGGCAGGCAATACAAACATAAACCATATTACCTATAGTGTTGAGTCTTGCACGTGGAGCGAAGCGTCGTTGTGGATCGTTGAGCACTGTACAGGTTATAGTCTGGTTTTGTCAAAAAGCTTTTCCCTTTTTTTAAAACCAAGTTTACTATAACCAATGGCTCTGATACCAATCTGTCACACCCCCAAAATCCACCATGCGGAGTATCACCGCTTGGAGGCGTGACATGACCAGGATCGAGCCACCAATCATATTGAACAACGTATTTAAGTAAATAAAAGCAACCACAATACAATTGGTGACCAAAAGGAAGTTAACCAAGTTTAATTTAAACAGCGGAAGCATAAAACGTAAGTCCAAAGCATAAGTTCGTAGTTCATAAGTTTAAAGACTTCAAAACATAAGTGCCATAAGTTTATAAGGTTTAATTATTAAGTACCAGACATAACAGTCCTTATCCCACAACAACCTCCTCCTCGTGCAAGCTCCATAGCATCTAGCGACCTGTAAGGCATGTAACAACGAGTCAACAACAAAGTTGAGTGAGTTCACGTTTGGTTGTTTAGTTTTAAGTTGTTTCTGAAAAACGTGGTTTGACTTTCGTTGGCTTATTTGCCGTGGGGGTTACCCCGTAGTTGAAAGTATGTTTAACCAGTTCCTTTTTATTACCCAAACCATATCCATAATCAGTGGGGGCTTCCCCATTTAAACTACTAGACCGTTAAGATATCGACAACTGATGAACAATAGTTGTGCCCTACATCAGTGTCTATCATCACTGACAGTTTGCCATAGTCCATTAGTACACGCCCGTTCGGACGACACGGTGTGAGGTTTGCTAAACCTAATAGCGCTATTAACTAATGACCCGCTCGCCATCGGCCTCGGCGATTAAGTCGATATAAAATGAGGGACTTAGTGATAGAGTTTTGTATAGTAAGTTTTAAGGGTGTTGTCCTACCCAAGGAGGACGAACGTACATATTCTCCCCAAAGAGAATACGCAGGATTAATATTGGCATCCTACCCAAGGAGGATGGCCGTACATATCCTACCTAGGTAGGATATGTAGATTCCGTTTTAATTCTTTAACCCACTCCCAAACCACCGGGAATCCCATGCCTTAGAAAGTGTGTGAACTCACCTCGGTTTGCTCGGTTAGATTAATTACTCTAGAAATCAGGAAATCAAGGACGTCCTAATAAGGTACAGATAACAATCAGTTTCTCAAGCACGACATGTATCCTACGTACGGTTTATCTACTCATTACTTTTATCACATAGCACGCACTGACGTTAACATTTCACGCCCATATAAACATTCCACTTATAGCTACTCAAGAGCAAGCATACGATATTGCACATAACACTTTCATTGACATATAACATTTTAGATCATTTTCAGATAACCTACCCGACATTTAGACACGCAATTTACTACTTATGTCGTTTCAGTTTTAACTTTTGAAACTGGGTTGTTTTCAGGAATTTTAATAAAATAGTTAACATGTTCCAAAAATTCCCAACTTTTTACAGAAGGTCTTAAAAATCCAAATATTATTGTGTAAAAATATCAGGGTCCAGTTCATTACCAATATTTTATAAAAAATCATTTTCCGGACTGAAATCAGATTTATCTTTTTCTGACTGCAGTCCACGGAATAATTTATTTAAAATTCATCGAGAGTCCGATTTACGAAATTCTAGTGAGAGAATTACAAATACATCGGTGGTCATCTGCAGTAGAAATTTCATGATCTAACTCTACACAGAATTTAAGTTATGAAGGAAAACAGAACGCATATTTTTAGCAGTAAAAATGCAGCTTGAGCTGCTGTCCAAAAACAGGTCTTTAAAAATAGCAAACGAAGTCCAAAATTAGGATTCCAGTGCCATTAGAACCATATTTCGAAATAGCCTATTATAGACTTCAGAAAATCAATTTTTCGTTAAATATTGACCTGTTTACAGCCAACTGAAGTTGGCTGTAAAAGCTTGGACAGAAGCTGTTTTTCAGCTTTTAGCTTTCTAACTCGTGTTTGATTGATTCCGTTAACATGTTTAGTGATCACAACAACATCAAACGTCAATATTAACAAGCAAATCATCAGGTAATCAACAAGAATCAAAACAACTTCATATTAACATCACTTCATCAAATAACTATTAACCACTCTAATAACATGAAAACTGAACGGATCTAAGTTCTTACCACTAGTTCAAGACTAGGGAAGTTCGAGTGAAGAAATGTGGTGGTTAATAGCGAACAGAGAAGGTCCTTCAACTTCCGAACACACCGAGCTTCGTTGTTCACCTTCTTACACCTATGGATGCTCTTGAAAAGCTTGAACTTGAAATGAAGATGGGTGGTGTGTGGGTGAAGGGGGTCAGCCGAGAGCTCCCAAGAGGAAGGAGGAAGGTTTGTGTGAAGTGTGTGTTGGAATGAAGTGTTATGATCTCTAGTGTTCTTATATGGACCATTTTCTCAATTTATCTCTTGGGTATTATGTTTCAAAAGGGACCAACAATATCATATAAATAATTCCAACAAATCACAAGTGGGGCCCTAATGTTGTGACCGATTTTGAAGGGGGGGGGGGTATTGGTTTGGTTTCAATCACTAGTTAGTTGATTGGTTAGAAAGTTAAGTGATTTAGTTAGTGTTTTATGTGTTATGTAATAATATAGGGTGTTAGGGTGTTCGGGGACCATAACTAGCTTAGTAAAATAAAAACAATGCTTCTAGCATTATTTTGGTGTTCCGGGTAATGTCTGGTTGTTCGGTTTGATACTGTTCCGTTAAAGTGCTTAATTAATCCATAAAGCGTCCTATGTATATATTTTTGTAACATTTTTAATTCACAACACTCAGGAAAGCATACCAGACAATTTAGTAACTTTTCTGTACACTACTAGTATGTTAACAAGCACATGTAAGTATAACACAGAAATCAGAAAACAGTTAAATGGTTCAGCACAGTCATCAAGCACTTTAATTATCATTAATAAATTGTACGGATACATGGAATTGTGAGGGTTGTCACATTCTCCCCCTATTAAGAAAATTTCATCCCGAAATTTAGCTCGTGGTTACTGAGGAAGCTTGTTATGTTGTGTGTTTTCCTGATTTTCCTGGGGTGTCACATCATCCCCCCGTTGCTTTGGAATTTCGTCCCGAAATTCTGCACTAGCTTCAGCCTCAGTAGTGGTTGCACTTTTCTTAAACAGCTGGGGATACTTGAGTTTCATTTGGTCTTCTTGTTCCCAGGTATACTCTGGGCCACGACGGGAATCCCAACGGACTCGGACGAGAGGTATTCTGGTACGCTTTAGAATCTTAACATCTCGATCCGTAATCTCTACTGGTTCCTCGACGAATCGCAGCTGGTCGTCGATAGTGAGCTCCTTTAAGGGAACTATGAGGGTTACATCTGACAGACACTTCTTCAGATTCGACACATGGAAAACATTGTGAACTCCGCTGAGTTCTGCCGGTAGATTCAGCTTGTAGGCGACCTTGCCAATTTTCTCTATGATTTCGAACGGTCCGACATAACGCGGATTGAGCTTGCCTTGTTTGCCAAAACGAACTACACCTTTCCATGGTGAGACTTTAAGTAGCACTCGATCCCCAACCTGGAACTCGAGTGGTTTCCTTCGCTTATCCGTATAGCTTTTTTGTAACATTTTTAATTCTCAACACTCAGGAAAGCATACCGGACTATTTAGTAACTTTTCTGTACACTACTAGTATGTTAACAAGCACATGTAAGTATAACACAGAAGTCAGAAAACAGTTAAATGGTTCAGCACAGTCATCAAGCACTTTAATTATCATTAATAAATTGTACGGATACATGGAATTGTGAGGGTTGTCACATTCTCCCCCATTTAAGAAAATTTCGTCCCGAAATTTAGCTCGTGGTTACTGAGGAAGCTAGTTATGTTGCGTGTTTTCCTGATTTTCCTGGGGTGTCATAATGATTTCGACTGGTTTCTCCACAAAGTGTAGGGTTTCGTTCACTTGCAAGTCGTCGACGGGAACCTGAAGTTCCTCGTTGGCTAAACACTTTCTGAGATTAGATGCGTGGAATACCAGATGTACACTGTTAAGTTCTTGTGGTAGGTCAAGTCGGTACGCCACCTTACCAATCCTTTCGAGTATCGTGAAAGGACCCACATAGCGAGGGGCGAGCTTTCCCTTCTTACCAAAACGAATCATTCCCTTCCAGGGAGATACCTTAAGCAGTACTCGATCTCCAACACTAAATTCCAGAGGCTTACGCCTTTTATCAACATAACTCTTTTGTCTGCTCCTAGCCTTGATCAAGTTATCGCGAATCTGAAGAATCTTATCCGTCGTTTCTTGAATGATCTCAGGGCCAGTAAGTTGCTTGTCACCAACCTCATGCCAACCGAGAGGAGACCGGCACTTGCGACCATATAAAGCTTCGAAATGAGCCATATGAATACTGGAATGATAGTTGTTGTTGTATGAGAACTCAATCAATGGTAAATGTACATCCCAATTACCACCAAAGTCGATGATACAAGAGCGGAGCATATCCTCTAGGGTTTGTATAGTGCGCTCAGCCTGTGCATCCGTTTGAGGATGAAAGGCTGTGCTAAGATTCAAAATAGAACCCATAGCGGACTGGAAAGTTTGCCAAAGACGTGAAGTGAATCGACCATCGCGGTCGGAGATAATGTCAATGGGTATACCATGATGACATATGATTTCATTGGTATAGATTCGAGCAAGTTTCTCCACTTTGAAGTCTTCACGGATCGGAAGAAAGTGGGCTGATTTGGTTAATCGGTCAATGATCACCCATATACTGTCATGACCAGTGGGTGTACGGGTAGTTTAGTTATAAAGTCCATAGCAATACTATCCCATTTCCAAACAGGGATTTTAGGTTGTTTTAAGAGTCTTGAGGGATGTTGATGTTCAGCTTTCACTTTTAAACAAGTGAGGCACTTCGAGACATAGGCAGCAATATCCTTTTTCATGCCAGGCCACCAATAGGTCGTACGCAAGTCATGGTACATCTTATCGGCACCAGGATGAATAGAGTATCGACACTTGTGGGCCTCATTCATAATGAGCTCACGAAGGTTATCCCGATCCGGTACCCAGATGCGATTGAGGTAGTATTGAAGTCCATCCGACTTTGTTTCAAGTTGATCAATTTTAGCGCCTTGGATTTCCACTTCTAAACTTCCTTCATTTGTTGACGAATGTGCTTCACGAATACAAGTATGAAGATCAATAGAGGTATGATAACAACGAATAGTATTTACATGAGTCTTACGACTAAGAGCATCAGCCACTACATTCGCCTTGCCCGGCTGATAGCGAATTTCGCAGTCGTAGTCATTAAGCAATTCCACCCAACGTCTCTGTCGCATGTTCAGTTCCTTTTGGTTAAAGATATGTTGAAGGCTCTTATGGTCAGTGAAAACCACACACTTAGTTCCATACAGATAGTGTCACTAAATCTTTAACGCAAACACAACTGCACCAAGCTCCAGATCGTGAGTGGTATAGTTTTTCTCATGTATCTTGAGTTGACGGGAGGCATAAGCAATAACCTTGTCCCGCTGCATGAGCACACAACCCAAGCCATGGTTCAAGGCATCGCAATACACCACGAAGTTGTCATTCCCATCAGGGAAAGTAAGACCAGGAGCGTTGCACAGAAGGTTCTTGAGGGTCTGAAAAGATTCCTCTTGCTCAGGACCCCAAGCAAAAGGCTTCTCTTTCTGAGTCAACAAAGTAAGAGGAACGGCGATCTTAGAGAAGTACGAGATGAATTGGCGGTAATAACCCGCCAATCCTAGGCAGGAGCGAATCTCAGATACAGATTTAGGCGTACTCCAATTCTTCACAGCTTCGATTTTAGAAGGGTCAACATGGATACCTTGCTTACTAACAACGTGACCAAGAAATTGTACTCCATCAATCCAAAATTCACACTTAGGGAATTTAGCGTATAAGCGTTCACCACGTAGTAACTCAAGTATCAAGTGTAAATGACGAGCATGATCAACTCTAGTTTTAGAATAAATGAGAATATCATAAATAAAGACTATCACAAAACGATCCAGATAAGGTTTACAAACATGATTCATAAGATCCATGAACACGGCGGGTGCGTTGGTCAGGCCAAAAGGCATGACCACGAACTCGTAGTGCCCATAACGAGTACGAAATGCGGTTTTGGGAACATCCTACTCGAGAACACAGAGTTGATGATAGCCAGATCGAAGGTCGATTTTAGAAAAAACAGGACGCGCCTTGTAATTGGTCGAATAAATCATCGATACGAGGGAGGGGATACCGATTTTTGACGGTGAGTTTATTAAGTTCGCGGTAGTCGATACACATACGAAACGAACCATCTTTCTTCTTGACGAATAGCACAGGAGCACCCCACGGAGAGGTACTTGGGCGAATGAATCCCTTGTCGAGCAGTTCTTGTAGTTGACTAGATAGTTCTTGCATCTCAGAGGGTTGCAAGGAGCCTTGGCGACATGAGTCGAGCAAGGTTTGAGATCAATACAAAAATCAACAGATCGAGGAGGAGGAAGACCAGGAAGATCCTCAGGAAAGACGTCAGGGAAATCACACACTACTGGAACATCGCTTATGTTCTTTCCCTTGCCCTTTTGTTCCACTATGTGGGCCAAGAAGGCAAAGTACGGTTTACATAAGCACCTATTCGCCTGAGTGCATGACATCAGCTTCAGCCCTCTAGAAGGTCGGTCTCTATAAACGTGTAAAGTTTCACCGGACGGAAGAGGTAAACAAACGTACTTCTCGTAACAGGCGATCTTGGCATGATTCTTACGCAACCAATCCATGCCGATTATGACATCAAAACTACCCAATTGCATGGGTATGAGATCAATAGCAAATACGTGGTCGTTAAGAGTCAAGGAACAACCACTGAGGATAGAATCAACTAGAATAGACAGCAATCTTGACCGAAAACGACTTAGGTAGTTTGGAGCGTGCACAGTTTAACGAAGATTCAAATTCTACGGACACAAAGCTTCTGTCGGCACCAGTATCAAATAGTATCGAAGCGTAAAGATTATTGATGAGAAACGTACCATTAACGATGTCATTGTCGTTACGAGCCTGATTAGCGTTAAGGTTGAACACTCGTCCATGAGCGGCTGGTTGTTGCTCCTGGTTTAGCTGCGGACACTGGTTACGGAGATGAGTAGTGTCTCCACACTTGTAGCATGCACGAACTGTGTTGACTGGTCTAGGATTCTGAGGAGGAGCTGGGGGAGCTGGTAGAGCTGCCTGAACTGGTGCTTGCTGAGCAGGTTGAGCCGGGTTAACTTGACGGCAATAGGGAGTCGTGTGACCATAGCGATTGCAGTTGGTACACAAACAACAAGCAGAATTAGCAGGGTGATGAAAGTTGCAAGTTGCACACTTAGGATGAGGCCCAGTGTACTGCTTTTTAATTTCAGGAGCAGGAGGGTTTGGAACAGTAGCAACAGGAGCGGGCTTAGCAGCAGGGTTTGCATTCGCAGTAGGGACAATGCCGTTACAGCCAGAACCTTGAGACTTTCGTTTCTTGTTTCTGTTACCACTGGGCTGCTGGGTAACTTGATTTGCTTATTTTGAAGGGGCGGAGTTTCCAAACTGTTTATCACATACACGATTGTTGTTCAAACTTGCTGCCAGACGATAAACTTCTTCATTAGTCTCGAGCCGAGCTGCTTCAATCGAATCTCGCATAGCAGGAGGTAACCCATTGATGTACTTGGTTATCACGCGTTTAGGAGTAGAAACCAAGTGAGGCACGATTAAGATGAGTTGTTTAAAACGGGTAGTATAAGCCAGAATGTCATCACCAATCTGCTTCAAATGCCAGAACTCTTCTTCGAGTTTCATTTGTTCATGGGGAGGGCAGAATTCAAGCATCATCAATTCTCGCACCTCAACCCGTGGAAGAGCATAGGCTTCTTCATTAGAACAGATGACCACCACTCTAGAGCTCTGCCTTGAAACATTCCCGTTGCACTCCTAGTCTTTTGATGTGTGCAAAATGCAACATATAAATTACATCAATTGTGGCATAAAACTAACCCTTTTTTAGTACTAGTGTTGGAAAAAGTGTGCTTTTGTCTTCCTTTTGTATTTTCAGGATTAAATGAGCTCAAATTAACAAAAGAAGCAAAAAGGTAGCTAAATCTAACATAAATACAAGAAAAGGAACAAACGTGACATGCCTGACCCCACGACAGCATCTTCCCAAGTAAAACAAGAGAACAGAAGGCTGAACACGCCCCGTGCTCAATGAGCACGGGGGCGTGCCCAAGTGTCAGCATAAAAGACAAAGTTGTAGAAGCTTCCATCGCCCACCACGGGGCCGTGCTCAGCGGATACGGGGCCGTGGTCAACTATAAGATTCGCAGAATCCATGCAAATCTTGATAGTACAGATATGCTTCTACACACGGGGTCGTGCCCAGCGGACACGGGGCCATGGTCAACTAATACAGACAAGAGCAATTAATGAAGACAGAGAAGGATGTGGACACGGGGCCGTGCCCGAGCTTCTGTTCATCCTATAAATAGGAGTGCTTGGCTCAAGCTCAAACCATGCCTTGGCACACCACCTCTCTCACACTTCACCCACCACCCACCACCACCATAACACCATCATCCACCACCATCATCCATTGTCCATCATAGAGTGTGTGAGTCGTCTCGGGATCCAAGATTGATCGTAAGAGTTCTTGACAATCAAGGCCATGTTTGCCTAAGTCTCTTACATCACTTGGTGAAGACAAAGTGTCTAGTGTAATACTTTTTATTTTTAATATTTTCGCACTTTTTACTTGGTTATGTATTAATGACTTTAATAACTAGTTTCTTATGTTGAAGGTGATTTTTCCTTATCGTTTGTCCGTGGTGTCTTGGCATTATTTTACTGTCTATATAAAATAAAAGATTTTCACCATTCATATCTCCATGGTCTATATGGAGGTATGTTGGCTACCTGGTCGGGGGTTAAGGGAACGGTTTGGTAAGAGTCTTACCATTGTTCAGTGTATAGATCCTGCAAAGGACCTGGGTCAAATTTAGTAGGACCTCCTTCAATACTTAACGGTATTGGATTGCGGGGGTCCAAACTCTTTGATCCCCTCATAAGTTAAACTACTATTAATACTTTAACCCGGCTACTTAGGACTGTGTCCCTGCTGACTCAGACTACTTAGCCGAGGGTAACGTCACCTTCAAAAGAGGGGCCTACCATAATATGCATTAATAACTTAATTAATTATCTTTCAATAATCCGACCCTTTAGGATTGTATCCTTGCTGACTCAAACTACTGGGTTGAGGGTAACGTCGCCTTCAAAAGAGGGGCCTACTACAATAACTAAGATAATCTCTTAAAAAGTGCAAAAGTGCGGAAATAATCAAAGGTTACACTATACACGAGTCGGAGCCAAGTGATTCATCTTGTCTATCTGTTTTTTCTTTTATTTTTATTTTTCAGCATTTTAGTTAGTTTTTATTTTCTTTTTCTAGTTTAATACCTTTTTCTAAACTTTTGATTTGATTAGACGTTGAGGATAAACCGGTACTAAAAGCTCTTGTGTCCTTGGATGACCTCGGTATCTTGCCAACACTATACTACGCTCACGATAGGTGCACTTTCCCATATGTGTGTTTAGTGTTAGTAAATATCGTGTTTTATAAATTTAAAACTTGGCTAAAAAGTGTTAAAAATGGCTTAACATATACATTAAAAACTAATAACACTCACGCACATCATCTTTAAATGCCCTGGGCACTCGCTGTTAATGAAGGTAACCTCGATGCTGTCAAACCACTCGAGCATGGCGGTCACCCCATTACTGCCCGTGAACGGCTTAGGGTTGCAAGAGACAAAGTGTTTGTAGTTGAACTTCGTAGGCTTTACTTTCTCTGTCTTAGAGTCAACAGAAGAGGGTGGAGTGTTCGATCCCTGGATCTCAGAGACGATCTTTGGCATGAATCGAACGATCTGGTCGGCCATGAAGGACATCATCTTTTTCTGAAACTTCTCCCTGGATCTCTTGAGAGTGTCAGATAGCTTACGAGAAGACATCTAAAGATCCAACAAGAGGATCGTATAAGTCTAGATCACAAAGTCTCATAGTATATAGATTCACACACGATAGATTAAGACTCAAGATTCAACAAGTTTCACGTAATTTAAAGATTCGAGTTTTAGTTTCACATAGATTCCAATAGATTCAACACCGCAAACCCACGACCTTCGCATGGCACGTTGTACGAAGCTTGGCAACACGTCAGAAATGCTTATATATAGGAAGTACCAGCGGCGTATCCACCACGCTTCGGGCACATCGCTTCCGCCTCGTATTCGGTGTCATGTTACGTGTCGCAATTGCCAAACATAACAACACACTCATCATCATACACATGTAGATTAACCCAATAGATTCACATAAGTTAGTGTTCAACCATCTCACCACAGTCCACAAAACAACGAATCCCCACATGGCACGTGCTACGAAAGTTCGGCAACATGATGGAAGAACTTATATATAGGAAGTACCAGTGGCGTATCCACCATGCTTCAATCATGCCACGTCCGTCTCGTCATCGGTGTCGTGTTTCACCAACCATAACATTAACTTCAATTATTCTCACAAGGCCTTCACATAGATTAACCAAATAGTTTCAACAACTTCAACCCGAGTCCGCAAAACTATGAACTCCACTTAGTGCGTGGCACGAAGGTTCGGTAACATGCCAATTTCACTTATATATAGGAAGTACCAGCGGCGTATCCACCATGTTTTGGACATGCCACACCCGCCTCGTCTTTGGCGCTAGGCTACGCTTCGTATTTTGTTACTCAAAACAACACATTCACACTAGAGGACATGTAGATTACACATAGATTTCACATAGATTACACAAGTAGTTTCCCATAGCTTAGAGTTCAACATTCTCATCACCGGTCTGCAAAGCACTAAGTTTCGCATGGCACGTGGTACGAAAGTTGGTAACATGTTGGGAACACTTATATATAGGAAGTACCAGCGGCGTATCCACCATGTTTTGGACATGTCACTTCTGTCTCGTATTTCAGGGCCATGTTACGTTTGGTGCTTCACAACCACAATAACACCTAGATTCATCAGATAGCTTCATATAGTATCATAGTCAATCAAGATTCCCATGTAGATTAACATGATGAATAAAGCTTCATAAATTTAGTTTGTTCTGAGAGATTATGATTAGAGTTTTTTTTTAGATTCCGGACACACGTGAGATTTGTGTAAAAAAAGTCTCAAAATAACGAAGAGTCAAGTTAAACCACACATAAAATTCGCGATAACATAAAAGATAGGCTCATAAAACATAGGATTGTTCCGGGTAGAGGAACGGCGACTTACCAAAGCGATTCGAACCCCTTTCGAATTGAGGCAACGTGTCTTGACTTACTTAGACAAATACGTCATCGATGTTAGGCCTACGATATTCGCCCTTTTGGTCATTTCACGTTCCTAATTAATTGGGAATTTCGAGACTTTGGCGAGACATAAAAATCGAGGAGTGTCACTAGTTATCAAGGTGTGAGTTTCACCTCTATCTTGACAACATCGTACCCTAATAGCGTCGGTACTTATCAGCAGATAAGACCTACTAGAATATAACAAGGAAATTTCCCATCAAGGTTCAGATGTCACTCCTGACTTGAGGGCAAATTTCATGCAAAATACAAACATTGATTAGCAGTGTTTCCAAAGTTTACAAGTGTATATTGTGTCAGCCTTAGGAAAGGCATGTAAGTTTAACAGTAATATGTGCTGCTAGGAAGCAAATACGGTAGAATACATAAGTTTTAAACAACAAATAAGAGTCAAGATTCCTAGAACTATAGTCTAGGCAAAGCATTCCTACTTTCCTAATTCCCTATAGTTATGGCTCTGATACCAATCTGTCACACCCCAACCGATGGCGGAAACATCGGGGCGCGGCACTAAGCGTTCAGATTGCTCAAAAGTTTCCATAACACTAGATATTTCGATATAGATTAAATAGATTCAAACATTGTCTAAAACAATCCACAAATCAAACATAAGTATCACATCCAAAACATCAAATATTGTTTCAAATTTCTAGATTAACTAGGCGTGTGTTTCTAGCAGCAACCTAGCTTGTTTTCCCATGATTCCAGCATTCTATCAGCCTGCAACATGTATTAAAATAAAGTCAATACAATAATGTACTGGCGAGTATACAAGTTTGAGAATATAGTATAATAGTTAAAAAGACTCATATCCTTCATGTAAACAATAAAATAGTTTCAGCCATGCTAGTGTTCGCAGTCTAAGTGATAGCCCAAGTGTCCCAATGCATTTACCACTCTCCCAAGAATCAAGGAAAGCAAATAGAATCCTCCTAACAATACCCTCGAGAATAATGGGAAGGTGCATTCTCTTATAGCGCTACTATTGTTAAGGCGGAACTACACACAAGGATTAAACGTTCATTAGCATAAAGAATCAATAATCAAGAATCCAAAAGTATCAAGTTTCACATCTACAGAGGATAGAGTTAGATTTCAAATAGTTTCAAGTTTCATAGAATACATGTTGCATCCCAAAAGGTTAAAACAAAAAGGGATCGAGTATACTCACAGTGGGTGCTAAGTATCGGCACCTATAGATTGGATCAAAGGGAGCTCTGAGATTAGCCTGATTATAGATTAATAGATAAGCGTCGAGTAGCATAACAAGAATCATGCAAAGTGTCGGATCAGTCTCCTGATTGGATGGCCATCCAGACAGATGGTCATCCGGTCGGATGACATGTGAGATGGGACGGACCACCATCCGATCGGATGGTCATCCGGACGGATGGCCATTCGATCGAATGGTCATTCAATCCAAATAGTGTGCTTCCAAATTGTTAACTTTTGAAGTCTTCATTGTAGCAAGATACTAAGTCATTCGATCGGATGACCGTTCGGTTGAATGACCCTTCGAGTGTAAGTTTCAAAGTTCGAAGTTTCTGATTTAAAATAGTTCAAGTGTTGAAGGTTGTAAGACACAAGTCACTTGATCAGATGGTCGTTCGATTGGACGGCAATCCGATCGGATCGCCATTCGACTGCAATGATCTTGTTCCTTTTGCAACCTTGTAAAGTTTCTAAGTTTCGGTTTTAACGGTGACGACATAGTACGTATTAAGACAACGGCAAACACATCAAGGCTCAGCCTGACAGATCAGATGGGAACCACCCCATCTGATCAGGTTCTGTTCTTGACGGTGTTCATGTCCGAATCCATATTCCGGTCATCTTTTCCGACGATCATCCATTTCCAAGCCGACTCCAGACTAATCATCAAGTCTGCTGCCCGTTTGGGTCCGGATTCCACCGTTTTAAGTAAAAAGTTTAAGAAGTTTGAAGATACACATGAAATCGACTGAAAAACCTTGATTTAGTAAGGATTCGGTGTAAAAGCACATGAAATTCCTTAGATCTGAGCTAAGGCTTGACTGGAATGACATCACACAGCCGTTTGTACTAACCGCCATGGTGATGTCATCCTCAAGAGCTCAAATCTTAGAGATCTCATGGTGAAAAATGTGATTTCGAGGGAGAATCATGTAGAGAATAGTGTATAGATTGAAGTTGTACAAGAATCTAAGAGAAAGCTTACAAGAATCGGCCTAGAATCGAAGAAAGTGTTCAGGAATGAGAGTGCATGCGTCTAGATCGGAGGGCTCTGTCACATCAGTGAGAAATGATGTAACAGGTCCTATTTATAGTGTCAGAGAGGAGGTAAGGCAGTGCAGCAGACGGATCGGATGGTTGTTCGGTCGAATGGCCCTCCGATTGGATGGTCATCCGATCGGATGTCCGTTCGGACAGTCCAATCCGTTTTCCAACTTTTCTGTCTTTGGTTCGTTTTGCGAGTTAGATTAAGCGTTGCGTTGCGTATTATTGTGTAATATTATCATATAACAAGATTATATCATTAACACCAAAGTTTCCAAGTTTCCGAGTTTACATAAGTGTCAAGTCTCCAGTCTCTCGTTCAACCAAGTCCCAAGTTTCACGAGTCTCGAGAGTCAAGCACCAAGTATCAAGAATCAAGCCTCAAGAATCACGTATCAAGAATCAAGTATCTAGATTTAAGCATCAAGTCTCATAGTATTAAGTATCAAGAATCAAGTGTCAAGAATAAAAAATTCAAGTGTCTAGAGTTAAGTATCAAGAATCTACTTGCATAGAATCAAGTATCAAGTTTCATAGCATCAAGATTCACAAGTCTCATAAGTATCAAGAGTCACATAGTATAAGGGCTAAA
Organism: Helianthus tuberosus; assembly: GCA_030545235.1. Taxonomy (NCBI): domain Eukaryota; kingdom Viridiplantae; phylum Streptophyta; class Magnoliopsida; order Asterales; family Asteraceae; genus Helianthus; species Helianthus tuberosus. The sequence continues at coordinate 85,866,569 of CM060372.1, read as the reverse complement.
ATTGACAATAGCTAAAAGTTTAGGGACGCAGGGCTTTACACTCAAATCTTAAAAAAATCAAAGAATAAAACAAAATTGAACTCGATTCAAGGCTGAATTCGTGATCATCATAGTTAATAGATCACAAGGTATGTTTAAATTTGATTTTTGGTGATGTTTGATTCTACATGAATTATCATAACTTAGATTCTTGAATGATAGTTTGATGTTATGGTTAAATAAGGATGATTACACTTCTAAGAACAAGTCTTAGACAAGAATTTGATAGATTCATGTTATAATCTATTGATTTCAATGTTAGCCTATGGGTGATTATATGGGTTTTGTGAATAGAATTAAGAACTCTTGAATTGTAAGAATGATTTAGTGTTACTTGAATGTTTGGAAGTAAGTTTAAGTGTGGTTATGTTATTCTTGATATATGAATTGAAATACTATGATTTAACATGGTTAAAGTCATTAATCATGAACATGATAATGTTAGGATACTAATTACGCACACAAGATGTTTGATAAAATGCTTGAATGAACTTGAAATAAGTGAGAATTATGAAAGAATCACTTATTTTACTAGTTGAAATCATTGAATGTTGAATATAGAAATATGAATTCTAAGCGATATGTCCGAATTGGATTTTATAGGCAATTTGGGTGGATCGTCTAGTAATCAAGGAGGAGCGGATAATCGGTTGAAAGGAAAGCTTTAAAGGTACGTGGCTATACGCTTCGTAGAAATTGTTAGTTATTTAATTCCAATTCTATTGAATGATAAATGTATCGTTATGAAGTTCGGAGAGTGTCAAAACGGTGGATTCCGTATAGACAAACCGAACAATTTAAATAAGAGTTTAAAGTTTTAGTTATATAATAAAAATGATGGATTTCACTATAATAGTCAAACGGGTCAATCTGACTCAATTGATGATTGTTTGGTAAGATAAAGCGATGGATGTCGTTAAGGAAACCAAGCGGGTCCAAACAACCAAAGTAATGAAACTTTGGTGAATTGAAGCGATGGATTTCGCTAATAAAGCTAAACGGGTCAATAGGATGTCTTGCTGTAATCCGGAAAGATTACATGAATAAAGACGTTGAAATGATATCGGATTTAAACATATCCATATAAGTAAGGGCACATAAATTGCATGTATAACGCACCATCATTTTAGGTATGTTAGTTGTATAGAAGTTTGAGAGTAAAAAACTAAGTTTATTGTTCATACTTGTAAACGAGTCGAATAATTATGAAAATTTTTATAATCCGAGGGCTTAAATTCAAGAAATTTGTTCATGTGAATGTTGGATTTTAATTCTATGTTATAAAGGATCGAATTATGATCACGTAGGAAGAAGCGTGACCCTATTCGGATCAATAACAAAGAAGTTATGATTGTTTTCGTAAAGTTTAGCTGAGCTGGAAAAATGCAGGTCTTGGAACTGAACTTTCTGTCGAAAGTAGGGTGTCGCGCCACGCGACGGCAAACCCCTATGCCTGTCGCGCAACGCAACGTTGCTCACGGCCCGCGAGAGCCAAAGCTCTCCTTGTCATGCCCTGCGACAAACCAATATGCCAGCAAAAGTTGTTTTTATGTATTTGTTTCAGCTTAGGGACTTGTAAATGCACATTATAACTTCTTATAACTAATAATTGATGATTTTGGTTATAGGTAAAGAGTATGAACTTGCGGATGACGATCAAGCATGGCTAAAGAACCGAACACGCACATGAAAAGAAGCTTCCGCAAATGAAAACTATAACTTTTGGCACTAAATACTTTGGAGTAGTTATTATCAAATGTTTGTAAATATTGTACAAATGTTTTGCAAGTTAAGTATATGCTAGTAAACAATATGTTCTAAATTTTGTAAACTTCATTTGAAGATTTTGAAGTCTATGTAAATATCGGTTTATAGATGTTTTGAAATATTGGCATTATAAATGTGTTATATATTATATGAAATATTAATAATCGATAAGGGCCTTACAAGTTAGTAATCAGAGCCTGGTTAAAACTAAGTGTGTTCGGTTCAAAGCTTGATCGAGACAACCGGTAAGAGTTACTTATAAAAGAGTCTAGAGGTATAGATTTAAATGATGTAAAATATGTGAAAAGTGTATGGGAGGAGTGTATAAAAATACACTCGAACCCGGGAAATACACTAAGTAGGAAAGGTAAGGCAAGTTATATACTTGACCAAACCGAAAAGGAATAACACATTACTTGTGATTAAGTATGTGTGATATAAATTTCCATGTAACGAGATAGAAATGAATTAAATAGTTATTGATTAACTATTATGAACATTTCAGTTAAAGAAATGTCCGGTGCAACCGGAGGTAATTCAACATCTCGCTTAACTGAAGAGATGAAAGCCACAATTGCCGAGGAAGTCGGAAAGGCATTAAAAGCTAGTCTACCGCAGTTTGTCGATAGACTACAAACCACACTCTTATCGGTAATAGATGATAAGATGAACGAAATGAAAGAAAGAGATACAGGTAAATCGAAAGCAGGTCCATATAATAAATTTATGGCATGCAAACCCCCGATCTACAATGGCGAAGTTGATCCGATCGTTTGTCAACGATGGATTAGCGACATGGAAGGGGTGTTCGAAAGAACCCATTGTGATGAGACCGATTTTGTGGCATACGGAACCGGTCAGTTAAGAGGCCAAGCTAAGGATTGGTGGGATAATTTGAAAAAGGAACAGGGAATTGTGGCCACGAGAACTATGACGTGGGAAGAATTCAAGACACCATAGCCCGAAAGCTGTGACCAACAGGATTAATGAAGAGTTTATTCAGCTGAGGCATAGTGGTGAGTCGATAGAAAAGATCACGGGAGTGTTTCTTGACAAGCTCAGGTTTTGTGACGAGCTAGTTCAAAATGAAGAACAAAAGATATATTATTACTACAACGTGCTAAGTGCGGAGTATCGGGAGTTTATAACTCCTTCGAAATATGGGCATCTTACAGAGATAGTAAATGTCGCACGTGAAAGAGAGATTAAGCTGAAGAAACAGATCGAAAGGGGTGAAAGGAAGGTGTTTGATTTGAACCCAAGCCCCTCAAAGAAATCAAAGCCGAATGAAGTTCCTAAGAAAGGAGTTGCAGAAGGGGGATTACTGTCACAGCCCCCTTCCCGGTGTGACCCGGTCCAGGAGCCGCAGGACAGAAACCCGTGGTATTTTTTGTTTGAGTTGACATCGGAAGTTTAACAGGATCTTTTAAAACTTGAAAATGCCCAATTATTTTAATTTATAATTTGGGACAAACCCCGTAATTTACAATAGAGGAATTTCACGAGGAAATTCCCTGTTTTACAAAACATGTTTATTTATTTTACTGAGCCACCACTTCAAGCTTGTTAGTGATCCGTAGCACGTTTTCCTTGGTTCACAGTAAGTCACCTGAAACATGTTTAAAAATATTTTATCAGCGGGGAAATACTGGTGTAACACCTGTGTCATTTCAACCATCAAACAAATTCCAAACCAATGAAATATTGTATTTCATACTTTGGACTTGTATAAATATGTGTATCTTTTGCACATATCAAGTCTTGTTCGATTTCAAGCTCTAAATCACTTTCTGGAAGGTTATACGCGCACCGATGCGTAAATATAACCAGTTTAATGCAACAAACACTCCGGAATAGTGACATTGGCTTAACATACCTTAAATAACCTTTACATAACTTAGATATAAGTTTTGGAAGGTTTGGTGTGGTGAAATCAAAGTTTAATCGCTTACAGGGACTAAAGTTGACAAACTGCGAAAGTATGCCAATTTGAACTGTAACAGACATTCCGGAACATGACCATAAGTTAAACATACCATAAATATCCTTTACATAGCTTAGAAATAGGCTTTGAGGTGTTCGGTATGCTAAAATAAACTTTTGTGTCACTCAGGGACTAAAAGCATCAAAAAGTGCACAAGTTTGCATTTTTACGCATAACTTACGTTCTGAATACATCCGGACATCCAAAAATTTATGTAATCATGACTATATTATGCTTTAGTGTTTGGCTTGCCAAAAATCCATTCGTCGCGTCATTTGGATCGTTTTTCGCGCTTATGCGCATTCCGTCGTAATTAACCGAACATCGCAACCGTACGGTTAAACGAACCAACATCCGAGATATTTTTAAGCACATTTTAAGTTCCCTATACTTTAACTTCATTTTAGAGCTTTGAAATGGGGTTAACGGGCCTTAAACGTGTCGAAAATGGCCTAAATACAGTTCAGGGACCAAAAGTGTAAATCTGCCAAACTATGGCCTAGCGGTGCGCTACACTTTTAGCGTAGCGGTGCGCTAGCCAAGTTCAGACCAGATTCAGAGTTTCTAACAGCCTGTTTGCAGCTGTTTTAACCACAACCACAAGTTCACCACTTGCATACTCAGCTGATAAGGATCATTGTTAGGCACCATAACCTTCCGACACTTGTACGGATACGATTAAGGCACAATATTCGACAAACGATCCTAACGGTTCGGGTATTCCTATAAATACCCAACCCACACAACCTCATTTTGCACTAGAATTCTGAATTGAGAACCTCTAAGTTGAAACCATTGTTTCATACCTGAGATTCTTGAATCGGGATTAGCATTCGGGGACCCTTCGTAAGTATTCTTTCGTTCTTTTCCTTATTTTACTGCTTTTCGAGTCAGAAAGTCAAACTTTGTTTGACTTTCAGCGTTGACCAGTAATGGTCAATGCGAAGTTCGTTTGAACTTCGCAACGTGAGTGTAATCACGTTAGTCATAGTCCCTTGGGACTATGCCTACTGATTACCACGTTGTCTAGGGTCGTAGGGTAAGCGATCTGATAAATCGCTTATACCTTCGAACCCGACCCAGTTTGGTCGATCATTAGGATCCGACCAAATACATTAGGTGACCCTAGTATAGGGCATAACCTTCCGAGGTTATACCCTATGGTCACATCGTTTAAGTAGTTGTATGATAGGTAGTTTATATGCCTTAGGTAAATTACCAGAATACCCTTTTCATGTATAATTGGTAATTAAGCATATGTAACCTAAACTTTTGTCACATAACTGATTATGTAACATGTTTAGGCATATAACACTTGTCATAGGGCTAGTTAGGCGGTCCGAACGCGTTCCACGCGAACGACGCGTTAAAGTAGCATAAGCTACCTAAACGGGTCGTAGACACTTAGGTTAAGTTTCATTTAGTATGTAGGCTTTGATTAACCATATCACATGAGTTCCTACACTCATTTGGTTTACAAACCCTCATGCTACCCAGTCTTCCGATTTAGGTCCGGTTTATTAATGTAGTTACCTATATTAGGTGCCGTTTGATATTCCGCGATCTCTAGCGTTGTTTGGTTGTTACTCAAGGACTACTAAGCAATCTCAAGTGAGTACATAGACCCCTCTTTTACTGTTTTCCAAACTGTTTTGGGGTGGAACACATGTGCCTACTTGTTACTTTCATGCTTTCCTGTTTTCACATCATATACATGCTATGTTCGTTAGTACATTATAGTACATGATTTCATTACATCTTATGCTAGGTGTGCCCATTGTGTGCATTACTTAGTACATCGTTTTACATTACATTTCATGCTAGGTGTGCCCATTGTGTGCATTACTTAGTACATCGTTTTACATTTCATCTCATGCTAGGTGTGCCCATTGTGTGCATTACTTAGTACATTGTTTTACATTGCCTTTCTGTTGCATATGCTTATCCAGCGTATGAACACATTATACTACATTTTGAACCGTTGTAATCATTTGACTATGTGATCCGTTGATATCTGTGAACCGTTTGTATTTGTAACCGTTGAACCACGTGAACCGTTTGTAACCGTTGAACCACGTGAACCGTTTGTAACCGTTGAACCATGTGAACCGTTTGTAACTATTGAACCGTTTGTATCCATTACATGATTTACATTAGACATGAACATTACTTTGGTGGTTTGGTTTGATTAAGTGATTAAGTAACGATGCGTGTGTAATATGATACAAACATGGTGGATACGCCGCTGGTACTTCCTATATATAAGTGTTTGTATGGTATTACATATCGTAGCGTTATTTGAATCATTTCAGTTTGATACATATAACATTTTATACAAATAACATACTTTTCACAAGACATTGTTTTACAAACAACTTATCTTATACAAACTCAGTCTACATGGTTATTCATTTAACCATACATTATTCTTTTATCTATACATATCATTTGAACTTATTGATTTTCAAACGATTTACAAGACAAAGCAAATTACAAGGTTCATGACTAAACATTTTCTCAAACATAAGTCATGAAACCTATTTTCACAAAACCTATGTATCTCACCGGCATTTTTATGCTGACGTACCTATTTTCACATGTGTTTTTCAGGAACTGTTGCATAAGATGATCAAGATACATATAGGCAGACTTGGGCTTTAGTGACAATAAAAGATGCAGACTAGTTAATTATGTTGTATTTCCATGTTTGTTTAGACATTGTAGCACTTTTAATCAATAAAACGAAACTTTAATTTCCATGGTTGTGAAACATTAATTCTGTTACAACACTCCCCGATGTTTCCGCCACGTTTTGTATGTTCCACGTGGTCGGGGTGTGACAGAAAAGATGGTATCAGAGCCAATGGTTATAGGGAATTAGGTTATTAGTAATTCTTTGACCTAGTCTATAACCTTCTTAGGACCCTAACGCGAGTTTACTTGCGTTTAGTCATAAAACAATACCGTCACCTATCCTTAGGCGACGACCACAACAAGAACATAAATTTCGAAACCACTTTGAAAACTAATCATCTGTTCTAGGATGATTGATTACTAGGTTTTGAACCCTCAATTGTAAGGTTTTGAACTCTCTGTTATATGGTTTTGAACCCCTATGAGTTTTCAAAATCTCATCAAGGTTTTGGGTTTTAAATAATGTGAACACGTGCAAACTGGAAGGGTGAATGCCTGTATTCTGGGTTTTCTGTCTAGGCAAGCACTTCGTATACATCTCATCAGACGCGAGACCAGTTGTGCTTACCTGGGAATTCTTGGGATGAGTGTTCACTTATAGGCGAGCATGTCTTCGCGATACATTATTTTTGACCCATTTACTTTGATTAGTCACTGTGAGTCATTTGTTTACCTTGTGGTAACAAACAAATGACCACTACCCTTGCTTTCTTCAGATTGGTTTCATCTCATTCTTTTCGTCTGATTCTCTCACTCGTTTCCTTTCATGTTTTCTCTTTTAGAATGAGAGATTCATAGTAGGATACCCAAAGGTACTACCTAAAATCCTTAATTGACTTCTACGTTGTAGATAAGTCCCTTGGATTATAAAGTACTGCTTCATAATTAGATCCCTTGAGTGGTCTAGTTAAACTGGATGATACAAGCTGAAAGGACTCCTTGGTGGCCTAATTAAGAAGATCCTCTGTTGATCTAATTAAAAGGACCCTATGGTAGTCTAGTCACCGTCATCACAAGTTCGACATCCTTCCCCACAACATTATAAAACAAACTGTGCGGACTGTGCAAGGAATTACGTAATTATGGATGCATACATAATTATGGAATTTAGTGCACAGAAATCACAGCAAGTTCTATCATGTATCTAGAGTTAACCCTATTCATTTCCAATTCTGATGAAGCACCCGTTGAGGAAAAATGAACTAGCTATTCATTTTTCACTTCTGAAGAATATCCGTTGAGGAAATGAATATCCGTTGTTTATCTTTTCATTTCCATTCTGAGGAATAACCGTTGAGAAAAATGAATTATCCATTCATTTTCACTTCTGAAGAATATCCGTTGAGGAAATGAATATCCGTTGTTTATCTTTTCATTTCCATTCTGAAGAATAACCGTTGAGAAAAATGAATTATCCATTCATCTTCATTCTGAAGAATATCCGTTGAGGAAATGAATATCCGTTGTTTATCTTTTCATTTCCATTCTGAAGAATAACCGTTGAGAAAAATGAATTATCCATTCATTTTCATTCTGAAGAATATCCGTTGAGGAAATGAATACCCGTTGTTTATCTTTTCATTTCCATTCTGAAGAATAACCGTTGAGGAAAATGAATTATCCATTCATTTTCGTTCTGAAGAATATCCGTTGAAGAGATGAATATCCGTTGTGTAATCCTTCATTTCCAACTCTGAGGAAATAACCGTTGAAAATGACTCCGTTAGTTCATTTTCGTTTCTGAAGATTTATCCGTTGAGGAAATGAATATCCGTTGTGTAGTCCTTCATTTCCAACTCTGAGGAAGCAACCGTTGAAAATGACTTCGTTAGTTCATTTTCGTTTCTGAAGATTATCCGTTGAGGAAATGAATATCCGTTGTGTAGTCCTTCATTTCCGTACCTGAGGAAACAACCGTTGAAAATGACTCCGTTATTTCATTTTCGTTTCTGAAGATTATCCGTTGAGGAAATGAATATCCGTTGATTATTCTTTCATTTCAAATTCTGAAGAATAAACCGTTGAGGAAAATGACCCCGTTTGTTCATTTTCGTTCTAAAGAATATCCGTTGAGAGAAATGAATATCCGTGGATTATTCCTTCATTCCCGTTTCTAACGAAGAACCCGTTGAGGAAGAATGAATCATCCATTCATTTTCACTTCGGAAGATATCCGTTGAGGGAAAATGTATATCAGTTTAAATAACTCCTTTATTTTCCATTTCCGAAGAAACCGTTGAAGAAAATGACTCTGTTCGTTCATTTTCGCTTCTGAAAATTATCCATTGAGGAAAATAACCAGATTATGTCCTACATATCTCTGGTGACTATTTGACACAAAGTCATAAACAGACTCCTACGAATTAATTTCGGGACGAAATTTCCTAAAGTAGGGGAGACTGTAACACCTGTGTCATTTCAACCATCAAACAAATTCCAAACCAATGAAATATTGTATTTCATACTTTGGACTTGTATAAATATGTGTATCTTTTGCACATATCAAGTCTTGTTCGATTTCAAGCTCTAAATCACTTTCTGGAAGGTTATACGCGCACCGATGCGTAAATATAACCAGTTTAATGCAACAAACACTCCGGAATAGTGACATTGGCTTAACATACCTTAAATAACCTTTACATAACTTAGATATAAGTTTTGGAAGGTTTGGTGTGGTGAAATCAAAGTTTAATCGCTTACAGGGACTAAAGTTGACAAACTGCGAAAGTATGCCAATTTGAACTGTAACAGACATTCCGGAACATGACCATAAGTTAAACATACCATAAATATCCTTTACATAGCTTAGAAATAGGCTTTGAGGTGTTCGGTATGCTAAAATAAACTTTTGTGTCACTCAGGGACTAAAAGCATCAAAAAGTGCACAAGTTTGCATTTTTACGCATAACTTACGTTCTGAATACATCCGGACATCCAAAAATTTATGTAAGCATGACTATATTATGCTTTAGTGTTTGGCTTGCCAAAAATCCATTCGTCGCGTCATTTGGATCGTTTTTCGCGCTTATGCGCATTCCGTCGTAATTAACCGAACATCGCAACCGTACGGTTAAACGAACCGACATCCGAGATATTTTTGAGCACATTTTAAGTTCCCTATACTTTAACTTCATTTTAGAGCTTTGAAATGGGGTTAACGGGCCTTAAACGTGTCGAAAATGGCCTAAATACAGTTCAGGGACCAAAAGTGTAAATCTGCCAAACTATGGCCTAGCGGTGCGCTACACTTTTAGCGTAGCGGTGCGCTAGCCAAGTTCAGACCAGATTCAGAGTTTCTAACAGCCTGTTTGCAGCTGTTTTAACCACAACCACAAGTTCACCACTTGCATACTCAGCTGATAAGGATCATTGTTAGGCACCATAACCTTCCGACACTTGTACGGATACGATTAAGGCACAATATTCGACAAACGATCCTAACGGTTCGGGTATTCCTATAAATACCCAACCCACACAACCTCATTTTGCACTAGAATTCTGAATTGAGAACCTCTAAGTTGAAACCATTGTTTCATACCTGAGATTCTTGAATCGGGATTAGCATTCGGGGACCCTTCGTAAGTATTCTTTCGTTCTTTTCCTTATTTTACTGCTTTTCGAGTCAGAAAGTCAAACTTTGTTTGACTTTCAGCGTTGACCAGTAATGGTCAATGCGAAGTTCGTTTGAACTTCGCAACGTGAGTGTAATCACGTTAGTCATAGTCCCTTGGGACTATGCCTACTGATTACCACGTTGTCTAGGGTCGTAGGGTAAGCGATCTGATAAATCGCTTATACCTTCGAACCCGACCCAGTTTGGTCGATCATTAGGATCCGACCAAATACATTAGGTGACCCTAGTATAGGGCATAACCTTCCGAGGTTATACCCTATGGTCACATCGTTTAAGTAGTTGTATGATAGGTAGTTTATATGCCTTAGGTAAATTACCAGAATACCCTTTTCATGTATAATTGGTAATTAAGCATATGTAACCTAAACTTTTGTCACATAACTGATTATGTAACATGTTTAGGCATATAACACTTGTCATAGGGCTAGTTAGGCGGTCCGAACGCGTTCCACGCGAACGACGCGTTAAAGTAGCATAAGCTACCTAAACGGGTCGTAGACACTTAGGTTAAGTTTCATTTAGTATGTAGGCTTTGATTAACCATATCACATGAGTTCCTACACTCATTTGGTTTACAAACCCTCATGCTACCCAGTCTTCCGATTTAGGTCCGGTTTATTAATGTAGTTACCTATATTAGGTGCCGTTTGATATTCCGCGATCTCTAGCGTTGTTTGGTTGTTACTCAAGGACTACTAAGCAATCTCAAGTGAGTACATAGACCCCTCTTTTACTGTTTTCCAAACTGTTTTGGGGTGGAACACATGTGCCTACTTGTTACTTTCATGCTTTCCTGTTTTCACATCATATACATGCTATGTTCGTTAGTACATTATAGTACATGATTTCATTACATCTTATGCTAGGTGTGCCCATTGTGTGCATTACTTAGTACATCGTTTTACATTACATTTCATGCTAGGTGTGCCCATTGTGTGCATTACTTAGTACATCGTTTTACATTTCATCTCATGCTAGGTGTGCCCATTGTGTGCATTACTTAGTACATTGTTTTACATTGCCTTTCTGTTGCATATGCTTATCCAGCGTATGAACACATTATACTACATTTTGAACCGTTGTAATCATTTGACTATGTGATCCGTTGATATCTGTGAACCGTTTGTATTTGTAACCGTTGAACCACGTGAACCGTTTGTAACCGTTGAACCACGTGAACCGTTTGTAACCGTTGAACCATGTGAACCGTTTGTAACTATTGAACCGTTTGTATCCATTACATGATTTACATTAGACATGAACATTACTTTGGTGGTTTGGTTTGATTAAGTGATTAAGTAACGATGCGTGTGTAATATGATACAAACATGGTGGATACGCCGCTGGTACTTCCTATATATAAGTGTTTGTATGGTATTACATATCGTAGCGTTATTTGAATCATTTCAGTTTGATACATATAACATTTTATACAAATAACATACTTTTCACAAGACATTGTTTTACAAACAACTTATCTTATACAAACTCAGTCTACATGGTTATTCATTTAACCATACATTATTCTTTTATCTATACATATCATTTGAACTTATTGATTTTCAAACGATTTACAAGACAAAGCAAATTACAAGGTTCATGACTAAACATTTTCTCAAACATAAGTCATGAAACCTATTTTCACAAAACCTATGTATCTCACCGGCATTTTTATGCTGACGTACCTATTTTCACATGTGTTTTTCAGGAACTGTTGCATAAGATGATCAAGATACATATAGGCAGACTTGGGCTTTAGTGACAATAAAAGATGCAGACTAGTTAATTATGTTGTATTTCCATGTTTGTTTAGACATTGTAACACTTTTAATCAATAAAACGAAACTTTAATTTCCATGGTTGTGAAACATTAATTCTGTTACAACACTCCCCGATGTTTCCGCCACGTTTTGTATGTTCCACGTGGTCGGGGTGTGACAGAAAAGATGGTATCAGAGCCAATGGTTATAGGGAATTAGGTTATTAGTAATTCTTTGACCTAGTCTATAACCTTCTTAGGACCCTAACGCGAGTTTACTTGCGTTTAGTCATAAAACAATACCGTCACCTATCCTTAGGCGACGACCACAACAAGAACATAAATTTCGAAACCACTTTGAAAACTAATCATCTGTTCTAGGATGATTGATTACTAGGTTTTGAACCCTCAATTGTAAGGTTTTGAACTCTCTGTTATATGGTTTTGAACCCCTATGAGTTTTCAAAATCTCATCAAGGTTTTGGGTTTTAAATAATGTGAACACGTGCAAACTGGAAGGGTGAATGCCTGTATTCTGGGTTTTCTGTCTAGGCAAGCACTTCGTATACATCTCATCAGACGCGAGACCAGTTGTGCTTACCTGGGAATTCTTGGGATGAGTGTTCACTTATAGGCGAGCATGTCTTCGCGATACATTATTTTTGACCCATTTACTTTGATTAGTCACTGTGAGTCATTTGTTTACCTTGTGGTAACAAACAAATGACCACTACCCTTGCTTTCTTCAGATTGGTTTCATCTCATTCTTTTCGTCTGATTCTCTCACTCGTTTCCTTTCATGTTTTCTCTTTTAGAATGAGAGATTCATAGTAGGATACCCAAAGGTACTACCTAAAATCCTTAATTGACTTCTACGTTGTAGATAAGTCCCTTGGATTATAAAGTACTGCTTCATAATTAGATCCCTTGAGTGGTCTAGTTAAACTGGATGATACAAGCTGAAAGGACTCCTTGGTGGCCTAATTAAGAAGATCCTCTGTTGATCTAATTAAAAGGACCCTATGGTAGTCTAGTCACCGTCATCACAAGTTCGACATCCTTCCCCACAACATTATAAAACAAACTGTGCGGACTGTGCAAGGAATTACGTAATTATGGATGCATACATAATTATGGAATTTAGTGCACAGAAATCACAGCAAGTTCTATCATGTATCTAGAGTTAACCCTATTCATTTCCAATTCTGATGAAGCACCCGTTGAGGAAAAATGAACTAGCTATTCATTTTTCACTTCTGAAGAATATCCGTTGAGGAAATGAATATCCGTTGTTTATCTTTTCATTTCCATTCTGAGGAATAACCGTTGAGAAAAATGAATTATCCATTCATTTTCACTTCTGAAGAATATCCGTTGAGGAAATGAATATCCGTTGTTTATCTTTTCATTTCCATTCTGAAGAATAACCGTTGAGAAAAATGAATTATCCATTCATCTTCATTCTGAAGAATATCCGTTGAGGAAATGAATATCCGTTGTTTATCTTTTCATTTCCATTCTGAAGAATAACCGTTGAGAAAAATGAATTATCCATTCATTTTCATTCTGAAGAATATCCGTTGAGGAAATGAATACCCGTTGTTTATCTTTTCATTTCCATTCTGAAGAATAACCGTTGAGGAAAATGAATTATCCATTCATTTTCGTTCTGAAGAATATCCGTTGAAGAGATGAATATCCGTTGTGTAATCCTTCATTTCCAACTCTGAGGAAATAACCGTTGAAAATGACTCCGTTAGTTCATTTTCGTTTCTGAAGATTTATCCGTTGAGGAAATGAATATCCGTTGTGTAGTCCTTCATTTCCAACTCTGAGGAAGCAACCGTTGAAAATGACTTCGTTAGTTCATTTTCGTTTCTGAAGATTATCCGTTGAGGAAATGAATATCCGTTGTGTAGTCCTTCATTTCCGTACCTGAGGAAACAACCGTTGAAAATGACTCCGTTATTTCATTTTCGTTTCTGAAGATTATCCGTTGAGGAAATGAATATCCGTTGATTATTCTTTCATTTCAAATTCTGAAGAATAAACCGTTGAGGAAAATGACCCCGTTTGTTCATTTTCGTTCTAAAGAATATCCGTTGAGAGAAATGAATATCCGTGGATTATTCCTTCATTCCCGTTTCTAACGAAGAACCCGTTGAGGAAGAATGAATCATCCATTCATTTTCACTTCGGAAGATATCCGTTGAGGGAAAATGTATATCAGTTTAAATAACTCCTTTATTTTCCATTTCCGAAGAAACCGTTGAAGAAAATGACTCTGTTCGTTCATTTTCGCTTCTGAAAATTATCCATTGAGGAAAATAACCAGATTATGTCCTACATATCTCTGGTGACTATTTGACACAAAGTCATAAACAGACTCCTACGAATTAATTTCGGGACGAAATTTCCTAAAGTAGGGGAGACTGTAACACCTGTGTCATTTCAACCATCAAACAAATTCCAAACCAATGAAATATTGTATTTCATACTTTGGACTTGTATAAATATGTGTATCTTTTGCACATATCAAGTCTTGTTCGATTTCAAGCTCTAAATCACTTTCTGGAAGGTTATACGCGCACCGATGCGTAAATATAACCAGTTTAATGCAACAAACACTCCGGAATAGTGACATTGGCTTAACATACCTTAAATAACCTTTACATAACTTAGATATAAGTTTTGGAAGGTTTGGTGTGGTGAAATCAAAGTTTAATCGCTTACAGGGACTAAAGTTGACAAACTGCGAAAGTATGCCAATTTGAACTGTAACAGACATTCCGGAACATGACCATAAGTTAAACATACCATAAATATCCTTTACATAGCTTAGAAATAGGCTTTGAGGTGTTCGGTATGCTAAAATAAACTTTTGTGTCACTCAGGGACTAAAAGCATCAAAAAGTGCACAAGTTTGCATTTTTACGCATAACTTACGTTCTGAATACATCCGGACATCCAAAAATTTATGTAAGCATGACTATATTATGCTTTAGTGTTTGGCTTGCCAAAAATCCATTCGTCGCGTCATTTGGATCGTTTTTCGCGCTTATGCGCATTCCGTCGTAATTAACCGAACATCGCAACCGTACGGTTAAACGAACCGACATCCGAGATATTTTTGAGCACATTTTAAGTTCCCTATACTTTAACTTCATTTTAGAGCTTTGAAATGGGGTTAACGGGCCTTAAACGTGTCGAAAATGGCCTAAATACAGTTCAGGGACCAAAAGTGTAAATCTGCCAAACTATGGCCTAGCGGTGCGCTACACTTTTAGCGTAGCGGTGCGCTAGCCAAGTTCAGACCAGATTCAGAGTTTCTAACAGCCTGTTTGCAGCTGTTTTAACCACAACCACAAGTTCACCACTTGCATACTCAGCTGATAAGGATCATTGTTAGGCACCATAACCTTCCGACACTTGTACGGATACGATTAAGGCACAATATTCGACAAACGATCCTAACGGTTCGGGTATTCCTATAAATACCCAACCCACACAACCTCATTTTGCACTAGAATTCTGAATTGAGAACCTCTAAGTTGAAACCATTGTTTCATACCTGAGATTCTTGAATCGGGATTAGCATTCGGGGACCCTTCGTAAGTATTCTTTCGTTCTTTTCCTTATTTTACTGCTTTTCGAGTCAGAAAGTCAAACTTTGTTTGACTTTCAGCGTTGACCAGTAATGGTCAATGCGAAGTTCGTTTGAACTTCGCAACGTGAGTGTAATCACGTTAGTCATAGTCCCTTGGGACTATGCCTACTGATTACCACGTTGTCTAGGGTCGTAGGGTAAGCGATCTGATAAATCGCTTATACCTTCGAACCCGACCCAGTTTGGTCGATCATTAGGATCCGACCAAATACATTAGGTGACCCTAGTATAGGGCATAACCTTCCGAGGTTATACCCTATGGTCACATCGTTTAAGTAGTTGTATGATAGGTAGTTTATATGCCTTAGGTAAATTACCAGAATACCCTTTTCATGTATAATTGGTAATTAAGCATATGTAACCTAAACTTTTGTCACATAACTGATTATGTAACATGTTTAGGCATATAACACTTGTCATAGGGCTAGTTAGGCGGTCCGAACGCGTTCCACGCGAACGACGCGTTAAAGTAGCATAAGCTACCTAAACGGGTCGTAGACACTTAGGTTAAGTTTCATTTAGTATGTAGGCTTTGATTAACCATATCACATGAGTTCCTACACTCATTTGGTTTACAAACCCTCATGCTACCCAGTCTTCCGATTTAGGTCCGGTTTATTAATGTAGTTACCTATATTAGGTGCCGTTTGATATTCCGCGATCTCTAGCGTTGTTTGGTTGTTACTCAAGGACTACTAAGCAATCTCAAGTGAGTACATAGACCCCTCTTTTACTGTTTTCCAAACTGTTTTGGGGTGGAACACATGTGCCTACTTGTTACTTTCATGCTTTCCTGTTTTCACATCATATACATGCTATGTTCGTTAGTACATTATAGTACATGATTTCATTACATCTTATGCTAGGTGTGCCCATTGTGTGCATTACTTAGTACATCGTTTTACATTACATTTCATGCTAGGTGTGCCCATTGTGTGCATTACTTAGTACATCGTTTTACATTTCATCTCATGCTAGGTGTGCCCATTGTGTGCATTACTTAGTACATTGTTTTACATTGCCTTTCTGTTGCATATGCTTATCCAGCGTATGAACACATTATACTACATTTTGAACCGTTGTAATCATTTGACTATGTGATCCGTTGATATCTGTGAACCGTTTGTATTTGTAACCGTTGAACCACGTGAACCGTTTGTAACCGTTGAACCACGTGAACCGTTTGTAACCGTTGAACCATGTGAACCGTTTGTAACTATTGAACCGTTTGTATCCATTACATGATTTACATTAGACATGAACATTACTTTGGTGGTTTGGTTTGATTAAGTGATTAAGTAACGATGCGTGTGTAATATGATACAAACATGGTGGATACGCCGCTGGTACTTCCTATATATAAGTGTTTGTATGGTATTACATATCGTAGCGTTATTTGAATCATTTCAGTTTGATACATATAACATTTTATACAAATAACATACTTTTCACAAGACATTGTTTTACAAACAACTTATCTTATACAAACTCAGTCTACATGGTTATTCATTTAACCATACATTATTCTTTTATCTATACATATCATTTGAACTTATTGATTTTCAAACGATTTACAAGACAAAGCAAATTACAAGGTTCATGACTAAACATTTTCTCAAACATAAGTCATGAAACCTATTTTCACAAAACCTATGTATCTCACCGGCATTTTTATGCTGACGTACCTATTTTCACATGTGTTTTTCAGGAACTGTTGCATAAGATGATCAAGATACATATAGGCAGACTTGGGCTTTAGTGACAATAAAAGATGCAGACTAGTTAATTATGTTGTATTTCCATGTTTGTTTAGACATTGTAGCACTTTTAATCAATAAAACGAAACTTTAATTTCCATGGTTGTGAAACATTAATTCTGTTACAACACTCCCCGATGTTTCCGCCACGTTTTGTATGTTCCACGTGGTCGGGGTGTGACAGAAAAGATGGTATCAGAGCCAATGGTTATAGGGAATTAGGTTATTAGTAATTCTTTGACCTAGTCTATAACCTTCTTAGGACCCTAACGCGAGTTTACTTGCGTTTAGTCATAAAACAATACCGTCACCTATCCTTAGGCGACGACCACAACAAGAACATAAATTTCGAAACCACTTTGAAAACTAATCATCTGTTCTAGGATGATTGATTACTAGGTTTTGAACCCTCAATTGTAAGGTTTTGAACTCTCTGTTATATGGTTTTGAACCCCTATGAGTTTTCAAAATCTCATCAAGGTTTTGGGTTTTAAATAATGTGAACACGTGCAAACTGGAAGGGTGAATGCCTGTATTCTGGGTTTTCTGTCTAGGCAAGCACTTCGTATACATCTCATCAGACGCGAGACCAGTTGTGCTTACCTGGGAATTCTTGGGATGAGTGTTCACTTATAGGCGAGCATGTCTTCGCGATACATTATTTTTGACCCATTTACTTTGATTAGTCACTGTGAGTCATTTGTTTACCTTGTGGTAACAAACAAATGACCACTACCCTTGCTTTCTTCAGATTGGTTTCATCTCATTCTTTTCGTCTGATTCTCTCACTCGTTTCCTTTCATGTTTTCTCTTTTAGAATGAGAGATTCATAGTAGGATACCCAAAGGTACTACCTAAAATCCTTAATTGACTTCTACGTTGTAGATAAGTCCCTTGGATTATAAAGTACTGCTTCATAATTAGATCCCTTGAGTGGTCTAGTTAAACTGGATGATACAAGCTGAAAGGACTCCTTGGTGGCCTAATTAAGAAGATCCTCTGTTGATCTAATTAAAAGGACCCTATGGTAGTCTAGTCACCGTCATCACAAGTTCGACATCCTTCCCCACAACATTATAAAACAAACTGTGCGGACTGTGCAAGGAATTACGTAATTATGGATGCATACATAATTATGGAATTTAGTGCACAGAAATCACAGCAAGTTCTATCATGTATCTAGAGTTAACCCTATTCATTTCCAATTCTGATGAAGCACCCGTTGAGGAAAAATGAACTAGCTATTCATTTTTCACTTCTGAAGAATATCCGTTGAGGAAATGAATATCCGTTGTTTATCTTTTCATTTCCATTCTGAGGAATAACCGTTGAGAAAAATGAATTATCCATTCATTTTCACTTCTGAAGAATATCCGTTGAGGAAATGAATATCCGTTGTTTATCTTTTCATTTCCATTCTGAAGAATAACCGTTGAGAAAAATGAATTATCCATTCATCTTCATTCTGAAGAATATCCGTTGAGGAAATGAATATCCGTTGTTTATCTTTTCATTTCCATTCTGAAGAATAACCGTTGAGAAAAATGAATTATCCATTCATTTTCATTCTGAAGAATATCCGTTGAGGAAATGAATACCCGTTGTTTATCTTTTCATTTCCATTCTGAAGAATAACCGTTGAGGAAAATGAATTATCCATTCATTTTCGTTCTGAAGAATATCCGTTGAAGAGATGAATATCCGTTGTGTAATCCTTCATTTCCAACTCTGAGGAAATAACCGTTGAAAATGACTCCGTTAGTTCATTTTCGTTTCTGAAGATTTATCCGTTGAGGAAATGAATATCCGTTGTGTAGTCCTTCATTTCCAACTCTGAGGAAGCAACCGTTGAAAATGACTTCGTTAGTTCATTTTCGTTTCTGAAGATTATCCGTTGAGGAAATGAATATCCGTTGTGTAGTCCTTCATTTCCGTACCTGAGGAAACAACCGTTGAAAATGACTCCGTTATTTCATTTTCGTTTCTGAAGATTATCCGTTGAGGAAATGAATATCCGTTGATTATTCTTTCATTTCAAATTCTGAAGAATAAACCGTTGAGGAAAATGACCCCGTTTGTTCATTTTCGTTCTAAAGAATATCCGTTGAGAGAAATGAATATCCGTGGATTATTCCTTCATTCCCGTTTCTAACGAAGAACCCGTTGAGGAAGAATGAATCATCCATTCATTTTCACTTCGGAAGATATCCGTTGAGGGAAAATGTATATCAGTTTAAATAACTCCTTTATTTTCCATTTCCGAAGAAACCGTTGAAGAAAATGACTCTGTTCGTTCATTTTCGCTTCTGAAAATTATCCATTGAGGAAAATAACCAGATTATGTCCTACATATCTCTGGTGACTATTTGACACAAAGTCATAAACAGACTCCTACGAATTAATTTCGGGACGAAATTTCCTAAAGTAGGGGAGACTGTAACACCTGTGTCATTTCAACCATCAAACAAATTCCAAACCAATGAAATATTGTATTTCATACTTTGGACTTGTATAAATATGTGTATCTTTTGCACATATCAAGTCTTGTTCGATTTCAAGCTCTAAATCACTTTCTGGAAGGTTATACGCGCACCGATGCGTAAATATAACCAGTTTAATGCAACAAACACTCCGGAATAGTGACATTGGCTTAACATACCTTAAATAACCTTTACATAACTTAGATATAAGTTTTGGAAGGTTTGGTGTGGTGAAATCAAAGTTTAATCGCTTACAGGGACTAAAGTTGACAAACTGCGAAAGTATGCCAATTTGAACTGTAACAGACATTCCGGAACATGACCATAAGTTAAACATACCATAAATATCCTTTACATAGCTTAGAAATAGGCTTTGAGGTGTTCGGTATGCTAAAATAAACTTTTGTGTCACTCAGGGACTAAAAGCATCAAAAAGTGCACAAGTTTGCATTTTTACGCATAACTTACGTTCTGAATACATCCGGACATCCAAAAATTTATGTAAGCATGACTATATTATGCTTTAGTGTTTGGCTTGCCAAAAATCCATTCGTCGCGTCATTTGGATCGTTTTTCGCGCTTATGCGCATTCCGTCGTAATTAACCGAACATCGCAACCGTACGGTTAAACGAACCGACATCCGAGATATTTTTGAGCACATTTTAAGTTCCCTATACTTTAACTTCATTTTAGAGCTTTGAAATGGGGTTAACGGGCCTTAAACGTGTCGAAAATGGCCTAAATACAGTTCAGGGACCAAAAGTGTAAATCTGCCAAACTATGGCCTAGCGGTGCGCTACACTTTTAGCGTAGCGGTGCGCTAGCCAAGTTCAGACCAGATTCAGAGTTTCTAACAGCCTGTTTGCAGCTGTTTTAACCACAACCACAAGTTCACCACTTGCATACTCAGCTGATAAGGATCATTGTTAGGCACCATAACCTTCCGACACTTGTACGGATACGATTAAGGCACAATATTCGACAAACGATCCTAACGGTTCGGGTATTCCTATAAATACCCAACCCACACAACCTCATTTTGCACTAGAATTCTGAATTGAGAACCTCTAAGTTGAAACCATTGTTTCATACCTGAGATTCTTGAATCGGGATTAGCATTCGGGGACCCTTCGTAAGTATTCTTTCGTTCTTTTCCTTATTTTACTGCTTTTCGAGTCAGAAAGTCAAACTTTGTTTGACTTTCAGCGTTGACCAGTAATGGTCAATGCGAAGTTCGTTTGAACTTCGCAACGTGAGTGTAATCACGTTAGTCATAGTCCCTTGGGACTATGCCTACTGATTACCACGTTGTCTAGGGTCGTAGGGTAAGCGATCTGATAAATCGCTTATACCTTCGAACCCGACCCAGTTTGGTCGATCATTAGGATCCGACCAAATACATTAGGTGACCCTAGTATAGGGCATAACCTTCCGAGGTTATACCCTATGGTCACATCGTTTAAGTAGTTGTATGATAGGTAGTTTATATGCCTTAGGTAAATTACCAGAATACCCTTTTCATGTATAATTGGTAATTAAGCATATGTAACCTAAACTTTTGTCACATAACTGATTATGTAACATGTTTAGGCATATAACACTTGTCATAGGGCTAGTTAGGCGGTCCGAACGCGTTCCACGCGAACGGCGCGTTAAAGTAGCATAAGCTACCTAAACGGGTCGTAATGGGTCGTAGACACTTAGGTTAAGTTTCATTTAGTATGTAGGCTTTGATTAACCATATCACATGAGTTCCTACACTCATTTGGTTTACAAACCCTCATGCTACCCAGTCTTCCGATTTAGGTCCGGTTTATTAATGTAGTTACCTATATTAGGTGCCGTTTGATATTCCGCGATCTCTAGCGTTGTTTGGTTGTTACTCAAGGACTACTAAGCAATCTCAAGTGAGTACATAGACCCCTCTTTTACTGTTTTCCAAACTGTTTTGGGGTGGAACACATGTGCCTACTTGTTACTTTCATGCTTTCCTGTTTTCACATCATATACATGCTATGTTCGTTAGTACATTATAGTACATGATTTCATTACATCTTATGCTAGGTGTGCCCATTGTGTGCATTACTTAGTACATCGTTTTACATTACATTTCATGCTAGGTGTGCCCATTGTGTGCATTACTTAGTACATCGTTTTACATTTCATCTCATGCTAGGTGTGCCCATTGTGTGCATTACTTAGTACATTGTTTTACATTGCCTTTCTGTTGCATATGCTTATCCAGCGTATGAACACATTATACTACATTTTGAACCGGTGTAATCATTTGACTATCGTTTTACATTTCATCTCATGCTAGGTGTGCCCATTGTGTGCATTACTTAGTACATTGTTTTACATTGCCTTTCTGTTGCATATGCTTATCCAGCGTATGAACACATTATACTACATTTTGAACCGGTGTAATCATTTGACTATGTGATCCGTTGATATCTGTGAACCGTTTGTATTTGTAACCGTTGAACCACGTGAACCGTTTGTAACCGTTGAACCACGTGAACCGTTTGTAACCGTTGAACCATGTGAACCGTTTGTAACTATTGAACCGTTTGTATCCATTACATGATTTACATTAGACATGAACATTACTTTGGTGGTTTGGTTTGATTAAGTGATTAAGTAACGATGCGTGTGTAATATGATACAAACATGGTGGATACGCCGCTGGTACTTCCTATATATAAGTGTTTGTATGGTATTACATATCGTAGCGTTATTTGAATCATTTCAGTTTGATACATATAACATTTTATACAAATAACATACTTTTCACAAGACATTGTTTTACAAACAACTTATCTTATACAAACTCAGTCTACATGGTTATTCATTTAACCATACATTATTCTTTTATCTATACATATCATTTGAACTTATTGATTTTCAAACGATTTACAAGACAAAGCAAATTACAAGGTTCATGACTAAACATTTTCTCAAACATAAGTCATGAAACCTATTTTCACAAAACCTATGTATCTCACCGGCATTTTTATGCTGACGTACCTATTTTCACATGTGTTTTTCAGGAACTGTTGCATAAGATGATCAAGATACATATAGGCAGACTTGGGCTTTAGTGACAATAAAAGATGCAGACTAGTTAATTATGTTGTATTTCCATGTTTGTTTAGACATTGTAACACTTTTAATCAATAAAACGAAACTTTAATTTCCATGGTTGTGAAACATTAATTCTGTTACAACACTCCCCGATGTTTCCGCCACGTTTTGTATGTTCCACGTGGTCGGGGTGTGACAACTGGCGAGTCATTCAGGTTAAACAAAATAACACATTAGTTATAAATTACAGCATAAGAGCGATTACAATGGCTACTATCTTATTTTTATCTGGCGCCGTGTCACACCTTGGTGACGATAGTCATACCACTATTGGGTCCTTTCACCCAAGTAGTGATGATTATCACTGTTAGGTTGGTGAACCTAACCGTGAGAAATTAGTAATGTGCACAATACCCCACTTGCCAGTGATTCAAGATAACCATGACTTAATCCCTGTAATATATAACTGGAAAACATTTGGGTATTGTAAAACATTTTTGAGAAAAAAAGAGAATGACTCACATTGCAAGTTTAGACGGGCAGAGTTTAGCCTACTGATTTAGCAGTGTAACCTAGGTAAATAACAATGCACACGAAACTAGGTTAGTAACTTAATACAACATTTACGATAAGTTCACCAAATCAAAACCCTCATGACGAATGACAAAGTATAGCCCTGATTTGGGCAGCACTTAAACATCCATCGGATCGGTTTCAATCAATCGGACATTGTATCGTAGCAGTGATCGAGTTATTACCCTGTTGTCGCAGCAGAGTGTCAGGATTTGATTGTTTTTAGAAATATCAGAGCACAACGTAAAGTAGAAAACGAATTTTCTCGTCGTAATAACTCCGCCATGCAAGTGCCAAGCCCCTCATTTATATGCTGGAAAATGGTCCCTGTCGCGTGGCGCGCCAGGTCTACGTGGCACCCGCGCATGGCGTGACGGGTCCATTTCTAGGCTAGGGTAGCCTCGTGTCCACATTGCCTGGGTGAGTCAAAATTTCGACGAAATTCACTTTGTACAACAAACTGTGAAGATAATCGTCCATTAGGGAATACCCCCCTGAGTTTTAGGGGGCCCTGATCCTAGTTCCAACTGTTCTAAAAATTTTAGGGGTCATGCAATATTACTTGGGGGTCTCAATTAGGGTTTCCTATTGGACATAATAATTTAAGAAATACTACTTTTGGTGAGAGTTGTTACATCCTCCCCACCTTAATTAAAATCTCGTCCTCGAGATTTACTGGAACAAGTAGGGATATTTTCGCTTCATCTCTGATTCCAGTTCCCAAGTGTATTCCGGTCCTCTCTTTGAATCCCACTTGACTTTGATCAGCACTAGTCGTTTGTGCTTGAGAAACTTGACCTTTCTGTCTTCTATCTGCAGTGGTCTCTCCACAAATTTTAACTTCTCATTAACCTCTATATCTTGAAGAGGTACTACCAGGGATTCGTCAGATAGACATTTATTGAGGTTGGATACATGAAATACGTCATGTACCCCAGCTAGCTCTTCTGGTAGTTGTAAACGATAGGCAACTGGTCCTATTCGTTGGATTATTGAGAATGGTCCTATGCACCTTGGACTTAGCTTTCCCTTTTTACCGAACCGAACTACCCCTTTCTAAGGAGAAACTTTCAAAAGTACCTTATCTCCGACTTGAAATTCCAGTGGTTTGCGTCCATTGTCTGCATAACTCTTCTGGCGATCTCGAGCTGTTTCAAGTCTGTCCTTGATTTGAGTTATCTTGTCAGTGGTTTCTTGTACTATTTCAGGACCTGATAATTGACTTTCTCCTATTTCTGCCCAGCAAACTAGAGTTCTACACTTTCGTCCATACAGTGCTTCGAATGGGACAGCTTCGATGCTTGAATGATAACTATTGTTATAGGAGAATTCAATTAAAGGTAAATGGTTGTCCCAGTTTCCTCCAAAATCTATCACACATACCCTGAGCATGTCTTCCAGGGTTTGGATTGTTCTTTCACTTTGTCCGTCTGTTTGGGGATGATAAGTTGTACTTAAATTTAGTTGTGTCCCCATTGCTTCTTGAAAACTTGTCCAGAAATGTGAAGTGAAACGACTATCCCTATCCGTTACAATGGAGAGTGGGACTCCATTTAAGGATACTATCTCATCTACGTATAACTTGGCTAATCTTTCCATGCTAAAGGTTTCCTTCATGGGTAGGAAATGAGCTGATTTGGTTAATCGATCCACAATTACCCAAATTACGTCGTTACCTTTTCTGGTTTTGGGTAACTTAGTAACAAAGTCCATTGTTATGAGCTCCCATTTCTATACAAGCATTTCTAATTATTGGAGTAATCCTGAAGGTTTCTGGTGTTCTGCCTTAACTTGTGAACAAGTAAGACACTTAGATACATATCTAGCTATGTCCTTTTTCATTCCTATCCACCAGAAATTATTTCTTAAATCTTGGTACATTTTATTATTACCAGGATGCATGGTATATCTAGATTTATGGGCTTCCTCTAAAATTTTATTTCTTAAATCTCCTTGCTTAGGTACCCAAATCCTTTTCTTATGGAATCTCCAAATTCCATCACTTCCTTGCTCTAATTCTTTTATTCTTCCCTTCATTCCTTCAGCATCATACTTGATTGCTATTTCCTGAATGTGTTTCAATTGTTTCATTAAATCTAATTGTAGATTTAATCTAAGAGAACGGACTCGCTTTTGCTTTTCATGATACTTACGACTTAGTGCATCTGCAACTACATTTGCTTTTCCTTCGTGATATTGGATATCACAGTCGTAGTCACTCAGAATTTGCATCCATCTTCTTTGCCTCATGTTCAATTCTTTTTTTGCCCAAATATGAACCTTAAGCTTTTATGATCTGTATAGACGGTAAACTTACTTCCATACAGCTAGTGTCTCCAAATCTTAAGGGCAAAAATTATCGATCCTAATTCTAAGTCATGTGTCGTATAATTTTCCTCGTGCTTTTTCAATTGCCTTGAGGCATACGTAATTACCTTTTTGCGTTGCATCAGCACACATCCTAATCCTAGCTTAGAAGCATCACAGTAAACTTCAAAATCTTCTGTCCCTTCTGGTAAGGCAAGAATAGGGGTATTTGTTAACCTTTGTTTTAAAATCCTAAAAGCCTCTTCCTGCCTAGGTCCCCATTCAAACTTCACTGCTTTGCAGGTTAGCTTAGTTAATGGCACAACTATCTTGGAAAAATCTTTAATAAATCGTCTATAGTATCCGGCTAGCCCTAGAAAACTTCTAACTTCTATAGCTGATTGCGGGACCTTCCATTTGATGATCGCTTCTATTTTGGAGGGATCTACGTGAATGCCTTCGTGATTCACCATGTGTCCTAAAAATTGTACCTCTTGTAGCCAAAATTCACACTTCGAGAATTTGGTGTAAAGCTTCTATTTTCTTAACAAAGTTAAGAGTGCATGTAGGTGCTCACAATGCTCGTTCTGACTTTTGGAATAAATGAGTATATCCTAGATAAATATAATTATAAATTTATCCAAGTACGGTTTACAGATCCTATTCATCATGTCCATAAATGATGTAGGAGCATTTGTTAGTCCAAAGGGCATGACTGTAAACTCGTAATGACCATACCTAGTTCTGAAGGCAGTTTTAGGTATGTCTTCTTCTTGTACTTTCAACTGATGGTATCCGGAGCGTAAATCTATCTTAGAAAAATATCTAGCTCCCTGAAGTTGATCGAAAAGATCATCAATCCTAGGTAATGGGTATCGATTCTTAACTGTAACCTTATTCAATTCCCTGTAATTGATACACATTCGCATTGAACCATCCTTCTTTTTCACAAACAACACGGGTGCTCCCCAAGGGGATGAACTAGGTTGTATAAATCCTTTGCTTAATAATTCATCTAACTGCTTTTTTAATTCCAATATTTTGGTGGGGGCTAACTGATAAGGTGCCTTAGCTATCGGTGTAGTTCCAGGAATTAGATGAATTCTAAATTCTACTTCCCTATCGGGTGGTAATCCAGGTAATTCTTCTGGGAATACATCTGAGTATTCTGATACTACTGGAACTTCCTTAAGTTCCTTACCTTTAGTGTTAATGATTACCGAAATCATGTACACTATTCCTTGCTTTCGTTCATAACTAGCAACTTTCATTACTGAAACGAACTTCATTGGTTTACGCAGCTTATCCCCTATAGTCAAAATTACTTCTCCTGTGGGTGCACGGATTTCTATGGAATTCTTATCACAGAGGATTCGAGCATGGTTGGCTACTAACCAATCCATTCCTAATATGACATCGAATCCAGCTAAATTCATGGGTAATAGGTTTGCAGAAAATTTATGACCTGAAAGTTCTATATTTTCTTTTTGCAAAACCATATCTATGTTAACAGAGTTCCCGTCTGCCGTTTCTGCTGTATAAATCTGCCTAAGTTTGGTTAAGGGTAGCTTAAGAGCTTGGCAGAATGAAGTATTTATAAAACTTTGGTTTGCACCAGAGTCAAATAATACTTTTGCATAAACGTCGTGAACTAGGAACGTACCAGCTATTACATCTGGGATGAGTTCTGCTTCTTGGGTAGTCAACTGGAAGGCTCTTGCGTTTTTCTTGGTAGTTCTTTCTGCAGGTTTGACTTTGTTATCTGCTGGTTTGACCAATTTAGGGCAGTCTGGTCTAAAATGTCTAGCTTCTCCACAGTTGAAACAGATTATCGATTTCTTCCTTCTGCAATCTTCTTCTTGATGCCCCGGAATTTTTCAGAAATTGCAATACCCTTGGCATCTTCCAAAATGCTTCCTTTTACAGGTACCGCAGAATGGAGTAGTGGAAGGTTGCCCGGTTCCCTTTCTCTTGAAATTACTACTATTACTCACACGAAACCCTTGGGTAATCTTTTGGGCCACTTCCTTTTTCCGGTTTTCTTCTCTTGTACGTACCAGTCCGTCGGTCAAGGTGTTGTCTAATTCCACAGCATCGTCAATAGCGCAGGGTCTCGCAGCTTTGACGATATCCCGAATTTCACCAATCAAACCCCAAATATAGCGAGAAATAAGTACCGGTTCTGGCGAAGTGTCACGGCCCCTAGCCCGGTTTTACCCGTTTCAGGAGCCGCAGGACAGAAATCCGTGGTAATTATTATGTTGGCAGCGGAATTTTAACATGATCGTTTAAAACTTGAAATACCCAATTTATTTTATTTCAAAAATTGGGGATAATACCCATAATTTACAATAAAGGTGATTTCATTGGGAAATCCCTGTTTTTACAAAAACATGTTTCTTTATTTTATTGAGCCACTTCCTCAAGCTTGTAGTGCTACACGTCACTTTTTCCTGGATCACAGCAGATCACCTGAAACATGTTTTAAAAAGGTTTTATCAGCAGGGAAATACTGGCGAGTCACTCAAGTTACACAAAACGACACATTGTTATAATATACAGTATTAAGGGAGATTACATTGTTTCTATCAACCAATTACCCTAAATCGGTATTTGTCACTCGACTGTATCTGTGACTATGGTCAGATCACCCATTGGCTAACTCGTTGTCCAATGGTGACGGGTATCAAGTAATGTATACAAAACCCCACATACCGGTAGTAATTGAAGATTACAAAAACTTAATCCCTGTAATTATAACTTTGAAAATAATTTGAGATTTAGTAAAACCATTGATAAAAAGAGAATGACTCACATTGCAGATTTAGACGGGTAGCGTTTAGCCTACTGATTTTAGCCTGGTTAACCTAATTCAAATAACAATGCACACGAAAACTAGGTCAGTAACTTAATACAACTTTTACGACAACTCACGAGATTCAAAACCTTCACAACGAATGACAAAGTATAGCCCAAATACGGGCAACACTTAAACATCCATCGGATTGGTTTTTATCGATCAGACATTAAATTGTAGCAGTGATCGAGTTATTACCCTGTTATCGCGGCATAATTTCGTGATCGTGTGTGTTTTTGGAGTAAACAGAGGATATCTTAGTGTACGAAATGAGTTTTTACATCGAACCAACGCCAAATTTCAAGTGCCAATGTCCTGCATTTATACTAGAAAATCGGTTCCCTCGCGTGGCGCGAGGGCACCCTTTTTAGGGTAGGGTAGCCACGTCTCCAACTAGCCTTGGTGAGTTGAAAGTTTTACGAATTTCGAATTTTACAGCGAGTTATGAAGATAATCGTCAAGTAGGGAATACCCTCCCTGAGTTTTAGGGGCCCTGATCCTGATTCCAACTGTTCTGAAAATTTTAGGGGTCATGCAATATTATTTGGTGGTCTCAATTAGGGTTTCCTATTTGGTAAATTAAATAAGAAATAGTAATTTTAATGAAAGTTGTTACATCCTCCCCACCTTAATAAAAATCTCGTCCCCGAGATTTACTGGAACAAGTAGGGATATTTTCGCTTCATCTCTGATTCCAGCTTGTGTATTCAGGTCCTTTCTTTGAATTCTACTTGACTTTGACCAGTACTAGTCTTTTGTGCTTGAGAAACTTGACCTTTTTGTCTTCTATCTGTAGTGGCTTCTCAACAAATTTTAACTTCTCATTTACCTCTACATCTTGAAGAGGTACTACCATGGATTCGTCAGATAGACATTTCTTGAGGTTGGATACATGAAATACGTCATGTATTCCAGCTAGCTCTTCTGGTAGTTGTAAATGATAGGCAACTGGTCCTATTCGCTGAATTACTGGGAATGGTCCTACCTATCTTGGATTTAACTTCCCCTTCTTCCTGAATCTAACTACTCCTTTCCAAGGAGAAACTTTTAAGAGTACCTTATCTCCGACTTGAAATTCTAGCGGCTTGCGTCTATTGTCTGCATAACTCCTCTGACGATCTCGAGCCGTTTTCAGTCTTTCCTAGATTTAAGTGATCTTGTCGGTAGTTTCTTGTACTATTTCAGGACCTGATAATTGGCTTTCTCCTATTTCTGCCCAACAAACGGGAGTTCTGCACTTTCGCCCAAACAGTGCTTCGAATGGGGCAGCTTCAATGCTTGCATGATAACTATTGTTATAGGAGAATTCAATTAAGGGTAGATGGTCATCCCAGTTCCCACCAAAATCTATTACACATGCCCTGAGCATGTCTTCTAGGGTTTAAATCGTCCTTTCACTTTGTCCGTCTGTTTGGGGATGATAAGTTGTACTTAAATTTAATCGCGTCCCCATGGCTTCTTGGAAACTTGTCCAAAAATGTGAAGTGAAACGACTATCCCTATCCGATACAATGGAGAGTGGGACTCCATGTAAGGATACTACCTCGTCTACGTATAACTTGGCTAACCTTTCCACGCTAAAGGTTTCCTTCATGGGTAGAAAGTGAGCTGATTTGGTTAATCGATCCACAATTACCTAAATCGCATCATTACCTTTTCTGGTTTTGGGTAACTTAGTAACAAAATCCATGGTTATTAGTTCCCATTTCCAAACATGCATTTCTAATTGTTGGAGTAACCGTGAAGGTTTCTGGTGTTCTGCCTTAACTTGTGAACAAGTAAGACACTTAGAAACATATCTAGCTATGTCCTTTTTCATTCCTATCCACCAGAAATTATTTCTTAAATCTTGGTACATCTTATTATTTCCAGGGTGCATGGTATACCTTAGAGGTGTACAAAAAAACTGATTACGCAACTGAAACCGAAAAATTAACCGAAACCGGTTGTTGGGAAAACCGGTTTTTTTGAAACCGGTTCGGTTACAAACCGGTTTGACTGGTTATAGATCGGTTGTTCGGTATGACTTAGATATCGGTTATAAGACCGGTTATACAAAAAACCGGTTTAAAAACTGATTAGGCCTAAAACCGGTTATAAAAACCGGTTAGACCCGGTTAACCGAAAACGTATACATAAAAACCGGTTATAAAAACCGGTTAAAACCGGTTATTGTCGCTGAAATGCATAAAACGGTCATATGACCGTTGGGACTAGAAAAGAGCCGTTTTTTTTGTTTTTTTTTGTCAAAAATTCATCTCCAATTACTATAAAAGGGTGTTGGGTGTTTTGGTTCAATCACACCATTCTCTAATCTCCTAAATATCATAAAAACGCTCACTTTTCTTATTCGATAATTGTGAAAAAAACATGGCAAGCTCTAGTGCTCATGATTCGGTCAATGTTGGCGAGTCTACAACCGACACGGTTGTTCGTGTTCTTACAACGAAGCGCAACCCCGAAGTTTGGTCACATTTCGATTTGTGCGAGATGGCGAGCGGACCGAAAAAAGCGCGTTGTCATCATTGTAATGGTTTTTACGCCGTTGGGGCAAACACCACCTTGAAACAACACATCGAAAAACCGTTTTGTAGGGCGTTGAAACAACAATCCGCTAGTGGTCAAGCTTCCATGGCAAGTGACGCTACTTTGTTCGCCTACAATTTCGATATGGCAAGGGATGAAATGGCGAAGTTTGTAATCCAAGAAAGTTTGCCATTCAACCATTTCCACGGTAGCTTCGGAAAGTGCTTTTTCTATAAGTGGTAGGGTGATTTCGATACGGAGGACTCGACTAACACCAAAGGCGGTTGAGATGTCGATTTGCTTGAAAGACTACTTGGATGCGGCGGAGAGATGTCAACACATACGCTCACTCGAGGGTGAATTAGATTACGAAGCCGAAGTGTACGAAGACGAGGTTCGAAACGAAATGACAACCCCAATGACCGAAGAAGAAGCCGAACTAGATGAATTACTACGCAATAGTTCGAGTTCGGGTTCGGCCGAAGAAGATTAGACGCGGCTCAAGATATATTACTTTTCTCGTCCCACTAAAAATATATATATATTAGTGTGGACCTTCAAGTTTATGTATGAAGTTTATGTATTTTCGTTGTTACGCTTTAGCGTTCGTATCGTTCTTATTTCCTTATGTTATGTTTCCGTTTGTTCGTAGACTTAATGATATTATGTTTTGAGTTTTTACAATTTGCATTGTTATGTTTTTATAAAAAAACTGCTGTTTTTTTAAAAAACAGGCTAAAAAACAGCAAAACAGCAACAAAAACTGCATTCTGTGTCATTTCCTGCAGACCGGTTTTTTTACCGGTTTTTTTGACCGGTTACAGTAAACCGGTTTTAAAATCAGTTAATATAATCAGTTACGGAAACCGGTTATTACAGAAACCGGTTATAACCGGTTAGAACCGGTTGGTACCAGTTATGATTTGTCAGTTGTTAAAACCGGTTACGGTTAAAAAAAAAACCGGTTTTCAATTGCTCCAAAAAAACCGGTTCGGTTAAAAAACCGAAACCGGTTGCTTAAAAAAACCGATTTGTACATCTCTACTATACCTAGATTTATGAGCTTCCTCTAAAATCTTATTTCTTAAATTTCCTTGCTTAGGTACCCAAATTCTTTTCTTATGGAATCTCCAAATTCCATCAGCTCCTTGCTCTAATTCCTTTATTCGTCCTTTCATTCCTTCAGCATCATTCTTGATTGCTGTTTCTCGAACAATCTTCAATTGTTCCATTAAGTCTAATTGTAAACTTAATCTAAGAGCACGAACTCGCTTTTGCTTTTCGTGATACTTACGACTTAAGGCATCTGCAACTACGTTTGCTTTTCCTTCATGATATTGAATATCACAGTCGTAGTCACTTAAAACTTCCATCCATCTTCTTTGCCTCATATTCAATTCTTTTTGCCCAAATATGTACTTTAAACTCTTATGATCTGTATAAACAGTAAACTTACTTCTATACAGATAGTTTCTCCAAATCTTAAGGGCAAAAATTATCGACCCTAATTCTAAGTCATGTGTCGTATAGTTTTCCTCGTGCTTCTTTAATTGCCTTGAGGCATACGTAATTACCTTTTTGCGTTGAATTAGTACACATCCTAATCCTAGCTTAGAAGCATCACAGTAGACTTCAAAATCTTCTGTTCCTTCTTGTAAGGCAAGAATTGGGGTGTTGGTTAATCTTTGCTTTAAAATCCTAAAAGCCTCTTCTTGCGTAGGTCCCCATTCAAACTTCACTGCTTTACAGGTTAGCTTAGTTAATGGCACAACTATCTTAGAGAAATCCTTAATAAAGCGCCTATAGTATCCAGCTAATCCTAGAAAACTTCTAACTTCCGTAACTGATTGCGGGACCTTCCAATTGGTGATTGCTTCTATTTTAGCAGGATCTACGTGAATACCTTCGTGATTCACCATGTGTCCTAAAAATAGCACCTCCTGTAGCCAAAATTCACACTTCGAGAATTTGGCGTAGAGCTTTTCCTTTCTTAACAAAGTTAAGAGTGCATGCAGGTGCTCACAATGTTCTTCCTGACTCTTGGAATAAATAAGTATATCGTCGATGAAGACAATTACAAATTTATCCAAGTACGGTTTACAGATCCTATTCATCATGTCCATAAATGCTGCAGGAGCATTTGTTAACCCAAAGGGCATGACTGTAAACTCGTAGTGACCATACCTAGTCCTGAAAGCGGTTTTAGGTATGTCTTCTTCTTGTACCTTTAACTGATGGTATCCGGAGCGTAACTCTATCTTAGAAAAATATCTAGCTCCTTGCAATTGATCAAAAATATCATCAATCCTAGGTAATGGGTATCGATTTTTAATTGTAACCTTATTCAATTCCCTATAATCGATACACGTTCGCATTGAACCATCTTTCTTCTTTACGAACAACACTGGTGCTCCCCAAGGGGATGAACTAGGTTGTATAAATCCTTTATTGAGCAATTCATCTAATTGCTTTTTCAGTTCTAACATTTCAGTGGGCGCTAACCGATAAGGTGCCTTTGGTACGGGTGTAGTTCCAGGAATCAAATGAATTCTAAATTCTACCTCCCTATCTGGTGGTAATCCTGGTAACTCCTCTAGAAATACATCCGAGTATTCTGATACTACAGGAATTTCCTTAAGTTCCTTACCCTTAGTGCTAATGATTACTGAAATCATATACACAATTCCTTGCTTTCGTTCATAACTAGCAACTTTCATTACTGAAATGAACTTCATTGGTTTACGCGGCTTATCCCCTGTAATCATAATTACTTCTCCTATGGGTGCACTAATTTCTATGGAATTCTTATCACAAAGGATTTGAGCATGGTTGGATACTAACCAATCCATTCCTAATACAACATCGAATCCAGCTAAATTCATGGGCAATAGGTTTGCAGAAAATTTATGAACTGGAAGTTCTATAGTTTCTTTTTGCAAAACCGTATCTATGTTAACAGAGTTCCCGTCTGCTGTTTCTACTGTATAAATCTGCCTAAGTTTGGTTAAAGGTAGCTTAAGAGCTTGGCAGAATGAAGTATTTATAAAACTTTGGTTTGCACCAGAGTCAAATAATACATTCGCATAAACGTTGTGAACTAAGAACGTACCAGCTATTACGTCAGGAATCAGTTCAGCTTCCTGTGTGGTCAATTGGAAGGCTCTTACGTTCTTCTTGTTAGTCCCTTCAGCAGGTTTGGCTTTGTTATCTGCCGGTTTGACCAATTTAGGGCATTTTGGTCTAAAATGCCCAGCTTCTCCACAGTTGAAGCAGATCTTTGTTTTCCTTCTGCAATCTTCTTCACGATGTCCTGTAGCCTTGCAGAAGTTGCAGGTTTCATTACATCTTCCAAAATGTTTCTTTTTACAGTTCCTGCAGAACTGCGGAGTGGAAGATGATCCAGTTCCTCTTTTCTTGAAATTGCTATTATTACCCACACGAAATCCTTGGGTAATTTTCTGAGCCAATTCCCTCTTCTATTTTCTTCTCGTGTACGCACCAGTCCGTCAGTCAAAGTGTTAGCTAATTCCACCGCATCATCGATTGTGCGGGGTCTTGCAGCTTTGACAATATCATAGATCTCGCTAATTAAACCCCAAATGTAGCGAGAAATGAGTACCGGTTCTGGCGAAGCCAGAGTAGGCACAATTCGAGCATATTCGAAAAACTTCGAAGTATACCCTCGGCAGTCAACATCCACCATTCGGTGGTTCAGGAATTTGTTTGTCATTTGTTCCTTTTCATATTCTGGGCAGAATTTTCTTTCCACCAGCCGCTTAAATTCTTCCCAACTCATGGCATAAGCCAGGTCGCTTCCCTTGGCTTGCAACACCGTATTCCACCATTCTAATGCTTCTTCCTTGAATAGGTGAGAAGCATACATGACTTTGTCCTCCTCGACAGATTTACTTATTTTAATTACTACCTCGGTTTTCTCCAACCAACGCAGTGCAGCAGTCGCCCCTTCATTGCCTGCAAATTCAACAGGTTTACAGGCAATAAATTCCTTGTAAGTGCAACCAGCCATTGCAGCTTTCATTCTTTTAGGAATTGGGGCCTGCATCACATCATCGTTATTGTTAATGTTGCCGCCTCCATTTATGCTATTACTGAAGTTGTCTTCATGAGTACGTTTGCTGGGAATAATTGGTTGAGGCTCAACTGGATTTCGGGCAGCAGCAATGATTGCTGGAATAGCATTGGCTATTCCTTGAGCGACGATGTTTTCTATGTCTTGCCTATTAAGAAAATGATCTTCATTGTTTTGCTCAGATTGGTTACCCTCGTTAACTGGTTCATTACCAGCGTGTTCCATCTGGTAATTAATATATATAAGTTATTAGCATAAAAAAAATAATGACTAAATGCAAAACAATCGCACAAAAATCACGTCACACGTATAGCCAAAATTGTCGATTTTCCGACTTCCATATTTTATTTATTACTATGCGTCCGTATACTCCCGTTATATTACAAGAGTTTTATTTTTAAGTTATTTTACAGGATTATATTTTTATTACCATTATTATTATTATTTTGATATTATACAACCACAACCACCCAGTCACACCATCCCCGTCAGCTGGCATCTCAGAAACGACGTTCCCTCTCGTCGTACTTCCATGATATCCTTTCCCCCACATCTCGGATTCTATTTCCTGCATCCACCAACTCCTCGCCATAGTGGCGGAGTTCAGCTAAGTTCTCGGTGCTCATTGGTGGGTGCAGTGGAGGTTCAGGGTCGAACTGAGGGAAAAAAGGTATTAGGGTTATTTAAAAGGTTCTGAAACTGCCAGTCAGTGGTCCACCATTCTTCTAACTCTTCTGGTAGAGGTCGGGGGTTAACAAGGGGATCTGGAATAGCAGATTCCAGATTGACTGGAAGTTGGGCTTCAGCTGGGTAATTGAAGAGAGTCTCATCGGCAGGTCCGATGAGGTCGCTAAGTGCCAGTTTACGATCTAGCTCTTCCCATGATGGCATTTACTGGTCTTGCTTGGAACTCTCTCCGATCTCTATTCCCTTGCCTTTATCCATCGGATCCTCAATCTTTATAACTTTCCGTGTTGCTGGCTTCTTCCTACGCACACGCCTCCAGCCCACGAATCTTCTTCTCTTCTTCAGCTTTGGTTTCTCCTGAGGTTGGGCTTGGAATACCATTGGCTCTTCAGTATCAGCCTGGTAGCCAGTGAAGGTATTGGTGGTATCTATATCTGTGCTATGGATAGAAAAGTTTTGAAGTGCTTCGGATAGTTCATTAATGCTGTTAGCATACATGAAGAAACACACAAAATTCTAAGTCAAAATTTTGTAAATTAAATTTTCACAGAATCACATAATGGCAATCAGAAGAATTAAGTATTTCTAAATACTTAATAGGCTTAAATCAGTGGCTCTGATACCACCTTTTTCTGTCACTGCCCCCAGCCAGGTTTTACCCGTTTCAGGAGCCGCGGGACAGAAATCCGTGGTAATTATTATGTTGGCAGCGGAATTTTAACAGGATCGTTTAAAACTTGAAATACCCAATTTATTTTATTTCATAAATTGGGGATAATACCCATAATTTACAATAAAGGTGATTTCACTGGGAAATCCCTGTTTTTACAAAAACATGTTTCTTTATTTTATTGAGCCACTTCCTCAAGCTTGTAGTGCTACACGACACTTTTTCCTGGATCACAGCACATCACCTGAAACATGTTTTAAAAAGGTTTTATCAGCAGGGAAATACTGGCGAGTCACTCAAGTTGCACAAAACGACACATTGTTATAATATACAGTATTAAGGGAGATTACATTGTTTCTATCAACCAATTACCCCAAATCGGTATTTGTCACTCGACTGTATTTGTGACTATGGTCAGATCACCCATTGGCTAACTCGTTGTCCAATGGTGACGGGTATCAAGTAATGTATACAAAACTCCACATAGCGGCAGTAATTGAAGATTACAAAAACTTAATCCCGGTAATTATAACTTTGAAAATAATTTGAGATTTAGTAAAACCATTGATAAAAAAAGAATGACTCACATTGCAGATTTAGACGGGCAGCGTTTAGCCTACTGATTTTAGCCTGGTTAACCTAATTCAAATAATAATGCACACGAAAACTAGGTCAATAACTTAATACAACTTTTACGACAACTCATGAGATTCAAAACCTTCACAATGAATGACAAAGTATAGCCCAAATACGGGCATCACTTAAACATCTATTGGATTGGTTTTTATCGATCGGACATTAAATCGTAGCAGTGATCGAGTTATTACCCTGTTATCGCGGCAAAATTTCGTGATCGTGTGTGTTTTTGGAGTAAACAGAGGATATCTTAGTGTACGAAACGAGTTTTTACGTCGAACCAACGCCAAATTTCAAGTGCCAATGTCCTGCATTTATACTGGAAAATCGGCTCCCTTGCGTGGCGCGAGGGCGCCCTTTTTAGGGTAGGGTAGCCACGTCTCTAACAAGCCTTGGTGAGTTGACAGTTTTAAGAATTTTGAATTTTACAGCGAGTTATGAAGATAATCGTCAAGTAGGGAATACCCTCCCTGAGTTTTAGGGGCCCTGATCCTGATTCCAACTGTTCTGAAAATTTTAGAGGTCATGCAATATTATTTGGGGGTCTCAATTAGGGTTTCCTATTTGGTAAATTAAATAAGAAATAGTAATTTTAATGAGAGTTGTTACACGAAGCCAAGGTTGGTACAACTCTAGCATATTCGAAGAAGGTCGAAGTATACCCTCGACAGTCTACATCCACCATTCGGTGGTTTAGGAACTTATTTGTCATTTGTTCATTTTCATATTCGGGACATAATTTTCTTTCCACTAGACTCTTAAATTCTTCCCAATTCATGGCATAGGCCACATCGCTTCCCTTGGCTTGTAGTATCGTATTCCACCATTCTAGCGCCCCTTCCTTAAAAAGATGTGACGCATACATGTCCTTGTCTTCCTCGGCACATTTACTTATTTTAATTACTGCTTCGGTTTTCTCTAACCAACGCAGTGCAGCAGTCGCCCCTTCGTTTCCTGCAAATTCAACCGGTTTACAGGCAAGAAATTCCTTGTAAGTGCAACCAGGCGTTGCAACTTTCATTTTCTTAAGAAATGGGGCTTGCACCACTTCATCATTATTATTAATGTTGCCGCCTCCATTTACACTATTACTGAAAATGTCGCCGTGAGTACATTTGCTAGGAATAATTGGTTGAGGTTCAACTGGATTTCGGGCAGCAGCAAGGATTGCTGGAATAGCATTTGTTATTCCCTGGGCAACGATGTTTTCTATATCTTGTCTATTAAGAAAGTGATCCTCATTTTTTTGCTCAGATTGTTTAACTTCATTAACTGGTTCATTAACAACGGGTTCCATCGGATAATGAACAATATATATATAAGTTATTGGCATAAACAAATATCAATAAAACATAATAAATCATTCGCACATAATCACGTCAACACGTATAGCCAAAATTGTCGACTTTGCGACTTTCATATTTTATATATTTTAGTATGCATCCGTACACACTAGATATTTTACAAAAGTTTTATTTTAAGTTATTTTACATAATTATATTTTTATTATTATTAAACACATAACCACACCATCAAACAACCACATCCAACTGGCGTCTCAGAAACGACGCTCCCTCTCGTCGTATTTCCATGAGATTTGTTCCCCCACTTCTCGGATTCTATTTCCTGCGTCTATCAACTCCTCACCATAGTGACGAAGTTCAGCCAAGTTTTATGTGTTCATAGGTGGGTTAGGTGCAGGCTCAGTGGCTTCATTATCGAGACGAGAGGCTTCATTGTTGAGACGAGAGGCTTCATTGTTGAGACGAGCCATGGCAATGCCTAAATCCACAGTCTTCTGAATCACTTCGCCTATTTGCTGGGCAAATTTGGCTGTTCGCTCGGACATTTGACCAGTGCTGAGAGGAATAGACATTCTAGAAGAAAATGAAAGACATAGGAAGAAACGAGTGAAAGGTTATTGGATAATCAATACAGAATGGTAACGAATGAAAATTGTGATCATTTGTTTGTTACCTAAGGCAAACAAATGAGATGGTGACAAATCAAAGTAAATGGGTCAAAAATAATGTATCGCGAAGATATGCTCGCCTATAAGTGAACACTCATCCCAAGAATTCCCAGGTAAGCACAACTGGTCTCGCATCTGATGAGATGTATACGAAGTGCTTGCCTAGACAGAAAACCCAGAATACAGGCATTCACCCTTCCAGTTTGCACGTGTTCACATTATTTAAAACCTAAAACCTTGACGAGGTTTTGAAAACTCAAAGGGGTTCAAAACCTTACAATAGAGGGTTCAAAACCTAGTAATCAATCATCCTAGAACAGATGATTAGTTTTCAAAGCGGTTTTGAAATTTATGTTCTTGTTGTGGTTGTCGCCTAAGGATAGGTGACAGTATTGTTTTATGACTAAACGCAAGTAAACTCGTGTTAGGGTCCTAGAAAGGTTATAGACTAGGTCAAAGTATTACTAATAACCTAATTCCCTATAACCATGAGCTCTGATACCAACTTTTCTGTCACACCCCGGCCACGTAGAACATACAAAACGTGGCGGAAATGTCGGGGAGTGTTGTAACAGAATTAATTGTTTCAAATCCATGGCAATTGAAGTTTCGTTTTATTGATTAAAAGTGTTACAATGTCTTAACAAACAAGGAAATACAACATAATTAACTAGTCTTGCATCTTTTATTGTCACTAAAGCCCAAGTCTGCCTATGTGTATCTTGATCATCTTATGCAACAGCTCCTGAAAAACACATGTGAAAATAGGTACGTCAGCATAAAAATGCCTGTGAGATACATAGGTTTTGTGAAAATAGGTTTCATGACTTATGTTTGAGAAAATGTTTAGTCATGAACCTTGTAATTTGCTTTGTTTTGTAAATCATTTGAAAAACGATAAGATCAGATGATATGTATAAATAAGAGAATAATGTATGGTTAAATGAATAACCATTGTAAAATGAGTTTGTATAAGATAAGTTGTTTGTAAATCAATGTCTTGTGAAAAGTATGTTATTTGTATAAAATGTTATATGTCTCAAACTGAAATGATTCAAATAACGCTACGATATGTAATACCATACAAACACTTATATATAGGAAGTACCAGCGGCGTATCCACCATGCTTGTATCATATTACACACGCATCGTTACTTAATCACTTAATCAAACCAAACCACCAATGTAAGATGTCTATGTTTAAACCAATTGTCAAATGTATTGGATAATATACCAAAATGTTTATGTCAAGATGTAAATCATGCAACGTATAACCAATGTTGAAAATGTTTATTTGTCAAATGTAAATCATGTAATGTGTAACAAAAATGATATGTATGGCTAGTGAAATGCATCAACTAAACCATAGGTGAAATGCACAAAACAAAGTATTGAAGTAAAACTTGGTTTAAATCAAAGTTATGTTTTGTGTAGTAAATGTACGCTATACTGATATTAAACATTTATGCGGTATTGTGAAAATTCATACATCCAAGCCTTGCGACAGTCGGATAACCATGTAAAAATGGGTTATCAAAAGAATATGTATTCGGATTCGGTAATTCCTTACGTCCAAACAAACCCGAGATTTCAGGAATGGGATTTGTCAAGTCCTATGGTACCACTACCTACTACCGAGCGGCATGATCGGTGTTAATGAATGTATAGTATAGTTTAAACAAACCAAATGTCATACCAAAATGTAAGCATATGATGAATAAGAAATGTACTAAGTATGCTAAGTTAACATACAAAGCAGAAAAGTCATGTAAATCAATGTGCTAGCATGCTATCAGTTAACATACATAGCAGAAATGTAATGTAGAACCATGTACTAAGTATGCACACAATGGACATACATAGTATAAAATGTAATGAAATCATGTACTATAATGTACTAATGAACATAGGAAGTATATGATGTGAAAACAGGAAAGCATGAAAGTAACAAGTAGGCACATGTGTTTCACCCCAAAACAGTTTGGAAAACAGTAAAAGAGGGGTCTATGTACTCACTTGAGATTGCTTAGTAGTCCTTGAGTAACAACCAAACAATTCTAGAGATCGCGGATATCAAACGGCACCTAATATAGGTAACTATGTTAATAACCGGACCTAAATCGGATGATTGGATAGAATGAGGGTTCGTAAACCACACGAGTATAGAGACTCGTGTCATATGGTTTAACAAAGCCTTCATGCTAAATGAAACCTAACCTAAGCGTTTGTGACCCATTACGACCCGTTTAGGTAGCTTATGCTACTTTAACGCGTCGTTCGCGTAAAACACGTTCGGAACGCCTAACTAGTCCTATGACAAGTAAAATATGCCTTAACATGTCTAATATGGTTGTCAAATCAGTTTAGATGACAAAGGTTATGTTACATATGTTTAAAACGAATTTTGGCATCAAAGGGGTATTTTGGTAATTTACCTAAGGCATATAAACTACCTATCATACAACTACTTAAACGAAGCGACCATAAGGTATAACCTCGGAAGGTTATTCCCTATATACTATGGTCACCTAATGTGTTTGGTCGGATCCTAATGATCGACCAAATGGGTCGGGTTCGAAGGTATAAGCGATTTATTAGATCGCTTACCCTACGACCCTATACAACGTGGTAATCAGTAGGCATAGTCCCAAGGGACTATAACCAACGTGATTACACTCACGTTGCGAAGTTCAAACGAACTTCGCATTGACCATAAACTGGTCAACGCAGAAAGTCAAACAAAGTTTGACTTTCAGACTCGAAAAGACTCGAAAAGCAATAAAAGAACGAAGGAATACTTACGAATGGTCCCCGCAAGATTCGAACCCGATTCACTCTCAGGTAGGAAGCATATACTTCCACTTAGAGAGTGTAGAATCAGATTCAAATGTGAGGGAAATGGGTAAAACAAGGTGGGTATTTATAGATTTCGGTTCACCGTTAGGATCGTTTCTTGGAGAAGAGGGAATGATCTAGCCCGTACACTTGTCGGAATGTTGTGGTAACTGATTTTGGCCACCACAAGAGTTTAACAAGTGGCACTTGACCTTTGGGGAATGTTTAGGGGCAGATAACAGCAGCCAAAATCGATTTGCTGCATCTGGACACTGCTTGCACACCGTAACAAATAAACCCTTACGGTGCGCAAGGGCCAAGTTTGGCAGATTTACAATTTTGGTCCCTGTTGTGCTATAAGGTCATTTCCGACGCGTTTAAGGCCCGTTAACCCCAT
This sequence comes from Helianthus tuberosus, assembly GCA_030545235.1. NCBI lineage: Eukaryota > Viridiplantae > Streptophyta > Magnoliopsida > Asterales > Asteraceae > Helianthus > Helianthus tuberosus. The sequence goes on along the minus strand of CM060372.1, from coordinate 85,824,152 downwards.
TTCAAAGCTCTAAAATGAAGTTAAAGTATAGGGAACTTAAAATGTGCTCAAAAATATCTTGGATGTCGGTTCGTTTAGCCGTACGATTGCGTTGTTCGGTTAATTACGACGGAATGCGCATAAGCGCGAAAAATGATCCAAATGGCGTGACGAATGGATTTTTCTTATGCCAAACACTAAAATAAAATATTTTAGTGTTTATATAAATTTTTGGATGTCCGGATGTATTCAGAACGTAAGTTATGCGTAAAAGTGCAAACTTGTGCACTTTTTGACACTTTTAGTCCCTGAATGACTCAAAAGTTTATTTTAGCACACCGAACCCCTCAAAGCCTATTTCTAAGCTATGTAAAGGATATTTAAGGTGTGTTTAACTTATGGTCATGTTCCGGAATGTTCGTTACAGTTCAAATTGGCATAATTTCGCAGTTTGTCAAGTTTAGTCCCAGTAAGCGAATAAACTAGATTTTGCCATACCAGAGCCTTCAAAACTTATTTCTAAGTTATGTAAAGGTTACTTAAGGTATGTTAAGCCTATTATACTATTCCGGAGTGTTCGTTGCATTAAACTGATTATATTTACGCATCGGTGCGCGTATAACCTTCCAGAAAGCGATTTAGAGTTTGGAATCGAACAAGAATTGATATGTGCAAATGATACACATAATTATACAAATCCTAAGTATGAAATACAATATTTCATTGGTTTGGTATTTGTTTGATGGCCGTGAAGGCACAGGTGTCACACATTGGCTCTTCAGTATCAGCCTGGTAGCCAGTGAAGGTATCGGTGGTATCCATGTCTGTGCTATGGATAGAAATATTTCAGAGTGCCTCCGATAATTCATTCATGCTGTTAGCATACATGAAGAAACACACAAAATTCTAAGTTAAAATTTTGTAAATTAAATTTTCACAGAATCACAGAATGGCAATCAGAAAATTTATGTATTTCTAAATACTTAATTGGAATAAATCAGTGGCTCTGATACCACATTTTTCTGTCACGGCCCCCTTCCCGGTGTGACCCGGTCCAGGAGCCGCAGGACAGAAACCCGTGGTATTTATTGTTTGAGTTGACAGCGGAAGTTTAACAGGAACTTTTAAAACTTGAAAATGCCCAATTATTTTAATTTATAATTTGGGACAAATCCCGTAATTTACAATAGAGGAATTTCACGAGGAAATTCCCTGTTTTACAAAACATGTTTATTTATTTTACTGAGCCACCACTTCAAGCTTGTTAGTGCTCCGTAGCATGTTTTCCTTAGTTCACAGTAAGTCACCTGAAACATGTTTAAAAATATTTTATCAGCGGGGAAATACTGGCAAGTCATTCAGGTTAAACAAAATAACACATTAGTTATATATTACAGCATAAGAGCGATTACAATGGCTACTATCTTATTTTTATCTGGCGCCGTGTCACACCTTGGTGACGATGGTCATACCACTATTGGGTCCTTTCACCCAAGTAGTGATGATTATCACTGTTAGGTTGGTGAACCTAACCGTGAGAAATTAGTAATGTGCAGAATACCCCACTTGCCAGTGATTCAAGATAACCACGACTTAATCCCTGTAATATATAACTGGAAAACATATGGGTATTGTAAAACATTTTTGAGAAAAAAAGAGAATGACTCACATTGCAAGTTTAGACGTGCAGAGTTTAGCCTACTGATTTAGCAGTGTAACCTAGGTAAATAACAATGCACATGAAACTAGGTTAGTAACTTAATACAACATTTACGATAAGTTCACGAAATCAAAACCCTCACGACGAATGACAAAGTATTGCCCTGATTTGGGCAGCACTTAAACATCCATCGGATCGGTTTTAATCAATCGGCCATTCTATCGTAGCAGTGATCGAGTTATTACCCTGTTGTCGCAGCAGAGTGTCGGGATTTGATTGTTTTTAGAAAGGTCAGAGCACAATGTAACGTAGAAAACGAATTTTCTCGTCGTAATAACTCCCCCATGCAAGTGCCAAGCCCCTCATTTATATGCTGGAAAATGGTCCGTGTCGCGTGGCGCGCCAGGTCTACCTGGCTCCCGCGCATGGCGCGACGGGTCCATTTCTGGGCTAGGGTAGCCTCGTGTCCACATAGCCTGGGTGAGTCAAAATTTTGATGAAATTCACTTTGTACAACAAACTGTGAAGATAATCGTCCATTAGGGAATCCCCCCCCCCCCGAGTTTTAGGGGGCCCTGATCCTAGTTCCAACTGTTTTGAAAATTTTAGGGGTCATGCAATATTACTTGGGGGTCTCAATTAGGGTTTCCTATTGGACATAATAATTTAAGAAATAATACTTTTGGTGAGAGTTGTTACAATTACCCCAATGCAAAATATGTGGAAAGACTCACAAGGGCGAATGCTATTTTAAAAATAAACCATGTCCTACTTGCGGAAAAGTGGGACACGTGGTTGCAAATTGCCAGGGGAAGGTGTTGGTGTGTTATAAATGTTATAAACCGGGACATAAAAAGTCTGAATGTCCGGAGTTGGTTGGAACCAAAGACACAGCTGATGCAAATTCTGATGCCCAGAAAGCGAGGGCAAGATCTTTCCACATGACAGCCGCAGAGGCTAAAGCTGAACTTGATGTCGTTTCAGATATATTTCTTGTAAATTCAATTTCAGCACAAATTTTATTTGATACGGGTGCGAATAGATCTTTTGTTTCACATCGATTTATTCAACACCTTAAATTCACATTAACGAAACTACATATGCCTCTAGAAGTAGAAATAGGTAATAATAAAAGTTTTATTGTTTGTGATATGTGCTGGAACTGCAAATTGAGCATTGACGATGAAGAATACTTCATCGATCTAATTCCCATGTCAATGAGAGAATTTCAAGTGGTAATCGGGATGGATTGGCTAGCTCGATATCACGCGAAAGTAATATGCAACCGTATACGAGCGGAAAACATGTTACTATCTATGGGGAGAAAAGTAGCAACCACCCCATAATATGCTCGTTTATTGAAGCTTATAAGCTTGTTCAACATGGATGTAAGGCGTATATGGCTTACATACAAGATTCGACTAAAGAGTCTCCAGAGATTAAAGACATACCAGTCGTACGGGAGTTTGAAGATGTTTTTCTGGAAGATCTACCAGGGATACCACCTGAACGCGATGTGGAGTTTGGCATCGAATTAGTTCCAGGCGCGAAACCGGTAGCCAAGGCTCCGTATCGATTAGCGCCATCAGAACTACAAGAATTGTTGTCACAATTACAAGATCTTCTCGACAAGGGATTCATTCGGCCGAGCGTTTCTTCGTGGGGAGCACAGGTATTATTTGCAAAGAAGAAAGACGGAAGCATGCGAATGTGTATTGATTACCGGGAGTTAAATAAACTCATGATAAAGAATCGATACCCACTTCCTAGGATCGACGACTTGTTCGATCAGCTGCAAGGCGCGATTTGGTTTTCAAAAATCGAATTAAGGTCGGGTTATTACTAGTTGAAGGTAAAAGAAGAAGATATACCGAAAACGGCATTCAGAACACATTATAGACATTACGAATTCTTGGTAATGTCTTTTGGGTTAACAAAGGCACCTGCGGCTGTCATGGATCTCCTGAACCACGTCTGCAAACCGATGCTAGACAAGTCGGTGATAGTCTTCATCGATGATATTCTCGTGTATTTGAAGAGTGAAATGAATCACGAGTGTTATTTGTGTGAAGTACTTGAAACGCTTAGGCGTGAAAGACTTTACGTGAAGTTTTCAAAATGTGCCTTTTGGCTACGTGAGGTACAGTTTCTAGGACATGTTATCAATGCCGATGGAGTATCAGTGGCTCCGTCCAAAATAGAAGCTCTGTCTAAATGGAAACCTCTAAAGAATCCATCAGAGATTAGGAGTTTCCTAGGTCTTGCGGGTGACTGTCGGAGATTTATTCAAGATTTCTCCAAAATCGCAACGCCATTAACTAAGTTGACCTGTAAAGATGAGAAATTTGTATGGGGAAGCGCACAAGAAGATGCCTTTCGAATACTTAAAGAAAAGTTGACCAGTGATCTGGTATTAACGTTACCAGATGGTACTGAAGACCAGGTCATCTATTCTGACGCATCTCAGCTTGGTCTCGGGTGTGTACTTATGCAAAGAGGAAAGGTGATCGCGTATGCTTCAAGACAATTAAAGATCCATGAAAAGAAGTATCTGACACATGATCTTGAATTGGCGGCAGTGGTCTTTGCCTTAAAGATATGGAGGCATTATCTGTATGGTGTGAAATGTACTATTTTCGTTAACCATAAAAGTCTCAAGTACTTCTTTGATCAAAGGGAGTTGAATATGAGACATATACGTTGGTTAGAGAAGGTGAAAGATTATGATTGTGAAATTCCCTATCATCCCGGAAAAGCCAATATCGTTGCAGATGCATAAAGCCAAAAAAAGAATATTCACCCATTCGGGTTCGGTCAATGCAACTAGTAGTGACCTCGGGTTTACTTGAAAGAATCAAAGAGGCACAAATTGAAGCTGTAAAAGAAGAGAATCTGAAGAAGGAAAGAATCGTGGGCCAACTCAAAGACTTGAAAGATAGTAGTAATGGATTGAAAACCCGTTTCGATCGAATCTGGGTTCCAAACATATGTAATGTTAAAACTCTTCTTCTTGATGAAGCCCACAAGTCCCGCTATTCTATTCATCCGGGAGCTACCAAAATGTACCAAGATTTGAAACAAAATTATTGGTGGCCCGGAATGAAGCGAGACATAATTAAGTATGTACAAAAATGCTTAACTTATTTACAAGTAAAAGCAGAACACCAGAAGCCTTAAGGTAAACTTCAACCGTTAGACATTCCGGCATGGAAATGAGAGCACATCACTGTGGTTCTGTTAACTAAACTACCAAGAACAACACGTGGATTTGATGCCATATGGGTAGTAGTTGATAGATTGACCAAGAGTGCTCATTTTATTCTGATTCGCGAGACATACACTTCTGAGAAGATGTCAGAAGTATACATGAATGAAATTATATCCCGTCATGGAGTGCCGGTGTCTATCGTATCGGATAGGGATACACGGTTCACTTCGAACTTTTGGCGTGATTTTCAAGAGCAGGTGGGGACTAAGTTGTTCATTAGTACCGCATATCATCCGCAGACCGATGGGCAAATCGAAAGAACTATTCAAACGCTCAAAGACATGCTACGAGCATGTATTATTGATTTTGGCGGTAGCTGGGATGTTTATCTACCACTAGTTGAATTTTCATATAACAACAGCTATCATTCCAGTATTGGAATGGCCCCGTACAAAATGCTTTACGGCAGAAAATGCCGAACCCCAGTGTGTTGGAATGAAGTGGGTCTGTGAGAATTAGCCCTCAAAGATGTAGTCAGGATCACTAATGAAAAGATTGAAGTGAATAGGGCTCATTTAAAAGCTTCCCAAGATCAACAAAAGTCTTACGCAGATAAAAGACGAAGACCAATCAAGTTTCAGGTTGGTGATATGGTTATGCTAAAAGTATCTCTATGGAAAGGGGACATTCGATTCCGAAAAAGGGGGAAATTGAGTCCAAGATTTATTGGGCCATTCAAAATCGTGGAACGTGTGGGTAATGTAGCGTACCGACTCAAACTGCCAGAAGAATTGAGCAGTATACACAACACTTTCCATGTTTCACATCTGCGAAAGTGCTTAGCTGATGAAACAGCTTACATAAGCTACGACGACATTGAAGTTGACAATAAACTGAACTATGTCGTAAAGCCTATGGCAATTCTTGATCGAAAGGTTAAAAGCTTAAGAAACAAAGAAATCAATCAATTTAAAGTCAAATGAGAACATCAGAAGGGATCGGACACCACTTAGGAGTCCGAAGAAGAAATGAGACGCTTATACCCTTCCTTATTCGGTATGTATTACGATTTCGAGGACGAAATCCTCTTTAAGGGGGTAGACTTGTAATACCCCTAATAATATTAAATTAAATATGCGTGTATACATGTGGAATTATATATATATTGAATATAAAATAGTGAGATTTAAAACTAGGAATAACTAACCTAGTTAAAATCTTGTCATAAAAAGACGGGGAATCAAAGGATTCTAACCATTTTACATAACTTACAAACTAGAGGGACTAACTTAGATATTTTTGAAAGTTGTTTTGTTAAAACTTGGATAAGTTTAAAACACACTTTGTGTGTGTGTTCCCCTGGTCTATCAAACACAGACAAGAAATATAGCTTATCTCAAAACCCTAAACTCACTCAAATCTCATAAAAATCAAAGAACAAAACATAATTTAACTCGATTCAAGGCTGAATTAGTGATCATCATAGTTAATAGATCACAAGGTATGTTTAAATTTGATTTTTGGTGATGTTTGATTCTACGTGAATTATCATAACTTAAATTCTTGAATGATAGTTTGATTTTATGGTTAAATAAGGATGATTACATTTCTAAGAACAAGTCTTATACAAGAATTTGATAGATTCATCTTATAATCTATTGATTTTTGTGTTGGCCTATGAGTGATTATATGGGTTTTGTGAATAGAATGAAGAACACTTAAATTGTAAGGATGATTTAGTGTTACTTGAATGTTTGGAAGTAAGTTTAAGTGTGGTTATGGTATTCTTGATATATGAATTGAAATACTATGCTTTAACATGGTTAAAGTCATTAATCATGAACATGATAGTGTTAAGATACTAATTACGCACACAAGATGTTTGATAGAATGCTTGAATGAACTTGAAATAAGTGAGAATTATGAAAGAATCACTTATTTGACTAGTTGAAAGCATTGAATGTTGAATATAGAAATATGAATTCTAAGTGATATGTCCAAATGGATTTTATAGGCAATTTGGGTGGATCGTCTAGTAATCAAGGAGGAGCAGATAATCGGTTGAAAGGAAAGCTTTAAAGGTACGTGGCAATACGCTTTGTAGAAATTATTAGTTATTTAATTCCAATTCTATTGAATGATAAATGTATCGTTATGAAGTTCAGAGAGTGTCAAAATGGTGGATTCCGTATAGACAAACCGAACAATTTAAATAAGAGTTTAAAGTTATGATTATATAATAAAAGTGATGGATTTCACTATAATAGTCAAACGGGTCAATCTGACTCAATTGATGATTGTTTGGTAAGATAAAGCGACGGATGTCGTTAAGGAAACCAAGCGGGTCCAAACAACCAAGGTAATGAAACTTTGGTGAATTGAAGCGATGGATTTCGCTAATAAAGCTAAACAGGTCAATAGGATGACTTGATGTAATCCGAAAAGATTACATGAATAAAGACGTTGAAATGATATCGGATTTAAACATATCCATTTAAGTAAGGGCACATAAAGTGCATGTATAACGCGCCGTCATTTTAGGTATGTTATATATATGTTAGTTGTATAGAAGTTTAGGAGTTAAAAACTAAGTTTATTATTCATACTTGTGAACGGGTCGAATAATTATGATTTTTTTTTTAAACCGAGGGCTTAAATTCAAGAAATTTGTTCATGTGAATGTTGGATTTTAATTCTATGTTATAAAGGATCGAATTACGATCACGTAGGAAGAAACGTGACCCAATTCGGATCAATAAAGAAGAAGTTATGATTGATTTCGTAAAGTTTAGTTAAGCTGCAAAAATGCAGGCCTTGGAATTGAACTTTCTATCGAAAGTAGGGTGTCGCGCCACGCGACGGCAAACCCCTATACCTGTCGCTCAACGCAACGTTGTTCGCGGTGTGCGAGAGCCAAAGCTCTCCTTGTCGCGCCCCGCGACAAACCAATATGCCAGCAAAAGTTGTTTTTGTGATTTGTTTCAGCTTAGGGACTTGTAAATGCACATTATAACTTCTTATAACTAATAATTGATGATTTTGATTATAGGTGAAGAGTATGAACTTGCGGATGACGATCAAGCATGGCTAAAGAACCGAACACATGCATGAAAAGAAGCTTCCGCAAATGAAAACTATAACTTTTGGCACTAAATACTTTGGAGTAGTTATTATCAAATGTTTGTAAATATTGTACAAATGTTTTGCAAGTTAAGTATATGCTAGTAAACAATATGTTCTAAATTGTGTAAACTTCGTTTGAAGGTTTTGAAGTCTATGTAAATATCGGTTTATAGATGTTTTGTGTAAGGACCTGCAAAAATGTCCCAAAACGACCCGTAAGTGAAAACCCGGACCCCTGAAATCCTAACGTGCATGAAAAACCAAGAAATCAAGAAAAATGGGTCTCACGCGGGCCGCGTAAGAGTAAGCTCAGGTTTACGCGGGCCGCGTCAAAGCAGAGTTGATCGGATAAGCATGCTAGGCCACGTGTCACACACGTGGCAGGCCTACCGATGACACGCTAACCCTAGTCTACGATTAGCTGGCCCTCGCGGGCCGCGTAAGATCAAGAGGAGGTTTACGCGGGCCGCGTAAACCTCATTTTTTAGCTATAAATTGGTCTGATCATGGCCTGTTCATCGGTGTCGAAAACTTTTCTCAAAAACGAAGTTCTACTGCTCAAAATTATAATTTCCATTAGGGAAGCGCTGCTACGATACAGGGTATTAACTCGATCGCTGCTACGATTCAATGTCTGATCGATTAAAATCAATCCAATGGATGTTTAAGTGCTGCCCACACTAGGGCTATACTTTGTCATTCGTCGTGAATTCGATGGATGTTTAAGTATTGCACTTTGTCATTCGTTGTGAGGATTTTAATCTCGTGAGTTATTGTAAATGTTGTATTAGTTACTGAACTAATTCGTGTGCATTGTTATTTAAATTAGGTTACAAGGCTAATCAGTAGGCTAAACTCTGCCCGTTTAAATCTGCAAGGTGAGTCATTCTCTTTTTATCAAATTGCTTTACAAAACCCTAAATGTTTTCAAGGTTATAATTACAGGGATTAAGTCTTTATAATCTTCAATTACTGCCGGTATGGGGTGTTTTGTATACATTACTTGTTTCCTGTCACCATTGGACAACGAGTTAGCCAATGGGTGATCTGACCATAGTCATAGATACAGTCGAGTGACAAATACCGATTTGGGGTAATTGGTTGATATAAACAATGTAATCACCCTTAATACTGTATATTATAACAATGCGTCGTTTTGTGCAACTTGAATGACTCGCCAGTATTTCCCTGCTGACAAAACCTTTTTAAAACATGTTTCAGGTGATCTGCTGTGATCCAGGAAAAAGTGCAATGTAGCACTACAAGCTTGAAGAAGTGGCTTAATAAAAAATAAGGAAACATGTTTTTGTAAAATAGGGATTTCCCAGTGAAATTCCCTTATTGTAAATTACGGGGTTTGTCCCTAATTATGAAATAAAATAATCGGGCATTTTCGAGTTTTAAACGATCCTGTTAATTATTCCGCTGCCAAATTAAATAAATACCACGGGGTTTCTGTCCTGCGGCTTGAGGACCGGGTCAAACCGGGCCGGGGGCCGTGACAGAAAAAGGTGGTATCAGAGCCGCTGATTTAAGCCAATTAAGTATTTAGAAATACTTAATTTTCTGATTTTCATTTTGAGATTATGTGTTTTTTTGTGTTATTTGACTATTTGTTAGTTTACAGTATGGGTAAGCAAAGAATGTCGGACATCTATCGTCAATTAGATAGTTCACCAAAAGATAAGGGAACCTCATTCCAATCGAATTCCTCAAGATACTCAGCAGATACTAAGGAAGGGATATTTATTCGTAAGGCACAGTTTGAGGAACCACTTACCACTAATAAAAGAAGTTGGATTATTAGAAAAAGTCAAGAGAAAATAAAGAAGTCACAAACAAAGGAGCAATAATTAATAAGGAGACTCAGGAAACAGGTAATAACCCACCATGGGAAGATGAATTAGACGAACAATGGGAAAATCTCTACATGTTAGCTACTACAGCAGTAAATGTTAACTTATAGTTGAATCGCCAAACCAGTACCAGCACCTATGTCACCTACGAGCTAGAAACTTTAGATAACAACCTAGTAGAAGAAAGAGACAGGATAAACTTTACATAAACGCATGTTGAGAATAATACTCCTATAACCTAGCTAGACTAAAATAATTTACGAATGCATAACCACTAGTATATTTCGAATTTCAGTTGTAATTTGTAATAGATATATATAAAAATCGCAATATTTCATTTTAATCTATTTGTATAATTGTATTAGATAGTTGTAACTTAATTTTTCTTCTGATTGCCATTCTGTGATTTTGTGAGAATTTAATTTACCAATTTTTAACTTAGAATTTTGTATGTTTCTTCATATATGTTAACAGCATGAATGAACTATCAGAAGTACTCCAAAATTTTTCTATCCATAGTTCAGATATGGATATCACCAATACCTTGACTGACTATCAGGCTGACACTAAAGAGCCAATGGTATTCCAAGCTCAACCTCAGGAAAAACCTAAACCCAAGAAAAGAAGAAGACTTGTAGGATGGAGGCGTGTGCGTAGGAAGAGGCCAACAACACTGAAAGCTGTAAAGACTGAGGATCCCAGAGATAAAAGCAAGGGAATAGAGATTGGAGAAAGTTCAGGGCAAGCCCCAGAGATACCACCCTGGGAGGAACTAGACCGCCAAGTGGCGAATAGCGATTTCATCGGACCTGCCGATGAAAACCTCTTTGGTTACCCAGCTGAAGCCCAACTTCCAGTCAACCTGGAAACAGCTATCCCAGATCCCTTTGTCAACTCCCGACCTCTAGGAGAATTAGAAGAATGGTGGACTACTGACTGGCAATTTCAGAATCTCCTAAACAACCCTAATACCTTTTTCCCCCAATTTGATACGGAGCCTCCACTACACCCACCTATGAGCTCTGAGAATTTGGCTGAACTCCGCCATTATGGCGAGTAGTTGATCGACGCAGGGAACCGAATTAAGGATATGGGAGAAAGGATATCCTGGAAGTACGACGAGAGAGAACGTCGTTTCTGAAATGCCATCTAACAGGGATCGCAGGTGGTTGTGGGAACATGTGTTTAATAAGAAAATAATAATAATAAAAAAAGATAATTATGTGAAATAACTTAAAAATAAAACTTTTGTAAGATAACTTGTGTGTACGGATGCCTATTATAATATATGAAAAATATCGAACGTCGAAAAACCGACAATTTTGGCTATACGTGTTGATGTGATTATGAGTGATTGTTTTGTTATGTTTGGTTGTTAATTATTTTCTGCTAATCACTTATATTAATTACCAGATGGAACACGTTGGTAATGACCGTTAACGAAGTTAACCAATCTGAACAAAACCATGAAGATCAATTTCTGAATAGGCAAGATATCGAGAATATCGTTGCTCAGGGAATAGCCAATGCTATTCCAGCAATCCTTGCTGCTGCTCGAAACCCAGTTGAACCTCAACAAATTATTCCTAGCAAACGTACTCATGAAGACAACTTCAGTAATAGTGTAAATGGAGGCGGTAACATTAATAATAATGATAATGATAATGATGTACTGCAAGCCCCAATTCTCAGAGCTGCAACGCTTGGTTGCACTTACAAGGAATTCATTGCCTGTAAACATGTTGAGTTCGCAGGCAATGAAGGGGAGACTGCGACACTGCGTTGGTTGGAGAAAACCGAGGCAGTAATCAAAATAAGTAAATGTGCCGAGGAGGATAAAGTCATGTATGTTTCTCACCTTTTTAAGGAAGAAGCATTAGAATGGTGGAATACGGTATTACAAGCCAAGGGAAGTGACATGGCCTATGCCATGACTTGGGAGGAGTTTAAGCGTCTGGTGGAAAGAAAATTCTGCCCAGAATATGAAAAAGAGCAGATAGCGAACAAATTCCTGAGCCACCGAATGGTAGATGTTAATTGCCGAGGGTATACTTCAAAGTTTTTCGAATATGCTCGAATTGTGCCTACTTTGGCTTCGCCAGAGCTGGTACTTATTTTTCGCTACATTTGGGGTTTAATTAGCGAAATCCGTGATATTGTCAAAGCTGCAAGGCCTCGCACAATCGATGATGCGGTGGAATTAGCCAACACTTTGATAGACGGACTGGTGCGTACACTAGAAGAAAATAGGAAGAAGGAATTGGCTCAGAAAATTACCCAAGGATTTCGTGTGGGTAATAATAGCAATTTCAAGAAAAGAGGAACTGGGCAATCTTCCACTCCGCCGTTCTGCAGAAACTGTAAAAAGAAACATTTTGGCAAATGTAATGAAACCTGCAACTTCTGCAAAGCGATAGGACATCGTGAAGAAAATTGCAGAAAGAAAACAAGGGTCTGCTATAACTGTGGAGAAGCTGGGCATTTCAAACCAGAATGCCCTAAGTTGGTCAAACCAGCGGATAACAAGGCTAAACCTGCAGAAGGAACTACCAAGAAAAACGCAAGAGCCTTCCAGTTGACTACTCAGGAAGCAGAGCTAATCCCTGACATGATAGCTGGTACGTTCTTAGTTCACAACGTTTATGCGAAAGTATTATTTGACTCTGGTGCAAACCAAAGTTTTATAAATACTTCATTCTGCCAAGCTCTTAACTTACCCCTAACCAACCTTAAGAAGATTTTTACAGTCGAAACGGCAAATGGGAGTTCTGTTAACATAGATAAGGTTTTGTAAGAAGGAAAGATAGAACTCTTAGGTCATAAATTTTCTGCAAACCTGTTACCTATGAATTTAGCTGGATTTGATGTTGTGTTAGGAATGGATTGGTTAGTAGCCAACCGTGCTCGAATTCTCTATGATAAAAAATTCCATAGAAATTCATACACCTACAGGAGAATTAGTGGTGATTACAGGAAATCAGCCGCGAAAACCACTGAAATTCATTTCAGTAATGAAGTTGGCCAGTTATTCAAGAAAACAAGAAGTAGTGTATATGATTTCAGTAATCATTAACACGAAAGGTAAGGAACTTAAAGAAATTCCTGTAGTAGCCGAATACCCGGATGTATTCCCAGAGGAACTACCGGGATTACCACCCAATAGGGAAGTAGAATTTAGAATTCATCTAATTCCTGGAACTACAACGATAGCCAAGGCACCTTATCGGTTAGCACCCACCGAAATGTTAGAACTGAAAAAGCAGTTAGATGAATTATTAAATAAAGGATTCATACAACCTAGTTCATCCCCTTGGGGAGCACCAATGTTGTTTGTGAAAAAGAAAGATGGTTCAATGAGAATGTGTATCGATTATAGGGAATTGAATAAGGTTACAATTAAGAATCGATACCCATTACCTAGGATAGATGATCTTTTTGATCAACTTCAAGGAGCTAGATATTTCTCTAAGATAGATTTACGCTCCAGATATCATCAATTGACGGTACAAGAAGAAGACATACCTAAGACCGCTTTCCGAACTAGGTATGGTCATTACGAATTACAGTCATGCCCTTTGGATTAACAAATGCTCCTGCAGCATTTATGGACATGATGAATAGGATCTGTAAACCGTACTTGGATAAATTTGTAATTGTCTTCATCGACGATATACTCATTTATTCCAAAAGTCAAAACGAGCATTGTGAACACCTGCATGCACTCTTAACTTTGTTAAGAAGTTTTACGCCAAATTCTCGAAGTGTGAATTTTGGCTACAGGAGGTACAATTTTTAGGACACATGGTGAATCACGAAGGTATTCACGTAGATCCTGCTAAAATAGAAGCAATCACCAAATGGAAGGTCCCGCAATCAGCTACAGAAATTAGAAGTTTTCTAGGGTTAGCTAGATATTATAGACGATTCATTAAGGATTTCTCTAAGATAGTTGTGCCATTAACTAAGCTAACCTGTAAAGCAGTTAAGTTTGAATGGGGACCTAAGCAAGAAGAGGCCTTTAAGATTTTGAAGCAAAAGTTAACAAACGCCCCAATTCTAGCCTTGCCAGAAGGAACAGAGGATTTTGAAGTTTACTGCGATGCTTCTAAGCTAGGATTAGGATGTGTACTAATGCAACTCAAGAAGGTAATTGCGTATGCCTCAAGGCAATTGAAAAAGCACGAAGAAAACTATACAACTCATGACTTAGAGTTAGGAGCCATAATTTTTGCCCTTAAAATTTGGAGACACTATCTGTATGGAAGTAAGTTTACTGTCTATACAGATCATAAGAGCTTAAGGTACATATTTGGACAAAAAGAATTAAACATGAGACAAAGAAGATGGATGGAAATTCTAAGTGACTACGACTGTGATATTCAATATCACGAAGGAAAAGCAAACGTAGTGGCAAATGCCTTAAGTCGTAAGTATCATGAAAAGCAAAAGCGAATTCGTGCTCTTAGATTAAGTTTACAATTAGACTTAATGGAACAACTGAAGAATATTCAGGAAACAGCAATCAAGGATGATGCTGAAAGAATGAAAGGAAGAATAAAAAAATTAGAACAAGGAAGTGATGGAATTTGGAGATTCCATAAGAAAAGGATTTGGGTACCTAAGCAAGGAAATTTAAGAAATAAAATCTTAGAGGAAGCCCATAAATCTAGGTATACCATGCACCCAGGAAATAATAAAATGTACCAAGATTTAAGAAATAATTTCTGGTGGATTGGAATGAAAAAGGACATAGCTAGATATGTATCTAAGTGTCTAACTTGTTCACAAGTTAAGGCAGAACACCAGAAACCCTCAGGTCTACTCCAACAATTAGAAATGCATGTATGGAAATGGGAACTCATAACAATGGACTTTGTTACTAAGTTACCCAAAACCAGAAAAGGTAATGATGCGATTTGGGTAATTGTGGATCGATTAACCAAATCAGCTCATTTTCTACCCATGAAGGAAACCTTTAGCATGGAAAGGTTAGCAAAGTTGTACGTAGACGAAGTAGTATCCTTACATGGAGTTACACTCTCCATTGTATCGGATAGAGATAGTCGTTTCACTTCACATTTCTGGACAAGTTTTCAAGAAGCCATGGGGACTAAACTGAACTTGAGCACAGCTTATCATCCCCAAACAGACGGACAAAATGAAAGGGCGATCCAAACCCTGGAAGACATGCTCAGGGCATGTGTGATAGATTTTGGTGGAAACTGGGATGACCACCTACCCTTAATTGAATTCTCCTATAACAATAGTTATCATTCAAGCATTGAAACTGCCCCATTCGAAGCAGTGTATGGACGAAAGTGTAGAACTCCAGTTTGCTGGGCAGAAATAGGAGAAAGCCAATTATCAGGTCCTGAAATCGTGCAAAAGACCACCGACAAGAGCACTCAAATCAAGGAAAGACTGAAAACGGCTCGAGATCGTCAGAAGAGTTATGCCAATAATCGACGCAAGCCGTTAGAATTCCAAGTGGGAGACAGAGTACTATTGAAAGTTTCTCATTGGAAGGGAGTAGTACGATTTGGTAAGAAGGGAAAGCTAAGTCCAAGGTACGTAGGACCATTCCCAGTAGTCCAACGAATAGGACCAGTTGCTTATCGCTTACAACTACCAGAAGAGTTAGCCGGGGTACATGACGTATTTCATGTATCCAAGCTCAAGAAATGTCTATCTGACGAATCCCTGGTAGTACCTCTTCAAGACATAGAGGTAAATGAAAAGCTAAAGTTTGTTGAAAAACCACTCCAGATAGAAGACAGAAAGATTAAATTCCTCAAGCATAAAAGACTGATACTAGTCAAAGTCATATGGGATTCAAAAAGAGGACCCGAATATACCTGGGAGCTGGAATCAGAGATGAAGCGAAAGTATCCTCACTTATTTTAGTAAATCTCGAGGACGAGATTTTAAATAAGGTGGGGAGGATGTAAGGACCTGCAAAAATGTCCCAAAACGACCCGTAAGTGAAAACCCGGACCCCTGAAAACCTAACGTGCATGAAAAACCAAGAAATCAAGAAAAATGGGTCTCACGCGAGCCGCGTAAGAGTAAGCTCAGGCTTACTGCTCAAAATTATAATTTCCATTAGGGAAGCGCTGCTACGATACAGGGTATTAACTCGATCGCTGCTACGATTCAATGTCCGATCGATTGAAATCAATCCAATGGATGTTTAAGTGCTGCCCACACTAGGGCTATACTTTGTCATTCATCGTGAATTCGATGGATGTTTAAGTATTACACTTTGTCATTCGTTGTGGGGATTTTAATCTCGTGAGTTATCGTAAATGCTGTATTTGTTACTGAACTAGTTCGTGTGCATTGTTATTTAAATTATGTTACAAGGCTACTCAGTAGGCTAACATTTGCCCGTTTAAATCTGCAAGGTGAGTCATTCTCTTTTTATCAAATTGCTTTACAAAACCCTAAATGTTTTCAAGGTTATAATTACAGGGATTAAGTCTTTGTAATCTTCAATTACTGCCGGTATGTGGGGTTTTGAATACATTACTTGTTTCCTGTCACCATTGGACAACGAGTTAGCCAATGGGTGATCTGACCATAGTCACAGATACAGTCAAGTGACAAATACCGATTTGGGGTAATTGGTTGATATAAACAATGTAATCACCCTTAATACTGTATATTATAACAATGCGTCGTTTTGTGCAACTTGAATGACTCGCCAGTATTTCCCTGCTGACAAAACCTTTTTAAAACATGTTTCAGGTGATCTGCTGTGATCCAGGAAAAAGTGCAATGTAGCACTACAAGCTTGAAGAAGTGGTTTAATAAAAAATAAGGAAACATGTTTTGTAAAATAGGGATTTCCCAGTGAATTCCATTATTGTAAATTACGGGGTTTGTCCCTAATTATGAAATAAAATAATCGGGCATTTTCGAGTTTTAAACGATCCTGTTAATTATTCCGCTGCCAAATTAAATAAATACCACGGGGTTTCTGTCCCGCGGCTTCAGGACCGGGTCAAACCGGGCCGGGGGCCGTGACATTTTGAAATATTGGCATTATAAATGTGCTATATATTATATGAAATATTAATAATCGATAAGGGCCTTACAGTAACATGCCATTCACCCCATGTAAAACAGGAAAACAGTTCGAAAACGGGGTAAGGAAACTCACGTAGTATATAAGCACAGCAAGCACAAGATGCGTATGTATTAAGGCTCTATCAGTTTAGTCCAGGTATCAGTTCGTGTTTGGTTAATTATCGAATATGGGTTTTAACTCGGTAATTGCAATAAATCGGGTTCAGTGAGAATAATCATCTGAGAATCGACCTATAGCATAACAGTAGGGCTGTGGGTATTATTTTAGTGTCAGATTTTAGTTTGCCTTCCGTGCACCATTTCGCATGTCGGTCGAAGTCGCTTGTTTTAGATGTTCAGAAAGTGGTATGATCATATGGAACGTACTAATAAGTTGTTCATTAGAAATGATTAACTTTATATTAAGGGAGTTCGGTTGTTTGGGGATCCCAGGTTGCCCGATTTTAAGTTTCCGTTTTCGCCGTCGGGGAATCTCCCCAAACTAGCGTGTAATGTATCCCAAGATTTTTAAACGATAAGTAATTCTTAGTTACATTTTATCTCCTTATAAAAAAAACTAACTACCCCCCATGATTTTAAACGATTATAACTTTTTTGTACGTTAATATTTAAAAAAATACACTAAAAACATGTATTTTATTCTTTTTAATTTGAGTATACTATTGCTATAGTTTTTTTTTTATTTTTTTTTTTGGGTTATGTGATTAAGAATGTTTAAGGGTGAGCAATAATTGAATCGTTAATCGAAACCAAACAAAAAACAGACAAAACTGAACCGAAATCATCAAAAAACTGAATTAACCGAAACCTGAATGAACTAAAATCGGTTATCTAATTTCTCTGTACCCTCGTTTAACCAAATTTATCAAACCGAGCCATTCATATTTATATATATATATATATATATAGCTTTTATAGAGTAAACTTCCGTTTTGCTCCCTGTGGTTTGGTCACTTTAACGGTTTTGCCCCAAACCTTTAAAAATAGCCATTTTACTCCCTGGTCTATGAAGCTTATCTCTATTTCACTCCCCTCCCCTAACGCCATCCAATTCAACTGTTAAATCCTGGTCACATGCCCCTCACATGAGGGGCATTTTAGTCTTTTCCTATATATATATATATATATACATACCACACATATAACAAATTCAGTATTTACTCTTTCTCTCTACAAGAGCTCCCTCTCTCTTCTACACCACCGGACACCGCCCGTCACCCACCACCCCAGTGCCACCACCTGCCTCCACCACCACGATTCTATCTCTCTCTAACAACCTGTCAACACCACTTTATCCCTCTGTTGATTTCTCAATTTTGATCTGAATTCCAGCAAACACTTTAACCATTTTTAGAATTATTAAATTGATGAACAGGATCTAAGGTTTCAGCTTTTGCATAAAAAAACCATCAAACCTTTGTTTTTTAGCACTTATACCTCTCCCTCAACCATTTTCATCCACCATCTTAGATTTGCTTTGTGAGGTAACACAGAGACAACTATAGAAAAGTAACACAGAGACAACTATAGAAAAGGATTTCACCTTTGTCATGCGATTTTGAGCGGCTCCGGGATGAACACCACATCGCTCCACCGTTTCGAACACATGAAACCATTGTGGCAGTCAGTTTCATCTTTCTGAATGAACAGCGTCGACGATTTTAAGTGGATCTGGGCTGAACCTCGCATTGTTTCACATCAGTCCACTGATTTGAACACAGGAACTTGTTGTGGAAGTCGCTCCACATCAGTTGATTTTGACCGGATCTGGTTTGAAACCCAAATCTCTTCATATCCGTCTTCCGATTTGAACACATGAACCCATTGATTCTTGCTCCAACTTTGATTTTTGGTTTTTTTACTCGCAGTATACCAATTTACCCCATAAATTCAGTTTCTAAAATATGTGATTGTAGATGAACCACGTTTGTGTTGGCTGGTTGTTAGTGTTGATGGCAGGAGGTCGCGACTGTTGGTGCTAGTGACAGTAGGTGGTGGTGGTGGTTGGTGGTGAGAAATTAGGGTTTTTAAAAGGCAACAAGATATCAGTTCTTAAGAGGGGGGATGGGAAAAGACAGATTTGCCCCTCATGTGAGGGGCACGTGACTGTGTTTTAACGTTGGAAATGGATGGCGTTAGAGGCGAGGAGTGAAATAGAAATAAGCTTCATAGATCAGGGAGTAAAATAGCTATTTTTAAAGGTTTGGGGCAAAACCGTTAAAGTGACCAAACCACAGGGAGCAAAACGGAAGTTTACTCGCTTTTATATCTTCACTTCATGTATTTCGTATTTTATACCTTTATTTTATGTATTTATACTTCCATTTCATGTATTTATATCTCAATTTCATTATCTCTAAGCAAAAATTTTAGCCAAAGTTTGGTTTTGGTTATTAATTGGGATTAAACGAATCAAACAAAAAACCGTCAATCTAACTGAATAAACCCGATTAACTAAAAACCGGTTTTTAATAAAATAGACTATATCTATAATTAAACCAACTGAATAATACACACCCTAAAAGTATCTGTGTTTTTTCGTTAGATCACGTGATCCTACTGATATT
This sequence comes from Helianthus tuberosus, assembly GCA_030545235.1. Lineage (NCBI taxonomy): Eukaryota > Viridiplantae > Streptophyta > Magnoliopsida > Asterales > Asteraceae > Helianthus > Helianthus tuberosus. Next base: position 85,804,670 of record CM060372.1, on the reverse strand, counting down.
ATAAAATCGATAAAAAGAAAAGCCAAATCGGTAGAGTGAAAATATAAAGTGGACAAAGTCAAACAAAAGATTAACAAAACCAATTACAAGATAAACGGTGTGAAATTGTGTTTTTGTTTATCAAATATTTAAATTTAAACTAAATCTGCTTATAATATTTTATATTGAAACATGGCAAATAAATTAATTTATATTCTCAAATATTTAAATCTGTGTTTACACTATCAAATATTTTTTTTTTGAAAGGTAACACTATCAAATATTTAAATCTGTGTTTTCGTTTATCATATATTTAAATTAAAATTAAATCTGCTTATAATATTTTAGGGTGAAGGGAGTGGTTAAACAGGTGAAAGTGACAAACTTTAAAATGGATCAATCAGAGAGTGCCACGTCAGAGAGGGTAAAAAGTTTAAACTTTGCTGAAAAGTGTTGGCAATGGTTTGGACACTTGAAAGTGGCAATTTTTTTTTTTTTAAATTATATGTTAAATAAAAACAAATAAATCATTAAATTAATAAAAAAAAACAATTACATTAAAATGAAACTTAAAAAAAAACTTTAAATTCATAAAAATTACACGACACTAAAACAACGCAACCCCTAAAAAAATTAAAAATTACACTACTCTTCGTCAGAATCAACCAACAGGTGGGGCAAATCTTGACTTGCGAGATGAACCGTGAGATCGTGTTTAAGTCTCCAATGCGTATCTTCATCCATTAGCTCGCCCAACACCCTATCATCAAACGCGGGCTCGACCGGAGGATCCCGAATGTGTACCGGTGCAATCGCGTTTCCGTCGTCTTTTAAAATCATGTTGTGTAAAATAATACACGTGTACACAACATTCCTAATTTTTTTAACCGTCTTTGCTCGCATCGGCCGATTCAAGACACCCCATTTTGACTTCAAAACCCCAAAAGCCCTTTCGACGTCTTTTCTTGCCGCCTCGTGTTGCCTTTTGAACATCTTTTCGTCTACTTCTTGAGGGTATGGGATCGATTTCACAAACACGGACCATTTTGGGTAAATTCCATCCACGAGCAAATAACCACGTTTGTAATAATGGTTGTTGACGTAAAATGGACATTTTGGCGCGGTTCCGTTTCGTTCCGTTAAGAATAACGGCGATTGTCCTAGCACATTGATATCGTTCTGCGAACCCGGTGGACCGCAAAAAGCATGCCAAATCCATAAATCTTGAGACGCCACTGCTTCGAGCATAACAGTCGGGTATTGGTGATCTCCTCTCATATACTGCCCTCGAAGCTCGGTGGGACACATTCGCCAGACGAAATGGGTGCAATCAAGGCTACCGAACATACCTGGAAGGTGATGTTGTTCTTCATGTGCGTCGTATAACAGTGACATGTCGTGGCTTGTCGGCCTACGCAAGAACTCCGAACCATATATTCTGCAAACCGTTTCGCAAAAATATTCTAGGCACTCGCGGGAAGTTCTTGCGGCCATATGCAAGTACTCGTCTCCTTCGTCTGGAGGGTTACCGGTTGCGAGCTGTTTAATAGCTGATGTAACCTTTTGCAGCGGCGTAAAGCTCCTCCGACCTCGCGCATCGTAGGCCTCTTGAAAGTATGCGTCATTCGCTTCCACGGCGGTCACAATATTTAAAAACAACCGTTTCGACATACGGAACCTTTGGCGAAAAATTGCGTCGTTGTATTTCGGGTCTTCGACAAAATAATCCGCCATGAGGGTCTCGTGCCCAACCTCCCGCTGACGTTCAATGTATCTCCTTTGGTTTGATGTGCCGGAGTCTTGTAGTTCGGCTTCTTCGAGTAGATTTTGGAAAAAAAGAATGCTATCATCGGACGAGTCGTCGCTACTATCGGGTGGAAATCACAACGGGAAATCATCCGCCATTTTGCGTGACAATACTTGGGTTAGTGTTTTGTATTTTTTGGTTTGATATGGGGGTGATTTTGTAGAATATATAGGATTAAAATGGGTTTGTTTTGAATATATAGGGTAAAAGTTTAAAAAATAATTTTTTTTTTTATTTTGAACGGCATATAGCCGTTAAAAGGCAACGGTCAACATGCAACTTGCATGTTTGTCGATCGGTGTGGCTATGCCGAGAACACAAGTTTGCCGCGCGGGTTGAAGGGGTGGCGGCGGTGTTGCCGCTCGGCAATCGGCTTTGCCGATTGCTTTGCCGTGCCACTCCCTTCACCCTTGTATTGAAACATGGCAAATAAATACTATAAAATTGCAACGGATAAATATGACACATAATCTATGTTCATAAGGGTACTCGGGGCACTCCCCTAAGAGGGGAGTCCCCTCTCTTACGCCAAACCAATCCTCGTGTGCCACGTCAACTCCCCTCTTAAACTCCCCTAACACCCTAAATTGATGGCGGCACTCCCCTCTTAGGTGACTTGGTTTTTTATTAAAAAAAAAAAAAAAAAAAAAAACTTCTCATTGGTCCACTCATCCTCTCTCCTCCCCCTCTCTTTGGTGAATCCCCACCCATTTCACTCCCCTAAACCACTCACCTAAGTGATGGCGGCGGTGTTCCCCTTAGGTGAATGGGGTCACCGAAGGGGTCCCCGATGGGTGCCCCGGATACCCTAAGGGTGAGAGGGGCACTCCCCTAAGAGGGGAGTCATCTCTCTTACGCACTACCAATCAGCTAGTGTCACGTCAACTCTCCTCTTAAACTCCCCTAACACCCCATTTTGATGGCGGCACTCCCCTTTTAGGGGAATTGGGGGTTTTTTTTTTTTTTTATTTGTTGTAAAATTATGCATGTTTATAAATTAAAAAAATATTAATAAAAATAAAAATTAAATAAAAGACATTTCATTAAATTAAAAAAAAAACAACCTAGAAAAATAAAAATTACATTCAAACTAGAAAAATAAAAATTACATTCAAACTAGAAAAATATAAAAACAAATTACTCGTCGTCGGAACTCACTTCAAGGTGGGGTAGATCTAAACGTCCGAGATGCTCAACGAGATCGTGTTTTAGTCTCCAATGCGTTTCTTCGTCAATGAGCTCGCTATAAGCTGTATCAGCGAAGACGGGTTCGACTGGAGGATCTTGAATGTGTACCGGTGCTATCGCCCTTCCGTCGTCATTTATAATCATGTTATGTAAAATAATGCACGTATACACGAGTAACCTTATCTTTTTCACCGTTTTGGAACGCATTGGACGCTTTAGTATTCCCCACTTCGCCTTTAACACACCAAACGCCCGTTCCACATCTTTTCTTGCGGCCTCGTGTTGCCTCTTGAACTTTTTTTCATTCGGGATGTGAGGATATGGAAAAGACTTCACAAACACGGACCAGCTAGGGTAGATCCCATCAGTAAGATAATACCCGCGTTTGTATAAGTGGTCGTTCACCTGAAATGCACAATATGGCGTCGTTCCGTTTCGTTGAGTAAGAAATAACGGAGATTGTTGGAGCACGTTGATGTCGTTTTGTGAACCCGCCGGGCCACAAACAATTTTTAGGAACAAAGACTTGGACATACGAAACCTCTGACGAAAAATATCGGCATTAAATTTTGGATTTTCTACAAAATAATCGGCCATTAGTGTTTCGTGGCCACCCTCACGATCTCGAGGGACAATTTTTTTTTTACTAGACGATGCCGTGTCTAGTATCTCCGCTTGTTGAATGAGATTTTGGAAGAAAATTAAACTACTATCGTTTGACGAAGAACCTTCATCGTCGGGAAAGTCGGGTAGGGGAGGAAAAAACGGGAACTTGGAATCCATTTTGTGTTGTATTTGATAGATTTTTTTAGAGTGAGTTTGAGAGTGGTGGGTGTGGTAAAAAAATTATTTGAGAGTGAGTTAAGTTGGTTATTTATATAAAAAAATTGATTTTTTTTTTAAAAACAACCGTTGCCCAACGTCTCTTTCCTCGATCCATGTGCCAACTCATCGCGGTGAACAACCACCGAAACCACTCCCCGAATCGGGTCCCCGCGGTGATGGCGGCGGTGTTCCCGATCGGGGAATGTGGTCACCGAGCCACTCCCCGCTTGGTGCCCCGGATACCCTAAGGTTTGGTCAGATGGTATGACATTATTAGCTAGGAAATAAGTTTACCACTCCCTAGTGACCGCTCCCTCCACCCTAAACTTGAATGCGACAAATAGGAGTTAGGTAAAAAACATATTTCATAAATTAAATTGTAGATAGAAAAGACTTCTTTATGTACTTTTATTGTATTAGCAACTCAAACGGATTAACATGTGTATGTAAAAGATTGATTATCTGTTGGGCATCTTAAACTGGTTATCATATCAAATGTTTTATTTTATTAGACCATCAATAGTACAAGATGCTAAATGCATCCAGAAACACGTCTAGTTAGCTGCTATATCAGATTTTTACAAATACATCAAAAACATTCAATTTCTCTCCAATCCTACAAACATTCTTACCAATACTTACATTTCCACCATCACCACTTTTTTACATTTATTTTTTAATACTCAAATACTTTTTAATATGTATCCATATTCTATTTTCGTATTATTAAAATGATATATAAATTAATTAAACATAATAAAGTTACAAGCAAATCTTAAATAATAAAACCTAAAAACAAAATATTGCATAATCTAATCTAACTTATAATAAAAGACTCCAAATAATGTCACATGGTATTCTCTCCTTCAACCTCATAACTTTATTTATATTTATTTAATATTAATATTAATATTAATTAATAACCATTATATAGATTTCACTTATTTTTATCCTTATCTTTATCTAAATTAATAAATAACTTCAATTTTGCAATTCAGACCCTTTCTGTTTTACTTTTAACCCAAAGTTTTTCATCTTTTGCAATTTAATCCCAATTTTTTTTTATTTTCAATTTTTGTCAACCATATATTTCATTTTTCCCAAGTTTTTCGTTTCGTTCTAAATTTTGTGAGTGAACGCACCGCAACGTGCGTATGGGGTTCAACATTTTTTCGTATATTTTTCCCGTATGACTGGCCCGTTGCGTCACATCTATTTTTCTGTGTTTGACAAGTTCGTCCAACATGCGGGTCCTGGATGGACTTAGTTATTTTTTTCTATATTTTACGTTTCGGTTTAATTTCTCAGCAACGAGCGTGCGTGATTCAAAGATTTGACGTCTGCTTTTCGCTCGGCGTTATTTCTTCCCGTTTTTATTTATTTTGTTTTTACGAGCTTTTCTGGTGTTGGTGGTCGCTGACAATGGTATGGTATTACTACTACTTAACACAGTTTTATGACAACCGTTGCAACGCATGGGCTTAATACTAGTTAGAAACTAAAAAGACACAAGAAACACTACAAAATACGGAAATCTCAAACAACAACAAATAAACTACATCTTATATTTAGCCTTAATCATAGTACATATTTCTTCATGCTCAGCTTGTGACAACATTTAACAATTGAGTAAATGAAGGTTGGTTCAGGTTTATGATTTTGGTGGATGACTAAGTAGAGAATTTTGATAAGCAGGACTCTTTGTGTGATAAAATATGAAGTTGTATGATTGTATTTATGGTGGTTGAGAATATATTATTATTATTATTATTATTATTATTATTATTATTGTTGTTGTTGTTGTTGTTTATTTTTAACTAGAAAAGTAACCCGCCGCAATGCGGCGGGGGCTAGATTTATATTTCCATCAAGTTAGATACATGGGCTGCAAGAGTTTATGCCTAGATGTGGTCAATTTCTTTGCCCACGACGCAATGCGCGCGGGGCACTTTTCTAGTTCAACACTAAAACCCATTCTCAAAATCTTGTATACTATATTATACGCTAGATTTAGCTAACATTTTCTAATTCATTTTTTCAATACATCCATTCTTGAGGTAGCCTGAACTGATGGATAGTCATCTTTTAGCATTTGGATCATATTTTGATAGATGTTTGAGATTATATTATATTCCATGTATCACAACGTTCTCATTTTTCTTCCGCTACATGAGTGTTTAGAAGTATATTTTGAATACACTTGTAATTCTGAAAGACATCCCTTGATTCGCTATCGGAGTTTCTCGTTATTGATCAAAGTAATAAGTAAACCATCGTGTTTAATCAAATTTGTGAACAACAGTGTTTCAAAGTGTAAAAAGCAAACTATTCAGCTCTACTTATTCCAAATAACTCCATAACCAGCTCAAGACTTGGCCATATGACGGATCAAGTCAACAACACAGTTACTGCAACACATAACAACCCAACACTTCAATAAACAACTTATGCCACAAACACAAGCCCAAAATCAAGAAAACCGTACCTGTATCCCCATTCGTTGTCATACCAAGAGACAAGTTTCACAAAAAAAAATTGTAAAGGAGGACAGCACCCCCGATAAATTTTATTAAAAATTTAAAAAACTATATACACCAAGTAAAGAAAAGTTCCGGGACATACAACCCAAGGAACAATCAATCCCTATCAACAAAGGACCTAACAAAATGGGTAATAAAACCCGGTCCCTTCTCCAAACTAAACAAAAACAACAAAAAACCTTTGAACAAAACCAACAATACAAACCAACTCTAAAACAAAAAACAAAAAAACAACTATAACATAATACAAACAAAACCAAACAACTCTTCATGGTCCTCGTTCTTCTGGCAGCAATCCAATTCACCTCCCTTGCAGCAACTCTATCCAAAGTCTTTATATACTTCAAAACCATCCAACCTTTTAACATCATTCAACCATCTACTTCTATAAATCCCCCCAGCCAACATAATTTTCCTGTATAAAAACAGAATATCCAGCCCTGCATCCAACCAACATATAAAACAACATATAACCAACTTCGACCAAATCTCAAACCCCTCAACCTTAAATTCTGACTATTATACCAAACAAAACTCTTCAATATAAACCTTCCCATTCTCCTCATAAACTCCATAACAGCATGTATATAAATCCAATACCACCCTCCCCCCTTCTTATTACATATCATCATTCTGGCAACTCTAACATTCCTAAAACCATTCAGAACCAACCCACACATAATCCAACGCCTCTTCCAACCCTCCTCTAATAATACCCAAAATAACCCTTTCCTTATTAAACAAATAAATTCATCCCACCCCAGCTTCCCACTACCTTTTAAACCATCCACATTCCAAATGGACAGCAATCTCATTCCCCCATTATTTTGCCATTCAGCAAACCCATATCTTTCCCAAAAAACCTTCTTAACCCCAACCTTCTTTCTCCTCAATATACACCCTTTTCCCATACACTGTTTACCACCCCAAATATCCCAAAGTGAAGCCCAACTCAACTGACTCAAAAGCAAAACAAGAAAAGGTTTAGAGATGACACCTGAAAGTTTCACAAAGTTGTTGTTCAGAGCAATACCCACCTTCCCATCGAATATGCTAGACCTACACTCACCCACAAAGTCTGTAGACACCACATCATCCTCTGTGTATCCTAGGATTCCCTTCTTACTCCCCTCTGCCTCAGCCGTGCACAACATAATATTAATCCCGACAACAAATGAATTAAACAAAAACTTTAAAAACATTATTTATATAATTATAAGAATCTTACTTAATAGCAGCCTTAATGTCATCATATGAGGCAGGCTTCTCGAGCCTAGCTGTAAGGTCAACCACAGATACGTCAACCGTAGGGACACGGAATGACATCCCTGTAAGTTTCCCATTAAGGGCAGGAAGGACTTTTCCAACAGCCTTCAAAAAGAAAAAACCGATTACTCATGGAAAAAGTTATTATACATTTGAGAATAAATTTTTGAAACTGCACACGGTACCTTAGCAGCACCCGTACTGCTGGGAATAATATTGAAAGAAGCGGCACTTCCACCTCTCTACTCCTTCATTGATGGACCATCAACAATTTTCTGAGTTGCTGTGATGGAGTGAACAGTGGTCATAAGGCCTTCAACAATGCTAAATTTGTCATGTATAACATGTATTATAAAACCAAGAACGTTAAACGTCAAACACTTATCATCAGAACTTCACAAGCATGGTGCAAGTAACGAAAGTTACGAAACCAACCTTTGCCAATGGAGCAAGACAGTTAGTGGTGCAGCTAGCATTAGACACAATAGTGATATCGGATTTATAATCTTTTTCATTTACACCCATGACAAACATGGGAGCGTTCGCACTTGGAGCTGAGATCACAACCTTCTTCGCACCTCCCTAGTCAACAATGAAACTAACTCTCAACAAACATGTATTCATTTGCATCAAACCTGCGATAAATTAAGATTAATAACCTTCAAATGAGCAGCAGCTTTGTCCTTATCTGTGAAAACTCCAGTTGATTCTACAACATACTCAGCTCCTGCTTCACCCCACGCGATTTCCTCCGGGTTTCTGCACATTAGTTCAAGATTATTAACATGATTCGGTTAAGTCAGTTCCATGTTTGGTGAGCTGCAAGGATGGAGAATCGAATCAAATCAAACCGAACTTACCTGCAGCCAAAAACAGTAACAGGTTTATCGCCGAAGAGAAGAGTCTTGGAATCCTTAACTTTGATTTCATCCTTCTTATATTGGCCATGAACACTATCATATTTGAACATGTAAATCTGGACAAAGTAACCAATTACAAACAACCGTCAATCCATCATCTTCAGCATAATCAAATCAATTTAGGGGAAAACCGGAGCACTCTTCCTAATCTAGATGATTATTTCAGCTTCTGCATAATTTGATTGAAGCAATCACTGATTTTAAAGTTTACTCACGGTTTAGTTTTTCCATATAAAGTGATGTCGTTTACCCTTCTCGTTATTTTAATAATATAAAAGTTGATTATTTAGTTCTTTACCGTTACGAACCAAAGCAATACCATCCAGTGTCATGAGAAACCGAACCAATTCAAGTATCAAACTGGTACCGATATTCATTTTTATATTTTTCAATCAAGATAAAACGCGTGTCGGTATAACTCTTTTGGTCACTATACAAGTCTTCTGCAGTGGAGAGTTACCTTTGAAACCCCATATCGATCTAACTACATACACATATATCTGTATAATTATACAACTTAAAAGAACAAAGCTTGAAACGGTCAGACTTACCTTACCCGACGGTTCTGAGTTCTATAGTGAGTTCTATAGTGTGGTTGAGTGTGTGGATGTCCTACTGGGTAATCTGCACCTATTTTTTAATCCCCTTGGTTCCATCAGTTTTTTAGTTCTAGTAGCTTAAGCTGCAGCTGGACGTACGATTGTCTCGCTTTCTACAGAGATAAACAGAGAGGGGGTGTTGCCGTGTTGTTACTGGCAGCGGACGTTTGCGATGCCCTCTTTATCTCGGTTTGATTGGATCATAGGGGCGGTGCCTGGCGGGCGTTTGCGATGCCCTCTTTATCACTAACTCAAGTTCTATAGTGACCTGATTCTGAGCAAAACCATCACCTACTCATCGGAACCGATCAGATTTTGCTGGAAGCCGTCTTTCTTCATCAGAGATGACTGAGTCGCCGCCATTGACCGTCTGTAGACGCCGCTAATCTGCTGGATGTCGTATCAGATCGAATCCAAACCACCATCACCGCCATAGAGGAAATCAGCACATGGCCGCCCTTCATTAATCAGGATTTTATCTTTGAGGTCTGATTTTAATTTTTTCTAGGGTTTGGGGGGTGATTGTGCTAGGATGAGCAAGGTGGCCTTGGTTAGGTATACACATGGTACAACAGGAGTACACACACCTGATGCATAAAACAACAATTAAGCAGTACGTACAAACACCTGATGCTCAAAGTTGTTGCAAATTAGAACTATATATAATTTGTTGCCATTTTAGTTCTTTGAAAAAGAAAAAAATAATGAATTTACAGTTGATTGTTATTTTAGTTGGGCAAAGGATTAAAATAAATATATGTTTTAAGTTTATTTTCATTTGTTGACCGTCCGTAGTGGGGCGTGTTTTTTAAAAACTTTTCAAAAAAAACGCCCTATAACGCCCCATAAGCCACTACACCCGGCGTTATAGGGCGTTATAAACGAAAAAAAATCAAGCCGGCGTGATTATTAAAACGCTTGTTCGATGTTGACCAGCCAATCAAATGCCACAACGGCTAGTTAACGGCTATATTATTTTTTTTTAAACCTTTTTCCTATATATATATATATATACATACAAACACAATCAAAACTCATTCATTTTCAACCAAAACTCTCTAAAAAAATACAACCATTTTATAAAAAATGGATTCTCCTAGTTCTTCATCCATGGTAAATTTTTACTACAACGAGTTTTTTTGCGGATGGCGATGGTTCGACCGATGAGGAGCTTGAGCAAGAGGCGGTTACGAGTGCATGTCAACTAGCGGTGAGATATGTCAAGCATTCTAGTCGGCCCCAAGCAGAAAAAAATAAAAGAGGTTATATTGAAAGAGACCGACGCGCGGCACACGATCGTTTGATGAAAGATTATTTTGATGAGGCGCCGACATTTTCGAACGAATTTTTTAGGCGTCGTTTCCGAATGAGTAAGCGGTTGTTTCTACGCATAGTCGACGACTTGGAAGCCAACTATGATTATTTTAAACAAAAACCGGATGCGAGAGGGGAACTTGGATTTACCGGTATCCAAAAGTGTACGTTGGCGTTACGAATCCTTGCTTATGGTAACACTACCGACATCAACGACGAGTATCTAAAAATGGCGGAGAAAACAACACGAGACAGCTTGGAACATTTTTGTCGCGGTACAATTCTTATACTTTACTTTTATTTTTTTTAAACGACGAGTATGCTTAGAAATTTTTTTTTTTTTTAATCTTATGTTTGTCTATATTTTTTTTATAAAGGTATAATTGATGTGTACGGTGCGCGTTATCTTAGAACGCCTACATGGGAGGACCTTCAAAAGATCTACGAGGTACATAATGCCGAGCATGGTTTGCCTGGTATGATCGGGAGCATAGATTGCATGCATTGGCGTTGGGATAACTGCTCGACTGCATGGCGAGGCCAACACACACGTGGTGACCAAAAAGGACCCACTATTATTCTCCAGGCGGTTGCTTCACAGGACCTTTGGGTTTGGTCGGCTTACTTTGGCGTGGTCGGGTCATGCAATGATATCAATGTTTTTGAACAATCGTCGTTGTTAGAGGAGTGGATTTCTGGCAAAGCTCCAAAAGCGTCGTTTTACGCAAATGGAAACTACTACCCTCATGGATATTATTTGAGCGACGGAATTTATCCTAGGTATTCGATTTTCGTGAAGACGTTTAGTGATCCTATTGATGACAAAAGAGCATACTTTAAAAAGCTTCAAGAGTCTTCACGAAAAGACATTGAGAGATGCTTTGGGGTTCTTAAACAACGCTGGCAATACTTGAGAAATCCTTGTCGTGCATGGAGCAAGCAAAAAATGAGAGATGCTATGTACGCTTGTATAATCATGCACAACATGATTTTGGAAGACGAAGGAAAGGCAATATGTCAGAATTATGTGCCAGAAACCGTTCAAGAGGAGCATCCACAGGCGTCAATGGAAGAAAGAGTGAATAATGCGCAAGAGTTGCGTTACGAACCGTACCATTCCCAGTTAATGGTTGATTTGGTACACCACGCATGGTCGGTTCGGTATGTACCACCTGAGGGAGGGGAAGAAACGGAGGACGAGGAAGACGAAGTTAGCGAGGGTGAAGAAAGCGAAGACGAAAACTAGTGTTTTTTTTTTAATTTAATCGGATGTTTTTTTTTATTTCTAGTATTGTATTTTTTTTTATTTAATGAAGTATTTAAGTTTAAAAAAAAATTGTGAAATGCTTGAATGGGGGTTATTGGCATAATGCCCCACTACGCCACTTTTGCTATAATGCCCCATCGCTGACTAGGACGCCACGTGTCGGATAATGCCCATGGTAGGGGCATTATAACACATTACCACTACACATGGTCCCACCACCATTTCAAAATGCTCCGCACGTAGTTACTAAAAATTCAATTAACTTCCAATGCACTAATGCAACATTTGTTCGTTCATAAGCCACGTCACTCAAATACATTGCTAAATACGGTACATTGGGTTTGTTCTTAATTCATATAAAAACATTTAGATAGCACTGAATGTAAAGAGTCAAGAGGTTCTGAGTTTGCTAGCATGCTATACATCTAACTTACTAAAGAAGTTAAGTTCCAATAACATTTAGGGCATGTTTGGCTAAGCTTTTCAAAACAACTTATTGGCTTATTGACTTATCAAAAAGCCAATAAGTTGTTTTTGTGTTTGGCTAAGCCAAAAGTCCTTTTAGAATGACTTTTTGCAAAGAAGAAAAAGGAGGTTTCAAGAAGTCACAATATTGTGACTTCTTGGCCAACTTTTAACTTTTCAAACTACAAATTACCAATATACCCCTTCTTTACCCTCTTATATCTAAAAGATTGCCCATTTTAGTCATTTTACATCAATAAGCTAATCCAAACACTTTTTTTAAAAACTCCTTTTCAAAAAGTCCTTTTTCCAAAAGTCCCTTTTAACTATAATAAGCTTAGCCAAACATGCCCTTATTAGATGTTCTAAGTTAAAAAAAAAAATTGAACAAATTTAGATCACTAACGGACTTTTGAAGTATTATCGTGCCACCAACGAAACCACCCGTGTTAGGGTCAAATAAACGGTCATGTTGACCGGGTTCTTAGGTATTTTCTGGTGCTGCACGTTTTTTATTAGGTCTCGTTTGTTTCCTATTTTTGTGATAGACGTTGGAGTTTTTATTTGGTTGTTTGTTGAGTCTGTAAGGCTATAAAAGGCCAGTCATTGTTAATGAATAATATCACAAAAATATCAGTGAGTTTCTTGGGTACTACTTGGTTTCTACAAGTGGTATCAGAACGAATTTGAGTGATCCAGAGAAGAAGAACAAAGCAAATGGCAGAAGGGAGTTCATCGCACGGGCTTATCGTTCCCAAATTCGACGATGATTATGACCACTGGAGCATGTTCATGGAAAATTTGCTTCGTTCAAAGGAGTATTGGCACGTTATTGCCACTGGTTATGTAGAACCCCCAGCAGGAGATCAAGTTTCAGATGCGAGAAGAAAGGAGCTGGATGAAATGAAACTTATTGATATGAAGGCAAGAAATTATTTGTTCTATTCCATTGATAAGAACATTCTCAAGACGATTACCCAAAAGGAGACAGCCAAGCAACTTTGGGATGCTATGAAAGTCAAGTATAAAGGGAATGCAAGAGTTAAGAGGGCCAAATTACAGCGTCTGCGAAGAGAATTTGAGGTTCTAGAGACGAAGGATAGAGAATCTGTGACAGAGTACGTTGGAAGGGTTATGACCATTTCGAATGAAATGAGAAATTGTGGTGATGACATGCCCGATTTGAAGATAGTTGAAAAGATCCTTCGAACCCTAACGGTAAACTTTAATTTTGTCATTTGTTCTATTGAAGAGTCAAAGGATCTAGATTCCCTTTCTGTTGATGAGTTACAAAGTTCGTTGCTTAACAAAACTGCAACGAAAGGGACATGATGAACAAGCTTTGAAGGTTGATGATAGCAATAATGGAGGCCGTGGTAGAGGAAGAGGACGAGGATCATACGTCAGGGGTAGAGGTCGTGGTAGAGGAAGAGGTCGTGGTAGAGGAAGAGGACGTGGAGATTTTGACAAGGCCACAATAGAGTGTTACAAGTGCCATCAGATGGGTCATTTTCAGTATGAGTGCCCTACTGGTGTTAACTATGCTGAATATGAAGAAAATGAAGAGCTGGTTCTAATGGCGTACTTGGAGGAAGATCCAACTGAGTTCAAGGGTCACTGGTTCCTTGACTCATCTTGTTCGAATCATATGACAGGAACAAGGAGTTGGTTCACAAAATTGGATGAAAATATCAAACTTGCAGTGAAACTTGGAAATGGCAAACGATTGGCTGTAAGAGGTATTAGGGATATTCGACTTGAAATAGGAGGGCCCGTTCAGGTCATCACTAATGTGTACTTTGTACCAGAATTAACCTCCAATCTTATGAGTGTTGGGCAGCTTCAAGAAAAAGGGGGTCAAAGTAGTAATTGAAAAGGGCGAATGTTGCATTCATCACCCACAGAGAGGGGTCATTATAAGGTCACAAATGACAAAGAATCGGATGTTTGTGGTGCACGGGAAGGTGAAGGCTGCTCCTAGTCAATGTCTGCAGGCTAGTGAGGTTCAAAACACTCAAGTTTGGCACAAAAGGTTTGCACATGTGAATCACAAAGCTATTAGGACCATGCAATACAAGAAAATGGTTAATGGGTTACCAATAGCGAGTGGAAGATCTGAGGTATGTGAAACATGTAATGTGGGTAAACAACATAGAGTAGCAATTCCCAAGAAGTCTTTTTGGAGCTCAAGTGAAAAGTTGTAGTTGATACATACCGATCTATGTGGTCCAATAACTCCTAGTTCACAAAGCGGGAAGAGGTATGTTTTAGTTTTCACTGATGATTTTACTAGAAAGACATGGGTTTATTTCTTGAGAAATAAAGGAGATAGCTTTGATGTATTTAAGCGTTTTAAGGTTATGGTTGAAACCGAAGTTGGAACTAACATCAAAGCTTTACGAAGTGATCGGGGGGGGGGGGGGGATTTCACATCACATTCTTTTAACGAATTTTGTGAACTTAATGGAATTAAAAGGCAATTAACGTCTGCTTACACCCCACAACAAAATGGGGTGGCTGAGCGTCGAAACATAACTCTTATGAATATGGTACGCTGTTTATTGGCTGAGAAAAGTGTACCAAAACTGTTCTGGCCAGAAGCAGCCACTTGGGCTTGTCATGTTCTAAACAGGTGTGTGACTAGATCATTGGATGACAAGGTTCCTGAATAACGATGATCAGGTGAGAAACCTAATATGGACTATTTTAGAGTTTTTGGGTGTATAGGGCACGTTCATGTTCCTGCACAACTAAGATTAAAACTGGATGCTCGAAGTCACAAGTGTGTTTTGTTTGGGATTAGTACGGTTCCAAAGGCGTATCGAATGTATGATCCAATTAAAAGGAAGATTGTTATTAGTCGAGACGTAATATTTGAAGAAGAAAAGGAATGGGATTGAGGAAAAGAATTTGGTGGTGATCAAGAACTGATAATTGAAGAAAAGATCTTGCCAATGGTAGTGGAAAATACACCTGGTGATGCAACTGTAGAAGGAGTTCAAACTGAAGAGAAACCAGAAATTCAAGATGCTACAGTAGTGCCTACGCAAAGTGAGACTACTTCAACTGAGGGACATCATCACATAGCTGCACCAAGTTAGAATGCTGATCAAATTGTCGGTAACACAGCTGGGACATCAAGTCAAAATGATAACCCAGCCATGGACAATACAGATGGGGCATCAACTCGGAATAGAAGGGCACCGACATGGATGGAAAATTATGAATCTAGTGAAGGGTTATCAGATGAGGAAGAAGAGGTAGGATTTGCTATGTATAGCTCATCTGGTGATCCAACTACATTTGAAGAAGCAAGTCAAGATGCAAGATGGGTAAAGGCTATGGAAGACGAAACAAGTGCAATTGAACAAAACAACTCCTGGGAATTAGTAAGCTTACCAACAGGTACAAAAGCAATCGGTGTCAAATGGGTTTTTAAGACAAAACTCAATGAAGAAGGAAATATAGATAAGCTCAAGGCAAGGCTGGTGGTAAAAGGGTATTCTCAGAAAAAGGGAATAGATTATGAGGAAGTATTCGCACCCATTGCACGACGGGATACTATACGTACTATAGTAGCGCTTTCTGCTCAAAGGAACTGGAGAGTATACCAACTAGATGTAAAAAACGTTTTTTTCTAAACGGGGAGCTTAAGGAAACTGTGTTTGTAGAGCAGCCTCAAGGTTTTATCAAAGAAGGGGAAGAATCTAAGGTATACAAACTGAATCGTGCTTTGTACGGTTTAAAGCAAGCTCAAAGAGCTTGGTTTAATTGTATAGAGCGGTACTTTAAACGAGAAGGATTCAAACAGAGTCACCATGATCATACACTCTTTGTGAAGAGAGTTTGGAATAAAATCTTGGTGGTTAGCTTGTACGTGGATGATCTTATTTATGCAGGTAATGATAAGATGATGTGTGAAAGCTTCAAATGTTTGATGCAAAAAGAATTCGAAATGACCAATTTGGGAGTGATGAAATTTTTTCTTGGGTTGAAGTACAACAAACTGAAGCCGAAATCTATTTGTGTCAGAAAAAATATGCTAAAGAAGTATTAGAGAGATTCGGCATGTGGGAAAGCAATCCAGTGAGTAATCCTATTGTTCCAGGTATGATTTTGACTAAGGCAGGAGCAGGGGAGGATGTTGATTCTACAAAGTACAAGAAATTAATCGGGAGCCTTATGTATATCACGGTGACACGTCCAGATTTAGCATACTGTGTGTGTCTGTTATCAAGGTTTATGGCCAGACCCAAGTCAGAACATTTGCAGCCAGCTAAAAGGGTATTGAGATACTTGAAGGGAACTTTCAACTTTGGTTTATTTTACGAAAGAGGGTCAAATTCAAAGCTGCAAATTTACACCGATAGCGACTATGCAAGGGATTTAGAAGACAGGAAGTGTACATCTGGATATGTTTGTATATTCAGTGGAGGGGCAACCTGCTGGAGTTCTAGAAAGCAAGAGATAGTTACATTGACATCCACGGAGGCAGATTATGTAGCAGCAACAACGTGTGCTTGTCACTGAAAATGGCTAAAAGGGCTAATGGAAGATCTTAGTGAAAAGATAAATGGAGTTCTTGAAGTAACTTGTGATAATACTTCAACAATCAAACTTTCAGTAAATCCAGTAATGCACAGAAGAACCAAGCATATAGATGTCCGTTTTCATTACCTAAGAGATTTAGTAAACCAAGAGGAGCTGAAGTTGGTGTATTGCAAAACAGAGGATCAAGTTGCTGATATCATGACAAAGCCAATCAAGTTGGAAGCTTTTATCAAGTTACGAGGTCTGCTTGGGGTCAAAGAGATAAACTGACTGAAAAACACTGTTCAGTTTTGGGGAGGATGTGTTAGGGTCAAATAAACGGTCATGTTGACCGGGTTTTTAGGTATTTCTGGTCCTGCACATTTTTTTATTAGGTCTCGTTTGTTTCCTATTTTTGTGATAGACGTTGGAGTTTTTATTCGGTTGTTTGTTGAGTCTGTAAGGCTATAAAAGGCCGGTCATTGTTCATGAATAATATCACAAAAATATCAGTGAGTTTCTTGGGTACTACTTGGTTTCTACAACCCGATCATACCCATCTCTACAATAATGCATATACACCAATTCAGAAGGAAACCCAATAAATCTGGGGAAACCCCCTTGTAAGAATCGAACCCAAGACCTCATGGTCCCTAAGCCTTATCTCAACCTAATATGACAATAGGCTATAATACCATGGGCCATGTTCCAAGTTATTAGTCCGTCGAGTACAGGCCCGTTTCCGAAAATGTTAACGAAATTTTGGCCCCTGGGCGAGATAAAGCAATCGGGCTTTAAGTCTAACCCCCTATAATATAAATTTATAATAAAAAGTAGAGTTAAATGTCATTTTAGTCCTTGTGGTTTGGGTCATTTTACCAGTTTAGTCCAAAGGTATGAAGCGTTGTCATTTTAGTCCAAATAGTTTTAAACGTTGCCGTTTTAGTCCACTGAATTAACTCCATCCCTTTATTTTGTTAACTAGAAGGGCATTTCGGTCATTTTAAATGTAATTCTACTAACTAGAAAAACAATTCGACCATATAAAATGATCGAATTACCCTTTTAGCTAACATAAAAAATGGACGAAATTAACCTAGTGGAATAAAATGACAATGCTTGAAACTATTTGAACTAAAATGACAACGTTTCAAACCTTTAGACTAAACTGGTAAAATGACCCAAATCACAGGAACTAAAATGACATTTAATTCTAAAAAATGACACCCATTATACAACTAGGGCTGACAATAGGTAACCTGATAAGACACGATAACAGAAAAGTACACCATGTGATTTTTTACATTTTTAAAAATAATCAAAATTTGAAAGTTATGATCCATTATTTCTCCTTCTAGGTGCATAAAATATACATCTGTCTTATAGACATTGGATATAAAGTAGTTAAACGAGTCTATTCATGTTTAAAATTTTTGTTGTTCGCGTTATCAGACACCTGTTAAACCTGTTAAGACAGGATTTGTCAGCCCGACAATTGTTATAAAAACCTAAAAATCAAAGATTTCAATATGAAAACTCAATGATTTCGAACCCTTTTCAATTGATCGCTCCTACTCACGTCAATGACGATTCAGATTCTAGAATATCATTTGATTTATTAAAGACGTAGATATTCTAGAAGGTAAAGTCAAATATTATGTCTAAGGATTCACATTATGGTTTAAAAGGACAATCTAAAAACCAAGTAATTACCTTTTAGACCTTACAAAGCACATTGCAATTAGTTTTCTTAAATATTAAGAACTACCGAGGAGAATAAAGCACTTCTACACGATAAGGATAGAGTTAACATAGGTGTTGTTTGTTTTTTCAGAGGTAAAACGTATGCAGTCTGCGGACTACGTCGGCAGACATCTGTAGTAGAAGAGGTGGACCAAACCTCTACAGTCTGCAAAAAGAAGACTGTTTGTTTTTAACTTCTGCAATAAGCTTATCAAAAACAAACAATTTAGCTTCATTCATCTCATATAAACAGGCAAAACAAAGGATCATTACAAATTTATGTTTAACTGACCTTCAAAAACAGAAACTACAGTTCCTCACAGAAATTTATGTTTAACTCATATAAACTACAGTTCAACTCACTTCAAATTTATGTTCAACTCATATAAACAAAACTCTATTCAGAAATTCCAATAGAAAGCTTCAAATTTATGTACAACACAAAGATCCCGATTATTCAAACCCCATGTCTGCGTTATGGCGATTTAGGAAGCTTCGAGACGTTATCGCCTCAACCAGATTCTCTGCATCGTACACATCGAAGCCAGGGTTTCTGAAACCAAACACCATAATTGATTGTCCGTACATTCGCCAGAGTTCGTTGATCGGTGCCGTACATTCGCCGGAGTTCGTTGATCGGTGTGCGGCACCGGCGGCAACGGTGGTGGTTTTGATGATAATAACGGAGGGACTTTGGAGGTGGGGGAGGTGACAGTGGCGACGTGTTGGTGCCGGAGATGTGGAGGTGACGGCTGGGAGGATGAAGGGGTGGAGGAGAAGAAGATGTTAGGGTTGAGGATTTGTGTTATGAAATGGCAGAGGAGAGGAGAAGAGGCTAGAAGAGGGGAGTCCACATCTGCCCCAAGAAGATGTCTCGCAGACCTTTTTTAATGAAAGGTCTTCGAGAAAACAAACACACTGCAGACTCAAACGTCTGCGCATGGTCTGCGTGGGGCAGACATAAGAGGTTCTGAAGAGCTTTTCACAAAAAACAAACACCCCCATAGTGAATCTAGAGCACATGTAGATTATGTACAAAACTGTTAAACATGTTTATGTGACACACAGACACACGTATATATAGATATAGGCATCTTGTGTAGAGATTTTTGTTGGGATTGAACCCTACCAGAGGAACAGATAATTAAAGCCAAAACTGGGTCAGAGCAGTGGATCCAGAATAAACAGATGTTACATATAAGTCTCTCCCCTTGAAAGTGGTTTCAACATCTGCTGACCTCCTATCTACTGATCGTACAAGCCACTGACCGTCAAATCTGCTGCTCTTGTAAAGACTGATAGAAGACTAAAGCTCTGCTGCTCAATCTACTGTCTTGAGTCAAGTACTTCTGATCCGGACAAGCACTGCCGGGTTCATAGCAGTGGAAGGATGCAGCAGCTGTTTAAGTGTCTTTTATGTAATGAAATGTAATAGCAGTAGTTAGTATAGCAGTGTTTGTATAGATCAGAGGTTAGAGTTTGTTAGGAGGTTAGATGTCACTTTCATGGTGACGTCAGCTAAGATGCTCAGTGGGTTGTTAGTGCCTATAAATAGAACAGTGCTCTGTACTGTTCTATTAGCTCTTTGCAAACTTGTTTTCCTGCACGAACAAACGCTGAGCTCTGGCTAAGGGGGAGTTTGTATTCAAGCATTACTTTGTAATCGTTGTTGAAATTAAATTCAATCATTCGGTTCCTTGTTGAAAATGTCTTGATCAAAGCAATACTCTCATTTGATTGTATGCAAAGTTTGTTTCCATATTAATTCCGCTGCACAACTCATCCATTTCCATTCTAATTCAAACAGAAAATACAATCAAAACCAAACTCAGATCCAACAATTTTAAAGAAAGAGACATAGAGATGAGCATTTGCAATGAATTCCTTATCTGAAGAAACACTGGTTCGAAGGACCGGAATCAGTCGGACCAGGGGTTTAGTTCTACATAAAAGAGTGAGTCCTCTCGTTTGATTCGGGGATTGGCTGAGCTCCTTCTTCTAACGATAACTGCAAAACAAACAGCCGTTAGACTCGTCACGGGGAGAATGAGGGTTCTCTCCGTGACTACCCTCTGGAGTGAGAATAAGTACAGGTTTCAATGAAGAAGAAGAAGTAATAGTGAAAGTGAAGTGAATGTAACTTGAAGAATGATACCTGAGTTGTCTTATTTATAACCGAATTTGGTAGGGAAAGTGTGATGACGGAGGAAGTGGCGGAAAGTAATTTCCGTAAGCGATTATTTTCTTCACCGTTAACCACTAACGTGATGTATACACACACGGATCGTGGGCATGATCAACGGCTGGGGAGATGCCATATGGAAAGTGGGCGAGTGTGGATCTTTCTCCATTTTGGTGCCATCATCGTGACCTTGAGGGGTGCTTAGGATGATGCCACGTGGCCATTCGGTTATAACCGAATGGTTGTGCCCGATAGGGCCTTCTAGAAGTTTTACAGTTGTAATCCTATGTGGCTATGCCTCATGCAAATTCTGTTGTAACAGAAAGGTGACTTTATGTTCAAGTCTGGGTGACATTTGCACGGAGGTATTTTGCTTCCAACCTAATTGTTTAGTTGCATAGGTCCGCGCAAGGACATGTTATTGGCTTCTCTGCGTGCGTATTGTTGAAGATTGTTCTCTTCCAAGTTCCTTCTTTAGAACCAGTGCGCTGCCGCGCAAGGTTCCCTTAAAGAGGTTTATTGGTGATGTGGTATGGTCCAACGTGCCTGCGCGAGGTTTTTGAGACCATACCCCTTCATTATCTATATCCATATATTTCCACTAAAAACAACTATTTTTCTTTTTCCTTTTCAATTAAATAGGATTTTTATACCTTTATCATTATCTTTTCTCTCTTCTTCACTCATAACTATTTTAAAAATAGAGTAAATTACTGTTTTGGCCCTTGTGGTTTAGCCAGTTTAATCATTTTAGCCAAAAAAGAAATTTTTTAACATATCAGACCTCGACGTGGTATTTTATAACGGTTTTGACCCCTGACACCAACTTTGTTACTTTTTTGCAGTTAAGTGTAAGGGTAATTAGGTCATTATATACCTTAGGGGTTGTTTTTAGACAATTACAAAGTTCTTTTAATATTTAAGAGATTATTAATACAATTACTCAAGTTTTTTTATTATTTTGTTATTTTCACGATTATTATTTAACAAAATATGTTTTATATATACAAATAAATATGTATTTTCGTTAAGCGTTTGTTTTTTGTAAACGTCGTTTTTAAAATCATTTGTTTTCTAACCTTTTTTTAAACCGTCTGTCGTTTTTAAAATTGTTCATTTTTAAACCGTTTGTTTATTAAAATCGTTCTTTTTAAAGTTGTTTATCTGTTAATGTTTTTCTTAAACGATTCATTTTATACCGTTCTTTTTAAAATCATTTTTTAAACAATTTGTTTTTTTAGTCATTAATTTTTGAAAGCGTTTCTTTTTAAACCGTTCCTTTTAGAACCTTTTTTTATATCGTTCATTTTTGAAGCTTTTATATTCAATTTACTTATAGTCGTTAGAGAAAAATAACTTCAGAAAATGAACGATTTCAAAAATCAAAGTAATTTAAAAACGATCGATTTTAAACGAACGAATGGTTTAAAAAACGAAGATTAAAAAAATGATGTTTATAAAAAAGCAAAACCTTAAAAGATAAGTTAACAAGTGTAAGCAACTAGAAAATGCACGAATTTAATAAACGAAAGGTGAAAAAAATAACGAATTTTGAATAAACAAACGATCCAAAGAAATGGAAGATTTGAAAAACAAATAAACCATTCTAAAAAAAGTTTGAAAAATGAACGATCTTTTGAAAACTTTTTATTAGAATGTTTCTTTTGTTTTTCAAATGTTACATTTCTTTTGTTTTTTATACACCTCGTTTTGTAAAATTTAAATACTGAACAACCTAAAAAGTGAGTAGTTTATAAGTGTTTAAAAAATAAATGATTTAAAAAAAGTGGTATAAAATGAAGTGTTTAAAAAACTTCAAAATACAAACGACTTTAAAAAGAACGATTAAAAAAAACAAATAGTTTAAAAAGGAAAAATTTTAAAAACGATAGATGGTTAAACAAAATGTAAAATAACAAATTATTTTTTAAAACAATTTATATAAAAATAAACGGTTAATGAAAATACATATTAATTTGTATATTTAAAACGTATTTTGTTAAATAATAATCATGAAAATAACGAAATAATAAAAATAAACTTGAGTAATTGCATTAATAATCTCTTAAATATTAAAAGAACTTTGTAATTATCAAAAACAACCCTAAGGTATATAAAGACCTAATTACCCTTACACTTAACTGCAAAAAAATAACCAAGTTAGTGTCAGGGGTCAAAACCGTTATAAAATGCAACGTCAGGGTCTGATATATTAAAAGATTCCTTTTTGGGCAGAAATGGTTAAACTGGTTAAACCACAGAGGCCAAAACAGTAATAAAATCCTAAAAATATTTAAAAAATTATAAGGTTTTCTCTCTTCTAATATTTTTCTCATATATTTACAGATGAACAGTAGTTTTCCCATACATTTTCTCTCTCCACCACTCACAACCACTCAAAAACACTAACAACCATTCCTTATATTATAACTAAACTTCCTCAGATAAAGTTTTCAATGTGAATACTTTAAGGGGGTAGGGGTGGTCATGGCTCATCACTCACTCACAACTTCCAATCAAGTTCCGCCACGTCATCGGGCTTTATTCTATCATTGGTGATGGATTTTAGTGGAAATGCCCATCACTCACAACACCCAACAATAAACCTTCACATTCCCTCACATTCTTTAATTCTTCACGCGTGATATTCTTAACACGTTATCAAATTTACGTGTGAAAAAACTGAGTGGCGATGGTGCTTGGGATTCTTCCACGCGTTATATGGTTCCATCATGGGGGAAATGTCCTTCACCCCGGGTCCCCTAATACATGTACGGAAAGAGTTTGTATTGTTTTTTTTGTTCATAGCTTGTCAAAGAACACCCGGTCTACCTCAACAAGTTTGATTTTGTCAAACTAGTAAGTTTATTTTCTTTTAATTGAATTTAAACTTTGAAAAACTCGCTCTCTTTTATTGTTTTTTCTATGTTTTCTTGCGGACTCTTATTTACTCCGATCAATCATTTGTTCGATATATTTACTTTGGCTCCCCTTGTTCCCACACCTCCTATATCTTATTTTCACATCCCCTAGTGTATACGGGCCGTATACAAATATACGGCCCGTATAGAATGTTTTTGAATAGGAAAATGCGCAGAGAATGTTTTTTTTTATTTTACTATATACGGCCCGTATAATGTTATACGAGCCGTATACATGTTTATACGATTTGTAAAACGTATACGGCTCAATGGATTTATTTTGGGAGGTTTTTTATGTTACCAAATGTATACGGGCCGTATAACTGTATATGGGCCGTATATAAGGATGTTTTTTCAAGTATCGCGTTTTTTCAAGTAAAAACACCATCATTCTAGGGTTTCTAAACTCTTCATCATCTTTAACAACGTTGATCGGAACACGCCACTTAAATCGGCGCACAAGTAGAGTAACGTTACCGATCAGTCCGTTGATCGAGTAACTAGCAGAAGAACCCGACAGAAACAAGTTCTCCACAGTTTGTTATTCAGATCTCTATTCGGTCATCTTTCCAAACTACAACACACAATAACTTTAAACTTTATAGTGTGTGATTTGACCAGGAAATGATTGGAGGTGATTGCTACTTTTAATAAGCTGTCATAGTTGTCAAATTCGATTTCAACAAATCTTTTCCTTTTCCTTCAATTTCTAGAACATTCTCCGTAACATGAAGACGTGTTGGGTTCTTCTACTAGTGGTATTTTAATGAAGTATTGAAGATTGAATGTGCAAACCCCAACCGTTTTTTACTACGGAAATGGTGGCTATGCGAAATACAAACCGCAACCGTTTTTTTATTACGGAAACGGTGGCTATGTGAAATACAAACCGCAACCTTTTGTGACTATGGAAAACACAAGTTTTATTTTTGAGCTTGATGGATGTCCGTTATCTTAGTTGAGGCGGGCATTGTTTAAATCTGAATATAACTAGATGTTACGTATCAGCGTTGTTTATCATCCTGTGTGAGCATTGGAAACCCGACAAACAGTCTTGACAACTGTGACAACTTATCTATCTGTGTGTGTCACATCCATCCTGTTATAGCAATCGATATGATTAATTTTACATATTTTTTTCTAATTAGCGTTGTTAACTACCAAAAAAATGCATACACAAATAGTTCTAGTGGACGAAGCAAAGAGACCGTTGTGTATCTGAATCAGGTTCTCAAACAAACACTACTAAAGATGAGTTGGTGATAAATACCGGAGCTGTTATCTCGGTTGTTCAGTACTTTCGTGATAATAAAACAAGCAGACATTGATTTTGCCAAGATTGAAGGAAAGATTCTGGCCATAAGCGTTGTGGATTCTCAGCGTTATTCGAATGTAAGTGGATCGAGTGATACGCTTATCTATTCTGGTCAAGGTGGGCATGGTTTGTTCGGGAGTAAATCACCACCCAAAGATCAACAACTTGTGAGTGGGAATATGGCTATGAAGAATAGTATGGATAAGAAATCACCGGTTCGGGTGATAAGGAAAGTTGCCTCGTTGAAATCGAAGAAAAGAGCAACTAGCAGAAGACGTGTCGGGTTTTTCTGCTAGTTATTCGGAATGTTTCGAATCATCACAGAAGACGTGTCGGGTTCTGCTAGTTATTCGGAATGTTTCGAATCATAACAGAAGACGGATGCAGTTTGCATATTCAATCTTCATTGCTTCATTAAAATTACAACACATGATAAAATGCTTGGAAAATTGCATCAACTCTCCTATATCAACATACTCTTCTCCAGACGCTTAGTTGTTATGAATGACAACTTGAGGGGTCTAATTAACTTTCAGATTCAGGAAGCAGATGATTTGTCAAAAAACATGGTCAACGTAGTAAAATGTGAGCTTTTACACCAACCATATCGAGATACTTTGTGTTAGTTGCTTCTCTTGTTAAGTTTCTGAACCAACTGAAATCCACAAATTCCAACAGTTTCTTCGTAGATTCCATCCGGTTTCAAAGCCGGTTGAGGATTACGAGTGTTCTACACTCGTTCAAAGCCGGTTGATGATTACAAGGATAGTTCTAATAGATTAAAGAGAATAAACCATTTTTTACCAATTTTTACCCATAGTATACGGGCCGTATAATATTATACGGCCCGTATACAATCATCGTATACATTGTATTAGATCGGTTATATTTTTTTCACATGCCGTATACGGCCGTATAATAGTGTACGACCCGTATTAAAAGGGTAAAAATGATCCGGTAAATTTTTTTTCACATGGTGTATACGGGCCGTATAATAGTATACGGCCCGTGTTCTCAGGGTAAAAAATGGTTTATTCTCTTTAATCTATTAGAACGATCCAAAAAATGAAGAATAAAGTCAAATGTGATCAAACTTGGACATCAGACGTAAATCTTGATTCAGATCTCTATTCGGTCATCTTTCCAAACTACTACACACGATAAGTTTACACTTTATATAGTGTGTGATTTGACCGGTTGTATTCAGTTATTTCTGTTGATCCACAAATTCCAACAAATCTTTCACTCCAGTACTTGAAACTTGAGCGCAGGAATCAATTCAAAACCCTCACCCTCCCCTGTCTCTCTCTCTCTCTTTCTCAAAATCAACAAGAAAACAAAAGGAAAAAGGGCAGATAATGGTTGATGGTTCTTCGTTGAGGAAACTAAACGTAGACGGAGATGATAGGCCTGGTAACCGGAAGAGAAAAAACCCCAGCGACGACGTCGACGATTATTCTGAAGCCGACGAGAGTGACGATTGTGAGATCAGGAAGCTCAATTTGAACGGAAGATATGTATCTTCTATCATGCGACGGACCCAACAGTTTCTTCGTAGATTCCGTCCGGTTTCCAAACTCTTTCACTCAAAGTTAATATTCACTGTGGTGGATGCAAGCATAAAGTTAGAAAAATACTCAAGAAGATTGAAGGGTACACAACTGAAGGTTCAGTGCACGAAAAGTTTCTTACGAACGATATGTATCAGGAAGCTCAACTTGAACGGACGATACGTATCAGGAAGCTCAACTTGAACGGACGATATGTATCAGGAAGCTCAACTTGAACGGACGATGTGTATCTTCTATCATGCGACGGACCCAATTGTAGTAGTAGGACATTGGCACCACTGTGAAAATAATGAACGTATTATTGGCCATTATTCAACCGAGTAATCAGTTGTATTTTTTTTAGTTGCTTCTCTTGTTAAGTTTCTGAACCAACCGAAATCCACAAATTCCAACAGTTTCTTCGTAGATTCCGTCCGGTTGATGAAACCGAAGCTGTTATTTCTGTTGTTCAGTACTTCCGAGATCCGAACCAACCGAAATCCACAAATTCCAACAAATTATATCAGGAAGCTCAACTTGAACGGACGATATGTATCTTCTATCATGCGACGGACCCAATTCTTGCAAGTTAAATCCACAATCAATGTATACAGGTGCAAGAGAATGGCGAGTTAAAGCTGTTATTTCTGTTGATCCACAAATTCCATCAAATTGTGTCTAATGCAAGGATCTTCGTGCATTGGTTAAATCAGAATCAGGTTCTCAAGACAAGGATCATTCTAATAGATTAAAGAGAATAAACCCTCGTTTCTTCATCTTCATCTTCAAGAACAATGATGAACAGATGATGTTTTTTTCCAATAATCGAAGAACAAAGCTTATTTCTATCATGCGACGGACCCAATTCTTGCTCACCTCTTGTGGGCCCGTATCATACAGTGTTGTAATAGGTTGTGGTTCAGCCAAAATGACATCTAGCATTACAACGGTTCAAGTAAGTGTTAAATCAGAATCAGGTTCTCAAGACAAGGA